>CM077821.1:48359798-49769681 GCA_039720395.1 Liquidambar formosana | reverse complement strand
GGCGAAAAATAAACGAAGAGGACGATTTGAATTTCAAAAGAAGATAAAAATCAACTCAAGGAAAAGTCTTCCAAGCATTAAAGTCTTACGTTTTCTTTAACAACTATACAGAAGCAAAGTTGAGACTCGGGAAAGAGGAGTAAGCTAGAAATCTATTGACAAGTTCCGCTGCTCTCCCCAATCTAGCAAAGAAAGAAGAAAGAAGAAATGAGCAGGCTTTCGCCTTTTTCTTAAATGAGTATACCTGCTTCGGAAAGGGCTTGGCAGGTCAGCTCACCGGTCATTGGAATTGTCCACCAATCGAGAATGAGTCATTTCTCTTCCTTCACGTTTCCTCGGTTTTCTCGGGAACCAGACAGAAAATACTTTCATACATATATATATTAATATATATATGGCTCACTTGAGACTGAAGTCATATATAGTGATGCAATCCATACTGAGAGAAAATATGGAACACATAAAAAAAATCTGCAAAGAAGTTAATAGAGTCAAGTAAGGGTTGTGGAAAATTGAAGTAGGGGCCGTGATCATGGGAACGAGGGAGTTTTGTGGGAGAAAACGATTTGCGACCTGGCTGTGTCGTCATGGAATGCGTGTTTGATACGTGCCTGTACAGTGAAAGAGATCAAGAGATTGATATGCCCTTTTATTGAATTTTCACGGACAGGTCTCGTCCCAATGGACCCGATCCCTATCCCAATATATAAATTAAATACCAGACTGTCGATTCTCGAGTCCTTGTCCCAAGTTCCCAAAAAGGATTCTCACATACGACACACTGCCCCTACTGGAGTAATAGCACGTGATTATGCGCCACTGTGTCGAGTCGGGTCAAAGCCAAAAACACTTTAAACACACGTTAACAAGTATTGGATTCAAAATTCCACTTATGCCCTCATCCTCCCTTTTTCAAAATGGTCTTTAGAAGTGACTTCTATCCGAGGGTTTGTGTCATTTGGTATGTAACAAAAGCCTTGTATGCTTCTCACGCATCTTTGTTGTGTGGAATGGTAGTTTTCACTTTTAAGGAAACAGGCCATTGCCCGTCGGTGACTAAAATACGTATAAAACTAAAAAAATAGTATTTACTTAATAAATTTCAAACTTTATTGATCATTATATATTTTTTACACAGTAAGAAAGAAAACTTACATAAAAACTTTCTGATGCTTCAAGCTCTCTCTCTCACTTATAGTTCACTCTTTATACAGATAGATGATGGCAAAAAACTTGCCTTAACAAGTGGAAAACTCTCTTATTTATAGACAGAGGTACGGACATCAAGTACGGACTTTAACTAAAATCTAAAATTTACAAGAAATTCAAAAGACCTAATATATGCTATTCACATGTTATACTTTTGTCTTTAATAAAAAAGTAACATTATTAGTTCTCAACTACCCATATTTACAGGTCTTTTGAACTTTGGGAACTGTGATTTCCTTCCATTCACATCACATGATATACTGCCATAATTTATGACTGAACTATCATAAAGCCTTTGTCTTCTTTTAAAAGAGTAAAACTTCATAAATGCTTCATACCATGTCATGTCCTTTGGTTGTTGAATATTAGACGTATTCTTTATACGTGTTCAATTTTGCAAAAACTCTGAATGTTGCCCGCTTGGCCACTATCCTTCCATTATGTTTTTTATGTTGTGAAGTCCCTCTTCATCAAGAGAATTTCAGAAATCGTCTCCACAGTCTTCTTGACATGGTTTGACGATATTATCAAAATAATCTTTTGCACTCACCAACTCTTCCACATCAATTGTTAATTCAATTGGATCAGTGACTTGTTCATGAAAAATATTATTAAGAAAATCTTCAGCTGCCATTTTTTAGTCAACTGACTCTACATAAGAAGTAATCAAATTTGTAGAAAATAATCTTCTACCAACGTTGATCATGAATTTGTAAGAGCAATAATTACGGATATTTTGTACCTCTCTTTTAAGTGCAACATAATTATTTATATAATAAGATGACAAATCTAAATTTTTTATAAAGTCTTGATCAGTTGCAAGCTCTAAGCTCCAAATCTAATAAGATTGAAAAAATAACTCTCTATGGCGCCATCCCGCATGACTGGTTATTTTAAACTTTAAATATTTACTCCATTTGTAGTGTTTCACCACATTATAAATCATTGTTTTGATTATGGCGGAAAAGTCAACAAATGTGGTGGATACTAAGGAGTCGAAGATGATTGTTCCGACGGCTCCCCATCTAATTGCTTTCATACTCCAAATCTCATGATTTATGGCAAATTTCAATTCTAGAATTTCTTTTTCCAAATAAATATTTATAGCAAATTCAATGAGAAGGGATTTTATCTCATTCTATTCAGCGCGATTATGGATATCCAAAATATTTTTTTTGGTAAAGCTGTTTTAGTTTTATTGGAAAAACAAATTCTTAAAGCTTTGGTAAGGTAAGAATTTTCCTGTTGTTTAGTGAAATTCATCAAATTAATAATAGTGGTGATTTTTTCTTTAGAAAAATCTTTAAGCCAATCCACTTGTTTAATGAACTTGGTAAATTCAGAATGAATGTGTATTTGCTTGTCTTCTTGTGATTTCAAGAATTCAGCAAGTTGACACATATTTCTTCTAAACTCAGCTTTGAGATTTAAGCAATGAGTTTTCCAAATATTATTATGAAGCTGATAGGTTTTTGGGTTTAAATCAGGATTGTAAAAATCTTTTATTTTCTGATTTGTTTCAGGATGATTTTGAAAATTCATTTGATTAAAATTTTGAGACATTTCAGCCATTTATTTATAATTTATTGGCATAACATAAACTGGTACATTGGGTTGGTTACCCATGATCTGAGGAAGTCTAGGAAAACTGCTTTGATATGAGTTGCCTTCTCCTCTGTAGAATCGTGATGGTTTCCCATAATTCTTTCCCTGAGGATTTGAGGGATTTTTCCCTCTGTCCGGATTCTGATTATTCATTGTAATTTTTGGACAAATAATCAGCAAGAAAATTGTTAGTACCTTTAATATGTATTATATTAAAAGTATACTAACAAATAAAATTATACCATCTAACACGTCTCGCATTTTCTTCTCATTTTTTGGATTTAATGAAATCATGAACTGATCTATTATCAGTATGAATTAAAGATTTAACTGGTGCCAAATAAATATGAAATCTTTTTATTCCATTTTTTATGGCTAATAATTCTTTTTTATAAGTAATATATTTTATTTCATTTGGTTTAAATTTTCCTGAATCATATCCACAGATTTCTTCATGTTTAGAATTTTCTGGGATTACTTTTAATACTACTCCCCAAAATTCATCACTAGCATTGGTTTTTTGAATTAATTGTTCATTTTCTTTTAGAAAATAAACCTTTGGGATATCTTTAAACATATTTTTAATTTCTTGAATTAAATTTGAATCTTCTGTAGTCCATTCAATTTTTATATCTGAATTTCCTTTTTTAGGAATATTCTTAAGTTTTTTAATTAATGGTTTTTCCTTTTTGGATAGGTTTTTTACAAACTTTCTTCCATAATTTAATAAACCTAAAAAACTTTGCAGTTCTTTGAGTGTTGTTATGTCATTTGAAAAATCTCTCATTTTCACAATAATATGATTTTGGAGTTGCATACCTAATTGGTTAAAATAACTCCTAAATATTCAAGTTTTTCTTTTTCTATTTCTTTCTTTTTAGGACTCAGAATTTCTCTATGTTTTAGGAATATATCTGATACAATTTCAAGATACTTTTTATGTTCTTCTCTAATTTTAGAGAATACTAGAATATTTTCTATATATACTAGACAAAAATTATGAAAATGTTTGAACATGTTGTCCATCCATCTTTGAAATATCTAGAATGCATTACAAATTCCAAATGACATAACCGTCCATTGATAATGCCCATATGGTGCACTAAAAGCAGTCAATGGTTTTGAATCATTTATTAGATTTACTGCCCAAAAGCTTGATTTGCAATCAAATTTGCTAAACCATTTAGAGTTCATAGTTTGTTTTACTAAAACATCCTTTCTTGGAATAAAGTATCCATCAAATTCAAGATTTTGATTTAATCTTTTATAATTAATGACCATTCTAACTCTTCCTTGTTTTATGTCATTATGGCTCATTACCATAAAGTAGGACTAGAATGTGGACTTCTTGTTTCTTCAATTAATCCTTTCTTTAGTAATTCTTTAAGTTGAATTAAGAATTCATCTATATCTTTTTTATTATAGACCATTGGTTTAACTCTAATTATTTTATTAGAATGAGTTTTAATTCACAAAACTTGGGAGATTTATCTCAAAGTTTTAATGGATTTTCTGAAAAGTTTGGATGTAATTTTTTATAAATCCAATGTTTTTCTTCTAAAGATTTGTTTATTGGTGTCATTTCACTACGCTTGACTGGCGCAAATCCTTTTTCACAAACATGTTTATGATGTTGTTAAATAGGAATTTTAACAGGTTCTTGTTTAAGGGTTAGAATAACATGGTCACGATTGACAATAAAATGCATAATTTTTAATAAAATTATTCCTAATATTACATCGCCATGCGTATATGGGAAACAAAGTATTTTAGGGATAGAGAATTTTGTATCTCCTAACCAAAGCATAACATTTTTATTTTTGAGGATTATAAGGGTTTCGTTTCCATCAATACCTCTTGCAGCTATTAGATTTTTCATTTTTATCCATAAATGCTTAGGTAAAGCATTATACCTAGCAGCACTGGTTGTTACTCCAGTATCTAACAGGATAGATAAAACATATAGTTTATAGTTTTTGAAATTGAGTTTTCCAATAGCATACATATATCTTTTCTTACCTTGTTGGTAACTAAAGATTAGTTGTTCAGGATATTTACTTTCAATTTTTATTTGTTGGAAAACTATAGATTTTTGTTCTTCAAAGTAGGTTGTACTTAGAAGTATAGGTATTTTCACATTTTTTTATTTATTTATTGTAATAGCTTTTCATTTTTCATCATGTTCATCTTTTTTAGATGTTGATGTTAATCCATCGTTTAATAGTTTTATATTATTTCGACGATTATCAGTGAAATAAATATTATTTCCTGATGCTTGAAATTCTATTGGTTTATAGACTTTTGGCTTTGGGTTTTCTATGAATTCTTTTACTAACCAATTTTTTGGTATTTTTAAATCTTTCCAATTTAGTAGTCTTGGTTGATTTTAGTATCGAATGTTCGAGGTTTGAATGATTCAATTATATTTCTATCAATTTTTTTAATTGAAGTTTTTGTAAAATTTGTTAATTCATGGATTGCTTTCCACTAAACTGATAAATTATAGCTATTTTTCTTCATATCGATACCTCTAGTTTGGATACGAATTTTTATATATCGTATTACAAATATTTGGATCTTCGATTGATATGAAATAATCTAGTTTGATTTTAAACCAAACTTGTCCAGATACTAAATTTGATTATATTCCTCCTATTAGTGCGTTAATAGAATCTTCAAATCTTTTATCTAAAACGACTACTAGAATAAGAGTGTCTAATCCCATTCTAAATAGTGCTGTAATTTCTATTTGACTGATTCCGATATATATATATCGAATCTTTGGATGCTTTTGTTCAAGCCTTTTAATTTTATTTTTTATCAAATAGAGGGATTTCTATCATTTCATCCTCAATAGCTTTAGTAATTGTACTACCACTAAATTGTTCAAACATTCTTACTTGCTAAATATTAAATTTTGATATTTGATAAAGTCCTTCTTTTTTAACTGTTTTTATTTTATCAAAATTTTCAAAATTAGATTCTTCTATAGATATTTCTTCACCTAAGACATTTCTTAATTTTATGAGTTAAAGCTCATCGTTTGGAATAGCTTCAAATATTTCTTTATTTTTATTCCTTTCAGACATCATGAAAATCATGTCTGATTCTTTTTCACTTTCACTTTCAGATTCTAATTGAATCTCATATATTATAGAATCATTGTCAGAGACTTCTTCTCTAACTAAAATTTTTAACTGTTTATTTATTTATTTATTTAATTTTATCATCTGTTTACCACTTTTTTCCTTTCTTAGGACATTATGGTGCTATATGACCTTCTTCATTACAAATGTAACATTTACATTTATATTTTCTTCTAAATGTAGTGTTTCTATTATTGTTTCTATTTTTGACATATTTTCTCTTAGGATTAGGCTTTTTACTTTTCCATTTGACAAATTTATATTTTCTAAATTTTCTCTTTTTCTTATAAGGGGTTGATTTTTTACAACCAAATTCCCATTGTTGTCGCATGACTTTGCTACAACATTTATCATTTAATTGAATTTTTACTTGCTTAACAGCTTTTTGTGTAATGCAGTGTTTAGTAATAGTTCTTTCAGTATATTGAATTCTTGCTCCTAATGTGTCTTTTCCACCATTAGAACTAATCAAGAATTTTTTATATCCATCATTACAAAGTTCATCCCATGATGAGGGTAACTTATGGAAAAATTGACCTAACTAAAACTCTGTTTTTGGAGGATTAAGTTTATGGTAATATTCTTGATAAAATTTTGCAAAGGATTTAAATTCACATATATTACATATTCTGCATTTTGTTAGCATATATTCATTGTGAATTTATTCATGTTCTTCAAATTTAATTTCACGGAATTCTCTTCTTAGAATTTATGCGAATTCATTTAATATTTTATCAAATATATTAAATTCATTAAGTAAGCTAACTTTTTCTTGCTTACTTTCATTAGAGGTTTCTCATCTTCTTAGAAAATTTAAGCAATCTACCTGAAAAATTGCACATATATAATCTAAAAATCTTTCTTTAGACCAATTACTTTTATATGTATTTATGACAATGGACATTGATTATGCCCATTCTTTTAATGGTTGATCATAATTTTTAAATTCAACGTTTTTTAAGTCGAGATATATTCCTCCTGAAGTAACATTGATTTTGTTTAAATCAGTTCTAATAGTTGTTGAAGGTGCAGGTTCTGATGTAGAACCTTCATTTTTTAAAGGTTTTAAATTTTCAACTTGCATCGAGTCATCATAAGAGTCATTATAAATGGGTGATTCCCAATCATTCCTACGAATTCTAGGAAGGGGTTTTTCTTCTTCATCCGTCTCATTTTCTTTTCTCTTTTTAGAGTCATTAGAGTCATCATTGTTTTCCTTTTCAAAATCAATGATTATTTCTTCATCTACCGAAGTACTAGTTGTACCTTCAAAGTTATTTTCATTTGATGATAGACCAAATTTTCTACTTTCTTACTCATCTTTTGAGCTTTCGTCTTTTACGCTGTTTGGCATAAAAGATATCTCAGATTCATTATCTAAATCACTTGACTCTTCTAGCTAAAGAGTTAAGTCATAATTATATTCAGTCATTAATTCTTCATTAGTGGAATACAATTCTTGCATTTGTTTTAGAAGTTTATTACGTTCTTCGTAATCTTCTTCTTTTATATATCGAGTTTTCCAATATTCTAAAATTTCTTTGATTGTTTCAAAGTCTTTTCATTGTTTATCTGTTTTAGACATCATGATTTGGGTTCCATAAATAATTTCGAAATTTCTTCACAATAACTTTCTTTTAGTACAAGTGTATTTTCTAAATTATTTTTCAGACTACTTTCCAAATTTTGGATTAAACTTTTTGTTTCATTATTTAAATCTATATTTTGGATTTATCCTAACATATTAACTTTATCATAAATTTTTTCTTTATTTTTTTCAATATTTACTAATTTACCAAACATACTAGATAAATTATCAACTACATAATTCAAAGTTCTGCTAATATTGCTTATATTAGCGTCTTTATCTTGTACATGTGCTAAATGTTTATAATCATTAGGTTGATTATTCAATTCACTCATGCACCTTAATTCTTCAATGTCTAAGTTTCCCTACAAAGTTGTCGACTCAAACGAAAGGGTTTACGCTCTTCTGACTATCTCTCAACAAAGTCAAGGCCTTGGTACTCCTTATTCAAAGTTGTTTCAAGGTTCGCAGATAAATTAAGATAACTTAACTAATAATTATAACACTTATCAAATAAACAAGAGATATCAGCTATAAAATGGGCTCAAGCAAACTTTTAAAAGTTATTAATTCCTAAAAGCTCTGATACCATTAACAAAACAAACACACAGACGGAACAGAAACTTAAGCTTTTTTTTTTTTAATCAAAATATGAATCACATGAAAATAATACTACGGGAGATGTATGCTACAACAACCAATTCAAACAAAGTCAAATTTCATATTCTATCTATACAATCATTACAATAAAACATGAAACATGATTTTTCTTACGAGTTGTAAGAATAAAACAGACTAAAATATAATATGGGTATCAACTAATTTAGAAAGATAAAATGATCTTTTCTATTCTAGTATAGCATATCGTATCCCCCCTGGTATTCCTCTGGCTCCGCCACGTACTACAGGCCAACATTACAACTGTGGCCTATTGTATTGGCTTATACGATTGGGGTGAGAACAATAATTTTGGGATCATTAATCAGTCATGAAAATGAAAATGTGAAAGTGATCGATGCGCTATGTATAATCTTTTTTCTATTTTATTTTTCGGGTTTCAAGGTCATCTTTTGTCTATCATCCAAGTCATCATTATCATAACATAAACTCTAATGAGAATAATATCCCCCCCCCCCCCCCCCCCCCCTTTTTCTTTTTGTATTTTTCTTTTTCGGGTGCCAGGCATGTTCATATGAAGTATTTTATACAGAGTAGGCTTCTAGGTTTTTTTTTTGATAAGCAAGACTTTAGATTAAGAAGGAACAAAAGGGCCATTGTTTCCATCCCCTTCAACCCTGTCTGCAAACAAAATAGTAGCAGGCAGCGAGGTGATTGGGATGGAACCAAACGAATTACAAAAGGCTGCCCAATGGGCAAGCAAATGGGCTGCATTATTTGCCAACCTGGGAACACGTCTAACAACCCAAAAAGAAATACAGTTTAAGAGATTCCTAACTTCAAGAATAAGAGAGAGAACTGCCCAAGGAGTGAGGAGGCTCCAATCAGACAAAGGATCCAAAACACCAGCAATATCACCTTCAAGCATAATCCTCGAGCGGCCCAATTTCAAAACCTCACTCAAACCAAAACGCACAACTTTAGCTTCAACAACCAAGGGGTCAAAAGAGTCAACCTGAGCTGTCGGGGCAAAAAGAAAAGTGCCACAATCATCCCTAAGAATAGCACTCAATACTGAAAAGGTAGGACGAACAGCCACATCGAGTCTTTTATATAGAGTAGGCTTCTAGGGTTTTTTTTTTTTTTTTTTTTGATAAGCAAGACTTTAGATTAAGAAGGAACAAAAGGGCCATTGTTTCCATCCCCTTCAACCCTGTCCACAAACAAAAGAGTAGGCTTCTAGGTTGATAAAGACTAAAAGTTCATATGAAGTTCATGTGTGTTAAGACACTCATGCACTTTGCCATCCGATCTAGCTGAAATCTTCAAATATTGTTTTCTATGGAGAACAAAGCAACCAAATTGTACGCCTACCCTATAGGTTAACACAAACACCCAAATGATAATCGATCATTTTTGTTTAATGCATTTGTATAAATTACCCTTTTCAGAAAACCTGTAGTCTCAAGAAACGGAAATATGGAACCATTCTCAAATGACAAAATTCGAACAAAGAGAGCAAAATCCAGTTCCTTTAATTTGTTATACTATTCTTTTACAGCACTTGTAAACAGAGTTGCAGGACTGGGATTCCCATCAAATTCTTTGTATAAAAGTTAAAAGCATGTTACAAGAATGCTTATAAAAAATTTCAATTCTTGGTCCAGTTCAGAATCACAGTGCGTAAACGACACGTTTAAGAATGAACCTTTAACATGTAACCGCTATATTTATTAGCACTGCATCTCTCAGGTATCTTCATAAATTCCAGGAAAAAAAGGGGAGAAAGTGCTTATAACAAAAAATAAAAATAAAAAATAAAAAAGCAAAAAAAAGGGGAGAAAGTACAAGAGATTTCCATGGGTGTCAGCGAGGTGTAATTGATGGAATGTCGCCACTTACAAGATCACTTCCTGACACATTTGATGACACATATAACTCCCTGGTCACATAGGATGAAGATGACGGTGTTGATCTACCAGAATGTGTGGATGCCGATTTTAACTTGGTGTCAATATCTGGCATCAATTGGAGTATGTTTTCTAGCTCCCTGACAACAGCCAACATTGAAGGTCGCTCCTCTGGCTTGTCCTGGCAACACCAGAGGCCCAAAGCTACAAACCTCTGGATACATTCAGATGGGTAAGAACCCATTCTGCTGTCTATGATGGAGAACATCATGCCTGACTGGTGAGCCATATTCACCTGAAAACAACATAAATTTTTTGGATCTTTCAGTACCCCTTATTGCTTGATAGTTAATATTCATTTTTCTTTGCATTGAATGAGAAAATTAATAATTGGAACCCCATGTTATAGTTTTAAATTCTGTTAAGAAAATGAAAAAACATAATTCCAGTTCTGGAACATGAACTCACACAGAAATGAAGTGATATTATTCTGAAATCTGAATTTATTTCGGTCAAAATCTTGTTATCTCAGATCAAATTCCAGTTAAAAAATTGCACAGGTAAGGTAAGCCCTCGTAACATGATCCTCCCTCCATTCCTAAATAAGTGGCCTACTTTCCTTTTTTGGATGTTTCAAAATTATTTTCACATTTCAAAAGTCATTGGTTCTTTTTTATTCATTTCCTAAAATACCCTTAAAAAGATATTCTCTCTTTTTCTAATGTTTTGCACACTTGAGGGCAAAATTGGAATCTCAAAACATATGCATCAATGTGAAAGTATTTAATAGAGTTTCCTTAAAAAGCGTGTTTTTTTAAAGGGGACGGTCAATTTGAAACAGAGAGAGTAATATGATTGATTATAGTCAGCAAATTTTTTAAACCCTAAATATGATTTTCATCAAGTGAGCACTAACTAATATGTAACAAATACTGATGGCCCCCCAAAATGCAGATTTATGTTAGGAAAGTACCTCACTCAAGCCCCAAGAGAGAGAGAGAGAGAGAGAGAGAGAGGAAAATACCTCACGGACAATATTTTTGCCATGTGATATTGGCTGCATACCCGTCAAGAGCTCTAGAAATACAACTCCAAGACTATAGACATCACTTTTGTCGGTCAATTTATGGGTCAAGAAGTATTCTGGATCAAGGTAACCCTGTGTATACAATCATATAGTAAGATAGTCATCACATGAATAAATATATTAATGCCACATTGCATTTAACAGAAATATAAAGGATAAATCCGAAGAAACAAAGGGAAGAGAAGAGAGGGGGGGGGGGGGGGGGGGGGGCTCCAATTTCGAAGTTAATCCCATACAATTCATACAACCCAGTTCCCAACCCGATGGGTCAATTCTCTGGTAACAAATGTGTTACAACCCCTACAAAGTACAGAGATTAACAACCCCTATAGATAATTCAACCTTCCCCAATTAGTTCATGAACTTTTAGCCAGTAAATTCACTTGGGAATATATTCCCAATTACTTTATGAACGTGTAGTAGTAAATTCACTTTTAGCCAGTAATGCAAGCTTGTATACTGATTTCTGACATCTATTGGGCATCAAGGCCCCTGTACAACAAATCAGTTTTAAACTCTTTTCTTTTCATGAAATTAGGAGTAGCGCACATATAAAAAGTTATAAAGTAGGCTGCAGAAAGTTAGTTAACCATTCTTCTTTGATATATTAATGAGCACATGCTTTAACAATGTTTTCACTGTCAAACTTACTGGTGTTCCTTTCACGACTGTGGATACATGATTAGGCACAGTCCCTTCATCATCCAGGACAGGTGCAAGCCTGGAAAGTCCAAAATCAGCAACTTTAGCAGTGAAATTGGAGTCCAGAAGTATGTTGCTGGCTTTGATATCTCGGTGGAATATAGGAGGTTGTGCTTCAGTATGGAGGTAAAGAATGCCCTTAGCTGAACCCAATGCAATACGTGACCTCATACCAAAATTCAGGTTTTCTTTAGCTGTAGCTGTCATGTAACAGTAATAATTTATTAGAGCATATTGCAAAAATGTTGAATATAGAGTTATCACCTCACAATCCAGGAAAAGGTGTTAATGTATTATGTCCTAAAAATCACGAGAACCAGGGAGTAGTTGTGCAAGTAGGAAATATTAGACAACGTCACAGAGCATGAGTTGGGAATCCGTTCAGTAAAAAGACAATGGAAACTACTTTCTCACAGTTAAGTTTCCAACCTAATAACCTAAGTTATTAGGTAGAGGGCCCAAACATGTATATGAAGTCATATTAAACTTAATATTTAATCGATGTGGGACGTAGAACTTCCCAACACACCCCCTCACATGCAAACCTAACAAGACAACAACATGCCTATCACACGGACATGTATAGGGCCCAAACATGTATATGAAGTCATATTAAACTTAATATTTAATTGATGTGGGACGTAGAACTTCCCAACACACAAACCTAACAAGACAACAACATGCCTATCACACGGACAATAACATTAGGCTCATGAACGAAATAGGCCCAACAACAACAACAGGCTCTGATACCATTTTGAGTTTCCAACCTAAAAGCCTAAGCTATTAGGTGGAAGGGCCAAACAAGTATATGAAGCCATATTAAACTTAATATTTAATCAATGTGGGATGTAGAACTTCCCAACACTCACCCAGAACAAGACTAAGATTATCAATTTTATATAAAAATTCAGTGAAGTATGGGATCGAGGAGCATAATAGAACCATAGAACAAAATTTAAGTAGGCACGAATCTTGAAAATTTCATACCAGAAATCCAGTCCCGCAATGAGCCATTAGGCATAAACTCGTAAACCAGCATCTGCAGATGCACCAAAAAACAAAAAGCAGATAAGTTATTTTTATAATGGAGTCAATCCTTGTATATCTAAACACCGAAGCATAACACACCCCTTCAAGTTCTTGTAAGAAATCTATGACACTTAGATCTTAGAGGCATGGATAAGAGGCTGGTAAGTTCTGTCTTCTATTGTGCCAGTTCTAATCAGGAAAATAATCATATACATACACTTACAATTGCCATAATAACCCCATTCTGCCTCCGGTAGTAGTGCCAGTAGAGGTGTCATAAAAAGAAAAAGAGCAACTTTCGTATTGGAATCACTTTATTTATCCACCAATGTCAATCCGTAACCAAGTTTATTTACTACAATCTTTTCCATTCTTACAGGGCAGTCATCATCCCTGTCCTGAGCCTTTTTCACTTGGAGACAAAATCACAACTATTAACGAGAGAGAGAGAGAGAGAGAGAACTGGATTGAAAATTAGTAAGGTCATGTACATACAATGTCAGGATCTCATGTAGGATTATAAAACAAACCAAGCTGCTCAGGCTCGGCTTGAGCTTGGCTTTCTAAGAGCTCAGTGAAGCTCATTCATTGGCCTAGCCAAGCTCAAGTTCAAGGCTTGAGCATTTTAGTTAAACAAATGAAGCCCATTCAGTTCCATACTTGGCTCGAAGCGCTGGTGAGAAAGCCTCTTTTTTTTTTTTTTTTTTGGTTGGCAACTAAAATGATAACAACAATAATTTTAATAGGTTAGCTTGTAATTAGACTTCCTTCAATGCCATTTAGGTTATTTAGGATCTGGAAATCCAACAACTGACACGATCTGGACACGTCAATTTTAATCTGAAAACCAAATTTCATTTGTCTTTGTCCCTCATAAAGGCCATCAGAAAAACCTCTTGCAAGCGAGGATGACACAATAGTGTGAAATTTAATAGTTTCAGAACTACAAGTAACGCACCTGCTCCCCTTCTTCATCACAGTATCCAACCAATGAAACTAGGTTTCGGTGATGTAATCTTGATAACAATACTATCTCTGTCAAGAATTCTTTTTGACCCTGTAAGGATCCTTCTTCTGCACGCTTTATGGCCACCACTGTGTTGTCAGCTAAGATGCCTTTATAAACCTGCCCATAACCTCCTCGGCCAACTTCAGTTGAGCTGCTGAATTTGTCAGTAGCCAGAGCCATTTCTTTAAAAGTGAAGCTTTTCACACCATCAATTTTCATAGAAATCTTAGAAGCTGCAGAGAGTAAATGGGACTTCACACTATTTTCTTCAGTAATAATGAAACTTTATATTTTTTGGCTGAAAGGAACAATCTTAATTAGTTTTGTTGAAAACTTACAGAAATGTCTTTTTGACAGGTTATGCCGGTATTTAGCATGCTTTCTTGCAAACAGAAGTGTGACTACAGCAGAGACCACAACAGCACAGGCAACAGCCCCTAATACAATGGCCACCAAAATGCCCTTGCTAATACTTGTCCTTTGAGTCTCAGCATTGACTACAGCAATAATAGATCATGTAAGGCTACATGTTCACAAGAAATAAGGCTAGCTATTAAAAGGTAAGTTCCACCAATTTATTAACTAGGCAAAAAATTCATATAGGTTTGAGATGATATAAACTGATATCCATTATCGTCTGCACTAAACCTACATTGTGAGATGTAATATAGGTTAGATCCTAATTTTTCTACTCAAGGACGTACCGCCTACATTAGGATCAAGGTAGTCGCTTAGATGTATATATGGCTGTATGGGTCACCAAGCACTACTTTCTAAGCTTTTTCTCTTTTACTTTACTTATTTTCACCTTTTTATTTTAGGTACATTGAGGGGATAAGGCCCAAGCTACTCATTCAGCCAGGATAACACATAATAAACTAATATCTAATAAGTATGAAACTAAAATTAAGTTCTGCAATTATTTATTTATTTTTATGAACAATTGGTGATACAATCCAAGCACTCAAGCAATCCACAAGTTGAGCTAAAATTTCAAATTATATGCTCTCTAAATATATTCCAATTAGCAGTGTTGAACTACCTTTGTTGCTTTTGGAAGAAAAACTATTTTTATTTTTTCTGTTGGAAGCAAAAAAAAAAAAAAAAAAACCGAAAATGTCAACAAAATAGTAATTATTATTGAAATTGCCAGTTTGCCACTATTTCATGATTACCAAATAATCCCCATGTCTATACAGGCTCAAGTGAGAATGAAATTTGTAGCATCACTTTATGTAGTATTTAAAAAAAAAATCTAATTTAACAAAGAAAAGAAATGCAAGAATGCTTGAATACGTACAATTTGAATAAGGCCCCAGGAGAGTGAAGTTGAGAAGTTCATATGGTCCAAAGAAGTCATTAGGACGAAAATTCCATGATGTGAATATGCCTCTAATTCGCTGAATCTCACTTTCATTAAACGTATTTGAGTGATTATAATTGGCCATAGGAAAAAGCTTCAAATGCATCCGTAGACGAGGTCCTTTTTCCCAGAAAACTGAATCGATTGATAGTTGATACAAATCCAAGCTGAGAGAACTAGTTAAATACATCTCAAATGGATACTCATATGGAGCGAAAAAGGAGAAACTCGGACTCTTCAGCCGATATCCAATTCTAAGAGGCGATGCACAAAAGCACGGCACAGGGGATGCAGGGACATATTCAAAGAAATTATCTGCAGGACATGCTTGAATATAACAATTCATTGTTGAATTTTTTATGCGTTCAGGCATCCCATCCCTTCCAGCTTCAGATCCACAGAACTGGCCTATATTTCGTATGTTTGAATTGTTGCATATAGGGTTGCCTTGAAGCCTGAAGAAAAACTGCTAAATTATAAGATTTAAGAAATACTAAAGGCAGAACATAAGATTCTACATTTCATTTTTCTTTCTTTCTTTATTTTTTTCTACATGAGAGTAATTATACACGTGATTTTCATTATGACCGAGTTAAATGACAAGAAAGTCCATAGATTTATAAATACCAGATAAATACTTTCTTTACCATTTTATGCATCTCTCTCTCAATTCTTCGTGCTTTTCCTTCTCTTTTCTCTTTGCATTTAAAAAGGAAAAAACAAACAAACAAACAAAAATTTTCAAGAATCCCTTAGAAAGTTGAATTGTAGAAATGTTTCTGTTTATTTCAGTCGATTTCGATAGAAACTAAGCAATTTCATGATTTTTATGGTGTTTCGTTTCTGTCAATCAAGAAACTGAAACTTATTTGTCATTTTGATGAAAAAGAAAAGAAATTGTATTCCTTGCACTGAACACGAGATTAAGTATATGTCCATCAAAAGCCATGCCAAACACATATCTGATTCCAGCACCCCTAACATGTTGAAATAAAGCAAGTGGTCTGGGTACAGTGAGTATCTCCGTACCATTGATGGCAAGTATAAATAGTCAAAATGGAGGACGTTCCAGCAAAGCTTGCCTAGCACGTGTCAAGAAAAATGGTTCTTGATAACTAGCTTTAAGTCCAGATTTAATAAGATACATTTAAATTGATATTTACATATAGAGGGGATATAGAAATTTTTTTTTTTCCTTTCTTTCTGAGTTTTTTTCCCAGATCGATATAAAATAACTGTTATGAAGACAAACAATGTGAAATTGAATGAAAAATCCTAAAAGAAAGGTAGCATTGGAAAGAATACTGGCATGGTGCAAATTCACTACAATCAAGTAATTAATGAAGCTTTATCTTCTAAATATGGTTCTTCCATTGCTTATTGTTCCCCTTCCACTTTTCAGTTGTCCATAAAAGCAAGTTTTCACTCAGCAAGTTTCACAAGAGAAACGCATTATGGTTCTGCTATCACACTCATTTAGGTAAATGATGTAGTGGAAAATAGTAAGTTGTTTCAGAAGCTTGTGAGATCAAATATTTCAAATGAAACATCTACATGTTATAATAGAGATTAGAGATTGAAGTTCAGATTTTTCCTTACATGCATAGCTATATATGCAAACTAAGATCCTAATTGTCCTCGAAAGATATTCATTCCTTTTAACATGTCTCATGTCAAGGAATCACAATTAAACGAAGAAAAAAAGGTTCTGAAGAACCCTAAAGGCTATAGAATGAGATTTCATCGATCTCATAACTCATATAGGGTTTAACAATTCTGCCCAAGCAGCACTTGAGATATTTCAAGTTCAAAACCCTGGAATTACCAAATTGATAGTCAATAGGGTCTGTTGGACTCGGAAACTGACTTAGCAAGAACATTGCAGTTATCTTCAATAAAACTGGGTTCCATACAACCTGAGCTCATGCTTGAAAAGTAGTAGCAGACTCGGATGCACAAGTATAATGTCCTAGACCATCCGTTGCACTTTACTCGTTAATTACTTTTTCTAGCAGAGAACGAAAAGTGCATCAAAGCTAACTTATTACTGTCTATTAAGAACAGCATACCTTAGGGTGACATTTGCTGGAGGATTTAGATCTCCTAAAATGTTTGAGAGTGAATTGTTACGGAGATCACTGCAGGTTGAAAGTGAAAAGAATGATAAATCAGCAAGACACTGATATTTCACATAGAGGCAGACTAATGAACTTATGTGGTTCCTTCATAGAGTCACCACAGCTCAATCTAGAGCATAAAGAAAAACCTTCACAATAGTAGGTGTTCTAATATCAATGAAGAACAAGTCCGAATCGTAATACTATTTTTCTGCTTTCAGGTCTTACAGTGTTAGTCTGGCAGTCGTACTGAAGGACATGTTGTGCCAAATGTTAGCAGGGACAGAACCAATCAAGAAATTATTCTCGAGTGACCTGTAATAAACAATAATATACACCATCATACCAAGCATGCACAATAATAGCATTCATTAATGTAGTCTGCTAGGATGATCCAATTAACTTAACAAACAGTTAGTACCAATATCTATGAAGAAAACCTCAAAGATTACAAGCATCAGATAAAAAATAGTTTGCAAAGATAGCCATGTACTTATAAATCCATACTATGAAAGGGAAAAAAAAGAGTATATGTAGAGAGATTCTCACAGTCTCCGGAGAAAAGGAAGATCTGAGAAACTTCTGGGGATCGATCCATTAAGAAGGTTATCTGACAGGTCGCTGCAAGACATTTGTTGATCATAAAGAATTTCTTAATTAACGGGAATGCTTCTTCATACATTTAGATCTCAATCACTTATAGGACCAGTTAACTAAATTTCACATGAAACATTTAACTTTGATTTATTAAAAGATAAAGAAACTGATTTACTAAAAGATGAAGCAACCAAGAACATTATAGCCTAAGAATGCAAGTTTACATTTGCTATTTACGTACATGGTTGTCATATTATCAGAAAGCTTATTTGATGGTATGGATCCAGTAAGCTGATTGGAGCTAAGATCTCTGTAGATGAACCCAGCAATGAGTTAGATACACATAATTATCATCCATAAATGAGATTGCAAATAAAAGCATTAAAATGGCAAGAGTAAATGCTTCCTACATAAGGTGAATATTAGAAAAGTCTACAGAATGTGGAAAATACATTTTTTGATCAGGAGAATGTGGACAATACTCAAACTTACAAATAGCTAAGTTCTGGTATGCCGCTTAGATCAGGAACGGCTCCTTGCAAACTGCAATTTCTAAGACTTCTGCCAAATCAGAGTGAAATAAATAGCATAAGCACCTAGACGTTTGTGACACGTTGCATGAATTTTTTTTTTTCTTTGCAAAATTAAGCGTAAGCATATGTTGAAACATCAGTTACTTTTACATTTTAAAAATAAACATCAAAGTAAATCATAGCATCCATTAATGTGGAAGCATCAATTCATTTGCAAGTAAAAGCACAGAAGTACATTGCAGGTAACATCAATCAAATTTTACTATTACTTCAAGCCATGACTATAGATGATGGTGGCTGTTTTGATACTCCCTTCATTCCTAAATTATTGGTCTCATTTCCTTTTTGGGATGTTTCAAAATTATTGTCACATTTCAAAAGTCAATGATTCTTTTTATTTCATTTCCTAAAATACCCTTGGATATTATCTCTTTTTCCAATGTTTTGTATAGTTTAGGGCAAATTTGGAATGTCAAAACATATATATATTGATGTGAAAGCAATTAATAGGATCTCCTAAAAAAGCATGTTTTTTCAAAGGGGACAATCAATTAGGAACAGAGGAAGTATCTTATATGTATTTGTATTACCATACATTACATGGACAATTCTAAATGATTGAACTAAACATGAAAATTATGAAGCATAAACAGTCCACTGATAAACAAAACATAAAATACACCCCTCTCTCACAACCCCAACCAACTTCTTCATTATCACTCCCATAAATAGATAGTTAAAATCAAATATTACTGGAAACGACATAAAGTACCCAGGCCAGGAGCAATGCATATACCTTCGCTAAAGAAAATGAAAAGTAGAATAAAGTTAGATAGTTTTTCAATAGCACTTACAATTTCACTAATCTGGACAGATTTCCATAAGAAGCTGGAACTTCAGTCCCTTCGAAATTGTTGTTATCAAGTTGACTGCACCAGAAATTTTATATAAAGAAAAAATGGAAATCATTAAAAATAAATTTAGTGTAATAACATAACTCTGAGCCTATTTCTTTCAGACAATGCAAATTCCACATGCATCCACACTAGAATGCCACTAAATGGATATCTGCTACCTACTCGAGTGAAAAAGCCTTGATGGAACTAGATCTTGCATTCTCCCATATGGGGAGCAGTAAGGACGCCACCAACCACAGGGCCATTGGTATGACTCTGAGAGATAAATGAGTCGAACATTGGTATTATGGTTCATCACAGAGCAATAGAACAGATACATAGAGACTAGAAACACATTACAGGCAGACCAAAAACATGGTGGCACAATCATATGTATTAAGGCTAGGGCAAGTACATGACAAGTGCAAGTCCAAACCCAACAATAGGCCCCAAAAATATAAGTCTATTTGACAGATATTTTCAATAAAAATTGACATTATGAATGTGCAAATGACATACTAAAAGGAGACATATGAATAGGGAGATTTAATATAGAAAGGCCCAAGAAAGAAAGAAAATGCAACGATAAGCATATAACTGTCGTATAATTTCCATGTCAGCTACAGTGCATGACTACGTTTAATAAATGCAGTTACACATGTCCCTGGTTTCATCTCATTACAAGGTATCTTATTGATACAAGGTCTCGTGAAAAGGTGTGAAATTTAAAATTCTAAATGAAAATTTTAACCAGAACCAATTAAAAAAAATCCCATCAATACAAAAAAGTTACTCATATTTCAACACTTCTAATAACAATGCAGAACTTTTCTGCATCATATTAAAAAAATACAAGGTAGGATTACATTACTTAGATTGCAATAAGAACCTTTCTGCTGTGCTTAAAACTCCTACTATACTAGTGGTGTTTGACCATGCAAAAATTTGAAATATATTACCTTAGAAGTGGGATGCAACACAAAGTTATTGTTAATCTAGCAAGCACAAATTTTGAATGGCATTGGAAATTGTGGTATATGTTGAAGGAATATAATGGAGTTGTATGCCTTCCCATCCCTTCATTGTGTATGACATGAATGAATTGAAGCAGCCACCTTTTTTCTTTTTTCTTTTTTTTCCTGGCGTTAATGGGAATCTTCTTTTACCCTCTGTTTGGTTCGCTGATTTTAGGATGGAAAGGAAAAAAACATTTGAGGGAATCTAGTTTCTCTTGTTTGGTTGCAAGGGAAAAATAGATGGAAAAAAAATGTAAAGGAAAATATGGGGGAAAAATCCAATAATAATTTTCCTTTTGAAAACATGAGGAAAGTTGGAAACTACCGTGGAAAATTTTATCGGGCTAAACTGTCTCAATCCTTCGAGAACAGAAACGACTCTCACTCTTCCGCCTCCCTCCGTTCGAGGATGCCTCGCCCATAGCTAACCGTCGACCGCTGTTAACAACCGATCGGCGGCCACCGTCGGCAACATCTTACCGTCGATCGTTGTCCTTGAACTCCCCAATTATCAAATTTCCATCTCGCCTAACGGCGAATTCTGGACCCTAGCCATCTGGTCTGATCGAAGGCCACCTCCTCTTATCGATAAATTTGAATTGATATTTCCGGTTGACGATGTGTACTCAACATCCATTGACTAGGTACAAATCATGTAAAGCTAAACTGGGTCTTGAAGATCTACACGTGAACAACTAAACTTATTGTACAAATCATGATCTACATAGTCTTCTCAATTGTATGGTGGTCCATCTAGGGTCCTTGTCGTCTATTGCCATTTCTTATGTGGGATTTTAATTATTCTATTTTGTAAATTTTAACTTATTCCGACTGATATTGTTTTGGTTTGGCCTTTTAGCTTTGGTTTGAAACCAGTTGCATCCAAACTATTTGATAAAATTATTGAAAAAGAGAAAAATTGTTTGGTTAAAGGTTGCTTTGTAGAGCTTGCTCTATTTCTCTAAAAACAAACAAATTAATAAATAGATAAATCTGCTATACAAAATGATCACTTCGGTTACAAAAATATATGGAAGAGTATTGTATTATGCTTTGAGAATATGGTGGAGCTCCCCATCATAAGCTGCTGGTTTGTTTTATAGTCTTTGATGCATTCTTGCTTTACATGGATGGAGATCTATGTTAGTTTGTGTATTTGTTTGGTTGGACTTTAATATTTCTGGCGGGGGAAAAATAAAATATTGGGATAATGCTATCAAATTCATGATATCCATGTGGTCATAGATGATCACTCTTGTGTTGATTCCTTAGTTAACTACACAAATAATTGGTTTTCTATGATATTATGCACTTTATGAATTATTCAAGTAGTAAGTGCTGATGATATTAAGAGCCTGATTCCGATTGTCACATAGTTGTAAAGCCAAAAAGAATCACATGACACCTTCAACTTCACACCAAGTGCTTAGTTTTCTGTTAGCTAGATTAGGCTACTCTAGATTAGAGGCAAGAGATGTTTATAATTTGGGAAGATGAGTGTATTGTAGTCTTTTGGCTTATAGTGGTTTGGACTGATTTGGAAAAAAAATATGTTTAGTTATAATGAATGTTGGAAAGCAGAGCATTTTTTTTTTTTAATTTTGTAGCATGACAATATTTGGTCATTTTAGCCATTTGAAAATTTTAAAGTGTGTATGAATTTTTCTTTCTTTTCATTTTTCCCTCAAAAACCAAACATAAAAAAATCACTTTCCTTAAGAATTCACATTGTTTTCCTCACATTTTTCCTCGACAACCAAAAACAAGAAAATTTTGTTTTTTCCACACATTTTCTTTCCCTCCCACTTTTTTCCCTAATATTTTCTTTCTCTTAAAAAATCCGTGAACCAAACACAGAGAATTCAGATTTTTTATTTCTCTAATAAGCTCCCTTCTGACCACAAGGGTATTCTCAACCATGATAGACAAGGACTATTAAGTTTATTATTTTCCTTCGTTCGTGTAGCCTCTTATGGCCTACCTTTTTCCAGAGTAACGCATATTCCACTCCTCCCTCCTGAGTGGATTTTTAATTATTTTATTTCAAATGGTTCATTTCATTGTCACAAGTAGGATTCCGTGCCAAACTGCTACCGTGGTGCTGGATGCTTTGCTATTGCAAAGTGGCAGCAAATAAATATGTAAATAACCAAACAAACAAAACTTTATTGTTGGAAAAATATCACATCTGTGTGCCTCCTACTTTTGGAACAAGAGATAAAATATTATCTGCTCAAGGCTTTGTTCTGCCCCAAACAGCCAATTAGGAAATTTAAAAAAAAAAAAAAAAAAAAAATTATGCCATCGTTGAAGAAGCAAATTATATGAATAAACTACAGTTCAAAAACTAAGATCATATAATACGGGGAAAGAAGCGAGTTAAAAATAACTATCTAGAAAATGCAGGGAGGAAGAACATACAGTATGCGCAAGTTTGGAAATTTTGCATATTCTGATGGAAGATACCCGGATAAATTATTATTATCCACAAGCCTGCGAACATTTTTCTCATCAACAAAACTCACAGTAACTGATCAACAAAATTTAATACAGAACAACCATAAGAATATCAACATAAAATTTTGGGGAGGAAAAGCAACTGGTACATTAACTCACAAGTGACAAAGAGTGGATAAATTGGAAAGCTCGGAAGGAATTTGACCACTGATTGAGTTATTGTTCAAGTGGCTGCAAAAGTCACATACATGCAGATAATAAATATTGAGGAAAGCTAAACTCCCTGCCACCTTGAATTAGCATTTTGCTTGAACATCCACTCACAGATGTTTAACTCTCTTCAAATTTGCGAACGATTGGGGTATGGGTCCTGATATATTATTCTGGTCCACTTGGAGTCTATCTAAATTCGAAAGATAGCCAAGCTCTTCTGGTAAAGAACCTGATAGATTGTTTCCGTTCAAGAGCCTGCACAAAAACACACACACAAAATCTCATAGAAGTAGTACTTCAAAGAGCACTTCAAGTATGTGTTTATACAAGTAGAACTTCCATGTAACTGTGATATGACCAGATGATATCACAAGTCAATAGAATTCAAACAGAGTGAGAACGACAGCGTATTTATTGGTCCCACCTTTCCAAGTTTGATTTTGGTGATAATATTAGATAGTGTTATATTAATATGTAAAGTTTATGTTCACACCCCCATGGGAGAGTCCAATGACAGATTGCCACTAGGGCAATAACAATAAGCCACGCGGAAGTGTAAAAGCTAATTACTTTACTTCCATGTGGACACGTCCACGTGAAGAAGTCAGTCAATGAAAAAATTACCGGATGGACAGCTTTATTGGACATGTAAGAATGATGGACTGCCACATGAGCAAGCTGCTGCGGGATAATAACATGGGTGAACAACAGCCACGTGGCGGTTTAAATAGGCCAATGCGGAAGCTTATATAGGGGGGATTGGGGAAGCAGTCGTACACTGCCACGTGTATAAGTGTAAAACCAGAGAAATAAGAAAAGGGTAGTTGACTAATTTGTGGAGAGAATGTCGCGAGGAAGATGTGGGAAGAAGTTGCAGAGAGTTGGGATGTGCAAAACCTGCAGCAAACCAGGTGTGAACAGCTGCGGTTGATCATCTATAAATAGAGAAAGAGGATGCAGTTGCAAGGAATTTCAACAACACCAGCAACTTACAGAACCTTTACTTTCTTCATTTCCTACTGTCATTTCATTTCCCTTGCAAGGCCAAGTGGCCAAGTTTATGGCTAATTTACTTTTCACTGCACTGTGGTTTTCTTTAATGCAAGTAAATCCATCCCTTCTTGTTAATCCCATTTGATTCTTGGCATTTGCACTTCTTGAATCCACAGAGGCAAGAACCCTCCCCCTCATAGTTGCCTAACTATTAATTGGAGACCAAATAGGCGACTGAACCAAGAACCTTCACCCTAGCAGCCTCGGAGGCGCTCGGGGTTGCGGTAGCAATCGAGTTGAGCTATAGAGCCCTGGCAAGCCTGTGCTAAAACCAATTATGCAAACACATAAAGTCTTCCTTCCTATAAATAACCTTAGCTACTAATGCTAATAAAATTACCCGATCTCCAAGAAAACGATGGGAAATTTTTCCAAACGTGAAGTATCATGACTTCAACTTACAAGAGCTTCAAGGATGCAATATTTCCAATCTCCTTCGGTATACTGCCAGTAAGTTCATTCCACATGAAATCCCTGCCACAAGAAAACAAAGGAATAAATCATTAGCATCACTGAAATGATTATCTGTAAAATTTTACCAATATGATGTAGTTTTCCACAGTCCACTTATTAAATGTTATGACTCACAATATCTGAAGCTCAGATAGTTGACCAAGCTCAGGTGCTAAACTTCCAGAGAGATTCATGTTCAGAAGCTGGCTGCACAATTGCACATAGAAAGAGGGAAGATAATGATGGCATAATTAAAATTTTGTTGTACAATGACATATTAAAGAATGAAAAGATCCACAACTGTGTTAGAGAAAACAAAAGCAGTACGACACTATCTAGGAAACAGAGAGCGAAGTAGTTCACAATTTCACATCGTAACAGTCTTACATTCTCTATTTAATCTTTATCTAACAAGACTAAAAAATAAAAAATATAGAAGGGAAGAGGTGTAGAAAGAACATACAGCTCCTGGACATGCAAGTATCCATCATTCCCAACTTTATCAAAACATATCACTCCTGTCCAGTTCGATGTACATGGATCCCCCTTGTTCCAGTTTTTAAGATGCTTCATAGGGTCAATTAAACTTTTCTTGACAGCTAGCAAAGCACTAACTGAAAAGAACAAAAAACTTAAGCAGAAATTCATAAGGAATGAGAGTAGTAAATGAATTCCCACAACCATACTCAAGTTATACATCAAATCAAGTTACAGCGGAACAACCCAAGATGGTAGCATATACTGTTTCATCTTTGTTCAATATTATTCTCATCACATAACTAAGCAAAATTTTTGGGAATATCGAAACCAAATTTTTGCAAATTCACCTTCTGAAGTATTAGTAGTTTGTGCGACTGCAAGGAGCATAAAGCAACAATACGACACAGCGAAAACGCATCCACAAACACTGACTCCTAGCATCCTGATGTTCCACAAAACATATGAGCGACAATGGAAAATTGCACATGGTCAATGATCATTACAAAATATGAAGCAGTTCCAAGTTCAACCACTTTAAAATCAAACCATCCTTTTTTTTTTTTTTCAAAAAAAATGTCTGCCAATGTTAAGGGGGCGAGGTGGCAGAGAGAAATAATACTCCAAATAACTCAAAATCCTGTGAATTATATATATATATATATATAATGGGTTAAGATCCATGGACACAAATTTTGACACAAGTTTTTGTAACTCAATCTATGAAGCATATTTTGAGAAACCCACCGTTGCATTAGATAGTTTACCTATGTAAACTATACATACCAAAAATCAAGTTGATCCAATATCATTTGTCATCCGTTCCAAAAACTTGTATTTCTTATCAACAAATATCTCACATTTATGGATGAAGCGGTTCTTAATCTCGGATCAACTTGATTTTTGGCATGCATGATTTACATAGAGAGACTATCTAA
Organism: Liquidambar formosana; assembly: GCA_039720395.1. Classification (NCBI taxonomy): domain Eukaryota; kingdom Viridiplantae; phylum Streptophyta; class Magnoliopsida; order Saxifragales; family Altingiaceae; genus Liquidambar; species Liquidambar formosana. The sequence continues at coordinate 49,743,662 of CM077821.1, read as the reverse complement.
TCTAATGGTGGGTTTCTCAAAATATGTTTCACAGATAAAGTTATAAAAACTTGTGTCAAATTTGTGCCCACGGATCGTGACCCATATATAATATACAAAAATAAAAACACTACATATTTAGCAAATAAAGGTCATATGAACTACAAGTCTACAACTATAATCTTTATCTGTGGTCCCATTAGTTGCTGAGAAATGAGAGAAAAAGAAAAGAACAGGAAATTTGAAATGTTTTGAATTCCAAAAGATCATAAGAATAAACTCAAGGTAAGTTTTATATTTCTTAAGAAGAAAACAACAGGGAATTTGACAGTTCAAATTTCTTCTCCTTTACATTTCCTCACTTGTCCCGGGAACCAAACTGAAAGTCATAGTAAAAACCTCATAATTCTTGCTCGAAATGAATTACTCTAAAACATTTTTAATCTTCTCAATACTATTAAGAATTATTAAATGATCCAAATAAAACACCTGAAATTCAACCAAAAAGAAAAAGAAAAAGATCTTACTCGAGACTCTCAAGTCAAAAATCCAAGACGTACCTGTGATGGAATTCCCGCCCACAGCATGAAACCCAATAATCAAAGGGAAATCAATAAGGTTAAGGGGCTGAGGATAATGCTGGAAGTGCGATACATGGTGATGGATATATATAATATATTATATACAACGTATAAAAAACAAGAGACAAAGTCGCAGAGAGAGCATGAGGTAAAAAAAGGGTGGGTTGTCGATTCTCAACTCCGTGGAAGAGAAGGGGAGGCTGCCTTATTTTCAATTTTGGAATTACGACGGACGTGGACATTTTGTAGCTGCCTCTCTCAAGAGGCATTATACGCACCACGCAGACAAAGTCGCAGAGAGAGAATGAGTTGCGATACATGGTGGTGTTGAGAAAAATGGAGATTTCTACGATAAAACGATTTCTGAGATGGCATTGTCGTCATGGTTTGTTCATCCATATATATAATATATTATATACAATGTATAAAAGACGAGACAAAGTCGCAGAGAGACAAAGTCGCACAGAGAGCACGAGGTAGAAAAAGGATGGGTAGTTGATTCTCAACTCCATGGAAGAGAAGGGGAGGCTGCCTGATTCTCAATTTTTGTAATTACGAGGGACGTGGACTTTTTGTACCTGCCGCTCTCAAGTAGGCCTGCCGCTCTCAAGTGGGCCCGGCAATTTAGGTTTTGTAATTATGCCGCTCTCAAGTAGGCCTGGCAATTTAGGTTTTGTAATTACGGGGGACGTGGACTTTTCGTACCTGCCGCTCTCAAGTAGGCCTGCCGCTCTCAAGTGGGCCTGGCAATTTAGGTTTTGTAATTATGCCGCTCTCAAGTGGGCCTGGCAATTTAGGTTTTGTAATTACGAGGGACGTGGACTTTTTGTACCTGCCGCTCTCAAGTAGGCCTGGCAATTTAGGCGGGTTTGGTCGGTTTGGGTTGAATATAAATGGGTTGGATTGGGTTTGGGTTGGGTCATTAATGGGTATGTAATTTGTCTCATTAATGGATTAGGTTATGCCCGACACAATTATTGTGTATACTCAAAGACTTACTTTTCATCCCCACTTATTTTACATTTTAAGATTTTATGAAAAATACGTAAGATTTACAGAAAAATTGACCACAATATCTATTAGAAAACATCATTTTGAATAATTTTTTGGAAAAAAGTTTTTCCAAAATCTATCTTTTAAGTGGACATTTTAGTCATTTATGACACGAATACTATAAATGGCAAAAAAGTCTATTTAAACTATAGATTTTGGAAAAACTTTCTTCTAAAAAGTTGTTCAAAATAATGTTTTCTAATAGAGTACGTTATTAGTTTTTATGAAAACCTTTTATATTTTTCATAAAACCTTAAAATGTAAAATAAATGGGAGATAAAAAGAAAGTCTTGGGGTGCCAATAAAGAGGCCCATACCCAAAACCAACCCACAACCGACCCAATTATGACCCAACCCAGATTTAAACCTGACCCATTTTCTGACCCAACCCATTTTCTAACCCGACCCGTTTTGTGCGCTAGCTTTTTTTTTTTTTTTTTTTTTTTTTTTTTTTTTTTTTTCCCCTTCCCCTCACTCTCTCTCCAATATCCTAAAAATTCTCTCTACTTCAGCTTACAAGTTACAAAACATGTACAAAATAAATGGACAACCGACTCAATTATGACCCAACCCATTTCTAAACCCGACCCGTTTTTCTGGCCCAACCCATTTTGTGCCCTAGGTTTTTTTTTTTTTTTTTCAAAAAACATCATTGGAAAGAAGCATACTCTCTCTCTCTCTCTCATCCTAAAAATTCTCTCCACTGAACCATTCCATCATCTTACAAGCTAAAAAATATGTAAATAAATGGACAAAACAAGCTAAGAAATGCAAAATAGAGTAACATTACTTTGCACAAGGAGAGTATAAACATCTCTTTAAAATTTAAATTTAAATATGGACAAAGCAAATCAATAGACTATATCAACATATAAATCTATTAACACTGGTCCCAAAAATTCATTGAAATTTTGGGACAATGATTTTAAAAATGTTCTTCAGGAGAGATCCATCAAAACATTGTGGGAAGATCATATTTACAGTAATCACTCAACATACTTTTTGGCCAAACCAATCCCACCTTTGGCCTTTGTAGAATCTGACCCACCAGCAGGAATAGTATAAAGAACCTCCTCGAAGCCATCATCCTTCCAGTAAACTTTGGGTTTGTATGAAGTGACATGGCTATCAGGAATTTGAAGCTTCAGGCCAGGAGCTACCATTTCTAACTATCAAGCTCAACGACCAGAACATTAAAACAAGATTTGACTTTCTCAACAACCAAATAGAGGAATTGCAGAGAAGGAGGAGTCGTCTTCACACAGTGAGAAGACGAAATACTGAGAAAATTAGCTCAAAAAGGCAGAACACTTCAATCAAGTGGATCCACTTTTCGTTTTCTTCTCCCTATAAATCAAGCGGCTACAACCCTTTGAATTCCTCAAACGAATGGAAGCTTGGTCATTTTGTACGGAAAATTATGCATATAAATCACAACAGCAAAAATTTTCAACAGTCTTCGTCTTCGATTTGAAAAAAATCCAAACCCACATACATTAAACCATGAAAGAAACTCCTAAATAACAAAACCCAGAAAGGGAAGAAAACCCACACTCATAGATAAAGAGAAATCCAAACACCCAAAGAGAAATTAAATTAATAAACTCACATAGAAAAACCCCAAAATTACAAACCCTAGATTTACAAGACAAAGATTGAAAAAAAAAAATTGGTGATTTTACCAGTAAAATGAGTGATTAAATGTAGATAATTAGTAGAGAGAGGGCTTACCTCGTATGAAAATGATGATTTTAACAATCTTTGTCTTCGATTTGAAATGGAAAATGAGTCTTCCTCTTTGATTACTAGAATTTTCGACAAGAAGTCGTCTTCTTCACACAGTGAGAACGAGCTCTCTCAGCCATGGAGACGTCGTCTTCGCATGGAGCTCTCGCCGGCGCCACCGATGGTCTCTTCTTCGCGAAGAGAATGGAACGCTGGAGTCTACTTGCTGGAGTTTGGAAGCAAAGAACGTAAATTGCCTTGACGCCCAGCCTTACGTTTGTTAAGTTGAAAACCCAACGGGTCCAGCAGTTTAACCCATAACCAACCCATTTATAATTGGGTTCATTTTGGGTAACCCATTAATAAACCATTTAAAAACTTTATGAACCTAAACCCATTTATCATAGGTAGGTTTGGGCGGGTTCATGGGTTTGGGTTGAGATTGCCAGGCTTAAGTCAAGAGGTATTATACACACCACGCAGACAAAGTCGTAGAGAGAGCATGAGGTAAAAAAAGGGGTGGGTTGTCAATTCTCAACTCCGTGGAAGAGAAGGGGAGGCTGCCTAGTTTTCAATTTTGGAATTATGACGGACATGTACTTTTTGTACCTGCTCTCTCTCAAGAGGCATTATACGCACCACGTGCCTTCGAGCCATTAGCCCATTAGCCAATGGGTCATTTTAAACAAGTCGCATTTCGTAGCTGAACCAAATTAAGGGTTTTACTTTGAATTCCCACAATGAGAGCATGTGCTATGTTGGAGATATTGGAAAGCATACCTTACATACATTCTTTCATGTCTCTTCCAAAATAGTTCCATCAATATTTGGTACCCAAACATTGAATGATTCATTTTAAATAATTTCAAGTTCTTCATTTGTCGTGCGTTTAAGATGACAAAAAATATCAGAGCGTTGGGGTTTTGGACCTAGATCAATTACGTGCTCCTATTGCAAGGCATTAATGTGGATCGAAGAAAAGGTTGAAAACAACGTAAAGAGTAACCCAAGATTTAGTCTTTATTGTGAACGTCGGCAACTTATTTTGCCCTTATTACCACCGACCCTTGACTTTTTAGAACTAAAATTCAAGGATAGGGGGTTTTAAAGAGCATATAAGGGTGTACAACTCAATGTTGTCATTCACATTGATAGGTGGAAAAATTAATCATTCCATGTCGGATGGAAGGGGTCCGTATTCCTTTCGAATTAGTGGAGAGAATGTACACAGAATTGGTTCATTGCTTCCTAAGCCAAGAAAAAAACCCATATTTGCTCAACTTTACATATATGACACAGAGCATGAAGTCCATAATCGTATGGATGCTATTAGAAAAGGTGGGCATGCTTCAAAAATTGATGTACTTACTTTGGAAGGGTTACAAAAGATGCTCAATGATATTAACCCATATGTGAAAATTTTCTGAAATGCTCGAGATTAAATGTCTGAGAATAACGTCCGAGATTTGAAGGTGAGGATTATGCAGTCGAGAAGTGGAAGACAATATATTAGACCAACAACAAATGAGATTGCAGCATTGGTTATTGGTGATGGGACTGAGGATGTGGGAAACAGAGATATTGTTGTTTGTAAATCAGACGGGTCCTTACAGAGGATTGATGAAACACACCCATCGTACATGCCTCTCCAATATATGATACTCTTTTCATTAGGGATAGATGGGTGGTGTAGGTGTATACCCTACACTCCTAGGTCAAGCAATAGTCGAAAGGGTGTGTCAATGAGACAATCTATGCATTCAGATTGCAATACCGTGATAGTGAAGGTAAAACGATTTTACAAGGCGAACATTTGTTTCAACAATTTGTTATGGACGGTTATGCTACTATAGAACAACATAGGCTTACTTATGTGAAACTCAACCAAGATAGGTTGCTTTCGGATTTGTACAAGGGTTTGCAAGATGTAATTACTATTGGCGATATTGATGCATCAGCAGTGGGAAGATGATTTGTATTGCCTTTATCGTTTACAGGGGGCCACGTAACATGGTTCAACATTATTAAGATGCTATGGCGATATGTTGAGCAATAAGGCCTCCTAATTTTTTCTTTACCTTCATATGCAACCCTAATTGGAAAGAAATCTAGCATGAGCTTTCAAGAATACTTGGTCAATGTGTAGACAACAAGCCCAACATAGTTGCAAAGGTCTTTAAATTAAGCATAAACAACTAATGAGTGATTTTAAGAAGAAATTTTTTTTGGTTAGAGTAGTTGCAGGTAATTTTCTTTCAAATTTACTGTTAAATTATGTTGTAATGTTATTTCTAATAGATTGTTGACTTACAATATAAAAAATTAAATACTAATTCACTAATGCATCTTCTATAACCAAATAGATATCCATGTCATAGAATTTCAAAAACGAGGACTGCCCAATGCTCACATTTTGCTAACATTGGCAACAAATGATAAGCCAGTTACAGTTGAGGATATTGATGATGTTATTTGTGCTGAGATTCCTAACCAAAGAGAAGACCTGTTGGCATATGAGAATGTAATTAAGTGACTAGCCCTGCAACATCCCAGTCGAATATTCGAGTGATTGCCCAACTAAGGCAAAAAGAGATCCCCGAAGCAAATCTCAAGAATTTTGGGTTAACAACACCCTGTCATGTAACAATCCAACTAGACTTTATTCAAAATGCTTTATTAAGGCCAAAGTTCGAAAATCAAATAAAGGTACTTGGACCCACTAAGGGAATTCATTATAACCCAATCGGGGTACTCAGACCCATCAAGGGAATTCATTCCTAAATCGATCGGGTACTCAGACCCATCAAAGGAAATCAAATTAGGGTACTTGGACCCATTAAGAGAATTCATCACAATTAAAAACCGAATTAGGGTACTCAAACCCATCAAGGGAATTCATCTCTACCAAAATCAAATCAGGCGACTCAGACTTGGTAAGGGAATTGTCCCAATAAAAATTAAACAAAAGTCTTCGGACCCGTCAAAGGAATTCATCCCTACCAAAATCAAATCAGGGTACTCAGACCTAGTAAGGGAATTCATCCCAATGAAAACTTATCATGGGTACTCAAACGCTAATGGAAACACTCCAAAGGTACTCAGACCCTAAAGAGAACACATCAAGGTTAGGAACTCAACATCACAAGCAAGAATTCAACACACCAAAAGAATTCAAACCACAAAAAGGCATTGAGAAAACATTCCAGTCTTAAAGAAAGATGCCTATTAGGGAATATACCCAACAAAGATCCATTCAAGGTTTCAAATTCAAAAGCAACATCCAACACTCAAGCATAAACTGCTTAAAACCCATTCCCATCTTACATGCAATCTAATCAAAATCAGGGCCTTGACGGCAGGGTCACTCATTTCTCTCTCATTCATTTTTTTATTGTTAGGTTGGACATGGTCATCAGTTTCATCGGGACATGTACTTATTCACATCGTCGATGTCATCTTTACCTTCAACACATTCATTAAGACATTTTCACAGTACTAAGTAAAGTAGTAGCTCCTTTCTCATGACTAGAAGTTTGTATTTCATACCTAAACACCAATGTAGATCCTATGAACAAATGAATTTAGAAAACATGACACCACATAGGAGATCGATAAAAACAGAACTTGCTTCTGAAAGGCTATGAGAATGTAAATGTTTAAAGCCCATTCCAAAGCCTGCCCACAAAGTACCAAACCCACAGACATACGCACATAGATGACATATGTACGATGGTGTCTCAAGTCTAAGAATTATTTGTACCACTTTAACAATGAGAAACTGATTGATAGGCAGGTTAAAAATCCATTCAGTTGATCTCATATCTTTGGTCATATTCAGTGTACCTATTCTAGTAATAGGCACCTACCTGTTGGTTATAGTGTTCTCACACAAATAGCTTGAGACAAGCTATCCTCCTAAGAGTCAACCTAACAAGTGCTTGTCCTATGGTTCATTACTGTTTATCATAGTGAACATTTAATTAGGAATGCTTTAAAAGTTTAGTACAGAGATGTATTGATAGTCTCAAAATTACAACTCTTTGTAATTCCATATTTTCAATTCTAACTCCATGAACATATCATGTAAATATAAATGATGCATATAAACATAATAGAATAAGCCCTTTTATTAATTCAATAATAAATGTGACATATATAAATAAAATCAAACGATTGTTCTTTATCCCTAAAGCATCATTTCTATGATTGGTTGTAAGACATACAACTAACACTTGCTCATCTTCTGAGTTTTTTTCTTTTACGTTGTTTGGCATAAAAGATATCTCAGATTCATTATCTAAATCACTTTACTCCTCTAGTTGAAGAGTTAGGTCATAATTATATTTAATTATTAATTCTTCAATAGCTGAATACAATTCTTGAATTTGTTTTAGAAGTTTATTATGTTCTCCATAATCTTCTTCTTTTATGTATCGGGTTTTCCAATATTTTAGAATTTCTTTGATTGCTTCAAAGTCTTTTTAATGTTTATCTGTTTTAAACATCATGATTTCGGTTCCATAATATAATCTCAGAATTTCTTTACAAGAACTTTCTTTTAGTACAAATGTATTTTCTAAATTATTTTTCAGACTACTTTTTAAATTTTGGATTAAACTTTTTTGTTTTATTATTTAAATCTATATTTTGGATTTCTCCTGACATATTAACTTTATCATAAATTGTTTCTTGATTTTTTTCAATATTTACTAATTTACCAAACATACTAGATAAATTATCAACTACATAATTTAAAGTTTTGCTAATATTGCCTATATTAGCGTCTTTATCTTGTACATGAGCTAAATGTTTATAATCATTAGGTTGATTATTCAATTCACCTGCGTACCTTAATTCTTCCGTGTCTAAGTTTCCCTACAAAGTTGCCGACTCAAATGAAAGGGTTTACGCTCTTTTGACTATCTCTCAACAAAGTCAAGGCCTCAGTACTCCCTATTCAAAGTTGTTTCAAGGTTTGTAGATAAATTAAGATAACTTAACTAATAATTATAACACTTATCAACTAAACAAGATATATCAACTATAAAATAGGCTCAAGTAAACTTTTAAAAGTTATTAATTCCTAAAAGCTCTGATACCATTAACAAAACAAACATATAGACGGAACAGGAACTTCAGCTTTTTTAATTTTTTTTTATTTTATTTTTAATCGAAATATGAATCACATGAAAATTATACTACGGGAGATGTATGCTACAACAACCAATTCAAACAAAGTCAAATTTCATATTCTATTTATACAATCATTACAATAAAACATGAAACATGATTTTTCTTATGAATTGTAAGAATAAAACAGACTAAAATATAATATGGGTATTAACTAATTTAGAAAGATAAAATGGTCTTTTCCATTCTAGTATAGCGTATCGTGTCCGCCTTGATATTCCTCTGGCTCCACCACTACAGGCCAACATTACAACTGTCGCCTATTGTATTGGCTTATACGATTGGGGTGATAACAATAATTTTGGGATCATTAATCAGTAGTGAAAATGAAAATGTGAAAGTGATGCGCTATGTATAATCTTTCTTTCTATTCTATTTTTTGGGTTTCAAAGTCATCTTTTGTCTATCATCCAAGTCATCATTATCATAACATGGACTCTGATGGGAATAATATTCCCTTTTTTTTTCTTTTTCTTTTTCTTTTTCTTTTTTTTGGGTCTTTTTCTTTTTAGGGTGCCAGGCAAGTTCATAAGAATAATATTCCCTTTTTTTTCTTTTTCTTTTTCTTTTTCTTTTTCTTTTTTTTTGGGTCTTTTTCTTTTTAGGGTGCCAGGCAAGTTCATATGAAGTATTTTATATAGAGTAGGCTTCTAGGTTGACAAAGACTAGAAGTTCATATGAAGTTCATGTGGGTTAAGACACTCGTGCACTTTGCCATCCAATCTAGCTGAAATCTTCAAATATTGTTTTCTATGAAGAACAAAGCAACCAAATTGTACGCCTACCCTAAAGGTTAACACAAACACCCAAATGATAATCGATCGTTTTTGTTTCATGCATTGGTATAAATTACCCTTTTCAGAAAACCTGTGGTCTCAAGAAACGGAAATATAGAACCATTCTCAAATGAAAAACATAATTGTATGGACAAAATTCGAACAAAGAGAGCAAAAACCCAGTTCCTTTAATTTGTTATACTATTCTTTTACAGCACTTCATGTAATCACTGCCCATATAATTTCACGACATAAGTTTCAAGTTTAACATCCACCATTACCCATTCATTCACCCATGGACAATTATTCAATTTGGCTAGATGAATGGCCATACACAATAGAATCATGACAAACAACCACTTCCTATTAACAATATTCTGCAAAGGTAGATTTAAATAAATAAATTTTTTTTAAAAAAAATTTAACTTTCGTAGATCACTTGTAAACAGAGTTGCAGGACTGGGATTCCCATCAAAATCTTTGTATAAAAGTTAAAAGCATGTTACAAGAATGCTTATACACAGCTCAATGCTTGGTCCACTTCAGAATCAGTGCATAAACGGCATGTTTAAGAATGAACCTTTAACATGTAACGGCTATATTTATTAGCAATACATTTCTCAGGTATCTTCATAGATTAATTTTCTTACAGAAAGTCAGAAACGATTGGAAACACAAGGTAATGTACATCAATTGTCTCACTGTTCAACGCACAAGTTCGAACAGAAATTAAAGAACAAAGCCCATTTTACATTCCAGGAAAAAAAGGGGAGAAAGTGCTTATTAAAAAATAAAATAAAATAAAAAAAACAAAAAAAAGGCGAGAAAGTACAAGAGATTTCCATAGGTGTCAGCGAGGTGTAATTGATGGAATGTCGCCACTTACAAGATCACTTCCTGACACATTTGATGACACATATGACTCCCTGGTCACGTAGGATGAAGATGACGGTGTTGATCTACCAGAATGTGTGGATGCCGATTTTAACATGGTGTCAATATCTGGCATCAATTGGAGTATGTTTTCTAGCTCCCTGACAACAGCCAACATTGAAGGTCGCTTCTCTGGCTTGTCCTGGCAACACCAGAGGCCCAAAGCTACAAACCTCTGGATACATTCAGATGGGTAAGAACCCATTCTGCTGTCTATGATGGAGAACATCATGCCTGACTGGTGAGCCATATTCACCTGAAAACAACATAAAATTTTTGGATCCTTCAGTACCCCTTATTGCTTGATAGTTAATATTCATTTTTCTCTGCATTGAATGAGAAAATTAATAATTGGAACCCCATGTTATGGTTTTAAATTCTGTTAAGAAAATGAAAAAACATAATTCCAAGTTCTGGAACATGAACTCACACTTAAATGAAGTGATATTATTCTGAAATCTGAATTTATTTAGGTCAAAATCTTGTTATCTCAGATCAAATTCCAGTTAAAAAATTGCACAGGTAAGATAAGCCCTCGTAACATGATACTCTGTGATATGATTGATTACAGTCGCAAATTTTTTAAACCCTGAATATGATTTTCACTAAGTGAGCACTGAATAATATGTAACAAATACTGATGGCCCCCCAAAATGCAGATTTATGTTAGGAAAGTACCTCACTCACGCCCCGAGAGAGAGAGAGAGAGAGAGAGGAAAATACCTCACGGACAATATTTTTGCCATGTGATATTGGCTGCATACCAGTCAAGAGCTCTAGAAATACAACTCCAAGACTATAGACATCACTTTTGTCGGTCAATTTATGGGTCAAAAAGTATTCTGGATCAAGGTAACCCTGTGTATACAATCATACAGTAAGATAGTCATCACATGAATAAATATATTAATGCCACATTGCATTTAACAGAAATATAAAAGATAAATCCGAAGAAACAAAGGGAAGAGGGGGGCGCTCCAATTTCGAAGTTAATCCCATACAATTCATGCAACCCAGTTCCCAACCCGATGGGTCAATTCTCTGGTAACAAATGTGTTACAACCCTACAAAGTACAGAGATTAACAACCCCTATAGATAATTCAACCTTCCCCAATTAGTTCATGAACTTTTAGCCAGTAAATTCACTTGGGAATATATTACCAATTACTTTATGAACTTGAAGTAGTAAATTCACTTTTAGCCAGTAATGCAAGCTTGTATACTGATTTCAGACATCTATTGGGCATCAAGGCCCCTGTACAACAAACCAGTTTTAAACTCTTTTCTGTTCATGGAATTAGGAGTAGCGCACATATAAAAAGTTATAAAGTAGGCAGCAGAAAGTTAGTTAACCATTATTAATTCAGGTATATGCATGGCTGGATCATCAGACTGACATAGAGTAGACACAAGTATCTCTTGTATTTCCAACAATTTACAGAACTTAACAATGATTTCTCATCTACAAAAGAGGGGGGAAAAGAACATATTTTTCTATAGAGACCAATGTTAGCAACGCAAATAAATATCCGATCTTTATATGCATAAAGTTTTCTGAGCATAAATAATCCAAATGCAACCTAAGCAAACTAGAAATAACATTAAAGATATTAAAACAAGTCTCATCTTAACAATTTCATCTTTGATATATTAATGAGCACATGCTTTAACAATGTTATCACTGTCAAACTTACTGGTGTTCCTTTCACAACTGTGGATACATGATTAGGCACAGTCCCTTCATCATCCAGGACAGGTGCAAGCCTGGAAAGTCCAAAATCAGCAACTTTAGCAGTGAAATTGGAGTCCAGAAGTATGTTGCTGGCTTTGATATCTCGGTGGAATATAGGAGGTTGTGCTTCAGTATGGAGGTAAAGAATGCCCTTAGCTGAACCCAATGCAATACGTGACCTCATACCAAAATTCAGGTTTTCTTTAGCTGTAGCTGTCATATAACAGTAATAATTTATTAAAGCATAATGCAAAAATGTTGAATACAGAGTTACCACCTCACAATCCAGGAAAAGGTATTAATGTATTATGTCCTAAAAATCACGAGAACCAAGGAGTAGTTGTGCAAGTAGGAAATATTAGACAACATAACAGAGCATGAGTTGGGAATCCATTCAGTAAAAAGACAGTGGAAACTACTTTCTCACAGTTAAGTTTCAACCTAATAGCCTAAGCTATTAGGTAGAGGGCACAAACATGTATATGAAGTCATATTAAACTTAATATTTAATCGACGTGGGATGTAAAACTTCCAAACACCCCCTCACGTGCAAGCCTAACAAGATAACAACATGCCTATCACGTGGACAACAACAGCGGGCTCACAAACGAAATAGGCCCAACAACAATAACAGACTCTAATGCCATTTTGAGTTTCCAACCTAAAAGCCTAAGCTATTAGGTGGAGGGTCCAAATAGGTATATGAAGCCATATTAAACTTAATATTTAATTGATGTGGGATGTGGAACTTCCCAACACTCACCAAGAACAAGACTAAGATTATTAATTTTATATAAAAATTCAGTGAAGTATGGGATCAAGGAGCATAATAGAACCATTTAACAAAATTTAAGTAGGCAAATCTTGAAAATTTCATACCAGAAATCCAGTCCCGCAATGAGCCATTAGGCATAAACTCGTAAACCAGCATCTGCAGATGCACCAAAAAAAAAAGAAAAGCAGATAAGTTATTTTTATAATGGAGTCAATCCTTGTATATCTAAACACCAAAGCATAACACACCCCTTCAATTTCTTGTAAGAAATCTATGACACTTAGATCTTAGAGGCATGGATAAGAGGCTGGTAAGTTCTGTCTTCAATTGTGCCAGTTCTAATCAGGAAAATAATCATATACATACACTTACAATTGCCATAATAACCCCATTCTGCCTCTGGTAGTAGTGCCAGTAGAAGTGTCATAAAAGGAAAAAAAGCAACTTTCGTATTGGAATCACTTTATTGACCCACCAATGTCAATCCATAACCAAGTTTATTTACTACAATCTTTTCCATTCTTACAGGGCAGTCGTCATCCCTGTCCTGAGCCTTTTTCACTTTGAGACAAAATCACAAATATTAACGAGAGAGAGAGAGAGAGAGAGAGAGAGAGAGAGAGAGAGAGAGAGAGAGAGAGAGAGAACTGGATTGAAAATTAATAAGGTCATGTATATACAATGTCAGGATCTCATGTAGGATTATAAAACAAACCAAGCTGCTCAGGCTCGGCTTGAGCTTGGCTTTCTAAGAGCTCAGTGAGGCTCGTTCACTGGCCTAGCCGAGCTCAACTTCAAAGCTTGAGCATTTTAGTTAAACAAATGAAGCCCAATCAGTTCCATCCTTGGCTCGAATGGCTGGTGAGAAAGCCTCCTTTTTTTTTTTCCTTTTTTTTTTTTTTTTGCAACTAAAATGATTACAACAATAATTTTAATAGGTTAGCTTGTAATTCAACCTCCTTCAATGCCATTTAAGTTATTTAGGATCTGGAAATCCAACAACTGACACGATCTGGACATGTCAATTTTAATCTGAAAACCAAATTTCATTTGTCTTTGTCCCTTATAAAGGCCATCAGAAAAACCTCTTGCAAGCGAAATTTAATAGTTTCAGAACTACAAGTAACGCACCTGCTCCCCTTCTTCATCACAGTATCCAATCAATGAAACTAGATTTCGGTGATGTAATCTTGATAACAATACTATCTCTGTCAAGAATTCTTTTTGACCCTGTAAGGATCCTTCACCTGCACGCTTTATGGCCACCACTGTTTTGTCAGCTAAAATGCCTTTATAAACCTTCCCATAACCTCCTTGGCCAACTTCAGTTGAGCTGCTGAAATTGTCAGTAGCCAGAGCCATTTCTTTAAAAGTGAAGCTTTTCATTCCATCAATTTTCATAGAAATCTTTGATGCTGCAGAGAGTAAATGGGACTTCACACTATTTTCTTCAGTAATAATGAAACTTTATATTTTTTGGCTGAAAGGAACAATCTTGATTAGTTTTGTTGAAAACTTACAAAAATGTTTTTTTGACAGGTTATGCCGGTATTTAGCATGCTTTCTTGCAAACAGAAGTGTGACTACAGCAGAGACAACAACAGCACAGGCAACAGCCCCTAATACAATGGCCACCAAAATGCCCTTGCTAATAGTTGTCCTTTGAGTCTCAGCATTTACTACAGCAATAATAAATCATGTAAGGCTAAATGCTCACAAGAAATAAGGCTAGCTATTAAAAGGTAAGTTCCACCAAGTTATTAACTAAGCAAAAAATTCATATAGGTTTGAGATGATATAAACTGACATCCATTATCGTCTGCACTAAGCCTACATTGTGAGATGTAATATAGGTTAGATCCTAATTTTTCTACTCAAGGACGTACCACCTACATTAGGATCAAGGTAGTTGCTTAGATGTATATATGGCTGTATGGGTCACCAAGCACTACCTTCTAAGCTTTTTCTATTTTACTTTACTTATTTTCACCTTTTTATTTTAGGTACATTGAGGGGATAAGGCCCAGGCTACACATTCAGCCAGGAGAAAATATAATAAACTAATATCTAATAAGTATGAATCTAAAATTAAGTTCTGCATTTATTTATTTATTTTATGAACAATTGGTGATACAATCCAAGCACTCAAGCAATCCACAAGTTGAGCTAAAGTTTCAAATTCTACTCTCTATAAATATATTCCAATTAGCAGTGCTGAACTACCTTTGTTGCTTTTGGAAGAAAAACTATTTTTATTTTTTCTCTTGGAAGCAAAAAAAAAAACCGAAAATGTCAACAAAATAGTAATGATTAGTGAAATTGCCAGTTTGCCACTATTTCATGATTACCAAATTATCCCCATGTCTATACAGGCTCGAGAGAATGAAATTTGTAGCATCACTTTATGTAGTATTAAAAAAAAATCTAATTTAACAAAGAAAAGAAATGCATGAATGCTTGAATACGTACAATTTGAATAAGGCCCCAGGAGAGTGAAGTCGAGAAGTTCATATGGTCCAAACAAGTCATTAGGCGGAAAATTCCATGATGTGTATATGCCTCTAATTCGCTGAATCTCACTTGTATTAAATGTATTTGAGTGATTATAATTGGCCATAGGAAAAAGCTTCAAATGCATCCGTAGACGTTGTCCTTCCCAAAAAACTGAATCGATTGATAGTTGATACAAATCCAAGCTGAGAGACCTAGTTAAATACATCTCAAATGGATGCACATATGGAGGGAAAAAAGAGAAACTGGGACTCTTCAGCCGATATCCAATTCTAAGAGGTGATGCACAAAAGCACGGCACAGGGGATGCAGGGACATATTCAAAGAAATTATCGCCAGGACATGATTGAATAGGACAAATCATTGTTGAATTTTTTATGCCTTCAGGCATCCCATCCCCTCCAGCATCAGACCCACAGAACTGGCCTATATTTCGTATGTTTGCATTGTTGCAGATAGGGTTGCCTTGAAGCCTGAAGAAAAACTGCTAAATTATAAGATCTGAGAAATACTGAAGGCAGAACATAAGATCCTACATTCCATTTTCCTTTCTTTCTTCTTTTTTTTCTACATGAGAGTAATTATACCCGTGATTTTCATTATGACTGAGTTAAATGGAAAGAAAGTCCTTAGATTTATAAATACCAGATAAATACTTTCTTTACCATTTTATGCATCTCTCACTCAATTCTTCATAGTTTTCCTTCTCTTCTCTCTTTGCATTTAAAAAGGAAAAAACAAAGAAACAAAAATTTTCAAGAATCTCTTAGAAAGTTGAATTTTTGTAGAAATGTTTCTGTTTGTTTCAGTCGATTTCAACCGAAACATCATCACTTTGGTCAGTTTCTACCAAAATGTTGTCATTTCGATAGAAACTAAGCAATTTCATGATTTTTATGGTGTTTCGTTTCTTTCAATCAAGAAACTGAAACGTATTTGTCATTTTGATGAAAAAGAAAAGAAATTGTGTTCCCTGCACTGAACACGAAATTAAATTAAGTACATGTCCATCAAAAGCCATGCCAAACACATATATGATTCCAGCACCCCTAACATGTTGAAACAAAGCAAGTGGTCTGGGTACAGTGAGTATCTCTGTACCATTGATGGCAAGTATAAATAGTCAAAATGGAGGATGTTCCAACAAAGCTTGCCTAGCACGTGTCAACAAAAATGGTTCTTGGTAACTAGCTTTAACTCCAGATTTAATAAGAAACATTTAAATTGAAATTGAAATATAGAGGGGATATAGATTTTTTTTTTTTTTTTTTCCTTTCGTTCTGATTTTTTCCCAGATGGATATAGAATAACTGTTATGAAGACAAACAATGTGAAATTGAATGAAAAATCCTAAAAGAAAGGTAGCAATGGAAAGAATAATGGCATGGTGCAAATTCACTACAACCAAGTAATTAATGAAGCTTTATCTTCTAAATATGGTTCTTCCATTGCTTATTGTTCCTCTTCCATTTTTCAGTTGTCCATAAAAGCAAGTTTTCACTCAGCAAGTTTCACAAGAGAAACGCATTAGGGTTCTGCTATCACACTCATTTAGGTCAATGATGTAGTGGAAAATAGTAAGTCGTTTCAGAAGCTTGTGAGATCAAAAATTTCAAATGAAACATCTACATGTTATAATAGAGATTAGAGATTTAAGTTCAGAGTTTTCTTTACATACATAGCTATATATGCAAACTAAGATCCTAATCGTCCGCAAAAGATATTCATTCCTTTTAACATTTCTTATGTCAAGGAATCATAATTAAACGAAGAAAAAAGGTTCTGAAGAACCCTAAAGGCTATGAAATGAGAGATTTCATTGATCTCATAACTCATATAGGGTTTAACAATTCTGCCCAAGCAGCACTTGAGATATTTCAATTTCAAAACCCTGGAATTACCCTTTTGTTTTTTTTTTTTTGGATAACAGCGGAACCATTGCAGTCATCTTCAATAAAACTGGGTTACATGCAACCTGAGCTCATGCTTGAAAAGTAGAAGCAGACTTGGATGCACAAGTATAATGTCCTAGACCATCCGGTGCACATTACTCGTTAATTACCTTTTCTAGCAGAGAATGAAAAGTGCATCAAAGCTAATTTATTACTGTATATTAAGAACAGCATACCTTAGGGTGACATTTGCTGGAGGATTTAGATCTCCTAAAATGTTTGAGAGTGAATTGTTACGGAGATCACTGCAGGTTGAAAGTGAAAAGAATGATAAATCAGCAAGACACTGATATTTCACATAGAGGCAGACTAAAGTACTTATGTGGTTCCTTCATTGAGTCACCACTGCTCAATCTAGAGCATAAAGAAAAACCTCCACAATAGTAGGTGTTCCAATATATAAATGAAGAACAAGTCCAAATCATAATACTATTTTTCTGCTTTCAGGTCTTACAGTTTTAGTCTGGCAGTCGTACTGAAGGACATGTTGCGCCAAATATTAGCAGGGACAAAACCAATAAAGAAATTATTCTCGAGTGACCTGTAATAAATAATAATATACACCATCATACCAAGCATGCACAATAATAGCATTCATTAATGTAGTCTACTAGGATGATCAAATTAACTTAAACTAACAAACAGTTAGTACCAATATCTATGAAGAAAACCTCAAAGATTACAAGCATCATATAAAAAATAGTATGCAAAGATAGCCATGTACTTATAAATCCATACTGTGAAAGGGAAAAAAAAGAGTATACATAGAGAGATTCTCACAGTCTCTGGAGAAAAGGAAGATCTGAGAAACTTCCGGGGATCGATCCATTAAGAAGGTTATCTGACAGGTCACTGCAAGACATTTGTTGATCATAAAGAATTTCTTAACAGGAATGCTTCTTCATACATTTAGATCTCAATCAATTATAGGACCAGTTAACTAAATTTCACATGAAACATTTACCTTTGATTTATTAAAAGATAAAGAAACTGATTTACTAAAAGATGAAGCAACCAAGAACATTAAAGCCTAAGAATGCAAGTTTACATTTGCTATTTACGTACATGGTTGTCATATTATCAGAAAGCTTATTTGATGGTATGGATCCAGTAAGCTGATTGAAGCTAAGATCTCTGTAGATGAACCCAGCAATGAGTTAGATACACATAATTATCATCCAAAAATGAGATGGCAAATAAAAGCATTAAAATGGCAAGAGTAAATGCTTCCTACATAAGGTGAATATTAGAAAAGTCTACAGAATGTGGAAAATACATTTTTTGATCAGGAGAATGTGGACAATACTCAAACTTACAAATAGCTAAGTTCTGGTATGCCGCTTAGATCAGGAACGGCCCCTTGCAAACTGCAATTTCTAAGACTTCTGCCAAATCAGAGTGAAATAAATAGCATAAGCACCTAGACGTTTGTGACACGTTGCATGTATTTTTTTTTTCTTCGCAAAATTAAGCGTAAGGATAAACATCAAAGTAATGTATCTAAAGCATTCAAAGAGATAGATGTTGAAACATCAGTTACTTTTACACTTTAAAAATAAACATCAAAGTAAATCATAGCATTCATTAATGTGGAAGCATCAATTCATTGCAAGTAAAAGCACAGAAGTACATTGCAGGTAACATCAATCAAATTTTATTATTACTTCAAGCCATGAATATAGATGATGGTGGCTGTTTTGATACTCCCTTCGTTCATAAATTATTGGCCTCATTTCCTTTTTGGGATGTTTCAAAATTATTGTCACATTTCAAAAGTCAATGATTCTTTTTATTTCATTTCCTAAAACACCCTTGGATATTCTCTCTTTTTCCAATGTTTTGTACACCTTAGGGCAAATTTGGAATGTCAAAACATATATATTAATGTGAAAGCAATTAATAGGATCTCCTAAAAAAGCATCTTTTTTCAAAGGGGACAGTTAATTAGGAATGGAGGGAGTATCTTATATGTATTTGTATTACCATACATTACATGGACAATTCTAAATGATTGAACTAAACATGAAAATTATGAAGCATAAAACAGTCCACTTATAAACAAAACATAAAATACACCCCTCTCTCACAACCCAAACCAACTTCTTCATTATCACTCCCATAAATAGATAGTTAAAATCAAATATTACTGGAAAAGACATAAATTACCCAGGCCAGGAAAAATGCATATACCTTCGCTAAAGAAAATGAAAAGTAGAATAAAGTTAGACAGTTTTTCAATAGCACTTACAATTTCACTAATCCGGACAGATTTCCATAAGAAGCTGGAACTTCAGTCCCTTGGAAATTGTTGTTATCAAGTTGACTGCACCAGAAATTTTATATAAAGAAAAAATGGAAATCATTACAAATAAATTTAGTGTAATAACATAAATCTGAGCCTATTTCTTTCAGACAATGCAAATTCCACATGCATCCACACTAGAATGCCGCTAAATGGATATCTGCTACCTACTCGAGTGAAAAAGCCTTGATGGGACTAGATCTTGCATTCTCCCATATGGGGAGCAGCAAGGACGCCACCAACCACGGGGCCATTGGTATGACTCTGAGAGATAAATGAGTCGAACATTGGTAATATGGTTCATCACAGAGCAATAGAACAGAGACAGAGAGACTAGAAACACAATACAGGCAGACCAAAAACATGGTGGCAAAATCATATGTATTAAGGCTAGGGCAAGTACATGACAAGTGCAAGTCCAAACCCAACAATAGGCCCCAAAAATATAAGTCTATTTGACAGATATTTTCAATAAAAATTGACATTATGAATGTGCAAATGACATACTAAAAGGAGACATATGAATAGGGAGATTTAGTATAGAAAGGCCCAAGAAAGAAAGAAAATGTGACAATAAGCATATAACTGTCGAATAATTTCCATGTCAGCTACAGTGCATGACTACGTTTAATAAATGCAGTTACACACGTCCCTGGTTTCATCTCATTACAAGGTATCTTATTGATACAAGGTCTCGTGAAAAGGTGTGCAATTTAAAATTCTAACTGAAAATTTTAACCAGAACCAATTAAAAAAAAATCCCATCAACACAAAAAAGTTACTCATATTTCACCACTTCTAATAACAATGCAGAACTTTTCTGCATTATATTAAAAATATACAAGGTAGGATTACATTGCTTAGATTGCAATAAGAACTTTTCTGCTGTGCTTAAAACTCTTACTAGTGGTGTTTGACCATGCAAAAATTTGAAATATATTACCTTAGAAGTGGGATGCAACACAAAGTTATTGTTAATCTAGAAAGCACAAATTTTGAATGGCATTGGAAATTGTGTTATTTTTTGAAGGAATATAAAAGAGTTGTATGCCTTCATTGTGTACGACATGAATGAATTGAAGCAGCCACCTTTTTTTCTTTTTCTTTTTTTCCTGGCGTTAATGGGAATCTTCTTTTAAAGAATTCAGATTTTTTATTTCTCTAATAAGCTGCCTTCTGACCACAAGGGTATTCTCAACCATGATAGACAAGGACTATTTAGTTTATTATTTTCCTTCGTTCATGTAGCCACTTATGGCCTTCCTTTTTCCAGAGTAACGCATATTCCACTCCTCCCTCCTGAGTGGATTTTTAATTATTTTATTTCAAATGGTTCATTTTATTGTCACAAGTAGGATTCCGTTGCAAACTGCTACCGTGGTGCTGGATGCTTTGCTATTGCAAAGTAGCAGCAAATAAATATGTAAATAACCAAACAAACAAAACCTTATCGTTGGAAAAATATCACACCTGTGTGCCTCCTACTTTTGGAACAAGAGATAAAATATTATCAGCTTAAAGCTTTGTTCTGCCCCAAACAGTCAATTAGGAATTTAAAAAAAAAATAAAATAAAATTTCATGCCATCATTAAAGAAGCAAATTATATGAATAAACAACAGTTCAAAAACTAAGATCATATAATACGGGTAAGAAGATAGTTAAAAATAATTTTCTAAAAAATGCAGGGAGGAAGAACATACAGTATGCGCAAGTGTGGAAATTTTGCAAATTCTGGTGGAAGATACCCAGATAAATTATTATTATCCAAGAGCCTGCAAACATTTTTCTCATCAACAAAACTCACAGTAACTGATCAACAAAATTTAATACAGAACAACCATAAGAATATCAACATAAAATTTTGGGGAGGAAAAGCAACTGGTATATCAACTCACAAGTGATAAAGAGTGGATAAATTGGAAAGCTCGGAAGGAATTTGACCACTAATTGAGTTATTGTTCAAGTGGCTGCAAAAGTCACATATATGCAGATAATAAATATTAAGGAAAGCTAAACTCCCTGCCACCTTGAATTAGCATTTAGCTTGAACATCCACTCACAGATGTTTAACTCTGTTCAAATTTGCGAACGAATGGGGTATGGGTCCTGATATATTATTCTGGTCCACTTGGAGTCTATTTAAATTCGAAAGATAGCCAAACTCTTCTGGTAAAGAACCTGATAGATTGTTTCCGTTCAAGAGCCTGCACAAAAACGCACACAGAAAATCTCATAGAGTCAGTACTTCAAAGAGCACTTCAAGTATGTGTTTATACTATTCCTCTAATTAATTATCACATATTCCTCAAATTCACAGCAAATGATTGATGTCAGGCATTCTATTTGTCCTCTTAATTAACTGAGTTCCTCCCACATTTGACTTTGGTGATGATATTAGATAGTGTTATATTAATATGTAAAGTTTATGTTCACACCCCAGGGAGAGTCCAATGACAGATTGCCACTAGGGCCAATAACAATAAGCCACACGAAAGTGTAAGAGCTAATAACTTACTTCCATGTGGACACGTTCACATGAACAAGTCAGTCAATGAAAAAATTACCGAATGGACAGCTTTATTGGACATGTAAGAATGATGGACTGCCACATGAGCAAGCTGCTGCGGGATAATAACATGGGTGAACAACAGCCACGTGGCGGTTTAAATAGGCCAATGCGGAAGCTTATATAGGGGGGATTGGGGAAGCAGTCGTACACTGCCACATGTATAAGTGTAAAACAAGAGAAACAAGAGAAGGGTGGTTTGACTAATTTGTGGAGAGAATGTCGTGAGGAAGATGTGGGAAGAAGTTGCAGAGAGTTGGGATGTGCAAAACCTGCAGCAAACCAGGTGGGAACAGCTGCAGTTGATCATCTATAAATAGAGAAAGAGGATGCAGTTGCAAGGAATTTCAACAACACCAGCAACTTACAGAACCTTTACTTTCTTCATTTCCTACTGTCATTTCATTTCCCTTGCAAGGCCAAGTAGCCAAGTTTATGGCTAATTTACTTTTCACTGCACTGTGGTCTTCTTTAATGCAAGTAAATCCATCCCTTTTTGTTAAATCCCATTTGATTCTTAGCATTTGAACTTCTTGAATCCACAGAGGGAAGAACCCTCTCCCTCATAGTTGCCTAACCATTAATTGGAGACCAAATAGGCGACTGAACCAAGAACCTTCACCCTAGCAGCCTCGGAGGCGCTTGGGGTTGCGGTAGCAATCGAGTTGAGCTATAGAGCCCTGGCATGCCTGTGCTAAAACCAATTATGCAAACACATAAAGTCTTCCTTCCTATAAATAACCTTAGATACTAATGGTAATGAAAATTACTCGATCTCCAAGAAAACGACGGGAAATTTTTCCAAACGTGAAGTATCATGACTTCAACTTACAAGAGCCTCAAGGATGCAATATTTCCTATCTCCTTCGGTATACTGCCAGTAAGTTCATTCCACATGAAATCCCTGCCACAAGAAAACAAAGGAATAAATCATTAGCATCACTGAAATGATTATCTGTAAAATTTTACCAATATGATGTAGTTTTCCACAGTCCACTTATTAAATGTTATGACTCACAATATCTGAAGCTCAGATAGTTGGCCAAGCTCAGGTGCTAAACTTCCAGAGAGATTCATGTTCAGCAGCTGGCTGCAAAATTGCACATAGAAAGAGGGAAGATAATGATGGCATAATTAAAATTTTGTTGTACAATGACATATTAAAGAATGAAAAGATCCACAACTGTGTTAGAGAAAACAAAAGCAGTATGACACTATCTAGGAAACAAAGAGCGAAGTAGTTCACAATTTCACATGGTAACAGTCTTACATTCTCTATTTAATCTTTATCTAACAAGATTAAAAAATAATAAATATAGAAGGGAAGAGGTGTAGAAAGAACATACAGCTCCTGGACATGCAAGTATCCATCATTCCCAACTTTATCAAAACATATCACTCCTGTCCAGTTTGATGTACATGGATCCCCCTTGTTCCAGTTTTTAAGATGCTTCATAGGGTCAATTAAACTTTTCTTGACAGCTAGCAAAGCACTAACTGAAAAGAACAAAAAACTTAAGCTGAAATTCATAACAAATGAGAGTAGTAAATGAATTCCCACAACCCTACTCAAGTTATACATCAAATCAAGTTACAGGGGAACAACCCAAGATGGTAGCATATACTGTTTCATCTTTGTTCAATATTATTCTCATCACATAAGGAAGCAAAATTTTTGGGAATATCGAAACCAAATTTTTGCAAATTCACCTTCTGAAGTATTAGTAGTTTGTGCGACTGCAAGGAGCATGAAGCAACAATAGGACACAGCGAAAACGCATCCACAAACACTGACTCCTAGCATCGTGATGCTCTACAAAACATATGAGCGACAATCGAAAATTGCACATGGTCAATGATCATTAAAAAAATACGAAGCATTTCCAAGATCAACCACTTTAAAATCAATCCAAATTTTTTTTTTTTTTTTTTTTTGAAAAAAATGTCTTCTATTGTTAAGGGGGCGAGGTGGCAGAGAGAAATAATACTCCTAATAACTCAAAATCCTGTAAATTATACATATATAATATACAAAAACAAAAACACTACATATTTAGCAAATAAAGGTCATATGAACTACAAGTGTACAACTATAATTTTTATGTATGCTGCCATTGGTTGCTGAGAAACGAGTAAAAATGAAAAGAAGAAGAAATCTGAAAATGTTTCGAATTCCAAAAGAACATAAGAATAAACTCAAGGTAAGTTTTATATTTCTTAAGAAGAAAACAGCAGAGAATTTGACAGTTCAAATTTCTTCTCCTTTACTTTTCCTCACTTGTCCCGGGAACCAATCTGAAAGTCGTAATGAAAACCTCATAATTCTTGCTCGAAATGAATCCACTCTAAAACATTTTTAATCTTCTCAATACTACTAAGAATTATTAAATGATCCAAATAAAACACCTGAAATTCAACCAAAAAGAAAAAGAAAAAGATCTTACCCGAGACTCTTAGGTCAAAAATCCAAGACCTGTGATGGAATTCCCGCCCACAGCATGAAACCCAGTAATCAAAGGGAAATCAATAAGGTCAAGGGGCTGAGGATAATGCAGGAAGTGTGATACATGGTGGTGTTGAGAAAAATGGAGATTTCTACAATAAAACGATTTCTGGGATGGCATTGTCGTCTTGGTTTGCTCATCCATATATATATATATATATATATAATATATTATATAACATGTATAAAAGTCGAGACAAAGTCGCAGAGAGAGCAAGATGGTGAAAAAAGGGTGGGTTGTCGATTCTCAACTCCGTGGAAGAGAGGGGAGGCTGCCTGATTTTCAATTTTGTAATTGAGACGGACGTGGACATTTTGTACCTGCTCTCTCTCAAGAGGCATTATACGCACCACGCGCCTTCGAGCCATTTAGCCCAATAGCCAATGGGTCGTTTTAAACCAGTTGCATTTCGCAGCTGAACCAAATCAGGGGTTTTGCTTTGAAATCTCACCATGAGCGCGTGTGCTATGTTGGAGAAATTGGAAAGCATACATTACCCACTTGCTCCACGTGGCCGGGAAAGTCACTTCTAGCTTTTAATGATCATTGACCATGTGCACTTTTCGATTGTTACTCATATGTTTTGTAGAGCATCAGGATGTTAGGAGTCAGAGTTTGTGGATGCGTTTTCGCTGTGTCATATTGTTGCTTCACAGCAAAAAGTCAACATGAATTGTGATATGATCCATATTGAACCCCGAGAGATTGTCATTGTCGGCTAACGTAGTATCACCCACTTGCACAGCAAAAAGTCAACATGACATTGGCATATTAGCTTTAGCTTGCACAACTAAAAAGATAAGGGAAATCCTAATCACAGTACATATGTCTCATTTTGATTAGTGCATATCATGTCTTATATGTTAATCACAGACCCAATGATCCAACGCTTGTTTTCCATTGATTAGTGTCATGCCTTATATGCTTGTGCACGACAACATACACCAATTAAAATGTAATTATTTAATTATCATGACTAAGTATAGCATTCTTTTAAGAGACAAAAATTTGTATAGCAGATGACTTGACAATGTCACTTATCTTTATATTATATGTCGCGTAACAATGTCATCCAATTAAGGAGACAACCAAAATGTATTCAAATGTGGTTGGTGACTTGACAATATCATTCATCACCTCACAATGTCATTCATTGACACCCTTCAAGTGAACCACCAAGGAAAAAAATGAAAAACCAACGTCAGTCATTGTTATATCATTCAAAGTGATTGATGGAAAGATAAAATGACTGATGGAAGATGGAAAAATAAATAAATAAAGGCAAATACTCTTTAAACCCCTGGCATGGTACTTTTTGTTTGGTCTATGGTTAATCCCAACGGACCCAGCCCTTTCCTTCAAGTGCAATGGATAAGTGGTTGTGTTACAACAGGCTCGGCCTCAAGGGTAATATTTTCGAACCACCTCACCTCTAGCTAGACAGGGAAGATCAGCCATGCTGATCGAGTAGCACTTAAACAAGTAATATATATACATGTTATATGATCACATTTTGTTGTGGCACAACTCCAGCTTATTCTGAACGAAAGTACCCAACACTCAACCACCAACGCCCCACCCCCCCCCCCCCCCCCCCCCCTCCTCCTCCTCTTCTCCCAAACACAAAAACGACACAAATATACAACAGTTGGCGCACACATGCTCGGCCGATCTTTTGCCAACAAACGTATCTAAGCCTTTCTGACAAATCCACACAAAGTAAGGAATTCAGCGACCCTGTTAGACAAAGTTTTTGGCCCTTTAGAAGAATAGGCTCCTGATTACTGGGGGCCTTTATGGACAATTTTTTTGCAGCTATTTGGACAGGAAATGACAAATAAACTACTAATATATACATAAGTATATGTACATCTAGCTCTAAATAATTTGACAATTTGTACTTCATTTTTCCTCCAAGGGACATAGGCCAAGCCGCCGGAAAAGGATAGCGTAGATGGCCACATACGATGTCATCTTTCAGGGCTATCACATCAATTTATTATCAACGTAGTAGCTGTTACAAATAAGATAAAAGCAACCCCAAGTTTCTACCACATTGCTTTCCATCAATAAGTGACTGCGTTCACACAAATACAAGCCTCAGAAAGATAATACGATACTAACAACGGGGGAAATATAAAAAGAAAAGTAATGGCTGGAGGCGGGGGAGGAAGAACTCCCCAAATTACCAACAATTGTAAAATAAGCACCCTTTGTTGCTTGATAGAGAAATATAACGGCCCTAAATTACCACTGGCCCCATGTATCTAAGATTGTATTCAACAAGTATCCACAAATTATAGGTTCACAGGTGACAAGACACCATACATCATTCAATTCCCAAGGCTTTGGCAGATGACACATAACAATCACAAGAGCATTGATTCCGAAGCTTTATGGTTACATAGTTCGAAGAAAATGCATATTCAACATAGAATTACATACAGATCCCCCACCACAGCATCCCATGTCCTATCTAAAATTGCAGCATGAGAGGGTGTAGTAAAAGCACAAACAAGTCTTGCCCCTGTCGGTGTGATAATTATTACCTTGGATACCAGAACATACCTTTAATGCCCTCTGGGTCAGGTTCAAAACCTAAGTTCCGATAGAACTCCACAACTGCAATGACAATAGAAAAAACAATGTGAAACTCCAAGCTTCAAATACCAAATCTAGTGCCATTAAAACTGAGACCAATATTATTAAAGGGCAACATTGGATAGGACAAGTTCAGAATAGGGACAAAGGGAGGCATGCTGGGTTAACCATGTAAGCTGGTCAGGGAAAAAGTGAAAACTCAGTGAATGAGTTTTTAAAATATGAAATAGTAGATCATTATTCGTGTTTCCCAACCTATACACCAGGGCCAGACACCATTCCTAGATTAACTGACTACCACTATACATCTATGGTAGTAATAGATAGAGTTGAGATGTATAATAATATGTGGCAATTGTACCTTGACTATCTGCAAAGAGTGTGATATTGCCAATGTCCCTTTGCAAAAGAGCCCTTATAAGCTTCTCAACAAGGGCCTTTCCTAGACCTTGGCCCTGTATGACAATTGACAAGGACATCATCAGAAAACAATAATAAAATTTGCGTACAATTAAAGAGTAACACAAACATCAAATTGTGATGACATACTCATGGTGCTTTAGAAGCAAGAACATGTGGTTTCAATTTTCATAATGCCCTTAACTTGTATTTCAGCATGCCCGACAAAATCTCTGATATCTTAACTTGGACACATATTGAAACATTCTAAACAATGCAGTGTTGGAGAGGTAAAAGCTATGCAATCTATATTCAATCTTGAGCCGGATTACAGTTGCCGGTTCAGTTGTTAGTTGGGTCCTGATGGCACCCACCAGGCCCAGTTTGCAATCCTACTCTGTACCATGAAACACACGTACACACAATTTTGTGTAATTCACAACAGCCAATTGATTCAAATGAGATTCTCCATATACTCATACTAGGGGTGCATGAGGCATCTGCAGGAAACTTTAAGAAACAATAACTCTTATTCAAGTTGACAAAGCCTGTTTGAAACCAAGGGGATTGATATATCTCTATCTCAGCCAAGAGGACAATAAATGCATAAACCTGAGTGGGAAGTGACTGTTAAAAAGTAATTTCTAAGAATACGTAGCTCTTTATGTAAAATTTAAAGTGGGGAGGAGGAAAGACATCAAATCATGATGACAATTATTACCAAAAAGGTTGTATGCCCAGAACAAGCCACTGGAACTCTTAACTAGTGACCATCAGAAGCTACTCTAGTGTCACCTTCAAAATGCGACCCCCACTCTAACCATAAAGGAGTCTACTCATAAAAATTAAAAAGTAAGAAATGAATAGACAAGGAATTCATGAAATCCCCAATACTAGACGCTGAGTTGTATCTATAAGCAAATTATATTTCTGTAGCAATTAACAACCAAACCAAAGCCAAGTCATGGTCTTCTTCCAGGTGTGCATGCTACTAAAACCATGGTAGACCTTCCCCAATATTTACTCACAGGGACACGTTCTTGTAATATAAAGGTTTTCCAGTTAAACTAAATTTTTTTATACACTAAACAGAAACTATATGCCTATGTGTCTCTACTACCATAATTGATTCTGACAAGTAATAACCTTTTTAATGCTCACCTGCAGAATGCTCCATTCTCAACTAACACAGAATCGAAAATACCTGATAGGAAGGATCAACGAGGACATCCCATATTGTGGCATTGAAGGCATGATCTGATGTAGCACGAGCCATGCCAATAAGCTTCTTTTGGTCATTTTCCCCTGTCAAATAACTTCTCCAAGTATGCTAAGATGTCCATCATTCATTTAAAATAAGCAAAATAAAAGTAAACTGAACCGCAAGTAGTTTCAGACATATAAAACAACCACAATTCATAACAATACAGAACCATTCAAAATACAATGAAAAAATACTAGAACAATATCATAATTTACTAAGTACCTGCTCCAGGAGATTTCCTCACAGAATGCAACGTTGCTACCATGTAGCTATTTTTCAAAGCTGCGGCTAGTTTTGATAATGGCCTCCGAGGCCAGCCCACCTATTAAATCCATTATGTCATACATTTTAATGCAAGTATAACAAACTTACGATAGCTGAAGTTTAAAATTGGAAAGAGAGAGAGAGAGAGAGAGAGAGAGAGAGAGAGAGAGAACTAAACAAATAAATGACTAAAACTTCTGAAATTAATCCAAAAACTATATTTTGGCAGATGAACCATATAACTTCTTAACAGTTCAGCCAAAATAAATTTGTAAAAAAAGATCACTCAAGAATATGAACTTCTAACTACGAAAAGGGGCTCGTAAACACCCATATGTACAAAAATCACACAAAACATATGCACATATAAAAATGCATGCATGCATTAGAATCTTAATGATATCTCCAATCATATACTACTATTCACTAAATAGGCATTTGACCTTCATTTCATCTATGTGCACATAGGAAGAAGGCACTGACAAATCACCTTATCACATAAGGTTTGGAGATCATATATATCTACATCTCCACCTGATGAAAATATTATTTGTTCAATTGCTCCATCTGGTTGAGTCTTTTCGATAAGAACAAACTCTTGGGGCAATGGTTCCTCCTCTTCTTCGGGTGTAGATGGTGGATCAATAATTTGTGTTGTGTTGTTCTTCACAAACCTGCAACAGGAAATGAATTAAGGCCCATCTGGATTTTAGGGAGGCAATAAGGTGAATGAGCTTAGTTGGAGGCTGGGATGTCATCACTGTGGTTTATAAGTGAGCAATAAGTAAACAATTAATTATATTAAGTTGTCTAACAAATAACCATGAGAATCAAGGTAATATCCCATTCAAATTAACAATAACTAGGTAGCAAAATTTTCCAAATTCATTACATGATAGCAGAACTTTCCAATTCAAATGGTCAACTAAGACAAACATTTCAAATTACCCGGATCTGATGGATTCCCAAAAGTTAGCCCTCAGGTGAGAAACCTTAATCTTTCTGCTTGCTGCAAAATAATAATAACAAATAATAATAATAATAATAATATTGGAAATTTGGAATCATACAAATGCTAGTGTCCTGTATTATTACATTCAATCTTCATTCTTCCATAAAAAATTAAGATGTGGGAGGTCAATTAACAGAAGTCGAATTATGGGAGAACTATAATCATAGAAAGCAAGCGAATGATATGTGTGCCCTCGCCCACGTATGTCATTGTGTACATGTATGCATGTGCGTGCATGTGTGTGCATGTGAGAGAAAGAGAGAGAAAGAGAGAGAGTAATAACAAGTTGAATGATCACAATAGTTGATGCTATAATATAATTGAAGGCACAAATCCAACACCTTGACCGAGACTTCTCAAAAAGTGGAATTCTCACCATAGTTGATGTTATAGGATCAAGTTTTAAAAAATTCATGGATTGACACTATTTTGAATTATCACCCACATTTGTGATGATGGCCATCATTCTCTTGATTTTTTCCATTGAAGGTGATGGATTTTTACACTTAACACTACATAAAATACACTAAAAAACGGTTAAATTTCAATTTGGACCCAAACAGGCCCCGACTTAATTGCTGAAATTGTCACTCGCTTCACTGCGGGCTAAAAGAAAAAGAAGAAAAGGAAAAAAAGATAGGAGTACAGACCTCTCGAAAGCCCATAATTTAGACTGTACGGGAAAACTAGCTGGTTTGGTAGTTGACAGTGGCAATCAAAAGAAAGTATAGGGCATCTGCAACAAGTAAAACACGGAGGCATTAAATTTTCTATTGAAACTCAAACAAACACCAAAATGCCCACAAGAAATTGCAACAAGAGATGTATAATGCAGAAAACCCCTCCAGGAATACTCTGTTGTTTTCCAATGTTTTGAAGTCGGAGCTCATTTTGTTACACGCGACACGAACAAACGCTAAACAGTAAACTTGGAAACCCTAATTTGTGAACTCAGTATCCAAACAAGGAATTGTTAAGTGAAAGCAAGAAAAGAATTCCAGCGGATTGTTGGACATAGAAATGAAAATAGTTGAAAATAAAATGTCAAAATTTCAGAGATATGAAGCGTAAGCGCCCTTACAGAGAGGAGTGTGCGTTGAGGTTGCGGGTTAGCATTTTGTGGCTCTTGAGATAATCTGAAGCCCGGCTCCGTGGCTGTTGGCGGGGATATTGTCCTTCCAGCCTCTCAACCTTTAGGCACCTAGTGAAATTTCCAAAGGTCAAACCTCAATTCAATCTTTCATCGTCTATATACGCTGCGAAATACGCGCAACAAAAAGCGTACAGAAATTTTTTTTAAAAAAAATACGACTCAAAGCGTAGTTGCCAATCATGCTTTCAGTTAGAGAGAAAGCGTGTTTACAAACTATATGCATTTTTGTAATCATACTTTCATCTGGGGAAAACTAAGGTGAAATATATTGGGCAAATCATTGCCACTTCTCAATTTTATTTGCACTCTCACTTATTTTAAACTTCTCAATATTTTATGAAAAAAATATAAAAGGTTTTTATTGTTCATTAGAAAATCTCATTTTGAACAATTTTGTAAAAGTTTTATTCTAAAATCTATCGTTTAAATAAAAAATTTTGTTATTTGCAATTTTTGTATTTGTAAAATTGAAACAAAGATGATAAATGAATTCCATCTCCATTCTCCAAGCAGTTTTAAATGGAAACTTCGCCAACCTCGCCTTCAAATTTCAAATGCAACTCTATCTTAATGTTCCTCCCTCTTGCCAAGTAGTTCTCTCTTCTCGTCCTCCTCCTTCACATGAAAATCTTAGTTTGTTCAATCTTGAAAATACCATAATTTTAGGTTTTCTCTTCTTATTTATTTGTTTTTTTTTTATTCTATTATTCCTCGCATGATTTAACGGGTTAAGTTATTCGTACCCCATAAATGGTGATATTAAAACATCTCTAACAATGGGTAGTAAATTTGAAGTAGCAAATAGTTTACTACCTCCTCTAAAATGAGGAGCTCCAAGAGAGGTCGTATTTCTCAATATTGTATTATTATTTTATGTATTTTAATGTTTTAATAAAAAAAGGAAAAAATTAATGAAGGAGAAGTCTCACAACCATATGAATTTCAGAATGATAAAAAAAGAAAAAATCAATGGAGAATGGACGGTCTTGATTGCCCTCACTTCTCCCTAGAATATCCTAGCCACACACAACATGAAAATCACGATCAAACCCTCTTCTCTGCTCTCTCCCCTCTCCTTCTCCCATCGCCTCCATCTCCTTCTACCCTCTGCTACTCTCTCCCCATCTCTTTCTCCTCGTACAGCCACAACCACAAGCACAATCAACCCTCACAATACCTTCCCACTTTCGCCCCCATCAGAGTTCAAACCCTCACACCTTCCCACGTTCAAACCCATCAAACTCTTCCCCACCCCTCTTCTTTCTCCCCCCTTCTGTCATCCCACTCCGGCGACGGTGACGATATGGACATGGGTATTCGGTGGCAGTTGCTGCAGCGGTGGCAATGGCTGCAAATAGGAACGGGAAGGAGGAGGTGAACTTTCGAGGGGTTAAAAAGTTGGTGTTTCTTTGGCAATGCATCATATCGTGTTCTCCGGCGACGGCGACGGCGACGGCAGTTTGGGTTACCGCCATTTCTTGTTGATGACTGTTGGGATTGTTGCAATTTGGTGTTGGATTTCCATATAAGGCCCTTCAATTTTTTAATCAAATACATGTTTTGTTATCTTCTCTCTCCTCTTCTAAATTTGAAGTGAAAGAAAGAAGCAGTACATTTGATTCTGTACTTTTGTTTCATCTTGTGTCAGAATGCTAGAATGCTACTTCTATTTGGAACTTGTTTTTGGGAGAAGAGGTAGCAAATTCTGAATTGCTACCTCTGTTGGAGATGATCTTAGTAAGGATAACTCAACCTTAAGGTGGCAATCCTATCTGAAAAGTGGAAAGAGCACAACCCCACGTAATTGCCAAAGAATTCATAAGAAAGGAAGGTCTCCAAGCCCTTAGGTTGCCTAAGGCCCATTTGAAGAGAGGACTTGACATTCTAAGCCTCGATTTATTACTATTACTCCTATTGCTCCTTCCATGGTAAGTTTTTAATTGATAATTCTTTTGGAGAAAACACATTTTTAAAAATCTTATTAAATATTTTTACATCAATATATATGTTATAATATTTTAATTTTGTCCTCGTATGTATAAAATATTAAAAGAAAAAGTAAATATATTTTAAAGATATTTTAAGAAATAAAATTAAAAGACTTATTAATTTTTTAAATACGATAATAATTTTAAAATATCTAAAAAAAATAAAAATTGACCTATAAAATAGAAAGAGAAGGAATATTATTTTAAGAGTGTTAATACGGGGCCAAACAGCCAGCCAAGCAAAGCAATCATACTTCTATTCTTTGGTAGAATAGAACAACCATACTTCTTTCGGAAAGAAAAGATTCTTCCGGTCAACAAAGATGAAAGACGGAAATAAACAAAGACGCAAATGGGACATCCCTCTCTAATAATTGCTTCCTTTCTTGAGTTCCGTGACACGTCTGTCCCATCACTACCCGCACCATGCACTTCTTTTCCTTTTTTTTTTTTTTACCTTCTCTTCTCTTTCATTCTTTCTTTCCCTTGTCAAAAGCAAGAAGAGGAAAAAAAGACAGCGGTGGATTTCATAAAAATGAGGGGACTTGCAACCAGTGAAGCAGAGGGTACAACCGCTGAGTGAGTAGTAGGGTCATGGGCAAATTTTCGTCTGACGTGAGTGCGAACCTATGAAAGCTCAGGGGATGTTCCCAATTCCACTAGTCTGAAACCGTACCCATGTGAATTCCCCGGACATGGTTTAGTGCCTTTTAAACAAAAGGAAAAGGCACAATTCATTAAGAAAAAAAGGCTATTAGGAGAGCCTCTTTTTTTTTCATTTTTGAGGTATATAGGAGAGCGTTTTTATGAGTGTAGTGACGAATTTTTTGTTTAATTATTTTAAAAGATGCTACAAAATATGAGATCTTGTCTATTCACATGAGAGTAGAATCCACTTAATTCTAATCCAACAGAAAACAAGATCCCCTTGTAACTTACATCAGGAGTGAGGTTTAATTTTTTTTATGAGTAGTTAGGTTTTTTGAGATTTTTTTTTTAAAAAAATTTTATTATGGATACTTGGACCTCAATTTGACACATCCCTAGGGTTGTTTGGCAAGCCTAAAAATTTGACCAACTGAAGATAAATCTAATCAGTTTTGATTTTACATTATTTCGTCATAAGTTTTTTTTCTTTCTCTTAAACAGTTCAACTTTGTTCAGAAAATAAAGCATAAATATAGTTTTTTTTCAAACCAATTGTGAGTTGATTTATTTAAAAATTAGATAACAGTTATGCATTAGATCCAATCTGATCCAATTTTTAAAATTTTCAAACAAGCCCCTAGTCATGAAGAAGGTCATAAATCCCTCATCTATATATAATAGTGTCAAAGATAAACTCAGCTTTGTACCAAAAAAGATAATCTGAGATGCATTGTAGCTAGTGGTTGGTCCTAAAGGTGTAAAGGAGTGAAAAATCAACGAGAGATAGAGATAAAAAAAAGATGACGTAAGGTTATATATATATATATATATATATATAATAAAATATAAAAAATAAGAAACCGGTTACCCATCAATTTTGTTTGCAACCCGCTTATTTGAAAATTTTCATAGTTGTAAGAAAAATAATTATGTAATTAATAAAAAAAATATTATTTTGAACCATTTTAAGAAAAAAAAATATTTAAAATATGTTGTAGATTTTTTGGTTTCTCTAATTTCACAAATGCAAATGGTAAAAAAAAAAAAAAAACTGTACTAAACGACAAATTTTAAAGGGGGTTGCTGTTTAAACTCTTTGGTGAGCGCGTGTGGGTGTATGTTGACTTATTTTTCGGAAAAAATAGAAATAAAAAGGAAACCGCAGGGAAAAACTTAGTAGAGTGAGTTGGGTGATTAACCAAACAAGCCCTAAAAACGGACGCGCGTGGTTGCGTTCAGCCTTCCGTAACGTCCCCCCTGCACAAAATTCGAAATTAGGCAATCCAGAGGATGGCGTGGGTTCTGATTCCTGAACGTCTGTCTTCCCCAATCAGGTGGAGTAGTAAATAATTATTAATTTTAAAAAAAGAGACAATAATAATGCAGCAGCGCAAGACAAACTGACAAAGGAATGAGGAAAAGCAAAAGGAAGCTGTGCAAAAAGAGAAAGGTGCCTCTGTAAATCGACCGGGACCATGGGGCCATTTACGTATTTTAATATAATTATTCATATTCCCTCCCTCTAATGGCAGTTTCAGATGCTGTTATTCCTGGTCCTGTGGGTGAAGAAACTTGAAAGTGAGAGTGTTTTTGTGAGAGAAAGATGGTCTCCGAGAACCCTTTTTCTTCTTTCAGCCGCTCTCCATGCAACTCCTTCAGTCATCGGTACCTCTTCTCTCTCTCTCTCTCTCTCTCTCTCTTTCTCTCTCTCTCTCATTGATTCATCTCTTAAACTTAGAAAATGGATGTATATATGAGCTCAAAGCTAGAGATCACTTGGCCATTTTAAGTTCCGTTAGATGGCTTCTGTGTGATTTTATTTTTAATCATTTCTTTCTGTTTTTTGAATTTCCCAATTGTTGGTCAATTAATCGTTTTCTGGATTTTAATTTAGAAGACGAAACCAGGTGTGGCTGAGATGGTTCCTTGGACTTCCGCCTTAAGAAACGGAAGGTCTTTGGTTCTGAGTTCTGACTTCCCAACTTTTTGTTGGGTTGATAGAGAGTGTGTACTTCCTTACCCGTATTTCCGGGAAAGAGTGGATACCCTGTTGACAAAAAATAACTAAATCACTAAATAATTTTTACCTTTTCACAGATCACAGTTTTATCCATGTTTGGCGTTTCCTCGTTGTCAATAGACCGGTATTCTTTTCTTATGGGTGGGATAAGAACAATGGAGATGTTCATGACATCATGTTGTGAAGGATATGGATTTTATGGATCAAGTTTTAAAGAAACCTTTCTGTGTTGTGTATTTTGTACGGAGTATTATTTTATTTTGAGGCACATTGGCAATGGTTGACTAGTCGGAACTTCAGGTTTCTTTGACAAGTCATAACCTGTCTTTAACGATGCTCAAATTATCTAAAATTATGTGAATATAGGAGTATTTTTGAATAATCCATAATGGGGAAATCCCTCAATAAGAACTTAGGATGTGACATTGTGAATAGTGCCAATGATTCTATATGATGCTTTTAGGTATGCTGATTGTCCATATGGCTAAGCCAGCAATAACCGTTGTATCCGCATTCAGTATTTTTTCAGATGTTGCTGGGGACATCACAATTGTAGTCGATGGAGAGTCTTTTCTACTGCACAAGGTAATCTCTTAGAGATGTTAAGGAAGTTTATTGCATTAAGTTTGTTTCTAATGCAATTGATTTCTGCTTTGAAGCATTATTCACCCACATTTTTAATTTTTTTTAAGAATTTTTTTAGTTTCTGTTCATTTTCTTCCATCTTTATTACATCACGATATTGTGTTATCCCCAGTGGCTAATTTTGGAGGTTAAGGTATAGATGCATACCCCATAGTGACGTCATACTTGCAGGTTATGTACAACAAAGTTTAACTTGCTTGTTGCATGTGCAGTTTATCTGCATTTCAACTCTCTTCCAACTTTAGTTAGACTTTCTTGGGTATTAGTCTATTGGATTCTTGCACTCTGCATTTGCAAGTATCTGTTGCTGATATTATTGATTTTGCAACTTAGCATAGGCCTTATCATTTTGGCTCAAAAACCCG
This sequence comes from Liquidambar formosana, assembly GCA_039720395.1. Classification (NCBI taxonomy): domain Eukaryota; kingdom Viridiplantae; phylum Streptophyta; class Magnoliopsida; order Saxifragales; family Altingiaceae; genus Liquidambar; species Liquidambar formosana. The sequence goes on along the minus strand of CM077821.1, from coordinate 49,706,722 downwards.
CTCTTTGACACACACACATTCATGCATAACATTACTCATCACTTCAAAATTGTTAACACTGCGCCATCTGTTCCTTCTTTTTTTTTTTTTTTTTTTTTTTTTAATTAAAGTTTCCCCTGGTATCTCGGAGTGGAAAGATCCGGAAAATGGTGGCAGATGCCAAAAATTCTAATGTGTCAAAATTGGATCTCCCCAACTTACCAGGCGGGCCTCAGATATTCGAACTTACAGCCAAATTCTGTTATGGCACAAACTTTGAAATCACAACTGCAAATGTTGCCCATCTACGCTGTGCTGCAGAGTACTTGGAAATGACTGAAGACTACCGGGAAGAAAACCTTATTGCACGAACTGAGACCTATCTGAATGAGGTTGTGATTCAAAGTCTTGAAAAATCAGTGGAAGTTCTATCCACCTGTGAGACGCTACCTCCCATGGCAGAGGAGGTGGGAATTCCAAACAGATGTGTGGATGCTATTGCCATGAATGCTTGTAAGGAGCAATTGGTATCTGGTTTGTCTCGGTTAGATTGTGATGGTGGATCTGCAGAACTCAAGAGTAGTTGTCTAGAGTGGTGGGTTGAAGATCTCTCAGTACTACGGATTGATTTTTATCAGAGAGTTATATCTGCCATGGAAAGAATAGGTGTTAGACCAGATAGCATTATTGCATCTTTAATGCATTATGCTCAGGCTTCACTGAAGGGCATAGGTAAGTGTCAAATTTGGAATCCGGCAAGGATGAAACCAAGTTCTGGTATAGTTGAAAATGACCAGAAGACAATTGTGGAAACTCTTGTAAGTCTTATGCCAATAGAGAAAAGCTCATCCATTCCACTAAGTTTTCTGTTTGGGATGTTGAGGATGGCGATCATGATGGAGGCGACCATTGCCTGCAGGCTTGAGCTCGAAAGGAGGATTGGTTTTCGATTGGAAATGGTTTCGTTGGATGATCTGCTTATACCATCTCTCCGGACTGGGGATTCAATGTTTGATGTTGACACTGTCCACGGGATACTGGTGCATTTTCTGCAGCGGATTGAAGAGGAGGATAGTGAAGATTATGGGTATGAATCGGAAGGCCTAGGTTCTCCAAATCATGGTTCTGTATTGAAAGTTGGACGGCTTGTTGATGCATATCTTGCGGAAATTGCTCCTGATCCATTTTTGAAGTCACAGAAATTCATTGCTATGCTCGAGATACTGCCTGATTATGCTCGTGTCATTGATGATGGGCTTTATAGAGCGGTTGATATATATTTGAAGGTAAATATGTTTTTATCTTAATGATTTCAAAATCATAAAATTATGGCAGACCATCTCTTTCCAATTCTTAAACAACCTATTCCTTGCTTATGCCAATTTTATCATATTTTTGTATTACTTTGTGTGATCAAATGATATGCAAGGGACAATGGACTTTTTCAAATTCGATGGAAGGCTCAAATGCCTAATAAGCCTGAACTAATTCCATGAAGTATGATGAATCTTACCAAAATTTTTAGCTAATGTTTGAGTTGAACTTTATATCCTATTTTTCCTATTTAGGCCCATCCAATGCTAACCGAGCAGGAATGCAAGAAGCTCTGCAAGTTCATAGACTGCCAAAAGCTCTCTCAAGAAGCCTGCAATCACGCTGCACAGAATGACCGGCTTCCAGTACTGATGGCAGTGCGAGTCCTCTACTTTGAACAGCTCCGTATGAAGAATGCATTGTCTGGAAGCTCTGGAGACGGGTTCCTGTCGCAAAGAATTAGCAGCGGTATCCCTAGTGCAGCTATGTCCCCTCGAGATAATTATGCATCTTTGAGGAGGGAGAACCGAGAACTAAAGCTTGAGATTTCCAGAATGCGAGTTAGACTTAGTGATCTAGAGAAGGAGCAAGTATTCATGAAACAAGGGATGATGGAAAAAACAGCAAATGGGAAAACTTTCTTCACCTCACTGTCTAGAGGGATTGGAAGGATTGGAATTTTTAGCGGTCCAGCCGGAGGAAAACGACAGAAAACCGGGAGGAAGTCACGGGGATCAGAAGGGAAAACTGGTAGGAGTAGGAGGTATTCTGTTTCCTAGGATAGTCTTTAAATTATAGTTTGGTATTTCAAGAGAACCTAACTGTTGAGTGTAAATGAGTTCATGATACATGAGTTTTGGAGGTAAAATATGGGAGTTTATTAGCTCAATATCGTGATCTAGCAATATTCAATTGGGGGCCATGCCACCATCCTGATGGGTCCCGCCAAGAAGATTTATTTCAATCGTTCATTATCAAAATACTCTATGTACTGTATTATGTAGAAATTTTTAAAAATTTAAAAATAAGTTTCAAGGATAAAAATTATTCGGTTTAGAACTGGGGCTAGATAGAGCCCAAGCTCAGCCCTTAGGCATGGATAACCAACCAACCCATATTTTTGGGCTTAACAGGCCAAGCCAGTCTGAACAAGACCAATCCAGCAGGAAAACCTCTTTGGAAATACCCCCATGAGTTGAAACGGGTCACACAATCTTCGTCCCCCATGAGTTGAAACGGGTCCCGGTCGTAGATGGAAGAGAAAGAGCTTGGTGGGTGTGGGAAAAGGGATTTTAATTTGGTTGAATGACGAAAAAAGATAGTATGTAGCCTGGTATTTGAAGCTTGGGGCCACAAGGTATAGCAAGTGACATCAATTGTTACCATCGCCCCCTTGTGGCCTAACGATGATATTAGGGCGGGTGGGGTTTTGGGTAATGCTAGGTCTAAAGAGAGCACAGATTTGGTGTTAGTCTCGTGCTCATTCACTGCAATCACGTCATGTGGACAAAAGGACGACTGAAATCAAAACTCACTCATTGTTGTTGAAATTGCCTCCAGTTCCTGAAACTACTTCAATAGAGTGGGTTTTGATTTCAACCATCCTTTTGTCCACATGGCGTGATAAAACTAGCACCGCAATCCAAATCCTCAAATGACCACCAATGTAACCCAAAAGAAAAAAATGCATTGTCATGTGTTAGAGCAACAAAGTGCTCCCAAACAAATCAACAACTCTCAAATTATTCCCCCCCCCCCCCCCAACCACAACCAATATATATATATATATATATATATATATATAGATATTCTCACAATGCCTCAAATTTAAATGTTTTTTTTTTCTTTTTTCTTTTATGTCCTTAAAACGTTAATAGAGAATGCTAATATTTATTCAACACCTCTAGATATAATACGAAGAAACAAGAAATATATTAATCTTCCATCCAAGGATCAATCAGATCAGAATTATTATTTTTTAAAAAAAAAATTAAATTAAAATGTAATTTTTCACCTGGGGATACAAACTTGAAAAAAAAAGAGAGTAAGGCTAAAATTATCAAAACATTGATAGTCTTCTAAACTAAGGGGGACGGAAGGTGGGATGCTCAAACAATCCCGACAAAAAATAATCTTAGCTCACCCCTTAATACCAGTGGAGAGAAGAGTACCAATTAATCACGCGCTTACTTTTCCATAAAGGCACTTTCGGATCTGCATGGATAAGAAGAAAGCAATGCAATTAGTAATTATAAAGCAACGCAACAAAATGTCCACAAAGTTTTTAGATAGGAAAATTTTAAAACAGGAAGAGTGACTGCTTGATAATTTGTGCCGGATTGTCTTGACTCTTGAGCAAGTAACCAGGACTTTAGTTTCATATCCAGCCAATTGGAACTTAAGTTTTTAACTTAGGTTGCACTCTCTCTTTAAAATACTAATAACGTAACCAACATCGTTGATGGTTATAAACTGCACCATAGGTTTCTTCACTCATTGTAATTGAATCACAAAACTGATCGCAATGATGAGAAATATGTTGAGATTGCAACTTTGTTGATATTTTCAACATTACTTCTGAAAGTCCTAACAAATTCCTTGAAGGTGTGAACTTTAGTTCCCTCCAAATGGAAACTACATCTTTGATAGCTTTTATAATTTTTGAAAGGTTCAATATGTAAGCATTATGCAGTAGTTGCCATTCTGTAATTTCTCAACATTTGGGAAGAGTTTCTGCATCCCTCATTCAGAATGATAGGGTACTTTTCTTTGTTTCTTTGTAATATTTTACTATTATGAAGTAGTCAACAAATTAAAGGCCTACAAAAGGAAATGTCATATAGAAGGTTGGTTGAGACTTGACAGAAAACAGATTGCCTCCTACCACGATATATAGCCTAAATTAAGAAGAATGATTGAAAAAAAAAAAAAATCATAGCCAATTACAAGTAGCTTAAATGAGTTGATTTAAGTATGAAGTAATTGTGAAATATATCTATATGTTGCTGATACAGACCTCAGGCAGTTTCTGGCGGAAAACAACATCCAGTCTTGCATCCAGAGTGTTCTCGCAGACTATCTTTCCATCTTGTGAAGCCAACACTACTCCTCCCGAGCTATTAAAAAATTAAAAGGAAACAGTAATCAGTGAACCAAACAAGGCACACAAATTAGCATCACATTGTGCAAACATGCAAAATAAATCAAAATTGTAATCACATCTGGTGATTGCCCTATAAGCTGTCATCCAGAAGAATCAACACCTTATATGAGCAAAGCATGCGGTGTTCACCAGCTGAGATATTTTTAGTAATGAGTTTCCTACAAGAAGGTATGGCATGGAATCATTTGATGGCACAATCCCATTCTCCATAATCAACGAACTTATAACAGGAAAATAAAGCCATAACACCAAATGACAATAACCAAAACAAAAATGATGCCATTTCACGAAATCCTAAAAATGATTCCATACATGTGACAATAAATTCCATGTACATGCTATGGAGAAAGGAAAAAGAAATTGCTTTTATTTCCAAGGGATGTCCAAATGCTCACTTAAGACAATGCAATAGATCTAACAATTTTATCTGTAACTTGCAAACATTTGTGGGTAAACACTGAAAAAAAATACCAAGTGGGACCGTGGGACTCCACACTACCGGGAGGTGGTGGGAGATATACGCGATTGTCAACGGTAATTTTAGGGGCGTGTACTTTGGCTTGCTCAGCATACTCTTGTTTTGCCTCATTCAAAACAGACTCAACGACCCTAAGGTCAACTTCCCTGCATCGCAACAACACGGATGGCTCCTTCAACCTTAGTAAACTCTGGAAATTACAAGAAACAGATTCTGAGTCACTAATCCTAGTGTTCAACAGAAAAGAGGCAAAATTTAATCAATTCTCATTAAGATATCAATAAAAAATTTAACATATAAGAAAAGACAAATCAGGTAGCCCAATAAGAAGATAAGCACTGAGAGAAGCTGAATTTAGCAAGGTCACCATTTTTTTAACATAAATGCTGGATAAAGTTGAAAATGGAAAGTTATGGCACAAAGGCTTTTGAAAGCTAGGTCCGTCCCAAACATAATAGTGCTCATTTTCAGAATATATGTGATAAATTCTTCATACACCTTCATCCAAGAGGGAGAAATGAGTTGGGGAGTTAAAGGTGTCTGTTTTTATTTGAATATCATTCTACCCAAGAGGCTGCCCTGATCAACCTTTCTACATTAACAAGTCAGCAGGTGATGCGGAAGGTCCATGAGTAGGGTAGATTTTATGCTATGCAAATACCTAATATAAAGCAATGTTATATTCAAGCAATATATATATATATAGATATAGATATAGATATTAAATACTGAAAAGAGAATAAAATAGATGCACAGTGGGTACCTGAACAATCAAGCCTTTAAGAAGATTCTTATACGCATTTTTGTCATCAGAAGCACGAAGTAACTCCTTGCCAGCAGAATCTTTCATGGCATTCACCACATCATCTTGCGCTTGAAGAACTTTGATACGGGATGCATTCAGCTGCATTGAGTACTCACTGCACTGACAACTACTTTAGTAACCAAAATCTAAAAAAATAATTTCAAGAGGAAAAAAATAAGCAAAATGAACAATATTGTATACTATTGAAGGGAAATGGGGCTCATCACATAGCCATTTCTGCTTCCAAAAATACATCTTTTCTATTGAAGACTTCTAGAAATTAGGGTATAGTTGTAAATAGAAAATTTTAAAAAGGTTGCAAATCTGAAAATATCTCTCACTGCCCCTACTCAATCTCTAGGCTGCTGATATCGCTACTCAAGCACAGGCATAGCACACGATCCCCCACTACTATAACCATATTCGGCTGCACTACCTCAACCCATATTGTTTGGGCTACTTCTTGTCCTTATAATGCCTCCAACTTAAATCAAATTACTCCACCTTACAAGTTTATTCAAAGGTGTTCTTTGCATGTGATCAAACCATCTTACGAAAATGGCCACAACAATTCCAGTTCTTTGGATTGAAAAAAAAACTACTCATGTTCCAAAGTATTGTAAAACCCATGCTCCAAATAATCTACTGCTGGTATTTATGGGGAGGAAAGTGGGGGCAAGATGTAGTTCTAGAAGGAGAAGAGGCATAACACTCACATCTTCTTACGAACTTCAACTTGCTTTGCCTTCCGCTCATACTCTTGTCTAATCTTTTTCTTGTCAGCTTCAACTAGCTGTAATTTCTCAATGTTGAATTCCTGTATTGGAAAAGAGAAGATTAAAAAAAAGCTAATGAGCATGAAATAGCTGTAAAATTGTGATTACTGGTTTGAATAATAAATAAATAAATAAACTATTCTGACTAAAACTCAATTTTCTGAGAAAACTTTGAACGAAGCATATGGGGAAAATAGAAACAATAAATTCATAAGAAAGATGAAGTTTGAGCATTTGATAGTTATATTCACATCTGACAAACATACCCAAAATATATTCCTGCCGGTCATTGCCAATTTAACAAATAATAACATCATTAACTTGGGGGGTGTTTGGACAACACCAAAAAAAAAAAAAAAAAAACCACTAAATTAATCCATTGCGCCTTACATTTCTTCTATATGGAACATCACCATAATCACTAAAACAAACCAAACTTGCAGCCATTTACTGAAATCCAAAAAAAAAAACACACACACACACAGAAAAGGAGCGATTTCAAATCCTTCGTAAAACACAATGGCCTCATTCAATTTCCACGAAACATCCAAACACCCCCATTTATAGATATATGCTCATATGCAATTGGGTCACACAGAAATATTAAAAAGAATTAGAGAAAGATGGGAAATTATGCATAATAATAATAATTATTCTATTGGTACCTCCTCGGCGGAGACAAGGATCTCGTTAGCCTTCTCCTCGGCCTCCTGCCGGATGAATCTGACCATCTGCTGAATCTGCTTCGAGACATCCGCATCGTTCATTTTTTTATTTTTTTCCTTCTTCAAAATCTAATCTACTTCTAGGGTTAGGGTTCAATCGATTGAGGATTATCCTCTTTTCTCAGTTGGCTACTCCACGAGACAGAGAGAGAAGGAGAGAGAGGAAAGGGTCAAAGATTGCGAAATTTCTCGGAAATTTACAACGCAAAAGGCCAGCATTCAAGATAAGGCTTTTAACGTTTAACGGTAGTCCGAGTTACATTAGACAACCTCGTTGCTGTTCCGTGTGAAATTTGGGTCCAATCTTATTTTCGGCTTCAACTTTGAACGGATCCAACTTTCCCTTTTTTTTCGCCCATCTTCGCTGATAAATATATATATATGTATAGGCCCTGTTTGGTTGTCTTTTTTAAAAATGCATTTTTCTTTTATCAGTTCTTATTTTTGGCTAAGGAACAGAGCAAATAACATCAACGTCATTTTTGACGTTTTTAATTTATCATTTCTCTTTGTCATACAAGCTCTTAAATTTTTTTTTCTTTAATAAATTTTTAAAATTTTAATTGAGATCCTTTATGGCACAATGGCAGCGACATCAAAGCAGTTAGGACCCATAATATTAAAACTTATCGGTAGGGGTTTTCTTTCTTTTTTTTTTTTTTTCCTTTTTTTGAATTTGAATCTTAGGTAGAATTTTTTTTTAAAGGGTTGTTGTAAAATTTTTCATAGTCATCAGATCGTTTGATTTATAAATAAATAAAGAATCACCGGATTATCAAACCTTGTAAATTAAAGTCCTACATAAGAAAAAAACTTTCTAGAAGATCCAAATCTTTTCCATAGTAGAAGCAAACAAAGAGTCCAATAGCATTCTAAAACTAAGTAGTACAATATGAAACTGAGCACCATGGCCATTGCTACTATTAATGTTCTACTTCTTGTTCCTGAATATTTTCATTTTCAATTGGTCTGTTTGATAGAATGCTGTTACAAATTAAAGTAATACAAGGCTAGGCATTGTAATACAATGACTCCACAGAGACAAATCACACATGCATGATTTAATTTTTTTGTGTTTAAGGAACGAAATACATGGGATTGGGAAGTTTAAAAGTCCGATTGCCCGAACAATCCCCCTGAAGATCAGTCCACTGGTCCCCCAAGTTACCCCATATTCTGTAACCTTGCTCTACCAGCTGCTTCCGAATTTCAGACTTGTATATCACTGCACTTTTCCCCTTGTGAGATGCAGTCCTGGTTAAAAACAAAGAAAGAAAGAAAATGAGGAAAAAATAAATAAAAAGGAAGAGAGTATTAAGGAAATTGAACAGTGATTTTGTCAGCCCAATTTTGTGAATGAATTATCCTAGCAGTAATATTGCTACCATGGCCTGTTATGCCACTGCATGCAACGTACATTGAAAACTCTTCCAATGACCTTATAGTCTAAGTAGGTTTTGTATGTTGACATGTGTTCAACATGTAGATCTCATGTGTCGTGATGAGCACATAGTCACGAGGACCAAGCGAATGAGCCATGCCTTGAATGGTCAAAACACCTAAATGGACTCGGGCTCAGATTATTCTGCCGCATAATTTGACTACAAAAGTATTAACATCACTTATCCTTAGTGATCTCAAGATCACCATAGGTTTGATATATTATTGGCTTTAAATCACCATAAGTTCAATTATTGGCTTTCACACACGTGAAATTAATTCTAGCTTTAGTTTGCGTGAAGGAAAAATCTCTTTCTAGCTACCACCGGCCCTTACAGTCTAGTGGTACTAACTAAAAGGAGCTAAGGTGTGAGTAGTCTAAACGTGGGATCTTCTCCAATGTAACGACAGCCACCCACCCTCCAATGTCGTGATGAGCACATAGTCACGAAGACCAAGCGAATGAGCCATCCCTTGAATGGTCAAAACACTTAAATGGACTCGAGCTCAGATTATTCTGCCGCATAATTTGACTAGAAAAGTATTAAAATCACTTATCCTTAGTGATCTCAAGATCACCAGAGGTTTGATATAGTATTGGCTTTAAATTACCATAAGTTCAATTATTGGCTTTCACACACGTGAAATTAATTCTAGCTTTAGTTTGCGTAAAGGAAAAATCTTTCTCTAGCTACCACCAGCCCTTATGGTCTAGTGGTACTAATTAGGAGGAGCTAAGGTGTGAGTAGTCTAAAACGTGGAATCTTCTCCAAAAAAAAAGAAGAGAGAGAGAGAGAGAAATTTTTATACACCTAAAGTTCATTATTCTGAAAATAATTCCCAAAATATACTTTGATAAATTGAAAGAAAAAGAGGAGCGCGCTAGTGAATGCAGCATGTTAATTACCTCATAATCAGGCGTTCATAGCCAATGAATCCCTGATTATGCAAATTATCAAGAGTGGCTTGTCCCAGCGTCTCTTCGTCTCTACCCGTAACAAGAAATACCTTAAATCCATTTTCCACCAGCTTGCTAAACAATCCCAGCACTCCAGGAATCGCTGGACACCCTCCTTTCGATGCCCATGCCTTAAACGATGCTGGATCCCATGGGTCGCACCTATATTTTACAAAACAATAAGACATTTACCATTCTTGAATTTAGCTGTAGTACAATACTGCATTAGTGGAACATTGCCATCCCCTTAAACCCCCCCCCCCCCCAAAAAAAAAAAAAAAAAAAAAAAAAAGAGCATGCAAATTTTCAATTTGACCACTATACATTTTTTTCCCTTTTTGGTCATCCAGAAGCCTGGAAATATATATATATATATATATATTTTTGCCATATAATTCTTTTACTAGCTCCATATTTCCTAGTTCGTTCTCTGCAATCAAACAGAGCAATGGCGTTCCAAATGAAAACTAGCTAAAATAGATAGAAGATTACATACCCAAATCGCTTTCCTTTGTAGTAAAACAGATTGGAGATGCAAGTATCATCCACGTCCAGGATCCAAGCATCCATGCCATCATCAGAGATAACTATGCCATTGATGTAGCTAAATATTTGCTCCATAATCAAGTCGATGTCCCTGTCATACTGCCCGCCGATCATGTAAGTCTCAACGTGGCGCAAGCACTGAATTGGGACAGTGCGCCAAGCCCTTAAATTGTCGGTCTCCACTGCCATCCTCCAGCTCAAGCAATAGGTAGCACCATCTAGCCCGCTTCCCCTTGGGTGAGGTTTTGCCCCAGTTACTTTTGAGAATATGGCTAAGCACAAAAATATTAATACCTCCTGTAGCCGTCGCGCCATTGCCGCAATGATGCGTACTTGATCTTCAGAGATAATTCCAAACACAAAAATATCAGGAGGAAAATTCTAATCTAATTCATATATATATATTTAAAAAAGGTGTTGCCCAAAAAATGATTTCTGTGGGTGTGAAATTAAGCGAAGTACTTTTGCTTGCAAGGATGATTGTTAAGCACGATCACAGTAAAAGAAAAGAGTTTTGCTATACCATCCACCTAAAATCATATATCCATTAGCTAGTACTTGGACCACCATATATGACAACTAAAAACAAGGGAAGGCTCATATCTTATGGACGATCAACGATGAGTGAAGCAGCATTTTTTAAAAGAAAGGACACATAAGATGTGTGTCTACCACAAAGGCCCCTTAATTGAGCTTCTTGGAATTCAATAACAACACAAGACATTTCACAATAATTACAAATTTGAGCTGGAAAGTTCTTACTTTTGTTCTCTTCTGGTTCGGACATGCCGACCAAGCTGGTTTGCTATTGCAAAAGCGCAGAGAGAGAGAGAGAGAGAGAGAGAGTACCAGCTACTGTATATGGGTGGAGATGGGAAGGGGTCTTATATATAGGAAGGAGTTGGGCGTGCTGAATAGAAGCCAGAGGGCAGAGGGCGGGCATATTAGCAACCCAACAGGCTAAGAGGACGATAAAGTGACGAGGAGAGACCTTTCTCCCTGGTGACGGCAAAGAATAACGTAAGCAAGTGATGAGAATTTGACGTCTGTATGTCTGGAGTCTGTTTCCGTGTAGATTCTTACAAGTGGGATTAAACATGTAGGAAAAGGCAAGTCCGCATTGACGCAGTCTTTTTTGCAATTGGCACTGTTGCCATGTAAGCTACCACGTGGAAACGACGGGGATCGACTCCTTTTTTGTACTCTCTAGCTAGACTTGCTTCACTCTAGTTATTCTCTTTGTCTGCTCACTTTTTTACCAACTTTTAATTAAGGGAACCAAAATCATCACGAATCACTCTCACCGACCCACAATTCAACTCAATCCAATCAAATCTTAATCCTCGGAGCAAAGGCAAGCTAATTCCCTAATAACAAGGCTATGTGATAACCTCCTCTCCATCAAATAACAATCTGAATAAATTTCAATCGGTCGTAGAATCCTAAGAAATAGTAAGAAATTGAAACCATAACCTTTTATTTCATATGGCGTCATATTTAGAATCCATTAGTCCGCCTCTTAAAGTTAATTGATACGTGTCATTGGAATTGCAATATTGGGTATATTATGTTATTGAAGAATTTGTATACTCTCAACTAGAATACATGGGTATGTGGCACACAACGTACATATTCCTTCCTAAAACATTAAGTGGAGCCTAAGAGTATTTGCCTAAAAGTATTATTAATTAAACAATTATTCTCATTAAACATGCGTAAATTAATATAAGAGTGTTTTTAATGGGTCAGATATTTTTATATAGGTGATGTAGAATAGATGCCAAGTTACCCTAGACGGCATGTTCAAGAAAAGATATTCTTTGAATTAAAAGAAAAAAGGTCATTTTCCTTGGACTAGAGGAGAACATTATCAGGCAGAGAAGATTTTTTATTGGGCACAAAAGATGCCTTCTATTATTTCTCGATGAGCCTATGATCTTAGAGGGAGAGAAGACGAACAAGGAATATATCATATATCGATTATAAGACAAAGTAATTATCATTCGAAAAGAAAGGTACTTGCTATTTATAACTCCTAGTTATAAAAAGTTCAGCGGTAGTGATTGTTAAATTAATGCCCTAAAAATATATTAGAAGCGGAGAGAGATTTTTTTGGGTCCATTTGGGCATTCAAATTAATAGAAACTAAACGAATTATAATGTATTTAACATGGTATAAAAGGCATAATCCATCACTTCAGTCATCACCAACGATGAGAGTGAAAATTGAAGAATCAATAGTGGGCATTTCGTGAAATCTTAAAAATTGATCCTAAAATTAGTTATATAGTGATGGCATCACCACAAATGAAAGTGAAAATTCAAAATAGTAACATTTCATGAATTTTAAAAAATAATCCTATAAAATCATATCAATTATAGTGATCACTTATACTCCATCTATCCCACAAATAACTAAGCCTTTCTGAAAAAGCATGCAGATTAAGAAAATCAATTAATACAATGATTTGTTATCCACTCAATTATTATTATTATTTTCAAAAGTACCCTTATTTTACTATTAGCGCATTGGTTATACATGTGTTTGAAGTAATTCTTGATATAATAAAAGATGGTATGGGAAAGATTGATAAAAAAATTTGTAACTTGAATTTTCAAACTGACACACATTTTGAGACAGTTAAAAGAGAAAAGAAGACCTATCATTGTGCAACCGGGGGAATATTTTAAAAGAGTTTGTTTCAATACAATGGATGTGCCTTCAACATTGTGTAATACACTATAATAGTTTCCATTTGAACACCCACACAGGCCTTTGTTGTTTAACATTAACACGGTCCAGTCTTGATATGCCTGTCATTGAAGAATGAAATGATAGACTGTCACAAAAATATTTTCCATTTTTAAACATAAGCAAAGTGATTTTGAGAGTGCTCATATGCCAAATATGTTGAAAACCATTTGACACTTGAGTCTCTACGTTGAAATTCTGAGGTCACCACTTAGAGTACTCTTGATGGAGCTAACAATGGCACCCTACACCATCAACAAATGTGTTATATTATATAATTAAACGTGGTATTATTGGTGGGTTTACCACAATCCATACATTATGCTTGTGGATTAATGTCGGATGACTGTAACCATCAAATCAGCCATTCTTTATTGGATAGTTAAAATATATATATGTGTGTGCGCGCGCACATCTGACTAGATCTTCAATTCCCACCTTATACTCTTTTGAAAGCTCACTATATATGCCTGTTTTAACATAAGTAATTATTGCTAATTACCACTAGCTAGCTAGATTAGAGATCGAGAAAGAGATACCTATGGAGATGGCGAACGACGTGTCGGAAACATTTCTGAATCCGAATCAGGGAGTCGAAAAGCTTGATGGAGTTTTTTTTTTTTTGTATGATAAATAAACTACAAAGCCAATGTCCTTTGGAACCAGGCTTCTAGTCATGGATTAATCTAAAAGCTAGCTACCCCGATGGGTATTTAAAGAACGTCGGTAAGACCTTTGAAAAATGTAGCAATTAGAATTTGAAGTGCGGGTGGCGTCAGACAGCAAAAAGGGTTTTCAAGGTGGATAGCCACATTGGAGGGTGAGGCCCACCACCGTGAGAGCAGGGGTTCACCGCCAAAGTTCGCCGGAGAAAGTGCAAAAGTGGGTATGGCGTCAGAGGCCATCAACTTGGGGCAAAAGGGGAGGAACTGCCGTCACAACGTACCAATTGCATGCTTTGGGGACTTTTGGCAACCAAAAGGGGATGAGATAGTCTTATTCCTAATCAAGTATGCCACCACAAAATATATACCGACCTTGTGAGGTTGGTGTATGAAGCCTATCTATTGGCCGTTGAGAGTTCAATTTAAAACACGGGGAACCATCGATTCTTGCCTACCCACTTTTATTCTTGTATATAAGTGGGTCCTTTTGAATTGTTTTGTTTTTGCCTTTCTTTTTCTTTGACACGAGGATATTTTTTACTTCAAGCATTACTGTCCGTTTGAAGTGTTCCTAGGACTTTTGGCATTGATACTGTTTTGATGTCTTTTTGTGTTGACAATCAAATAAGGAGTAATCAATTTGTCCTTTGAAGTAAAATAAATATCTAGCCTAAGCTCAACAACTACGTGAACTTGATCCCAACTGCACTACTTGCCCGACTACAGTTAGTTTTTTATTTTTTTTTTTTCTGGGTAAAAAGGTAAGAGGAAGCAATCAGAGTGACTTTTTTACTTGGTCGACCTGTAATCATATTAGCATCCTGCTCATTGAGAATCAATAATAGGAAAAGCCTAGATAGGTTGCAAATTAGTAGAGAACTGTAAGTGTTCCCTCAAACCTGTTGAGCCATAGCCTAACCCAATCCCTTCAAAGGCATTAGTGGACACTTAGTCGGTGGCCAGCATGACAATAATCCCACATACTACCCATTACGAACTACAACCTTAAGGCCTACCACCCACCAAATTACTTGAGAATGTGCCAACTGCTATGTTGATTAAGTAGGATTATTCGAATCATTCCTAGCCTAGCTTCTTGGTCCAACAATTCCACAAATTGTTCTACCAATCATCATAATTGATATTGTGAATGTTTACCATGATCCAAGTGTTTGATGGATGGGCGTAATGCTCGTACTGCAGTCGATGACATTAGATTTGCTGCAATTATCATCCTTAGATCGGATGACCTGAGCTGGCCAAGTTGTAGGGGTCAAGTGTAGTTTTACTTATTCTTTTTGTGACATACATGTGTCATGCTTTGATAAAAGAGAGATTTTTGTCTATTACACCTATATTGCTAGACAAGATCATCTAAATTTGCTTGTCCTATTAACATATTTGTTGTGTTAACCACTTAAAAGTTCTATTTTAAAAAATAATCACACATAGTGGATTGACATAACATGGCATATCAATTAAGTACTACCACATCAATTGGACAAGAGAGTTGGGTCTTTTTAGTATTTTCATCAGTAGTCTAACTAAATTTTGAACACAAATAGGGTTAGTATCACTCCACATTGACTAATGTTCTAAAATATATCTATATAATATATATATATATATAACAGAGGAATGCCTCCCTGTTGATGCCACGTGTTAATTTATGATTTTATTTTTTTTTTTTTTTCAAATCACATGCTTAATTAATCTGTGAACACAGAAAAAAGGTAAAAATAACCTTTTAGTGACCACTTTTCAATCTAATTCCAAAAAAAGGATAATATCGGTCAACTTGCTACAAATTAACTGTATACTTATGCAAAATATCTCAGTTTTCTTTTTTTCGTATTAAGTTGGAAAAGAATCACTAAAAAGTAATTTTCCCAAAAAGAAAGTTACTTTTTGTGACTTTTGGAAAAATTACTTTTTAGTAATCAATTTCCAATTTAATACAAAAGAAATAACATTCTCTGCCAACTTGTTACAAATTGACTGTATAAATGCTTCAAAAGGACTACTAATGTTTTATGTTTGGTATTAAGTTGAGAAGTGATCACCAAAAGGTAAATTCTCTAACTTTTCTATTTTTTGGTTTTCACTGCTCTTTTTCACGCCGTATAGGTAGGTTGACGTTTGGTGTACACTGCATATCTCTTTGTTTTTATGTGGGAGAATCGGAAAACTTACACTGTACGATATTCAACCCAAACTTAGTAGACTATACCATATTTCTTTGTTTTCTTTATGTCTATTTATCTCCTCTCCCAAAAAGTAAGTTTGTATAAAATTATAAATAGTTATAATTAGAAAATGAGACAAATAAAGGCAATGATGATTAAAAATAAAAACGCAACAAACCGGAATATGTATTAACATATCAAATTACTTAGAAAACTATAAAAATGCTTAAAAAATTGTGCAAATACACTTTTACCAAACGAGAGATATCTTAAATCTTTAAGCTCAAACTAATCCTCATGATGCACAAACCATCCTCAAGTCCATGCATTCAATAGTGAAAGAGTAAAGACACGAACTCAAGATCTATGATTCCTAAGCCGCGATTCTTTGCTAGTTAGCAACTAGACCATGACACACGTCATTTCCTATTTTTTAAATTTTTTTTAGTTGTTTTCCTAAAACATAGTAAGACCAACTATATATTCAACCAGGCCAAAAATTTGGATTTAGATTTGGTGCAATTACTGCATGGTCCAATAAACGTAGGATCGATAACACGTGACAAGGAGAAGCAATAGAGGGATAAAATTCGAGAGATGCATTTGATGCCCAATGCCTAACAACTCTTTATTTTTTCTCTTTGCTCATGTGTCATTGATCTTACGTTTACTGCACCATGCAGTAAAAGTAGCCTACTACACTACATCCAAATCCCAAAAATTTGTTGTCGGTGGTGTTTGGGTGATAACGTTGAATATGATTAGGGTGCGTTTTGAAAACATACTCAGGGGAGTAAGGATCGTGCAGGCATAATATGTTCCTTCAATGTAGACCAATAGTGTAGTACCACACCATGGCATAGGGTTCATTATTTATGCACAGACATTCTTTTTTTAAATGTGTGGCAGAAGAGAATTGGTCTGACTAAGGTGGATTCGTGGGTGTCTTCCACATTATGCATGCACTTAATCCATATCCTTTGAATAGACATGACATCCAATTTCTTCCTACTTTACCAAACAAAATCCTTGTCCGTGTTGACCAGAAAAGAATCATTGTCAATTGCATCTTTGAAGATAAGAGCAACCTTACGTAGTCTAATTTATTTGCTAAAATTTATCCCCAATCGATTTGGCAGCTTTATTTTCTTATTAAAAATATTATCGTGCATAATAAGTCAAGATGACAACTACTACATCACTGGAGAAGAATATTTGGAAAAAAAAAAAGGTTTCTTTACAATTTTTCCAAAGAGAGATTATAGATAAGTTCGGCTACGTCGAACAATTATGATTACAATTCAATAGAGATAATTATTAACTTATTAATAAATGACTATTAATTTAACTAAAAATGACTACTAATTAAAAATTGAACTGTAATTATTTGCCAATAGCTGGAACAGTCTTTAATTCCCCTTTCATAGCAGCACGAATTAATGTTTTTGCAAAACAGCATTTGAAGGATACATAATCCGAAATGCCATGAATGGGCATACAATCTAGAATCTTCAATTCCAAATCATGCGCAAATATTGAGCCAATGAGATGAAAGGAATCTCTTTGAGATGACAAGTATATATTTTGGGGATTGTATAGAAAAAGACATGTCCATACAAGTGGAATACAATGCATTCACGCATTAAGAAAAAGTCTAGACCGAGTTCAAATGTCAAACCAATTTGGATGGTCCACATATGAGTGGAAGAAGGGGAGACGATTTTAATCCAACAAAAACTTGAAGTGCATTATAATGTAATGCATCACCATGAATCTAGCCGTCCAACCAATGAGATGATTGTTCCTTCCATCACCATCACCCACTTACCTCCCTCCATTAGATGTGGCCTGTTTGGGTTGTCAACGAGGACAATATGCTTTGATACTTGGCAAAAGAAGGAAAAAAATGATTCGAGGGCTTTTTTTCTTGGTTGAGAGGACAATAGGCGGCTTTCATCACTTTCTAGGCCCTAGCTTAGTTGCAGCATGGAGTCATGTTGTTTCACATGGATCCTTTGCTTCACCTCCAAAACATCTGTATCAATACAACATGTCATGGGTATAGAACTATGAATAGTCCGATCCAACATTTCAAAATAGTATAAGATATTTAAATAGCAGACGGATCCGACACCCGAACCCATGTGACAAAAGAGTCATGCTTGCTAGCAAAACCGAGCTTCAAAGAGTTTAACAAGCTTCAGTCAATTTATTTTATTCTATTTTTTTTTTATTTTTCAGAAAAACTGGTGGCTCACAACACTGGACATGAAAGCATAAATGAATCTCCGGGAATGAGGTGCTGAGAGATCAAAAGGAATGGTCTCAACTCTCAACCATGGAATGATGGAAGTGCCTAAAGAGGACAAAAGGCTATGGTTAGAAAGCCAATCAGTAGTCAGTACATGCATTTGCGTCTCTGTGGACATGCTTTGAGGATGCATTGCGAATCCCGCACAATAAGCGATTTGCAGTGAGTGATAATTGGTGGCCTGAGGATGGAGGTCTGAATCAGACCCATTAATAAGGGCCAAAAGCCACTCCGCGAATGAACCTCCACTATAAAGTTTCCTGTAGCCCCAATCCTAGGCAATTGAAAGACAAGGAGCAATGGCCCATAACTCAAAAACAGTATTGGTTAATAATCCCCAAATCCAATTTCCCAGAACATATCGACAGATTATTACCCCCTCGCAAGGCCTGGATTGCCTTTGGAACGTCCATCAGTGTTAAAGTTAATACATTGGAAATGCATATCAAGCTTGTAAAGTAAGGCACGACTTGTCAAAAATCAACACCATGGAAGATGGCAGATATATGGCCTCATATATGGCTTCAACATCACATCAGATCTCACCATGCTCTTGTAATAAAAAAATTTATATATCGGATGGTTAAGATTTAACTTTAATCCATCCCTCTGCGAGGCTTTGCGTTATGTTTGTTAATTTGGTTCCATTTTGCCCATTTTAAATGGGAACTGGAACAAACACACACACAGACTCCCACTTTTTACATGGCAAAATATTGGTTTCCACGGATCCACCCTCATTTTCTTCGGGTACCAACTCTACAATTACACCCTACCAAAAAGAAGAGGTTCTCCCAATCCTTCATTTATTATTATTATTATTATTACTGTATTTATTTATTTTTTTCAGATAGTAAAGTTGGATTTTGAATCCTTAACTTCCTCTTTAGAAAGGGAAGCGACATCATCACAGCAAGGTTGGTAGCGGGTCAGTTCTGTTCGTCATCCCATTCAACCCATTATTAGTTTTCGATCTATTTCTGTTCTCCCACTCTGTGTCCCCCCCCCCCCCCCCCCCCTTCTTTTTTTTTTCCCTTCTCTCTCTGTGTGTCAGAGAGTCGGAATTCTTTATTTTTTGTCACCAATATGACAAAGGCACATGAATATATCTAAGGCAGAGGTTTAAATCAAGAATGAGTCCTAAACAATCACACAGCAAAGTACCAAAGAACACATGGAAAATGGAAGTTATATATCTGTGTGTGTGTGTGTGTGTGTGTGTGTGTAATTAACCAAAAATTACATTGGTCTTATGCCAAAACAACTAGTTGACACACACACACACACAAGCAAACAAAAAAGAAAACTAAAAACCAAATCTAAGCTCAATCAATAGTCCATCGATGCTCGAATCTCCCAACAATATATAGCATAGCAAACCTATATCTTTCATGACAATATATATACATTTGTGTGAGTGTGTATCTTCTGAAAACATGCTCAGCTACTTTTAAAAATAAAATATTTAAAAATTTTTTAAAAAAAAATCAGCCTTTTTCTTTTTAAAATTCTATATATACAGAACAAAAAAACAATGATGCCTAAATTTCCATAAGAAACATGACACATATCTCATGAAAAAAGATGTGGGGAAAGCTGCCAGAAACATGAGTTGCTCTTAGGTGCAACAGCTAATAGTAATGACACCAATAGAACTATAGAAGTACGCACATTGCCCAGGGGTGTGCTTGATAACCAGCCAACATGCTTGAACATAAATTATATGAGTAAATTAATAAGAATGTGCTGCCTACATTAATGCAGCAAATTTTGGTCATATGGTGTGTGGGCTGCCAAGATTTTGGTCATATGGTGTATAGGCTGCCAAGTTTTAACCATCGCATCGGTTTGACCATGCAAGGCAAGTCATTTGGTTATGCACGGGCGCAACTATCTGCTCTCTTTCCACTGAATTCTTGAGATGAATCTTCCATTAATACAAAACAAAGTTTTAGATAATTAGGTTTCTTCATATGACACCCAGGGGACTGAAATTCTATATAATAAAACCATATACATGTAATCTCCATAGTAAACTTTAAACAGAAGTACAAGATAAATTTGTTGACGACACTATAATTCTAAAGGTTATAAGCACCACCAAGTTTCCCGTTAAATATAGCAACCAGTCATTTAACTCGATTTAAGACAAGAAGGACCCAATGGTATTACCTCGAAAGATGCTACTTTAGTGTCAGATTTCAGAGCAGCCCTCTCCGTCTCTTGTAGTCGCTAACTGTCAGAGTCAGCGCATGTCTCCTCCCATCATTCTCTGGGACTCGGCATCCAACTGTTGCTTCTATCCTCTGTTTCCTTGCCAAGAATCCAGCGAGGGCACCCTGGGGCCCTCCGAACTTCTGAAGCCCAGCCAATGAGATCGGCAGATCAAAATCATGCAGGAAATTTGACTCTGTCCCTTGATCCACAGGAGCACTCGTATCCACCAACTTCCCAGCATCAGCTGCAGCTTCCAAGGCTGCCACTGTTGCCTCTATGCCAGCCTCTGGAGTTACCTTCACTCGCTTTCCATTACTTTCTACAACAGCCACTGCAGCAGTAGCATCAGCATTCGCCGCCATTGCAGCCTCATCTCCCCCACCAGGCTTCGAAACGTAGTAATTCATCGACCTAGTCCATCTCCTTGAAAAGGGATCATAACCAGCCTCTCCGGCCTTCAAACTAGTATTAACTGGCTTTAATTCTGATGCATTTTTGAAATTCTCAACTCTGTTCTTTCTGTTCATCTCAGCCAACCTAATAGCCTTGGCATCTTTCTCCTGTGTTCGCCGGGATGCCTCCAGTTGCTGGAGCCTTGTCTTGATCCTCTCCACCTCTGCCTCATCACGCTTACTTTCTGCCACTCCCAACTCCCTCCTCAGCCGGTCCTTCTCAGCCGCAATGTTTAAAGGCCTTGACGAGGTGGACTTTTTTTCCTTCAACATCTGCTGCACAGTGGCTGCTGAGTAGACAAATGTGTTGGTTTTTTGTATGGCCTCCCTCTTTTCCCACACATCCTGTTTGCTTGGCATCCTGCCGCCGCTACGCTCCACCTCCCTAACCCACTGGTTATATTCCTCCTCAAGAGGAGCAGAGTCCGAAACCATAGCCATTTGCCACCTGGCAGCAGAGCTTTCATTGCCCCAAACACAGTTCAGATATTTATGTGTGATTCTGTTCTCTAGCTTGTACTGTCGATCAGGGTCTGTGGCATCAACATTCCGGACAATGCAAAGCCTGTAGATAGGCCCAGCCTTCGACTTACCGATTCCAACCCTCACAAAGCAACCCACAATCAATGTGTCAAAGAACGGCTCCATACACCATTTTGAGAGTTTTGACCTCTGAATGGTAATCTCCTTAATATCCTCGAATGTTGGCACTTGTGATTCAGCCATGGTCCTTTCCTCATCACTGTCACCCATTCCGCCATCCCCTGTTGATCCTTCATCTTCACTGTGCGACCCACTCTCACTCTCACTCTGACTTGAGCTACTAAGACTTGCTGCCGAAAAGGCTTTTTGCTTGATTTTTGAAAAACCCCGGCTGCCTGAACCTCCTCTAGATGTATCCCTCAGTTTCCGGTGAGCCTCTGGGTCCTGCTGCTTCAACCGTTTTGCTCGCAACTCATTTAATGCGTCATCCTTGGCAGCTGCCCTGTCAGCAGATCTGGCTGACGAGCGCACACCACGAGAAGACGTAAGAGGAGTCTCTATTCTGGATTGGGTCTTCTCATTGCCCAGCTGTGGTCTCAATTTGTGCTTAAAATCCTTATCATCTTTCTTGAAAGCTCGTTCTGATAGGATCATTTCTCTTTCAAGTTCAGTTAATTGTGCGAGCTGCTGCCTGTCATCTTCATCCTTGTAAAGATCACTCCCGAGATCCGACTCATCACTGCTGTCACCCTCACGATCAGAACCATCATCATCATCGCCTTCTTCTCGGCTACCCTGATCATCATCTCTCTCCGTGGGTTCCAACCTCTTCTTTAGAGGAACTTGAGATCGAGAAGGCTTCTTGCTTGCATAACCATGATCATCATCAGAGTCGTCATCCTTAGAGTCACTCCCATCATCAGAATATGGACCCTCACGTCGCCTTTTAGATGATGGAAGTGAGTGCCGGTTTCTCCCTGCTGCACTGGTTCTTCCTGCTGCCTCCAGAAGCAAGTTTTCCAAGTCTGCCATGATCCAATGTTTCTTCCTATATGCTGTAATAATTTGTAATCTCTCCTGAATAAGTTGCAAAGCATTAATTAACAAGTTCAACAGTTAATAATGAAAAGGAAGATGAATGTATATACAAGGCATATTATATTATATCCATAAAATGTAAAAACAAATCAACATAATTCACATATGTGGCTCTCCTGTTGTACTTGAGCGTTTAGCTCTTTTGTTAATAATACTTTTTAGTTTTTACTTCATAAAAAAAATATAAATAATAAATAAAAATAAATAGTTCACATATGTATCACTATAACTGATGAGTCAGCATAAAAATTAATTGTCTTATGTGAAGCATTTTAGTACTATACACACACACACATACATAAACGCACACATATACGTGCATTTATTATTTTCAATCAAAGAGACACAATGTTAGAACCTTGGGTTTGAGTACAAGATACTGCTAAATGCCCCTTAATCACCCAAGAAAAGTGTCGTAGAGATATGTGCAAATAAATATGTAGACTACTGAACTCTTTTAATCATATTTCATAAGTCCCTAATATTAGCTATATTAAGTAGAGATATAGATTCATGTAAATTAAGTCAGCTCATGACATCTAGGTTTTCTCAGCAAGCATGACAATGTTCAACAATATCAGGAAGACCAACCATAGATGAAATTTCAAGATAACATTCAGAAATATCAAATATAGCCAGTAATTGGGTGATTTTCACTCCATCTTCACCACTATTGCTGCCTCTGTTGCTAGTTCCACCATCATTATATCTTTATTTTCAATACATTCCAGCAACATCACCACCACTGCCGCCATTGCCACCACCACTGTCATTATAATGCCTTTTTCAACATATTCCATCACCATCTCCACCACTGCCATTGTTGTCACTGCAGCTGCCACCAATATCTCCAGCCATGATCACACCACCCGTTGCCATCTTCGCCACCATTATTGCCAATAGGCCCAGCACCATTGGACCAGCACCATTAACCTAATAACACTTTCAATGGATAGTAAATACTACCATCGCCATAGGCATCACCATGGTGTCGGTTTCAACATCCCATATGGACCACCACTGCCTCCGCCACTGACCTCTTATCACTAAAACTTCAATGGTAATATTACATGGACCAAATCCAATTCCTTAATCTAAACACACCCACAACTACTTTAAAAGCGGTTCTAGTTTTGGGGAAAAGGATTGGACAAGTTTCACTGATCGGTTCGTTGTAAATAGCTTAAATAATAATTAAATCCTTAGGGGAAAGGAATTATTATGCATAGAATAAGGCCAATTAAAGATACATAATAGGAATCAACCATCTAATATATAAATCACTGATAAATAGGGCTGTAAAACAAACCGAGCAACTCGAACTCAACTTGAGTTCGACTTGAAAAAAGTTTGTTCAAGCTCGTTTATTGGACTGGACAAGCCAAGCTCAGTTGCAGCTTAAAGCTTGTTAAATAACCAAGTCGAGCTAAATCAGCTAGACAGCTATAGGCTCGGCCGCTCGGCTCGTTGATGCTCATGAATAGGTGATCACATAATTTGTAGAAATTTCAGGGGCACTCTAAGGAGGTAAAGTTTTTAGATACTTAGAATAGCATCTTAGGTGTTAATTGTATTTTGGAAGCTGAGAATGGCTCTGCATAATGTTGACATGTCTGTTGACTTGACAAGTTCAAATTTAAATCCCATACCTTTCCCAATTTGATAAATACTTGAATTTCCTTTCCAATGGTATGGTGACACGTGTAAAGAAATAAAAAAAAATACTTTTTTTTTTTAAAATCCCCAAAACACCTCAAATTCTAATGGTTCACAAAGGAGAATGCAACATAGTTGAGCCACTCGAGAAGCTCCTCTGATCAACCGAACCAGGCAAAGTTTATGCTTTAAGTACAAAGTTATCTGACCTTCGTATCTTACGATTTTTTTGCAACAATGGATTGTCCACACCTATAAACAATTTTATCTTTATTGAATGCACAAAAGCTTCTACCAATTTCTTTAAGGGTTGTGCCTATTTGTTAGATATATGGATTAACAATGTGATCAAAGTTATGCCTGCAATCAATGGGATGAACTTATAAAACCCTGCAATATATGTATAATATCAAAGTAACTTTAATACGTAATGCCACCAAGAAATAAATTTATCTGAATTGACTACAACAATATACGAGGACATGAGGCAACTACAAGGATTTTTCAACAAAATAGTTCACCTAGTGATACAATGCCCGACGTGAAAAAGATGGTCCATCAGAATTCACCCAAAAAAAAGAAAAAAAGAAAAAACTAAGCAGATTATCACCAAACACGAGCCACACTACTAAACACCTAAAAGTGAAGACTGAGATATATCTAATCTCTATATCTAATGAGATATAAACAAGTAGCACGAAAAAAAAAAAAAAAAAAAAAAAAAAAAAAAAAAAACAGACAGATCTGAAACTTGAAGACGAAGGGGGAGAGAGAGAGAAAGAAGAGAAGAACGGAACCAAACGGAAGAAAGAAAGATCGAGAACCTGTGAGAGTCGACGGCGGCGAAACGTGGCACCGACGGCAGTGAGAGACGAGCAGCGGCGGGGTGGAACAAGTGAGAGGAGAGGAGAGGATAGGAGACGTGACGAGAAGGAGAGGTGTGGGTTTGCTCGCTTTTGTTATTAGGCCCGTTGGGTAGACTTGCATCTTCCTTTGGGCACAAGTTCGGTCCAACAAAAGTGGGCCCGAATTTTACACCGTCCACTGACATCGGCCCGAGCAACTTCTTAACCCAAGCCCATATATAAAAATCCGGTTGATGTCGAGCCTAGTTTAGTCTGCTCAGGGATGGCAACAGGGCAGGTTTCAGACGAGGCAATCTTATCCCGAACTCATTCCGTTAAAAATAATCTCTTCCCAACCCCATGTGGGGACTAGGCGGGCAGGGGCGACAAAATTATGCAGGGTGAGACGGTTTCAGACGAGGCAGTCTTATCCCGACCCCATTATGTTAAAAATAATCTCTTCCCAAACCCATCCCAACCATATGTTGGGACGGGGCAAGTATGGGGAACCAAATTATGCGGGGTAAGATGGGTCTTGTCAGACTATTTACATTGATAGAAAACAAATTCTATTTTAAAAGGGGAAGAAAAAACCAATCCTAAATTACATATTTCACTCGTAAATTTTACCTTTTTATGGTTTTGGTGAAGCAAATACTAAAATAATTTAAATACAAACATAAGATCATGAAAAGTAAGTAACTAAGGGTATGTTCATTTTGCGGGAATTAGGGGTGGGAATTACAAATTCCCAGGATTTAATCAAAAAGGGGTTGTTCATTTAGTTTAAGACCTGAGATTTTAATTTGCCAGAAGATCCAAACTCTCATAATCCGTGGGAAATTCAAATCTCGTCTAAAAATGAGGGAATTAACAAATCCTGCATTGATGATGAAACCCTACTGTTCTTCTTTCATGGCCAAAGTACAAGAATCGTTTGTGTATGCGATCAACAAACTGGTCACATCACTGCAACGCTTCACCCCATCCTCAAATCTTTCATCTCAACCACTGATAAAAAAATAAATAATAATCTTTATCTCAACCCCCTTCTTCAACACTAGCCCGCATCTTCTTCAAGTATGCACCACATAGTGTTGTAGCATGAATCACGAGGCAGATATGGCGGATGTGCCTCTACGCAAGAATTTACTGAAGGTTTTGAGCAGCTTTTAAGTTCACAAATTGAATTTCGTGGAAAGAGACGGTCTTCTTCAAGTATGCACCACATGGTGTTCTATTTTTTTAATACTTCTTATTGATCTTCTTTGAAGTATAATTTAATATTTAGGCTTATCGCCTTATCTCACACTTGGCCATTTGTTGAACCATTTATTCTTCTAAAGAATGGGCATATGAATATCATATTTTTTTTCTCTGTTTGTTTTGTTATTTTTGTGTTCGATTATTAAATTTCATTCTTATTTCTCACCACCATCCGAACAATTAATTTTTAATTGTCGACCTTAAATTTTTAACCATTAGGATGACCTTAAATCATACCCAATCTTATATTCGACACAGGTTTTTACTTTTTCCCCAAACCCACACCTACTTTATTTATTTGCTCCCCAAACTCGTCTCAATAGGGGTAGGATACCCACTTTGTTGGGTTTATTACCATCCCTGAGTTTGCTCTATATATATTTGTCATTTAAATGGATTATTTGACTATTTATAATTCTTGTTTTCGTTAAAAATGAATAAAGACTATAAATAACCAAAAAGTCCTCTTAAATGGCAAATTTTGAAAAAACAATTTGTTTACAGAGTTATTTAAAATAATGTTTTCTAGTAGATAACGTGCATAGTTTTATAAAAACCTTTTCTCTGTGTTTGGAACGGAGGGATTTAGAGGGAATGGAAAGAAATTCATTTATTATTTTGAATTTCAATGTTTCGAATGGAAGGATTTACAATGGGAAATGAATTAAAAAGAATTTGATACATGTACATTGTGTTTGGCACCCATAAAAGAAAGGAAAATAATTCATTTAATAAAAAGGAAATGAATGGCAACGTACTTTTTTATTTATTTTTTGGTCCTATTTGTTATGGAGGGAATTTAAAACGAAGGAATTCAATTAGATTTTTTATTTTTCTTATAAATTTTTAATAAATTCAATTCCTTCAAAATTTCATATATTTGGATCGGATTTTAGTACATGTATCAAAATTTCAATCAAATCCCTTTTAATTATTTTCCCGTTATAAATCCTTCAATTTCAAACACTGGAATTCAAAATTATAAATGAATTATTTTTCATTTCCTCTAAATCCTTCTATTCCAAACACAACAATATTGAAATCCGATCTAAAGAGGTGCAATTTCTAGAGAATTAGATTTATTAAAAAAGTTATAAAAAGAATAAAAGATTTAATTGAATTTCTTCATTTTAAATTCTCTCCATACTAAATAGTAGGGGTGTTAATGGTTCAGTTTGGTTTGATTTTAGGGGAGATTTCAAACCAAACCATTATACTTTGGTTTTGTTCCTCCCAAACCAAAACCAAACCATACTATAAAAAAACTAAACCAAACCAAACCACTATATTTCGGTTTGATTTGGTTCGGTTTCGGTTTTAACCTATCAAGTAACAACAAATAATTGAAAATGAAAAAATGACATGCCAAACTCCAAATAAAAACATTTTTAATAAAAACATTACATTAGCAACTAAAAAAACAAACATTGTATCAAAATAGAAACATATTGACATATATCAATATGCTAATATTACACACAACATTAATACATTCAATATTAATAGCTAGTTTAATACATGTCAATTTAAAAAAGGGAAAACAATAAGAATCTTAAAATCAACAAAAACAAATCCATTACCTATTTTACCCTTATTAGAATTGGGAATTTACAAACTTTAAGTGTATATATATATATATATATATATTTCAGTTTTTTCGGTTTTTCGATTTAGTTTGGTTTTTTAAAATTAAAAACCAAAAACCAAACTAATTGAATTCGGTTTTCTAAAATTAAAACCATAACCAAACCTAATGACAAAAACACCAAACCAAACCGCATGATTTGGTTTGATTCAGTTTGGTTCTCGGTTTTAACCAAAACCATTAACACCCCTACTAAATAGGATAAAAAGAATTGAATTCTATTTGCATTCCTTTTCTTTCTTTTGTGATTGCCAAACTCAGTATGAAAGAAAAAAAAAAGGATTTACATATAAGTTGAGGGTTAAAATAGCCGCCTCTATATTATACCTAAATCCGGCTTCTGAGCAAACAGAAGGAAGTAGGAGAGAGAACAATGGCATCTACTATGGTTTTGGACCCTAAATCGTCGCTTATCCCACCACCGTCGTTGCCTTCAATGCGATATGACCCTCAAGGCGTCTTCTCCGACCAACCACCACTTAACGACGATGATGACCTCTACGGCCGTCTCAAGTTGCTTCAACGCCTACTCGAATTCATCGACATCCAAGAGGATTACGTCAAGGACGAGCTGAAAAACCTGAAGCGCGAGCTTCTCCGAGCGCAAGAGGAGGTCAAGAGGATCCAATCGGTGCCTCTCGTGATCGGGCAGTTCATGGAGATGGTCGACCAGAACAACGGCATCGTCGGGTCCACCACCGGTTCCAATTACTACGTTCGGATCCTCAGCACGATCAATCGCGAGCTTTTGAAGCCGTCGGCGTCTGTGGCTTTGCATCGCCACTCGAATGCCCTCGTTGATGTGTTGCCGCCCGAGGCCGACTCTAGCATCTCGCTCTTGAGTCAGTCAGAGAAGCCAGATGTGACCTATAATGTAAGTTCTCTATATTAATGTATATATATATTTATTTAATTATTATTAGTATAAAAAATAATATATATTTTCTTTAAAGGGTCGTAATTAAGTTTTTGGAGATTATGGTCCTAGATACAGTAAATAGGCTTTTGGAGACGAGGGTATCTCGTTACTACCCTGTTAATGTGTTAATAATTTCTTAGATGTGAACGTCTTATGGTGGGAATTAATGAAAAACATATTTGTGGTGCGAGTGTCTTGTTTAAGCATCTTTATAGGTTATCACTCGAATATGGAGTGAGCTTGTGTTGCATAGAATGATTGTTTAGGTAATTGCAGGTGTTTAAAGTAAAAGTTGTAATGTGAGAGATATTGTAGGAGAATTTACAAGTCTTTAAGTTATTTGTTGGTTCAATGTGTTTACCATAGTTTCTAGTAGGAGAATTTACAATTGTTTAATGTATGTGTTGGTTCGATGAGTTTATTATGTTGACGTGAAATATGTGTTCACTGTAATTTTTAGTTCGAGTTGTAAATTTAGAAATGAGGACAACAAAAGTGGATAATGTTGTATGAATCAATACTACTAAGCATCTCCAAGAGGGCTCTCCATTTGTCTCTACTTTGGATAGAAATAGTACATTTTGTAGACAGGGAGCTCCCTATTCAATTGAGGACTCCATGAGGGCTCCCTTTTTTTTTTTTTTTTTTTTTTTTTGCTATTCAAACCAACTATTATATTTTTTAGTTTTAAAAAATAAAAATTTCCAACCCAATAGAGAAGGGGGTTTAATATGGAGGTTGTTGGAGTGGTAGAAATTGGGATCTTACTATCTACAACAGAGAAAGGAGCTTCCTATTCAAGTTAAGGAACTCCCTGAATGTAGAGAGCTTGATAGGGAGTCTCTACTTTGGGGGGCCTGTGAATGAGACTGTTTGAGCAGTTTTTTGCCCTCCTGCTCTGTACTTCAGCTAAAAACTTAAATGAAGAACCTCTTGGAGATGCTCCAATAAAGCAAAGTGGAGTTTCTGGAATTTCAAGAATGGCCAAAATTAGTTTAAATCTCTTGTGTGTATATATATATGACAAGGGGTTGTATTGTTAGTTGCTGAAAAATGGAAATTACCTTGCCCTTTATCCACCTTTTTTGTATTAATAACTTTTTAAAGGTCTTATCAATAATTAGTATAATACCTGTCAGTGTTTCATATTAGAAAAAGGCCTCTCAATGGTATTGGAATTGAATTCTAAAAAAATTGAGTTTACAAGGATAGTATTTGGATTTTAAATTCATTTGCTTCATGATGTTTGCCTGCTCTTAGTGTGGTGGCTGAATAATTACAAATTTCAGACTTGAAAGGTTATTTCTGCAATTGAGTTTCTAACCAGTGTGTTTCTGAGAAATATCTGTCAATATTTCTGTAGTATGGATCATTTTGACTTCCTCAACAAAAAAAAGAAAAGAAAAGAAAAAAAAAGGATCATTTTAGTGATTAACAACATTACTTTTTGGCTTTGTTACCAAGTTACACTGCTTGCTTTCTCATGTCAGCGCTTTTCCTTTTTCCTATTTTCCGCCCTTTTTAAAATCTTTTTGTGATTTGGTCAGGATATTGGAGGATGTGATATTCAAAAACAAGAGATTCGTGAAGCTGTTGAATTACCATTGACACATCATGAACTATACAAGCAAATTGGTATAGATCCTCCACGGGGTGTATTGCTTTATGGTCCTCCTGGCACAGGTAAAACCATGCTTGCCAAGGCTGTTGCTAATCATACGACAGCAGCTTTCATACGGGTGGTTGGTTCAGAATTTGTGCAAAAGTATTTGGGTGAGGTATGCTTTGAAATATCTTGTTTTGGTTATAGTTTGCCTTTAATATTGCCTATCTACACTGTCTTTCTATGCTATTGTAGATTTTCCCCCCTTTGGCTGGGTCTTCAGTGTAACAAATTTCTTCTATTTATTTGATTTTATTTTGATTAGACGCTAATTTACTAGAGAGCTGATCTCCAACTGGTATCGGTAGTCAAAAATAAGTTTGTGGAGATGAAGCCATAAAGGTTGTAATAAATAGAATCTGTCAAAGTAGGTTGCTATAGATTGAGTTTTAGGGATTTTTAGGTGTTTGGTCTTCCAGTTACTTGATCTAAATTCATGTACTCAATTCATTGAATGTATTAGAAGCCTATTACTCTCTTGCAGTCATTTGATGTAAATAAGTGTGCTCAGTTTATTGAAGGTATTAGAAGCATATTATTCCTGAACTTTTCGTGGTTGCACACAAACCAATAGATCATTGAGAACTGTTTATTTATTTATTTATTTTTGGAGAGAGGGAAGGGGGGGGGGGGGGGGTGGTTGGTACCTTACATTGAATTAGAGCAAGGACCTCAATTTTCCAGGCAGCCATCAAGATTGAAGAAAATGGACAAGAATTTTGAATGATTGGAATTGATCTCAAGGAGATCAAGGAGGCTGTGATTCCCTTCCCCAACACCACCCCCCCCCCCCCCTTCCCCAAAAAATAAATAAATAAATAAATAAAAAGGAAAAGAGGCTGTGCTTATCATGATCCAGTGCTATAGAATTCTGTCAAGCTTGGTTGAGGATTTGGCAATGCAGCTGACCATATCATACCAGTGAGAATTGCTCAATAGTCAATCCCAACTAATTCATCATGAAGAACATGGTGGTAGTGGAGAAGGGAGATAGTGAGTTAATTTTGCATTTACAAGAAAATGCCTAAGGACCAGAGAATCTTATAGACTTTTTTCACTTGCAAGGCATCACAAATTGGTTCCAATGGCACCAGAAGATGCACCTCAACATCAAAAATCATGGTGGTTGCCATGTGTCTTTTTGTGAACAAACTGGCAAAAATTTAACAAATTGGTAATGTTAGGGAGTTTCAGGAAGAGTTTTATAAGATAGCAAATGGTGTTGAAGGATAGAGCCAAAAGACATTAGTTGGCTGTTTTGTGCTCAGCCGATGTGATGATTTTGGGTTTGGAGTGAATGTTCTACCTACTACTTTATTGGAAGTCATTGCCGTTTCATGAAATCAGGAGGAGATTGGGAGACATTGAGTAGGTGTCATGTGTTGCATGTTATTGGAGGAAAAATACGAGAAATAACCTATTCTATGCCAACAATGGCCTGAACACCACCAATCAATTGACTGTCCTAAGCCAAGATGGAGGGACAGGGTGTGGTTTTTGCTACAATTGCGGTGAGAAATTTTCTTCCGACCACAGGGCAATACAATTCAATATTTTTATTGGATGGTGATGCTGTGGTAGTGTGGTGTAAAGAGCTGATCTGGAGTTGGTATTGGAAGTTGAGATCAAGATTTTTAGGGATGAAGTTTGGTATGGAATAATATGGATAGAGTTTGTTGAACTGTTGTTTTATATGGAGTTTTAGTTTGTGTAAAAGTTAGTCTTTTAAAGACATTTAGGAGCATAGTGTCCCCAAAATTTGTGATGTCTCACATGAGAGATTCGACTCCTCAAACGATCATTGTGATACAGAATTTGTAATTCACTTTTGAATGAATTCTATTAGATTATGTGTTCATGCTGTTTGTTTTCCTTTATTTTCAATCTAGAAGTGATTATCTGGTTCCTAAGCTGATATTGGAGCTGCTTGAATAACCAGGGACCTCGTATGGTACGTGATGTGTTCCGTCTTGCCAAAGAGAATGCTCCTGCAATCATCTTTATAGATGAGGTGGATGCTATAGCAACTGCTCGATTTGATGCACAAACAGGGGCTGACAGAGAAGTTCAACGAATCCTGATGGAGCTTCTGAATCAGGTATGATTGAAAAATATTGATTTCGTTAATAATATAGAGAATAATTGTTATGAATTCAGTCTCAGATGATTAACTTTGGATGGAATGTATGTACTCAGAGTTTGATAAGGTTGTAAAAAATTTGTTTTGGATGTTCGAAACATTTTACATTTTGTGCATTTTGATGCACTGCCTTGCTGTAATGCTTTAACTTTGGATGCTTTGGTCTGATTGCTTTAACAGATGGATGGATTCGATCAGACAGTTAATGTGAAGGTCATAATGGCAACTAACCGGGTGGACACTTTGGACCCGGCACTTCTGCGTCCTGGTAGGCTGGACCGGAAGATTGAATTCCCTTTGCCCGATAGACGACAAAAGAGGCTTGTTTTTCAGGTGAGTCATGTGATAATTGCCATCCACAATCACTTGTGTCTTGTCTAGTACATTAAGGTGAAGAATCTTAGCTTTACTTCAATCGTGGGTTTTGTAAAATGGACTTCAGAATCAACCATGACCAGATGTTTGACTGCAAGGTTGATGATGGTCCTAATATGTGGGAGGTGATCTCTACTACATTGAGGTGAAGCATTGTAGCTTTCCTTTCACTGTGAGATTTGTAAATTAAAATTCAAAATCTACAATGAAGAGAAGTTTAAGTGCAAGGTCAACTATCTTCTTAACTTGGGAGGAGTCTCTCTTTCTCTGTGGCTGTGTCTATATGACCTTTATTTATTTATTATGTATTTATTTTTGATAATGAGGAAACCCTTTGGCCAAACCCTGAGCCCATAAAAGACCCCACAACCCATATGGACTAGTTAAGTCCAAGGCCCATGAGAACCATGAAACCTTGTGTGGGTAGCCCCAAAGGGTTTAGCAAGAGTCGAACTTGGGACCTCTACTTCCTGAGGTGTAGTCCCTTGCCAACTGAGCTACCTAAATGACCTTTATATGAACCTCATTACTAGGTCCACTACTTCACCATGTTCTTGGCTTCGAATTCTGTGGATTTGCAGAAGAGTTTAATCAGTATTTGAGTACACAACTAAACTATTGGTTTTCCATTTACAGGTTTGCACTGCCAAGATGAACTTGAGTGATGAAGTTGACTTGGAGGATTATGTTTCTCGTCCTGATAAAATTAGTGCTGCTGAGGTTAGTTGATTTTGCACCTTAACTCTGCGGCTTCCTGTGAGGAAGTATGCTATCTATATTATTCCTTTCATTCTCCCTGTTCATCTGAATGCATGAGATGTAAATTGCTTAACATGAATTATTCTAATTTAAACTAAGAATTCAGGACATTGTTTTTATTCAGTTAATTAGTAATTTTAATTTGTTTCATCGTGACTTTCTTGGTGGATGTCTGCAGATAACAGCTATTTGTCAAGAAGCAGGCATGCATGCAGTACGCAAGAACCGGTATGTTATTCTTCCAAAGGACTTTGAGAAGGGCTACCGCACTAATGTCAAGAAGCCAGACACTGATTTTGAATTTTACAAGTGATTATTGCTGGAAATATGTGTAGATTATTGT
Organism: Liquidambar formosana; assembly: GCA_039720395.1. Classification (NCBI taxonomy): domain Eukaryota; kingdom Viridiplantae; phylum Streptophyta; class Magnoliopsida; order Saxifragales; family Altingiaceae; genus Liquidambar; species Liquidambar formosana. The sequence goes on along the minus strand of CM077821.1, from coordinate 49,672,763 downwards.
TGATTTTTCATTTAAGTAAGACTCTTTTAAGTTAATTGATATTTCTAAATAGTTTTTCGTTGGTTTGCTGATAAGGTGGATGTTTAACCTTTTGTTGATCTATCCGAAAGTTCGGTAAGGGAAAGAAATGTACTGATGTTGTTGGATAGCTTTTCAATATTATTTTAAGGGTCTAGATTACTTTGATAAAATAAAAAAAGGTCTAGATTTCCCAAAACACCCATTCAAGCCTCTCATGGTCTTGTTTCAAGCTTTTATCAAACTTCCGTTTGGTAAACGTCTGAAACGCTAGGGGTCCTGAAAACATGTACAATAAGAACTTTGTAGGCCTAATAATTTATACTCCTCGTAAATCATAATTTCTTGGAAGAGCTTGTTCAACAAACAAAAGAGATAGTGAGAAACTGCTTCTAGTAAGTTGATGCATCACTTGGATTCCAATGTCATGGTGGATGGTATTAGTTATAAGTTTAAAACCATAGTCACGAGCTAGTGTTGGAAGCCCTCCCTTAGATAACTCCATTCCTGTTTAATATAAACATTGAAAGTTAACCTCACCAATGATGATGAACGCTCGATCCCAGAGAAATCACATTATTCTACCTTACGGCAAATAGCACACTCGATCTTGGAGAAATCACCCTCTGCAAGCAGCGTGAACACGAGGTCCTCACTTCCTGGATCAAGGACGGAATGGAGCTTATCTTCATCTGACAGAAGCATGGGAACTTTAGAGAGCTACAAGAATTCCGATGACGAAATATCTATACCCATCTAGGGCTGGCCGAATGATGTGTTTTGACTATCAAACCCAACCCACCAAACAATGTTGTTTCGTGAGGGAGATGTAGCCAGTAAAAAGAACTAGCAGTCCCCACTAAAGGGAACGAGAAAGGCTTCATGGAAACATCTAGTAGAGGATTCTTTAGAGGGACGGAGCCCAAATGAGTTTGTCACCCTATTCGAATGATGTAATTCGGAGTGGAAAGTGGTTCTCGCTCAAAGTTAAAGGGATCAAAGTGTAATCCCCCCGCCCCCAAAAAAAAAAGAACAACAATGAGAGTGAAAGATAAAGGAACAAATGAAATATATGACGTAGAGTCACCCAATTAGAAGAGAAAAGAACCTGTTAGAAAGTCTCAATGCGCCAAAAATGTTAATCATCTTATATCAGCACTTTACAATCACTCCCAAGTTTAGCATTCCCCAAGAAAAAAAAGGTTTATCTTTACATCAAACCACCCACCATAAAATCCCTGAACGTATTTGAGAGATCATTTGCTTCACGTACTGATCGATACTACAGATTTAGACCTCATTGCATCTTGAAGAGGTTCTTCAGTTTCGCAACCAGCCTCCAATCATCACTACGTTTTAGATTTGCAGTAAGCCACAACGTGCTAACTATCCTCGTATTGTAGGAAAGAAAAATTGCATGTGTAGTTCGATAAACCTTACCCGATGATAGGTTTTGAGAACCTCCTTGTGATGTGGCTGACAAGCTCATCATCAAGCTCAAAATGCCACCTTTAATTTTTTTGCTCTTCCTCAGGATTAGTGCTAAACTATCTGCGAAAGCATGAAGGTTGCGAACGTGAAAATGCATGGGGCAGAGTATTTGCTCTTAGCGGTTAAATTGTTCAATTAGATTTTACTGAGAAAATTTTACAACAAAGAAGAGATAAGGAGGTTCACCACTGATATGATCTTTCAAGCCTAAAAACCGACTGAAATGACATTTAGAGAAACGTTAATCTATTGATATCATGCTTGGAAAAATGGCATAAAATTAAACTCCGTTCATTATGAAATGAATAGGATCCGACCCGGACCATAAAGTCTTAACACGCAGAATGATAATCAATGTCTTAGAATAGTTCTCTAAAGTATCAGACTCTAATTTGACATAAATATTGACACTCTATATTTTCTGTACCCAGCAATAATCTACCCTTAGAAAAATGAAGTGATAAGAAGGAAAAAAAAATGATGATAGAATTATTTAAGAGCAAAACAAAAGAAACTTAGGATGGGAAAAGGAAAATGACATTAATTATTTTATATTAATCAAGACTCAAGAGCATTTTTTAGATAATATCAAGTATTTCATATCCAAATCTGATGCAATAATAGTGTGCAAGAGAGAAGGGTATGAGATGTTCGTGAGGAGAGAAGAGCATAGAGAGAGAACGGCTGTCAAGAGAATACGGCAGTTGGAGGATAAGCGTCATCGGGATGGGATGGTTCTCGTCGGTGTCGGGTTCAGGTTCATCGGGACAGTGTTCGCCAGCGTCGATCGTAAGGTCTGCTGAGACTCTCAGAGAGTAAAATACGCTTTTTCTCTTTCTTTTATCACGTTGAAAGCGCTTCTAATAATAATGCTTTCACTTATACTGAAAGCGGCATTAATAATGACGCGTTCCATATGAACTTTCCATTTTCATTTTTCTTTCTAATTTTAAATTGTTTAAATATTTAAGTGGCTTGTTGCTTCTGTAAAACGAGAAAACTTTATATGTAACTATGATACAGCTAACATGATATCATGAATTAATAAAAATTGAGTAAAGTGACATTATCAAAATGCTTTTTAACCATACAATTCCACTTTACTTTATTTTTATTGGTTCGTGACACTACTTACGTGACCGTGTCACAGTTGCACTGAAAACTTAGTCCTATATATACATTAAATGAAAACCCTAAAAAAAATGTTACTAAACCATAAGACCATTGTTGTATAATAGTAAATTGAACGAGAACGTACAAGTAATAATCTTATAAAAAGTAGCTAGATTACATTATCTCAAAGAGGTGTCCCCTCATGAAGTATAGAAGTATAATAAAACTTTAGCATGTGGTTATCACGGTTGCCAACTTCAATATTCGTACTTTTCTTTTTTGCGTAGAATAGCTTAATTGTCCGCAGATGTAGATCCATCTGCAGTCCCCTCGAGACCCCAAAAGATAAAAAATTTATTACACACTGGATGTGATCTTAAATGGAAGGCTTTCTTCAATTAAAGATCCAAAAATCTGTGGTAAACCCAGAAGGCCACGTGAAGGCAAAACTGTTGAAAGATGGACACACTCTTCATCTAATGCCGTTGTTATTTCTTTTCTTGGGGCCACATGCACACACTGTCTCAATTAAGCTTCCACCAAACATGACTAAACTTTTTTAAAAAAGTATGACTTTGCTTGCAAGGAAAATGCTGGTGGTTCACATTCTCCAAACCCAGTAGACTCTTATTTATTGAACCACATTAAAATTTAAATCTATAAAAGTGAAATTTTCATGTATGTGGCATTGTATAATAAATGATGTTTGAAAGTTGTGTATGGCAGTGGCCCATGATACCGCAATACCAATCTAATTTTAATTTCTTACATTAAATGTACCTTTGTTCCACCTTTAATGAATATACATCCAATCAGGGCAGAGACAGGAGTTATTTTTAATAGGGTACTGTGCTATGATTTTGTCAAATGGGAATTCGGAACTAAAATCCCTGGAAAACATTTTTTTTTTTTTAACATTATTTTTTGGTAATCATTTTTCAATTTAATACCAAAAAAAGATATTGTTGTCAACTTATTACAAATTGACTATAAATATTTTCTTTAAAATGACAACTATCTTCTTTTTTTTGGCATTATGTTGAGAAATGGTCATCAAATGATAATATCTCTCAGGAAATTTTTTTTAAAAAAAAAAACACTCAATTGAGCTAGTAGGGGCACGTGGCCCCAAAGGCCGGGGCACTGCCGCTCCTCTAATGATCCTAATCCACAAAGGTAGAACATGTGGCAAAGGTCCGTGGTTTAAGAACCGAAAGTTTGAATTTCCACCATTTTATTATCGGGTGCATAAATTTGTGGATAAGGGACTAATCATTCCATCAATAATACTGATGAATTTTAGATCGGAAAGGACCCAAATCCCATTAATATATGGGTGCCCTGATAATAACAATACATAATGAACCATCTGTGTCGATATTGCAATCAACTAATCAAGCACCATGCATGAGACGTTAATTAATTTGCATACATAATTAATCTTAAGGGAAAATTATTTTAATCATAGAGATTCATTCCAAACATCGGACAACCATTACAATAACCCCAGTATATACTAAAATTTCAATATTGCATTAATTGACAGTTCAGAATCCTTTCCCCCACCACCCCTTGCCTTTCATTCAGAGCCACACGTATTGTAAGTCTTTTAAAAGGGAAGCAAGCTTTTCAAATAAAGGGGTGATGTTTCAACCAAAAGAAAGAGACATGATAAGGTTTTAGGGTATAATTCAAATTCGGATTCAGTACTCACTATGGTGTTGAGGTGATCTCAGCTGTCTATTTCAGATTTCAACGGTTGAAATTAAAAGATGAAAAAGATGCTCATAAGAGCATTTTTGTAATTTCAACGGCACCTTTTTCATCTTTTAATCTCAGCCGTCCAAATCCGAAGTGGATGACCGAAATCACCTTGACACCATTAAACTCAACACTGAATCCGAATCCGTATAATTCACCCACTACAATACCCAAGTTGTTTTTTTCTTCTTTCTTTTTCCCCTTGGTGCCAGCCTATTTGAACCTCTTGGCTATTACTCATTCCATATCATTCAGTGCTCAAAAGATCTCAACTGATAACCAAGATCAAGAGGTTAAAATCACTTGGGAGTAGTTTGGATCAAAATTAGAAGAGACTTGAGAATTGAGATACCATATTTGACCAAAAAAATAAAAATAATAATAATAATAATATTCGTAATAAAATAAAATAAATAATATTGTAGCATAGAACTCGTTATAAATCGATCGATGAGCTGGAAGACGGCAGTATGTAGGGTGAAAGAGATGGGGGCCACTGATGTACTCCTCACATGTTCAGGCGATGGGGTGCATTTTGTGGTTTCTGTAAGTATCCAACCAATAATTGCAGGCAGATATGAAGCAATTGTGAAATGAAGTCATGATCGTCTCTTGAGGAAGAGTTGAGTCCTTTCAAAGTCTAGTTCACCCATTCCTGGGATAGGCACAAGATGGTGACTTACCCAGCCAGCGTCCTGTCTGCCTCTCACTATTGCTTGCATGTGCTGATGTGCATGTATGATATATCAGAAGAAATTGCTATATCTAGCCCCCACGCGGCCACGCGCCTTCAGAGTGTGTCATGTGCCAACCTATAGTCTATTACTTAAATTGGGACAAAACTGCTATACTATAATTTTAGTGCCCAAATGTCTTTTGGTCTAATAGCACTCATCTCCAAACGAGAGGAAATTTTAGGTTTGATTCAATGCCTCAATGGTGTCATTCATTTATGCATGAGAATTAAGTGCTGGATTAAATTATGTTAAGCTTATTCATTCGAGTTAATGGGTGAATTTCTTCTCCTTTTTCTTCTTTCCTTTTTTTTTTAAAAAAAAAAATAAATAAAAAATTTGGTATAGTCGATGTCATGAAAACTTAGTGACAAATAAGTGGTTTCGGCTCTAATATCCATTTATTGATATTAAGAGGGTTAATTTTGAGTAGAGATTGGCTCAATCAATTGAAAAAGGAAAAAAAAGAGAGAGAGAGAGAGAGAGAGAGGGGGGGGGTATGTGTCTTGTAGCTAATGTGTTTCATGTGCTGATGGAAACAACAACGGCAGTGATGCTGCAGGTGGGCTGATGGAGTTGGCAGACTGGCAGTATTGCGATGGTGCTGACCGGTGCGAAGAGAGCACTTCAGAGTCCTGCTAGTTTGGGCCATGTTTCTGGCTTCTCTCTAAAGAAGTGCGAGTATTGATGGAACTCCTTTCCTGCACTAGTGTCCCACATGGCCACATGTATATTTTTGTACCAACGCTCACATGCTTATAGTCAAGAATATCTTCAAGTATGACTGGCTAGTGATGTCCTCTATATGCAAACTTACATTGAATCTACACTTATGCCATCCCCTCCATATGACATTTTGATAATGTATATATACATGGTGCAGATAATTTTAAGCTCACGCATCATTGGAACAATTGCATTATTCTCACAGAAATCTGAACAATTGCATGTCCCACACTGTTTCACCAAGGGAATGACGCCCAAAATTTCAGAGTTTAATTTCTAAACTACTCAAGAATATCTCGACTTTCTTTCCCAACGGACAAACTTTTTTTGACAAACGGGAGATCCTAATCCCGCAAGTTGAAATTTTGATCCTAATCAGCTCTTTCCGTGCAATTCCCCATCATGTTTCCAACCTACCTACTAAATTTCAAGTAATTCCAACACCAAAAGATCTTCCACTCAATTCACGTTAAGGCTCGTGACCCTCGAAAACACTCAAAAAAAAAAGAAAAAAAAAGGAAAAAAAAAGAAAAATCCTCTGCTTTGAGCATTGCATCTTGCACCGGCAATTAGATTTTGGAAACTAATTGTCACCTAATCATTGTTGAAAATAACAATAAGAGAGGCTCAAAATTGAAATATTGGTGTACCATAAAATAAAATAAAATAAAATAAAAAAACGAAGTAACCATTAAGACGTATACATCAAGGATTCAAAGTCAAGAATATCGGCCCATGCGTGTCTCCAATACTGTCGGATTTTATTTTTTAATTTTATTTTTATAAACATACTGTGGGATTTTTTCTTTTTTCGTTTTGGAGAAGGAATGATTATTACAATTCTACTTTTTTTTATCAAACTCTCTCTTTCGTTTTGATTTTTAAGATTTTATGCAAAATATAGAAGGTTTTTACAAACATCAGTTCCGCATTATCCACTAAAAAATATTATTTTGAACAACTTTATATAAGAAAGATTTTTCAAAATCTATCTTTTAGATAGAATTTTTTAGCAAAAAATGAAATAAATACTATAAATGACTAAAAAGTCTACTTAAAAGATAAATTTTAAAAAAACCTTTTTGTAAAATTCTTTTATATTTTGTATAAAATCTTAAAAATCTAAAGGATGGAGAGTGGGTGATAAAAATGTGGGGTTGCAATAGAGGTTCGTGGTCATCCTGTTGGGCTTGGTACGTTGGCCCATACATTTTGTACACATCCCTTTCCCATATGGTCCAGGCGTCCAGCAAATCAGCAAAATGCAAGAAGTCGATCATCTACCGGGACCAATTTAATTGGATAGATCCTGGTGCCATGGCCCATTGGGATGTAGCAGAAGGAAGCATAGGATATGGTTGTAAATTTACATGATTTTGTATGCCACGTCTACAAGACTACAAGTGATCCTGTGGTTCATAATAATTTGGGCTACATTTTTCAGGTATTACAAATGGCTACTATATTTTATTATATATATATATATAGAGAGAGAGAGAGAGAGAGAGAGAGCCTAGTTTGGTCGCGCGGATGATCCAAACCATATATAGATAGGGATCACTGATATAGCTTAGGTGGAAGCTTTCAATCTTATTCGTTCATTTTCATTCAATGGTTAACAAGTTTTGACCAATTGATGAAAATGGACAATCAATAAAAATGGATGATCCATCAATATTAGAAGTCTACACTTAAATTAATTATATAAAAAAATCCTCATAAGATCACTTTTGCATGCGTGTGTGTATATATATATATATATTATATTTGAGTTATATTGGAGGAACTCCAACGCGAAATCCCAAATCTCACCCCACTTAAATAACAGTTGTGGAGAATCTCTTTAATTACACTATATAATGTTACTCTGCATTTTCACATGTCATGCACATAGGATCTATTGCGTGAGTGTGCATGCACTTGCGCATGTTCGCCTATGTGGACATCTCATGTTAAGAGACTATAGATTTTGCATTTGTTTGAATGGTTGGGCATGTTATTGTTAATTTGAAGTAAATTATGTACTCTCTCCGTTTGACGAAGATATATATATATTTTTTTTTTTTTTTTGCCAAAATATTTGTCCACTTTGAAAATTTAAATCATTAACTTTTTGAATTTTCTTACATTATCCTTTGTTATTTCAATAATTACTTTCAACACAAAACCCAATACCAAATAAGATAGGGTATTTTTGGAAATACATAGTTTAATAACTAACAAGTCAATGTAATGATGGTCTTTTCTTGAACACGTGGTGTTTTGTCAAATATGACCTATCTTTGTAGGACAGAGGGAGTAAAAAATACCCTATATCAAATTAGAATATTACCATAGCACGAGCCCTCTTATTTGAAGAGGGAAATCAACCACCTTCTACGAAACTTCTCTTCCATTGAAGGGTATGTCATCCATTATAACACTACTAATTAATCTATGGAATTTTATGGTCAAACTACCCCAAGCTCACCTTTTTCTATATATCTATATTACTACATAAAGAGCAATACGTTAATGTGGCATATCTCTTTAACCTCTCTCTTTCATTCTTTTCTCTCATTCATTTTCCTCTCACATTAACCGTGCTCCCTATTTCTTATGATGTGGCATTAGTTTATTCAAATAAAATAAGAAAAGATTTTACTAGGAACCACCCATTAAATATGAAACTCAAGAATCTTGAAAATAAAAACTATAATAATTAAAGTATGGTAATATTGAATACAACGGTTTGACTAAAGAATTTTCAAAAAGAGTAAAAAAATATTATTATATATATAATTCCATGCATCACGCTAGTCATTACTCGTAATTAATAATAAGGAAATGTTAAAAAATTCAATTTTTTGTCAAATTCATTTACCCAAGTGAGTATGGTAATTGACATGGTGGGCAATTATTTTGTTAATGAAAATAATAATATATATATATATATATATATATATAGGATGATGATCAGGTAAGCACGTGCTGATATAATTTATATCAAAACCTACATTGGGAGTTGTACCTTGTGCATTAGTGAGATGTGAGGTGCATTGAATCAATGCAAGGGGTACAACCCCCAATGCATAGTGCTGATGTAACTTACATCAACACGTGCTGATGGGATCACCTCTGTATATATATATATATATATTGATGTAACAGGCACGTCTCCTACCGTGAGTTGAGTGAGAAATTTGAAAATAATAATACGGCTCATATAGGTCAAAGATGCAACACGTGTATACTCCCATCACCATGCACGTGTTATTGGAATACGGTCTAGTTAACCAAGTAGGCAAATTTAATTAATCAAGTCGGTGAGCGTAGTTGAGATAGACAATCTCCTTTCTATTGGAGGGAAATGAGCAAAATGTATATTTTGTTAGTAAACGCGGGACTTTTCCCAGTGACGGGGACTGGTATCTAACGGTAGTTGTTATGTCTCTCAAATCGCACCCTAAACAGCTTTTTTATTAAAAAGCAACAAAATGGCTAGCTTTCGCCATTCACCCCATATCTTAGCTACCAATATGAGTATATCTATAAGAGTCATACTGTCAACTTTGATTGGAATTAGAGACCAATGATCTCCCCTTGATGGACTCATCAAATTTGTTCAATAATTGGTGTCGCACCTGCATTTCCCTCATGATATAATTATAATAATGTGCCTACATATACATAAGTCTTCTCATATGTAAGACGATTTTTATATCCCTTGGGCTAGTGTGAAACCATTTGTGGTAGTCAAATGCATGGGTGACTAAACATGTACAATTCTACATCATATTATCTTAGGTAACATGCGAATTGTTCCTGCAAATGAGGAAAGCCACTAATACTACTCACCTATAATGTAATCTTACAAATCATCAAACAACGCAAATGTATAAATTATGTGAATGTATACGAGTATCACATACGATTCTATACCGTTTGATATATACTTGGCATGGTACAAATGAGTAAATTTGTAAGGTTTTTGAGGTGAGACCAGTAATATAAAATGGATTAGCTAAATTTCTACATCTACGGCTTCTATGCGGCAAAATCTGTTGATAAAATCTTGGACACCTGACCATTGACCAACGATAATAGAAATGGAGGAAATTCCACGAGAAAGATGAAGAAAATGCAAGTAGATAATGTGTGTGGAAAGGGCATTCTACTCCAACACATGGGGCATGGCCCACTCTGGTACTGGCAATGAGTTACATCTTTTTTTAATTCATTTGGGCAGGAGCAACGCATCACATGAAAGTATGGAACCGAAGGCTCTATTGGGTAAAATAGTAGTAACAATACTAATTATTCACCAATATTACAGATCTAAACCTTCCTCTCTCTCTCTCTCTCTCTCTCTCTATCCATCTCTCTGAGCGTTATGACGTAAAAAAACAGAAAGCCTCGTTCTCTCACTTGTCTGACTTCGCATCTACTGCAATCTCAGGCAGCAGATCTCTTTCACTCTTCACTCTTTCTATCTCACGCATACATTGCGGTTGCCCAATGGCCGTGGTTTTGGTGATGGACTCGTAGCTTAAACCATGATGAATCGGAGTGTGAAGGAATCCCTGGCCGGAGGGAGGAATTTTCCGGTGGTTTCGCAGCACCGGAGAGGGCGGAGTCTGACCGCAATATCGAGGGACACGGTCCACACGGATGAGAACTTGGATCTCTTCTCCAAGAACCGTCGGAGTCTCTCCGTTGTTTCGTCTGATGAATCCGACGGTACTACCACCATCATTTTCCAGAGCTATTGCTGTTTTGGTTTTTTGACTGGGAATACCCTCATGAATTGTTATATTTCCTTCGTAAGTTTCGTGGTTTTGTTACATGTAGTCTGGACAATTTAGTAATTTGCTTCGGAATCTGGGAATTTTATTTTTCCAATTTTCAATTTCATGGGAATGAACAAGAGCAAGCGGCGTCGATTTGTTGCAGCATATTCAAAACGACGGCGTTTCCTTCTTTCTTAGCCTTGCCACGGACCAACCATTGCCATGGCAAAATGTTCAGGAACAAATTCATATATGTGTGTGTGTGTATATATATATATTGCCAAAATCAATCTTCCTTTGCAGTGTATATTTGTTTTTGATAAAAACATTTTTTGCTTTTGTGTTTGGTGTTCTGCTGTTTCTTATTTGACTTGATTCCTGATTGCAGTTTCACTGAAATTGGGAAGACTTGCAGTTGGATCAGCTAAACTGGCTAGGAGCGGAATAGATGATCTACTATCATCTACAGATGGAGGAAAGCACGATTATGATTGGTAAATCTTTTACGGACTATCTATTTGTACATAATTTTATTTCAATTACTTTTTGAATTTCAGATCTGCTTCTTTTTCAATCTCTAAATCACCTGCAGGGCCCAGATAGTGTCGTTTAATTGTTCTTTATGTTGCTGATTCTGTGAAACTCAACTGGCATGATAATTTTATGAAATTATATGATGCGTTTAATTTCCTTTTCTGGGCTTGGTTATGGCATTTTTCAATGGTACCTTGAATTTTGTGAATTGATTAAAATTCTTTTAGACTGAACTTCTATATACAGAAGAGCATAGTATTAATCTATAATAGCGGGCTCTGTGAGGTCGGTATGTAAAGTCAAACATTTCGTAGTGCAATTGCTTGTTCTCGAGATTTAAATGTTTGTCAGTCTCTACCCTCTATTGAAAGCATGACTGATGCTATGGATAATGTCATCTATACTATTAGAAATCGGCTGGGAGGCTTTGGGTCTCATTTCTATGTCTATACTATCTTCCTATTAAACACAAAATATTTTCTATTAAATCCCAAAATACTCCCATCATTCCTTAATAATAAAAATAAAAAATAAAATAAAGGAGGCAAAATAGGACTATCATATCAATTTGCAGTGAAATCCATTGACCCACAATCCTCTCCTGCAATATAGTGGGGTAAATAGGGTGTTGTGTGTACACATGTATTGCATTTGCCACACCTCTAGTTCTAAGAATGTTATTGTTGGAGCATGCTTTGTTTACAATATCACTGATCTCAAAACTGTCAGCTTTATATGGGAATCTGAAGTTCATGAACTACTCAAGATGCAAAATAGTTTCATCAGTTGCCCAACTTGTTAAACCTTCTTCTTGCAACTCCATCTAGCCAAACCTATTGCTGTATTCGGAATCCCCAAGTGGGTCTTTATTCAAACTTAATGGAAAGGACAGGAAGTACATTTGAGAGGTGAGATCTTGCTGAGCTATATATAATAAGTTTTCATTTAATGGAGAATGTAAATTTTGCAGCCGAAGAATTTTTTTGATAGACGCGATGATTTGTAACGTGTAAGTCGTAACCAATGAACCATTGGAGATCAATTGGAATGCATGATGTTTCTTTTGAAAGTTTTACTTCCCTCCTTTAGAATTCCTTCTCTAAATTTCTAGTGAATGTTGGTAAATGAACAGTTTCCTCCTAATTAATGTTTAAATTAAATATCAAATTTTGACTTAAAAATTACAATCTTTCCATACTTGTATGTGTATTAAATGTTAAGCTTACAAAGTCAAACAAACAATTTTGAGAAAAAAAAAAAGAAAAGCTGACAAACAGAAAGGCATATAGACAGAAGAAAATGATTTCCAGAACTACTACAGCAGTTTAATTTACTTCTCATGTGATTCAAAAGCAGTTTATTGGGCACTATAGAAAGGGTAGTATTCTCTTTTTATGGTAATGGACTTGATATTCTAGTTGTGGATTATCTTTGGGTTGCCTTTCACAACTATCTTGCAATGTCCTTCGATTTAGGGTAGAGAGGGGGCCTTTTTTTCACAAGGAAATTAGTTCCATACTTCTTCATTGTCAGATTCATCCCCATAAGGTCTCTCTCAATCTCTCTTGATTTTTCTTCAGTTTGTAAAACTTCTTGTTTTAAGCTCTTTATATTCGCTGTTATCTATTTAAAATTCCGAATTAAATCAAATATCACCACTTAGTAATCTTCAAGTACATTATCCATTAGTTCAATATGCTTTAACAAACCTGCCTATTGAGTAATAGACTACTTTATTAATACATATCAGAATACAGAACTTTATGGAACATGATATAAAACAAAGAAACTAAAGGTATTATTTCCATACTTAGTGACTTGTAGATCACATGGAAGGGTAAGACAAGATGCTGGAAAATTTTTAAACTTCGCTTCCTCATGGTTTTAGAAACTAACAAATGGTATATATAGCAAGATTAAGTCTCACCTCATTTGAGGTGAAAATTTTGGTGGGCTCGGTGTGTTTCCTTCTTTTCTCTCCTTACAATCAAACAACGGGAACCCAGGTAAACTTGAAAAAATTCCATGTTTTTCTCTAATCTTCTCTTCCACCAAATCGTTATAAACTTTGCTAAAGAAGAAGAATGAATACAAGAGTATTCTCTTTGCTGACAGAAGTATTATGCAAAATACATGCTTACTCAAAGTGAAACCTCAACGCGAAGCGTAGTCTGGTCGATTGGACAGCCACCCTGCAGAAATGGTCACTTATCCTACTGCTTTGCAGCATTTCTCGGAGCATCACTTTGAGGCACACCAAAAAGCATATGCCTCGTGCGTATATAAAAACACTGGTTGAGACGTAGTGAGCCCCCTTTTCTGCTTGTGAATTTTCACCAAATTGAGTTGACTCCTCATAAGTTCATCTTTTTTTTATTCAGAAGATTTTTATTTAATATTTGATTAACTGTGGTTATTAAATGACAATTTGCTTCTTGAAACGTTGGGGTTAAACATGCTGTTTGTTGGCAATTAGACATTTCTACAAGATTTATTGCATTGCATTGGTTATTTTAGGAAAATTTAAACTTAAATTAGTATTAAGAGATTATTATTTGTGTCTGATTTATTATTATTAAATTTTATGTTATATCATTAGGCTTCTTACTCCTCCTGGAACTCCCCTTTTTCCTTCATCGGATGGAAGTGAGTCTCAATCAACCTTAGTGGCTCCAAGAAGCAGTTCCTTAGTTAAGTCAGTCTCTACAACTAAGGCTTCAAGGGTATGTGTTTCCATTTTTTTCCCACTGTGAGTTTTGCTTTAAAACTGGATCATTGCCACTGTGTTTGCTTTACATCTTATCAGCATTTGATACATGTAGAGTAATATACCACCTCCAGCTTAAATGGAAAACTCCTCTTTCCTGCTGCTAATGAAGTATACACCATTGTTAAGCCAATCTACGAACAAGCATGATGGAGCTGACCTTTACTGTTTTTGAGACTGGCTTATGTTCAGTTCACTGCATATGTGTCTGATTTGGCTTGCTCCCAACCTTGCTGAACTTAGCTTGCTGCTGCTAATCAGTGGCAATGGGTTGATTCAACTGTTTCTAATCAAAACTATTATATGATCTCTGATTAAGTGATTTCTCTGGTGGATAATAAATCCAACCTAGTGCCACCTCAAGCATTCTCACTTATACCACATGGTTTTTTATTCTTTTTATTTTGTTCTTCTATGATCTTGTTTAAGAAAAGAGTGTTATTCAATAATGATTCGATGCTGGTAGGTGGCATTTCATGGAATAATATTGGGAAATTGAAAACTATGAATGACGAATCTCTTGAAAATCTCTTTGTTTCAGCTTTCTGTGTCACATTCAGAGAGCAACCATTCCTCAAGACCTACTAGAAGCAGTTCAGTGACTCGCTCTTCCATATCTTCTACACAATACAATACCTATTCCTCAAATAGATCCTCCTCAATCCTCAATACAAGCTCAGCTTCAGTCTCCTCTTACACTAGACCATCCTCTCCCATTACACGCTCTCCTTCTGCAGCAAGGCCTTCCACTCCATCTGCCCCGTCCTACACCATCACGATCTTCAACTCCTTCAAGAGCCCGTCCGTCTCTCACTAGCACTTCCATTGAGAAAACTCGACCTTCTCTGAATTCAAGACCCTCCACTCCAAGTTCTAGGCCGCAAATCCCGGCAAACTTGAATTCCCCAGCTGCTCGGTCCACTTCTAGGCCATCAACTCCTACTCGACGGAATCCAGCACCCTCTGTGTCTCCGGCAGCTGGTCTTTCGATCTCAGTTGGGCGTGTTCTGTCAAATGGACGCAACTCAGCACCAGCATCCCGACCAAGCTCACCGGGCCCACGAGTGCGGGCCCCACAAAAGCCAATTGTTCTCCCTGATTTTCCACTTGATACACCACCAAACCTGAGGACAAGTTTGCCAGACAGACCAATTTCTGCTGGTAGGTCTCGGCCTGGTATTGCTGTCACAGTGAAGGGGAACACAGAGCCACCGGGCCCTGTGAGTGTACCAAGAAGACAGTCGTCACCCATTGTCACAAGGGGAAGACTCACAGAGTCCACAGGAAGGGGCCCAGTGCATGCCAATGGGCATGTTGATTTACCTGAGTCTCGCAAGGCTGCACATGTTTCAGACTCTGCAATGCGAAAACCTATAAAGGCTTCAACAACAGCCACGGAGAGCACTGGATTTGGGAGGACTATCTCAAAGAAATCACTGGATATGGCTATCAGGCATATGGTATGAGAACTTTCTCCTTCCTGTCATGATAGTAGAATTGTAGGCTGTGATGTCTATAGTTTCAAATTTCAAACCTCCATATTTTTCAGACATCTTTTTTTTTATAAAGTATTTTTTTAGGACATCTTTTTCACTATCTTTCAAGAAAATTACAATTCTTGGTTTGACTATTTGAAATTCAGGTATTTGGTAGGAAATATGATTAGTAAGTAGGATCATTATGGTAAAGATTTGATACTACCACCACTATTATCATCGCTATACCCGGAAACAACACGAACACCATAATTACTCACATCAGCAATGCTGCATTATTTTAGTATTCAATTATCAACATAATCTCTAATTTTAATGAAATGATACCCGGAAGAGTATTGTATATAAATTATGTATATATGAACAATGACTTCCTGCAAAGAGATATTGGACTCTCTTCAGTTTGTTATGGAAGAAATCTGTTTAAGGAAGTTATTCTTGCTCACACAAAACAATCTCTGTGACTTATTTTCCAGTGTACAAAATGGAGCCTTGATTAATATGTAGATGGATATACATCATGGGGTCCTTGGGGTTCAAAATTGGCTTGCATCAATACTGGCAATATAATCTTATAAAAATTTTCTGGATGTCAATCAAAATTTCTATTGTGAATATTTTGGGCTGAATTTGAGCTATTTAGTCTTGATCCATTGAGGGACTTTGGAGCTGTAATGACAGGGGGTGTAATATGTGGTATGGCTGTAACAGATGGTGATGATGGACTGTGTTTTTGAATCGTAAAGATGAGTTTTATGACTTTATCATGTTGCATTTTTTCTATAAAAAAAATTCTGTACTGCTAATTTCAGTATAAAGAGATTAAATCATGTTAGATTACTTTCAAATAAACTTTCCATTCTCACTAGGAGAGACAATTTTATCATGTTAGATGAATCCTAAACATATATTCTCTCTCTAACATAGGATATAAGAAATGGTACGGGAAGCATTCGTCCACTTTCAGGCACCACCCTCTTCCCTCAAAGCATTCGATCTGCCGCTCCGAAAACCCACGCTGCCCGAGCTTTGAGTGCTCCGGCATCTGCCAACATCAATGGAAGCCTTCCTGTCAGCAATAATGGTGCTGTCTCAGAGAATGGAAACTACATCAATAGGTCTCCAGAAAATGGAAGTGAAGAAGAAAATGTTCAATTTTCTGCAAAATTGCACGAAGTGGACATATATGAGAGCTCCCGATACGATGCCATTCTGCTTAAAGAGGACTTGAAAAACACAAACTGGCTGCATAGTGTTGATGATAAGTCTGATCAAGGACTCATCTTTGATAATGGATTTGAACCTCTGCCCGAACCTTTCGGCCTCTTATAAGTTCAAGAAGTGGGTTATTTTTTTCTTATGTTATTTATTTTTTAAAAAAATTAATTTATTTTTTACTAAAATTATTTGGTTACTTCTAAGGAACATAATCTGCTGATTTTGCTTACTTTAAATGGTAAGCGGGTGTCTTTTGATCTCTTACTTAATTGTTGTTAACTTTGATTACTGAAAGCAGGAGGAGCAAAGAGCAGCCAGTGTTTTCTACAGAGAGAACAATGATGTTTTTGTATTAATAACATGTTTGCTTGAAATGAAGGAGATTTGCATTGCCAGTATGTTTTCTGAAGCATGAGGTATCGTGAATCTTGAGATCATCCAGGCCGTATCTGGCCTGTGTCTGAATCGAGTTCTTGTCTGCTAGGTAGACCTAGTTTTACAATGGCCCAGTCAATTTAGTCCCCCATATAGAACTCCGTGTTGAGGCAGGGCTGTGATGTTGGCTCAAACACTTAAAGCAATGAAACTTTGTGCAAGGAAACCTTTTGATTCTGGGATTCTTACCTCCTTAATTCACAGTTTTATGGTTCATTTTTTTCGCATTTAGAGCAGGCCTGCGTATACCATGATTTCATGGGAAAATGAGGAAAAATTGAACCTTACGTAACTGGCACCCTAACCCAACCTGTTCTGGGATTTCATGTTTTTTCGCTTATAATTTCTGGGAGGCCAAACAGAGCTAACCAGAAGTAATGTGATTTGAATGAGGAAATTTGTCATCAACAGGGAGTAAAATTAGGACATGGAAAATTGTTATGCACAAAAAGACACAACATAATTTAGGGAACAAGGAATTCTTTGTGGGTTCCTCACTCTAAAAAGCACATAAATTAATCCCATCCAGACAAGAAAGCTAATGTCAAAAGGTGTTATGTTTCATATCCAGTTTTAGTCAACTATCGTCGCTGATAAAGCATGATTATTAAATACAGCTACTTTTATAATTTGTGCTTCAAATGAAAAACCTTCACATATTTGTATTCCACTGAAATTGCTAATCCCTTTAGGACCCCCCCCCCCCCCCAAAAAAAAAAAAAAAAAAGTGCTATTCCTTCAGAACACAGATAAGATCATCCACTTTATGCGAGTTAACGGTCAGTAGATTTGGCTGGTTATTGGTTCTGAGGAGGAGTGAGAAATCAAACCCCTTCGACTTCTTTAAGCCAATTGAAGTCAGTAGTGTTCATATATATATATATATATATATATATATATATATATATATACATTAATAATTAAGGAAGTTAAAGAACATTGAAGTCAATTAGTATTTCAGTTAGGTTAGACGAGGCAGAGGGTGAAACATATAAAGTCAAAGGAGAGGTTCATCCAACACTTGGAAATTGATGCCTGAGCTGTTTGTCCCATATCATGAGTATGGCATTATGAGAACCACCAAACTATTCAGGGACCACTCTAAGAGTCTATACTTCAGGGGGGGAGGGGTGGTGAGGAATGAGGATATAACCTACTCTTGATTTTGGCTTTTATCATATCCATGAAGTAAGGGCTTTAGTTTACAGGAAATAGGAAAAGGAGAAATGGTAGGTCCAATGCGCCAGCCAGAGGCGACCAGAACCTTTTTTGGGGCAGGTAGATGCCACCCCCCACCCACCTAAATGGCAGAATTACACTCATGAGAGAGCCCTCATACGTGGCCTTTCTCTTAAATGTATCATCCAACACCCACCTTCGTGTATGAGACTTCTTCCCGTACTAGTTATAAACCAATTAAAGAGGGGCTCAAATTTCTTTAGGACCTTCAAAACAATATGAGAAATAGGGATGTTAGTGGGGGCATAAGCATAATTAAGGCGTCACTTTCAAGTGGGCACCACGTTTGGGCGATAGACAAGGGCACTTTGTCCCCTTGTATTTGTATCATGCCTCAAAGGCTCAAACACTCCTTTGGCTTTGAGTGAAGAGAAGTGAGAGTCCACATCAGCCCGTGAAAGATCCGTGCATATATCACTTCTCTGTGATCATTGTTTGGAACTTCTAATTCATTATCAATTTGAAGAGTTTGAAAAGGAGGGGGGAAAAAAGAGGGATAAAGCAATAGTATCAACAAGAAAAATACCAAAAACATCTAACAATTGCCACCGACTAGATGGCCTAGGCGCTCCGATCTCTTGGGACAAGCTTGGGGTTTGAAGCTTGATTCAAAGGGGTACCTAAAGGCTAAGGTCCAGGGCTTCATTAAAAGAGGGGAAAAATTAAACAACTAACAAAAACATTTCCAAAGTCCACTAGTATTAGTAAATGAGAATGCTAATGGGTTTTTTAACACCCCCAATAAAAATAGAGTGTGTGTGTTACGAGAAAGGCTCAGCACATGTTTCTAGAGTTGCTCCATACTAAAAAGTCAAAAGAGAGAGCCAACCAGATCTTGACATGCTTTCCAGCTTGCACACTGATGTGGGAGCCACTAGCTCTTGCCTCTCTCCCTTTGTTTAAGGGTCTTTCCTCCTCATCCACTTTATTGTATGTATCCTCATTCTTTTGAAACTGATACTAATTCCAGAGTCCCTACACTCCACATGCGTCTTATAATTACACACTAACAACCCTAAACATTGGGTAGCTTTAAAGAGTTCCATCATTGCACAAATGAAGTTTCAATCACAAGACTTACGTATTGTTGTTACTCAGCTTATTGCTTGAACTATCTCGTTGAAATTCTTTAATCTTTTTTTTTTTTACGGACACGACTAGTACTTATTTTTATAATTGACATTTGCCTTTTAGAGACATAATTAAAAATCCATATAAGATGAAGCATGGATTTTTCATACAAAGGAAATGTCCAACCATTACAACTGAGGCTAACACTCCTCGTCAACACCCAAAACCAAATGCCAAAAGTGCAGAATTGACATGGACTTGACTAGAGATGACTTACAGTCTATGGTGAGTTACATATTAGTCCATGCCTACTGCCTACACATACTTTATTTTGTCTCCGGGCCCAAAAGTGGGACAATTAGAAGACTAAAGTGACCCACCATTAGAGATTGCATGCAATGCCAAAATGATCCAATATCATGGATTATGTAATATTCTTCTAGAAACCCCTCCCCAAACTTCTTACCAAATAGGCTGACTATGATGGTTTTGGTTGGAATCATCTCATTACGAGTCCTAAATAATGCTTAGTGTCTTTTCTTTGCATGTGGGGTATGGTTGGAATCATCCGACGACGTCCACAATTACCAAAAAAACAGAGACTAAGCCCGCATTTTGTGGTTGGTCAATGCTGATTGCGAAGGAATAGGTGCGGTGGTCAGCTAATTTACATTGTATGCACACTTTTACTTCGGGATACGGAAATGGGGTTGTCATGCACATGCTTCTAGTCTTTTTTTAAATAAAATAAAAACTAGCTATTGCCGGAAAAATCTGAATTTTTTGTTTTTCTTCTTTTTTTGGTCGCGAGCAAAAGAGTAATATATAAGTTTACTACTCTATTATGTTGAGATTTAGTAGGGTCGACCCCTTCTCGACCCACCTCTTTTTTTTTTTTTTTTTTTTTTAAAAAAAGAAAAAAAAAAAATAGAGATACAATTTAGGAGAATAGGCTAACAGTGTAGACAATCGCCACGACCCCACAATGAATTAATAAATAAGAGTCTACAAAGTACCATTCCGTGGGGCTTTAGTAAGTATCTCGATGGGTAGGATGGGGGAAGTTTAGAATTCAAATTTCTTTGATATAATTAAAAAATAAAAATAAGAGCCCACAATGGTAAAAAATAGGGCATTCATTGCACATTTTTATCTATTTTTTAGTATTCACATATCCATCTCCTGAGGACATTTTTTTATATGGGTTTTAATTGAAGTTGGGATTTGGTGTTATAATAGTACCATGCTATACGCATCGTACAAAATTACAAATGATGTGTTATCAGTAATGAGATTGTACATAACATAGTAGTGTTATAGCACCAAATCTTAATACGTTTTAATGATCTAATATGGAAATGTCTTGGTTTTCACATAAAAAACCTAAATAAATAAAAAGGAAGAAGTGAGCCAAATTAATGACAAAGTAATTGTACTCAAACTAATTTTAAAAATAAATAAAGTTTTATTTTGCATTTTTTTTCTCTCATGTGACATGTGTCCATTAATGGACCACTTGGAATTAAATGGAGGCCACAGCCAATTCTACACCGGATGCAAACTCACAAAGTAGATATAATTAAAAATCCAAGTCGTATAAATTAAGACAAGTGGATAATCGCAGCAAATGGGAAAATCCCATTCTTCCCCCAGTCGTTAAACCAACTACTATCCACTTCTTACCACTTTCTCTGTACAATCATTGTTTTCTCTCTTTTTTTAATTCCAGGGTTTGTTTGGATTTCAACACGAGGAGCTAAAAAAAAGGAAGGAAAAACTCGTATGCAGTGTGGTGGTGAAATGGATCGAGAGAGAACTGGGTTGGCATTTATATATATTACTCCTATAGTCCTATGCGGTATGTAGTATCGAGATCTGCGTATACTCCCTTTGCTTGACGAAGAAGCTTCAAAGTTTCTGCTCAACCAACGAACGTTGCTACTCTCTAGTCCACTGCCGAATCTTACACTTTAGTCGGCGTATTCCACACGATATGCCGTTGCAGTCTCGCACCAATATTTTTCCTTTCTCCGTTAAAGCTTCGCATTCTTCCTGTCTTTGAGCTTCGCCTTTCATTGCTGCAACTCCAGGTTTTAACTCTCTCTCTCTCTCTCTCTCTCTCTCCTCTCTCTTTTTTCCTCTTTATTTTGTGCGATTTTACCTGTTGAGGCTTTGGTTCTAGCCATGTCGAGATCTGGATTTGGATATAGAACGAATGTGAGTGGTTTTTTTACCTGAAATCTTGAGTTTTTTAGTCTTCTACAGTTGGATTAGCTTTCAATCTCAAATGCTATGTTTGGTTGCCAAGAAAACGGAGGAAAATAAACGAATAAAAAAAAAACAACGTTTTTGGAGTGTTTTTCCGTTGTTTTTGTTTCTTACAAAGTCAACTCAGCTGAGCCAATAGTTGTATTAGGCTCAGTAGAGTGGACTTTTTTTTTCTTTTTTTGTTTTTTGCTTTTATATGGCCTTTAAATAGTGATGAATTTAATATTTTAGTTTTTCTTCTCTTTTCCTACATTTTCTCTTCAACCAAACAGTAGTTATCGCCAAATGCAGGGGTAAACAATGGACTATTTCTAGAATTTATAGTAAATGAAGAGATTTTCTCTTCAACCGACAGATCCTGAGGCTTTCAATTCACAAAAATGATAATAAGTTCATGGAAAATTTAGAGCTGAGTAATACCTTTTGATGGATGTGAACATGTTCTGTGAAATTGAGAACAAGTTCACATGCCATTACATGATTGCATTTAGGGTTTAAGGTCACTGCCCATTTTAATGGCGCGATGTGAATATTCGCTAGAATTGGAGTTTTTAGTCTTTAACATATCGCCATCTTTCAGGTTTGCAGCAGCTTATCATGTCATAGAGGGGAAAAGGTCATGACCAGTGAAATTAGGCAATTTGAGTCTTTCACTTCTAACCGGTGAGGTTTTTTTTTCTTTTTAATTGCTTCATATTGGTACTTGTCTGAATTGCTGAATTGCTGAATTTGATCTAATTCTACAATTTTTTGTGGGCCCGTTTGGTTGTCAATATGGAAATCAAGCAAGTATACTAGTATAGTGTACTTTACATAGTATTAAAGGCACAAATCCATCATCTTGAATGAGACTATTTAGAAAAAGTTGAAGTCATCACCATAATTGACATTATAGAATTAATTTTTTAAAATTCATGAAATGCTACTACATTGAATTTCCACTCTTATTTGTGACGATGGCCATCATTCTCTTGAATTTTTCCATTCAATGTGATAGATTTGTACCCTCAATACTATGCAAAATATACTAAAATCCATTTAGACTTCCAAACAGGCCCTGAATGTTTTGTTTAAATTTCTTGCCAAATTGATAAGATGTATTACCACAGCCAAGTTTTCTGAAATATTTTCCTTAATACATTTTCATCAATTAGCTAGGAAACACATAGAACCTCCTGCTAGTCTCTCAACTAATTGCTTTAAACTATGTCATGGGTAAGTTGCTGGGAAAAATGGCAACCAAAGCAATTTCCTTCTATTGCGTGAAATGTTGCCTTGAGAGAAGGGTTTCTTCCTAAGACCCTTACTCATGTGTCAATGACATGAGAAATGGACTAGACCAGTCGATTAGATGATAGAAACTGTTAATTAATCCTTTTCAACATCTGGTTCTGTCCCAAAATCATTTTACACAAACTCCTTAAGGTCATGAAAAAGAATAAAAGAATACCAGAAAAAAGGCATTTCCTTTAGCATCCAGTATTGCAAGCTTTAGTGCTTTTGCATCTTTAACAAAAAAGAACAACACTTTTGCCTTTTTCTTTCTGATAACTTTACCTTTAGATATAATGGATTAATCTAAGATTGTCTTTTTATTGTAGTGTTGGCTTTTCTATTGGAAAAAAAATAGTGTGAGGCAAGGCAATCTTGGCAAAACAGTGCTTTGTGGGTTTATGGCTGGGACTAAGTGAGGCCATTTGGCTAATTTATCCAGTAAATTTTGCCCTGGCAATATCATTTTTTATTAGAAGAGAAAGGGTACTTTTTCCTCTCATTATGTGCTCTATTTGAATATAAGACAAGAGAAAGAAAAGAAGACATGAAAATTTGAAGTGAGTACCATTTTTTGACAAAACTATGGAGCTCTCCACTTTATTTTGCGTCAAATTTTCAACAGTTCAACTAGTAACAATTTTTAGTCTTTTAACATTGAGATGACAGAGACACTCCTGCTTCTCCTCAGCCATACAAATAACAAATTTAAGGTGCTCTGGAGTTTTTCAGTTTCTGTTCTATACCCCACTTCTATAATTTCAACAGAAACTAGTGGAGGTGAGAAGGATGCCACTTCTTTTACTTTCTTTAATCATTTCAGGTTGTTAGGACATGGACGTGCCTGTTCGATTTCCTGTTGAGTGACGGTAAGGTTGTAGAACTGTGGTGTTTCTGGCTCTTTTGGCTGTTCTTTCAGAAGAGAAAAGCCAAAAGTAATGGGCGATTTTTCAAAGTTGATTGAAGTGTACATAAAAATGGGTAGCTCTTTCCAAATTCAAAAGGAATTTTATGAAGAAAAATAGAGATAAAAATAGTTCCTGCACCAAACTTATCATTTTTTCTCCACCAAGTTTAAATTTTCTTGCTATAAAACAGGAAAGGCCTAGTTTTCGTTTCCAGTAATTTTTCAGCGCTATTTTCATTTTTGATGCATAGTTAAGTACAATTGTGCACTGATGGGGAAATTATTGAAGTATTGATCTTCTTCCTTTGTTACTGTACCAGGGGAAGAAGAATTGCTGAAATTACACTGTCATAATCACATTCACCTCCATAGAAACCCCACCAAAAGACTCTCTATGAAGCTACACTCCTATTCTGCAGCATTACCTTTCCTCTTACTTCTATTTCTCCTCCCTAAAACTATTGCTGACCTGAATTCAGACAAAAAAGCCCTCCTTGATTTTGCTGCTGCTGTCCCTCATGCCCGAAAACTCAACTGGAATAATGCTAACCCAGTCTGCACTTCTTGGGAGGGCGTCACTTGCACCCCGAAAGGCACCCGTGTACATGCCCTCCGCCTCCCAGGTATTGGGCTCTACGGCCCCATACCAGCCAACACACTTGGAAAGCTGGATGCACTCATGATCCTCAGCCTTCGATCCAATGGCCTCAGTGGGAATCTTCCATCTGATATACTCTCTCTTCCTTCCCTCCAATATGTATACCTCCAAAATAACAATTTTTCAGGCAATATTCCTTCTGATCTCTCCCCACAGCTCAACTTGCTCGATCTCTCTTTCAACTCCTTCACAGGTGACATTCCAACTACAATTCAAAATTTGACTCTTCTCACCGGACTGAGCCTCCAGAACAATTCTCTGATCGGACCAATCCCCGAACTCAACCTTCCTAGGCTTCAACATTTGAATTTGAGCTACAACCACCTTAACGGTTCAATTCCATCTTCCCTCCAAAAGTTCCCTGTTTCCTCTTTTGAAGGGAACTTTTTGTTATGTGGATCACCACTGAATCAGTGCTCTTCAATCACCCCCACACCTTCTCCTTCACCTTCTCCTTCACCTCTTCCTTCCCCAACTTCGTTTCCACCCCCACCAACAGCCCCTCAAAAACAAAATGTTGGTTCCAAGAAGAAACTAAGTACAGTTGCCATCATTGCCATTGCAGTTGGGGGTTCTGCAGTGTTGTTTCTTCTACTTCTGATGATAGTGCTCTGCTGTATGAAGAAAAAAGATGGTGAAGGCAGTGGTGTACGGAAAGGGAAGGCCTTTAGTGGTGGAAGGAATGAAAAGCCAAAGGAGGACTTTGGAAGTGGGGTGCAGGAGGCTGAGAAGAACAAGTTGGTTTTCTTTGAAGGGAGTTCTTACAACTTTGATCTTGAGGATTTACTGAGGGCTTCAGCTGAAGTGCTTGGAAAGGGGAGTTATGGGACAGCCTATAAGGCCATCTTGGAGGAAGGAACAACGGTGGTTGTGAAGAGATTGAAAGAAGTGGTGGTGGGGAAAAGAGAGTTTGAACAGCAAATGGAGAATGTGGGGAGGATCGGTCAGCACCCGAATGTTGTGCCCCTTCGTGCTTATTACTTTTCCAAGGATGAGAAACTCCTGGTTTATGACTACATAACAGCTGGCAGCTTGTCCATACTATTGCACGGTATGCTCTATCCGATCCCCTTGTTCTTTCTCAATTTTTTCATTTCCCTTAAATTGTTCCTTTTCTAGTTAGCTTCTTTGGTAATGAGATATAAGTATATAACAATATAACTCCTTAAGTCATCCAAAAACATTGATTAAATCTTTTACATGCGTATCCAAATGAGTAAGTCCCCTGGCGATGATTTTGCTTGCCTTTTAACCTGTACAAGAGTTTGAGAACCTCTGATGTTGTCACACACTCAAGAGATCATTTTTATTTTCTCCTGCATTGTTTAGTATTAACATGCTCACATGGAGTTTCTAACACTTGATTCTAAGTTGTTAGACTGTACTCTTTTAATCCTTTTAGAAGGAATGCGAATCTTTGAGAAGAGCAATACTATTTTCCCAACTTAATAATGTATCTGTTGCGTCAATTCATTTCTGAATAACATCAGATGTTTTAGGCTTGGGATTCTCGTGTTGACCCCTTAGAATGCCTAAGCCTCTGTTTGGAACTTGGAAAGTGCAAGGGGAAGATTAAAATGCTCTAGAGAGGAATCCATTTTTAAGCAATTTTGAACATTTTTGTCTCTCTTTCCCTCTTTCTTTCCAAGATCCAAATGACCAAATGGAACCTAAGTGAACTCAAAACGCAGCACATAAGCGTTTTTTTTTTAATTTATAAATCTGTATAAATATGCATTGCTCTAACTAGAGTGTTTACCTCTTGAAGAAATATTATCTCCCTTTGTCACATATATCTTGTTCCAATATGACCAACAGGAAATAGGGACACCGGAAATCCACTAGACTGGGAATCCAGAGTAAAGATTTCCCTTGGAACTGCAAGGGGCATTGCCCATATCCATTCTGGCGGCAGTGGGAAATTCACCCACGGGAATATCAAGGCCTCCAATGTCCTCCTCACCCAAGACATGAATGGCTGCATCTCGGATTTTGGCCTAACTCCTCTTATGAACTACCCTAATGTCCCATCTAGAAGTGCTGGCTACCGAGCCCCCGAGGTGATAGAAACTCGGAAAGTTACTCAAAAATCTGATGTCTACAGTTTCGGTGTTCTCCTTCTGGAGATGCTGACAGGCAAAGCACCAGTCCAGACGTCGGGGCATGATGATGTGGTTGATCTCCCAAGGTGGGTCCAGTCCGTTGTTCGAGAGGAATGGACAGCTGAGGTATTCGATGTAGAGCTAATGAAGTATCCTAATATCGAAGAAGAGCTAGTGCAGATGCTTCAGATTGCAATGACCTGCGTGGCAAGGGTGCCGGACATGAGACCTAAGATGGAGGAAGTTGTTCGGATGATTGAGGAAATCCGGTCATCCGACTCTGAGAATCAGCCATCACCAGAGGAGAACAAGTCCAAGGGTCCAAGTACTCAGACCCCATGATGATGGCTTTAGCTTTGCTGCTCCATGTTCTCAATTTTTTTTTTTCCTAAGAGAAACAGAATTTATCATCTGCAGTGGATGCGGCAAGGCTAATCAACAAAGGGACTGCACAAAGCTTCCACATACAAGCCCTTCCTAACAGTGAACCAGTTGTGTATTTTTTTTTAATTTTTTTTTTTCCTTTCCCTTATGATTTCAGTGTTACGAGTTCAAGTGTTCAATTGTCTAGCATTTTTATTCTTCTCCCTCTGGTCTTTTTCATGATTGCTGCAACAAAGTTGTTTCCAAACTATTATGACTTGGTTGACACTCTTCATTTTTAGTGTTTTCCAAACAATCATGTAAATGCATTAATGCTTTGCCCCACATGTGGCATGATCTCAGTCCATCTGATTAGTCGATTTAATAAATTCACTACAAAGGGTCAGCTATCAGTTAGACAATTGATGATATGCAATACCCATTGGACACTTCCATGAAAGTAGCCAAGAAAAAGAATGGTATGTAAAACCCTGCAGTTAAACCTCTCCATGAGTAGCTTACATTTGCCGGTTGTAAAACAATGTAAATGGCCCGTTTTAGGTCCATCTTTGATACCTAGTTCAGAAGGATTTGGTTCTTTAAAAGCACAAAAAATTGTGATTTATACCCATCTCATGGTATACTAGAAAGTTACTTCCCCGATTAGGAAGAGCTCTTGTTGACCAAATCGGCACCGCTAACATATTTAGCAACAAAAGATATGAACCGGAAAGGGGCACCAATCAGAGGAGCATCCGTGAGTGGCACATCAGTCTTGTCATCCCTCTCTGCAGCCTGTGACTCCACATCCTGGACTTCATTCTCATCCAGGGAAATTTGCACAATTTCTCCAGACTCACTAGCTTCCAAAGAGTTTGCAATTACAGCAGTATGCCCAGTATCCGTGCTATCACCACCAGTCGTCTCATCTTTGACTGGAACAGATTCCAGGGACTCCATCTTCTCGTCTGATACAGACATCCTAGCTGAATCAAGGACGGGAACAGCTACAGTGGTAGTTCCAATAGTTCCAACCATTGGACCAGATCCAATGGCTGAAGCAAGTCCAGTAGTCATACTCCGTCGATCAAGCTCAACATACAACTCATTGACCTGTAAAATAATATAGCATGGACATGGAAGCCAAAAAATTTATTAAAAGAAAAAAAAAAGAATAAATAAAGAATTATATATATGTATTAGATATGTCAACAGCCCTAACCAATCCAAATCAAACTTCAAGACCGAATCTTTGTTCTTTCTGTTTTTGTTTTTGCTCCTGTTTTTGTTATAGTTTTTCAGTTTTTGAAGTATCACGTAAGTTCACCATATGGTAACCATGGAGAGGCAGTCTATTACCTTCTCAACAAGCTCTGCATTTTCTGTGCTCAACTTCTCAACCAGTGAGCGTGCTGCCTCCAGCTGGGAGTTCAAAACCTCATTTTCAGAAGCATGCTACATCAGACAGAAAATTGTCAGAATATCAACAGGTAATACTACTGGGGATGCATTATTATCATTTCATTAATCCCACAAAAATTATCTAAATTGCAAAGTTATCCCTAAATTAAAAAAATCATCCACATGTAATTACACTTCTAACAAGGTCAGAGAGAAAATATGAACTCCTATAGTACTGATGAAAACACAAAAGTCAATTTTTGGCACAAGACATCTAACATACATGGACCATTCAAATGGAAGATTCCTACTCATGCATAGGACTAACAAACTTATGAAAATAGCAGATCCAAAATGTGCCAAAGATCTGGAAGAGTGTTACAAACCTTTGTTACTTCAGTTGATGAGTGAACAGAGGAGGTACGCTCGAGGTTCTGAGTCTGTGACTGCAGACTAGATATACTTTCGATCAGCAGTTGGTTTTCCTGTAAGATTTTGTTCCTAGATTCTTCCAACTCCATCACCTGCAAGGCTTTGTTTTTAAGTTCCATATCAGAACAAACTAGAGAAGCTTGCTGTGAACTGGTTGTGAACAAATAATAAGGTGTGCATGAAATATTGAAGTCCATTTTTATCAAGAAGTAAAATGGGAACAGAATAAATAAAATTGTGATAAAAAAGGCAATAGATTGAAGGTTTCTATCGAATCCCATACTCACCTAACCTCATCTAATGCCTTTTATAGGCGGAAAATATATGATCAATTTAACAGAAAAATAGTTTTTAAGAAGGGAAGCTTTTACTGTCTGACCATAACTTTTTCAGCATGGGAAGCTTCCTAGCAGAACACATAAAGTTGTGACTTGCACCCATCTGAATGTGCACCAGATGCATTCAAACATGCTCTTATGCTAAGAATACTGTTCCTAGTTGTTCTCATCAAATAGGTTTAATAAGTAGACTGATATTTTTTTACTCCAATATACATAATAACCCCGTAGGAGACTGATATATTTTTTTCCCATGCTGAAAAAGTTATGGTCAGACAGTAAAAGCTTCCATCTGAATGTGCACCAGATGCATTCAAACATGCTCTTATGCTAAGAATACTGTTCCTAGTTGTTCTCATCAAATAGGTTTAATAAGGAGACTGATATTTTTTTACTCCAATATACATAATAACCCCATAGGTACAACACCTATGTAGTTTTTGTAGCATGAGAGCATGCACCAAATTGGTAAATCGATAAATCCATTCAGCAACTATATGGTTTTTAAATTTAGGCACAGCCAATCGAACACTAAAACCCTAAAACTTTTGATCCACCAAATTGGTCCTCAGTGCGGACCTAATACAGCCTAAAACCATCTGATTCAGTTTGACATGATTATATTAGGCTCCGAATAGGTACATGAACTTAGTAACTGACAATACAACATATACAAGTACTCCTGAAGACTTGAGGTAAGTCAGCATCCATATAGATAGATTAAATACCAGTCAGGATCCACATTGAAACGTACTGTGAGTTCAATAATCCATTTTAATTAAAGGCTTCATGTGGATTACTTAGGTTAACGGAGCACCATACCTGAATCCGTAGTCTTGTGTTATCATCTTTCAGGCTATCAATTATTTCTTTGGTTGAAGTCTGTTAAAGGAAAGAATTTGAAAATCAGAAACACATACAAAAGACTTTAAATTTAAGTTCTCCGCACATAAATAAACAGGAAGGGTATCAAAGGGGCATAAGACAGGACAAACAAATAAAATTAAATATCATAAGGGAGAAAATAAAAAAAAGAAAAGAAACTAAATCTGGTTACTACTGAGTCCTGATCACCATCGCTCAACAATTATTAGTTCTGCTGCCATTCTGTGAGGCAATCCACAGCCCTTTTGATCAATTCTTCAAACTTAACCTTTCTTATGTGCATATAAGGCCTCAGGTGTGGCAATTAATGTTGGTTCATAAAATGGACAAGCTAACTAAATTGTGCTGTTGGCCAGATTACCAGTTGGAGACTTGGTTTGACATTATTGTAATGCATTAAAAAATTCTGTGTAAATAAAGATTACTTTGTCTATAGTTTTCCATTACAAAGAGCTGGGGGCAAAACTTTAATGAATAAAGCTAGAAAAAATGGATAGAATATGACAGTATTCAGTTTGTAACAGTACAAGTTAATGGATAGAATATGACAGTATTCAGTTTGTAACAGTACAAGTTACTTTAATGTGGGTGATGTCTCATGCTTTCATTATTTAATATGATTTTTATTATAACAACTAACATCCTTTTCAGTAAACAAACATGTTTTTTTTTTCCTAGATAAAGTTTATGTGTAAGGAAAACCAAAATTGCCAACCCAATGCGATTATTCGCTCCAAACATTTAGAAGTTTTTGCAGGAAATATACTTATGTACGTATGTAAACTGTAATGTTTTGCAAAGCTCTGGACAACCCTCCATGTCAGATCGCCAAAAATTGGATAGCATTAAAACAAAGAACTACCATCATTGGAAAAAAAAAAAGGGGGGGGGGGGTGGGGAAGAGGAAAACAACCAGGCCAAACTAATTTCTACACAGCATTTATGCACCTTAAATAGACAAACAATTCTTTAAAAGTATAATAAAATCAAAATGTTGAAAAAAGTTATACGCTTAACAACATAAAAGAAAAATGTCACCTCTTTCAAAACCCAGGAATCTTTCTCTCTCTCTAGGTGTTTGATCTTTTCCTCTAAGTTCACCTGTTGGGTGTGGAAAACTGTATAATTTAGCGAAGCAAACATAAATCATGCATATGAATTACAAGAATACATGTGCATACACAGGCAGACACCAAAGAAATGCATAAAGCCAAACAAGGGAAGGAAAAGCAAATAGTTGTAGGGGTCAACTGAGAAAGTCATGAAATTTCATTAAAATATTATCTTCCATTTGTAGTCAAAAGCGAAATGTCATTAAAATATTATCGATACCATCAAGTTCAAAAATCTACAAACTTCGATTTAACCCTATCATACAACTCAAATCACCTCTTTCTGGATACAGGAATCTTTTTCATGCTGTAATTCTACAACTCTCATCTCTAGAACAGCCTGTAAAAGTTATCCAATTAAATAAAAAAGCGTCGGTTACATAGGCCTTCTAGTAAAAACAAACAGAAGAAATACATAATCGCAATATGAAAGGAAAACTAAGCACATCTAAAAAGTTCGGTACCCCATTGCCAGTCTATTCCCCATGTAATATTACATTTTAATTACCTGTTTCTGTAAGTATGAATCCCTTTCATTTTTAAATTGTTTGACCGTCTCTTCTAAGATATCCTGTGAAAGAAACCCGATTACTAACTGGTGCTTCACAATAAATGTTATAAATAAAGTAAGGTCATCATATAAACATAACTGGAATCCTTTTCATTTAAATTACCTGTTTCTGTATGTATAAATCCTTTTCATCTTTTAATCGTTTGATTGTCTCTTCTAAGTTAGCCTGTGGGAAAAATAAATAAATCCAATTAGTAACTTGTGCTTCAGAAATATATATATATATATATATATAACGACAGGCTATCATATAAACATAACTGGAATCCAAGAAAACAAGCATAAACATATAATAAATCTATCCTTACCTCTCTTTGAATCCAGTATAGTTTATCGGCCTCAGCTAAAACAGGCTGTAATACAGAATTTTGGGGAGTGCCACGAATTAGCAAATGGTGATGAAGGGAACCCAAAAACAAATAGAAAAAGGAAAAATGGAATTCAGAAATCCTGAAGAATGCAAACAAGTGACACACATCGTCTCCACTCCATCTCATTTTCCGTCAACACGTACAGCCAGGACACATGAAGTACAAAAAATCTCATTGGAACCCGCACTTTATAAAAATTAAAGGAAATCACCATTCCCTACAGCTACATAAAATCATAACATTCAATTGTCACCACATCTCCAGTCAACTCCATGTAAACAGTTTAACTAATGGTTTCTTTTTCTTTTAGATTGTAAAAGTACTGATTTCTATTAAAATTATGAACACAACTGATCTACCTCCATACCGACATGATTCCACGAGTATTCATGTTGCAGAGTCATATATCTCTCATAACAAATTCTAATGAAAACGCTATGCTAAGGTTCATCAATCCTATTGCAAATGTGATACATATACAAACAGAAATGTTTTCGTTTTCCAAATCCATGCGAAGAACGAAGCCATCATACATTTCAAATAATCGTAAAATAGATCAATACGCAGAACACCGAATAACTTTGCATCCGAACCAATACATCATATTGAATATAATCAAACTTACGCCTTCTGTGCCATTCGCGCGGTGTCTATCCAGATCGACATTAGGTTTTTCCACATCGGAATTTTGAACATCACTTGTCTCGGAAACTTGACCGTGATGGTTCTGCTCGACGACGTAATTCTGATCCAGAGAAGCTGTTTCTCCAACACCAACTGCAGCATCTTCGATCGTTTTGTTCTGCTTGTTCTTCTTCTTCTTATTCCTCTTCTTCTTCTTCTCCTCCTCCATTTCTGTAGCTTAAATCCTCAAACTCAATACACAGAGATCTCCATGATTCACCACCAGCTTCAATTCCAGCACAATATCATATCCCAATTTCTTTACCTACAAATATAAAATAAAATTCGAATCTGAAAGTAGAAATGCGTGAAAACCTAAACATAGAGATTAAGCTATTGAGATGCGAAGTAGAAACAGTTTCAGAGACTTGGGATTGTTTTGAAAAAATGATGAATGAATGGAGTGTGATTCGAACGCTTACGTACAGATCCAAAGTGCTTTGCAGTAGGAATTCAGGTGCGTGAGAATTTCAAGCCGTTGCTTGGAATCGCAGTTTCAGAAAGACGAGAAATGGGGAAATCTACGAGGAAGAGAAGAGTGATTTAGAAAGTCGGTAACGGCATTCCTAGGGCTTTGGCCTCGCACTTTACGTTTAGTTGCTCCTTTAACGGTGGGTAGACGGTTGAGATCTCGCTTCGGAAAGAAGGATTGTGCAAATCGAATGGTTTAAAATTCAGAGTCTACTTGTGAGATTGTCTAGTCAATGGAGCGAACGGTATAGTGATTTCTTTCCCATTTCGGACACTTCTCGCATATGAGCCGAGTGGTAAAACGAAGCTCCAACCGCAAAGCATGAGAGTTCAAGTTCTTTACCCTCTCATTTAGCCGAACGTGTATTTTTTTTCCTTTTTCTTTTTGGGTAAGTAGGGCAACATGTATTTGTTTATAGATTGACTTTGGGTAAGCAGGCCAACATGTATTTGTTTATAGATTGACTTTCAACTATCAACTTCTTTCTAGTGAATGCCATGGTGTGAATTGTTGCTGTGTTTGATTAGATTAAGAGCTCAATTCATACTATTTTGGGGATTTGGCTATTAATCCACAATATATAACTTATTTGGCAATTAGTCAAGAAATTTTTTTTAAAAAAACTCAAATAGTCCATTTACCCATAATCTGACAAAAGTAGCCTTTGAAACCCATGTCTATATTCTTCCTCCCTCATTCTCTTTATTATGTCTTTGATTTGTCACCGGCAAACATGACCACCACGCCATCGAGCATCGCCACAAGATTTGGTTCCTCCCTTCTTCCCTTTCTAACTAGTCACCGGCAAGCATGACCACTACACCGACAAGCATGAGCATCACACTGTCGAGCATCACTGCTAGATTTGGTTATTCTCTAACCAGATTTATTCAACCATCAGGTTGTTTGTGTTCTTTATCTTTGTTCTACGATTATAAGATTCAAAATAACCAAGAGAGAAGAAGGTGTGAATGGTGCAATTTGGTGATCTAGTGCTATGAAGATGATGATTGATTTTGCTGTGGAGATGATAATCTTCGAAGGAGGGCTCGACCAAGAGAGAAGAAGGTGTGGATGGTGCAATTTGGTGCTGGGGTTCGTTTTGGGCAATCAAACAATTTCTCTATAATTTCTTAAGTTTTTTTATTTCAAGAGTTGCAATTCAAGTTCTGAACAAAAAAAAAAAAAAAATGCTTCCTTTACTATATATAAAATAGTAAGACTTTACTTTACAGGTTATATTGACTTTAATTAGGTTGATATCCTCATAAAACCAGTTTTACGAAGTAAACCATACAAAACCATAAAATTTTACTAAAATTTCACTACTTCACTGTAAAATTTTACTACTTCAAATCTAGAAGGAAACAAATGAGCCATTTTTTTTTACACGAATATAAGGAATAATAGTCGAGCTTCAGATTGGAGAAAATGGAGTGTCTTTTTTTTTTTTTTTTTTGGTTGAGCTTTAGCTCGGAATGTTGGGAACAATCCCATCTTTACAAGAAGCTAACTAGGCCCTTGTTGCGCACCTGCATGCCCAACTTTCGAAATAGTAAAATTCGCTGTAAAATTTATTTCGTAAAGTAGTAAAATTTTACAATTTCATTATAAATTTTATTACTTCGTAAAGTAGTACAGTTTTATGAAGTATTATGTTAGACGGTGTCAAGTAGTAAAATTTTATGATTTTAATTTTTTTAATAATTACCTAATTACCTAATCAATATGGATCTTTTTTTAAAATATCAATGAGTAGATTCCAAAAATATATATATATATTTAAACGGATATGTATATTGTAAGTTATAAGTTTTTAAAAATTATAATACTAAAAGGTTAAGTTAGTTACATAGGATGCCCTTAATAACAAAAAGGGGAGTGCCCTTAGTAATAATAAGGGTAAACCAGGTATTTTTAAAAAAAGTATGACTAATTAATAAATAAGTTCAGTCTCCTTGGTTAATTGATTTAGAAAAACTCTTACTTGATTAATTACCAATATTTTACCAAAATATGGACTAATTACCAATTTCCCTTACTATCTTTCATTTATTTCTACACTCTTTTTACTTATGAAGGAATATGAATGCAAACCCCATCCCGGGTAGCCCACTTAGCTGGGATGGGCTTGGGACAAACTGTATACTTGGGCATCCTGGATTCTATTCTCATTAAAGGCGCTCGCATCTCACTTGGTGTACAGGTCAGTTGTGGGGATTTGTACACCCAAGGTTTTACCTGATAGGGTCAGATGTGTACAATTCGGTTTTGTTGGGGTTTCCTCGTCATAAAATAAAAATTAAAAAAAAAAAATGTATGCAATCAAAAGGGAAAAAGAAATTTAAAAATAAAAGATGACGGTCAATTGGGCAGTTGAACCGACTACTAAGAGGAGAGGGGGGGAGGGGGGGAGCCACGTGAGGATGGGAACAAATTCCAGCGTAAATTCTATCGACGCATGGCGAGCTCCACAGCCCCCTGCCCACTTTCCTCTCCCCACTCTTTGCAGTCAACATTCGAAAAATAAAATAAAACAGTATCCTTTGCTTGATGGGTTATTTTGTATTTTTATAGAACTCCAGTATATGCAGAAATAATTGTCCAGAAAAAAAATAAATGGTATTGGCAAAAATTTCAACATGGTAAACGACTTAGAATAAAATTGTTAGCTGTTTCAACTTCTAATGTAAAAAAAAACCGATTGATGGACTCTAGATGATTAGAATTTGCAACTTAAGTAATTCATAATGTTATCCTATGTCAAGGGTCGAGACGGTAAGATTAGATGAAGATGGGTAGCCAACCCAACAAGTCACTAATTGAGGAGTGATTGGATGTGTAACAACCTCTACCACCCTCCCCCTCTTCCCCAAAAAAAATAAAAAAAAATAAAACCAAAACAGAAAAGTACATGAAGCTTTAACATTATTTAAACATATATCTTCCTTGTTTAATTGGCATGGGTATTTTCGTATTCCCATCTTTAAATAAATCAAGGATTTCCAAATGGTCTATAAAAGCAATAGAGGATTCAATCAAAAAGACAAAAAAATTATTGAATGGACACCTTGGGCCACACTAGCTTGGTGATAGTTTTTATCAACCCATCACCAAATCTGAACTCTTTCAAATATGAGATTAATCTCATGGGTTCTTGCAATCCCTTATCCCACATGAACTATGTTGTGATTAAGTCAATCTAAACTTGGGGTAACCCTATAATTTTATTTTATTTTGCAAAGCAATGAGGTATCTGAACTATAAGAGTCCGACTAATCCCCGCTTTCCCCATGCGGGGCCACCACCCCATAAGATCATTTAACGCTAAGGGTAATAGCTCTGCTTAATGGCTACATACCTAAGAGAAATTAATTGATTTCGAACCCGAAATGTCTGAGTTTATAATTCATGTTTTTGTCGCCAGGTAAACTCTTGTCGGTTAGGTAACCCACATTAGATAAGTAGGGTTTTGAACACAAATCATACGTTTTTTTTTTTTTTTTGGGCATTTACTTGTACTAGACTTTTCTTTTGAACTAACCCAAAGGGTTAGTTTAGATATACTTCATGAGGAATGGCATTGGATCGAGTCAATTGGGTTATCCAGTTTGACAATTAATTACTACGGGAACAAGTTTGGAAATAATATGATTAATCATAACGTTTAGTTTGAGTTTGGAATCTTATTATTATTTATTTACCACTATTGCATAAAATTTTCATAGATGCATGCTTATTTATGAACATCATCCACCATAGTAACTATATTTAATTGAGAAGGTTGAATGCCCCACCACATTCCATTTAGCTCTTATTTGTGACAATAACGAAATATGCATAATTGGATTTAGAGCTACTTTAATTTGGCATATATCTTTTGAACCATAATGTTGTATGGGACAAGATTATAATTAATTAATCAGGCCAAGGGTGGGTTGTAGCCACCCAAAACCAAACTCAACATTCTCCCATTTGTGATCCACTCTTAATTTCTCCTCACACATTTTACGTGCATCGTCGAGAAAATACTTCAGTTGCATATCTTTACTAGTTAACATGATAACATCAGGCAACCAAATAAAAATAAAAGACGAAAAAAAGGAAAACAACAATATTTTCAAAATTTTTTAATTGAAAAACGGAAAAAAGTATTCAAACAATTATGTGAAAAAGTCTATTTGAGATTATAGAAGCATTTAATTAGTTTGGTAATCAGTAATTTAGGATACAAATGTCAGTATTTTTTTATTAAAACCAAGTCTAAAAAAAATATTTTTAAGCATTTTTATTAGTTGGTGTTGACTTCCCTTAAGTAGGGGTGTTTGTGGTTCGGTTTAATTCGGTTTTAGAGTAGATTTCAAATTAAACCATTATACTTTGATTTTGTTCTTATCAAACCAAAATCAAACCATACTATGAAAAAACCAAACCAAAAATTTTGGTTTGTTTGATTTGGTTTCGGTTTTAACCTATCAAGTAGAAACAAATCATTAGGGATAATTATTTACCCCTAAAAATAGAAAAAATGACGATCCAAACTCCAAATAAAAACAATTTTAATGATAGTATTACATTAGCAATTTAAAAAACCATTAAACATTGTATCAAAATAAAAACAAAAAGCGAGAGGCGAGGCAAACTTTAGTTTGATTATTTCCTCAGTAGGTTTTGTATTCCTACTACAATACTATCTATTTTATTTTTGTTTGAATATAATATTTACAAACTAAACCTCAATTTATAATATATAA
Organism: Liquidambar formosana; assembly: GCA_039720395.1. NCBI lineage: Eukaryota > Viridiplantae > Streptophyta > Magnoliopsida > Saxifragales > Altingiaceae > Liquidambar > Liquidambar formosana. The sequence goes on along the minus strand of CM077821.1, from coordinate 49,634,801 downwards.
AATTTTTTGGTTTTTCAATTTGGCTTGGTTTTTAAATAAAAAAAAACGAAAACCAAACCAATTAAATTCGGTATTCCTCAGTAGGTTTTGTATTCCTACTACAATACTATCTATTTTATTTTTGTTTGAATATAATATTTACAAACTAAACCTCAATTTATAATATATAAAATTTTTTGGTTTTTCAATTTGGCTTGGTTTTTAAATAAAAAAAAACGAAAACCAAACCAATTAAATTCGGTATTCTAAAATTAAAATAAAAAACAAGCTGAAAAAAAGAAAAACAAAACCAAACCAAACCAAACCAAATCAAATTACGAACTCATATATTATCCTTTTCTATATATAATGGGTTATTATCAAGTCACCACAAACTTACGAATAAAAATATTAATTATTTAGATTAAAACAGAAAACCGACCCAAGCTAAACTAACACGAGTTCACATGATTAGTCTTATGCTCTCATCTAAAGGATGAAAATACAAATATTTAAAAAAAAAAAACAAAGAAAAAGAGGGGGCAGGTAATTGACGGCGACGGCGAGCAGCAAATATCGCCAGTCACCGTTACTTCGGGACAGAGTTGACATTATGAAAATTGGTACGGGTAAGAACGGCTGTATGCATATTTTGGCGTCCCTATATAAGACTCCAAGGGCAAGTTCACTCATTCTCTGCGAAGTGGGAAAAAATCAGGGGGTTGGAGGAAAAGCGGGTTTGGAGGCTGGCTGTGGATCTGCTTGAAAGCCGTCTCCTTTCACCGTTATTCCCGTTCCATCGCGATTCTCCAAAGCTCTGCATCTGAAGCCCTAATTTTTTTTGCCCCAGGTAATCTCATTTCTACTCCTTGCCACGGTTCCTTCAATTCCTAGGGTTGTACAGTAACAGATCAACTTGATCGGTATCGATCCATTTCTATTTCTATTTCTATTAACCACCCCTGTTTGTTTCTCGGGAAAAACAAAGGAAAATGGTTTTAAGCATTTTCCTTTCATTTCTCTTTACTTCTCTTTTTGTGTGTTTGATCTATCCTGAAATCTTATGGATATAATTTATACTATAGTTTGGATTTCATGAGATGTTAGATTTTAAACCTGGATGTTATTCGTTTGTTTGTTTATTATTTGAACCTTGATCCCCTCTGGTAAATTTTTGTTCATGTGGGCCTGTACAGTTCTGCTTAAGGTCCGGGGTTTCAACTCTTTCAGCTTATCGAAGCATCATGGCTTCGAAACGGATTTTGAAGGAGCTCAAGGATTTGCAGAAGGATCCTCCAACTTCTTGCAGTGCTGGTATGAGATATCTGTAGATTGATTTCAGAAGTTTGCTTTACCTCATTGCACACTTTCTTTTGTTGTTGTTGCTGTCATTGTCGTTTTTTTTATGTGTGTATGTCTTTATTAATTTCCAGACTTGTAGACGTTATGAAACTTAATTTAGTTAATTTAATGGAAAGGAGTTAAATCAAGAGGAGAAAATAAGAAAGGACGATAATTTGGCGCAAAGAACAAAAAATACCTTCTTTTCGATTTGTTAGTTGTGTCACCCTAAATCACGTCAGTCCTAAATATGATAGACGTGACTTTAATTGAGTAAGGTTAACGAAAAATGAGTTAAAGTAAGAAGATATTTCGAGGAAGGACATAATTATATATTGATATGAAATCATATTCTTTTGAGTACCTGAAATGATTCTCCTGTTCTTTCGTTTTCTGTCATTTGGTGGTTTTTGGAGTTATCTATTTCTTATCACTGCTTAATATTTCATTATTATTGATTGGTGATTTGGTTTGATGTTTGATAGTTAGGTTTTCAGTTTTCTACATGCTAATGAAGACAAGTGACAGGGATTGTTGAATGCGCAGTCACTTGATTTTGTTAAAAATTTAGCAATCTAAGAAAGTTTTTATGGATTCCAATTCACATAGATCAAACTGTATTATTTATTGTGTATTTCTGGTTTATAGGCAATTTATTCTCATGTTTGTAGTTCACACTTACTTATTTTTCAGTTGGTCTTACGTCTTAAGGAACTCCCATTTAGTATTCTGGTTGCATGATTGATTTATATTTATTTTTATGTATTTGTTTGATTGTTTCCACTCGAGGTTCGTGAGTTATTAATCACAATATATCATTCCAAATATATTGTGTAACATTTGGATATGTTTAATATGTAATAGGTCCTGTAGCTGAAGACATGTTCCATTGGCAAGCAACAATTATGGGACCTGCTGATAGCCCATACGCAGGAGGTGTATTCTTAGTTACTATTCATTTTCCTCCTGATTATCCTTTCAAGCCCCCCAAGGTAACTTTTCGCATGTGCAATTTTTGTACATTTTCTAATTTGTTTCTAATGTTAATGCATGGAAAGTAGTGTTTGTTGTTCCCTGAGTACCATGGAGTGGAAATTATTTTGGTTTTTTTATATTTTTTATTTTACATAAGAACTATATGGTTTGACATGTTTATGTCGTTATTTCCATATGTTTAAAGGCCGGAAACACCATTTCCTGTGAATTTTAAATTAGTAATTATTGTTCTTGTCCAATAGCTCCTCAATTTTCATGATCAATGAGCTAGAGCATTTCTTACAATCGGGACATGCTAATATGTATATCGAGAGTAAACTGAATTGTTTAGAAGGGTAATGGAATTTTTATTTATTATTATTTTTTTAAGGGTCAGGCTATTGCCACCACATAAAATATTCTAAGCCTCCATTTAATTTACATTTTTAAGGTTTTATAAAAAATATAAAAAAAATTTATGAAAACTAATCACATAGTCTATTAAAAAATATCATTCCGGACAATTTTGTAGAAGAGAGTTTTTCTAAAATCTATCATTTAAGTAGACTTTTTGGCAATTTTTCATAGAAAATGAAATAGAGATTGTAAATGACCAAAAAGTCTACTTAAATGATAAATTTTGGAAAAAATTTCTTCTACAAAGTTGTTCAGAATTATGTTTTGTAGTGAACAATGCTATTAGTTTTCGTAAAAACCTTTTATATTTTTCATAAAATCTCAAAAAGTGTAAACTAATGGGGGGCTTTGAGTACTTTATGTGATGGCAATAGCCTCACTCTTTTTTTAATACCCCTTCTCTCTTGGGATATTTGGTTGGAACTCTGTAAATATATTTGCATGTTGGACTGTGTTTTTGATTGCTCTGTCAAGTGCTGAATGTTAATGCATTTTTTTTTTTTAGTAATAAAAAAAAAGTATTATGTGATTTGTTTATCATCTCATGAAAGAATTGGCTATCCTTAAGAAACCTTCAGCATGTCTCTCTGAGTCTCTGTTGTAATATTATTTTTTAGTCAGTAATGCAAATTGGCAAAATGAGGCCTTGGTTTGCAGCACTATAGCAATAATTATTTTCTTCAAATGAAGAAGCACAAATACAAATGCAGGTCTTTGTTGACATATGTGAATTACTAGATTTTTAGTAATCCAATGTCATATGTGCATATCCCAATTCCATTAGAACATTGGTTTTTGGATGTCATGTATTTAGTAGAACATGTGACTATGTAGTGTTATTAACACAACTTTTGTAGATGGATATTATTATTATTTTTCTCAGTGGAATTGGCATGTTTATTGCCTGTGATGAAGAATGGGATCTATACGGGTCAAAAACTGGACCGCGAACTATGATGAAGGATTGGAGCTAATTCTACCGTTTGATCTGCAAACACAACACTCAAAAACAGGATTAAAGAGAGGCCGAAGTGGGTTCGGCCTTAACCTCTTCAATGCTTAAGTTAGTAACTGTATTGCTTTTTTAGGAGGGGAGGAAAGGTAGAAGACGATAGTGACAAATTAGGGTACTGTTTATCGTACCTCATTCGGGTGCGTAATGTTCTTTTTATACTCATTTGTACGGATTGACCTGAGCCAGTTAGGATAACCTCTGGGGTTGAGTTAAGCCTAACCACGGTTAGCCCAATAATCGTCAGACCATGGTTTGTGGACCCTGGTTGAATGGCTAACCAGGGGTTAGATGTAACTGCCTGACTATGGTTAGTAGACCGTGATGATAAGGTGGAACTTTGGCGTGACTGAGACTGCCAGGTGTCGTAACCTGAGTTGATGTCAGGTTTTGAGTGATGATGCACATTTATGAACTGGTGAGAAGATGGACCGAGTTGATTCTTCAGGTCAGGCCCCTAGTACTGGGGCTCAGTATTAGGGCCAAGAGCCCAGGCCGTGAAGGTGAGACCTCAACTCGTTCTCTTGGCTCGAGGGCTATGCCGTGTGGGCTATTCTTCAATTCTGGTGTTTTTCTACGGGGAGCTCGTTGGATAGAATTTAACCCACACAGGATCAGTGTTATGAATTTGAGTTTATATATATATATATATATATATATATATATATATATATATATTGTTTTTTTAATTAAGGTTTCTTAGTACTAAATATGTGGCATAAAATGTCATGGGATGGTGCTCAAGGGTTCCTGTTATATTTAAAATTTTCTTTTTTGCATTTGTGTTCAATGTATTGTGTGTGTGTGTGTGTGTGTGTGTGTGTGTGTAAGAGAGAGAGAGAGAGAGAGAGAGAGAGAGAGAGAGAGGAGAGGGAAGGCTTACACATTATGTTTTTCAGGTTGCATTTAGGACAAAGGTCTTCCACCCAAACATCAATAGCAATGGAAGCATTTGTCTTGATATCCTTAAAGAACAGTGGAGCCCGGCCCTTACCATTTCTAAGGTTTGACTTCGCTCTTAAGTCCTACCAAATTTTTTGTTCTTTACATAATCTGTTTTGGAACCTCATTCTTTTTACTTGAAAATGGTTTATAGACATTTGTATTACTTACACACAAAATTCACATAATGGAAAATGAAAAAGGAAATGATTTTTATTTTTAAGTTATATTCAGGTTTAACTTGGAGTCAAGTTTTCTTGTGCTTGTCTGTTGACATGGCTATTCATATATTTCTTATCTAGTAGTTGTGTAAATCGCACAAATAATATTCCATTGCCCTTGGAGGATGGATGAATGACATGGACTCCATAAGCAATACGAAGTTGGTTATCAAGTGGAATGAACTCCATTAGCAAAACAACAACTTAGTCCTTTTGGCTGAGAAGCTTTGTTTTGTGTAGTGTTGGTCTGCCAACTTAGCTTAGAAGAATTATTAGCATTAAACCAACTTCTACTGGGAAATTCTAATATCAAGCTGATAAAAAATTCTTATATCAAGCTATTGGAGGCTTTTTAAATTGACAATCCGGAAGAATTGGTAAGGAATAAGGGAAACTAGGTCAGGCAACTATTTATTCTTGGGGGAATTACATATTGGTCTGACTGCGGGTAAATAATTACATATCAATACAAATGACTTCTAACTTCGTAGTAGATGATGACTAACTTAACTAAGAATGACTACTAACTTGTATTGATGTGTTATTATATGCATGTAGCCAGACCAATCTGTAAATCCCCCTTTATTCTTTACCAATTTTAATGAGAGAGATTTTGGTTTCCCAGTATAGGTAGGGAGTTCTTAAATAAAACATAGGTTTCCTGTTTGCGATTCTCTCCACTTGCCTACAAATTCTTGTGACTATGCTTTTTTGTATAGAATTTAGGACTTTTTCCAGAAATAACTGCTTGAGTAAAACTTTCTGTGGTTATTCATGACTCTATGATGGTATACTGCTTGGCATTCTTCCTAACCCATATCCTGCAATTTTCTGAACCTTTTGTATCATCTTTATAATATTATGTTAGAATGGAATTTTGCTGCTGATATAGGAACTTCACTTTGAATTTTTTTGAATTTAGGAGAATCTAATTCAATGTCTATGAACCATCTATTATATTTTTACATTTCATGCCTTTCAGATATATATATATATATATTATGTATTTGGGAGAAGGAATTTTGAGTGCTAATTGTCGGATGACTAACCATGCTTGCAAATCAGGTGCTGCTCTCTATATGCTCATTGCTGACTGATCCAAATCCTGATGATCCTCTTGTACCGGAGATTGCCCACATGTACAAGACTGATCGTGCCAAGTATGAAAGCACTGCACGCAGCTGGACGCAGAAGTATGCTATGGGATGATGGCTAAGATCCTTTACAAGTAGATTGCATTTCTGGTTTGCTGTCTCTCCTAATGGGCACGAATAAACCAGTTTGGTAAGAGGAACCGTTCTTGCACTGTGAAATCTATTTTGGGGGTTAGAAAAAGAAAAGAATGGTACTGAATAGAATGTTGTTCTTGTACATTGTTGTTTGAAGCTCTTTGATCATGCCTATCAGTAATGTATCACAAACTGTACTTGTGAACTTGAGGATATTTTTGTGGAAATGGTTGTTGTTGTTGTTGTTGTTGTTGCCACTCTTTCTTAACTGTTGGAAGTAGGGCTATCTAAGAATTATCTCTGCACTAGCTAAAAGATACTATGTGCACATGTTTTTAATATACTCCTGTTGTTTTTAATGCACGTGAGATTTTGCTCGTCATGGGATCCACTGTTGCTTAATGAGATCCATCAGATCATGGATCATGTTACCTCCCCTCCCCCCCCCCCCCCCCCCCAAAAAAAAAAAAAAAAAAAAAAAAAAAAAAAAGAGGGAAAAAAAAGAGAGGAGGGAAAAGGAACCCCATAGCAAGTTGTTATATGTGATTGATCGTCACCTCCCAATCCAAGCCATGTAAGGAATGCAATAGCGAATAAGAAGAGGTAAAACAAGCTTGAGCATCCACATCGACGTGAAGCTTTCCTTTCACCTCCCCCGCTCAAAAGCAAGTTGGATTCTTTCCTTCTCTTGGGGCCCGGGCCCATAAGTCATTAGTCAGTAGCTATACTGGCGGTCCTGAATAAGGTACCCCAGCACCCACAATCGCATCTTAAAAGCTAGACTAGATGTGCATAGCACGTGCTTTCCCCATTAATTTATTTAAAAAATGAAAATCATATGTTTTGCCCAATTATTTGAGAAGCACACCTAATCTCATGTTTATTTATATTTTGTTACTTGGGCCTAGTGTTTATTGTGGGTGTGGCGGCATTTTAGGTTAAAAAATAAGACTACACAAAAACTGTGCCAGTCCTGACCGCCCTTCTCATTCCAGGCTGGCAAAGTCCATCCATCCGGACCCTCCATTAAAATGGTTTTGGTTCTCTAACCAAAAAAAGAATGGTTTTGATTCACAGTTCCTACGTAAGCTCAGGATTTATTCATTATTGGGTACAATGTCACAACTTTGAGACTGTCCTCAAATACCCCCGGTCTAAGGCCTGCCTCACCCCATTTGTCAGGAAGACTCAAATCTGGAGGGTTCGGTGGTATGTTAGTTCATATTTCATGGGTACTCTAATAGAGGTATTTTACATTAGAATATTCTTTCGGACACTCTTTGTAATGATTAACTTCTTTCAAAAGCATGATGTCCGCGCAAAGAGACCAGTTTTGTATTGATATGTAATTAAAAGCGGTTTTATTACCATCGCTTTCAGTGGCGCTATTGCTAGAAAACGCTATTGATAACACCGCTTTATGGAGGGTTGTTATAAAAGCGCTCTAAGAGCGCTTAAAATTAACTTGAAATCGAAGTGCGTTAGAGATAGGTATGTATTGAAGAATGACGAGGGAGTCACACAAACGCAATGATTATTTGTCATATGGTAATCGTCTTTTGTGGGCCCGACGCTTCTTTCCCTTTCCTTTTTTTCCACAGTAGACAGAAGAACAAAATCTGGCACAGCCTTTCTGAATTTCAAAAGGTTGGACGTATATTCCTATTTCCTGGGGTTACCTGTTATTGTTCAACCTATCATCATCTCATCGTCAAAACTCTTCATTCCAATGGCGGATTAACACACAGATCCAATCCATACTTGACGCTCAATTGTAAGAGTGATTTTTACCTCTTCTTTTTCCCCGCTTTATACTATGCTCAGTTTTCTAGGGTTTCTCCTTTCCATTAATATGTATATATATCTTTTGGTTTGATTTAAATATTAGGGTGAAATTTTGTTTGGATTATGTGTCGATTGATGTGCCGATTCACATGTTAGACGATTTTTATTTTTATTATTTTTATTTTTTTATGATTTTATGACTGATTGTGAAGCTTACATTCGGTTTCCCGTTAACTTCTGTTTGGTTGCTTAGAAAATGAAGGCAAGGATGAATTTTTGAGTCTTATGGTTCTTGTTGATGTTGATGTGTCTTCTTTTCTGAAATTTTATTGGCATCCAGACGAGCATCAGGGTTTATTTGGTTTCTCGGAAAATGTACGAAATTTAGTTTATGTGTTGATTGATGTGCTGATACCACCATTTGTGGCTCATTTGGAATGAGCTTTTCATTCTTTTGACTCACTCCTCAATTTTCTCAGAAATGAAAAGGGTTTGATGTTGTTTCATTTTTCTATTAATCGGATAGTTTTTTTTTTTTTTTTTTTTGGGGGGGGGGGGGGGGGGAAATAAAACTGTACATGATGGTATGAAATAACAGCTCATAATCGTCTTCTTAGCCAACCACATCTAGTTGGGATCAAGGTTTAAAGGATTGTATTCTCGTTGTTGATTCAGTTTATATTAAATTCACCCCCCTCTCGGCGGGAATCCATTTATATTAAATTCACTGATTAATCTGTGATCACAATTTATTTCTTATTCATTGGATGTTTCTTTTGATCAGATGAACTTTTTGGTATGCAATATGCAAATTATGTATATAGTCTGGGTAATGTGATGGATTTTCAAGTTTCAGGGTACTGCTGTATAGCACTGTGGTTCAGCAATTCAGCTTTTCAAACATCAAAATGGGCATTTGCTTGGGTAAGGTAAGTGTTACTTACTCATGTTTATGACTTTAATCATAGATGAGCTTCTTATGTCCATGTGAAAGTGGCTAAACCACTAAAGTAGCATGGGCAATAGCTGCAATTAGTTTAAGTTTAATCAATTTCGCAAAATATGGTATTAGAGAAGTTTCTCACTACTCATCCCATGGAACATCTTTTGCTTCTTGTTTGAGAAGTTATGATGTTGAACTAGACCTTTACTTTTTATTGGCACCCATACATTATGCACACACACTTTTATTAGGCATCATGTAGATCCTCTGTCTGGAACCATAAATGATGCTTCTGCATTCGACTGTAATGATCTTCCCATTCTGTTTGCTTATAAAAGATAATTAATAATAGTGTTTTCTTAATGTGTGCCCTTAGGGCACATGTTAGGATGCATTTAGTGAGGCAATCATTGAATAAGAAAATGCATTTGCACAATTTTCTAGGCATTTTTGGTTTTTCTATGCAATTTGCCCCATTCTCTATGCATTTTCATGTTTTCTATGTTATTTTCATCATTTTCTATGCATTTTTCACATTCCTATGTAATTATTGCCTCATTAAATGTATCTTAACATGCGTCCACATTAAGAAAACCCTTATGAAAAATGAAATGGACTGATTCAATTTCCATGGAAGTCCAAATGGCCATAGTAATATTTAAAAATTTTCTGTCTGCTGTCTGGCATAGTAATATTAAAAACAACCACAACAATAATAAGAAGAAAAATTAACTTAATGGGCAGTAGGAAGCCTTACCCCCAAATCGGCCTCTCCAAAATGGGGTTAGGGCTGCCTACATCTTACCTCTCCTAAACCCCACACTATTGGCGGGGGCCTTGTGTACTAGGTATGACCTTTGATAAAATCCATCATTCTGGCCATATAAATAATTAGTTTTGTCAATGTAACAGTACCATGACATGATGATTTTGAACCTTGGTTTTGTATGTTATATAATGTGGGGTTTTCACTCTTACCTTCTTTAAGTTATTTGACAAAGACGTTATTATGTGGTTATGACACTTGTAGCATATGAACGATGGAGATGACTCTGATCATAACATCGAGTTTGCTAGTGGAAATGTACACCTCATCACTACAAAAGAAAGTTGGGAGGAAAAGCTGTCAGAAGCAAGTAGGGATGGCAAGATTGTAAGTCTTCTTATATCATTTTTTTTCCTTCCAAAAGAAATTAGCCATATTAATTGGTATTTGGATTTTTGTTATAATGGTGCCTCCAACTACTGTGATGTGTCTTGACTGAACAGATTTATTCACTTTTGGAAACTAATACTATATTTATAGAATGAGACCAGGGGTATACCACCAAATTTGGACTGCAATAAACGAGGCTGAGTTATATGAAAATTTTCTGGAACCTCTGCAAAAAACCTTTCCATTCGAGAACCAAAATCAGCATGCGCCTAATCAAATTATCAGACACTTTGAATTCATAAAAAAATTCAACTCTTTCCATAAGCACTATAGTGTGTTCAGCTTTGATAAACTCGACATCCTTCTGTCTTTCATCCTCCGAGTCTTGATTACCAGTGAGTAGATGATATCAGCTACCAAGGATTTCATGGCCGATGAGACAGAAAATCTATAGAAGAATCTAAAACCAAATATCGTGTGCCGAACAGAAACTGATAGACAAGCAACCCACCTATTCCATTTTCAACTTACAGCATAGAAGACCTATCTATTGGAATCACCCACTTCCTTCTTATGTTCATTGTTTAAGCCAGAAATACCCGAGAATCTCTTGTTTAACAAATCGTCTCTCCAACCAATCTTATTGCACCGTTCTCAGATATGAAACTCCACCATCCAGTTCTGATCTGAAACTCCACTACTCTAAGTAGTAATACCAACCGCAGCAGCTCTTATTACGTCTTATTCCCAACTTCAACATACACAAGTAGTTCACCTTTCTCTTAGCATTATTCATTTGATAGAAGAACCTAGTTTTTACGGTTTTCTCATTTGATAGTTGGAGGTATTTAATCAACTCTTCTAAGTGTTTAATTTTTTGATGTCCAACTTATGATATTTCTTAATCTGAAGTACTTCTGAGGGCGGGCGTGGCTTATCTTGAGGGTTGTTGGGTTTATGTTATAAATGATCTTTTGACAATGTTTTCTCATGGCCCTCTCTAGCACCTATGCTTGATGGTTTTCTAAACCTTGACCTCTCTCTTTAGTCTAATCTAAATTATTATCTTTGCATTTTCTCGTCAATTGTTTTAGCCTTCCCTTTAAATTGTCATTCTTTTTTGTATTTTACCCATACAAGGCCATTGTCTTTCCTGCTTTTGCAGATTCTTGATAATATCGTCCTCTTAATGAACACTAAGCAGGTTATTTTCTGTTGTAAATATTGTCATTGTTAAGTGTTAACCTTCTTTTCCTACTACGATATACTCCTACCAGGGTTCAGTGCGACCCATTCTTAATTAAATGTGCCAAATTTATTTAAGTAACCCAAAGTTATAGAATGTATAGCCTAATAGCAAGTCATATTCTGAATGTCTCATCCTGTTTAGTAATTATATCCTATATCCTGAATTACAATTTGGAAACACCATGTTGCTGCTTACACTCTTGAATCTGTTAGAAGTTAGAACACAGTGTTGCTCTCTTTCTGTAGCTGCACAATTTTTTATTGAAGACACAACCCCAGTCCAACAATCTCACATTTTTTGGCTGCTTTGGTTCACAAATAGACTATTATGATTTTGACTGTTGTATGGTGCTTTTGTTCTTATTCCCTCATAATGCCTAAGCGACAATTTATTGTATATAGAAATTCTTTTGGCGGTTCACCTTCTAATATTGGTTATAACATCTGATTATCTTGACTGAATAATATTTTTCATCAAACTGTAAATTGTACTTTGCCCAAAAAAAAAAGTATAAGATGAATATAACCATTTATATATACATTATATACATATCTATAGGATGATGATCAGGTAAGCACGTGCTGATATAACTTATATCAACACCCGCATTGGGAGTTGCACCTTGTGCATTAGTAGGATATGAGGTACATTGGACCAATGCAAGGGGTGCAACCCCCGATGCATGGTGTTAATATAACTTGTATCAACATATGCTGATGGGAACATAATCGTATATATATATATGTGTGTGTGTGTGTATTTATGTGTATGCTTGAATGTTTTGATGATGCACCTTCCTTAATTTGGCTATTTTCCCCTTGATATCCTTGGTGGGGGCTGCAACCGAGGGGCTCTAAATTAACCCTCTTCTACATGAAAGAGGTGGAAGTATAAGAATGCAATTCTATTCTTGTTGCATAAACAAAACCCATTCATAAGCAACTTCCTCTCTCTCTCTCTCTCTCTCTCTCTGATGCATACGAAGGCATCAGTTATCCCAACTTTCCTATTAAAAGTATAAGAGGAGAGGTTGCTGATTTGCCATTGAAGTAATTTGATTTGTGGTGAGTTTTCTTTCATATTTTTCTTTCTCATTTTTTATTGGAGCTGAATATTCAACAGGTGGTAGCAAATTTCAGTGCAACATGGTGTGGTCCATGTAGATTAATTGCACCATTCTTCTGTGAGCTATCTGAGAAATACCCTTCTATGATGTTCCTTACCATTGACGTCGATGAACTAGCTGTAAGTTATTCTTACTATTATATTAGAAACCTTGAAAAGGAAAATATGAAGTCCCATTTTAGACATGTTGAAATAGCTCTAAGAAATACTTATTTCTGAATGATGCGCAACGTTGAACTTGATCTTTTTTTTAACGGTCATTAACTCCCAATTGTAGCTATGCTCATTCTCACATATTGGTAGGACTGTAAAAGAGTTGAGTAGTAGGCTGCTCAAGCTTGGTTACGAGCTTAAAATAAGGCTTCAGCTTGGCTTGTTTAGCTTACGAGCAAGCTTGAATGAGTAGTGATGTACTCAAGCTTGGCTCAAAGAATTAATGAGCTTCAAAATGAGGATAGAGCTTGGCTCATTTATCTTACAAGCAAGCGTGAAGGAGTTTTTTTCCGAGCCGATCTGAAGCCAAGCCCGAGTAGATTGGCTCATTTTACAGCACTACATGTTGGCCAAATGAGGACTGACCCAGCCTGCAGCTATGGGCTCCACCAGTGTAATCAACAAGACAAAAATAACGAAATGAAATAATGAAAGAAATAGGAAATTCAAACAGATAGTGAGAGCCGATTGTGTATTGATCCTTCTGTATGTTGATATTTTTGCATGATTTTCCTCTTAACATTCCAACAATTTTCCATCTGGCATGTGTGTAATGCAGGAATTCAGTACTTCCTGGGATATTAAAGCCACTCCAACTTTCTTCTTCCTTAGAGATGGGCAGCAAGTTGACAAGCTCGTGGGGGCCAATAAGCCAGAGCTACAAAAAAAGATTACTGCTATATTCGATTCAATCACCCAGTGCAGTAAATGACTGGTGTGGTGGTTCCTGTATCAGTGAGAGGCCCATGAACAGTCTGTTCATTTTGTTGCGAGTATTTTAGATGCTTTGTTGTGCATTTTTGTTTTTATACTTTGCCTTAGTGTGTAAATCTGACTATTTATATAAATGCCTTCTGTTTTTTTTGGAAACGTTGAGATCAAAAACTTGGGAATGATGGTACCCTGTTCTTTGGAAAAACAATAATCCTGAATATGTAAAGAGAAAAAAATAAAATTCTGTTGTGTAGATTGTTTAATTAGCTTTGATAATCTTCTAAGACCTCTAGCTCTGCATGCCCGGACATACTGGAGCTGATTACGGTTCAAGCTCAACTGGACTATTTTGTAGGCTATTTAACCAGCCTATGATCAATTGATCATAGCAAACTCTAATCTTTTGCAAAGGATAGCACAATGGGCTTAGTCATGAACAATACTAGCCTTTGCATCTAAGGGCGTGCACTATAATCCCGGTGGTTATATATTCTTAGGGAAATTAGCAATAACCCCTATTAGAAGACTGCTTTTAACAAAAAACCCACCATAAGATTTTTTAACTCCAAAACCCTTTTTTAAAAGATTCTTTAAGCAAAAGGAAATGTTTTTTTTTAAATACCTGTTTTAACCTCCTTTTATATTTACAAGGTATGTTACGTAGAAGAGAGAGAGAGAGAGAGAGAGAGAGAGAGAGAGAGAGATGAAGAAAAAGCAAATCTAAAAATGAAGAAGAAGGAGAAGGAGAAGGAAAACTAGATCTGGGAAAAAAAAACCAGATCTGGAAAAAAAAAAACCAGATTTGGAAACGTCCCGCGGTTGTTCATCAAGGCTATGTTTAGACCTTCTCCAACGACGGCTCTTCTTTTATTTCTTCTTCGTCATCTTCTCCTCTGGGTTTTTTTTTAGTACAAGTGATACCAGAAATTTCATTCCAGTATTGTCAACAGTAGGTTGTTATTGTTGTAAGATATCATTCCAGCATGGTCAACAGTAAGTTGTTACTGTTGTGCATTCTCATTCCAGCATAGTCAACAACAAGTTGTTACTGTTGTAAATTAACAACCACACATCAACAAATTATATGTGAATATCAAAACATCAATATGTAAGCTGTCACAATAGTAACAAAATGATAAAGTGTTACTTTTTTAAACACAAATGAAAGGAAAAAAAAAAAAAAAAAAGAGAGAAGCGGTGGAACCATGGGAGAGAGGGAGAGAACGTGGGAAAAAAAAATGGCACTATTGTAATTCTGTTCAAATTGAAAAGTAGGGGCATTTTTGTCCGCACGGGATTAAAAGGAGTTTTGACAAAAGTGTTTCTTTCATAAAGCCTATTAGAAAATAACTCTTATACATAGGGGTTTTGACCAAAATTCCCTATATTCTTTGTATGATTGTATGATCAACTAGAACTCTTTGTCATTCTAGAGAAGTTAAAACCTTTGTACAATTAAAAACTGTGAGATTTTATACGGTTTGTTTGAATTGGTTACATGGTTTTAATAACCCATGAAGATAACATAGAGTTTACAACACAGTCTTATGTTTTTGTGTATTGAACAAAAACAGAGGTTAATTTTTTTTTAGCATTCAGCCTCTTTCTCTTGGTATTATAATATTTTAAAAAGGGTAAATTGCAGAAAACCCCCCTGATGTATGGGGGGTGTTTCACATAACCCCCTTCATGTTGAAAACGTTGCAATGTCCCCCCTAACATTTTAAATTTATTTCACTTTACCCTACCGTTAGGCACCGTTTTTAGAAGATGACGGAAAAGACTCACGTGTACATCACATGACATAATTACTCTTATGTTTTGCCATAATTACCCTTCTAGCTGTTTAAGAAAAAAATAATAATAAAAATAACGAAAAATGGAGCATCACCGTCCTTATCCACATATAGGGTCACTGGTGTGATCTTCATCAGAAGCACCTTATTCGCCGCCGCTACCCCTATAGCTATTACAACCACCGAATTGTATGGTGATGGTTAGTTAATGAGGGTTCGGGCGTTGCCGTTGTCGAGAAATCCTTAAACTCAGACCAGATCAACTGAGCCATGGCGAGCCAAAACGAAGGAGAAGGTAGCAGATTGACGGATTAGAAGAAGAAGAAGAAGAAGATTTGAAGAGGGGTTGCCTCAAAACAGCATATTTGGTTTGAGAGGTGGGCTGCCTCAACAGGAGGCCAAAAAAAAATAATAATAAATAAAATGGAGAGATGAAGAAGATCTAAACAGGGGCTGTCGCAACAAGGAGCCAAAAAGAAGAAAATGAAAGAGATGAAGAAGAAGAAGATTTAACGAGGAGTTGTCTCAAGATGGCATATTTGGATCTGGTTCTGATCTTCACTTCCAATAGTCATTTTCCCCCTTTTCAATAGTCATTTTTTTTGTTTTTTTTTTTACTTTCAATGATGAAGAATGAAATTGCCGGATTTTTTTTTTTATCTTTTATTTTTGGGCTTTCTCCAATCTTTTTTGGAGTTGGGATGATGAAGAATGAAATGACCGGCAAAAATGGAGTTGGAAAAAATGGAGTTGGCCAGAGAAGAGGGTTCGCCGGAATGGTGGGTGGTGTGCACGTGAGGGTGGGGGCTATCTCCATTCGTTTTTGGAGTTAGGATGATGAAGAATGGATTGACTTGAGATTTATTTATTTATTTATTTATTTATTTATTTTATTTTATTTTTCTGGGTTTTGTTCGATCTTTCTGGAGTTAGGATGATGAAGCATGAAATAGCCGGAAAAAATGGAGTTGGCCAGAGAAACGGGTCCGCCAGAGTGGTTGGGTGGTGTGCACGTGAGAGGGAGGGTGAGGGATAAAGTAGACTTTTCATCTTTCTGTTAACACCGTTCATACTATTTAACGTTTAATGTGACATGGGGGCACATTGCAACATTTTGAACATTAAGGGGGTTATGTGAAACACCCACCATACATCAGGGGGGTTTTCTGCCATTTACCCTTTTAAAAAACACCTTCCTTTGAATCTTGAATTTAGTAGTTATTGTTGTGCAAATTGACATTGGGATGGAAAGAAATATAAGGAACGTTGTTCGTTGATTGTAGTGAAATGGATGCCTCATTCTTTGATTTTATGAGACACCGACCGAATATGAATATGCCAGTGCAGTAAGAGTGGATTTTGGTTTATTTTTGGGGATGAAGCCAAGATAAGAAATGGCCCAGAAATCTAATTTCAAATAGGTTTTACCCCCAAAATGTATAATCATAACTAACGTATATATACCCACGCGTGTTTTAGCTTGTAAATGTTGGGCTGTCAGTCACCAGACAATTTCTACGCAACTTATGCCATCCTTAACCGGGTGTTTAGGGATAAGTTGGCAACTTGGAATCAATATGCTTTGCATTATGGCCTTGGTTTTCTTCGGTGGAATAATGTACCACATATGCTGACAATATGAGAGTAGATAGGACTGTATACACGATTAAGCAGGATTGAGTAAGAAGTTGTTCAGGTTTGACTTGATAAATTAATGAGTTCAAAAATAAGGATTTAAGCCTAACAAGAAGGTTTGAATGGACTTTTTATTTAGCCAATTCCGAGTAATTTAGTTATTTAATTTATGGATAAATTACACCGAGTTTGGCTTGATAAATTAATAAACCCAAAATAAGATTCAGATTTAACTCGTTTATGTTAGAATGAGACCTTTCATGGAACCGATTTTGATAGGGTAGGCCAACCTAGGGTGTTGGTGGTAAACCGTCTTATCTATTCCAGGTAGTGGCTGTCGGTTTCCACCAGTCCCATCCACGATTAAACATAATGGTTGCATTTGTTTTGCGACTGTAGAAAAACAAAATGGTCTGAGGAGGAGCCGTAATATTGCTTGAAAAGACAACATGCGTAACTCAAAGGCCTTTTAATTCGGTGCCTCCTAGTTAAACAAAAAGTGGCGGTGCCTTTTCCTTTTGGCCATACTGACTATTAAGTGAGTGGACACACTAACAAAAAGGTGGAAAGGCCATATTCTTGTTATCCCTTTTATTTGTCCGTACTTTAAAACTAAGATTTTGGGGGGTTGCAAGTGGAACCTCCTCTGGCGGAATCCGCGTGGACCCCTGGCTTTCCCTAGTCGGTGCCAGATTTTCTTTTAGTTTGAAAAGAAAACTATACTTAGACAAAGGTGGCCAGGTGGGTGACGTTTGACTCAACAGCTCGCCATTAAGACCTACACCCTGCGTAGAGCTGGCTAAATAGATGTTAGCCAGTATTGTGGGCAACTGCTTAGTTTTTAGACGTTTCTTGATTAGATTTTGAACCTAGAAACAAATATGCTCAGGCACGGGCATTCGTCTTTGTCAAAAGACCAGTGCGCTTACATACTTTCTGATTCAAATGAATCAATTGGATTTTTTTTAGACGTATGGGTTTTCTTAGAAAAAAAAAAAAAAAATTGGTGAGAGTAGATGTTAAGAAATATTCATCAAGTGATTTACCAAAGAGCCTTAATTTTGTGGGGTAGATTTGGACAGGTCTAAAATTCGAATCCTTACCATCAAGGGAATTGACAAGATTTGAATCCTTATATCATAACAAATACATGTGTTTCATCAAGGGAATTGACAAGACGAGCATATTGGGTTTGCATTATCAATGGCAAGCCTGGTCATATTATTTGTTTTAAAGCGACGCCTAAGGGGTTGTTTGGCAAACCTAAAAACTTAACCAATTAAGGATAAGTCTAATCAATTTTGATTTTATACTATCTGATAAATCTCTTTTTCCTGCAAATCAGTTCAGCTTTGTTATGAAAATAAGGCATAAACATAATTTTTTTTCAAACCAATTGTAACTTGGTTTATTTTAAAACCAAATAATAATAATGGACTAAACCTAATCCGATCCAGTTTTTGAAATTCCCAAACTGGCCCTGATGCATGTAGAATCATCTCACTGAGTCACTGAGGGTGCAATAGCTTCCACGCGAGACTCCCACTTGTTTAAAACCTCACCTAAGTCACTTTCACCTCTAACACCCAAACCATGCTTTAAAAACTAAACTTGAGTGACAACCCATGTACCATTGTTTGTCAAACTTTAACAGGTGGCAGTGTCGCACAAACCAAGTCATAAAAAATAATAATAATTGCAATAATATAAAATTAGGCAAGGACGAAATAATTTTTATGTATGTGACGACCCATTCAATGGCGTGAGTACTATAAAATATTGTCACAAAGCTGGTCAATAATGATTATAATCAAGTTAGGTAAAGATGAAGTTTTCTTAATCTCTATATATGTGTACACTTTCATTCTCCGGGGAACTCTCCCCACTACCTTTTTCCGACCAATTGCCAATTCGTCTAAATATTCCTCTTACTTTGTTTACTGGGGAAAGGAAAAGAGAACACACTTAAAAAATTGTGCCGTTCTTGCGTAAAAGACATTATTACACAAACACTATCGTGCAACCCAGCCACATGTATATATTTTTTCCTCTTCATTCGTCGTTTGAGGACATGGACAGCAGTTTTATACCATTTGGGTATATGTCATACGCGTAGCCAAACAAAGACTTGTATCAACCAGCGTGAAAATATGAATATGAAAGACAAAGTAATTCCCTCATCAGGTGCAAATAAGAGTACAAACACATTATTTTTACACTCTAAATGCAATTGTAGATACAAATTACAACATACTTGATCCAAACATATCAAGAAACAAAAGAAAGAAAAGTAATGATAATAGTAAGTAAATGAATAAGATCAAGAAAAGCCAAATTTGATTACTTTGATTGATTAACAGCAGAAAGCATTTTGCCTTACCAGATGCTGTACGGTGGCAAATGCGATCTTTTGATCTCAACGCCCTTTCGGGTTCATGATCTGAGAGAACACAGCACTTGGTGTCAACCCATCAGAATCTTCACTAGCAAGGCTCCGACCGCCTATGCTCATCGTCATCCCACTGCTCCTTGAATCCATCACGTTGCCATCAAAACCCGGAGATCCAGTGGGATCCTTCTTCCCTCCGCAGGTTACATCGAATGCCCCCTCTTCAATGTCCATTCCGCCAATTCCCTTGCCACTCTCCTCTGCACTTTCCTGCAGCTGTAGAGCGAACTCAAGGTTCCACAGCACATCGCCCATTGCTGGCCTGTCAATACCCTGATCAGACACACACTTCATTGCAGTCTCAGCAAACTTTCTGAAGCATTCGGGCGCGATCTTCCCCTTCAGATATGGGTCAATAATCTGATCAAGAATGCCCTTCTTCTGGCAATGTAAAGCCCACTCTGCCAAGCTCACTTGCTCCTTTGGCAGTGTTGGGTTCAAGGCTGGCCGAGCACACAGAATCTCAAAGAGTACAACCCCAAAGGAGTAAACATCAGATTTTTCCGTCAGTTGCTGCCGCCTGAAGTACTCCGGATCCAAATAGCCAAAGCTGCCCTTCACAACTGTGCTGACATGCGTGTGATCCAAAGTAGGACCTGTTTTGGACAACCCAAAATCAGAAACCTTTGCCACCCACTTCTCATCTAAGAGAATGTTAGTAGTCTTAACATCTCTATGTATGATAGTGTGTTTGGCACCAGTGTGGAGATAATGCAATCCACGAGCAGCTCCAATGCATATCTCAAGTCTTTGCTTCCATGGCAGAGGGGGCTTTTGGGTCTTGTACAGATGCTCACGAAGGGTTCCATAAGCCATGTAATCATAAACCAGGATCATTTCACAGTTCTCTTCACAGTATCCAATCAGTGAAACAAGGTGGCGATGTCTAAGTTTTGAAAGCATTTCAATCTCGGTTTGGAACTCATGCACACCTTGCTCAGAGAGTGGGTTCCCACGCTTGATTGCAACTTTTGTCGTTCCACCATCAATTTCTCCCTTGTAAACTTTGCCAAAACCTCCCACCCCAAGGAGTAGAGCCTCATCGAAGTTTTTGGTGGCAGCCTTGATCTCAGCAAATGAGAAGTGACGACAAAGGTTCGAAGGGAGGGAGGACGCATAACTTCCTGTAGTATTTGTCTTTGCAGAACCAGCAGAGTGTGAATTTCCATATAGAGAAAGAGGAAGCCAACCGGATGGCCCATCGCTTGCACTCGAGTCCTTCCTTTGCCTACGGCGACGGGAAGCGGCAACAACAAAGAAACCAATGAGAAGGGCTAAAAGAACACCACCGCCAACACCTCCAGCAATGATTGCTGTCTGATTCTTTGACTTACCAGATTTAGATGATGGTAAAGCGAGTGACGGGTCAATTACTGCCTGTGTAGGAGCTGGAATTGGATTGGGCCCTGCAAGATTACCCTTCGCATCACTTATTTTGAATATCTCCGCTCCATTTAAGATTGCATTATAGTAATTGGGCTTTGAAGCTGGGTTTGGATGCAGTTCAAGCCACAGATCCTGCTGTGAACTGCCCCCTGGGAGAAGCACCACATAATCCTTATACACTGGCACTCCATAGCTCGGTGTCCACGCAAGCACATCAGCCTCTTCTTCTGCAGTTTGATTGTTGATGAAGATCTCAAACACTCTTTGATTAATTTTGTTCATAACACTTGAAACCTCACAGAAATGGAGCCTAACCAGGTAAGAGAAACCTGAGTCGACCGAAAAAATCCACGTCAAATTGTAGTTCAGGTTGATGTTGTTATCCGGCCCCATCGTTCTTGAAGTGGCATAGACATCATGCGGTGCAACATAAGTAGGCATGCTTTTAGGATACACGATTGTCACATTTTGATCGAGAGGTTCTGTCACCCCAAATTGTGCACCAAAGATGTAAGGCGTGTCATCATACCAGGATCTGAACAGTCCCGTATCACTGGAAGGCGAGATGTCATTTCCACCGACATTTAACCGATAGACACTCTCGAGGGCAGTAGTATTATCAATGTCGAACGGAGTTGTTTGGCCGACAATAAGGGCAGCTGTATTATAAATATAAGGCATCGACACAATCTCAATCCCATTCACAAAGGCATAGGAGTTAGGAGTACTGGTAGAAGGACCGAAGGTTATATTCAACGTTCCAGTGTCTACATTAACAGAGTACTCCTTAACAATATACGCAAAATTCAAAGCCTCGGTGGTTTGGGCAACACTGAAATTCTTAAGAAGAGTAAACGACCCAGCCGTGACAGAGAAGACAGCATTGGAGGCATTAAGCCCACTATAAGAAGCTGGATAAAAGTATAGACGGATAAATTTACGACCAGAGGCTACAGGAAAACTATAAGTGTAATTGGAGTGGAATACCCGAGCATTCAAGTAAGGAACTTGCGGAACAGAAGGGTCTTGGGTAGCAGCTTTGGATATTGACGAGTTCCCAGTTGCCATCGCAAACTTGGACCCAACATCGGTGGTCCATTTCCGACCGTCGGCGTCAGTAAGATCCGTTGGCGCCCCACAAGCTAGAGGAATATTATCAGTGGGTACATAATCGGCAGCTAAAATTACATGAATTGGGAAGGCCAAGAATATAAAGATGAAAATGGGCACCCATCGATACTCATCCCTGTCCCTCATGGAATCAAAAGCTGAGATTTTCCACTAATCCCCTATATTTTTCGCAACCGGAGGAGAAAAAAAGAAAATGTCAACGACTCAAAATGATGCAAATATTGATGACCGGAAGACCCCAAAGCTCTCCGGCATTCACCAGATCAATCAGAACCACAAGTACCACCTGTGACCAAAAATATGTTCAGACTCGACTCTTATAGCAATTACAACAAAGATCTGTGTTTCTCAATACTCGAATCGAAGCTGAAACCCAAAAGCAACAGCTCGAAACCTCACCTCATCAAACAAGGAAAGATCAAATCAACCACCACAAACATAAACATATATACGTATATGTAGGTACAGTCAAACGCACAGAAAATTCAAGATCTACGGCAAGAACAAGGTCAAATGAGCAGCAAATTTGCAGAAAATAGCAGGAAAATAAACTAGATAGCTGAAACACTGAGATTGTAAGATGGAGAGATGCATATGAAGAGAATTTCAAGCCATTTTTAGAGTACCTTAAGCTCTAAGAAGCCCAATGAGAAGAGCAGAGATTGTGGGATGCTGAAAAATGTACCTCTGGAAGCAGAGTCAGATCGGAGAGGGTAGGGTTTGATGGGGGGTGAAAGAAAAAGGAAACAGCTCCGAGCAGAAACCGTGAACAAAGTGGTTGGGTCTTTAAAGTCCAAAGATTCAATCGTTGAGTTGAGTTAATGGGAGTATTTCAAATACTTACTTTTGTTTAATGAGGGTTAGTTTCTCCATCTTCGTCAATACTCAATAATATCATCCTTGCTGTATTGCCAGCTTGGGGGTTCCGAAATGACGGGAGTGTCCCTCTTGTGTTCACTGTATTGCCAAATTGCCATTTCTTGAAAGTCCGTGATTGCCGAGAATGGCTGGATACAGAAGAGAAACGCGTTTGGGGATGGTGGCTACGCGCTCCTTCTTTCTCTTCTTTTGTTTCTTTATGTATTCTTACTCCCTATATCCTTCCGTATTGTGTGAACAGTGAGACCGTGTCCTGTATGAGTTGTGATCCTCTCCGACTGTAAGGCACGTTGGAGTAATAGCTTAGGTTTTTTTTTTTTTTTTTTTTTGGATAGGAAAAACGAATTTGGAGTTTAGCCTACATGATGGGGGTAGGAATCAGGAATTTTTTACTTGAGTAGTCGGTTAAAATAAAAAATAAAAAATAAAAAAAAACCTTGAATTTACTCACATAGTAATAGCATTTATCACGCATGGTTGTGGAGGCATGATGAAGAACTCACACACATACACATACCCATAGGAAAAATATAAACTTAATCCAATTACACATCTAGAGCTCATGTTACACCTGTGGATATATTAGCTTTGCTGATGTGGGATCAATATCTGTGGTTAGATTTGGTAAGATGAGTTTTGTTATTTCAAGTTAAGTTGAAAGTTTTTATATGACCACTTATACAATTTTCTAAAAAAAAATATAAATCCTAGTACATTACATTTTTTTTTTAAAAAATTTAAAATTTGTAAGGGCCATGGCTCTCATGAGTCCCCATGTAATTTTGCCCCCTAGTTACATTAGATATTTGCAAATAATGAGTGAGTCATGCCTATGATCCTGCATCGCGACTGAAGTTTATAGCAGAGTGGTAAGAGTTTAGATTTTCCACCAAGAGTGTTTAGATTTGAATCTCCCCGCTAGGCGGGTTGAGACAGGCCTTTGCCCAGGGCTTTGCATTTGTGTTTGATCCACGCACAGGGATGCTCATATGGAGACACCCCACCCTCTCTCCTCAACATTTTTAAAAAAATTAAGTTTACCGAAAGAAAAAAAGATCTGCACCGTGGGTCAATGGGTCATGAAACATTTTGTCCTTTTGTTTTGTTTAAGAAGGGTTAGATGAACTGTGACTATCTAAACCGTCATCTCACACCTCATGACAGAGATGGCCGTTTAAACAGTCAAATTGGTGGCCCCCGCTTGATGGTTTCCTTAATTCAAAGGCTTTTCAAGTGACCTAGATGAAGAGGTCAGATATTCAAGTTTTTCCAAGTATAATAGGATGCCTAATTAAATGTGAACATTTGAAGTTCTGTTGTATACTAAAGTAAAGAAAGAAAACGAAAAATAAGAAATAATTCTTAATTTTATAATAAATCTGCAGGAGAAACAAGAGAAGGATGTTTGAGAGAAGCTAGAGAGGAAATGCGTGTAGGGGACCCAAGGAGAAGAATAAAATGAGAAGAAGAGTAGGGTGTGCATGTGACTATGTGGGAGAGGTACTATGTGGGAGAGGTGGATGAGTTTTGGGCGAGGGCATAAAATATAGACCTCCCAATTAAAGGGTAAAAACTTCATGTAATTGTGATATGGCTAGGTGGTATCACTAGTCAATCACATGCAAAAAAGTGGAAAAGTAGGATTAACAAGTACATTGATTTTTCCACTCTGCTTGAATGTGACTAGCTGGTGATACCTCCTGGTCATATCACAGTTACATGAAAGTTCTACTCCCATTAAAGGCTAACTTTTATGAGATGAGAGTTGTCAGCCATATGCTGAACTTTTGAATGGGGAAAATTTTACCAATTATCACCCTACAAGTAGGTTGGACTCCCTCAATGAGAGTGGTTTGTCTTCAAATGGGTCTGTTTCCACGTCTTTTCTTTTTTTTTTTTCTTTGTTTTTTGTTTTTTGTTAATTCACATCTCTTTATGAGTTTTTGTTAATCCACACTTCTCCAAAAGGTATGATAATAAGTTATGGAGGGATGTGGATTAACAAAATCTAGAGAAAAAAAGTGAATCTAAGCCCGATCTTATCCAAGTTATCAGTTTACAAGTTGAAATCATTTCTAATATACTACTATAATAATAGAAGCAGATCACTATTGGAAAAACAAAAGATCACGGTTTTAAGAGATAACCGTGATCTTTTATGTAGGCATAACCATCACAGTTATAAAAAAAATCGTGATCTTTTAAAGAGTTTTAATCTCAATTTTTAAAAAACCGTGATCATAGAGCAACATGATAGATCACGGTTCACCTTAAAACCGTGATCCTTTTGGAAAGAGTTTTAAAAAAATCAAACATCATGCTCTTGTTCCCACGAAAAATAAGGCGTACATTTTTATTCCTTTTACCACTTTTTTTCCTCTCTTCCCTCAAACCCCCAACCCACTATCTATCGATTTATCCTTTATAAACAGTCTCATTGGCAGTTGGACTGGTAACGTGCCCCCCGTGATTGCTTGTATTTTCTGGGATACACGATCTTGCCGATTTGTTGCTCCACCTGTGCAATTTGATGCTTGAAACCCTTTTTTTAGCCATAGGTTTGAGTGTTCCCATTTTTTAGCCATAGTTTCAAGTGTTCCTAAGTTTTGTCTTAGGAATGGCCACCTTTTTGTGCAGATGTCAATTGTTGATTTCTACAACTATTAGTAGGTGGTTTTCTATATGAATTATTATTTTTACTTTTAAGAGTCTTCTTGCTTTCTTGCTTATTGGTGCACCTCCTGCTCCTAGTCTTGATGTTTATTTGATTATGATGTTCTTACATTGAAATTTGGTTATTAAATTCTATTTTCTTATATTGAAATTTGATTATTAAATTCTACTCTCTCTCTATACATATGTATGTAAATATATATCTAATGGGTGTACCTTGACTTCTATATATGAATATATGGACTCGAACATTGTAAATGTCATGGACTCGCATAATATATTGTTAGCTGTTATATCCTGGAAAATTTCGTTTGTCATCTCATGTTCTAAGTTTTACACTTGCTTCATTTCAGGATGCATAGGCAGCCAGAGCACGTCATGACTTTCTTACTAGATGAAATGGGGACCAGTGGATCTCTTGATGGACAACAGCGATTGGTTGTTAAGGGTAGATTTGCTCCTAAAAACTTTGAAGGGATCCTGCGAAGATATATCAGTAAGTTCAGATTTTCCGCCAAGAGTGTTTGGATTTGAGCTCTCCCCGCTAGGTGGGGTGAAACAGGGCCTTTGCCTGAGGCTTTGCCCCTTGTGTTTGATCCACGCACGGGGATGCTCATATGGAGACACCACCCTCTCTTCTCAACATTTTAAAAAAATTAAGTTTGTCAAAAGAAAAAAAGATCTGCACTGTGGGTCATGAAACATTTTATCTTCTGTTTTGTTTAAGAAGGGTTAGATGGATTGTGACTATCTAAACGGCCGTCTCACACCTCATGACAGAGATGGCCGTTTAAACAGTCAAATTGGTGGCCCACGCTTGATGGTCTCCTTAATTCAAAGGATTTCAGGTGACTTAGATGAAGAGGTCAGATATTCAAGTTTTTCCAAGTATAATAGGATGCCTAAATGTGAACATTTGAAGTTCTGTTGTATACTAAAGTAAAGAAAGAAAACGAAAAATAAGAGATAATTCTTAATTTTATAATAAGTCTGCAGGAGAAACAAGAGAAAGATGTTTGAGAGAGGCTAAAGAGGAAATGCGTGTAGGGGACCCGAGGAGAACAATAAAATGAAAAGAAGAGTAGGGTGTGCATGTGACTATGTGGGAGAGGTAGATAAGTTTTGGCCGAGGGCATAAAATCTAGACCCCCCATTAGAGGCTAACTTTTATGAGATGAGAGTTGTCAGCCATGTGCTGAACTTTTGAATGGGGAAATTTTACCAATTATCACCCTACAAGTAGGTTGGACTCCATCAATGAGAGTGGTTCATCTTCAAATGGGTCTGTTTCCACGTCTCTCTTTTTTTTTTTTTTTTTTGGTTAATTCACATCCCTTCATGAGTTTTTGCTAATCCACACTTCTTTAAAAGGTATAATAATAAGCTATGGAGGGATGTGGATTAACTAAAATCCATGGAAAAAGAGTGGATCTAAACCCAATCTCATCCAAGTTGGATAGGATCAATTTATAGGTTGAAATCATTCTTAGTATCATGTAAAGAATATATAACTTTTTCAACCCTCATATGAAAGTAGTAAGTATAAGTTGTTCGATCTCCGAGGACTCTTGGAACCAAATGCCCTTTTTCTTTTCCCCACCTTCACGTATGCTCTAATTGGATTGGATATATACCTTGCTTCATTCACCCCATTTCTCTTTGTCATAAAGGGTAAAAACGAAGTGAAAATAGGCTCGTCCTACAAAAAAAAGTGATATAAAAAGATTGACTTGTAGCGAAAGTGAACCACCTTTTAATATGGTTGTGAGAAATCAAGTATCTAACAGTTTATATAGTGATATGGTAATCAAGTGGCATCTTTTAAGTTGTTGTTTTTCATGTAAAATATATATATTTTTTTGATCTCTTTCTTGCTTCAACTAATATGATTTATCTTTTTTTGTAGGATCACACATAAAAATATGATCACCGATGCAAGTAATTAATGTAACCAATAATTGAAGCTACACTACAGGAATCATAAGGGCTGAACCTACACTACCAAACAACTCAGGCCCAGTAATCAACATGAGGAGAGCAAACAAACGGCCATGCCAATTGCCAAAGCAAATAATTAATGTAACAAGCCACACTCAAAATCCACACATAAATACATTGGACAAACATGTCATATATTTTTAACTGTATAGGGCAAATATTTCTCAAACGAGTTAACCCTACTATGAGAGAATAAAGAGGTAAAATTGTGGGACCTAATGATATCGTTAAACCCTAAAAATTGAAACAATCTTTA
Source organism: Liquidambar formosana (assembly GCA_039720395.1). NCBI lineage: Eukaryota > Viridiplantae > Streptophyta > Magnoliopsida > Saxifragales > Altingiaceae > Liquidambar > Liquidambar formosana. Next base: position 49,607,297 of record CM077821.1, on the reverse strand, counting down.
TTCTTTCATAGTAGGGCAAAATATAGGGTGAAGTGTGGGGCTAACTAGCATATATTTCCCCAAAAATTTAAATGGGGAAGGATCAAAGCCGACTTATGCCGCAGAACAAATGACTACATAATATTTAGCACTTCGGATACAAGACCTCAAAGTAGAGAGTAGAGAGTTTCGGTTGGGTCAAACTATTTTGAGTTTCCAACACTAGTTCAAAGGGCATCAAGCCTCATAAAAACAGCACTGGGAATTGGAAGAATGATCTTCGTGGAACTGATGGGAAGTCATAACTTCAAATGTGCTTTCCATCTTTTTCACAAGAAAAGTAAGATCTGCAAGTATAGTCTAGAACATGATTAACACAATGTGATAAGCTGTAGATGGAAATTATAAATATACAAGATAACAACTAAAGCAAGCTGGTGCATAATTTCCTTCTGGTTTTTTTTTTTTTTTGGATAACTGATATGAATAATTTACTTATTGAAAGGAGAAAAACCTATACCACTGTGTCAGACCAGTAATAGGGGTATATGCACACGTGTTGCACATGACCTATAAATTCCTAAAAATTTTAAAAACCTGGTCGTTCCAGCTTACTGCATGTTACTCACCACATTTCATGTATCATACGAGAGAGGATGATTCTTTCTACAAATACATAGGTTTCGAAGCAAAGCCCAATTCACCATTAAACAAAGCAAAGACGAAAACTTCCACAATTTCAATACTTGGAGCAAGCTAAAGAGCATGAATACACAAACCATAAGCAAATAAGAACAATATTTGTTTAAGAAGAGTTAGATGAATTGTGACTATGTGACTATCTAAACGGCCATCTCACACCTCACTGACAGAGATGGCCGTTTAAACAGTCAAATTGGTGGACCCACGCTTGATGGTCTCCTTAATTCAAAGGCTTTTCAAGCGACCTAGATGAAGATGTCAGATATTCAAGTTTTTCCAAGTATAATAGGATGCCTAATGTGAACATTTGACGTTCTGTTGTATACTAAAGTAAAGAAAGAAAAATAAGAGATAATTCTTAATTTTATAATAAATCTGCAGGAGAAACAAGAGAAAGATGTTTGAGAGAAGCTAAAGAGGAAATGCGTGTAGGGGACCCAAGGAGAAGAATAAAATGAATAGAAGAGTAGGGTGTGCATGTGACTTTGTGGGAGAGGTAGATGAGTTTTGGGCCGAGGGCATAAAATCTAGACCACCCTTTAAGGCTAACTTTTATGAGATGAGAGTTGTCAGCCATGTGCTGAAACTTTTGAATGGGGAAATTTTACCAATTTATCCCCCTACAAGTAGGATTGGACTCCCTCGATGAGAGTGGTTCGTCTTCAAATGGGTCTGTTTCTATGTCTCTTTTTTTTCTTTTTTCTTTTTTGGTTAATTCACATCCCTTCATCAGTTTTTGTTAATCCACACTTCTCCAAAAGGTACAATAATAAGCTATGGAAGGATGTGGATTAACAAAAATCCAGAGAAAAAGAGTAGATCCAAACCCGATCTCATCCAAGTTGGACATGATCAGTTTACAAGTTGAATTCATTCCTAATATCGTGTAAAAAATATTTAACTTTTTCAACTCTCGTACTGAAAGTAATAAGTATAAGTTGTTTAATCTCTGAGGATTCTTGGAACCAAATGCCCTTATTCTTTTCCCTACCTTCACAGTATGCTCCAATTGGATTGGATATATACTTTGCTTCATTCACCCCATTTCTCTTTGTCAGAAAGGGCAAAAATGAAGTGAAAATAAGTTCGTCCTACAAGAAATAGTGATATGAAACATCCAAGTTGGACAGGATCAGTTTATAGGTTGAAACCATTCACAGTATCATGTAAAAAATATGTAACTTTTTCAACCCTCATACGAAAGTAATAAGTTGTTTAATCTCTGAGGACTCTTGGAACCAAATGCCTTTATTTTTTTCCCCACTTTCACGTATGCTCCAATTGGATTGGATATATACTTTGCTTCATTCACCCCATTTCTCTTTGTCAGAAAGGGCAAAAATGAAGTGAAAATAAGCTCGTCCTACAAGAAATAGTGATATGAAACATCCAAGTTGGACAGGATCAATTTATAGGTTGAAACCATTCCTAGTATCATGTAAAAGATATGTAACTTTTTCAACCCTCATATGAAAGTAATAAGTATAAGTTGTTTGATCTCTGAGGACACTTGGAACCAAATGCCCTTTTTCTTTTTTCCACCTTCACGTATGCTCCAATTGGATTGGATATATACCTTGCTTCATTTACCCCATTTCTCTTTGTTATATAAAGGGCAAAAACGAAGTGAAAGTAGGCTTGTCCTACAAGAAATAGTGCTATGAAAAGATTGACTTGTAGTGAAAGCAGGCCACCTTTTAATATGGTTGCGAGAATTCGAGTATCTAACAGTTTATGTAGTGATATGGTAATTGAGTGGCATCTTTTAAGCTATTGCTTTTCATGTAAAATATATATATATATATATATATATATATATATATATATTTTGATATTTTTTTTGCTTCAACTAATGTGATTTATCTTTTTTTTTTGTAGGATCACACATAAAAATATGATCACCGATGCAAGTAATTAATGTAACTAATAGTTGAAGCTACACTACCAGGAATCCTAGGGCTGAACCTACACTACCAAACAACTCAGGCCCAGTAATCAACATGAGGAGAGCAAACAAACGGCCATGCCAATTGCCAAAGCAAATAATTAATATAACAAGTCACACTCAAAATCCACACATAAATACATTGGACAAACATGTCATATATTTTTGGCTGTATAGGACAAATATTTCTCAAACTGAGTTAACCCTATTATAAGAGAATAAAGGGGTAAATTGAGGGACCTAATGATATGGTTGAACCCTAAAAATTGAAACAACCCTTATTCTCTCAGTAGAATTTCCAGCATGACTTAGCAAATAAAAAAGAATGCAAAATGGCCAAGTTGAAGCTCAGAACACCGGTATCCACAATTGGACAGGGAGCAGTGAAAAGACCATGCCGATAGGCCATAGCCTAGTTGCTGTTGTTAGTGAGCTTCCAGATGCTTTGGGGAGAATTACTTCTCTAAGGTTTCAGGGATTGTACAAGTTATTGCCACGCCTGGTTCAGCCATGATGGAACCACAATAAATCGCAGCATTAGCCGCAAGGAGCTAAGGCTCTTCTGCACAGAACTTTTATCAAACGACTGTAGTGTATATCATCAAGCGTGAACAAAAGAACAACTATGGGTCCTCAGCTCATTGAGACATCCAAACAAGGGATTTGGCTTTGGGGCATCCCCTCCAAATCCAGGTTCCCAAACGTACCCTAAAAGCGTTTCGCGTGAAGAAGAAAAAGAAGAAGAAGAAGAAGAAGAAGAAGAACATAACTGGCCAGAGGTGAGAGAAGGGAGATGGAGCCGCGTTTGGAGTTCATTGGTGAGGATGGTGGAGTACGCATTTGGAGCTGCTCGGAGATGGAATTCGCAGATGGAGAGAGGAGGGGATGGACGACGGCGAGTCGGTGACGATGGATGCGCCAAAGGGTGATAGAGTGATAGTGAGCGTGGCTGTAAATCGATTTTTCTCCATGCAGATGATTTTTATGCTAAAAGCGCTATTAATAACTGCGCTTTCTCCGTTTTCAATTTTATACTGAAAACGCTATTAATAACAGCGCTATTGAAGTTAAAAGCGTTATTGATAAAAGCGCTTTCAACGTTTTTTATATTTTTTTGGGGTGGGGTACGGCTTTCCTTTTTATACGGTTTTTGTTGCCCCTTCGTAGCGTGGTTGCAAAAGTCGCTTATATAGCGCACGTCATATATAATTATATATCCTCTGTGGCGTTCACCCTTTACTCGACTGACCTAGGAAAAAAAAACCTAGAGAGACGGCGGCAAAATATACAGAACGAAGGCCGACAGAGAAGCACTTCCATTACACTCGTTAAGATCATAGTCGTTGCACATCTCAAGGCATGCCCTTTTCTCTCTCGTTTCGTTTTCTTCCAAGATATTCATCTTCTAGGGTTCTTTTCTCCATTTTTTGAACTATCTAGGGTTCTACGATTTCCGTGTTTTCCTATTTTTCTCTCTCACATAATACTCTTGGAAAATATAGGTTGTTCTGTCATTCAAGGTGGTATTTGGAAATCATATATGTTTGTTATGGATGTTTTCAAAATTATAAAAAATGTTTTCAATTAAACTCTGATTTTCAGTCTGTTGATTCGCTATTATGCCGTGATATATTTCTTGTATTTTATATATATATATATATATATATATATTTAGTGTTGTGTTGCAGATTTCGAATCAATCATGGCAGAAGAAACTCCCATGGAAATGAAGGAAGAGGTGCAGGATGTAAGTTTCTGTTCTTACCATTTGCTGTTAATGTTTTCTGTTCCATTACGATCTCTTATAAGTTTCAATGTTACAACAAATGTTAAAAATGATGAGACGAAATCTTGTAGATTTGAGTGCAGGCAGAACATGACATGGAAGTTTCTCATTCGTATCAGATTTTTAAAGTTCTTATCTTTACTGTGCACGCTCTTTTGTATTGGCACTGTCATTGCATTGATTATGTGTTAGTATAGGATGTACATTTGGAGGCTCATCATTACAATTTGCATACGCTTGAGGCTTACGCTTTGGGCTTATTTGGTCGTCCTGTGAAAATTGAATGGTCCCATTCACGTTTTACATGGCTTTAGAGGTTCTAATTAATCATTTTGAATGTACCAATTATGAAAAGTTAGAGCCATCGCCATAATTGATGATTTGATTAGGATCAATTTTAGGTATTCATGAAATGTGTCTGTTTCATAATTTTTACCATCATTTGTTATGATTGCAGCCAATCTCTTGAATTGCCCAATTTAGAATGATGGATTTGTTCACAGAATTACTTGCAAAACAATGACACAATTCAATTTCCATGGGACATTTAAAAAGGTCCTTTGTCGATATATATTCCGCATTGAACAAGCATGATTTCATAATTGACGGTGGAGCTAAATTTGGATTAAATTAAAATTTTATGAATTAAGTGGATAATTATACACATGAATATTTAATAGAAATTATATAGCATCACATGGAGAAGTAGTTTCAGGCATGAAACTAAATCAATTAAGGCATATCATTTTGGTCATCAAAAGATCAAAACTGAATTGTGTTTGAATTTAAATTTACTCAAAAGACAAGAATATTGGGCAACAGGGAAGTTAGAATGGCAAATGTAACTTCTGTTCCATTATTGTAGTTGAATTTGGTTGAGTTATTTAGACCACCTTATCTTTCTTAGTGTATACACTATTTCTTATTTAAGCATTTTCTTGCAGTTTGCCCCATTTGATCCTACTAAGAAGAAGAAGAAGAAGAAAGTTGTAATGCAGGACCCTGTTGATGATTCTGTGGAACCACTGGCTGAAAAAACAGAAAACTTGGCAAGTATGTGTGAATTGAACAAAAAACTTGTTGTATGCTTATAATCCTTTTTTTCGCATGCTTACTTCTAAGCATTACTAGTACTTGGTACATGCGCTAATTTCATTTAGGGACATATTTGGTTTTTCATTTGCAGTTTCTGATGGAGTCGAAAATGCCTTTGTTGGTTTGAAAAAGAAGAAGAAGAAACCAGTAAGTTGAGAAGCTCTTTGCCTCTGCACTAAACCAGCAGCATGTTATTGGCTAATAAATTGATGTTGTGTCCTTTTAGGTGGAAGCTGATATCTTGAATGACGAGAATGCTGATTCTGGAGAGGATTTGGATGGTATTTACTTTCTATTCTGAATTTTGTAAATGACTAACTGCACTCACTAGATATGTTGCAGTTTTTGACATTTTAATTTATTGTATGTTACTTAGATATTTTTTTTTCTTCATTTCTCAGACCACACAGGTGAGGATGAAGAAGGGGAAGGGATTGTCCTATCGCAGTATCCTTGGGAAGGAAGCGATCGTAATTATGAATATGAAGAGGTATTCTTTTATATTCACATACCTAGTATTTTACAATCATAGTTTTGTTATTTTCTTTCTAGGGCTGAAAATTTTCACTATCAATCAACCGACAAATGTGCGGTTTTAAAACTACATGTTGGAGATTTCCAACATCTCTGTGGAATTTTTATGTTTAGTGGTCTTTTTAATGCTTAAATTTTATATGCAGTATGCTGTACTTTTGGTCATAATTTTCTTTTCCTGCTTAGTACTGGGTATAGTCTTTAGGTATTTGTGCGTGTGTTCATGCACACTCTTGTTAACCTGTAATGTCTTATGCCTTAAGATCTATTACAACTCAAGTATATTATTTAATTTCTTTCTTGGTGTATTTATATATGAGGGAAAAAAAAAATCAATGGTGCTTGCATGGCATATCTATATGTTCTCACAATTTTGGTAATTTTAGTTAAAGCCCTTTTAACTTGTGTCTTTGGTACATCATATCAATTAAATAAGATAAAGGCTCAAACCTTTATGATTTTGGTCAAATATATGTTTTTTTATGCTATTTCCCATGTCTCTATGTATATTTATCTCCGAGTGGGCAAGCGTTCATGGTTTTCATTCATTTCTGCAGCTTCTAAGCAGGGTGTTCAATGTTCTTCGTGAGAATAATCCAGAGCTTGCAGGAGATAGGCGCAGGACTGTTATGAGGCCGCCACAAGTACTTCGAGAAGGCACAAAAAAGACAGTTTTTGTGAATTTTATGGATCTCTGCAAGACGTATGTTTGTTTCTCTCTCTCTCTCTCTCTCTCTTGCCCCCCCCCCTTTTGTTTTTTTTCTCTTCTTCCCTCCATCTTCTCTTAGAGTGTTGTGGTATTGCTGATTATTAGGTTCAGATAATTGCCATCATTTCCCATTTTAATTTAAGAATTGTTGTTTTAATAAAAATTGTTTGCATGAGATTGCATTAAAACAAAATGAATGGGCCCAGAATGCTCTTGATCATTTTAAATTTCGAAGTTCCAATAAATGTAAATGAGCCACGAATGGCATTTATGTAGGAATTCCGGTTCCTGTGTGGCTATATTCTATTGGCTGAGCCATCAAGTTAATGGGAGCCTTCCCCCTCATGTTGCCTGCAGGCTTTAATAGTTGGGTGGCCCACGAGCCTGTTTAATGAGCCTGCATTGAGCGTGGCTTGTGTTTGATGGACAATTGGAACTTTGTTTCCCAGTGGCGACCAAGGTAGAAGGTGTGCCACGCCGGTCATGGGGCAAGCTGTTTGACTAGCTTGGTTAGCCATACTCCAGCCACCTATCCAAGACCCATCCTCAAACTATCCCAATAGAATGGATTGGGATTGGTTTTAGCACTCCAGTCAACATCAAGCCCTATTTAATGCCCTTCCCAGTCCTGCTGCTGGCCCAAGCAGGTAATAACTGTTGGGAGGCAAATGAAGGGGTGAGGGACGGGTTAATGAAGTGTTGAATTACCTCAAGCTGACGCCCGTTGATACCTAATAAGCCTGGATTAAAAGATGAAGGCCTTAGGTTCAGTTGAGCTCCTATTGATGGTGAGAGGGTAGTTAACCTTAGGTGCCATGCATCACCAAGTTTAGGATGAAATGTGTCAGCTCCTTGTCAGATATTTATCCTTTATAAACAGTCTCATTGGCAGTTGGACTGGTAACGTGCCCCCGTGATTGCTTGTATTTTCTGGGATACAAGATCTTGCCGATTTGTTGCTCCACCTGTGCAATTTGATGCTTGAAACCATTTTTTTAGCCATAGGTTTGAGTGTTCCCATTTTTTAGCCAAAGTTTCAAGTGTTCCTTTTAATTCGAGGGTGCTCGGGAACAGTCCCCAAATCACTATTACTGTGAGCATATAAATACCATATATTAGGGTTCTCTAGAGATGATTAACACTAACTTTTGTCTTAGGAATGGCCACCTTTTTGTGCAGATGTCAATTGTTGATTTCTACAACTATTAGTAGGTGGTTTTCTATATGAATTATTATTTTTACTTTTAAGAGTCTTTTTGCTTTCTTGCTTATTGGTGCACCTCCTGCTCTTATTCTTGATGTTTATTTGATTATGATGTTCTTACATTGAAATTTGGTTATTATATTCTACTCTCTCTCTCTCTCTTTCTCTATACATATATATGTAAATATATATCTAATCGGTGTACCTTGACTTCTATATATGAATATATGGACTTGCACATTGTAAATATCATGGGCTCGAATAATATATTGTTAGCTGTTATATCCCAGAAAATTTTGTTTGTCATCTCATGTTCTAAGTTTTAACACTTGCTTTATTTCAGGATGCATAGGCAGCCAGAGCATGTCATGACTTTCTTACTAGCTGAAATGGGGACCAGTGGATCTCTTGATGGACAACAGCGATTGGTTGTTAAGGGTAGATTTGCTCCTAAAAACTTTGAAGGGATCCTGCGAAGATATATCAGTAAGTTCTTTTTTATCATATTGGTGTAGATAGTAGCAGTAATTTAGAACATGGTGAGTGGTGAGAAATTTTGGCTTATTACTTAGATCATGGTCTGGTGGGATCACCCCAAAAACATAGTTTTAGCTTTTCATATATTTCAACTATAATTGTCTTGTCAACATAAATCTGTTATCAGTAGACAACTTACACAATGGGAATCTCTTTCTGATTGTGCCCACTCTGTTGATAACAAACAAAAAAATAGGGTAACTGAGCCCATGCTTGAAATATTTTATCAGTTATGCAGCTGTTAATTGCACTAATCTATCATTCACTTGATTGATATAGCAACTCAACCCTTGCTTTCAATGAAGCATTGGTGGCTGGTTTGCTCATTCAAATGCTGAGTGCAATTTTGGGGTTCACTAACCTATTCATTTTTATGTAAATTGTTTGATGAGCATTGCAACGATCCAAAGGAAGATTTCCTGGACCAGCACTAAAGTTGGGTGTCTCATACTCTGCAGACCACAACTGCAGCAGCCACTGCTCTGGTCCCCTTTCTGTTTTAATCTGTGATCATTATGAATGATATCCTGATTGTTAGTGTGTGTTTGCAGATGAATATGTCATCTGTAACGGCTGCAAAAGTCCAGATACGATTCTTTCCAAGGAGAATCGGCTCTTCTTTCTCAGATGTGAGCAGGTAACAACTACACTGTATCCTTATTATGTAAGCACATGCATATGCTTTGGAAAGTTTAGACATGGTTCATGGGTTTGAACTAGTATATGGATGGTTTTTATTTATGATCACACCGTTGATTAATAATGGAATCTAAATATTTATGTTTTGTCTCTGTTTCTTTCTCACATGCACATTTAAGGTGTCTAGAAGCGACTTTGAGGAAGAGACTACTTTAATGGTTTGCTCAAATTATTTCTAATGGTCAAATTTAGTGAGGGAGGGATTGCTTGATAAAGGCTTGTATTGCAGAGGCCTACTTTCATGTCTAAGCTAGACGTGTATTTCACTAACACTTCCCTAAGGACAATTTTTGTAGACTAGCTTGCCAACCACGAAGTTGTGGTTGGTCATGTCCAGTTGCTAGTCACTTGGGGTATTGCAACAAGGCATTTGCAGAGGGACGAGATAATAGTGAATGATCTCACAGGAATATTATTGTTCCAGGCACATCCAACCCCCCACCAAAAAAAAAAAACAAAACAATAAAAAAAATCCTTAAAAAAAGAGAAGAAAACTTGAATATAGTGTTATCGAAATGGAGGGTTCTCCACGTCTCCATTATTATTGTTCCCTTCTTTCCATGCTGAGGAGGTTTATGACAATAGGCAATATTTTTTTCCTTGCATTCTCATCAATGGCAGATAATTCGAATTTTCTTGAGTCTGTACAGGGAATTAAGTAAGAAATCTTGCTTTTTACTGGAATTATGCTCTTCTCTAAGAACATAGGCCAATCATCAAGTATGTTAGGGGATTAGTGGATGCAGCTGAAATAATTATGCAAATGGCGCTTTCTATTATTGACATGATGATTTTTTTGTTTTCTTGTAGTGTGGTTCTAATCGGTCTGTTGCTCCCATCAAAGCTGGTTTTGTTGCTCGAGTTGGGCGTCGGAAGGCTGGAACATAATCATCCAACTGGTTTTTTGTCTGTTTATGGTGCTAAGCTTCGATTGTGGATCTTAACTTTTGTATTGAGATATCGTATCGTGAAAAATATGAAGTGGTAAAACCCCCCTCCCCCTCCTCCCTGCCCCCCCTTATCTTTTTCCCGCATTTTTTTTTCCTTTTTCCCTTTCAGCTGCCAAGCTCTGGACTTCTGAGAGTTGACTTGTGAATTGCCAGTGATTGAAGAGCATAATGAAACATCATTTCACCTATTTGATTGGAAAATCCATGCATTTGTCCAGCTTTTGGGCTTATATTGTCTGGTTTGGTATGTCTTAGGGCTATATGGTCAAGTATTCAGCTGATTGCTTGATGCATTCATAGTTCATCTTTGCAGCCACTTATGTTGTAGACAAAATAAAAAGGTGCCTCTCTCCTTTTCCGTGAATTTTTTGGAGTAAGGTGTTTACTAGGAAACCTACAGTTTCTTCTGCTTGGAAACTGGGGAATGGATAGAATGGCCTACGGCTTTCCAAATGAGAATTAAACTAAATTATCCGTTTTTGATGGCATGTGGGAAAAGATGAAATGATACATGTGGGACTAATTCATAGAAAACGTTGAAGTTCATCTACTGATTCTCATTGAAGCACAAGAAGGCCAAGCAGCTCCTTATACATGGGCAAGGCTCTGTGAGTCGCCCTTTTTTTCTCTTTCCATTTCGTCCCACTTATGGGAGGAAAGAAAAGTGGCCCTTGGTGGGGTTTTGTACCCGTTCATTTCTCTTCTTTTCTATCCCCTTAAAACTCTCAAATAAGGAAAAATTGGTCCCCTCTCCTCCATTTCTCCTCTCCTCCAAAATCACTCCATTTCAAATGCACTGCCAGCAGGAAGCGAAGGGTGTGGGGTTAAGGCTTTGTGTGTGTTTTGATTCATCTTCCCCATCAGGGGCGGATGCACACGGTTACACGTACAACCACTGGAATTTTTTTTTTTTAATTTTATTATTTATTATTTTATAGGCTTTATCAGATCTGTTGGTATAAATGGTACGTTGACTCCTTCCCAAAGCAATAAAACTGTATAGTAAATCCAAAAAAAAAGAAAAGAAGAAGAGCTCTCTCTCTCTCTTTCTCTCTTTCTCACAATTCACTCATTTACAGTAGTTAATAGTCATTGGGGGAGGAGAAAAACTTACATATAATTGTGACGCGATTAATGTAGTGTCACGGGTCAATGAGAACTAAATAAAATGAAATTGTCAAAATACTTTTTAACCTATAATCCCACTTTACTTGTTTGTTATTGACTTATGACACCATATGACTATATCACAATTACATGAAAAACTCACTTAGGTGAGGAAAAAAGAAAAATTTGGTGTCAAATTGATCAAAGTTTCATCGGCTAATTATCACTGTTAGTGATTCTCATGTACAATCACCGAAAAAAAATTCCAAGATCCGCCCTGTTACCCATGATGAATCTGATTGACCACGAGCCCTTCAAAATATCTTGAACTCGTTCTCTCCGTCACTAGCAAAAGATAACAACATATGGATACACGAGTCCGCCACTTGGCTCCTCCTCCATACACACTCGTGGCACTTTACGTCAGTCTTACGTTTTGAAGTCTGAGGAGTCACCCAGCTGGCGTAGAGTGAAACCGACCTCTTCTTTATTTGCTCCGGTGTAACGGTGTCGGCTCAGGTGACCTTCCTCCTCCTCCTCCTCCACCCTTATTTTTTTCTTAGTTAAGAAAAATTATTTTTAATGGGTGATTTTGAGGAAAACTGGGACATTTTGGGCACGTTAAAATGCATTAAAGATAATTGTGTCGATGGTAAAATAAAAAATTTGGACGGTATCCTGCTCAGTGCTCACCCCCACCCATCGTAGGACTCTGCTATAGCCAAATGGCCAAATGGGCTGCATCTTGTAAATTGAGAAAGTCTTTCTTTAAAAATTTCTGTAAAAGGTACTGTTTTCTTTAAATTATTCCATTGAAGATTAAGCGTGGGTGCAATGACAAATCTTCCTGTGCGGAGGTTCAGATGCATTTTTGCCTGGTTGTGGATGCACACAATTTGCTGCTTTCATTACATACCCCATGAGGCCGTGATGTAAATAAGGGCATTTCTCTCTATTCATGCTCCCCAAGACTTCGTTGTGACTAAGACATCTGAACTAAAATCTGTGATGACTAGTCATTATATAAAATGCTATCGTGCCTTTGTTTTTAATTTTTGAGTTTCTTTCCAAGTCTGTTTATTCAAGCGTACTTCTTGTTGCAAGGATTCAAATTAACAATTTTATAACGCCGCCAAATTGTGAAGTTCCTTGCTTCCCTAAACTATTTGAAATTACGAAATTCTAAATGTTATTTTGTAGTTGATCTATAAACACATAGCATGTTAACAGCATGATAGATTAGTGGCATTCTCCTCACTTGTTGAGTGAGCAAACTCGGATTCAAACTTATGGAAAATCATTAATACCATTTTATTGATATTAGGGGTTAGGAATATAGCTTAATTCTATCGATTGTCCCAAAAAAACAAAAAAACAAAAAAAAAAAAAAAAAAAACCAAACAAACAGATAGCACGTTGCTTAACAATAAAGGGTAGCTAAAGCTCTGATAATACACCTTTTTTCATTTCTAAATCAATCTGCAACACTTATAGGACCCACTTTTTGTAGAACCCACCCAAACTTACCTTAGGAGTGATGCTTGGTACCTTACACCTACTTCTATTCATTTGTGTATCTAAACACAGAAGACATCAGCTAAGAGGCAGAGCAGGAGGAAATTTTGATTTTTCTTTGCTTCAAAGGTGGAGAGGTAAATCCCTCTTCAACACTCTTCTTGTGTATCACAATACCACAACATACAAAGAGGAAACCTTAAACTTCAGTGTGTATAAATATGCAGCCCACGGAGAATGCAAAATGTGGCTCAGTGAGACACTGACTCATTACCATGGGTTCCCACCCGAGAAAATCTGGGTTTAAAATCATTTTTGCAGTGACCATCTTCTTGATTATCATTGATAATTTTAGCGCCACTGCTCTTGATGTCAGTGGAGATGAGCTTCTGGAAACGATGGTGGAGACAGCTGAGAATCAATTATCACATTCTAGCACAAACCTTGGGTACCCATAAGAAACAAACGGTTTTCTTAGTACTCATAGATATGCACACCCACACGCACACACATATATTTATATATAATTGTGTGTATGCATTATAATTGTTTACGTTTATATTTGATATATGTATTCATATGTCTAGGATTTATGAGTTGGGTGACATGGAAGATAATGCATGGCAAATGGTGGAGAGGAAAGGGATCCAATTTGTGGTTAACAACCAACCTTTTTATATTAATGGTTTCAACACTTACTGGTTGATGGTATTTGCTGTGGATCAATCTACAAGAGGAAAGGTCAGTGAGGTGTTTCAGCAAGCATCCTCTGTGGGCCTAACAGTCTGTAGGACCTGGGCTTTCAATGATGGTCAATGGCGAGCTCTTCAGAAATCTCCATCTGTTTACGACGAAGATGTTTTCAAGGTACTCTTTCTCAGTTTATGTTTATGCTTGTAAATTATGTGTCACCTTGTGCTCAACCTCAACACTATGCAATAAGATTAATTAAAATTTTTAGCTTTTCTGGTTTGATGTTGTGTTTATAGAAGCAAGCTTAAGGAAGAATGAACATGTAAAGATTAAAATACAATGGTTGGCCTGGTAAATTCATTATAATTCCCTTGTGCAATCTTTAGAATAGCCCTTGTTTTCGTCGTTTCATAAAAAGCTTGTGATGCCTGCTGCTCCACGAATTCACTTCAGTAGTAAAACGATTTGATTTTTTCCTTAATCTAGAAACTTGTATCAGTTTAGTCAACCTGTAAGGAAGTTTAATTTGAAGTTATTTTTTTCCTTGACGTTGCTTCTTAACTCACCGTAAGCATTTGTTTGTGGTAAGAAGCTCACCCTAAGCATTTTTATATCCTAATAGAATGACAATGTTATCCAAGTCAAATAAATTATGATCACAAAAGATGGCAATTAGCAAGCATTCATTATGCTAATATTATTTTTTCTTCTGTGAATTTTTTTTAATTATTTAATCACAGGCTCTGGATTTTGTTGTAAGTGAAGCGAAGAAGTACAAGATCAGGCTTATATTGTCTTTAACTAACAATTGGGATGCATATGGTGGCAAAGCACAGTATGTTAAATGGGGAAAAGCTGCTGGCCTGAATTTGACTTCGGATGATGACTTCTTTTCTCATCCAACTCTTAGAAGCTACTACAAGGCCCATGTTAAGGCAAGTTTTGTTTTACTGTTGTATCATTTGGTTGTTAGACTTAGATATCAACCTTAAAATTTACCTTGTCACAGATGTGCTCAGTACATCAACCCTTTAATACCAGGTTTTTGGTCCATGGAAATTATTGCAGCAAGGAAATTCGTCTCCCCCCCCCCCCCCCCTGCACAGGATTTTCGACAGCAGACTAATTTTATTTTCCTATCTCAATCTTTTGACTATGTAGACGGTACTTAATAGAGTCAATACATTCACAAATGTAACTTACAAGGATGATCCTACAATTTTCGCGTGGGAACTGATGAACGAGCCACGCTGTGTCTCAGATCCCTCTGGGGATAAATTGCAGGTGTGTTTCCTTCGATCATTACAATTTATCAGTAAGTTCCAGGCACATGGAAGATGCAAGTGCAAGGATTGGTTAGAACTTATATGTGCTAAGACACTTGTAACAAAGAAAAAAAAAGCTTAACTATCATATTCTGGCAAAGAAAAAATAGCTTTGATATCATATTCTGGCCATTTATGTCTGAGGAATGAATTCTGTTTATGGACATTATATCCTGAGGTAGTTGAATGTCATTGTTTTCCAGGCGTGGATACAAGAAATGGCGGTTTATGTGAAGAGCATTGATCCAAAGCACTTGGTGGAGATTGGATTGGAAGGATTTTATGGCCCCTCGACACTTAACAGAGTTCAGTTCAACCCAAATACTTATGCTCAACAAGTTGGAACTGACTTTATCAGGAACCATCAAGTTCTTGGTGTTGATTTTGCTTCTATTCATATTTATGCAGACTCTTGGTAAGCATTTACTATACTAAGAATGTGTGTTCCGAGTGTGAAACCTTAAGACTATAATTCTTCTTATGCATTTATAATATACATAAATCCAGATTCAGTTGGGCATGACCACATAAAAACTTATATTAATGCAGCATACATGTCTCTATATGCATTGTTAATTATGTGTGTGCATGCTTATTTACATTCAAGGATATGTCATTCTTTCCCATATAATGTCAACTTCTATTTAAAAATAAATAAATTTGCTGATGAAGGGTATCACAAACAATATCCGATGCCCACATCCAATTCATCAACTCATGGATGCAAGCCCACATAGATGATGCTGAGAACATCCTCGGAATGCCTGTTGTGTTTGCTGAGTTTGGTGTATCCACAAAAGACCCTGGCTACAATTCATCATTCCGGGACACCCTCATCAGCACAGTGTACAAGAACCTTTTGAACTCTACAAAGAAAGGAGGGAGTGGAGGTGGGAGCCTTTTGTGGCAGCTGTTCCCTGATGGGACGGACTACATGGATGATGGGTATGCAGTTGTTCTCTCAGAATCTCCCTCAACATCAAACATCATATCCCTTCATTCTACAAGGCTTACGATCTTCAACTCCAAGTGTTCTTGGAGGTCTCATTGGGGTTGCAAGAAGAAGAATGCACTGGAGACATTCCTCTACCATGATGATCTGTGAAAATCTACATAGAAAATATCACGATTATAGCAGAAATTGGACTGATGTTTTATACCATAGTAATATGGATCTGTTTGTATCTTGCCTAAATATGCATGTTGAAGTGGATTTTGAATATGGAGATTGAGAAATGAAACAATGCTTACTTCCTGGATTATTTTGATGCAATGGTGATAATAAGTAGTCATTGACATTTCAATCCCTAATCGAACAGAAGTATTAATCTGTCACTCTGTCCTTCACTACCTCAATCTCTGCGGATGTACATTTGGTTCCAAATATGCCATTTCATAATCTAAAAATGTATATGGCACTGTGCTAATTGGTTTATGTATGTATATGAATAGTTTACTGGTGTGCCCTTAATCACTGCACCTATTATGGTGGTGCAGGACTACCAGATTGTACTTTAAGGACCTGGGTATAGGGTTTTTATGCTTTCTTTCCTTTCTTTTTATCTTTCTTTTTTTTTTTTTTTTTCAAAGAACAACTAACACAAAAAAAACTGTAAAATCTCGAGGAATAAATTTGGAGTTAGGGAGACCAGACATGTCTCTTGCCACTTCAGAAAAAACAAAATCAGGATCCGCAGGCCACCAGGTAAGATGAAGATATGTAATAGCTTGATTAGTTACTCATAAGGAATTCCTTTGGGCTTACTGCAGCATTACATGGGTACCTTTTTGCAAATTTGCCCAGATAATTTTGTTAAGTTAGAACTACAACAGAGCTGGGTGTCTGAAAGAGTTGAAAAGGAATATCGTCTCAATATCAACCAAATCACACATTTGATCCCTTTAGGACTGGGTTACAATCCTAAGTGTCCCACATCGGTTAAGGCCTTCGCTGTGTGTATATGGACTCTTGGGCATCCTTCTCTTGCATGTGGGTTTTTAAGGGTGAGTTATATTCATGGCTTCGCAGATTGACTATCTTGTTGGGAATCCTTCATCAGAAAGGTTTAAAGAGGTTGAAAGACCCACCACTGATTAAAGCCTTTAGATTTGTTTTTCAACTTCCAATGTTGGTTTTTCCTTGCGTCTGTCAAAGTAGGCTCTACGTCTAATTTGACCTCATATTTGTAAGGAGTACTGTTGATAACCAGCTGCCAAGCGAAAATCAGTGGGATAATAAGAACAAAAGCACATGTTTGATGCTCCTGGGCTACTCGATCCACTAAACAATCCTTGATACAACGCCTCTACTTGAAGTAATGGATTCAAGCTCGCATTAATAATCTGTAAAAACTCCAAACTCTCTAACCCATTAAACAGAATGAATCATGACCAGCAATCAAAACTCCCTTATCTGCCTAAGATTTCCTGTTCATTTCGTTAGTTAAGAGAATGGATCATGATCGGCAATCAAAACTGTCTTATCTACCTAGGATTTTCCAATCAATTCGTTAGTTACAAAGGTTGTTCCCTCTTGATAATCTTTGGTAGTTACCCCCAAATCCCTTATCTGTTGGTTACAAAGGAAATATTTTGGCTTTCATGCACCAACTACCAAAACTTAAAAGGAAACGAGCACTCAAACTATTAAAATGTCACCCTGTGATATCACCAGTCACCAAAGAGTAAAGAACAATCCAGTCAGTGCCGAAGTTGCCATGCAAGCTGTCTTCTTTGCTCTCAGAAACGCAGTCACTAACCTGTGGGTGTTCCTCGGTTGGATCAGTCTTGTCAGTGGGTGCACAGTAGCAATATGCCTATCATATAATACATTTTGAAACGTATGATGATGTGGTTCACGTTCTTTAGATTCTGGCTTGGATTTGGGATTGGAGGTGATTACTCAATCTCTGCTGTAATTATTCATGAGTTTTCCCCCAACACCTTCTCAGTGCATGGGATTTGCATTCTGGTTTTAGTTGCTGTAATCTTGATTATTTCCAAGATGCTCTTTAGTGCATATAGAATGATACAGCCTCCATAACTGGCCACAGGTTATTAATCAATTCAGAAAACTGCATATTGCAACCCTGTATTGTTCATAAAACATGTAGGAATGGGCTACCATGGAACATAAGTACACCTCAACACCACCCCCCCCCCCCCCCCCGGGCACAAAAAAAAAAAAAAAAAAAAAAGAAAAAGAAAAGAAAAAACCCTCCAACCAAAGACAAAATAATAAAAATAAAACATAGAAGGAACATAATTGCTTGAAATGCAAAATATCGATCCCTTTAGGCCAACCACTTCAGCAGTGTAGCTCAACAAAAAATTGAAGTTAAAACTTTTTCTGCATTTGGAACAATTTGGAATCCGGATATTAGTCAAGAAAGATGTAATTGCTGATTGATAAGTAACAAAAGAACAGTATAACAAGTATAATGCTTGAAGCAAATTCATTCACATTCTCCATGTATTCAAGGGCTTATGCTCAGTTTTTACAATTACATGATGTTTGGGTACACAGTGCCTCAGATACAAAGGGATATTGGTAAAGATTCTAATGGCTGCTTGTGAGCAATTGATGTTGTTACTTGGTCATTGCTTGGTCACACCTTCAACTTCAAGGTTCTCACATACAAGTGGAAAAGAGACTTTTTCTTCTTTTAAAAAACGAAGAAAGAAAGAGGATAAAATAGTAAACCAATCTCATTCCCATATGAAGCGGAAGATTTTTGTCGTTGAAAGAACACAAGGTAAACCTCCTCCAGTACTCCTTCAGTTTTTAAAGAAAACCAAATACAACTGCGAGCTCTTGTAATTGTACCCAAATATAAAGTAACAGCATTTTTTTTAATAGAATGGGCAGCCAAATACCTTGCTTACCTGGTGCAAAAACAACAAGGTTCATAAAGTTAGACAAGCAAGCCATTTTTACCAATGAACCTCCTCCATCTTCTGTTTACTGCATCAAGATGATGCAACAGCTCTACCTCATACTGCAAAATATTTTAGCAAAATATTCTCAGCTTCCTCTAGCGAAATCAAAACAGGGAATGAAATTTTATAAATAGCTTGAGATGTGTCAATGGGACTGGAAGCACAAGTAGAAAATGAATCACTTTGGGGTCAAAGGACATTTTATAACAAGATTGGCTCCAAACTACTAGGGTAGACCAATAATCATCCAAACTACTAGGGCTAGTCGAAGAATTTTCATTTTAGAAGGTTCCCTTAACCCCCAAGTATAAACAATCAAACAAGAATTTCCCGGTCCAATACATGATGGGCTTGGTGTCAATCACATGTGCTGTAAGATACTATAAAACAAAATATGCCAAACAAAAAATCAAAGAATTAGAGAAGGCAAAAAATGTACTTGTATGGCCAAGTAGCTCACTACTTGGTTAAGCTGAATTTTGAAAGAACTGTGGCAGCCTGGTCACCACCCAACAAAAAATAAGGATGCCTAAGAGCAGCAGCAGCTGATAAACGCCCCCTTCTGAGGAAACCTCTCTCTGAAATAAGCTTCGTCACTAGATCCCACCCTCTACCCGAGTCGAGATCAAGAATCGTGAAATCAGGCCTCAACCGAGTGTTCTCCCTCCATCTTTTTAAGTCATATCTCGCTGATTTTATTTCTGAATTAAAATTCTTTAAGCCTGCTGTAGACCTCAAGGTTGGTATTGCCATTTGCAAAAGGACTATCCCGGCAGAATACATATCAAATAGATCAGGACTGTTGAGCTACAACAATGATGACAGAACTGACTTTAGCACTTCAAACAATGTCTGTGTGTTTGTGTGTGTGTGTCTTACAATGATTCAGAGAAGGAAGATCCACGCACACACTTGAGAAGTGTGTGGCAATAGGCCAGTAAATGTCCATATAGGCCCGTCAACAAATTAGATTATGATCCAAGTCCATTCAATAGACCAGAACACTTGGTACATCTTTTCATTCAATATCTAAAAGGAATCCAAATCTGATGAAACCAGTCATAATCAAATCAATTTATTGGCATACCCAGTAGTCATTATTAAGTTGTCTCCCTCTCTCTCGCTCCACAATAAAGAAGGGTGGAAAACTTTATTACCTGCCACAGAATTGGGGAAAGAATGGCAGCAATTGGCTCTGGGGGAGGCTCTGGTGTCTCCTCTGGGAGCACATATAGCTCAGGGGGACAATAGTCAGGATCAAGCAGGCCACGGTTGGGTACATAGTTCTTGCCAATCCGGAGATCTGTAGCTGCACCAAAATCTATGAGCTTGATCTGTCCCTTCTTTGTCACCACTAAGTTGGATGGCTTTACATCCCGATGAACAATACCTGTGTCGTGGATTTTCCTGAGTGAAGTAATAATCTGGCGCATTATTTGCTTGATGATTAATGCATTTCGTTCGACAGAGTCTAGTCCTTGTAAGACACGTCCAAACATGACAGACTCTAAATTCAAAGGGAAGTTACGACTTTAATGTAATCAGCAAGGTCTCGATCTCCCTGTCACATGGAGTTCCCTATAATTAGTGCGAAGAGGAGTTCGTGAATCCTTATATGAATCTAAAACTGTACATGAATCTGCATGCATTTAATACAAACAAGTTGATTTAAATATGGTAGAACATAAACCAATATGCTATGCTAAGCCCATAGATTTTATGGTACATATCATTCATACATTCAAGATCACTGGACTCATGCTGTTCAAACAGTCCTTGTCATCAAGTTCATAGAGTGAGGATCAGAGGTGCCTCATACCTATGGAATTTCCTACCACATCACAGCCTCACTTACGCACTTGGAATTCTTAAATTACTAATTTTAACATGAGAAATGTATGCATCTGCACATAAATAATAATGGTCAGCCTGAGTTTGGCGCATTGCACCCTGTTGCATTGCGTGTTAGGTATACAAAGAACAAAACAACACACATGCAAATAGATAGAGTACCTCAAATTTCCAGACAAGCCATTTTCCACCCTTGGTAAATTGTGAACTTGTTTTGTCAGCAACAAAACTTCCAAGGAACTCAGCACATGTTTCAGGAGCTGCTCTAGACAGCCTATAGTTAAACCACTCCTCAAACTCACCACATTCTTCAGCCCCTTGGATACCAACCTTTACCTATAGAGTCCACCCAACAATCAATCAAAAGTATCAATTAAAATATCAGGAACAGAACAGAACAGAAAAGGTGTGAACATTTTAAAAAATCAACAAGAGAAAAGGAGAATTGCAAATATTCATCTGTCAGCTTAAAAACTATGGATTCAGGCAGCCGACCCCATGTAGTTGCGATTAAGGATTGGTTGAGTTGAGTTGAAAGATCCAAACCAAAGAACTCATTTGATGGTTTCTTATATGAAACCCTCATCATTCAAATTACCTATTATTCATTAAATTCAAATATGGGCTAGAGAAATAGCTGGCATATCAATCAAAAACCACCTAAAAACATACATGAACAATAATGCAAAAGGAAGGAAAAGGAATAAGAAACATTGGGAAAAAGAAAATGGTTATGAATGTAATACTCCCAAAGCACTATCAGTTAATAATTCATAGCAGGCAATGAGATCAAAATTTCACACTAGTTCTAGAGGGATGACTCCATGAGAGTTCTTTTTTTTTTTTTTTTTATTGACAACACCACCCCCCCCCCCCCCCCCCGCTCTTCACTCTTCTCTCTGTTTATGTCTCCATGTGACTGCTTATAACACGATGCTGAACAAGATAACCATCTTGAATAACTAGCAAGCAGCATAATTTTCAAATCAATTCGCATGTTGATTGTTTCACAAAAGCAATGTATAGAGGAAGCAAGGGTCAACCAAAAAAAGAAAAAAAAGAAAAAAAGAAGATATGAATGAAGTGAATAGAGTGGGAAATTGAATGATGACAATTTGGGGCAGTTTATACCCTTAAACAAAATCAATAATAAAACCCAAGCTATCATATCGTCTATAAAAAATAAATAAATATACACATCTAAATTAGCATTCTAACCCAAATTTATGTCCGAACATAAAACACTAAAAGGTTTTGATCAATTGCACAGTTACCTTTTTAAGAATAACCTTTTCCTTGAACCTCTTATCCATCTCCATTGCTTTACCTCTTCCTCTCTTCTGCACTGTCTCTTCTATACTCACATTCTTCGGAACAATGGCACCATAATAAACTACACCAAAAGACCCTTCTCCCAATCTATCCCCAATCACAAAATCAGTCATCTTCAAACTCCTCCTTCCTGTCAAACTGTCCAAGCCCAATTGCAGAGGAGCTAGAAGATATGCATCAATAGCACCCATAAGAACACCTGGCCTCGCAGTCAAGTAAATCCATGTCAACCCAACAAAAACAAGAATTCCCCACTTCTCCATCTCTGGTAATTCCCCTGTAACATTCTGAAACTGCGCAATCCCGGATTGAAAAACAGGGGACAGAGTCAAAGATTGGTCCAAATGAAGAGTATTCTCCAAGAAGTCATCTGAAATGTTGCCAAAAAATGCATTGCACCTTATTGGGTTTCTTCTACAATGGTGTGTGAAAGAAGAGAGATGATTTTGGGAATTGGGTTTAGAAGGAGAGAACCAAATAGGTTTGGAATTCTGCTGAAGAGAAGTTGCAGCTGGAGAGAGCAGAGAAGCCATGATATCTCCTCGAAGAGGAGTTTCATGCTGCGAGTGTGGTTGTTTTCTCATAGAAACAATATAAGCGTCAGCAGAGGCTGGACTTTTTCCACGTTTCGGTCCTAGGTTTATCCATTGAGAAGGGAATACGTGGAGAGAAAACAGCCCAATTTTCAGCCTTGCCAAACGGATAACGGCACAAGGCCTTTCTACTGCAGAAATACAACTGATTGCCTCACACAAACGAGGCTAAGCGACCCATGACCATTCCCATTTTGAACTTGGAGGATTTCTAAGGTGCGTGCAAGATTTTTCTAACTTAGCCACGAAAAAAAAAAATAAAATAAAGAATAAAAAATAGGCCCTTAAATTTAGAGATGACAGTAATTATAATAGTAATAAAAATACGGGTTCTTTTATTTAGTTAATATGTTTTTATCGCTCCAAAACAAATCCTCCAATCTTTGATGACTAAGAAGGGGATTGCCAATGGCACGTAAGACAGCATGGCACGTCTTCTTTTAAAAGGCGGAGGGTTTAGGGGTGTGTTTGGGAACGTGAATTTGGGAGGGATGGATTTGGATTTGGGTCCTCAAATCCAAATCTCTTGTTTGGTTTTCTGAAATGAGGAAGGATTTGGATTTGAGTCAAATCCACAGTGGATTTGAGTACTCAAAATCAGTGGATTTGAAATAACTCCTGAACAGGCGTTATTTAGAAATTCATCGTGAGCCGAGGCTTCATCATCGACCCCGACGCCCACCGTGCGTCCTCGACCATCTCGCATTTGACGATATCAAGTAAGCCATTCTATCCCTCCCGTTTTCTCTCTGGTCCTTATTTACTCTTTCCCATCTCTCTCACCTTACCTCGATGGCCGACGATTGCGACGGTGGTGGAGACATCGACGGCAACGGCGACAAGTATGGTAAGTTTGTAACGCTAACCACGTACTGGTTCTCTTCTATTTGGCTCTATGTTTCTC
This sequence comes from Liquidambar formosana, assembly GCA_039720395.1. Classification (NCBI taxonomy): domain Eukaryota; kingdom Viridiplantae; phylum Streptophyta; class Magnoliopsida; order Saxifragales; family Altingiaceae; genus Liquidambar; species Liquidambar formosana. The sequence continues at coordinate 49,583,898 of CM077821.1, read as the reverse complement.
AATTTGAGGACTTCCTCATAGCTTATCTTCCTATGCTTGCAAAGGGGTTTTTTATTTATTTATTTGTTATCTTTTCTATCTTCTTAGTTTGTGAATTTTCCTTTTCAAGTTGATTACTCATCAATGGATTGTGATTAAAGGTTCTTGTTCTAAGATTCAAATATATTTCCTATATATTTCCTATACACTGCAGGTGTTTGATGAAAGGTTTGTGTGAAGAGCTTAGCACCTTTTTGTCAATGTTCTGATTTGTTGTGGTTCCATCATCTCTACACAATTTTTTTTTTTTTTGTTTTTATATGGAGTATGGACTTATCTTGGCAGTTTTCTCAGCTACCAATCGGAGCTTGAGAAAACGTGGGAAAAGAATAGAAATCTAAAATTTCTCATTACTGGGGCCCAAAAGACAAAACAATTCATGAGCAATTTTTTTTTTTTACTTCCCATCCATTGAAGTTAATGGGAGAATGATACAGCATTATTTGTTTGTCATGGTTCCAAAGGGCCAATCTCAAAATGTACAGGCACATATGTTCTATTGCCTAGTGCTATGGTTTGTAGCTTTGTTTTGGTGTTGATGCCTATTAGGGTAGTTATGGTGGGGTATAATAATGCTTGGGTTTCCATTTTAGTAGTTTGGAACTATAGCATCTGGACTATGTGGGAGTTTTACAGTTCTGTACTATCTTCTTCAGGGCTGATGCTTTATCTTTTGTTTTCAGATGTTATAATTTGCTTGGCTGTGCTATTTATGTAGTATTTCTCTATTAGTTGTTAGAGCCTTTTTTGGGAGTTAGTTTAGATTGATGAGGGTAAGGCAAATGAATTAGAAAGTGCAGACACTTTCAATGTCAAATAAGACTATTAATTATAAATTGAGTAATAAGTAAGAGAATTTCATATTTCATTTGAAATTGAGCTAATCAACTTTAAATTTTGCAGAGAGCGAAGTAGAGAAAATTGTGGGACTTTTAGCTAATAATAAGAATGGAGTACCTACACAACCACAACCATCTTTGGGGTAATTGTCAACATGGTAATGATATTTTGGCAGTTTTTTTTTTCATTTAATGATCTCATGTGGTTTGAACTTTATTGCTTCAACAACCCTCAAATCTATGCCTTGATATAATTTGATAAATATCTTATCAAATTATTGTCTTGACATGTAGTTTAATGGCTTGGCTTGGCCTTTCTTGTGTGTCCCAACGAAGAGCTCATTGCTCTACAAGGAGGTAAGTTCTTTTTAGGTCTTTGTTTCAGTTTTCCTTTTATGGTGCTTTACTTATTTGGTTTATTTGGTGCACCTTGGTAACTTCAGACTTCATTTCATTGTGAGTAGAGAACAAAAAAATTAGGAGGGTGAGAAGATGCACATTCACACCCAAATGGCACAAATATGCAGAGGAACTTTGGGAGTTACTAAAAAGAGACAACCGCCATGTCTATATGTTGGCTCAAGGGAATGGAGTAGGGTATTGATGACATAATGGTGTCTTTGGCTGCTTAAGAAGGTAAATAATTGCTGGGTGATTTCACTTTGATGCATGTGTAGATAAAAATACAACACTAACTACCACCCACTCCCCACCTCTTTTATTTTCTCATGTCAATATAGGGTTGAAAGCAAAGGGCAATTGAAGAAGGTAGAACTATGGAATGACAAAGTCTACTGATTGTTTTAAATATATTTGTTCGGTAACACAATAAGTATATACTTGCTCTTGGTTTATTGAGAACTAATATAATGGGACTTCTCCAACCAGATGTGCTCTCTCTGCTCCCTTAAGTGATGTGTATGACATGTGTACAAGCCTTTATTTCAAATTTTTATTTTCTTTCTTCCAATATACAAAATTTTTCATTTGTACATTTCAACTTTAATTTAAGCAACTCGATTAATAGAGGTGGAGGGTTTTTCCTTTTTTTTTCTTCCTCCCCTCTTTTTGTCCTCCTTTATTTATGTACGATTGCATGGGTCACCACTAGTGTGGTGTTTGTATATATATAGGATGATGATAAGGTAAGCACGTGCTAATATAACTTATATCAACATCCGCATTGAGAGTTGTACCTTGTGCATTAGTGGGATAAGAGGTATATTAGACCAATGCAAGGGGTACAACCTGCAATGCATGGTAATGATATAACATGTTGATGGGAATATAACCGTATATATATATATAATTTGTGTTATTCATTTTTTTTTTAAGAAAAAAAGGAAAAAAAAATGACACTGATGTGTACATGTTGGTACTTATATGGATTTTAGTTGTTAGGTATGATCCCTCAAGATGATTTGTGATGTCTTGGAATGGAACGATTGTTTGTCATATTTATTTATTTTTTTTTTTTTTTGGGGGGGGGGGGGGGGGGGGGGGGGGTGGGATGTTTGGGAACAAAGCAAATCTATCAGTTTGCAAAGGGGCAGATCCATGTATTTGGATGAATTTAGCATGATAATGATATTATGAGATAGAGATAATTGAAATCCACAATTTGAAATCCTACATCCAAAATAGTTTATCCAAACAATGAATTTTTAAATCAATGGATTTCAAATCTATGGATTTTAAATCCAAGAATTTTAAATGCATACCCAAATCCAAATCCACGTTGCCAAACCCAGCCTAGGGGAATTCGTGGTTTCTGTCTCCTCTCAAGTGCATAGTGCAAACGAAGGAAGAGGGGTTATGGGAGGGAAATGAGTTGCCTACACAAGGGCCTATTAGGCTTCTCATTGAGGGGTAGAAAGGGGTCACAGGGGGCTGGAATAAATAAATAAATACACAAGAAAATCAATAAAATCCACAAAATTAGGATAATATCCTACAGTCTGCAGATATCGCTTCGCATTGAAAACTGCCTTTTAAAATAAAATAAAATGAAAAAAGGACAGTACATTGTGTAGGATCGCGGAGTAACATTGATAGAGAACAATATCAAGTCAGATTGTGAGCCAAACGAATTGGTAATTTACCAGGCGGCTCTGGCATTTCAAGCCATGACCACAGAAAAAGCATAGCCATAAACAATAATAAGCTGCCTTAAAATACTTCAAAATCAAAGACAGAACATTCAAATATCCTTTACCTTCAGCTTACCCGATAATGTATTTCCAGAGGCAAAGCGCCTGGCACCCAAAAATCAAGATGAAGTTTTAAAAGTTTCCAAAGTCATAGTAACAAAACATTTTGCCTGTACGGAATGTTATACATCAAGGAAATAGATTTCGTCCATTGACCAAGTTTGCCTTTATTTGAAAATACTTTCCCATGTAAAGACCTAGTGTAGCAGAGGTGAAGCCATGCTAGTTGATGGGGCTATTCCTCTGAAGAAAAGAAGCTGCGGGCCTCACATAGGTGAAGCCCATGAAGACGTTTCCATTGGCATTTGGACTGGAAGCTGGAGAATCCAACAGTGGCATGTCGGTCCAGCGCTTCTCAAAATTGGCAATGCAATGTTGTCCAGCAACTTCTGGACGAAAACTTGGCCAAATTTCCCGGGCCTCCAACTTCTTCCAGTTGATTGGCTTGAACCACTTGTGGTGCTTGATCTCCTCACTCCCCGTAGGTCCACTGCCCAGGCGCTTGCTCACGTCCTTTTGTAGCAGCTAAAACAACATAACCAATCTTCTCTAAGTTCTCTAATTAATAAATGAACATCTAATATAAAAAATAAGCCACAAAACAAGATATATGACACAGAGAACAGTTGGAACCACTCCTGTAACAGCTTAAACAATAAGAAACATTATTTCAGTTCTCTCATGGGTAAATAAATATAGGCCATCAAGAACAATGCAATAAAACACAAAATATGAAACAAAGGTCAGTACCATTAACTACTACAGAACTCTCACCAAAAAATCAGCCTAATAAATGTTGCGTTTGGTAAGTCCCCCTCCCCTTTTTCCAACCCTCCAAACAACCTCTCATTGTCTTGCAGAATAAAATAGCACATCGGCCTTTCTTTCAAGGCCATGAGATCCAGGAGGATCCCTCAACTGGTGATTGGGAGTTTGGATTACTCTCATTGCATAAAAATAATTGGATGGGCAAGGAAGCAAAGATGTAAGAAAAAATGCCAGACAACCATTGGCACATCAGTCATTTAAAAGGAAAAAAAGGAAAAAGGGAAGGGGGAAAAAAAAAAAAAGGTGCTCTTTAAACAATAGAATACATAAAGGATTTGTGGATTTACCCCTTTCAAAAGAGAATGTGCTTCACTTGACAAAAAGGCTGGCAGCTTAATCTTATCCTTTACTATCTTTTGCTGGATTTTCTCCCGATTCCCAATAAAAGGAGGCTGCAAAATCACAATACAAAGCAACAAAACCAATAGTAAGTATCACAAACAGCTGCTCCTAAAGATGGATAGGACTTCAAAATATAAATACATAAATAAAATTATCCCCATGAAACAGAAAGAGCTACACAAAGTAACTTGAGATATCGAAGAAATTAACCTCTTCCAGTCTGGAAGATGTAATCTCAAATGGTTCTAAGAACTCGAGCTAAGTTCATCAAATGTGTTAACTGAAACAAAATTTTAAACTTATACATCAACTTCCGTTGGAATAATCCCAGCAGAATATCCTGTGGTTACCTTCCATATTTCACCTCACTTCACTCTGATCTTGATCCCATGTTACAGAGTCCAAAATTTCGGTTTTAGTATTTACTGTAGTGATGGGTGTTGTTTCCTTGAGTCAGCCACCAAGTAATAAGGTTCCAATTCAAACAACCAAAACATTCGGCAAATAGAAAATTTTTGGACAGCCTAGTTATAATATTAAACTTTTGGTGTTAACATGTGAATAACCAATAATTGTGAAGAACCACCACTTTCAGAGAATTCACACAGGATAAGGTGTTTTAATTTTAATTTTTAATTCCCTTTGATTATTTTTTTGAATAAGCTAACAAACAAGAGTGAAGAAACGCAGCAACTAAAACATTCAGGTACGGTATTGAAAAAAGCTAACCTTCCCGGTGAGCATCTCAAATAATAAAATTCCTACGCTCCACCAATCTGCAGCCTTATCATGGCCCTTCCCAAGGACAATTTCAGGCGACATATACTCTACTGTTCCACACATGGAATTTGATCTCGTATTCTCTTCGAATTGCTTAGCCAGGCCAAAATCAGTCAACATAACCTATATTCAGGAATGAGTAAAATGTCAAGGTGTCAAAAGAAAAATCAGCATGCCAGGGTGTGCTTGTGTGTGCATGTGTGTGTGTGTGTGTGTGTGTGTGAGAGAGAGAGAGAGAGTAGTACATGGCCATCTGCATCCAGTAGGATATTTTCAGGTTTAAGATCTCTATGCATGATTCCTTTTGCATGTAGATGCGACACTGCAGAAACAATCTCGGCAGTATATATACGTGCCAAATCCTCTCTGAAACAAAATCCCAAGTACTAATCAACGCTGTGCCTTAAGCATTCTGAAAACATCCAAATCACAAAGACAAGAGGTACCTGAAAAGGCCGTGGTGATAGAGCTGAAAAAAAAGGTGGCCACCATTCACAAAATCCAGCACAAGGTAGAGCCTATATTTGGTCTGCAAGTAAGAAACAACTCAATATTCGCATAGCAAAGAAAGTCACAAACGAGAAGGCATCCATGAAAAGCTAGGATCGTAGAAATTACTTGGAAAGAGTATCTGAGCTGGACAATGAAGGGGTGATCCATTTTTGTAAGAATATCCCTCTCAGCTTTCATGTACTCAGCATGATTCTTCTCCATAATCTTGTCCTTCCTCATGACCTTCATTGCATAAATTTCAGATGTCCCTTTCTTCCTCACTTGATAGACTTTTGCAAATGCTCCCTGCCCAACAACCTTCATAACCTCAAAATCTTCAAGTCCAACACTCTGGACCTCCATGGAATTATCATCGACATTTGCATGAGATTCCTCAAGGATACCATCATCAAGTGAAGGTTCCAGAAGTTCTTCAATTGTCTCTCTGCTGACACACTCTACTAGTTCTGCTGAATCATCTGTCTCATGTATAGTGAGCTTGCTGAGTTTCAACGATTGACTAACACAAGCAGATGGGCCAACAAAAGAATGTGAACGGCTGTAAATTACAACTGGATCATCATAAATAAGCTCACTCACATCTGCTGCAGTTACTGGATTTCCCGAATCCTCAAAATTTACTTCTACTGAGGTCTGAATTGGGAAAGGTCCAAACACATCAGAGAAATCAAGCTCAACATGATCTGAGGGCACAACATCAGGGCGGTTTATAGGCAAAAGTAACTGGCTCTGAAATGGTTTGCATACATGGGAGTTGGTCAAACCAGGTAGCTGACTAGAAACCATGTTAGGACGTGCTGAAGAAGGAATATGTAATGCAGAAGGCCAAATTGATCACTACTACGGATGGATCTCACAGAACAACTCCAAGATGCGTACTGCTGAAGGACTCCTATCAATGGCCTTGATCAACAAGAAGTTCACGTATGCAATAGGAGTTCCCAAGAATTTTGGCAGTAAGCAAACCAAAATCCAGAGGAAGAAGTTGTTCTTGTTTCCCGATTTACAGGAAACGACGGATGCAGCAGTAGTTCTTGAATTCATGAAGATTGAGATGTCAAATCTGTAATTCAATATAAAGATACAGGGACAGATCAAGTTAGCAATTCAAGCTGAATGCAGAACTCGATAATAACAAAGAACAAAACAAGAATTGCATTTCAAAATGAAAAAGAAAAAGAAAATTCAAAGTTTCCCTAATAAAATAAAAAACAAGTAAATGTCAAAATTAACACAAATACACCAGGGAGCACCTGCAAGAGGTTCTCATATAAGGGTGTATATGTCTGCGCAAATAACCCGCTTTTTTCCATCCTTGTTAGAATTGCACATTCACAAGGCTAATATCTAATCTAATTGGTTTTGATGAACTAAATTTACACAATAAATTCAATAATTATTGGTGGGGGCGGGAGGAAGGAACTGATGATTTTTCCGTTTAAGGTTTGTTGCTAAATTATTTTCCTCTTAAATACTTTGCTGACATCATTTTCTCTCGTTTTGCCTAAGGGGTATCCAAACCTTCGGCTGCACTAATCCCCGGACAAGTATGGCCACCGCCCACTCCAAATCAGCTAAGGCCCATAATAAACCTTCCTGGTGGCTAGCGCCAAGAGGGAGTGGGAAGTCGAACCAAGACTTTCCACTTCTTGAGGGCCTTGAGCGTAAGTCCCAGGAAGTCAGGAACCACTAGTCCACCCCTTGTGGTTGACAAACATAAGTTGAACACTAAAAAATATGTTGAGATATATAAGATATTCATAGAGAACCCAAAACGGAAATCAAGACGAAACCCTAACTTGTTCTTATGAAATATCAACCTTGTAGGTATATTTACATAAAATCGATATAACACCAATCAATTGAAGACAAATCAAATATAAAAAAAATACAAATATAGAGAGAACGAAGATCCAATTCCAAAATCCCCCCCCCCCCCCACCCCCTCTTTCAAAAGCTCATTCAAATTCAGGCCCGACATAATAATAAATTTAAAAAACCAAACACTAACTATCGTACTTTTAGATCTCTTCAAACAAATCCATAACCTTCCGTTCAATAGCTGAGAAATCGTATGAATATATAAATCCTATAACAGGCCAGGAGATTCTCTAATTGTTTCTGGGTAACCAAACGGGAGATGAATCACTATGAAAGCAGAGTGAAAATAAAATCAATGAGCATATAGAAAGATAGAGGAATGGAGGAAGGATTGGATCGAATTACTTAACCTGAGAGGGATGCAGCGATAGCGTAGCGAAATTGGGAGCGTCTTTTGACAAATCCTCTCCGCAGGCGGCTCGCGTCGTCTCCTTTATATATCTAAACGGGACGGGATTGTTGACGTTGATGCTCGCTTGTGACGCCTACTACGTGGCGTGATTGGAGTGGCTGAACAGATCAACAACTAATACACTTTTTTTAAAGAATTGGAACCACTAGTAGAATATGCGTCTCGGATTAGGACCTTTGGTTTTGGATTGGCGCGTGACGCGTGGTGGATGATAGAGTACCAGTCCAACACTCGTCTAGCTCCATGTTTTTCTATTTTCCTTTTCTAAAGAGTAAAGTGCCATTGCCCAAATGAACACGTCGGATTGGATTGAAAAATATAAATATTTATATTTGATTAATGTTGTAGCTACTAAATGGTTTGCCCAAAAAAATTGCACAATTAACTATTTTTCTTTGTTTAATGAGATTTTTTTTGGGATTTGCATTGAAAATAAACATAAAAAGAATTTATGTATTAATTTGACAGTAGCTACATTATAAAAGGAGTTAAGCCTGAGTTGAATAGTAACTAACGTGAACTTATTGAATAAACCAGTAGAGTTTGAGCTTGATTTATTCAAATGATGAGTGAATTTAATCGAGCATTCTATTGAATGAATAGTAAATTGAGCCTAGGTATTATTAATGAGCTTATTGAATTGAATAGTACTTTATTCCAATCTTGTATCAATAATTTAATGAACCTAAAAATAAGGTTTAAATTTAATTTGTTTATCTCACGAGTAAGTTCAAAAAATTCCTATTGCTATTACGTCTCCAAGAGGAAAATAAACGTAAAATAATAATAATAGTACTCCAACGAACACAACTTTAACAAAAACTTATATTAAAAAAAATAAAATACAATGAAGAGCATTGTATTCAAATTAAAAAACATCTTAGAAAGCAAAAAGTGAGAGAGGGGTATTTGACAAATGAGTAAGTCTTCAATGTAACTATGATACAGTTACATGATATAACAAGCTAATAGGAGTGAAGTAACGTAAAACTATGGGACTAAAAAATACTCTAACAATTTTACTTTGTTTCACTTTCATTGGATTGCGATATCATTTCGACCGTATCATAGTTAGTTTTTCTCCTAAAAATGAGCAAATGTCTCACAAATAGTAGAGGCAATGGACATCTCTTCACCTCAAAATCGAGTGTGTCTTCCATGTAATTATAACACGCCACATGGTGTCACAGAATAATGAGGGTGAAGTAAAATAAAATTATAGAATAAAAAAGGATTATGATAATCTCCCTTTACTCTCGTTGGCTTATGAAAAGCGTGTTAAAAAAAAACATGCTTTTATCTATGCTACTAGCGGCGATAGGTAACAGGGCTTTCTTTTAGCGCCCTTTATAAATACGCTTTCCTTTATTCTAATAGCGGCTATATGTAATGACTCTTTTTTAGATTCTTTTTAAGCACCCTTTCCTTTGTGCTGATAGCGGTAATGGGTAATTACGCTTTTTTTTAGCCCCCTTTGCAAACACGCTTTGATGATGTGTCACGCATAGAAGCCCTCCAGCTAGGAGAGTAGCTTCGAATAGTAGAAAGACACAGTAGCAAACGTATTAGGCAAAAACCGTTAAAAGGCTACCAGTGGTAAACTCCCTCCTTATCTTTCCCGTTCTGGTGTTCCAACTTCTGGGAGAGGCCAGTCTCCACTCTCCAAAACCATAAGCAATTCCCGGGAAAAAGGTACGATGTCGACCTTCCACACTTATTTCGATGGTTTTCTACAGAACCAGTGAGTATACCTTTTCTTCTCTCAAATATCAAAGTCTAGGGTTTCACCATGTGTGATTGCATTCACTCAACCCTCACACCTTCTTCTGGCATCAGAATTTCCAAATTTGAGCTAACCTCATGTAATTGGAGTCCCAGAAATGGACCAATGCGAGAGATTCACACCCTTCACCGTTCAAATCTCTCCTACGCCTGTAAATTGCACAGCATAGGTCTTAGAAATGTCTGGTCACAGTTTAATTGGAGCACTCTTAATTCCAAAGGGACAAAACAAATATATTAAAATCAATCAACGGTGTAAAGGTTAGTCGAAATCGAGGCGTGGCAGGGTCGGAGTATTATGACTTTTACGGCGACTTAGGGTTTAAGGAGAATGGACAAAAACGTTCCGAATTTGGGAAAGGTCGAAACGATGTAGAAGTGGAGAATTCGACGACAGAGAACGGGGTTGATTCCAGGAATAGGATGAAAGAAGATAGTGAAAGTGGTAATGCATTGGGTTCATCGAGTATTGACGTTCTCGAATTGAAGGGTGGGTTGGAGGATAAGAAGGAAAGTAGGAAGAGAGAAGGTGGCTTTAAAGATGATGATTTGGTTAGAGTCGATGGGACTGATCGAGTTGGTTCAAGGGGGAGGAGTTTATGAAGTTGAATGGAAGGCCGGGATTGAGGAGCGGAAGACAAGTGATGAGGAGATCGAACATGCTCGCAAAGCAAGTGATTAGCATTCAATCTGCTCTTGGCTTGGGATTCGTCTCGGAACTTTGGGTGGACACCAGCTCTGTAAGTAATATGCTCTATTTCCATTTCAGTTACTGAACTCATCTAGCTGCCAAATTGAAAGAAGCTAATATCTTACATAATTTACCTGGAATTGGTGAATGCATTATACATGCGACTTTATATATATGGGCTTGCTTGCTCCACAGTTATTGGGATCATTTAGTGGGTCATTGTACCTTGTTCCTCCTTTTTTATTTTATTTTATTTTTTGGTAGTACTTAAATACCCATCTTTGAGATTTTAGATTTTTTTTCCCTTTATAATGTTATAAATGTAGATTGCTATGGTAGGCAGAAATGGAACTATGGACTTTTTGGAGATAGCCTGCCCCCCTCCCTCCTCCCCCTTTCTCCTCTTCTCTTTTCCCTTCTTCTATTCACTTGATGAATCAGTTAACTGGAATTAACCATGTTAAAGGAAAAACAATATGTGTTTATGTTTACATTAGGTTGCTTTGGCCCATGTGTTTGTTTTCACCTCTGAACTCTATTTGTCATTATTATTTAGTTGTTTTTTTTTTTCACTTAGTAAAAATAGGAAGCACAATGAAGAATAGAAAATAATTTTCCTGTATTGCTTAGTCTTGCATTCTAGAATGGAATTACTACAATTTGCTTCATGTTAACCAAATCGCATTTAACCAGTGTACTGGTGTTTTCCCTCTTTAGTTTTGTGGTAGTCGTGTTTATTTCTTCAATATTTATTTTTATATTAAGCTATCTTGCTGAGTTGCCAGCTCGGAGATGTACTGAATTCAGGAAATTATATTAAACATGATGGCATGAGAAGATTTATGTATCCTTTACGATTACTTGAGAGAAGCATTTGTTTAGCTATATATATGTATATAGAACTACAAATTCTTACCTGAATTTGAAAATTTATGAAGAAGAGAGATACACTAAACCAGGGACCTCCTTAAGGGATTCCTGGTTTCTTACACGTAGTTGGACAGCTTCAATATTTGCATACCAAAGTCTCCATTCAACCTGCAATGTCATTGTAGGGGCTTACAACTGCAAGCTTTGCAAATTGAGTATATTTTCACATGCTTTAATTAGTAGGTTAGTAATTTTCTAATTTTTTTTTTTTTCCCTTTTTTTCTCGCCCTTTTCAGTGGGTAGTACTGGTTGTTGAAGTGAGGCCAAATTTGCTTTCTGGGGAATTAGAAAGGTTTCTTCTGGAGGATGTTAGCCAGGTATAGTGTCCTCTGTTCATTTATGTGCTCTCTCTCTCCCCCTCTCTTTCTCAGGAGCTTTATGTAATCAGGCTTCTGGACTATGTGAGATGTGGGGACTAACCATATAGCAAGTTGGATTTTAGCAAACAGTGATCAAGAACACAGATAACAGTTTAGTTTAGGATCTATTTCACACAAGCTGGTAGGTTAGGAGGGCCTACAAAACATGGTGTCTATCTTTGGGAATCTCCAGGCTTCATCTAACATGGATGTTTGTTTTATTAATACATTACATAGATTCTTTCATTTGACTGTCATAGTTCTTCATCCCCACCCCCTACTTTTTTTCCTTTTTCCTTTTTCTTTTTTATATAAAAAAAATCTATTTATTTATTTATTTTTGGGTGGTGTTGGTGGGGGATGAGGGGAGTGGGGAGGGGATAAAAGTAACTAAGTTAATAACAAAAAGAGGGAGGAACCCAATGTGCACCAGGTAAAACGAGAAAAAAGGAAGTGTTTCAACCAGAAAAAAAAAAAGGCACCACATCCTGCTTCATGGTATCTAGTCTCACTAACTTTATAAAAAAATAAAGTATCTAGTCTCACTAAGGTTTCTTCAGCTAAGTAAGCAGGTGGTGCTCTCGTGACAGTGTTATGGTCTAGGTGTAGCTATCCCTATGACTTTGTATGGAAAATAATTAAGTCTCTAGTTTTAAGGCTGTAGATTGCACTCCATTGGATATATTTAATTAGCATACTAGATAATGAGTACCTACTAAACCAGGAAATCTTTTCTTCTCTGTTATTGGTATTGATTATATTTTATGCACATCAGCACATCTTTGTTCTCTTTACTAGAGTATTTAATGTGTTGTTCTTCACAGGTTGGTGACGTTGTGCTTGTCCAAGATGAGAGTGTGATGGAGAGTGAATTTAGAATGCTTGGACTAGAAACATTGGTAAGTTTTGTTGTTATGCTTATGCATTACGGTTCAAGAATTTGAAACTATTGACGCCTCACCAGTTTAAAGAACTTCTGTGGGCATGGCTAATATTGGATGTTTGGACATTTCATGGAAATGAATTCACTGTGATGTGTTGTAAAAAAACTAGTTTTTATCTCATTTTATTTATATTTATATTTTATTTATCCCTCCTCATGGAGGTGGAGATTAGTCTAATCTATATGTAGGGATTGCTTTAAGTGATGTCATCTCTATGGCTCCTTTCTTGGCCATGGATTTGTGCCTTCAAGTGCTGGTGAAAAGCAGATGAAATGATTGCATGGTTATGTCTAAATGCCCCCTTGTTTATTTTTATAACACTTATTTGCTTTGGTTGTTTGCTTGTTTGTTCCATAAAACTGTATATCAATTTTCATTTATTGGAGCTTAACTTGCGCTGTTTGTTAGGTAGGATACAGTGTTGTTACGCCGGGTCGACGAAATATTGGGAAGGTGAGTCTATGTTGTAAGTTGTAACAGCGGGTTCATATACACTAATACCGACATATGTCATTAATCATTATATACTTCAGAATTATCTCATTGTTTATATCTCCTTTTGTTAGGTGCGGGGATACACTTTTGACATTAACTCAGGTGCTGTGGAATCGCTTGAGCTTGATTCAGTTCGGAATCTCCTTTATTCCATCAAGTTTGGTAGGTAGAGTGGTCCTTTTTTACCCTTCTTGGCAAACGACAAGATTTTGAATGCAGATTGTGATGAAGTTCACCATTTTATTTTTTTAATTAGATTGTGGTCGGATGTTCGATTAAGCTATATTATGCTTTCTCCTCTTTTCCTTTTTTAATTTTTTTTATTTATTTGTTTGGGGCGAGGGGGGGGGGGCGATTAGGGTTAAATTAGAGGGGAATTGACTCTAGACCTAATACTACCCAAATCGCAGGTGGTGTGACGCTACATTAAACACAATTTGCTTTTGTACTTATAGGTGAGCACGTATGAATTGTTTGTTGAGGATGTGCTGGAAGTTGTATCCGACACAGTTGTAGTGCATGAAGCTGCAGCCTCACGCATGCAGAGGTTGACAAAGGTACACCTATGTACACAGTGAAGCCATAGTGGGGTTGTTTTTGTCACTAGTTTGTAGGATGCTTAATAAACCTTGGTTTTTTTGCCAGATTCATCATTTAACTCTTGCATTGTTTCAACATAGTGTACATATATGATGCATGTGGACACGTGTGTGTAAAGATTCATGCGTGAAAGCTTGAAATTTGATTGTACATTCACAGTTTGTCACTCCCACATATATGCATAAAAATAAAAGAATATAGTGATGTGTAACATGCAGTAGCATGATGATGCCCTTGACCGATGTAGTCTATGTGAATTATGTATTGTTTGTATTTTAAAAAGATAAAAAAGAAAGAAAAAGAAAAAAAAAGGCTGATATTTGCTATTTGCTGATATTTGCTATTTGTGACCCTTGTGGTGGTTATGAACAAAACAAGAGCATATATCAAAATTGCCAGCTAGTGATGTTCCTCCCCCACCCCCCCTCTCCCCCTCCTCCCCCCAATACACTTTTTCCTCTCTATTCTATCAAATTTATTAGCAGTAAAACCTTTCTCATTTGCCTGTGCCAGGGTTTCTGGGGCTCCCAGAATGTGGGGACCTCCATTGATGATCTTGGAGAATATTCTGACCTTGAAAGAAAGCCGGTTCGATCTGATCACAGTCAGAGCATGCAGAGAAAGTCCAGTGGCCGGAAATTCCGTCCAAAAATGAGAGAAACCGAGGATGATTGGGAGCTTCCAATCGATTATTTATGATTTGCAAGGCTCTGAGGCCTCTCATGCCTTTCCTTCACATGTGTATATATTCATATATATTTCTCCATATATGGTCCTGATATCTTATACCTTGTAGAGTTGTCGTGATCTTTTTGGATGGAATAAATTTTTACTCCTGTATTTTTTCATGCGATAAGTGTTTTTCCCATCTCATGTGTTGACTGTGTCTGGTGATTTGAGTGGTGCCTATAGGGTAGCTACATTATGTGTAGAGAAGAACTTCCATGGAACTGTGGCATGACCACGTGGTATAACCAACCAATCACAGTCAAGCAAAGTGGGATTGTGACCCCATGCCATGGTACCATGGAAGTTTCTTCCATATGTGTAACACTGGGAAAATATAAAGAGAACATTATGATTGAGTTGATTGATGATTAGGCATTCTATTTCAACTTTTAAGACATTTACACCCTGGTATGGGAAGATTGTCTGAGTACTTAGGCCTTCCATAATGTCACCATGTCAGCAAGGGAAAGGCTGAAAATTATCATCTGATTGGTTACACTTGATTAACATGAAATAATTCAGTTGATTTGATGAGATTACATTTGCGTTGTATTTTATTCTAAAGCATTCTTTAATTCTACTAATTGAATAATTTGATCAAAATTAAATGGTTGATATGATTAAATCAAGCTAATTTATGAACTATTTCTTCTATATACTGGCGTATGGAAAAATGATTACAGTTAGTAATCAAAGTTAACTTAGTAGTCAATTTTTTTGAAAAGTTAGTAGCAATTTGCACTGAACTGCAATTATCTCCATGTTCGCTGCTCAATCTAAAGTTCCTCCATTATTTTATTTGTGCTGATGTGGATGGATATTTATGCTGGTGTGGAGGGATGAACAGAAAAGACCAGTATGACTGACTGTACGAGAGGTCAAAACCTTTTATTACCAGAAGGTATAAAGGAGCGAAGCCCAAGGCCATTATATTGGCAGCAGGTGGAGGGGATAAAAATTTGTAACTCAGAGTGTGGCCCATGCAGGTCTCGAACCTGCGACCTTCGCGTTATTAGCACGACGCTCTAACCAACTGAGCTAATAGGCCTTTGTCGATGCTCTTTATTGAATATAAATACTTATCTGAAGAAACCAACTGAGCTAATAGGCCTTTGTCGATGCTCTTTATTGAATATATATACTTATCTAAAGTTTCTTCGACCAAATTACACCTCGCCCATTCAAAGACAGCAGCCGATGAATCTCTGTGAATCTGTGATGTGGCAGGTTCTCCAACGTGGCAATGTTTCATTGACCAATCTGTTTAGTTGCACCGTGTCCCTACTGGTAGATTAGCCGGACCCAGATGCATATACGCTCTCCCAAAACGAATCATGTGCTGACAGCTAGAGGTAGCACAGAACCACCGACCTTCCAGAACATACGGATAATGAGGTGGATAAAAAAATCGTATGAAACATGGACTACCATTATCCTTTACTCGATCCGTGGCCTAGGGAAGATCTCCACCGTTGGTTCTTAAGACTGAACGAAGTAGAGGGTTATTTGCGTAATTTCGTCACATAACACGAGAATCTAGGGCTTAGGGGTCTTTTTGTAACTCGAAATATATCACCTGCTTTCGTTCGGTCCAACTGAAAAAAGACGTTTATATATACGCTATCCGTTACCGCCTGTGCCCTTTCAAATTCAAAACATCACACTACCGAAGTCCTCTCTCTCACTCTGTATCTCAGAGAGAGAAATGCTGACGGCTCAGAATCCAGTCGCCGGAAATCAGAAGCCCCGGCCAAAATCCGGCCGGAAACCACTCCAACCGAAGAATTGTACCGTCAATCTCATCGTTGACAGCTCAAACCCCAAGCCAAAGCCATCAAAATGGATAGATATCTCGCCGATCAAAGTTTCCAACAAGGAGAACCATCCAAATTATTCAACTCCGATAAAGATCGAATCTTTCGATGCGTCGCTTGCCGAAGAGCTGAGTGCGATCAGGAAGAGAGTCGAACGATTGAGATTAGACAGAGAGAAGACGGAGAAGATGCTGAGAGAGAGGGATCTAGTGTTGGAGATGTGGATGAAGGAGCTGGAACAGAAAGGAGAAGCGCAGAACGAGCTTGAGCTCGAGGTCGATAGATTATACAGATTAAAGGAGCTCAGAACTTCATGCATGGTAGAAAAATAAAAGCTTTTTATTTTTATTTTTTGGAATTTTCCTTTAATTTTCTATATTATTGTTCTTTCAATTCGTAGTTTTATTGAATTACTTTTCGTTAATATTTGAAACATCTGAATCAGAGAGTTTCTCCTCTTCGATCCCTGAGAGAGAAGGAGGTGGAAAAGAAGTTCAAGGAATCCCAATCACAAGTAAATACGTACTTCCTTGAATTCAATTTGTTTGATTTTTCTTGTTTTACGGCAACCGTTTATGTTGAATTGTTGATTTTTGAAATTAATTGAAAACATGTGTTTTTCTCATTTTTTAGGGTGTGGAAATGGAGGACAGGGAGGAATCCATGGATGAAAGCGCATTGCAGAGTCCAACTTCGGAGTCTTCAGAAATTGTTACAGATATTTGATTCTGCTTGCTCAGTTATTTTTTTTCATTTCCATCTTTCATTTCTCCTGCTGCAGAATTTCAAAAATAAGGAGGAAAAAAATGTAATTTAATATCTCATTATGTTTGTGGTTAAGAGTTGAAATTGTTAGGCGCTTCAAGACTTGAATGCGAGTCCCCTTGAAACTCCCAAGCCCTGATTTTACTCTACGGAGTACGGTGTACTATTTTTCACGAGCCAAAAGCTAACTTACAGTGCATTTTGACTAAAAGGTGGAGGTGGCATCTTTAATGCATATAATGATTGTTGTAGGCCATGTTTGGTGATGTTTAAAGAGCTCATTCATTATATGTCTACAGTGATCTGGTTTAAATTAGGAAAAAGCAAAAGGGAGGGGAGGGATTACAACAATTTGATATTACCTTCTTTTTTTTTTTTTTTTCCTTTTCTATTTTTGGGTAATACTTCATAGGTTTTTGGATCTTTGACCCAATTATTCTTTGATCTCAAATAAGAGTGATTCACTTCTGCACATAATCAGTAAAAGAAACCCTAGGTGGGTAACTGGTCCTTTGAGAGGAGGAGTTGAAATGAGTACCTTCTAGTGATGTAAGTATCATAATGAACTAAGCTATCCCTTAGGATTATACTTTGATATTACTTTTACAAATTTACCATGAATTATATAGGCAGGGTGGGCTTTCATTTGAAATTTAGGGAGGCTTACTGATTTTAAATAGAGATCATCTCTGTAAGAACTTGTTCTGGACAGGATTATAAAATGTCAAAACCAACATCCTTAAATGTGGCCTCGAAATGGAAAAAGAGGAAAAATTCCATGATCTGCATCCTTATTGACACAATTAGGCATCCAACCTTCGCCCGACAGTACATAGTCAGGGTTCCCTAGCAATGCAGATAAATTAGCACGATTGACATTGCTACGTACTAGAACATTTGGAGAAGGCAATGCCAAAGGTGCCGTGTTGATGCCATGCATAAGTGATGATTCAGCTTTAAGCTCGAGCACATGAAAGTCTTTATATGTAACAGATCACAAGCAGGGGATCTCCAATACATGCTCAGTTGCTCACAAGCTCCCACTGCCTTTAAAGGATGTGAAAAGGCCGTTGATGTTATTTTAACCACAAACAAGAAGTCAGAACTTAGAGCATCGTTTGATTCACATTTCAAACGCTGTTCTTTGTTTTTGCTAATATATGGAACAAAAAAATATATATATATATATATATAAATCATACAGACAAAGTGTTTTAAAACCTGTGTTTAAAGGAATTTTTCCCAAAATGGGCCACTTCTCGAAATCAATGAAAACATGCTTTTATGTTTTAAAAAACTTGGCCCCTTCGAAGACAAAAAAGACCTGAAAACGGCAAGTTTTTCAAAAGATGTCATTGTTGTCATTTCTGAAAATGAAAATGAATATGGGTTTAGAAAAACCGTTTTTCAGTCACGAACCGAACAAGCCCTATATATTTCCATTTATATATATAAGAAAGAAACTTAAATCAAGAGGGTACCGCCATCACTGCAAATTGAACTTGCTAATCAAGGTAGCAAACAATTTCAGACTCACCAAGAATCTCAAACATATTAAGTCACTTCATCTCCCAATTAATGAGGAGACGTGAGCCTGTCACTCAAAATGGATTTCAGTGGAATCACGAATGCTGCAAGTATCATCTCTGAAACTGCTGGAAAATCAACATATGCGCAGTTATGATAAATCATATCAATGAGATAAACACTCCAGCAATTTAAAACAAACAATGCCAGCAATGCAAAAATAGATAAATAAATAATTTTTAAAAAATAAAAATAAAAAATCAAGTTCATAATAACAACTTTGCTTAATTGAAATAATGACAAAGCTTCAAACACAATGGAAAGTCGTTTACAAAGTCCAAAACATATTTCACTGAATTCGCATAGAATAAGTTCCACACGACTTGTATAAGCTAACAGGAGAAAGAGGCTAACATGACTAGGAAAATCTATTGACTTAATGATAATTTACCCAATTTTGTTAGGATTTGACTTAAATTCTACATCTAAACACCTCAATGGATGCCTGTATATCCATCAAAGCAAATTATCCGTACAAATAAACATGCAAAAAAGTACTTTCTGGACATCAATAGCCACAAACATGAATGATAAACCATAATGAAGAATGGTGATTGGTGGAGGAGCATCACAGCTCATCAGAGGTGTATCTGTTCCACATGAAGGGCCCATTCAACAGAAAATGCCATTAGCAGAACTTCCAATGGTTATTGCAGTTTACACACGTTACATAAGTTGTCATAGGTTCATCTGCACTCCTGGTCTGCATTTGATAGTAAGTGCACTTGCGCTGACCACAACGACCACACTTAAACTGATCGGTTGTTGCTTTTGGTGCACCACCACGCTCACAATCAAATAAAGCTTTCTCTTTGATTTGTTTATTCTCACGTTGCCTTTCATCACTAGCCATTTCTTCTGGGGTCATATTGATAAGCCTCTCTGGTTTGACATGTCCAAGAAGAACTTTTCTCCTCAAATCTGGGTTGTTTGGATCCTTGATGTTGAACATTATAGACCTGTACTTAAACTTCTGGGTCCCATTAGACCGACCCAGTTTCTCAAACATTAAAGATTCTACTGTGACAGCAACTCGTATTGGGTCACATGCTGCTACTTCATCCTTGATGTCCTCATCAGCCTCACCAGCAACTTTGGACAATGCCTCTGAAAGAAGTTCCCGAACTTTGTCGCGCAAAGCATCATTACATTTGATGATTGAAGTTAGCTTTGGGGGACCAATAGATGCTTGTGATGATTTCTTCATACTTGAAGTTGGTTTCTCTTCCTTGGTCATCTTTTCAGCCTTAACAGCCTTGCCTGGATCACTCTTCTCAGCCTTAACAGTATCCACATTGGCAATTTTCCTCACAACCTCGATAGTTTCTGACCTTGAAACACTCCCAGATTTTGTTAAACCACCTTTATCAATTTTCTCAATCTTGATTGTTTCAGCCTTTGAAATTTTCTCAACCTTTACTGTGCCTGCCTTCTGAACCTTCTCAACTTTGATGCCCTCCGCATTTGCAACCTTCATCTTTGCTGAACAATTGATATCAAGGGTACCATTTTTCTTATTTCTGGTTGTTTCATCAGTGACTACTTTTTTCCACATCTCAAGCAAGTCAGAAGCCATAGTTTGGATCTTCTCCCTAGGATGCTTTGTGAGATGTCGAAGCCGTTTTCCAACCTGACATTTATATTAAATGAACATTTGGGTGAGGAAACACAAATCCAATATGACGTTGAGATGAAATAATTAAAATATTGGTCCACAACTAAAAGAATCTAAGTTATACAAACTTAAGAAGAGGAAAGTGTCACTGAGTTGCATAAGAATTCAAATCTAGATTCAAATCCTCCACCATATTCAACAACATTATTTAGCCCTTCATTCAGATAACAGTTCGAGTGTTTCTTCAGCATCGCTGGTTATCCATTAATGTGTGTGCACGTGCACAAGATAGAGAGAGGATTAGTTACATACCAAAATTTGGTTACCATTGTTTATTTATTTATTTATATTATGTTAAAGACAAAAATACATGCTGGAAAGGCTGTGAAGAAGGAATTGAAACATGAATAGGACTACACATGCATTGTGCGTGCCACACGCTAGAATGACATAACACAAACACTTACTCCACCAAACAAGATTGGTTTCTGAATACAACCTCCTAACAAAGGAATTGTTTAATCACTTGAAACTAATCACAACTAAGTTAAATTTAGGGTTCAGCAGGAGTAATCAGGGCACAGTATGATAAAGAAAGCAACAACTAAACTAATCACATCATGCAGGTAAGAGATAACTTGTCATTGGCTTTTACATCATTTTCCTTTTGTAAATCTCCACTACATGCCCTGGCAGTAAAAGTATGTAGTTCCTTACAACTGAGGAGATCATCTTTTTATTTATTTATTTTTTAAATCTTCAGAAACCAAAAGATAAAAAAAAAAATTAGCATCTTGGGTACCTCTCCTTTTATCGGTTCCAAACAGTGATGTCAGAATACGAGTCTCCTTTAAACTTTACTTTTCAAACAGCAAATATACCAAACATAAAATCCCAAAAAGAATACCTCCATCTATCTCTAGTTAGTAGTTACAACCCAACACCAATACCAAAGAAGTAGACAAAATGATTCCTTGCTTCCTCGCAGCAAAAAACTAAATAAACGAAATTCCTTGCTTCCATTAAAATTGATTTCTTTTCAACTCTTTTACATCTATATATATACATATATGTATCAATAACCCAGATCACAAAACAATACAATATATCTTATTCCATCAGCTTTATTAGAATACCCGAATAAATTCAAATTGCCCTGTCCTCCAATTTCCAAAAAACTCTCATATCTATGTATATATGTGTGCGTCACACATAATTTTTTTTAAAAAGAAATTGATTAAATCAAATTCTCTTGTTCTGAAGCTTCCAACAAATTCCATCGCATTTGTATATTACAGTCTGTCTTGAGAATATATATATATATATTTGAGGTGTTTGGGGAAAGGAGGGAGCTTTACTTGAAGCAGCGATGAACTAAGGATTAGAAGGAGAGTATAATCCAATACCTGAGTGGAGACGAGAGCATCGTATGTAACGGGGAAACTTCTAAGCTGCTTTAACGCATCGACGCATCGCGATACCTCCGGCCCACTCGACGAAACTCCGTCGGCCGCCGCGGCGTCTGCAGCCTTCTTCGCCGCTTCGAACAACTCCACCAGCTCCCTCTCCATCGATTCCCCAGATCCCTCTTCCCAAATTCTAACCTAACCCAAAAAAAAATTAAAAAATTAAAATTCAACCTAACAACATTAAACAAATATATAGAGAGAGAGAGAGAGAGAATCAGCAGATTCAAGAGATCTGATAGAGATCTTCGAGAAAATCGATTGAAAAGAGATAGAAAAAAGGAATTACCAGAGCGATCCGTGAAGAGAATTGATAGATTGACCCTGGATAGAACAGAGTCTCCCACTGCGGAAGCTGTGGGCTTCGTCTGTGATTGGAAATCTATAACCTGTAACTATCCCGGGTTAGACTTGGAGAAGAGGGGGGACTTGGCGGGGTGGGTGCGGATCGGACGGTTAATTTAGCTGCATCAGGAAAGGGCAGCGAGAGTGGACGGTTCATGATGATGTAAAGGATGAAGTTTGTCGGGCTTTCTAAACAATCTCCTTGGACAAATACGGGTTTGACCTCCAATCCCACATTCCCACCGTTAGGAGAAAACTAGTTTATAACCCGTGCGTTGCACGGGTAAGGTTTATAAATATAAATATTGTGAATAACATAAATTAATTATATATTAATTATATAAGAGAAAAAGATAGATAATATGAGATAGAACCACAGCCATTATAGTAATTTAGATGGTAAAGAACCACGACTCTAAAATCATAAATTTTGAGTTCGTGTCTTCGCTCCTCTATTATCGAATGTATGGACTTGATGATGATTTGTGCATCATGGAAATTAGTTTAGATCTAACAGTTTGAGATACTCCTCGTTTGGCAAAAGTGTATTTGCACAATTTTTTAAGCATTTTTATAGTTTTTTAAGCATTTTTATAATTTTTTAATACATATTCCGGTATGTCACGTTTTCTTTTTTAATCATTATTGTCTTTATTTGTCTCCCTTTCTGATTATAAATATTTATAATTTTATACGTTTAACTTTTGGGAAATGAGATGAATAGACATAAAAAAAATGAAAAAAATATGATATAGTCTACTAAGTTTGGATTGAATATTGTATAATATAGGTTTTTCAATTTTCTCACATAAAAATAAAAAGATATGTAGTGTACACCAAGCGTCAACCTACTTATACCGCGTGAAAAAGAGCAGTGAAAACCAAAAAATAGAAAAGTTAGACAATTTACCTTTTGGTGATCACTTCCCAACTTAATACCAAACATGAAACATTAGTAGTCCTTTTGAAGTATGTATATAGTCAATGTGTAGCAAGTTGGCAGAGAATATTCTTTCTTTGGCATTAAGTTGGAAATTGATCACTAAAAAGTAATTTCTCCAAAAGTCATTTCTTTTTGGGAAAATTACTTTGTAGTGATTCTTTCCAAACTTAATACGATAAAAAGAAAATTGATAGTTTTTTTGACATAAGTATACAGGTAATTTGTAGCAAGTTGATAGTTTTTGTCCTTTTTTAGCATTAGATTGAACAATGGTCACTAAAAGGTAATTTTACCTTTTGTCCACAAACGGACACGTAGCACAAGGAGGTTTCCTTTCCTCCGTTTTAGTATATATATAATAGATTAAGACCTACCCCGCCGGTTTTTATTTTTTTTACTATTGAAAGAAAATACTTTTACCCTTACCCCTGAATATCAGTAAATCAAGGGTAAAATACATCAATACCCCTTGTATTTACTTACTATTACACTGGTCCCCTTATATTATTTGAAATTACATTGACCTCCCTTGTCAGAACGGTAAAGTTAACGGAGTAAACGAAAATATGAAATGACAAAGATGCCCTTCTATTAAAAAAAAAAAAAAAAAAAACAACAACAAGAGGAAGAGAAGAAGCAGTAGCGGCGAGAGGAGGGAAAAAGCAAGAAGAAGAAGAAGAGAAGAAGTAGCAGCAGCGAGAGGAGGGGCCGGAGAAGGTTTCGTCGTCATCTCCACCGAGATGCACAGCCACCGGAGATCTCCGTCATCTCCACTGGAGCAAATTAAACAAAAAAATTAAAAAGAGCACGGAGAATGCAGCGTTTGGCGTGGATGATGCCGGAAGCCTGCCACCGCAGGTCCTCCCTCGTGCCTACCCCACCTGCCAGAAGAGGGAAAAAGCAAGAAGAAGAAGAAGAGAAGAAGCAGCAGCAGCGAGAGAAGGGGTCGGAAAAGGTTTCGCCGTCATCTCCACCGGAGATGCACAGCCACCAGGAGATCTTCGTCATCTCCACCGAGCAAATTGAACAAAGCAAAACAAAAAAAAAAAAAAAAAAAAAAAAGCACGGAGAACGCAGCGTTTGGCATGGATGATGCCGAAAGCCCGCCGCCGCAGCTCCTCCCTCTCATCATCCTTCCTTCTCCCCTCTGTTTGTTTTCATCTTTTTCTTTTTTTTCCTCTCAAACCCTCGTGCATCCCCACACTGCGCGAAGCCTACAGCCGCAACTCAAACCCTCGTGCCTCCCCCACCTACCAGAAGCCCGCCGCCACAGCTCCTCCCTCTCGTCATCCTTCCTTCTCCCCTCTGTTTTCATCTTCTTCTTCTTCTTCTTCTTTTTTTTTTTTTTTTCTCTCAAACCCTCGTGCCTCCCCCCACTGCCAAAAGCCCGCCGCCGCAGCTCCTCCCTCTCGTCATCCTTCCTTCTCCCCTCCGTTCTCCTCCTTCTCTCCTCATCCTCGCTGGCGACACCATCAATTTGCAATGTGAGGTAAACCCACCTCCAGATTTGACGATGATGACCATCAGATTTGTCAAAGGAGGACCCCAATCAGATATGGCGACGATAGAGGTGAATCTCAAGCAAATTTGAATCTCACGCTCTTCGTCAACGGTTTTATCAAGAACGATCACTTCACCGAATCTGCCTCAACCAAAACCAACTCCGACGACACGCACGGATTTTTTTTTTTCCCCTCCTATTGTTGCATCTTTTTCCTGCTGCATCTTCTTCCTCATCCTCCCTTTCTCTATTTTTTTCCCCTCTTGATTTGCTTCTTTTCATCCTTAAAAAAACCCAAACTCACCGGAAACCCAATTTTGGGGTTTTGGGTGAAGCAGCTACAGCTCTTCTCCATGCCAAACGCTGCGTTTTGGCTTCAATAAGGGTAAAATGGGTATTTTAAGCCTACTTTTACATGACGTCAGCCACAGCTGTTAACGTCTCCCAACGGCTGATTGACGGATGGGGGAAAATGTAGATTATTTTCTAAAGTAAGGGAGGGCAGTGTATTTTCAGAAAAGATAAGGGGTGTCAGTATAATAGTCAGCAAACACAAGGGGTGTAGATGTATTTTACTCATAAATCAATAAACTAGTTGGTGCACACGTGCGTTACACGTGATTTTTTGTTTTTTTTTTTTATTTTGAAAAAAAATTATCACATTTTGTAGATGAACACTTACCAAATAAAGTAAAAGACACTATTAATGGAAAAAGAATAATTCAAAATCCTGCTGTTAATAGATAAAATAGAATTCAGAATTATGTAGATTATATATGTTAAAGTTTAGGGTTTTATACGAATTTGACTTTCTATTTATGTGATTTTACAAATTAAAGTATGCTTATTATAGTTTACTTTGAATTCCTATTTATAAATTCCTATTTATATTTAGGGGGATTTGGTCATAAGTCACTAATATGAGACTTATTTAGCATTTACTTAACCAACTTTTATACCAATTCAATTAGTCCATTTGACATTAATCTGACAAAAATACCCTTCTCATTGAAGAGG
The DNA here is from genome assembly GCA_039720395.1 of Liquidambar formosana. Taxonomy (NCBI): domain Eukaryota; kingdom Viridiplantae; phylum Streptophyta; class Magnoliopsida; order Saxifragales; family Altingiaceae; genus Liquidambar; species Liquidambar formosana. The sequence continues at coordinate 49,558,471 of CM077821.1, read as the reverse complement.
GGGAGTTGTTTCTACCCAAGCCTACTCGTGAGCTCTCTCTTGTTGTTGAACTTTGACCACTTCTAGCAACTTTTCTACCTGGCAACTACCTTCTCCATATCTAGTGACCGCACCCTGACTAAATTTGAGCTCCTTTCTACTTCAACCAAATTTCCCAAGGACCGTCAACATCTTCATCCTTCCACTTCAATCCCCAGCAAAATAGTACCCCCTGTTTACCTTTAAAATTATCTAAGGAAATATACTAGGAACAATCCTAACTTTGCAAGAAATTGTCGCGAACCTACATGCCTAAGTGAAGAAACACCATCATTAAATACATCACCAAATCCTAAACTATTACAAACCCCAACTCTTGAAGTAGTAAAATTTTATTACTTCGTTGTAAAATTTATTTCGTAAAGTAGTAAAATTTTACTACTTTACTGTCAAATTTACTATTGAAGTAGTAAAATTTTACGATTTTAATTTTTTTAATAATTAGCCTAATTAATATGGATATTTTTTCAAAGATGTTGACGAGTAGGTTCAAAGAATATAATTTTTTTTTAAAATGGATATATATATATTGTAAGTTAAAAGTTTTTAAAAATTATAATACTACAAAGTTAAGTTAGTTACATAAGATACCCTTCATAACAAAAAAAGAAGTGTCTTTAGTAATAATAAGGGCCAACTAGGGATTTTCAAAAAAATGTGTGATTAATTGATAAATAAATTTAGTTTCATTGACTAATTGACTTAGAAAAACTCATACTTGATTAATTGCCAATATTTTACTAAAAATTTGACTATTCACCAATTTTCCCTTATATTTATGTGTTTTATATTCTTATTTTCTATTCCAATCAATGTATCATGTATAAATGTAGAATTATAGTATACTTTGAATTCCTATTCCTATTTATGTGTTTTATATTATTATTTCCTCTTTATGTGTTTTTTTATTTTATATTCCTATTTCCTCTTTCAATCAATGTACCATGTATAAGGGTAGTGATGTATTTAAAATATAAAATAAGGATATATTGGTCAATCAAAAGCTTTTCTAACAGTCAGCCTTATATATATATATATATATATATATATAAATATATACACACTAGTTGATGCACACGTGTGTTACACGTGACAATATTTGCGTTGTAAAAAATAATTTTTAAATCAACTTTAAATTTCTATACTCATTCATTGTTCATCTCCCAGTACAACTCTAATTCATATAACTACCAAAATTTTTACAATCATGTAACCAGTTTTTTCTTCTAGATAGAATTCCTCAAATTTTAGTTTCTACACATTGCCTTTTATCCTTCTCCCACTATAACTCAAATTTTTAAATTGTGATTTTTTTCACTTACATAACAAATTTTTTTTCTTTTCCTGTTTGGGTAGAATAATATTTATTTTAATTTTGCTTATTTCTCATTCCAATAAGATCGATATGCAATATTGAAACTAACATCCAGATGAACTTATACTAAAAAAAAAAAAAAGAAAAAAAAAAAGAAGAGGTTTGAAAAATAGTTATAAAACTATAAGGAGATTCATAAACCTTGCATAACGTTACATGTGCCTATATATATTGTAAGATATAAAAGAGACTTGAAGAACCTTTGTTAAGACAATGAAGTTTTCTAAGAATATGGAGAAAATAATAAATAAATAAATAACGGGCTACCAAATCAAAATTTGTGTGCACCTTTGGTCATCCAATTTTAAGAACGCCTATGATCACTGAATTAAGGGAATGATAAAAATCAAGATACACTTACAATTTATTGATCTGGAAGATAAAAAAACCACTATACAACTGGTATGCTATAACATATTTCAAGAAACAAAATTACTGACTTATAATTGATCCTATAAATGATATATAAAAAAAAAATAGTGAAATTTATACGGAACAATAACTTATAACCATGATAATGACATTTTCTTACAAACATATTTTGTTCAACAAATCACTAAAAAAAAAAACCTAAAATATTATATAAAATATAAAAATTGTAACGTAAAAAAAATAAAGCAAATTAATCTCTTGCGAAGGGAGTTTTAATCTCCAAGATTATATTACAGACATATTGAGCATATTATAATGAAGAATCTAGAAAAGAAAAAAAATTGGTACATTTTTATGACAGGTTTTTGAGCCTGTAAAGAGAGAAAAAGAGAAAGATTAAATACTTAATTTATAAGAGAGAAGAGAAAAGAATTAATGTTAAACTGATGCACTAGTTGATGGTTACTTAATAAGCATTATAAAACTAAACACGTTGGTATTTAATTCTAAAATTTTGAATGCTAACTATCTATGCCTAAGCCCACCAAACACAAAGTCAAGAAATAGAAAACAAAAACCCCTATATAATAAATAATAAATACTATAAAAGACGGCCACAAAAAAAAGGGTAGTTCTCAAAACTTTCTTATAGTTTTGAATGCTACCTACGAAGAAGAGGGGGGCGGGGGAATGCCAAGAATCACAATCATTAATTATTTGTGAGATCCACTGGAAAATATGCGGAGAATGTAAATTAAGACTAAATGTATACAAGGAGAAAAGAGGAGAAGCATATAGGTTGAAAGGAGAAGGGAGACATATTGTTGATTGGTTATATATTATTATTAGGTCTCTAAATATATGCTAACGTGTTTTCCAAATAATTTTTTATAAACATGTATAGCAAAGAATTAGGAATAATCTAGATATTTTAATTAATAATGGTAATATTGTCATTTTATTAAGATATAGACTTTTATAGGTAGTATAGATATACGAATTATAGTTTCCGTTTCCTTATAATTCTTATCTGGGTTTGGTTTTATTTAATTATTATACGAATTATAGTTTCTTTGGAATTCTTATTGAGGTATGTGTTTTATATTGCTATATTTCTTATATATATGCAGAAGGGTAGTTGTATAGTTTTTTTAGAATTCTTATTAAGGTATGTGTTTTATATTGCTATATTTCCTATATATGCAGAAGGGTAGTTGTGTATTTAAAAATTAAAATAAGGGTATATTAGTCAATCAAAAGTTTTTCTCACATTCATATTTTTATAGATAGTATATATATATACAAATTTTATTCTATAAGTTTGAGATTGAGATCATTCATTTAGGGTAATATTATTATCACCACAAAATTCCTAAATACCTTCTCACGTATTTTATATTTTTTAAGATTTTACGAATAATGAAAAAGGTTTTCACAAAAATTAGGACCTGTTGTCCATTATAAAACATCATACAACTTTATATAATAAAGTTTTTTCAAAATTTGTCATTTAAGTTATTTCTTTTACCATTTTTTATGAAAATTTTTGTAAAAACGAAACAAAAACTGTAAATGACTAAAATGTTTACTTAAACAATAGATTTTGAAAAAAAATTACTCTACAAAGTTATTGTATTATTTTTATTTATTTATTTTTTAAAGGTCTTGAGGATCAAGGAGAATTAAGGAATCCCAACTAGGTTGCCATATTCTAAAAAGTTGTTCAAAATAATGTTTTATAATAAACAAAGCAATTAGTTTTCATGAAAACCTTCTATATTTTTTATAAAACCTTGAAAGCTTTAAAGTTAGTGGAGGTATTTAAGAATTTTGATGGTGGCTGTAGCTTCCCTTTTCACTCTTTCTTTTTTTTGGTTAAGTGGATACTAGAAACAAGCTAGAGCATGGGTGTAGAAGCACCCAATAAATTGGCCAAAAGCAAATTACACAATCCTAAAGGAGGTGAATCCAGAACAAAAAAAATTACAAGCCACTGAACAAGTAAGGAAAATCTCATTATGTTACAATACTATCGGTAGCCAATTCGCTGCTCTTTTACTTATTTAGGTAAAGTCAATGGAATTATCATTCCACCCTTGATATGCATGCACGCACGTTAAGATTCATATAAAAGATGATGAGGGGGTTTAAACAGGGGCAAATAAAATCATATTGTTAAAATTCACTAATAAATTTTGCAATCCGTGTATTCTTTTGACGCAATAGTCCATAATTTTTAGGTTAATGAAGGTATCTTATATTATACTCCCTCAATTTCATAAAGATTGATGAATTAATTTTTCTAAATCCTCTTATCTAATTGATGTAATAGCCACCATATTAGTATACTAAGTATAATTAATTAATTTTTGGATGAAATTTTTTATTGATTAATCCAGCTTCGTTTGGGCAAGCGTTTTGGGAACATAACATGACTTAAGAATTAAGATTGATAACTTTGGAAAAAAACTCAAGGGATTCAAGGCAATAATGCAATTAAAGCATCAAGCCATCAACACTTCATTGCTTCAATTTATCTTTCAAATATAACCCTTCAAAAGAAAATAGCATTGTAGGAAAGGAAACAAATTTCTTACCTATTTTTTTTATTTATTTAAAAATGATCAAACATTTATGACGGTAAAAAAAGAAATAAAAAAAGAAAAGAAAGATAATTAAACTTGGCACTTTGTAAGATAGAGGGAGTATCCAATTTTATTTATATATAAAATAATTAAAAGCTTATATCATGGTGTGACATTATTTGGATCGAATTTAGGGAGCATGTCAATTCAAAGGTAAAATTGTACGTTGGATTTGGACTTGGTGTAGTTACTACATGGTGCAATAAACGTAGTATCGATGACACATGGCAAGGAAGAGAAATGAAGGGCTGAAATTCGAGAGATGCATTTGACGTCTAATGCTTAATAGTTCTTTATTTATTATCCTTACCCACATGTCATCAAACTTACGTTTACTGCACCCTGCAATAAAAGTAGCTAACTGCACCAAATCCGAATCCAAAATGGTAGCGACAAACAAAGAAATAGAGTGCAGCCATTAAGCCAAATATAAAATTGCTAATTTTATGTGCTAGATTTTCTTTTGGGTAAATTGCAAAAAATCCCCCTGAAGTATGGGGGTCAACAGATAACTCCATTTATGTTTTAATTTTGTCAATGTGCCTCTCTTATATTTTAATTTTTACCAATATGCCTCACCATCACTTGCCGTTAATGAAAATTGATAAAAATTAATCACTTGATTAAGCATGTGATACTATTAACGGATCCGTGTTGTCCAAAATCGTTGAAACTTTCACTGAAATCACATTCAATTGAGTGACTATCGATGATTGATTTTGCCTTCTAATTAAATCAAGGAATACATTGATAAAATTAAAAATAAGGATGATCATCTAATAACCCTCCCATACTTTAAAAGGGTTTTTTTCGCGATTTACCTTTTTTGTTTTCTTTTGGAGTGGTAACAGAATAGGACTTGCAAGATTTTTACAAGGGGAACTTTCACATGGGGACAACCACAAAAATCAGACGGGACTCAACCTTGTTTGTTTCATCACGCAAAAAGGCCAAAAAAACGGAAACAGAGAAAAGCAATCAGACCCGTCTCAGTCCAGTTTCGTACAACAAGGACAAAATCGGAATTATACCACCAAAAGCAAACAGAGAAAAAAAAAACGAAAAAAGAAAAAGAAAAGGAAGACAATGAAACGGCGGGGCAAGCGCTGTAGAAATGTCCATTCAAAGGGCGTATATACACATATACATATATATTTTGTGTGCGCATTAACATAATACCTGTAGTAATGCTCATTCAAAGGGCGCATGTACGTATATATTTTGTGTGCGCATTAACATAAAGGCTGTCGAGGGACGACGAGGCTCACCCGGCAGAGCTGAGCCAAGATTCGTGCTCCTCCACTCGTCCCTCTCTGTCTATCTGCGATTTTCTCGGTTTTTGTGTTGCAATCGGACAATCTCTCTCTATCTCTATCTCTCTCCTCCCTTTTTTTTTTTTTTTTTTTTTTTCTTTTCGTCATCAACGAGCCCTAGCTTTTGCGGATCACATGAGCGGACCTGCAATCACGCGCAAAAGTTGATCTGCTTCATAAAAACTGAGAGTGGGATCGGCCGCAGAAGGACCCAGATCTGGTGTGTTGCAGGGGTGTGGGGGCACTCATAAAAGTCTAGCATTTTACGATGATTTCGTATTCAGTGTATTTGAAGGACGTCTGATCAGTTTCGCCAATTTCGAGAGGATAAGGCCTCTTCGATTAGGGTCTGTTTGTATTCGGCGTTCGATCGGTTGAGGTAAGTTTTTTCCTATCTCGCGCATTGTATGTTTTTCTTCTTGATTTCTAAGAGATTGAACACATTTTGGTGTTAATTATGGATATTTTTATTTTTTTCATATATTTTTTTTATTATAAATATTTTGGATCGATTTGCAAGTTGACATTAGGGTCACGAAGGGCAGTGATTTTCTGATACGTTTCAGATTATTGTTGTTGTGTCTTATTCGTTCACAGTTTTGTCATTTGTTGCGGATCCGTGTTCAGTTGTTGTTATTCATCGCGATAAGAGACGTGTCAACATTCAAGTATATTGCTTTGAGATTTTGCATTTGTGGTTGAGAATCATGTCCGTAGAATTCGAATTTGAGCTGTTTTAAAGATACATTATTGTTTCTGGGATCACAAGAAGGCGTTTGTGGGGTTTTTAACTGCCTGGGAAGGAAGACTAGGCAGTCCTTGCTTTGATAATTGGATTTTTGGGGTCTGTTGATTTAAGCCCGTATAAGCGAGCAGAGCAGGCAACCACATTCTCTATTATTGCTACGTTGCAATATATAGAAATAAGAAGGTGTTGAGTTTGTCTGCTCAGCTGGGTATTGTTGATTGAAGAAGAAAAATGGGTTTTGGTGGCATGGGATGTCATTTGTGGGGAAAGGAAGTTCAAATTCCTTGGAGTTATTTGGTTTTTCTGAGGGCAGAGATGGGTAGAGATTTGTTATGGGTGGTTGATTTTTTGTCCACAATCTTTAGATAGGGTGGCATGTTTTTATGCAATTCTCCAATGTGTCATTGGAGAACAATTTATGACTTCCGGTGAGCCATTGCTATCATCATCATCTCGTGCATCCAATCTTTCCTCTGTGGTGCATCCGCCTCCTCTGACTTTGAACATCGGTTCCTTTAACTGCCTCTGTCCCAACGCTTCCTTCTCTAGTTCTGTTTTTGATGATGCGCAACACAATTTCTTTGACTTGAATGACGAAGACTTTGTTTCCGTTAGGGATTCCAGCTTTTGCAAAAGATCCCTTGAACGCTCTGCTTCTCTTGTGACAACCAAAGAGTTCCATTCGGCTGACTCTCAGTTCTTCCAGCAGTTTCTGTTGGAATGCCCTGTGCAGGAGAGGAAACGCATGGTATCGTGGGGTGGAGCTATGGAGCTGCATAACAGTTCCGCAACCTTTGAAATTTCTGGGGCTTCAACCAGGGTGCAGGAAAAGTTGAACAAATCTCAGAGGAGCCATCGTAAAAGTCATCAGTTTGAAGATAATTTATTGCACGAAGAGAATGCCAGGTTGATTTACATTAGCGATCCGAAGAGAACAAATGACAAGTATGAGTTCACGGGTAATGAAATCCGAACTAGCAAGTACACATTGATTACTTTCTTGCCGAAGAATCTCTTCATTCAGTTCCATCGGGTTGCTTATCTTTATTTCTTAGCTATTGCTGCTCTCAACCAGCTTCCGCCTCTAGCAGTCTTTGGGAGAACAGTGTCACTTTTTCCTCTCCTCTTTGTGCTTTGTGTTACTGCTGTTAAAGATGGTTATGAGGATTGGCGAAGACACAGATCAGACCGGAAAGAGAACAACCGGGAGGCTCTAGTGCTTCACTCTGGCCAGTTCCAATTGAAAAAATGGAAAAAGATACAAGCTGGTGAGGTTGTGAAGATCTGTGCTGATGAGGCAATTCCATGTGACATGGTTTTGTTGGGGACAAGTGATCCTAGTGGAATTGCCTACATTCAGACGATGAATTTGGATGGTGAGTCAAACTTGAAGACCAGATATGCAAGGCAGGAAACAACTTCTGCAGTGTTAGAAGGGGATTCAATTTTGGGGCTTATCAGATGTGAGCAACCTAATAGAAATATTTATGAGTTCACAGCCAACATGGAGTTCAAAGGGCAAAAAATTTCCCTCAGCCAATCAAACATCATATTGCGTGGTTGTCAGCTGAAGAACACAGAATGGGTGATTGGTGTTGTGGTGTATGCTGGACAGGAAACAAAAGCAATGTTGAACAGTGCTGAATCCCCTTCCAAAAGAAGCAGACTGGAAGGTTACATGAACAGGGAAACCCTCTGGTTGTCTATTTTTCTTTTAGGCATGTGTCTGGTTGTGGCCATTGGAATGGGCTTATGGCTCGAGCGCCACAAGGACCAGCTCGATACCTTGGCTTATTACAGAAAAATATACTTCACAAACGGGAGGGATAATGGGAAAACATACAAATATTATGGGATTGCTATGGAGACTTTTTTCTCCTTCTTGAGTTCTATTATAGTATTCCAGATAATGATACCAATATCTCTCTATATCACAATGGAGTTGGTTCGGTTGGGACAATCATATTTCATGATTGGAGACAAGCATATGTATGATAGTAGCACTGACTCAAGATTCCAGTGCAGATCTTTGAATATAAATGAGGATTTGGGTCAAATTCGCTATGTATTCTCAGACAAGACAGGGACGCTTACTGAAAACAAAATGGAATTCCAAAGAGCAAGTGTATATGGGAAGAGTTATGGGAGCTCCGTGCTCATGGCTGATCCATTGCAGGAATCAAACATTGCAGGTATGACAGTATGCTTACTTTATTTTTTGATGGCCTTCTCCAATTTGCGATACACATAGACAATCCTTTTATTGTTAGATGCACCTTATGCAACTTTGCATAGGGTGGTGATCTTCAAAAAACTACCTATGACTCGTATTTTGGAAAACCAACCGTTGGATTAGATAGACTTGAAATGTAGGTGATGCATACCAAAAATCAAGTTGATCCCAGATTGATTGATATTCGATCCAAAAATTAACATTTTCAATCAATGACAATCTCTCATTTATGGACATTTACAGATGAAGGAACTTGTAATCTTGGATTAACTTGATTTTTGGCATGCATGGCCTACATATGAAGACTATGTAATCCAATGGTTGGTTTCGCAAAATAGGAGTCATAGGTAGAGTTTTGGAGGTGCAAGATATAATGAAAGGATTTTTATATATATTTTAGATATAATATTGGAAGTTCTAGCCTGTTAAGCCATGTAAGTTTAATATCAATAAATCATAGCATGCCGATGGTGTGATATCTTCTGGCACCTGTTATAATTTAATTATGCCCCTTTGGAACTCCTGTTGTGTCTTTTATTACGTAATGGAGGCGGTGTCTGATGTAATCTGTGATTTAGTAATGAAATTTAATATTCATTAAAATGTAGTGCTGGACTATGTCTGTTGATAAGTTTAACTCCATTAAGAGACATCAATATAATTAATAAAATCCAGAATTAATAAATAAGTAGGAAAATGATTGTCATGGGACCAATAAAGATATTTTATGATAAATTATTGTGTAAGTGTATAACCATGGACTGGGTGTTCAGCCTTCATATTCTTCTTCTTCAGAATTAATGAACATCATCCGCATCTGCCAAACTTTTGAAATCAAGTGTACGTTTTTCTTGATAAGAATGAAATCAAGCTTACATTTCATTTTGTGTTTTTGTGTATAACTGTAATTGTACTGAAAGTTATTTAGTTTTATTTCATTTTAGAAGCCTGGTATGCAATTGATGGTGTAGGAGCACTTTATTTACCATTTTATTTTTTTGACAGAAGCATGTGATTACATGAAATTTTTTTAATGTCAAAACTATATTTTTCTTTTATTTTTTTCCAAAAATTATAAAAAAATAATTTGGTAGGCTATAGTAGGACTATGTGACTGTACAATGTACATATGCAATCTTTGCCATTGTGGGAGGCTATATATGGAAAAACACTAATAGTCAAGACTCAAGACCTATCTCTATTAATGGACATATCATCTTGTATTATATACATTGGCAAAATTTTTTGGATATGCTAATGCATAGTGTTTACCATATTTCTATTCATGACAATCTTTTAACTGAATAGAGGAGCTGCTTGCATATGGCATGTCCCAACTTCCTCTTGTATGAGCCATCATTTTGTATGACCTTTTGCAGAAGCAACAGCTGCAGCTGTAGGTGGAAGGAAATGGAAGCTGAAATCTGAAATTGCTGTTGATTCTGAACTCATGTCATTGTTGCATAGAGACTTAGTTGGGGATGAAAGGATTGCTGCACATGAGTTTTTCCTTACACTGGCAGCATGCAATACTGTGATCCCTATCCTTACTCATAGTCCATCATCTTGTTGCACAGAGAGTCAAAGACATGAAGATGTTGAAGCTATTGACTATCAGGGGGAATCTCCTGATGAGCAAGCACTAGTTTCTGCAGCCTCTGCTTATGGATATACTCTTTTTGAGCGGACATCTGGGCACATCGTGATTGACGTCAATGGTGAGAAGCAAAGGTAAAAACCCTTTCACTTTAGATTCTTTATTGGACATTCATCAGTAATTCATCCCATTCTCATACTACACTTTGTTGTTTGTTGCGGAGTTGAAGTTGTGTCATGTCACTAATGATGTGTGTATTTGGTAGCACTCTAATGCCAATTCCATTGACCAGTTTGTATATTCATCAATCATTATTTATTTTATTTTATTTTTTTAATTTGCAAAATAGGTTTGATGTGTTGGGTTTGCATGAGTTTGATAGTGTGAGGAAAAGAATGTCTGTCGTTATCAGATATCCTGATAATGCCGTAAAAGTGTTGGTGAAGGGTGCTGATACTTCAATGTTCAGCATTTTAGCAAAAGACATTGAGAGGGATGATCATACAAGGCATGCAACTCAGGCCCATTTGACTGAATATTCATCACAAGGTTTACGCACACTTGTGGTTGCTGCTAGGGATCTTACAGATGCTGAACTGGAGGAATGGCAGTGCAAGTATGAAGATGCAAGCACTTCGTTGACTGACAGATCTCTAAAACTACGTCAAACTGCAGCTCTTATAGAATGCAATTTAAATCTACTTGGGGCCACTGGAATTGAGGACAAGCTTCAAGTTGGTGTACCAGAAACCATTGAGTCCCTCCGGCAAGCAGGAATCAAGGTTTGGGTTCTGACTGGGGATAAACAAGAAACAGCGATTTCAATTGGCCTCTCTTGCAAACTCCTGACTGCAGATATGCAACAGATTATAATAAATGGTAATTCGGAGGATGAGTGCAGAAATCTTTTGGCTGATGCTAAGGCCAAATATGGTGTGAAATCATTGAATTGCAGGAACCAGAATTTGGAATGGAAAAAGAATGATGAAATTGACTATCTTGAGATACCTGCTGACAAAAAGCCTTCCAACTTGCCTCAATGGCATGCAGGGAAGGATGAAGGAATGATGAGTCCGTCACTTGCACTCATCATTGATGGGAATAGTCTGGTGTACATCTTGGAGAAAGATCTGGAATCAGAGGCATGATTCTTTCCTCTCTTTTTAGTTGTTTGCAGCATGATATTTTCTTGAGTGCTAGATTGCATTTGCTTGTTTATGGCAGATGCTTGAGAATCTTTCTAGGTGTACACAGAACACTACCAAATATGCCCCCCACCCAATGTATATTTTTATATAACTTGATGCTAAACGTTGTCTTACTCTGTAATCCTTTTATTTTTGGCAGCTTTTCAACCTTGCAACTTCCTGCAGAGTTGTGCTTTGCTGTCGTGTTGCACCATTGCAAAAAGCTGGAATTGTTGATTTAATTAAGTGCCGAACTGATGATATGACCCTGGCCATAGGTGATGGTGAGTATATATTCTGTTAATTCCTTATCTATCAGGGAGAGGGAGCGGGGTTCAGCTAGGTTTTGTTTTGTTTTGGAAATCTCACAGTAGTTTTTGTACTTTGAACATGGATCTAAGATTTTTTATTTTTAAGTTTTTACGGATCTCTTTCTCTAAACATGCAAAGCATGTTTCTATGCATGTACACATATACACATGATTGGGAGTAAAGGTGTCATCTTCTTTGTTTCCTCTGACTAATGATATTTTGGTAGGAGCAAATGATGTTTCAATGATCCAAATGGCGGATGTTGGTGTTGGAATATGTGGTCAGGAAGGGCGTCAAGCAGTAATGGCATCAGATTTTGCTATGGGACAGTTTCGGTTTCTGGAAAGATTACTTCTTGTGCATGGACACTGGAATTATCAGCGTGTCGGTTATTTGGTTCTGTACAACTTCTACCGTAATGCGGTTTTTGTATTGATGCTATTCTGGTATGTATGGATTCCTTTTGGTTTTTATAAACCTCAGTCCTTAATTGTCCATTGTATGTCAGAAATTTGGCTGTGCTTGATGACATTTGATGGGAGCTAGTTGATGTTTGTGCAGTTATCTTTTTCATCTTCTTTTCATTTTTACATTCTAAAACATTGGACCTAAAAATGTAAGAAAATGTCGAGCAAATTCTTTCTTGATTTGAAGTTGATGTTTGTGCAGTTATCTTGTTCACTTCATTGTCAATTCTACATTTTACATTGGACCTAAAAAACTAAATATTAAAAAAAAATGACGACCAAATTCTTTTCTGTATATGTAGGTATATATTGTGCACAGCTTTTTCAGCGACCTCTGCATTGACAGATTGGAGTAGTGTATTTTATTCCGTTATCTATACGTCTGTCCCTACAATTGTTGTTGGTATTCTGGACAAGGACTTAAGTCATAAGACATTGATACAGTATCCAAAGCTTTATGGTGCGGGGTATAGACATGAGAGTTACAATATGCAACTTTTCTGGATGACGATGATTGACACACTATGGCAAAGTCTTGTTCTCTTCTATATACCCCTGTACACTTATAAGGAGAGCTCAATCGATATATGGAGTATGGGCAGTTTGTGGACTATTGCAGTTGTTGTCCTCGTGAATATACACTTGGCAATGGACATTCAACGGTGGGTATTAATTACTCATATTGCAGTCTGGGGATCCATAATCATTACATGTGCATGTATGGTTGTATTGGATTCTATTCCCATCTTCCCAAATTACTGGTAAGTATTGCTCGTTTGCAGTTCTTCATTTTTCTTGATGTATTTTCAATCATATTTGATAGAACTGAGTGTAGTAAAAGGATTCATGTAGCCATACCCTTGTGGTTGGGATTGAGGCTTAGTTGAGTTGAGTTGTATTTCCAATCAGCTATCATCATCATTTCGCTGTCCTTATAATATGGAGGTAATATATTTTGTATCTTTGGCAGGACAATCTACCATCTGGCAAAGTCGCCTACCTATTGGCTCACCATTTTGCTTATAATAATCGTTGCATTGCTCCCTCGCTTTCTTATCAAGGTTATACATCAGATTTTTTGGCCTTCTGATATCCAGATAGCTAGAGAAGCTGACATACTGAGGAAAAGGCCTGATTATTTGGGGTTAAAACCAGATCGAGGTTCCAGTTAAGATGTATATTACCCTATTGTAGACAGACCCCATTATGATATGGCTTCCCTTGAGTTTGTCCATCATATGGCTTTCCTGTGGCAGCCAGTTGTAAAGCTCCATGGTAAGTAGGTGTTCTTATTTTCTTGTCATACTTGTGGTCCATTATTTTAAAATTAGTTGTGGTTGCTATCAGAAATCTCCCATGTGAAGTATTTACCCTGTAAATAACTAGTTATTTTTACATGTAGAAAAATATCTGTAATAAATATAATCTCATTTTGGTTATTTTTTATTTATTCCATTTTAAAGAGAAATATCACATTACAGGGTAAGTATCAGAACCTCCCTCAAGGTTCTCATGTCAGCATTATTTACCTCCCTTGTTTGAGGGTCTTTTTCTTTCAATTAATTTAACATACTATTGTGTTCCTAATTTAAATCAATCAACAATTTAGTTAGGGATGAATTGATCTTTTCATATAATTAAGTAGCCCGATTTGTATATTGGGGAGGTGAATGACACCACTTAAAACCTCAGGGGGGATCAGTGATAATCTAGAATCCCTTGTGAGGTTTCTGTTTCTTTACCCTATATGCTGTGTATAATAAGAATGGTGGAGCAGAATTCATGCTGTTGGCCTGTTGCCATCCAAATATTTAGGATGAGACATAGTGGATTATTTTATTCCTTGTATTGATGCTCACCATACGTTATGGAATAGTTTTGATTTAGCAGTTATTTAGGCATATTGCAATAGTATATTTATTTATTTATTAATTGTTTCTTTTCTTTTTTTTTTTTTTTGGGTGGGGGTGGGGTTGGTTTACAACTCAAAAGTGAAAGAACAAAAAGACACCCAAAAATTTAATCATCTTCTCAGTTACTACTTGGTATCACTAAATTGGGAAGTTTAGGCTATTGAATGACTAGCAATATCTAATCAACATCTGATTTTAAAGCGTGTGTGTGTGTGTGTGAGTAGGCGTTTTCCTCTTTGATTAGGATCTTGTTAGGAAGTCCCAATTAAGCATAAATCTCGTGTCAACTGATTAGTCTCATCAGTTGCCAAAGATTGGATGGGTTGAAGTAAGCTTGAGAGAATGTGGGCCTAACCTGACAGGCATTAGGGGACCCTATATTCTTAAGCATATGCTTGAGATAATGGGGGACTTTAACCTGACACATATTAGGCACCCTATTACCATATGCCTTGGAAAGCAGCCTAGGTGTGCTGTGACACTTACCTAGTTAAAATTTAATGACACTAGGGAGTTCTTTTTTGGATATCATGACCAAGAGTGGAGCACCTGGTTTTTAAATATTGGTTGTAATATTTCAGCATATTTTTACCAAGTACTAGGGTTTGGAATTATTAAAGAGATGCCAAAGGATACATGTAATAAAAAAAATGCCTGCTTATGTTTTTTCAGACACTATATCTTTAAGTTGAGTATTATCTGGACCTCCTTGATGTTTTTCATGTCTCATTTTTCAGATGAGTTACCGAAGCTGCTGGCCAGCATGTGAATCAGATATGCAACATTTGACTACATTTGGATTTAATCAGTTACAGGATAAGAAGGGGAAGACGGATGGGGAAAGCCAAGGAGTGAGGATTTGGTGGATACAGAATGACATTTAGATGATTCAGGCAGGGAAGCAAAAGATGGTGAAGTCGAAGGAAAAAGCCCGCCGAGAGGTATCTTGAGCTATTTGGTTGTTATTTATGAGGGTTAGTGTTGGCACAGGTGAAGTGCCAGAATGGTGGTCACAGTTTTATTAGCACGAAAGTGTCCAAAAGTGGTCAGCCTAGGGAAACTGTAAAAAAAATAATAATAAAAGAAAATGAAAAAGAAATATATAGTACGTAGTTTTGTGCAAAGATCTAGTGTGCCATTTCTTACACTTTCCAAATGGAATGAGAAGAGTGTTGAGAACATCCCAAGGTGCTTGTCCTCAATTACATTCAGCCACCCATTTGTCTTCATGTGTTAATGCTCTCAAACACAGTGAGAGGAGCTCTACCATTTCAAGGCAAGTCTCATACACTCTGCCCCAAGGACCTCAGCCTAACACACTGCTGCAGCAATTAAGCATGGTTTGTGGCAGAAGCCCTTGAGGGAGAGTGAATATGAAATGCTTTGTATTCCCTTGTTTTTCATCTTTGATGTTTCTTTGCACCTCCATAACATGCGAAACTTAGTATATAGTCCACTGCTTTTATATGCAGTGAGAGCTCTACCATTTCAAGGCAAGTCTCATAGTCTCTGCCCCAATGACCTCAGCCTAACACACTGCTGCAGGAATTGGGCATGGTTTGAGGCTGAAGCCATTGAGGGAGAGTGAATGTGAAATGCCTTGTTTTCCTGTCTTTTGATCTTTGTTGTTTCTATACACTTCCTTAACATGCAAAACTTAGTATATTGTCAACTGCTTTTATAGGCCTCTCTTTCTCCCTGGCAAGCCGCCACCTGTATGTGCGAGCTTTTGGTGGGGACATGTAGATCCTAGATAACTGTTGGATAACAGATTAATATAAAGAATAAGTTCCTCTTGTTTTCAAATTGAGCATCTTGTGATCTCCAATATTTATTTTTCTTGACAAAAGCTAGAAGGATAAAATGTCTCATACATTTAGGGGACGCTCTGTTGATTCAGCAACTATGGTATGCTCAAATGGTGACTACCACTGATCTATAAACTATTAGAATTTCTGTCGAATATGTTTAAACTATGTGATTTGTCAATAGCTAGGTTATTCATGGAAATTATGAACAAAAGAGGGCATGATCATGGACAATTGATATATTAACAATTGTTTGGACTTACTTTCAACTTGCATTTCTCATTGTACTATTGGCTTTTCTAGTCTTCATCTGTAAGTATAGTGTCCAAAATTCTGTAAGATAAGGGTCTTTTAGTTGGTTTGGCGCTTTTTGATCAGCTTAGGAGGTAGGCCATAATGGGCAGAGGCAATATTTTCTAGAAAGAAGAAAAAGGAATAGAAGTGGGGATAAGAATCCTGATAATGTGTACTCTAAATGTTAAGTTGACATTCCACTGGGAGAAGTGGAAAGTCTCTTATCAATTGTCCTTTTTGCATGTGAAAATATGGTTCTAGGCACAAACAAAGGTTGGCCTGAGTGGAAGGAGGCTCTAGCTCGCTTAAGCAAGGGGTTTCGGGTTTGAGTCCTTGTGGATGCAGTAAATTTTCTTGAGAGAGGTATCCGTTTCGGCGCCTGACAGTACCTCAGAGGATTAGTCTTGGGCGAAGCCTGAAGACACCTTGGGAAACCAAATATATATATATATATATATATATGGTTCTAGGTATCAAACATTTTAGGCTATTAAGGTGGAAAGATCTCCCATTTTCATTTTTCCAGCAATTTTTGTTTTAGGCTCTATTTGGTTAGCGGATTTTATCAAGGAAAAAAAATAAAATAGAAGGAATTGTACTTTTCTTTATTTGGTTACAATGAAAAATTGGAAGAAAAAGAAGAATTGGTATAATTTGGCTTGATATGATTTTATCTTTTCCTTTCATTTTCTTTCCTCCTTATTTTTTTTCCCTTCCTTTTTTATTCCTTGATAAAATCCATGAACCAAATAGAGGGTTAATGTCTTTGATCAATAATATTTCTTAATATATTTTCCAAAATATTAATTATATCCAAAATAACTATGGGCCAAAAATTTCCCGAAGCGGGACAGCTGATGAGAAAGACTGGCTCGACGGTTCGAAATAGCGAAATGTAACTTTGAAAATTTACCGAAGTGGAGATTGGAAGAATTTATTCAACTTTCCATAAGTTAGATTGCAATCAAAACATTAAGATCTCTTGTAAATATGATTCTTTATACAATTGATAAACTGCGTGAGAACCATTAGAAGGTGTGTTCCAAAAGCATTTGATGCTCAATCGGCCGCATTTGATCGGTATTGGCTGTTGACTCATAATGCTTCACCAGGATTTGGATAAAGGATTTTCTTACGTTACCACTATCTTCTTTTGTATTGTATGTGTGTGTGTGGCGACATTGTTTTTTACTAGGTTTTATTAATCATTTTTGTGCTTCTACTCCGTATTATGTTTTCACGCATCTTGGTCAGGTTTCTTATTTCTGTTTTCCATATGGTCTCCTGTTTTCCATCTACCATGCTGCTACTGTGGGCAGAAGAGTATCTGCACAAAAGGCAACCCTAAAACGAAGGAAAAAAAATCAAATTTTTACTGCGTTGGGCTCCGATGAGTTATATTTTGGCTGTTGTTTTCATGCGATACAATGCAGTGGCTGATCTCTCCCTGCGTTTCCAAGCTACTTCTCATTTCTTCATAAAAAATTCAGCCATACAGGTCATGTGACTTTCGCCGTATGCTTTTCAACATGCCCTTCACTTGTGAGGCCTTTCCCCTCGATAGACGTGGCTTTGGCCCAAGTCTGTCTACCTACCCAAATCAATGGGTTGGAGTCCAACCCATTTTACTCATTTAGTAAAGGGAAACGGCTATTGCAACCCCCCATTTCTATAAGCCCACCCCCCATCCTTTAGGTTTTTAAGGTTTTATGCAAAATATAAAAAGTTTTTATGAAAACCGGTCATGATATCCACTAGAAAACATCATTTTGAACAACTTTATAGAAGAAAGTTTTTCCAAAATTTGTCGTTTAGGTAGACTTTTTGGCAAAAAATGAAATAAAGGCTATAAATGATTAAAAAGTATATTTAAACGATAGATTTTGGAAAAACTTTCTTCTGCAAAGTTGTTCAAAATGATATTTTCTAGTGGACTTCACAGTCGGTTTTCATAAAAACTTTTTATGTTTTGCATAAAACCTTAAAAACCTAAAAGATAGGGGGTGGGCTTATAGGAATGGGGGGTTGCAATAGCCGTTCCCTTAGTAAAGAATAGTGGGGGACTCTTGGGGGTGTTTTTTTTTAGGGCACTTTTGCCACAAGTCCATAAAATAGGACTTGTGTAAGCATAAGTCCACAAAAAATTCTTATGTAGCCTTAAGTTCACCTTAGATTTTTCATACCAAAATACTTTTACCCACAGCGTAATCTGCCTCCTTAACCAAACAAAACATTAAACCTGTGTGCATCTCCTTCAAGTGGCAACTTGTGCGCCTTCTCCTTGAAACTATAATCTTGGCGACTTCAAGCATCCATTTTGTCACCATGCATGCCATCAAACTATCATTGTTGTCATCTTCTCACAAAAAACTAATCTAAAGTAATACTCAGATCTATTAAATCAATTTTGTTTTTCTTTTGCTTTTTGCTAGATTTTTTTGGGAACCAAAAACACAATATAATTTTTAAAACATAAATATTTACCTGATAATAAGGAATTCAATGAGGTGATTGGTGTAGGAGAAATGATGCTCTGATATATTTTGCCACAAAGTAACATATAGCAAGAAAGTTAATGCTTTTGTTTAATGGTGGAAGGTTTTGTAGTATGTGCTTTTCTTGTACAGAAGTCAACTTATTTAGCCTCTTCTTAATTCATCATTCCCCTTATCACACCCATAGAAAACATACTATTGCATGAAGATTTTCCAAGTATGTAGCTTTGAATTTAATTTTGCTTGAAGTAGTTATATGTAACTGTTTCAAAAAATCCATTTTAAAGAATTCAATTTAGTCATAAACCAACTTAATATGTTAAATTTAGTTACAAACACTTAAAATTATTTGTTTTCGTAATATATTTAAGTCATATAATAAAAAATATTCAAAATTTAGTACTCCCTCCGTTTCAATATAAATGTCCTACTTTCCATTTTGGGATGTTTCAAAATAAGTGTCCCATTCCAAAAGTTAAAGATTCTTTTTTAGGTCATTTCCTAAAATACCCTTAAAAAGGTATTCTTTCTTTTTATAATATTTTACATAGCTTGAGGACAAAATTGGAATTTTAAAATAAATAAATTGATGTGAAAGCATTTAAAAAGGTTTTCTTAAAAAACGTGTTTTTTCAAAGAAGACACTTATTATGAAACGGAAGGAGTAGCAAAAAATTATATGTAACTGTTTCATAATACCCATTTTAAAATGTTAAATTTAATCATAATCTCTTAAATCTAAGGTTTTAAGTCAATTAAATTTAGTCACAAACACTTCGATTTAACTATTTGTATGAGATATTGAAGTTAGATTACATAAACATTCAAGATATAATTGTTTTTTCAAAACAGTTACATGTAACTGTTTCATATAACTTACTTCAAAGATTTAAAATTAATCACAATCACTTATATTTAGCTATTTTAATAAGTTAAATTTAGGCACACACTTGGTTTAACAAATTTTATAGAGATATTGAAGTTAGATGAACTATTTTAATTGTTTTGAAATATATACATGCAGTCAATCTAATTGGTTTTTTTTTTTAATATATAATTTCATTTTCATTATGGGTCTTCTTTTGAAAGTCTTGACAAATAAATTCTAAACATATAAATTTTATCAAAAACTATTATATAGAACAAAAGTTATGCCATTTTAAAGTTTGTAAACAAAAAATAACACTCAAGGGTGATAATGACTTTACTCATTTGATACTCACACAAAACTATCATGTTTTACTTAAAAGTGGACTTATGGTTGTATAAGTTTTTTGCATGGACTTATACCTTTATAAATCCTATAGAAGTAGATTTTTTACTAATTTTCCCTTTTTTTAATCCATAATACCTCAATAGTCACGTTATTAGGGGGGAAGGAAAAGAAAAAAGGGTGGTTATTGCCACCACTGAAATTCCTCCTTACCTCCAAATTAGTTTATAATTTTTAAAGTTTTATGAAAAAGATAAAAGGGCTTCATAAAAACTAATCGCATTATTCTTTATAAAATATCATTCTGAATAACTTTGTCAAGTATTTTTATTTCAAAATCTTTCGTTTAGGACTTTAAATGGATGCTTTGTCCATTTTTCATTTTTGTGAAAGACTTATCATTTTTGTTCCTCATACTCTACTAGTTAAAAATGATAAAGGGCATAGTTGGCATATTATGCTTTTATATTAAAAATACCTTTTAATGCAACATGCGTAATGGAGGGTTACTATTTTCGTCCCTCATGCCTCACATTGGTATGCAATTGATGGTTACTATTTGCAAACAATAATAAAGGTATTTATTTCACCTTTTCCATCAATATCAACAATCATAGCCCCGACCCCGGAAGGGGATGGGTTTGGGTGGGGTGGTTGCTTTGGGATTTGCTTGATATAAAAATCAAGAGTAACAAAGTGAAATCAACCTTGACTTTTATTTTCTTCCGAAAAAAATAAAAATAATAAAAAATTAACGTGAATAGATTGATTTGGAGGTTGGTCTAAACCATTTTCAACTTAGGAATTCTAAAATCAACTCAAATCATTATATTTTCACTACAAATATAAATTATTATTACTTTTCATCTTTTTCTGTTTTGTTGTCAACATTCTCAAATGCATTTCACTCACTTTATTGGCATCATACACAGTTATAATAGATATTGCTTTGCGATTCAATTTTCTTTCATAAAATAAAATGGGATGAAAACCACCTCCTAGAAAAGGGAGAGGAGCTAGCTACAAAGCTAGAGATATTGACAAATATTTTTCTCAGTGATATAACATTTCTACCATCAACATGGTTGGACCAATTTGCTTGTTATTGGGCAGACTTTTATAACTCTTTCGGTTCTATCTCAATTACCTTCGCTGCTTGCTACTATTTTATTTGTAGATAGGGTTGAAGGGATGGAAACAATAGCCCTTTTTGCTATTTCTTAATCTAAAGTCTTGCTTTTCTAAAAAAAAAAAAAATGGTTGGACCAACTTAATGTTTCATTGCATTTTTTTGCTAGAGAAAAACTTGTATGAGATCGTTCCTTCACGTTGGTCATAAAACCAACTAATCAGGGATCTACATGTAGGTTTATGGGTTCTTAAATACACTGACAAACCCCACATGCAAAGTCCTTAATTAACTGGTCTCATAACTAGTGCAGTGGAATGGTCTCATGTAAGTTTTTCTCTTTTTACTGATCATTATCCTATACGTGGCAAATATTTATTACTGTCAGCACCCACCCCCCCAACGTCTGCCACATATTTGTTAATTGTCACATGCAAGTGGAGCAATTTATTTATCATTTAATTTTTTATCAAGTGTGCAAAAACCTGGGAAAGCTGTAACCGTCAGAGCCAATTAATATTTCTCTTTTAAAAATGATGAAATGAGATGGATGAGACGAGACGAGCCACAAGGGACAAGGGACAAGTGCCAGGTGCCAAGTGGTGAAGGATTAGAGTGTGACAGTCGTACATTTCTGAACCATGCCCCAGTGCACATGAATGAATTGCCCCCCACTGCAGTTGGGCCTTAGGGGGGAGGCATCTCATATTTGGCACGTTCCATAGGAGTGTGGATAATAAAATTTTTGCTCATTTAGTAGCATTTTGTGATAGTATTTTAAAAAAGAATCATACTGGAAAGAGCAATGCTATTTGCACAATCTCGTGTCAACTCAGCATTTTATAGAATTGATGATGTAATGTTTAATGTAAATCAGTTGTGGTTTAGTTTATCAATCTAGTACTTACTGTTTTTCCTAATTTAAGTTACTTGAATTATAATTAAATGTTTAATGTAATCCAATTGTAGTTTAGAAGAATTTAAAGGAAAACGCACGTGATTTTTATGTGGCACCCTTGTTTAGACTTCGCGCTTATCACGTGAGTTGCACGTGACTAACTAACTTGAATGCGACTCCACGCAGACTGTAGCAGGCCGCGCACATAAAGAAGAGCTTGTACCATATCGTGAAACACCAGGTAGCTTCAGATATAAATAAGCAACTTGGATGTGAACTGTACATTTGTACTGTGACGAGAGGTTGACCACAATGCCCTTATCTGCCTTTCAACTTCTACGAACGTGGTTTTCCTTTTCTCCCTAACACCAAGACTTCATAATAAATGGAAACAAAAATATTGGTTGAATTTTCTCTATTAGCAGTCTTAGGATAGGTACTGCCGTACTGTGAATAATGTTCAAACAGCTAAGAGGATTGTACCATGAAACACTGGTACCCTGTGACTCAGAAATGTAAATCCTTGGGGCGCCCCTCATCTGCCTCCACTTGTTCAGTCAGGGACCACAATACATCATACCGTATGAACATGGACCCTTTCCAAACCTGGCCACGTCCACCCACGGATCTTGACTACAACAAACCTTTTTCAGTAATTTCCACTACCCTTTCATTATTCACCCCTTCAAAAATAAATTTGGACTTTATTTTATAGTGGGCTCAAAAAAAAAAAAAAATGTAAAACTGTTTTAGTGGTATACTTTAGACTCAAAAAAATACTTAAAAAGAACAAAATTCTTCTTGGGTTCAACTTATTAGCTAGAATTGATCCACCAACTTTTCGATTTTAGTTCCAACATATATTTTTTTCCCCATGTCATTTGCCTAGCCTTTTCTTTCCCTTTTTTTTTCTTTGGTTTTGTTTTCTTGGTAAAGTATAGACAACCAGCCTATCATAAGAACTTTATGCTATACACCCTTCCCTATAAAACCAAGCCTGTTCAGGGTACCTTCTGCTCTACACCCTTCCTTATAAAACAGAGCCTCTTAACCCTAAACTGCTCTCAATAGACTTGCTCAATTAGATCAATAAGTACAGAACAAAAAACAAGAAAAATGTGATTGACTATGTGACAGGACTTTAATAATATCGAGCTTTACAATTACTTTAGGATTTAGTTTATAATTGAGATAGACTAACTAGCCAACCATAGGCTATTGACTATTTAAACCTTTTTAATCACAGTATTCACATACAGCCAAGCTCCAATACCTACAATATATTTGCCAATTACCTTCCCCAGATGCACTTGTTTTTTAATAATCCTTGTAACTCCCCCTATACTGGCTGGTATCATACACCAATTAACCATAGGCCGGCCATACCCTAGCCTAGATCACACTTGTTGCCTTTAATCTAGAAGGCCTCATTGGGTAACCAACGGCTTTTTATATTCTCTCATGACACAAAATTCACTGGTTTTATCCCAAGCATCATATGTTTAATTGGAGTTTGGGTGTGCTCTAGGACTCGTTGGCGTGTGTGGAAACGGATCCACTTGTGCCCAACTTCACATAAATATAATATTCCGAGTTTCATGCATGTTCAAATTTTATTTTTATAAAATACCTTGTGGTCTAACAAGTTGTGATAATCAAAGTTTTATCTTTGTCTTCAATGTTGTTGATTAAGTTTTAATCCTAAGGGGAGGGCTTAGTTGCTAAGGGATCACACATCATAAGACGAAAGTCCTTAGTTCGACTTTTATCATACAACTCCTTAAAACCATCCATGCAAGTTTCTATTATTTTCATGGGTTTTAAATTTACTGTTTCACCGATCCATGTGGGTTGTGGGGAGTCTTGCATGATTCTAATTAGGGTGTGTAAGAAATTGATTGTCACATAAGAAAAAAGGATTAAAATATATTTTTTAATTTTGACAGGCATATGTGACCCTTTTTAATACTCCCTCTGTCTTAAATTGTTTGAACCACTTTGATTAAACACGCATAATTAAGGTGAGCTAATGGTCATGTGACTCATTGATTTTAACTTTATAATTTTACTCTTTTACTTTATTTTGTGTTATGGTTTAAGTAATTGTAATTTTAAATATAAAAAAGAGTATATTAAGATTGTAAAATAGTTTTTTGTCTTGAGTAACAAATATTTTGGGACTTTTTAAAATAGAAATTGTTATTAAAGAAAATAGGAGAAAAGAAGTATATTTTAATCAAATTTATATCACAAAACACATCTAATGCGATAAATATAAAGATATAGCAACTATTAAAACTAGTTAAAATGGGAGAGTTTTCGTACCAATAGAGATTAGGGCACAAATAGGACAAAAGAAAAAATGAAAAAAAAGATGGGTGCCCTAAAAGAATCTAATGTCTATGCTACATCAAGGATGATGGACCTCTCACACATTGTATATCTACAAGCGGATGTCTATCCAAAATGAGAATGAGAACTGTTAGGGCAAGGATAGGAGTTGCATTTTTCCAGGAAAGAGAAAAAGGAAGAACTTTCTGAGATATAACCAACCAATTATTGTCGCCTTGTCAGAAGCCAAAATACCCTTTCCCTTGCCTCATTCACACCAGAAGCCTGCCTAAAACCCTAGCCCAACCAAGGTTATCATCGTCAATTTAACACCCGTTTTGTCCGTTAGGTTAGCAGGTGTAGCCATCAACGTGGAAATTTTTTTTTATCCAAGCTGCCAGGTGGCATTGCTGTGACGACTTGAGCATGACATAACACGGTGACGTCGCATACCATCGTATGAATGAAACTGGCATTGTCCACGCTCGTACTGAACGCGTGTAGAACACTTGTCGATTTACCTAATGTGCGATGAGGGCTCCGTTTGACTGGTAGGGAAAAGAAGAAAAACTCATTTTCCTCTACTTTGTGTGTGGATGAGGCTATCAAGAGGGCACCCCTCATTCCAGTTATGAATTCTTTAAAATTTTCTACTATTGTAGACATGTAATTCAAAGCATGCTTCATCAAAGTTAATGAAGAGAATAGAATGAACATCAAATTTTGATTAGCACGTGTGAATAAATTGTGCCTTATTTTTTGTGAAATTTCATATTCACAATACCTTGAAAGGTACTTTATCTAATTGTAAAGCTTATCGATCTTAAGATTCATCAAAGGATTTTTAAAATAAAAATATAGATTTGTCTATCACTTCGTGAGAAAGTTGTCACAATTGCTTTTTTCTGTATGTTTGGTAATTACAAGAAAGTTGTAGACATCATCACCAAACAATTACCGAAAAAAAAAAAGTTTTAACATTTTCACTTTTTTTGCACACTCAAATCTTTTACTTTCTCATATGAATCTCTAGGTAACCAAACACAATCCAAATTATTTTCATCTAGATATCTTGTGGTCCCCACACGCTTGGAGGTTGTTACAATGAATCGGACCATCTTAAGTGGCAGTATTACTTGTTTAGTACTCCAAACAATGGTTTTTTAGATGGCGCGTGGGCATGGGATATCCCATATGGCTTGAGGAATTTTCCAACAAGCTTCCTTTTAATTTTCCTAAATGCTGTGGCCTCTTTTTTCCTATCATAAAAGCGGATGTCTTCTCTTCACTTTGCTTAGTACCAGAGTCATTCACCCACACAACACACCCCCCCCACCACCTCTTCATGGACTCCTCTTGGCCGGAAAACTTGCCTATTGATCGGAAAAAGGTGACCCAAAAGATCGTTCAAGGCCAAGAATTCGCCAAGCAGCTCCAAATTCTCCTTTCTAAACCCCAAATACAAGATGGGTTGGCGTCCTTCGAGGATCTTGTCGCGAAAATACTGAGATCATTCACCGAAACTCTTTCCATATTGAATTGTGGCGATTCCGATGAGGTCTCGCAGATTCCGGCGAAAAGATCGCCGTGTTGGGATGGTCAGAAGTCTGAAGATTCCGGTGAGAGTAGTAAGAGTTCAACATTGAAAGATCGGAGGGGGTGTTACAAGAGAAGGTGAATATCTTTATCACTGTTTACTATTATAATTATCATGTTTATATGATTATGGTTTAATTTTTAGAAAATAAATATTGCATATAATTTCTAGGGCAGTTTAGTCATTTTCTCTGTTTATTGAGCTGTACTCTTAGTATCTATTCGCTATGCCTCACATCAAATGAAACGAGGTGGTATGTTTGTTTTGGAGTGACACTTATATCCCTCATACTATACCGAATTACCATAACAATAATCACTAAATGTTTTTTTTTAATTTAAATTTATCTTTCTCATTTATGTCAGAATTTCTTGGGAATTTGTATGTAGTTCATCTGGAGCTTCCTAACAAATAAATAAAATTTTTTTACTTGCAGAAAGACTTCACAATCATGGACAAGAGTCACTCCTAATTTGATCGACGACGGTCATGCATGGAGAAAGTACGGACAAAAGGTTATCCTGAATGCCAAACACCCAAGGTAAAATTTCCATGAATTTGAAAATACCCATGTCCTCAATTAGAAAAATACCCCTAATAGGTATACTTGATAAATTTATCAGATTTAATTAGATTTATCTACAGTCTCAGCATCAATTAATAGTACAATCCTTCTTTAAAGTGAAAAGTGGGTGACCTTCTTTTTTGGGTAATCTTACAAGTTTTTCTTAATTATTTTCCTGAATTAAGGGGCTGCATTTGGGTGCTGGGATTTTTAACATGTTCTTTTTTTTTCCTTAAAAATACTTCCTTTATTTATTCAGTTAAATATATAACAATATACACCAGCACAAGTTTCACTATTTTAGACTTTAGGGGGAATAAGGACCACAAAATTATCTGTTCATACAATACAACCAAACACTACTTAACCAACCTTGCACCTTAATCCATATGTTTGATTCTTCCCACTCCCAACTTTTTCAAGTATAGCATAGTCAGTTTCCATCCCTAACCTCCTCTTTAATTTAAGATTGGGATCGAGAGATATCACCTAAATTACAAAATACTTATCTCATCACCGTCTTATCTATAGAGCTATTTTTATAAAGTTTTTGATCTCAATAAATTTTCCCAATTATATGTTGATTTTAAATTTCAGGGTATTAATAAAATTCTATTTTGTGATATGCAGGAACTACTTTAGGTGCACCCACAAGCATGACCAGGGTTGCCTAGCTACCAAACAAGTGCAAAAGACAGAAGAGGATCCACCCATGTATAGGATCACTTACAATGGCTACCACACATGCCAAAATTTGCTAAAAGCCCCTCAAATCATCCTGGATTCCACTCACAGAGATTCTTCAGTCCTACTCAGCTTTGATGCAAACATCCCAGAAAAACAAGATTACACTTTTTTCACATCATCATTCCCCTTAATAAAACAGGAGTATAAGGAGGATATACCAAGTGATGATATGACCCACCATCAAAACCAATCGTCGTCGTCCGATTATCTTCTGTCACCTGATCTGACGACGTTCGATTCATCAGGGCCCATGACAGGTTTGTCATCTACACTTGGGTCGGATCATGGGGATGTGATTTCTGGGATGAACTCATGTACGGCAAGTACTCACAGCTTGGACATGGACATTATGGTGGGATCTGTTGAATTTGATGATGTGCTCGAGTTTGAATTTTGATGGGGGTGCTACTTCAATTTTCACTTTCATGTAGAAAAAGACTGTATTGGTTTCTTAGAAGAGGAAAATCACTAGCAGCTACCTTTCCTCAGTGTAAAACAATGGAGTAGTCTTCTTTTTCTTTTTCTTTTTTAATTTCCTTGTGCATGAGTGGTGATTTGACATGCTTAGAAAATTGAGGGCGGGGGGCCAGGAATATAAGTGAAGGACGAAGATATCAGTGGTCAGGGCCATAGATCCTTTTCTTAACCGTTTGAATTGTGCACTTTCTTAAATTCAAGGAATTATACTGATCGGTTTGCCAATGGCGCATTTTGCTACTTTCAAGTGAATGTACAGCTAGCTAGCTAGTTTTGCTTGATATCATTGGGTATAGGACCACTCTGGTAAATACCCTTTTGTTGCCTTTAATGTGACACAAGATCGAAAGTGGTGGCTGGTGGGAAAATCATGGGTGTTGCATACAGGGTGCCAAATTAAGCAATATAGACGTGTTAGCCTACTATAGCACAACTTTTGGCATTTGGCACCGATGTCAATGAATAAAATAGTATTAAATTCATCAAAAGCAAATACAATATGAGTCTCGCCTAAGTAAAATGTTATAACATTGGCACTCCATTTGTCACCCTCACATTAGGGTATGGATGTCAAATATAGCATTCGGGCATTGGTACTATGTCAAATTATAGTATCGGCACCTCATTTTTGGCACTTATGACTAGAGATGGTCTTGAGAATTTGTTATGGAGAAATCTTAAAAATTAAAAACCGCCAAGAATTAATCTTGGAAGGATTGGCTTTAGGCATGGTACTAGAAAACATATTGGAAAAATTTTGGTACCATCACGGAATCGGTCTAAAAAACGTTGGAAATGTGACACCATATTTGTTTGAATTGTTCAGAACTTGGAAAATTTTGAGCTATTATTCAAGCCTTTCGTATAATACATATGAATACAAACAATCTTCACAATTTTTGTTTTTGTTTTCTTCTAATTGTTTCGTAAATTTTATGGACCAATTTTTGCTACATTTGTTTCCAAGTATTTTACTTTCCATTTGATAACTAGCCGGTAAAGTCTAAGGGGTGGCTATAGGGTCATAGAATTAATGAAGTCATAGAAGTAGCTGAATCTGGCTCCAACCTGTCAAATTCGCTCAAGATTGTATGTCATAATCCTAGACCGCTTGGATTCAAGTTGGGCTTTTTACATTAAAATTCAAATAACCTAGTCATATTTGTTCACACGTCTTTGATACGTGCTTTTTTTTTTTTTTTTTTTAATATATTTAAAATCCATCTTGTTTGATATGTTAATTTAAACGCATTTTAATTCATTTTAATCTGCCACGAAGTTAGAACTCTAGGGTTGTTTTTATTTTATCTATCTTTTTTTTAAGACAACCGATAGAATTTACCATTTTTCCTAACTTTCCAATATATCAACAAATAGGAATCAATGCTTCTTTATAAGCATGGACTTGGGATCATTCAATCAACGAGAGAAAATATCATTAAGAACATCTCCAGTGATGTGAGCTAAATTATCTGTGCTATTACTATTTTAGTGCATGCTATAGTGCTAAATGCTATAATTTGGCACAAGGTGTTCCAAGGGTGCAAATGGCATAGTGTACTATTTTTTGCCATAACCTCCATTCCTTTCATTTTTTATAAATTACCAACTTCTATTGTTCCAATTACAAAATTATATTGTCTCAAAAAAAAAAAACTACAAAATTATATTGCTAATTAGATTTGCCCGTGTGTGACTTTTTATTTTTTATATATGTAAGATTTCAATATTATTTTTTAAAATATTGTATTTATTTATGGGCTGTTTGGTTATTGAGAAAATTTTGAAAAAGAAGTATTGTATTTTTCACTATTGCTGGCTAGTGTGATTGGTTGTTGAGAAATAGAGGGAGAGTTGATATGGCAAATAGAGCAATAGCTCACCCTTGTGCTATATTTGGTACAAAGGTGAGCTATTACTATTTTTAGCACAAGTTATACCTCACTGCAGGAGATGCTTTAAGCTATCATGCCATTGGCAAACTCTAGAGTTGTTTGAAAACATAAAAATTAATGTGACCAGTTTTGAGTCTGAATAAAACTGGGGTGAGTGGCAATTATAGATTAATTGATGTCTGAAATTAATGAAGTCATGTATAGAACAAACGGACTCGGACTTGAATCTGTCTATTAGATTAATATGATATGTCATAATCCTAAACGGATAGGATTCAAGTTGGGCTTTTATATACTCATAAATGAGCTAGTCACGTTTGTTCATATTTCTTTAATATGCATTTTTAATTCCATATTGCTTAATATTTTAATTCGAATTGGTTGAGGAATTGATTTGGGGTTCATAATTCTCCACTAGGCCATTAAACAATGAACATTTGTTGTGTTGGATTTATAATAAGAAATTAACAGTACAAATATAATTCTTATTTGATGGGGAAAAAATGTAGCCAAACTCACTCTCTTCCTCTCTCTCATTTCAAAATTAAATGACTATCATGATTTCCTTGATTTAATTTCAAGAATATCCTATTCACAGGGTACAAACCCTAATGCATGATGGTATTGATATAATTTAATATGTTTTACCTTACTATTATCTTATGTATCTATAGGATTGAAAAAATTTCGAACTTTTTTTTGGTTGGGTGCTAAGTTCAAACTTTTATTAGTTGGCATGTAAGCATGACAATTAGCCAAAATGATATAAAAATAGGATATAAACTTTAGTGGCATTCTCCTCACTCACACTTTCTATTTTTATTTATTTTTTTTAATATAACATTCTTTTCACTTGTTTTTTTTTTTTTTTTTTTTTTTTTTTTTTTTTTTTTTTTTGAGCTAAATTCTTTTCACTTGTTAAGTGAGCAATACTGATTTTAAATTTATAAAAAAGTATTGATACTGATTTATTAATATTTGGGGTTTAGGGGTTAGAGTAAATTCAATTGATTGACCCTCCCTTTTTTTATTATTTTTTTAAATTAAGAGCAATAACGTATTAACATCAATTAGACCTTAATAGTCTATATTACCGTTTGGGCGGCGAAGAAAATAACGTGGATACGCTAATATTTCAAACCAAGTACATCAATCATGCCATGCACGAAGGAAGCACGCAATTATTATTGAACCTAATTTCAAAATGTATCAATCAGGATTGAACCTTCCTTGAAACGGCAAGGAAAATTACATTGGAAAGTAATGCTAGATATGGTATGCGTGTATCTTGGGGCAAACACAATAGCATGATGGCATCTTTTATATATATCTCTATATATATCCATACCATATTTTGAGGCAAACACAATAGCATGATAGCATCTTTTATATATATATATAGTCTAAGAAAAACTTATATGTAAATGTGATACAACTGGCGTAGTGTTACAAGTCAATGAAAGTGAACAAAAGTGAGATTGTTATAATATTTTTTTGATCACATAATCTCCCTTTGCTTTACTCTTGTTAGCCCGTGACTCATGTGGTCATATCACAGCTACATGAAATATTCACTCAAAAAGTCTTGATGGGTGATAACTTGCTAATATCAGCACTATGTATTAATGCACCTAATATATCTCGTAAACCACCAATACACGAAGTATAATCCTTAATACGAAAACTGATATCAGCATGTGCTCACTTCATCGTCATTTTATATTTATCTATATATATAATATATAAATATATATGAAGCTCTACATTCGCGGAGCCACATGGGGCCCATTGGGGGCAGTGGCTCCCACTTTATCACATATTCTGTAATTAAAATATAGTATTACAATTAGTTAATTGTCATTTGGACATCAAAATTGGGCCTACCAATTAAATGAAAGTGGTTCCTATTGGGCTAAATTCTTTACCCTTGGCTCCGTGAAGGGCCAATGCACTGAGGAGGAGAACAGCTACATGGAAGCAGTCAAGCAGTTTCATGGGAAATGTATGTGAAAGAGAAAGGAGACAGGGAAAAGAAACCAAGGGTGACTTCACACCATCAATCATGTTGAATTGTTGAGGGCTGCTTGGAAAATTAGTGGTGTGAATGTGAAATGTGAACGGTGGAAGGAATTCACACATCCAAAAGTGCTTTTTCCAACCCTCGTGCGAGTGAGGTTGGGTCCCACTTCCTTAACACTGAAAAGTGCTAAAAGCCATGGCCTTCAATTTTGGGCTCCACAAAAGGCTGACATCTCCGGGACCTTATCATCATCCTCCCTCTTTTCTTCCGTTTCAATTTTTCAAATTCTTCATAAAATATATATATATATATATATATTGTTTTTGGTGGGATGACGTTTGCAGCCCAAATGACCCGTCAAGAACGGACGGTCTAAATCAATGTAAATTGATCGATCAACGGACGGGGTGTAGCTCCTTGTTAAATGAGCAAATTAGATCAAGCCGAGTGAGCTAATCAGTCAACTAATGAGGATAAGACACGTAGTCTGGTACTTGGCCAATAGAATAATGACACATGGAAAATAAAGTGGTGACATGTGGCAGTAACTGTTCCGAAAATGGCGAGGTAGAACCAATCAAGACGTGCCACGTAAATGGCCAGTGAACCGGTTAGACCGAGACGTGTCAAACACTCACAATACAGAGTGGACAGTCAGTCAACATGGTGTCATGGTATGCAATCGGCTTTGGGAGGTGGAAGTGTCTTCAGTGGGCCGGTCAGTGAATCTAAAAGTTGCAAACCAAAGAGAAAATTTTTTATAAAAAAACAGAAGAAGAAGAAGAAGAAGAAGAAGAAGAAGCAGCAGCAGCAACAAGAATGGCAGAAGTTGTTATAATCATGAGATCATCAAAATAGTTACGCGATGCATTAATTACAAATTATAATGGTGAAGTAACGTAACGGAATCAGACAAAGTCAACAATGGTTATAATCATGGGATCATCAAATTAATTACGTGACGCATTAATTAGAAACTATACTGATAAAGCAACATAACGGAATCGGACAAAGTCACCTCGGCTCAATTACAATTAGCATGAAGACAAAACCAACCAATTTTTGGTCGAAGGCAAAGCATTAAGTTTTCCGTTTGGAAGGGGTCCAAACTCCGATTCCATTGTCCCCCACATTTGTGACCCCACTATTGTCAAAGTAGCTGGCCAGAAGGTAAAAAAGTAATAATTGGGATTACAAACCTTAATTCCATCTTAGAAGAAAACTGCACGAGCATAATTAAAATCAAACCAATCCAAGAATAAGTCCCATCCTTAATCAACTAGTCAAGTAATCAAGAAAAGTTTGGTGAGCATGCAGATCCCAGAAAAATTAATATGAACAATAAAATGCTTACCCCACCGGCTGCTTCTCTTCGTGCACCAAATACACGGGCTCTTAAGGAAAAGGGGTGTGGCCTTAGGTTGAACCCGAAAGGCGCCACTACTGGCATCCAGCGGTTAAGACTCAAAAAGATTCTGAAGAGGGCAAGAGGCGTGGTACCCTACATGCAACATTAAAATGAGACATTGAAAAGTACCTCCTCCCCCTTTATTTTTTTATATTCTAAATAGCCAACCTATTAATAAATTAAAACTAAAACCAGACATCCTATGTAATAAAGTGGTCCCGGCGATTCTTGTTGTTTAATCCTTAATTCAAACTTGGAGTATGCTACACGAACCAAGACCATGACCACCTTCTCCTTGCCAATTGACATTATAGCTACTGTATATCGAAAATTTGATCTATTTCGTAACACTGTTAAAACTTTTATTTTTAAGTCCCACCCTTGGTTTTTCAAGAGTAAGCGGAGTTTTTCATCACATCTTTACCTATATTATATGCTTAAGGGTGTGGTTACTATAGGTAAATAGTAACTTGCTGAGGTGTCAAGTCTTAGGCATTTTTCTCTTATTTTATTTTATTTTATTTTGTTCCCCACTGCCTCTATCTTCCTGGGCATCGCTCGGGGTTTCCACTAGTTGAGAGTATAAACATAGAACAAATTCAACTCCCTAAGTCCTACTCCCTCTATTTCATTAGATCTCACCTTCCAACCTTCCTATGTAAGGTTGTTTAAGTTCATCATTTAATTTTTCAAACAAAAAATGGCTGAAATTTAAATGACAAACCTACCTCCAAACATAAGACATAGTAAATTCCTTTTTTTTTTTTTTTTTTTTTCAACACACGAACTGTATGTAGTAATTAAATTAAAGCTAAAAGTACCAAGATGAGATATGTTTAACCCTACGTAAACGTGGGGTTAGAGGGCCAAACAACTACATGCAAGTCTTTGTACGAAAAAACTACATGCATATAGAAACAGGATACTGGTCAAGATTATAAAAGAGGCCTATCCGTTGTATGGGTGGTCAAAGCGTCGGCGACAAAATTTGCCTCCCTATAGCAAAAAGATATTATTGTCTTGTCAAATTGACCCAATAGATTAAGGCAATCTTTGGGTAGGATCCTGTCCCATGGAATTAATATGGGTCTTCCTTCAACGACTTGAATTAGCAGGAAATGCACTGCTTTACCACATAAAACTTTGATTCCAAAATGAACCGGCCGGATTTTAATTATCACCCATCATAGAGTTCCTCAATTGACAGTTGAAACTCAAAATAGAACCATTTCGGTTCCTTTTTCTCTAAACAAAGATTAGAAGTTAAAACCATGACGCCAACCTTTGTCAATTTCTAATTTAATGTTCTTTTCGATCAAACCCACAATTGGAATTAGCCTTGAGGCATATATGTTGAATGGTTGCTTGCTTTTGTTACCTTTTCCTAAATATAAAAATAAAATAAAAAATAAAAAATAAAAAAAACCAGTGAAACATGGGGATGATAACGCAAGCACTTTAATGGTTAATGCTGGTTCTTGATTAAAGAAATGTAAAAGCAACTTTAAGAAAAAAGAATTAAAGGTAAGCGCATTAGGGGGAAGCTGATGAGGTCCTGTCTGGCTTTTGTGAATGAGATATTGGGTGGTCCTTTGATTTCAATATATGTTTGACCTATCCAACATGGACACGGATACAGGTGTTGGGTATCTGGATGCCTTTGATTTTTTCGAGCCCTTGGGTCCCTATCAAGCCCTTGGGAGGGCATCGCTGAGACGATGGGTTGGGCTTGAGAGGCAGCATTTTCGTGCTTGGACTATGAAAGACATCTTTGCTTCCACAATTGGGGTTGTAAATGGACCGAGCCATTTAAAGCTTGGGAACGGCTATTGCAACCCCCATT
This sequence comes from Liquidambar formosana, assembly GCA_039720395.1. Lineage (NCBI taxonomy): Eukaryota > Viridiplantae > Streptophyta > Magnoliopsida > Saxifragales > Altingiaceae > Liquidambar > Liquidambar formosana. The sequence goes on along the minus strand of CM077821.1, from coordinate 49,523,550 downwards.
CCTATAAGCCCACCCCTCATCCTTTAGGTTTTTAAGGTTTTATGTAAAATATAAAAAGTTTTTATGAAAACCGGCCTCAATGTCCACTAGAAAACATCATTTTGAACAACTTTGCAGAAGAAAGTGTTTCCAAAATCTATCGTTTAGGTAGACTTTTTGGCAAAAAATGAAATAAAAGCTATAAATGGCTAAAAAGTATATTTAAACGATAGATTTTGGAAAAACTTTCTTCTGCAAAGTTGTTCAAAATGATGTTTTCTAGTGGACATCACTAGCCGGTTTTCATAAAAACTTTTTATATTTTGCATAAAACCTTAAAAACCTAAAGGATGAGGGGTGGACTTATAGGAATAGGGGGTTGCAATAGCCGTTCCCTTAAAGCTTTGTTAATCGATGCACACTCGTAAAGGGAATGACCCAAAGCCCCGGACTTGGGCCTCTACTTGTAGGTTTTTTCTTGTAGGGCATGAAAAGTTTCTATGATCTAACGGTTCTTTATTTTCTTTTTTATTTACAAACCAACCAATCCTGTGATTATGAAAATGCTTACAAGATCTCTATACGGAAAAAACCTATGAATCCAAATTCCTTTTCTACTTTGTAATTAAACAAAATATACATATAAATGCCTATAAGTCAATTGCAAACTATATACTTGGCTCTTTACGATGGAGGAGAAGTTCCTTCTTGCCCTAATTCATATTATTTTGTGTAATAATTAACTACAACCTTAGCAAAAAAAATAAAAAAAATGTGGACACCTGAATTTGGAGACATATACGGATTTGTGGATATTGACATATAGACATGCATGATACAAGACTTTGTTCTGGAGCAGTTCTCTGATTTGAACAAGTCTGAATGGTGCTCAATCTCGCTTGGCTTGGCTCCTTTACACTGCTACGCCAAACACACCCTAAGACAAGTACTTTTTTTCTACTTCAATGATTTTTTTTTTTTTTTCCTTCTTGCTTGCATCTTTGCATTATGCTTAGGTGGGTTTTATGTTTTCAGCAAAATCAAGCTCATACAGGACCCGTATCAATGCCGCTGAGGACAATGCCACAGGCACTGGCCCCTAACATCCAAAACAACAAAGGGAAGGTGATGAACAGCGCCCTGTTACCTACAAGAGACAACAAGAACCCTCGCTCGAATATCAATTGTGTGTGTCCAGTAGATGAGACCTCATCGGACTCGGTATTTATCAAGAAACTGGCTTCGATCAAGTAACCAATGGCCATGGAGCTGCAGAAGAAGCTAACTATTAAAGAGATTGAGGCTGAACCACACTTTAGAGCAAACATCACATCAGACTGTGAGCCGAAAAATGCGTTGGTGAAGAGATGGCCTGCATTGTATGTGTTATTGGTCAGGGCGGCCAACATCACGAAAATGGTAATTGCCATTGTTGCATTGAGGATGGTGCCCATCAGTGTGTTTCTCAAGGTTTGGACGGATGCCGTACCCTTCCTACCATCACCCTGCACCCCCAAAAGAAAGAAACAAAAATCCCACAAAAAAATATCAATTTTAATAAAGAAAATGTTTACATGACAATCTGTTCATGTATTGACAATTAATGGAGAGTTGATTGTCAAGAACACTTGGGGTTTACCTTCTTCATGTCTAGAAACCATACTTTCCTCCTTAATGTGTCGATACCAAAGGTGGTAAGAGAGGGTTTGTTTTTGAAGCTGTGCCATAGATAGGCATGGTAGCCTATTGTAACGAAGAGACTCAAGGGGACTAATATGGCGTCCAAAACTATGATTGCTCCCATCTTTCTCAAAGAAGGCATGCAAGGGGCTTTGAGATGGTTAATTTGGTAGGCCAAGCAAAGCCTATTTATGAGGGAGTGCTTCAGGGCTAGGTTTTCCTTCACTGAGCATTCTCCTTTAATGTTGGCAATTAAGTCATGCATGGTAGTGGGGTTTTAGGTCATGATAGAAGGAGACGCATTGCATTTGTGTTGTTTATGAATGGCGGGGCTTAGTTGTGGGAAATATATAATGGGCATTGACATGATATATAATTTGAGTATGGAAAAGGCCAACAACTTTGAAGGGTTGATTTGAAGTGGCCTTCCCACTACTGCTAATTAATTCTTGGGGATGATGCCGGCCGTGCCCCCGTGCCATTTTTAAACTCAATGTTTCACATCAGTTAAACTAATGTGCTAGAAGAGGAATATCTGGTATATAGCTATTCGATCAGATTATGTTTATGAAAGATCAGATGAAATATAATTATGCCATCTTGAATTGACCAATTTAACAAAATATAATCAAAACACGTATTCTAGGCATGATCGATATTGCCAGCATCTATTTGCATAATTTACGTGGCAGCAATCCATATAATATACGCTTGACATAGAGTAAACCGGAAGAAGAAAAAAAAATGAAAATGGAAACGAGTGGAGAAAAGTTTTAGGTGATAGTGTTGTACTGTTGTCTAAAGCAGTGTTACCTAACAAAAACGTGTGGTATTACATTTTTTTTTTTTGTTTTTTTTTTCTGTTGTTGATAAGCAGAGTGGTATCACTTTATGTTATAGATAAGCAATGACGAATGGCGTATCAAAAAAAAATGAACAGAAGATTATAAGCAATGACAAATGGTTCAATACATGTCAAAGCATATAAAATTAATGGACACTGTATTTTTTTAAAAAATGATTCGCTTTCTATTTAATTTTATTTCTCTTTTAAAAAATATACGAGTATCTCAGATTAGAGGGATATGGGCCCTAGCAATTAAGGGACACATGAACTAATACAGATTGATCGATAGCATTATCCATATTCTAGAAGATTAACTGAATCAAAGTCTAGATGCTCCTATTAACCCTCGACCACCCCCCCCCCCCCCCCCCCCCAAAGAAAAAAAAGGAAAGAGGCCTACTCCTAATCGGGGGTACATTACTACATTTAAGTGGAGGGTTTATAACAAAAGCTGAATTGTATTCGACAATAAGTCCATAAATCCCTCGTCTGTGGTTCTTTTGATATAACCAATTTTCAGTCCCAAAATAAAAGGAAAAATAGAAAATTTTATAACTGATTTGTTTTAAGCACTGGTATATAAGAGCAACCTATATTGATTAGAGCTGTCCTTCTTATGGTTCATCGGAAGTAGGCGGTTTTAGGCTGGCATTGTCATTGAAACGGGCTCATTTCATGCCATCCCCAAATCCATCCTCCCTTTTTTTTTTTTTTAGGGAAATTTTAGATTGATTGGACCAACCACAGGAAAATAAGTACAGTTCAATGCCATTTTCTACTAACTTCTTAATAAATGACTACTAACTTAACTCACAGTTAACTAACTGTAAATATTTTCTCATAGGCCTACAAATCTTAAAAGGGTAATGCTACCTTACCTTATACTTTTGCCCTACCCTTTGCCCTATTAGTGTATTTGAGAGGGTAAGGTTGTGGGACCCACTGATATGATTATACCTTTATCCTCCCAAATACATTAGTAGGGCAAAGTATAGGACAAAAGTATGAGACAAGGTAGCATTACCCATTTTTATATTAAAATAAAATTTATCTCTAAAGTCTAAACTTATAACTACCTAAACTCCACGCACCCGTGGTGTGGTGCTTTGATTTGAACATGCATTTTGGGTGTTGATCATTGCGGCTCCTCGTTCACTAATTGGGCTTATTCCAACAATATTAGGGCCCTTTGGCTCCCGGCTGTCTTTGCCTTGGTTTGACCTTTGATATTGGAGGGGGAACGGCTATTGCAACTCCCCATTCCTATAAGCCCACCCCCATCTTTTAGGTTTTTAAGGTTTTATGCAAAATATAAACAGTTTTTATAAAAACCGGCCGTGATGTCCACTAGAAAACATCATTTTGAACAACTTTGCAGAAAAAAGTTTTTCCAAAATCTATTGTTTAAATATACTTTTTAACCATTTATAGCCTTCATTTCAATTTTTGCCAAAAAATCTACCTAAACGATAAATTTTGGAAGAACTTTCTTCTACAAAGTTGTTCAAAATGATGTTTTCTAGTGGACAGCACAGCCGGTTTTCATAAAAACTTTTTATATTTTGCATAAAATCTTAAAAACCTAAAGGATGGGGTGGGCTTATAGGAATTGGGGGTTGCAATAGCCGTTCCCTATTGGAGGTGTCTTGGAAATAGTCACTCCTTATAAACCAGCCTATTTCCAACTTAGACTCCAGGCCGTGATATAGAGCTAATCCTTGGGGCCGGACAAGCCCACGGTAACATATTCTCAGGTTAAGCTCTTTGCTCAATATTTTAACTCGTTATCATATAATACCAAGAAAGCACTTAATGTCATCAATTGTTTCTCAGAATTTGTACGGTGATCGATGCTGCAATACTTGTGTTGGGCTTTGGTGGAACAATGGGCCCAGGTCTGGCGGGTGGCATATCCGCATTTTCCTTTGTTTGAAGGCACCTACCTATAGATCGAAGACATTTTTTCTTCCACAATTAGTGTTACAAAATATAAATGGACTGAGCAATATTTCTTCTTCCTTTTTGTAAAATGGACGGAGCATTTCCAGCTTTAAGCTTGATCAATGGAAGCTCATTCATAAAGGGAATGACCCAAGCCTCAACTTGGGTCAAGTGAGGATGTAAATATTCCAAAGTAGCCACCGGCCTTTGTGGCCTAGTGCAGGGCATTTAGGTGGAAATGGCATGTGAGTAGTTTAAGGATCGAATACCCCTCAATATTATGCACACGCATATCTGAGTAACGGAGAAAATAATTGCTAGTACATCTAATTGCGGTATTGCCAAAATAATTGCTAGTGATCATGGGGGAAAAAAATTTCTAGTACATTTTGTGGTCTAACAACTTTTTCTTGATAGTTTCTTGAATCTTTGCATTATGTCTAGATGGGTTTTGACAAAGATGTTTATACAAGGCCTTTTTTTCCCCCCTCAATTAAGAGCGGCTTTGCTTACCACATTTTGTGTCGCCATTAAAATCATGCATATACAAACCCCATATCAATGCCACAGAGGACAATGCCACAGGCACTGGACCAAACATCCATAGCAACAAGGGGAAGGTGATGCACATCACCCGGTTGCCAAAAACAGCCAACGTGAACCCTCGCTCGAATATCATTTGTGTGTATCCAGGAGAAGATAACTCACCGGTGGCGTTTATCAAGAAATTGGCATCGATCAAGTACCCAAGCGCCATTGAGCTGCAAAAGAAGCTAACCAACAGAAAGAGTGATGCTGACCCAAACTTTAGAACGACAATTCTACCAGATTGCGAGCCGAAAAATGCGCTGTTGAGGAGGTGGCTTGCATTGTAGGTGTTGCTAGCCAGGGCAGCTAACATCAAGGTAATGATAATAGCTATTGAAGCAGTGAGTATGGTGCCCATTAGAGTGTTCCTCAAGCTTTGAACTGCCAGCACACCCTTCTTATCATCACCCTGTACCGGAAAAAAATAAAAAATAAAATCTCAATTTTAGGAAATCATAAAAAGCATATATATATATATATATATATATATATATTAGCCTTAAGGGCCTGTCTGGATGGGAAAAAGAGGGCTTTGGCAGAGAGTATGATTATCAAACACTTGGGCTTACCTCCTTCATGTCTTGAAACCATACTCTCCTCCTTAATGTGTCAATACCAAAGGTGGTAAGGGAGGGTTTGTTTTTGAAGTTGTGCCATAGATAGGCATGGTAGCCTACTGTGAGGAAGAGGCTGGAGGGGACCAACATGGTGTCCAAAAACGCAATCAGTCCCATCTTTCAATGAAGGCACGAAACGGGGTTCAAGATGGTTAATTTGGTAGTCAAGCATATATGCCTATTTATGAGGGAATTTAGGGCTGGATTTGCCCTCACTGGTTTTCCTGTAGTAGCAAACCCATACATGGTAGTGGGGTTTACGTCATTGCATTTGTGCTGTTTATAAATGGCTGGCCTTTGTTGTGGAAAGTATACAATGGACAACAAGTGATGTATGGTTCGAATAATTTGGAAAAATGCCCACATGAACCTTTTAAGAATTGGTTTAAGTGGCCTACCCACTAACACTATATAAATCTTGGAAACCATTTTAGGGCTAGTGTTTTGATTGAATTATTTAATGATGCCGTGCCATTTTGCAACACCAACCACATTGTTTTGCACCAGGACACTACTAGAATTTGATAATGGGTAGTGTGTACTCTCACTTTGTGTCACAGTACACTCAATACCTTGACTTGGCTTTGTTTCTGGGCTGAGCAAGGAAAATACTAATTTCCCAATTAACATTGTGTATATATATTTATAAAAACATGTTCTAGAATTGCATATCTTGATTGCCAGCAACTTGTAGGAGTAGGATTTGGCTGCCTTTGTCCACTGAAATGGAATATTTGGGAATATTCTTACAAAGCATTTTTTTGACTTCTATTATCAGATGGTTAAAATTGAACGATTGGAGAGGAGAATGGCATGGTGAGGGCCTAAGGATCCATCTTATGTGACACAGAGAAAACCAGAAGAGAACCAAAAAAAAAAAAAAAAAGGGGGGGAACTGGTAGAGAAGAGTTTTTTAGATGATTGTGATGTCTAATGGTGTGTTTGGTTGAAGGGAAAGGGGGAAGGATGGAAAGGGGAGGGAGGACTAGGAATCCCTCATTTTCACTTTTTTCCTTCCCTCCAATTTTGGGGAGATTTGAGGAGGGAAATAGAACTTTTTTTATTCAAATGACACGTTTACCCCTATGTTTATTATTATTATTTATTACTACTACATATATGAGGGCAAAATAGTAAAATCAATATTTATTTTTTCCATTCCTTCCTTTATACTAAACACACAAAAAGGAAGGAAACTATTTTTTCCTTCATTCTACATCCATCCAACCAAATATAGGAAGGAAAAGAAGTCTTCTTCTCCAAGGGTTGGAAAATTCACTCCTCCCATTTTTCTTTCTTTCCCCCTTTTCATCCTTCCTACCAAACATAGCAGTTATAAGTAGTGTTATAGTGTTGTGTACCCAACAAAATTAGATGTGCAATTACCTTATGTTATAAATGGTTCAATAGATGTCAAATCGAAGGACAAAAAATGGAAGATGTATCATTTTTTTCCCTTTTGAGAGAACAATAAAGAACACCATACAATCCTACAATCCTAGGCTCCACCCCCAGGACACCACTTTTCAGATATGGAACCCCATTTTTTTATTTTTTTTATTTTAAATTTTCTTATATATATTCACATACACACACAAAAAAAGGGAGTTGAGTGTACCTCACATTGGATGAGGGATAACTTGGCCGAAAAACATCCAAGGGTAAAGGTTACTCCAAACCAGGCCACGGTTTAGTGGAGGGTTCATCATTGAATCTAAGTCTTATTCAGCCATAGGTCAATACCTCCCTACCTCATTGGTGGTTCATAACCAATTTATAATAAGAGCACCCTGTAGCCATTAGAATAGTCGTACTTATAAATTTCTGGTTCACGGGAATTCGGCAGTTTTGGGCTACCCTTGTAGGTGAAAAGGGCTCATTGCAAGCCATCCCTTTCCTGTACCCCGGGAGAGAAAAAAGCTGCTACCACCATAAAAGCAGTAATTAGCGGAGGAAATAAGCTAAGGAGTTCCACCAACTTGTTAGGCCACGGGGCTTGAAAAACTTGAACTAGAAGGAGTTGTTTAACTACCCAAATCAGATCTATTCCAATTCTTTTATTTTATTTTTCTGCATCAAGTGATAAATATATGAGTTTCTAATCTATTCCTAAACGGAAAATGCCAATTAGCCCCACACTTTATCTTACAAATCTTATCTTACTGAAATAATAAAGAGTAACTTTATAGGCTCACTGATATATTGTCAAACTTTAAAAATTGAAACAAAACTAAATTCACGTAGTAGGGCAAAATTGTAGGGCAAAATATGGGACTAACTAGCATTTCCCTTCCTAAACCTCACTCATAAATCAATAGACCAGAGCTTAACAATTGTTATCAAGTTTCAATGACTTTTAAACTTTGGACATCTCTAGATAGAAGTGTCTCCATGCCTAGCTCATAGCATTAAAACAATAGCTTGAATAGTGATTAAAAACTTTATCTTTTATAATTCAAGGACTATTTAGAAAATATAAAAACTTGATTGCTTAAAGATGATTATGATCGATTTTGATTTCCTTCATTATAATTTAGTAAGTTTTTTTTCTTTCTTGCAAATTTATTTAACCTAATGCAAAAAAGAAAAAAAAATAAAACTACATAAGAATAAAAAAATTTAGATTTACTGTCAATTAATTAATTTAGAAATCAGATAACCAATTTTTTTTCCCAAAATTTCCAAAAAAATAATAATAATAATAATAATAAAAGAAAAAGGGAAAGTAGTGGTAGCATTGTCTAGGGCCTCTAGGAAACAAAGGAGCAAGGAGCCAAACGGCGCCGTTTTGAAGTATAGCAGTGGCGCCACGTCGTTCTCATCGTCCAAATTCGGTTCGTGCTTGTCAAAATTCCTCTCTGGTGTCTTCCTTTACCCTCCGGCCCGAGAGAGAGAGAAGCAACACAGAGGCAGAGGGTTTATGGCTGACAATAGGTGGCTAGGGTTTTTTTTGGCGTTAATATATATATGCAGGAACACCATCACACACGTCGAAGCTTCAATCCACGAGTACAGAAACGAAGCATTCGCTCATCAGTCCAACGCCTTCTTCTTCCATGGCGGCAGTGAGGCACTCTACGCTTCCAAGGTTCACCACACCACTCCCACTTCTCCTGAAAAACTCTACAAAGGAAAGTCCTTCATTAGGTAAAGTAAAAAATTCCGAGCTTCTGTTTATTTTTCCCACAATTTCTTGGCAACCAAACAGTACCATCGCTGTTAATTTTTTTGATTTTTTAGTTTGTTTCTGTGAAATCCTTTTATCTCTTTGGAAGAACCTCTGAGTAGAGTTTAATTTCTCCTGATAAATTTTTTTACTTGATGTGATGATCTCTTATATGCCACAAAGGGACTGAGTACTTGGATTTTGTTGTATACGATGGGGTTTTGGAATTAAAAAAAATGACATTTCAATGCGGGATTCTTGTCTAATTGTCTATAAAATGGGGTATTTTTGTTATTTTCCGAATTGGTTTTGTGATCTTGAAGCATGTGTAAAAGAAGCAATTTAGCAGAATAGGAATAGAAAAAATTGGTAAAGAAGAGAAAGGAACAAGCACACGCATTCACGTGCTCTCACACACTCACACTATCACAAGATGATGATTTATATGCCTATGTTCGAGTGGAAACCTCTGAAGTTTGATTCACTGATGCTCTGTTCGGATGTTGGAAAGAATAAGGGAAAGGAGAGGAAAATGGTGAAAATTGATTAGAAACTCATTCCTTTTCTTCAAAGCATTTTTAAACTTTTGCTTTCATTTCCTTAAAATTTTTTGGAGATCCGAATAGAGGCAAAGGGTTCGTTTGGCATTTGGGAAAAGTGGATCCTGGAAAACATGTGGGAAAATCCCCAATAACGTGCTGTTTTTGCATCACCAGACTATAGGAACTTTGTTTCTATTGATACTGTACTTCTTCCTTATCTTTTAGAGAAACTTTTGGGATGCCATTTTTCAAAAATTAGAATGCACTCATCAGCTTCATTCAAGTCATGCTGTGGATTCTTAAAAAATATAGGTCAGTACATCTCAAGGATTAGCAGCCTCATCTATTAGCATGAAGTCATGACCACTGAATCGATCAATCTTATTGTCTAGATTAAAAAGGACTTTCTGACACTTTGATTTGTAAGTCATACATATCAATATCTACAAGTTTCACTCATATTTGGGTTCTCTCTCTTTGTCATAATTCTTCTCTCTACAAGAAATGCTATAAATGGAGAGAATTGATGTGTAGAGTTTATATCTTCCTTTTTTTTATTGCTCTTCTTTTCCTATTTTCTAATGAGTTCTATATTTTGATTATTAAGAAAGGGATGGAATAAAAAAAGGAGTCTCACTCATTTGACATTATATATATCTCACCATTCTTTTAATTTGTTATCACTTCCATAGTAAATAGTAAGTTCTATCGGTTTATTGAATATAAGAACGAGAGGCAAGGGCAAATGTGTATTCTTGCTCTATCTACTATTCATTCTTTCAACTTTGAACTCCTATATATATATATATAACCATTTTTCAACCGGAAGCATATGACGAATCTGATGATAATTTTGATCATCAATTTGGTTAACTTCTAACCTAGAAATTCTTAATTTAAATTAATTGAATAATGGGTCTGATAATTTTACTTCATTTTATATGTGTGCTCAAATTTATTGCGTTCATATTTATGTTTATAGCAGAAGTCATTCTTGCTAATGGAATTTCAGGTTTGAACCTGTCACCTTTGTAAGGACAAAAGAGTCTACTAATAATCAGAATGAAATGCAGCCAAAAACTGGATTGGTGGAGGCTATCATACTTGAGATAAAAGACAGGGAAAGGATTGGAGGATCTTTTCTAAATTCCGATGTGATATGCTGCACACGAAGTCTTTCCAAGAATATATCTTGCAAGGTTGGAGAGGTCATTATCCACAAAAACCAAGACAACCCTGAGTGGCCAAAACGCATTCAAACCTTCTTTGAAGGAAAAAGTGAAGAAGCTAAGATGGATCCTCTAACTGTTGAAATAAGTAGTACAGGAATGTACTATCTTTATTTTATGTTTTGTGATCCACAGCTCGAGGGCACATTAATTAAAGGAAGGACAGTGTGGAAGAACCCAGATGGTTATTTACCTGGAAAGATGGCTCCTTTGATGACTTTTTTTGGCTTTATGTCTTTAGCTTACCTTGTACTTGGTTTAATCTGGTTTCTACGGTTTGTCCAATTCTGGAAGGATATTATACTGTTGCACTATCACATCACAGCAGTGATTGCTCTTGGAATGTGTGAAACGGCTCTCTGGTATTTCGAATATGAAAATTTTAATTCTACTGGAAGCAGACCTTTAGGCGTTACATTGTGGGCAGTGACCTTTACCGCTGTGAAGAAGACTCTCTCTCGCCTTCTTCTTTTGGTGGTTTCAATGGGCTATGGTGTGGTGAGGCCAACCCTTGGTGGTATAACTTCAAAAGTGCTTCTTCTTGGTCTGATATATTTTGTTGCTTCAGAGGCACTTGAACTCGTTGAGCATTTGGGCAATATCAATGACTTTTCTGGAAAAACAAAGTTATTTTTGGTGCTACCTGTTACTTTCTTGGATGCCTGCTTTATTCTGTGGATTTTCTCGTCATTATCTAGGACTTTGGAGAAGCTGCAGGTAATCTCTCTGTTCCATGTTCATCCTTTCCACGCTATTACAGCTTCTGTAGGAGTACTGATATTGTAGCCACTTGTTTTTACCTATGTTATGTGGTGTATGATATATTACTAAATTTAATAAGATGTCAAAATGTAGACATCACATGTGACATAACATGTATGTAAATATATGTATGTATTTATGTAAGTATTTTTGCGTGTCTGAGTGTATGTCTGGGTGGATGCATAAATGTATGCATGTGTTTATGTGGATCTTCTCCAGTGTGATAGGTCCAGTCTAGAAGTACATGCATGTACAAGCAGCTTCACTTCTTAATATGTTTTTTATTTTTTTGGGGTTACCCGTAAAAGCAAGATGGTTGAAATTTCTGTTTTTGAATCACTTTAGAAAATATTTTTATTGTACTATTTTCGGCCTTTGGAATGATCCTCTTCTTCCTCTTTTTCCTGTCCATTTCAAGTGCAGATTCGAAAAAGCATGGCTAAACTTGAGCTCTACAGAAAATTTACCAATTCCCTTGCAATATTTGTGCTGCTTTCTATTGCTTGGATTGGCTACGAGGTACTATTATTTCTTGTTCTGCTCACAATAATTTATAGCAAATTGAAAAATATTATAACAGATAAAGTACGGTGCGGTATTTCCTTTATACATTCATCTCAATGAGTACTGGTAACTCAAGCTCCTCCGACTTGTGTTGGCTCAGTTCTACTTCAATGCATCTGACCCTTTGAGTGAGCTGTGGAAAATTGCCTGGATCATTCCAGCTTTCTGGACTTTACTTGCGTACTCTCTCTTGGTGGTGATATGTGTCCTCTGGGCTCCTTCACGTAACCCAACTAGGTACTTTCTTGACATTGCCCCTTCATTGTTCTTTGGTGTCTGCTACTTTTGACAATTGCTTTTTGGATGGTGATGGTTTTTTATTTTTTTGTTTTTGTTAAATTTCTAACCTAAAAGCCTAAGCTATTGGTTAGAGGGCCCAAACAGGTATATGAAACCATTTTAAATTTAATATTTAATCGATGTGGAACATGGGACTTCCAAACAGTTTTCATCCATAGTTTTAGGCTGGGCCTGATGTTAGCATAAAGGTAAATGGTTATATCTAAGTTGTACAGATACATATGGAGCACATTTGGACTCCCCATCGAGATGGAATGAGGTCCTTCTGTTTTCCAAAATCCATAGCATGTGAAACCACAAGTCAATACCACGTAATAGAACCTTTATAGAAAATGGAATCATTATTGGGAGTGTAATAGCAAAAACAACCACCAGAAACGACCATGGAAAGCTGAAATGACACTATTTTATGAATCTTAAAGCTGATCCTCTTTGCGAAATGGAACTTTGGTCATTCCCAATGTTTTAAAAGGAGCAGGCATAGGGCAGGGCATTTTTTCTCCTGTGGAGCGGGGCGTCAGCCCCACGAGTATTTTTATTTTTATATATAAAAAATTCGATATAGTGCAAAAATAAGATATAACAAGTAAAATTTTACATATTATAAAATAAATACAGTGTTGTGTTTCCTGTGAGTTATAAAAATAATTAGCAAAAAATATTGAGTTATAAAAAAGTAGTGTATAGACCCAGCTATAAAGCTGAGGCATATGGAATAGATAGCCTCAAGGTCATTAAAAGTAATTAAGAAAGCCCAGGCATTAAAAGGGCAAAAAAATACAAAACCAAAAGTTTTGTTTCACTTTTCAGAAAGGGTCGGTGGTCAAGGCTTAGGGCATAAAGCGTATGAATAGAGTCCATGGATAAGGCGTGTCCAGGATGCGTTTTTTAAAACATTGGTCATTCCAAATGCGTTGAAATGCAAAATGGACTTGGTCTGAATGCTAATGTTGTAGATATTTATGTTCATCTCTTACTTCCGCACGAAATTTATTTCAGTTGTATTTTTTTGAATGTCATGAGGCACATAGTTGATGAATAGCACTGATTGTAGTCTTAAATAAAGATGCTCAAGTTGTGTTCAGGCAGTTCAGCTATATCTGTCTGACATGTCAATGCCAAGTTGGCAACTTGATTTCATGTTTTTTGTGTCTTCTGATTACTGTAATATCTATATACTCTTTCTGCTAGCATGATCTCATTTTTTTTTCCTTCCTTTTTATAACTAGCATGTTTTTTATGCAATTGGTATGAAAGGAAAGGAGAAAAGTAAAATTTGCTGCCATTCTCTTGTGGCGAAAATCATATAGGGTTCATTTTTCTTGATAGAAAGATGGAATCAGGAATTAATGTGCATTAGTTCTGCTGGATGACGTGTGTCTTATTAATTATAATGGTAGTATGATATTATTGTTCATCAGTTTTACAATATGAATTGCATATAACCAGTTTATGTTAATTTATTTTTTGACTACGCTGAAGTCATTGCGACAGACATTTTCCTTCGTTTTGGAGAATTATATTTTCAACTAAGTATCATTTTTTTTTTCTGCTCTATATACGAGAATAGTGGGAATTCTTTAGAATCATTTTCTGGTTTTAGATTTTCATTGTACCGACAGGAGCTATATACTGTGCTTTTCCTAAAATGGAACTAAAAAGATGGATATTAATTTTGTATGGGGCTTGTAGATATGCATACTCAGAGGAGACGGGAGAAGACTTTGATGAGGAGGGTATCCCACTAACAAGCAGTGGGGTGAAGGTAGCTGGGGATATGGCAACCAAGCTGGAAAGAAAGGAAAGGATGGGGCCAAGTGCAACAGACCATGTGTTTGGACTTGGAGATGATCCTGAGGAGGATAAGCGAGAATAGATTATTAGCCCCTTAGTGTATAGCGTTTAATCCCCATTTGAAGCCTTATTGTGTTAAATGTACAAAGAAAATGTATGTCATGACACAGCAAATGTGAAATTGTGCAATAGTAGTGAAATTTTAGGACTGAACGATACTGGCCTGACTACCTCTCATTTAGATATAGGAAGAAGAGAAGTTCAAGCCATTTTCGGGCTCTTATCTTTGCTGTTTTGTAGTTACAAAGTGGATGGAAGCTACTTACTTTGCTTTCGTATGTGACATTTCTGTTATGAACCAACCCTTTGGCACATATGGTTTATCCTCACCTTGCGGCTGTGGTTTATCTCTCTCTCTCTCTCTCTCTCTCTCTCTCTGCATGTGTGTCTCTATGTGTGTGTGTATTTTTGAATGGAGAAAAATTAGAAGCTTTTAAATGACTGGATGCTACATTTTGTCGTCCACCTCTGCTGCTCATATCTTTTATTGACATTCGTTTATAGGTTTTTTTCCCTTTTTTGGCGGAGGATCATTCGCCTATAGTTTAGGTTGTATGTTTTCGTTTAATCATGGGATGTCATATCGTTTTTAATAAATCTGGTATCTGGAGATCATTGCTCTATGCTTTTGAATTTTATTTTTTGTTTTTTGGTTTTTTTTATCTGTTTGTTACATTTTCAAGGGAAAAAAATCCGAGAAATTGTCAATTAGTGATAAAGTTCTGGTTTGTGCAATATCTTTTTTTTTTTTTTTAATTTAATTTTTTATACTCTTATATATATATATTTTATGATGATAAGAAAATCTTTCGGGTAAAGTCCAGATCTATGTAAGATAAAAAATGGAAATCTTATTTGGGTGGTCCTACGGGGATAGCAAAACTCAGACCTTCATTTCTTGAGGTAGGATCCCATGCCAACTAAGCCACCCCTTGAGGTTCAATGTCTTTTTTGGTGCTTGAAAAGAGTATGTAGATAGGTGACTCCACATATCCACCAGGAAGCATTACCTTTTAGCAGCCCATAGTTAATCTGCAGGTGTCTATTTTTTTCTTTTTTTGTTTTTGGGTTCAATGTCATTTTCACATAACATTATAACCTCCATGATCCATCATTTTGTAGTGGTGATATCAATAATATCAATATAACATAACATATTGTTGTTAACAGCACCCATTCACACAATTAGCCCCTTTCTCTCACGCAATTAGGGTTCTCATATGTCATCCTCTGCACTCGTTGACTTGTTAGTCTCCAACCTCTCCCGTCAATAGTTAACACTCATCTCTCTCTCTCTCTCTATTTGTAGCCTTGTATGTTATAAAGTATAAATCCTTGTTAAAAAAAAAAAAAAAATCTCTCGATTTGTAGCCTTTTATGTTATAAAGTATAAACCCTTGTAAATATATATATATATAGTTTACTTAGTATTTTTTTTCTTCTCATTTGTGAAATCTGGGGCTTGGGATGATAATATGATTTAAGATGAATTGTGGTGTTTGTATTATGGTTTGAAAGTGAAGATGTGGGTTTAGTTTATCCTCTTGAAGTCCCAAACTTTTATGAAATAGCTCAATTACTGGGGGGAACTTTTGTAATGAGAAACTTTTTTGAATTTTGATATTTTAGTACAATTTTTTTTTTTTTAAATTTATGAAAACAAATGTTATTAAACTATAATACCATCAGCTCACCAGTACTTTGAACTTCGAACCTTGGAAAACTTGTAAAATCGTAAATAGGAATCATGCTAAAATTAGAAATAGATAGTCCTAACCCAATGAGATACTACACGGACCCAAAACGAGATTCTATCCTTAAAAAAAAAAATAATAATAATAAATAAAAATAAAAGCGGTGTTATCAATGACGCTTTTGAAAAGAGGTGTTGTTAATAACGCTTTTAGAATGCGCTGGTACAAATAACGCTTTTTTTAACAGCATCTCTATTAAAAGTGATTTTATCAATAACGCTTTCAGTAGAATCAAAATTGAGAAAAATCAGAAACACCCATTCACACTATCAGCCATTCAGCCCCTCTCTCCCCCGCGATTAGGGTTCTCGCACGCCGTCCACCGCTCTTCCGCCGTTGCCGTCCTTCGCCCTTCCGTAGTCGCGGTTCATAGCCGTCAACAGGTTACACTCGTCTCTCAATCTATGGCTTTGTAGCCTAGTACGTTAAAAACCCTTTTTTTTTTTTTTTAGTTATATGTAGTATTTTTTTTTTCTCACATATCTGAAATTTAGGGTTTGGGATGATCATATGATTTAAGATGAATTATGGGGTTTGTTTGTATTATGGTTTGAAAGTGAAGATGTGGGTTTAGTTTAATTCCCATAGTAGCCCAATTATTGGTGGGATTTTGCTAATATAATTTGATTTTATTTTTATTATTCAGCTGAACTTCTACAAATTTTTGTATCAATCAGCTGAATTTTATAACAAATGCATATGAAATAGTAAGACTAAAACCTTTTTTTTTTTTTTTTTTTTTTTTTTTTTTTTTTTATTTATTTAATTTCAAATCAGAATCTTTTCTGAGTGACCGAGTCCCAAACTTATGGCAAGCATTTTTAGGCCAAATGTTGTCCCAATTCAATTATAAGGTCCAATCCAAATCCCAAATTTTATGAATTTTCGCCAAAATTTAAAACAATAGCTCGCTGAAATTTTTTTACTTTGGCTCTGCTGCTGTTTTTATTCAGCGTTTTGCTCCAATCCCAACAATGACTACTGTCATACTGTGTTCATAATTGGGGTCTTCGTACCTTCCTTGTTATTTATTTATTTTCTTGTCTTACCCCTTTTAGATGATGGATTTTTTGGTGGGTCTTGCTTGTTGAGTTTGAACTTTTATTTCTATTTAGCCATTGATCATTATAATTAATTTCTTAATTGATTTGCTTAGTATTCTAATGGGTTTTGGCTGTTTGAATATTTGAGTTCTTGTTCAGGGTCTAGGGATTTAGGTTAGGTGTTTCAATCTGTTCATCCATTCTTCTTTTATTTTGAAGTTTAGGTTGAGATATAGAGTTGGTATAATGTGCCATCGCTTGGCCAATTCATGTAGCAACCATTTTTTATTTTTTTTTCCCACGGGGATTTTAAGACCTTTAGATCTATCACATTTTCATTTCTGTATATTGAAGTTAGGATGTCTTACTTCTGTGAAAAGTAGGTTGTTTAGATCAAGTTGGACTTTGTGAAATGAGCGATAGATTGAGTTGAGTATGAACAGCAAACTGTGGTTCACACATACATAGATCGAGATTCGAGAGGCTGTTTTAGAAACATAGAGCCTAGTCAGCTGAATCTGAGTGTGATGGGTTTTTATTTATCCGCTATTTGGTGAGTCCTTTTTTTTTTTATTGTAAATTTGTTTATCCCTGTGCAGAAGACAAAAGCATGAACATATAGCTATCCAAACCAATTGTGAGTTGGTTTACCAGATAACATTAAGGGAGTAGACCTAGCCTATCCGGTTTTCAAAATTCCCATGCAGACCCCAAATAAGAGGATTTATTCTTTTGTTATACTGCAAAAAATTATACCCATTTGTACAAATTAACATAAATTCATTTTTACCACCTTTTTTTTTCTGTTGGACTTCAAACACAGAAGTTGTGTGTACAAGAAGATTGCCGGTAAATTTAGGATCATACTTTGTTATTTATGTAATACCATAACTCCTTTTTTCCATTCCTGCCAACTTAAGGAGCCTCAGAAATTGTCAGCAAAACCAACCGTTCTTCAGCTCCTTCCATCATGATCGTCCCATCTTGCAGTGAAACGAGCGATGCTGAAACTCGTCAATCTCTTAAGATTTGAAGGTTAAATATTGTCAGCTCCTAAATTGACATTTGATTACTTGAAAAATTAATGTAAAATTGACATAAATTGACATTTTACCACTTTTATTGTCCATTTGACTTCAGAGGCGATATATGTTTCTGTAGTAAGATTGTAGGGTTTGAAATTATAAAATTTGATGGTTTGAAATCATGATTTTTTCACTTCTCTAGCAGTTTTATTCATAATTGTGGTTGTACATTAAGAATTATATTATAAAATTGGATGGTTTGAAATCATTAAATCATCTTAATTTGTTAACATCTTCATATGTAAGGTGAGCCTTTTATTATTGAGTTCCTTTAATATGCAATCCCTGTTAATTAAATAGGATGCCTAAGTGGTCTGAGTCCTCAGTTTTACTATGTTTACTACATGCATAAAGTAATGCACCAGTGGATAGAATGCACTTCGTATCATGTATCTTATCTGCAACTATGTCATCATAACTTGTTACTGAAGCTTCCATTGTTGAATAGGCCACATAACAGCGAAAATTGATGCCTACAGCTTTGGGGTTGTGTTGCTGGAATTATTGTCTGGACAGCGTGCCATTGACAAATCAAAGGTTGGTTGATAGCAGAATCTGGTAGACTGGGCAAAACTGTTTTTGGGTGACAAACGAAAATTATTCCGGATTATGTACACCAAGTTGGATGAGCAGGACCCCCAGAAAGGAGCGCACATGGCTGCTACCGCTTCCAGTGCTTAAGCACTGAAGCTAATGCCAGGCCACAGATGGCAGTGGTTTTAGCAGCGTTGGAACAGCTCCAAGCCCCAAAAATTGCAGCCAAACTCTCGCAACCAGTACAGCGGACAATTTCCAATCCTGTCTGAAAGTCCCCATTGAGGCAACACCATTCTCCTATGAATCTGCCATCCTGTGCATCCCATTGTCATCCCACCATCAATCTCCGCATTTACATTGAGCATCAAAACATTTCATCCATGTGGGTATTTATACCAAAAAAATTCCTCTTTCCCTCCCTATTTTGTTGGTTAGTTGGTTCAATTTATGTAGTAATATTGCAGATTTTTTTTCACTTTTTGATGAAATAAATTTGTATTAGAAACATATTGCAGATATTGAAACCAAAACATTTATGTGCTAATATACCAAAATAAAAAATATTTAGTGTTGGTTTGCATAATACATAATATATAGCTTCTTCTAGTGTTGGTTAGGTAGTTCAATATATTGTATATTGAAACCTTCTCTAAAAATGACACTAATGCATGACTTTGCTCTTGTGATGAGTACCACAAATAAATAAATAAAATATTAAAAAAATGTTCTTGTTATATTACTGCAAAGAACATCAAAAGAACTTCAATTGCGTATTGGAGGATATGCCCAAAGTGATTTGTATGAATTGAAAATGGGATTTGTGCATGTGGAAGGAGTGTCATGACAAAATTCCAGCCAACGACTTGGGAATGTTAATTGTTGGGTTAAAATATTGGAATGTGGTGTCGGCAGCTTCATTGGACTGACGGGGAGTTTTCAATGTTGTTTAAAAAAATGTTTGTGTCTTTTTCTTTAGAATACATTATACAATAATAATCCTTGTTCATATTCCTCATCTTGGAAATTAAGCTGGGCTGGAGCTCCCCCTCTTGTATTCCACCTCCATTAGCATTTGGGTATGATTGTTTAGTGCTATTTTGGCGGATTTGGATTTGGTGCAGTTACTGCATGGTGTAGTAAACGTAAAATCAATGACATGTGACAAGGAGAATAAATGAAGGGATAAAATTCGAGAGATGCATTTGACGCTCAACGTCTAGCAGCTTTTCATTTTTCCTCCTTGTCCACGTGTCATTGATCCTACGTTTATTGCACCATGCAGTAAAAGTAGCCTACTACACTAAATCTGAATCCCTATTTTGGCCTGTTTATGACACTTAGCCGGGCCAACCATTTTTCTTTTTTTCAAATTCATCTAATTACAAATTTACAATGTTTATATTACATACCCATAAACCTTAAAGATGGTAATTCATGGATGAAAAATGAAAAAAAGCTTATACTTTTTGCCCAACGGTCGTGGTAATTGACCTAACATGCCATATAAACCCACTATAAGTACATGACAGCTGATGGCATGGCATGACATGCCAATATGAGTAGTTATAATGAAATTTTTTATCGCCTAAAATTCAGATAAATAAATTGGGCCATATAACACTACTCTTTGTAAGATATAATATGTGAACACTAAATGCATAGAGCCTTCAATTTGTACCCAATAAGAAGTGATCCGGCACGTCAATTTTATGTAATATTTTTCTTAGAAATCTTTATATGCATTTTTTATTTATTTATTATTATTATTATTATAAACTTCAAAGTCTTCTGTTTGTTTGGTTTACTCCTTTTGTTTTTTTTTTAGGTGGATTATTGGGTTTACTCTTTGTTTAGTAATACTTGTCTTCTTATGCATACACAATAGGATCACCAGGGAAAAAGATCTAAATGGGCAACCAATTGGAGTTGTGAGCCCATGGGATGGTAGCTCAATGCTAGCCCCCAAAACGGCCCATTACAGGATCTTTCACGATATGAATTGGCTTAGAAAAGCACATCAGAGAATTTCTCCACGTGTGTTTTTGTCTTTAACGCACGCTCATGCTAATAGTTGACGTCCACGTGCGTCACGTCTAAAAATTCTTTCATGCCACTCCTAACTAACAAAGTTGGTAGGATTAGGGTTTGTTAATATGTCAATTTAGATGTTATTAAAAAAGAAAAAAAAAATCCATATAAGTGTATATACATAATCTCAAGGTTTTCTCTCATCATTATCTCTGATGCTTTATTTTGCTTAAATAATCATTATTTATTTTTTCTTTTCATCCATATACCAGTTAAGATTAATGACCTCATGGACTTACCGTTTTAAGGAGTTAAAAATCTATAAAATACTTATAAAAACAATAATTAGAAGAATTATATACTTATAAATCAATAAATAATTAGAGGATGAGTGAGACTGCTCATAGAACACCCTCATGCGCTTTTTTTAAACCTAATAATAATAATAATAGTAATTAACTTATTTCTGATGAATTATTCGAGACATGTCATGATGCTAAACCTTATTCATTATGTTGATGTCGTTTTATTAGGAAATTCAATAAATAAATAAAAAAAGTTCAAAAGAATCAATACATACATATCAAAATTGATGAGAAATTCTAAACATATACTATTAGATAATAAACATCGATATAATACACCTTACAATAGATGAGAGCTCATCAATATACTCATAAAAGCCCTCAAAATAGCTTTTCTCTTGAAAGAATAGTATGGCGTGACTTGACTCTAAGTTGCATGTTCGATTGCTAAAGTGTTAAACCGGTGAGATTTTTTCTATTTTATACCAAAATTCTCAATACCAAAATAGTAGGAAGCACAAAATTTATTTTACAACATATTAAAGACAAGCTCATCACATTTAATGAAAAAATTCAAAAAAAATAATGATTAACTATCACGAAAGATAATAAAAATTCAAAATATAATTATTTCATAAATTTATGAAAATTGATCCACTCTTCTATTATAAGGAAAAAGATGTGTTACATTGTAATTGTCAAACCATCATATCGATCTACATGCATGTGCGTATCGATTTACATGCATGTGTATGTGTACGACATGTATTAATCATAATACTGGCCATTAACCCTTTATTAACAATAATAATCTTTCCATAGTGTGAAAATTGAAATATCATACACACATTAGATTATTAGGAATGATGTTAAGTAATAACTTGGAAAAGACTTTGAAAGACTCTGGATTAAGTCATTGAAATTTTCGGGCGCAGCTCCTCTCCATTACAAGGAATTTACTGGACATCCAGTAGTGTTAATAGGATTTTGACATGTCAACAAAATTGTAAATATACGGCCAGGATTTATGGGAACTCAAACTCAATGAAAAACGCCTCGTTTTATATTGTAAACGGTGTCAATCTAATATACTAACAGAGGAGAAGTCCAAAAAATAATAAACAAATTCCTCACTCCCGCCCATCAAGGTTTGCTCCCTCTCAAACTCCCGCCCACGCATGAAAAGCCCTCTTCGTCTCTAAATGAAACATTCGTCCAGCCTCCAGGCACGCTCCCAGCTCCTTCTCAATAGCTTCGTCCTCCTTTCTCAGTTGATCGATCAACAATATTTCGACTCATCTTCTCACACCGTATCAGGTATTATTTATTTCTCTAAGAACACAATCGGCTATGATTTACGCTCCTTATCATTTTTTGATTGTTTAAATTAAGCCCAAATGTTGTTACTCTGTTATTAGAGCAAAGATTATGTCTACATTCACTTCTTTGTAAGGTATTTACTTTATATAGGCTTCATTTGGTTCTTGCTAGTCAAATGAATCATGTACAGTTTATATGCATTTAACAAGATAAGTCATATGCACTAAATTAATTGCTGAAAATATTTTTCAAAATCACTCGTTGATTTCCCTTTTACTGTAAGTGCGTTAAAAAGTTCAGCATTCATAATCTATGTTTGCTTTCATTCAGGGATAAGAGTGATAATTTTGGTGCTAGGCTTCAACTACTTTGAGTGATATGATTTCGATTGTTTGAAGCCAATATTTCAGTTTTGTGAACCATTGTCTATAACAGATTTTCATATTTCATTTACTTAAAATTGTTTTTCTTTGTTAGTGTATTCTGACTTTGTATTTTGTTTGACTCAGGCTGATGGATAAGTCAGTGGTTAGTTTGGACGTTGCATCTGATGGGTTAGTAGACAATATACCTGACCAAAGGATGGAGGCCAATCATAATGTGAGTGTGGATTATACACCTAGGCTTGGCTTGGAATTTTTTTCGGAGGACGCTGCACACAATTTTTACAACATGTATGGAAGGATGCGCGGATTTAGTATTCGAAAAGAATATGCTAATAAAAATAAGCAAACTGGTGTGTTAACTTCGAGGAAATTTGCATGTTGTAAGGAAGGCTTTCGAGTCCCAGACAAACGGGATGATCGAACAAACAAACCTAGAGCAGAAACAAGGACTGGTTGTGATGCACATATGGTGATTAAATGGATGAAAGAGAAAGGAAAATTTCAAGTAACTGGCTTTATAGAAGAGCATAATCACCCTCTCCATATAACAGCATGTGCTCACATGATGCCCTCACAACGGAAGATAACTGAAGCTCAAGCTTTTGAGGTAGATTTAGCAGACGATTCTGGAATTAGACTGAAGTCTTCATATGAATATATGGGAAAACAAGCTGGTGGGAGAAATAGCCTTGGCTATACCCAACAAGATCAAAAAAATTATCTTCGATCGAAACGGCAACGTGACTTACAATATGGAGAAGCAGGAAGTTTGTTGAAGTATTTCCAACAACAAACATTAGACAATCCTTCCTTTTACTATGCAATGCAACTAGACATTAATGAGCAAATAACAAATATCTTTTGGGCTGATGCAAAAATGATCATTGATTATAGTCAATTTGGCGACGTTATGACCTTTGACACGACTTACAGAACTAACAAAGAGTATCGGCCTTTTGCAGCATTTGTTGGATTTAATCACTATAGGGAAACCGTTTTATTTGGTGCTGCACTTTTATATGATGAGACTGCTGAATCCTTCCAATGGTTATTTGAGACATTTTTTACTGCAATGTCAGGGAAGAAGCCTCAGACAATATTCACTGATCAAGATCCAGCAATGGCAAAAGCTATCTTATCCGTAATGCCAGAAACATACCACCGTATTTGTACATGGCATATGATGCAAAATGCCATAAAGCATTTAGGAAATATGTTTAAGGGTGATTGCACATTTAATACAGATTTCAGTGCATGCATCTACGAATATGAGGAAGAGGATGAGTTTTGTAATGCTTGGGAAGAGATGCTTGTTCAATATAATCTTGTTGAGAATAATTGGTTGCACTCTATTTTGAAAATAAAAGAAAAGTGGGCTAAAGCATATGTAAGGAGGACGTTTTCTGCTGGGATGAGGAGTACACAGTTGAGTGAAAGTCTTAATTCTGATCTGAGGAATTACTTAAAGTCAGACTTGGATATAGTGCAATTTTTTAAACATTTTGAAAGGGAGGTGAACAATAAGCGGTACAAGGAGTTGATAGCTGAGTATAATTCGAGACAGAAGTTGCCAAGAGTGAAGATTAAGGCGCCTATGTTGACACAACTAGCTGGTGTTTATACCACTCCAATATTTGAAGAATTTCAAAAAGAATATGAAGAATACCAAGGAGCTTTTATAAAAGATTGCCAGGAGAGTCCTCCTAACCAATACATGATTGGAATTTATGGTCAACCAATAGTGCGCATGCGCAAAGTGATATGTAACCCTATGGAGCACACTGTTTCATGCAGTTGTAGAAAGTTTGAGACGGAGGGGATTCTGTGCAGCCACGCTTTAAAAGTTCTTGATGTGATGAACATTAAGTTGATACCAGAACAGTACATTCTAAAGCGATGGACAAAAGATGCAAGGGATGGAAGTGTGCAAGACCTCAATGGACGGGATGTCCAGGCCGACACTAAATTGCAAGTGACAAGTCGGTACAGGATTTTATGCCCCAATTTGGTTAAGCTAGCATCTCGGGCAGCTGAATGCGAGGAAGCTTTTAACTTGGTAGCAAAGTACACAAATGAAGTGAGTAGAATGGTTGAAGATATTATAAGGAGACAGTCGAATGTGGACGAAGTTAGTAAAGAACCTCATGTATCCTGTTCAACTGCAACTAAAGAAAATGAAAAAGAAAACAATTTAGAGAACTCAAATGCTATAAGAGTTAATGGTCTTAAGAGGAAGGAAGGTTCTCACAAGGGTGGTGGTCGACGAAAAAATTGGGTTGAAAAGCAGCCAAAGAAAAAGAAAAGCAAATCAAAGCTAACTCCATCACCCAACTTTGAGTTATATCCTTTTACTCCAACAAACGTTAGTAATCCTCATCCCCCACCAGTGTGTTTTTAATCTTATTTACATTCACTTTGCATGTTATTTACTTTTCTTTTTATTGAATGGTCTAACTATATAAATTAACCTAAATTGGCATAGGGTGTTGAGGTTCTTTCATACATATCAAGTACAACTGTCAATACTACTTGTCCTCCACCAACTTCATCTCTGGTATTTTGGCTTACAATAGTTTCGTAATTAATATGTCGTTTCCTATTGTTAATTGTACTTATATATATGAAAGGGTTTACAGGCATCACCCTGCACACTATCTATAGGCACCCATACTGGTCATCCTCCACCAGCTTATCATTCTTATAAGGTAAAATTTCAGCTTAAGTGTTATTTGTATTTTTATTTAATTTTGTGTTAGTTAACCTTGTCGATATTTTCCCAACAAACCTTGTGTGTGTGTGTGTGTGTGTGTGTGTGCGTGTATAGATTTTCATCAAGTTGGTTTAGTAATATAATCTATCAAATGCAGGGTGTTGAGATACCTCAGTCAGTAGCATGGATGAGTTATGAAGAACCACCCTTCACAAACCATCCTAGCTTTACACAACTATTGAGGGTAAACCCACTTGTGAACTTAGTAAATATATATTTTAGTGATGCTGATGTTTATTTATAAATAGTATCTTACAGTATTGCTAATACATTTCTTTGGCGGCACTGTTCTACAGGGTTCTATAGATTGTAACTCCTTTCAGGCATCATCCCAAGCTTCAAATAGTTCAAAATGTAGCCAGGTAAAAATAATGTTGTAAATGCTTGGGCAAAATATTTGTTTTAGGTTTATTTATTTGTTAATTTAAAGATGATAATTATTAGGCAGAAAATTTCGAAGGCAATCAAGCACCAGGGTCTCTCATTGACACACCAAACATGAATGAGCACTTGATAAGCTTTTTTGGTAAGAGCTGATAGTTTATTGAAAAAAAAATCATAGATTATTGTCATAATAAGCAAACTAATATAATCCATGCTGTGTGCCATGTCAGGAGCAGAGGAAAGTGTACAAAAACCAACAACTTCGAAGAATCATGGAGATGCCATTAACTTCCTTTACTAAGTATGGCTTTTGCCGGTGATCTTCCTTTACTCTGTTGGAGATCAAAGTCTATCAAATGGGGAAGAGTTGCAATCAAGTGGGGAAGAGTTTTAAAGACCTTAAAGATTTGAATTTCCAAATTCTTGACTGATTGACATGAGTTTAATTTAGAGATTGTACTTAACATGTCTTCATTACTACAATATTGTTACGCTATAAAGTTGATCCTTCAATAGACCCTTCAATAGACGATTTATTTTTGGGAAAAAGTAGCTTTGTCGTTCTTTTGGAACAGGTATATTTTGCATTTCCTTTTGATTAGATGACATAAATAAGATATATAGAGTGTAGTTCCACATTGTGAAGATCGTCATAACCACCATTTCTCAACTATGGAATAGTCTCATGGCCAGTGGACATACAGAGCCATTTGAGGTTTTGTTTTGTGCCTTTCTACTTCAAGAACAAGAGGAAGTACTCCCGCAGCATGTGTGCCAGGTGCTTACATACATCAATTAGAGATTGATCATCATAATTTTGATCATTTGGCATCTAGTCCCTTGTTTGGGGTTGATTGTTTCCTCTTTTTCTTTACTCTATGCATATATAATAAATTCTAACTTTGTATAATATAAGAAGCTTCTCAATTTTATTTTTTTATGAGCAAAAGAATTTATTAATTATACGGAAAGGATTAATACACATAAGAAGAGAGACCAAACACCCAAACACACCCAAGCACCTTAAAGAAAACAGAGCCAGACACCTAAGCCCACTCCATAGACCATATGACAAACACCTAAAGAGCAATACAAGGAAAAAAAAAAAAAAAAAAGCCAACCCAGCTGAAGCACCCACAAGCTGCCTAGAAGCACAAGCATAACACAAAAGGAATTCCCTCCAACACAGCAACGAAACAACTACACACAAATTAGATTCTACTTTCATCTGCTACCACCATTGCCAGCAAACAAAAAGAACACCACCAGAATGAGAAATAACCACATCCATCAACCAAAAACCCCAACCACCTATAAGAAGCCACAAGCCAAAAGCCCAAACAACAGCATCCTTGTCGTTGTCGAAGTGGTCCTTGCCAGAGCTAGCGGAGGCGCGAGTGGGTTGGACATTGGGAAAGGATGGTATACGCGGTGGATTTGGTGAGGGTTTTTTAGGGGGTGGCCGTGGGTTTCATGGGACAAACCTGTGGGTTGTAGAGAAAGACCAGAGAGGCCTAGAATTTTTCACTTCTTTTATCAAACCCAAAAAAATATATTTTTGAAGTCTAACGTCTGTTAGACACCGTTTACAAAGCTAAATAACATGAAACGAGGCGTTTTTCATTGAGTTTAAGTTCCCATAAATCCTGGCCGTATATTTATAATTTTGTTGATGTGTCAAAATCCTATTAACACTACTGGATGTCCAGTAGATTCCTTGTAATGGAGAGGAGCCGCTCCCGAAATTTTCAACGACCTTGGTGTGTACGTTTAGCCCCACGATATCACGATGGAAGTGACTTCAAAACTGTAGGAGCCAATATATATATATATGAACGACACGTGGATTGCATGCAAGGACTGAGTCCTGCCCTCCAATAGGACCCACCCACGAGCGATTTACGTGTCTCTCCCAAGAAGTCCAATCAACCACCCTACATTTGCTTCACACGATCACAGCCTTCCTGAACCGTGGGCCCCCATTTTTGTCCCATAGTATCTGGGCCGAGTTGCACAACAAACAACAGCAATATATATCTCGATATATTGAGAATATATCGCGATAAAGCAAACACTGTTATTTTAGCACCTTCATCACGCCTTCATCCATGGCGGTTTAAACTAGGAATAGATCTCCTACAACTTCCAGGAGACGGGTCGTACATATATTTGTTCTCTCTCTCTCTCTCTCTCTCTCTCCATCTCCATGTATATTTTCTAAGCCAATCTCCCAAACTTTGTTTTCCATATTGGATACAAGATTGGAATAGAGTTAAACGTATTTAACACGTCTTCCAAGTCTACCTTTTTGTAACTTTCCTTTGGATGCTTTCCTTTTCCTCCCCCCAAACACAAACGCTCCCATCAAAATTCAGCTGAAGGCCCAGGAATTTACTGACCCGTAAAGGGCGTTTCCTTTGCTTGATCATTGATAGCTCTGATCTCAATTTCTCGATTTCCGGTCCCCGTTTCTTTGTTAATTTCTAAGATTCGGGTCGTATTTATACCAGCCTGAGTTTTTTTTATTACTGGGTTTTCCGAGAAAAAGGCATTAAATTAATTTTTCTCATCTGGGTACTTCTGGTTCAGTCAATTGATTGAAGCAAAGTGGGTGGGAAGATGAAGGAAAAGGTAGGGTTTTTGGTGTGTTTGTTGTCTCTGCTGTTGGGTTCGTGTGTGGGGAGGTTTGTGGTGGAGAAGAACAGCTTGAAAGTGACTTCACCTGAGTCGTTAAAAGATGTATACGAATGTGCAATTGGGAATTTTGGGGTTCCCCAATACGGTGGAACCATGCTTGGAACTGTAATTTATCCCAAGGCCAATCAAAAGGGATGCAAGAGCTTCGCCGAATTCGACATATCCTTCAAATCGAAGCCTGGTGGACTCCCAACATTTATCCTTGCCGATCGAGGAGGTCAGTCAATTTCGTGTCTTTTGATTTCTTTCCATTTTTAATTAGAATCCAATTCAGCTTTTATTGGTAAGTTTCACAAAAAGAAGCTCGTTGTTAATTGCTTTCCTAATTTTTTTCAGCTTACGTTAATAGGTTTTAGTGATTTCTTGTTGTTTGGTTTTTGATTGGATGTTGCAAAATCCATTTGATTTGGTTGCAACTCTTGCTATTTATGGTTGTGATGTACTGATTTGTACTGATTTGGTTTCAATTATCATCAATATGTGAATTCGTTGACTTTATAACTCTGAAATTTGTTTACTTCATCATGAAGGTATTAGCTTTCAACTTGTATGTCTATATAATATGAAATTGATCAGGTCCGGAACGTCCCACATTGGATTAAAAAACAAAGGTTTTGACTGTATTTAGCTCACCCCTCCCAGGATCCACTTCGTGGGACCAAGACTGGGTAATTTGTGGAAAGTGTACGGAATTTATCATCTTAAGCTCACATCTGAATCTCAAGTGATGCTGTACTAAAATAGAAACTTCGATTTTGGTTTGCACTTTGGTTGCTTCATTTGTAAATTAGTTTATGATTTTGACAGAAGTATTATGAAAATCCTTTGGATTCTAAAATTGTTATTTTTAACAGTATAGCTTTTTTGCCTAGCCTCTTGGTGTGAAATTTTATTTATTTATTTTTTGGGCACATTTGGGTTAAGAAAGAAAATGCAGATATTGGTCCGTCCTTAAATTTTGATTTGGTATAGTATGATGGTATATTTAGGACGGCTGCAAGGTTTGCAAATGAGGAGTTGCATTGATCTCCTAAAATATTTATTTGATGTTCTGGCAGATTGTTACTTCACATTGAAGGCATGGAATGCACAGAATGCAGGAGCAGCAGCTATTCTTGTTGCTGACGACAGGATTGAACCATTGATCACCATGGACAACCCCGAAGAGGAGACTGCGGGGGCTGATTATCTACAAAACATCACCATCCCCTCAGCACTTATTAGTAAGACTTTGGGAGATAGGATCAAGGAAGCTCTTTCGAAGGGTGATTCTGTTAACATAAATCTTGATTGGAGGGAGGCTCTTCCACATCCCGATGAGCGGGTTGAGTATGAGTTTTGGACAAATAGCAATGATGAGTGTGGGGCAAAGTGCGAGAGCCAGATTGAGTTTGTGAAGGACTTCAAAGGAGCAGCTCAGATACTTGAGAAAAGAGGATACACTCAGTTCACCCCGCACTATATTACTTGGTATTGTCCAGAGGCTTTTGTTTTGAGCAAACAGTGCCAGTCGCAGTGCATCAACCATGGGAGGTACTGTGCTCCAGATCCTGAGCAGGATTTCAGTAGAGGGTATGATGGGAAGGATGTTGTGGTTCAGAATCTACGCCAAGCTTGCTTTTTTAAAGTGGCTAATGAAAGCGGAAAGCCATGGCTTTGGTGGGACTATGTGACTGACTTTGCAATCCGTTGTCCAATGAAAGAGAAAAAGTACAATAAGGAGTGTGCAGACCGGGTTATCCAATCTCTTGGTAGGTTACAAATTTTACTTTTTGTGAATTTTACTTCATCTAGAATGATTCTGAGGCAGAGTAATATTTCAGAAATTTTTTCTGGATTTTCATTTATCATTATCACTGGCTTTCTGACTTTTTTCGTGTGATTATTTTCTAGTAGTTTCTCAAGTTCTGATTTATTCTTTGTGTGGAACAAAATTTGAATCCCCAATTTGACACACTGAGTCCCCTTTTATTGACCTGGACTGTGTTATGTGCCATCTCTTGGATGAGTCATACATCTGCAGTTCTACAAAATGGACCATGCAAATATTGCCATCATTCCAGTGTCTAGTGGTAGTGCCGGCTTTACTTGCTATTCCCCACCCCGCCTATCAAGGAAAAAGAAAATAGATGGACAAAACACATAACAGTATTACATATTTGTTCTTTATTGTAGTTGGCCACATCTCCCCCTCATTTGTGGATAATTCTATAACTGAACTTTGTGAAAATGGGTAACCGGATTCAGTCACATTGTTTTGCGTGTCATTTATGAGTTATGGGCTCAAATGCCTGGAAAAATGTCTAGAATGGTTTGGAGAATGGCCCCTGTGCCATCTTTTGGTGCATTTGGAGAGAGATGAACTCTAGGACTTTTGAAGGGGTTGAAAATTCGGTCATTCATCTCAAAGCTTTACTTACTAAGAATCTCTTTTTGTGGTTTTCAAGCTATTCTAAAGTTTGCAAACCTTCTTTTGTACATTTTGTCGAGTTTGCAAACCTGCTTGTATATGTCTTATGTACTTGGGCTAAGCCTTTTGTTATTACATATCTTACTTCATCAAAAAAAAAAAAAAGTGTATAGTTTTGCAATTTTTTGTCAATGTTTGGAAATACCATTAATTCAAATGATTTTGTGGTTCCACTGGCTTTGAACCAAATGCCTCAAGATTTTCTGTTTCACTACTAGTTAGCAGATAAGAGCAAGTATTTCTTCAAGCCTCTGAAGGTTTCATATTATTACTATTTTTTATCATGTGTTTCCTGTGATATATTTTAAAGGTGTTGATCTCAAGAAGATAGACGAATGTATTGGAGATAGCGAGGCAAATGTAGAGAACCCAGTTCTCAAAGCCGAACAGGATGCACAGGTTAGGCTCCTAGCAGACATTAGTATTCATGTAGCTTACTTAACAATATCAATCTTTGTGTATCTTATTGTCACTGATCGTGCATTCTTTTCCAATGCTGGTTTTAGATTGGCAAAGGCTCCCGCGGGGACGTAACTATATTGCCAACTCTTGTAATAAACAGCAGACAGTACAGAGGTTTGAGGCATCTACATTTAAGAATCTTTATAGCTATTGAACTGCATGAACCTGCTTCTCTAATCTAAAATTTTGCTGGTTTCAGGTAAGTTGGACAAAGGAGCAGTTCTAAAGGCCATCTGTGCAGGTTTCGAAGAGACCACAGAGCCAGCCATTTGTTTAAGTGAAGGTAATCATTTATAAGCCTGGTCTATTGATATTGGAGAGCTTCTGCTTGATTTCTCTACAGTTGTGGGCAATTACTAACCTGTTGCCTACTGCAGCAGGCTAGATCACAGCACAGAGGGTGCTATTGTCATTTCGCCAATAGAGCGAGACAATTGAATTTTGGTGAAACGATGGCAGCATCCCCCACTCACCCACCTACCACCAAAAAGGAAATAAATAAATAAATAAAAATACTGAATTTACACTTTCTTGGAACTTTGTTGATTCGTTACTCCTTACACCTTATTGTCTGGCTTCAATTGAGCTCTTGCTCAGCTCCTACTTGATTCTCTTATCCATATTTTTTGTTCACCAAATTAGACCAATCCTCCTTTAGGACTGTAGATGCCCATGAAACTTCGCAATATTTATGATAGTGATTGTTACCATTTTAGTGAATGTAAATGTAATGAGAATGAAGTCTGTAATCTCTATAAATTTTGAATTGTAACTCGTTTATATTGCTTTCTTTGGTGTTATAGAAATTTATCTTATTCATCAAAAAATAAAAAAAGAGATGAATGAAGATTGAAGAATTTTAGAAGGGTTACTTGTGATGACTTGAAAATTTTATGAAGCTTTGACATTCGAGCCCTAATTAGGGTCTTGATCAATTTACAATGAAGCGACTTGTTTTACTTTCGCTGTGGCACTTGTCGGTCAACACCATCTGAGATTACTTTGAAATTTTTGGTTAGGTGTGTTGGGAGGCCTATGTTTTAAGGGATTTGGTTAGGGTTCTGGGGATGATCAATATTAACTACATATCATATGATCTCAACTCATTTATTGGATACAAACTCTTGTGGAGATGGTATTCATTTTCCTTTTACTATTTTTTATTGGCAGGAATAGAAACAAATGAGTGTTTACAGAACCATGGTGGTTGCTGGCAGGATAAGGCTGCTAACCTTACTGCATGCAAGGTACTTTTATAGTTTCAACCTTTTGCTAGTTGTATGTTTTTAAGGAAATTCTCCACATTTTCTTTTGGTTCATTTTGGTTGCCTCTTCTGTTCTCATCTGATTAACCTACATTTTGTTATAGGATACTTTTCGAGGGAGAATATGTGAATGCCCTATTGTGCAAGGCGTAAGGTTTGCTGGTGATGGTTATACTCACTGCGAGGGTAAATGTTCAAAGTAAAACTTTAAATTTTGTTATGATGCTCATGATACCATAAGTGCAATTGTTTGGTAATTACCATAGTACTTTTTATACTTGTACTTCTATTTTCTGTTTTAAATGGAAATTTAATATAACAGGGAGTATTATTGGTAAAGTTAACTAAATTTATGCCTCGTCTTTTCAAAGTGATCAAACATTTTGGGACAGCCAAAAAGGAAAGATGATCATTCTTTTTGAGACGGAGGGAGTAATAGAACTATTTTATATATATATATATATATATATTTTTTTTTTGGGGGGGGGGGGGGGGGGGGGGGGTGGGAGGATGGGGGTGGTGTTGTTCAGAACTTGGGAGCTAGTGGCATTCTAATATTGGTTATTTGGTTTTGATAACTTCTTATCAAAAAAATATTGGTTCTGATAACTCACATGATCTGAGTGTGATAATTCTATACATTTACATGCCTATTGCCTGGTGATGCATGCATTCATGGATGTTTTTTTTACTTTCCTAAACAGAATTCATGGATAGTTACCCTATAATAGTCTTGAATATTTTCCTGCTTATGAACCAATTCTATTATTGTCCCCTGCTCACATCGTTTGATACTGTATGAACTATGAAATAAAAATAAAAATGTGAGATGTCAAGAAAAATAGCTGAATTAGGAAAGCATGGTCGCTAAAAATGTTAAAAGAGGCGTCTTTTGTATCATTTAACATAAGAAGTTAAGAACGTTTTATGCAATAACAGAGAGTATACTTGGGAAACTAGGTCCAACCGTCCAACTACCTAGCCAGACGGGAAACTAGGTCCCAACTGTCCAACTACCTAGCCACACACGCTTGATCGATACATGTCCAACCAGTAGCCATGTCCTGTCATGTAACTTATGCTAGGTCTGACTAGGGTATTTTGTATATTGTGTAGTGTTGATATGACATAGATGGAGGTAGGCTTTAGAAGCCTGGTGCAGAGTCTTATCAAATTGTTCTCCTTTCATGTTATTCTATGAACTGGTTATTATTAAGAACTGGCTTTTAACTTTTATGGCATACATTTACATCAATTTTTTTATTTTTTTTGGGTATTGTTTGCTTTGACAGCTTCTGGAGCTTTGCGCTGTGAAATCAATAATGGAGGTTGTTGGAAGCAAATCCAAGATGGCAGGACCTATTCTGCTTGCGTAAGTAGTTCCACTTCTATTTATGTTGGAAGTTCTCTCTTTCTCTTTCTCTCTCTGTGTTCATAATTATTTATATTGTTAATCGAATGGATTGATCAGGATGACCATTCAAAAGGTTGCAAGTGTCCACCAGGATTTAAGGGCGATGGAGTCAACACTTGTGAAGGTACTGTAGTTGTTGAATATGACAGGGATTGTTGGGCTTTTGAGGCGTAACCATTAGTTAAAAGTTTCTTTGGCATAGTGTCAATTATATAGCCTTTGTAATTCTTCCAAATTTGGCTGTGTTCCAGATGTGGATGAGTGCAAAGAAAAATCAGCCTGCCAATGTTCACAGTGCAAGTGCAAGAATACATGGGGCAGTTATGAATGCAGCTGCAGTGGCAATCTATTGTACATGCGAGAACATGACACATGTATAAGTAAGTGTTCAAATAAGAGTATTTTTGCTTTCCTTGTGTGATGAAAGAACTAGGGGTGTTAATGGTTCGGTTTGGTTCGGTTTTAGGGGAGATTTCAAACCAAACCATTATACTTCGGTTTTGTTCCTCCCAAACCAAAACCAAACCATATTATAAAAAAACCAAACCAAACCAAACCATTATATTTCGGTTTGGTTCGGTTCGGTTTCGGTTTTAACCTATCAAGTAACAACAAATAATTGAATATGAAAAAAATGATGTGCCAAACTCCAAATAAAAACATTTTTAATAAAAGCATTATATTAGCAACTAAAAAAAACAAACATTGTATTAAAATAGAAACATATTGACATATATTAATATGTTAATATCACACACAACATTAATACACACAACATTAATAGCTAGTTTAATACATGCCAATCTAAAAAAGGGAAAACAATAAGAAATTTAAAATCAACAAAAACAAGCCAAGACCATTACCTATTTTACCCTTATTAGAATTGGGAATTTACAAACTTTAAGTTTATATATATTATATTTTTCGGTTTTTTCGGTTTTTCGGTTTGGTTCGGTTTTTTAAAACTGAAAACCAAAACCAAACCAATTAAGTTCGGTTTTCTAAAATTAAAACCATAACCGAACCTAATGACAAAAAAACCAAACCAAACCGCCCGGTTCGGTTTGGTTCTCGGTTTTAACCAAAACCATTAACACCCCTAGAAAGAACCCTTGGGGAAAATCGAAGAACTTTCCAGTTCACCAGACCTAATACTCATTCAATCCTGTTTTGAGAATTCTTCGTGTACCAATTTACCTCATACAAATTTGAGTGACATATTGAGCATTAATTTGCATGTCATTCTAAATAAAAATGCTGTTTCCAGTTAGTAATTGGAAGTGGTTTTCCATATAATATAACTGTATTGGACTTTGGTGTGACACAACCGTTGTGATTTGGGATCTATTGGGTATATGATACTGAGGTTCCAAAAATTAGTTTCTATTTGGGATCTATTGGCACCTGATTCCTAGTTTCTCCTCTAGTGCTTTGTTTACCTTTATTAGTGTGCTGTTACTAATTTTCCACATTTGGAAATGCAGGTAAAGAGGTTGATACGACGGTTAGCTGGAGCTTCATTTGGGTAATTATTCTTGGCTTGGCAGCTGCTGGAGTTGCGGGATATGCAGTGTACAAGTACAGAATCAGGGTAAGATGGCAGAACTCTTGATATTATCTGATGTTTAGTTACATTGCACCCGTACATTTGGTAATGTGATACGTACTAATGATGCTGATTGTTTTTCATTTGAAACAAAATATTGAAATATGTGCATTACGTATTATGTCAAGAATGGTATTGTGATTCTCATATGTTGCAAACTTACTCATGAGCAGAGATACATGGATTCAGAGATACGGGCAATCATGGCACAGTACATGCCACTTGATAATCAAGGAGAGATCCCTAATCATGTTCCCCATGGCGACATATGAAAGTCGGGAGCGTACTAAAGAGCAGTACTGGAACAAGAGAAAAGAAAAGGATACTTAATCCAAATTTTTAGATCCCCAACCACACCATTTGATAGTGATTGTAATGTTTCCGTACATGATGCTGGTGGCTTGTTGCGTTGGCATTTTACTCTGTTTTATGTCATGTGGAATGTTTGTTTCTCTGGCTGATGTATATTTGATACCTAGCTGATGGACATAAGTCCCAAGAACATGGGAAATTTTCCACATGTGGTAGAAGCATTTTTTTTTTAATTTTTGGTTGATTATTTTTTAATCTTTTTTATTTTTTTACTTTTGGTTGATTATTTTTAATCTTTTTACTGAGGGCGTGTTTTACTTGTCCCAAATGGGGAACTTTGAGAAATTGGAGGACAGCCAAATTGACCACATTGTTTATTGTCTCTCTCGCATGAGGGTTTGGCCCACCAGTAGTCTTAACTCGCAGGGTGGAAGAGGCTGTTAAAGTGGTGATCTGTGATCCGTCTGGTACTGCCTTTTCTCTTTTTGTTTTGTCAAAGAGGTATCGAACTTTGGACGTGACTAAATTTTGGACACGGAAAATATAGTTCATTTTTCATTGGTTAATGCTTGAAATACCTGCCTGGGGGGCGACCCCATGGGGAGTGGCCTGTTCACATCGGTTAATGCCTGAAAAACCTACCCGATGACCGACCCTGTCAGCCGCGGGGGGGGGGGGGGGGGGAAGTGGCCCTAGGAATCTTTTGCTGCTTGAAATTGCATGTGGTTGTTTAACACTGCCCATATGAAAGCATACTCTGTATTGCCCAGTCAAACGTGAGTAAAATTTGTTATCTTTCCTCTAATCAAGGTATATTTTACAAGGATCTTAAAGATGGGTGCATTAGCTGCTCACGATAGTGGCTTATGTGGGTGGTTTTCTTAATTTGCAAACAGGCCAAGTGCATCGCCCAAGTTTCTCAATGAAGAATCCAAATTATACGAGGTCTCTGGTAAATCTGAAGCTGTTGACGGGGACATGACATAAACGCAGCATAAACCATATGAATTCACGTTTTATTGACAATAAAGGCCCATAAATTGATTGAGAACACGTATGTATACCATTTTTAGATATGTGATATCAATCCAAACAAGTTTGAGCTGGAACGTGAAGTGCAAACTGTATTTAAATATGGGATTTCTGCAAAACTCTTAACCAGGGTAATGAAAACCATTTTACAAGATAAAAACGAACTACACCGTTTCTAGCATCTCCCACGTCAAATGGGACCATACTCGCCATATTATTCTATCACTATCTCATATCATCATCAACATTACAAAGAAAAAACTGAAATTGATAAAAGCCTGGATTCAGCATGCTCCATTCTGTAACAGCATCTGCAATTCTTGTATCTGAAATCTTAACTTCAAGTTCTCTAGAAGATTTCGCGACCAGTGAATCTTCTACCTGAAGCATATGGAAGGGATTAGTCCACTTGTTTCTCGGATGCACGAGCACACACTTCACTTTTAAGAACCTTTTTTTCTCAGAGTAGGAGCACTGAATTCAAATCAACTGGCTCCACTCTTACATTTATGATACTAAGGAGTAGAAAAAGGCAGGTATAGTGTTGAAAGAATGAATTTTGTGTGAACATATATAAATATATACATGTTGATTGAACTAACCTTGCACAGATGCATTAATTTTCAGTTCCGTGTTCGAAGTTTGGCCCTTTTGTCTGCTTACCATTCAATGTGATCCTATACACATAGAATGCGACCATTGCACCACTGCACATAGAATGAAATATATATATATATATTAGACAAAGTAACCTTTTAGTGGAATGAAAAGGCCAGTAAAAACTAGAGCTTTAGATTAAAGCTAATACCCATGTATTGGATCAGAACTCAGAAGCCTAGACCTATGCAACTCTGGCTAGAATCCATCTATGGATAAAATGATGTATAAATAATATATATCAAATATAATTGCTTATATAACACCTTAACAACTTGCGATCTCAAGAATGCATGTGGGTGTGGGTGTGGGTGTGGGTGTGTGGGTATTTAAGGAGTAAAATAGGAGAGGAGTAAAATGAATTTGTGGGAGAGACAGGGTGGTTTCAAAAAGAGACTCCTCATTTCAAGGGTATGTGTTTGATTGAAATCATCTACCTTATATAGTTTTTGTTTTAACATCAAACTATAAAAACTACAAAAATTAATTAATAATTAATTAATTAAATCCACAGGTTTTTAATGGAATAACAGTGACATTTTTGTAGCATGAAGCCCACCTCACTTTTTCCATTAAATAGTAAAGACTATTTATTTTTTAAACACACGAATATATTTATGTATGCATGTAAAAACAACAAAGTTCAAAAGAATCTTAAAAACCTGATGAAGGTTGAAAAATAACCAGAAAATGATCGTTTCTGCAAGGAGAAAAAAAAAATGTTAGTCCTTTGAAAGGTGCATCAATTGAAATTATAAATGAGGCATGACAAAAATAAAATAAAAAATTAGTAGTTAAAGGATCCTCTACCTGAGACAGCAAGCACAATTCCCTCAGAAAAATTATACTTGCTATTGCTGCAGAATCAAGAGTCCAGTCAGATGAATTCAGAACTCGAACTCAAAACATCATATACAAAAATTAAACTAAAGTATCAAACATACGTCTGCTTTACATCCATATTTAATATGAATAATATCCTGAATGAATACCAATTAATTATGTGTTTATATTTATTAAAAGCATATTTTTTTTATTGGCCTAAATGTTTGGATTTCGTTAACAGTTATAAACCGAATGGACAGCCAAAGTGTACGTGGCAATAGATAGTTCAAGAATTCCAAAGTAGTCGTCTAGTGGAAGATAAACCAATACACAACTGCTTTTAGAAATGGTTGTCAATAGTCCACAAAGTAAAAAGCACAATACAGATGTAAAAAATGCAGATATTCCTAAGTTTACAAATATGAAATTTCAGTTTAAAAAGTAGTAAGATTGCCAATAAATAAACCTAAGGGCAGTTTAAGTGTTATAACCCAAACCCAAGTAAGTTAACCAACAGTGGTTTTTTTTAATTAATTTTTTCAAATCGTAATGGTTTCAAAGGAAAAAAAAAAAAAAAAATGGAAAGAAAGAAAGAAAGCAGCCTTCTGTACACCTAGCTCATGCTTTTGTTGTTTAAATAAGGTTTCAAAAAGCCACCAGTAAGCCTAATGCTGATAAACTTTAAACATGATAACATGAACAAAGTATGTTCAAAGACATGATCTTTTAAAACAAGCAGTTGTTTCTTAATTTCATGCCTCGATTATAATTCAAACATTGATGAATAGTGTAGTAACTTTAAAATATCATATCAAAAAGACAATTAATTACATAACAGAAAAGAGAGGGAAAAAAAAAGTCATTTCCTAATTTCATACCTCAATTATAACCTTCCTATGTAGATGAAAAGCATTATAAATTGAAATTTACACAAAATAAGGACAATTAGTCACATAGCAGAAAAAGGAGGAAAAAGGAAAAAAGAACCAAAGACAAAGTGATCCCCTCAGTTACCTTTGCTTCACATAGACAACCAAATGCCAAATTATAAAGGTATTCCAAGTCTTCCAATTCTAATGACACAGTATAATTCTGAACTCGTATGAAAAAACAGTGAGCACACTGACTAAACTGAATTTGTTTCATAAACCAGTCAACTGAATGATCAGTCAAATGCTAGAACTTGTCTACTTTTCACACTGTCTTGCGGTTTTGATAATGTAAATGAAGCATGTCCTGTAAGACACTAACCTGCCTGTCCTTTCAAGGCTAGACCAAATGGTTCTCCTTTTTTCCATGATCTCAGACTTGAGACACTTAAGGCCAAAAGAGTACCACCTAGGATAATACCAAACCTAATGGCAGAAACGCTTCCAGTTAGCATGAAGGAAAGAAAGCCACCAAAAGAAAGAAGCACACCTGCAAAGATAAACAATAAAATGACAAAGATTGAATACCAAAGAAGAGAGGGAGGGGGGGGGGGTAAAAATATACATACATACATACATACATATATATATATATATATATATATGTATATTCTAAAAAAGGCACTACACATCATCCTTTGCTTAATGCAAGCTGTGGAATAGCATCAAAGCATAAAACCTTGTAGCTGAAATCATCAAACAATAAAAGGTTAATGGTTACATCCAAATATCTATGTTTTTCGAATATCACACATACCATATGGTATCCCAAGGTAAAAGTCACGCACTTTAGAGATTTCATTCAGATCATCAGTTGAAGAAGCAAATGTTTCCACAATATCCTTTACTGGTTCGGGGGATTTCTCTGCGGCAGTAGAGAGATATACTTTACTCTCTTCACTGATTTCTTTTGCAATCACACTCAAATCATATCTGGCCTTGTCTGCTTGAATTTTTAACCGTTCCGAAGTTTCTTTCAAAATCACTATTGCTTTCTTAGAGTATATCTCATATGCTTCTTGGGACACACTCTGCATCTTTAAGGCTTGTTCTTTGAAAGAAGCTAGTGTCTGTTTCCATTCTTCTTGTGCCTCTTCAGCTTCCATTTCAAGCTTATCCTTATCCTTCTCCACCTCAACTTCTGAATGCTTCTGAAAAAAAAAAAAAAAAAAAAAAAAAAAAAAAAAACAGAATCAGATATCAAATAGACCCTAAAAAAGAACTCATTATTCAAATCAAATAGGAGGCAACTATACATATACCCACACTAAACATAGCGAGTCATTACAACAAAAAGAGAAATCATAAGCTTTGTATTAGTACCAGTACAAAGTAGTTAAAAGTCACCTTCTTTTCACCAATATTACACTTCCTTCAATTTAAAAAAGGTTTATTTGTATCTGTTTCTGTAATTGAAATAAATTGGTTCACTGAATCAGAATTTTGTTTTCTAAATCCCCCCTAGACTCTTTCCACATGAGACCATATCAAACATTGAGAGACATACACAAATGGAGAAATGGGAACATGACTATTATACTTTTGCAAAGTCAAACAAACAAAAGTTTGGGGAAGGAAACAAGCAAAAAATGGATAAATAAAAATAAAAAACATGAGAAGAAAACACTCTAAAACATACTACTTCATAGAGGGAGGCTAAAATCCCTAACTTATGTACACACCAGAGCTGAGAAGGTCTGCATAAATATGTTTTCAAGGGGTTTAAAACCCCTAATGAACACAAATAAAAAACTGCCACAAAGTAGGCATAATTCAACCTCAATCAAAAAAAGGCTGCTGCAGATAATTCAAAACTTAGCACCTATTTAGGTTAGTCATGGAAAAGCAATGGTTATGGGGAAATGGTTCTCCACAAAACCCTAACATTCAAGACCACCAGTTTGATCAAGGAAGAAACCCCAGCCAAACCTTCATCACATAGCATAACCTTCTTTATGACATCTTAAAGTGCCAAAAGCAATTTTCATCTGGTTCTATAAAGGGACTGTTTGGTCATCCAAATAGAAATTAAATGGGTATACTATATTTTATAGAGGATTGAAGGCACATATCCATCATCTTGAATGGGACCATTTTAAGAAGGTAAGAGTCATCACCATAGCTGTTGTTAAAGGATCATTTTTAGAATTTCATGAAATTCCTTTATTTAAGTTTCCACTTTCATTTGTTATGATGGCAGCCATTCTTTGCGATTGCCCCATTCACCATGATGAATTTTTTCATAAAGTTATATGTAAAACAGAATGAAACAATTCAAATTCTATGGGACATTCAAACAGACCCTAATCAAAACAGTACAGCTCAATCTCAACCTTCCACATCATAATGCAAAACACGCACAGCCAAACTAAGAATCAAAAACTACATTGAAGAAAACGAAAAACAGAGATAATTTAATAAGCTGCCCCCAACGAAAGCTAGCAAGCAAATCAAAGAACCGAAAAAACCTCAAATTCAGCTCACCGACTCTTCGTGAGAAGCTGCAAAAGCGACAATCGATCGGTTCCACAAGCATCGGCGGTCGAGAGAGAGGAAACGAGGGCCAAGCCCTTTCGGCGAAGATACGCTGCGAGTTACGATAGAGATTCTGTAAGAGTGAGGTTGAAGAAGAGATTCGAACCTTAAGGACGATGGTAATGGCGGAGAGAGACGCAACGCCATGGAAGCTCTCCTTAAGGGAGGACCAGAGCTAGGGTTAGGGTTTGCGAGAGAAAACGACTCCAGTGCAACAGTCATATCGCACTGCGTGTGAGTATGTATATATATATAGATATATATCGAGAGAGAGAGAGAGAGAGATACAGATGGAGGGAGGCGTAGTTCACGAGAGGCGCAAGGGATTTAAGGGACCGGAAGCTAGCAACTTACTAGCGTTAATGAGAAAAAAATTCTAAATGACGCCTGGTGTGCGATGCGCGCCTCCGTGGCTATACATACCTGAGGAGTCCACCCGTATAATGCTATAGTGACACGTAATCAACAAAAATCGTTGCTGTTGCTTGAGGCCCCACTCAATCCCGGAGGATGCTGATTTGATGTTGTACATCGCAGGTGGTATTACTCGTTGTGGTCCCATCCTTAACGATTTAACCTCCAATCCTGTATGAGATGAGACGTCTACGACTTCAACTATGTTGAGTCTCAAAGAGCAATGCTACGTGGATGGCCCCATCAAATTCATCCACACCATAATGTTGTAGTATGAGTTTTTACTAAAATTTGAGGGGTTTTTTTTTTTTCTAATAATTATAAATACATTGCTAAAACATTAATCAGAATATAAAATCAAAATTTCGATCTCAAGGGCAAACGATCTTTGACATATGGTGCTAGGTGCTGGGGAAAAAATATATTACATCATTATTATTATTATTATTATTATTCTAATAAAATTTAAATACTTCTCTAACACACTAGGTGTCTGTAAATGGTTATGATGAGCTATTTGGGATGGTCTAGTTATTCTCCCGTTAGCTCCACCTTCACAACCATTGTGATCACCGTCACCTTTCCCTCCATTGTTGCCAATTGTTGCCGCTGCCACCACTATTGCCATGACTCTCTAAGAACATGCTAATGCATACTTTATTATTTTCAATAAATTAGTATTTTTAATTGAGCAATTCTCTGCAATATGCATTTAAATGTTGCCTCA
The DNA here is from genome assembly GCA_039720395.1 of Liquidambar formosana. NCBI lineage: Eukaryota > Viridiplantae > Streptophyta > Magnoliopsida > Saxifragales > Altingiaceae > Liquidambar > Liquidambar formosana. Next base: position 49,480,524 of record CM077821.1, on the reverse strand, counting down.
CAACAACGAAGAAGTATTATCCATTTACTTCCTCATTTTACTTGTAGTTTATGTAGCAAGATGACAATTTGAGAATTATGTTTGTGGATTTGCGGGTTCACCACAAGTTCGATTACACCATGCGAAGAGACTAAGGCCATGTTTGTTTAGTTGGAATGGAATGGATGGAATGGAATCTCATTCTAATTCATTCCAAACAACATGTTTGGATAAAATAATTTGAATGGGAATGGAATCAAATAATATGTTTAAACAGTCATTTCAAATTTATTTTCATTCTAGACTACTTCAAGCATGAAATTACATTCCATTCTCATCCATTCCATTTCAACTAAACAAACATGACCTAAATGCATTCTCCCATTTCAACCAATCCGGCCCTCTGAAGGCCTTTACCACTATACTCGAAAGGGACTAAATGCATTCTCCCATTGTACAAATTAGCATGTGTGGAGACTAAAGAAAGGGACTTGTTTAAATGTCACATATATATAATAGTGGAAAAAAATCCAGAGAATTCGAAAGCCATCCATCTGAGTTTCAATCCACGGTGCATACGAGGAGTCATTTGGACTCTTTCAAAACATACGATTCTACTCCACAGGACCATCCCTTGGCAGGGAGGCAAGCAAAGGATAGATGCAATCCTGCAAGCAGGGCTTCCTTTTCGATTTGCATTAACGGCCAAGCAAGGCACCTATATGTGCAGCTTATTTTTCTCCCTCTAAAGGACCAAAACTGGAAGCCCAACCATCCAAGCAAACACGTGATTTGGACGTGAAAAATCACATTGCAAGCCTCTAACCATATCTGCAAATAAATAAGATGATCAAAAAGATAATCACATTATGGGTTTAACCACTAGATTACCATTAAACTACCAAGGAAAATGGAACTGAAGAGAGAAACTATTAGAGTATGCATGAGATCTAGCTGACTATTGCTTTGCATTATTGGGTTCGTAATGTCATGTGTAGGCCCAGCAGGTCGGAGTGTCGGACGAGTGATTGCCTTTCTCATGTATTGAGGGCTTGGTTAAAGCTTGTGCAGGCCGGGTCTTGCTAGACGGACCATCTTCTGACCGCCTCAGTGAGGGAACGGCTATTGCAACCCCCCATTCCTATAAGCCCACCCCCATTCTTTAGGTTTTTAAGGTTTTATGCAAAATATAAAAATTTTTTATGAAAACCAGTCATGATATCCACTAGAAAACATCATTTTGAACAACTTTGCAGAAGAAAGTTTTTCCAAAATTTATCGTTTAGGTAGACTTTTTGGCAAAAAATGAAATAAAAGCTATGAATGGTTAAAAAGTATATTTAAACGATAGATTTTGGAAAAACTTTCTTCTGCAAAGTTATTCAAAATGATGTTTTGTTCAAAATGATGTTTTCTAGTGGACATCACGGCCGGTTTTCATAAAAACATTTTATATTTTGCATAAAACCTTAAAAACCTAAAGAATGGGGGGTGGGCTTGTAGGAATGGGGGGTTGCAATAGCCGTTCCCCCTCAGTGATTGCCTTTCTCACACTGGGCTTCGTTTTAGTTGGGTCAGGCTAGGCCTGGCAATCTGGGCGGGTTGGGTGGGTTTGGGTTGGGAATAAATGGGTTGGGTTGGGTTTGGGTTGGGTCATTAATGGGTCATGTTATTTATGTTATTAATGGGTTGGGTTATGCCCAACCCAATTATTGTGTATACCCAAAACCAACCCGCAACCGACCCAATTATAACCCAACCCAGATCTAAACCCGACCCATTTTGCTGGCCCGACCTATTTTCTTGACACGACCCATTTTTATGACCCAACCCGTCTTGTGCCCTAGGTTTTTTTTTTTTTTTTTTTTTTTTTTTTTAAATCCTAAAAATTCTCTCCACTAAGCCATTCCATCAGCTTACAAGTTACAAAACATGTACACAGACAATGAAATAAATGGACAACCAACCCAATCATGACTCAACCCATATCTAAACCTGACCCGACCCGTTTTGTGCCCTAGGGTGTTTTTTTATATTTTTAAATATCCTAAAAATTCTCTCCATTAAGCCATTCCATCAGCTTACAAGTTACAAAACATGTACACAGACAGTGAAATAAATGGACAACTGACCCAATTATGACCTAACCCATATATAAACCCAACCCGTTCTTCTGACCCGACCCGTTTTGTGCCCTAGGTTTTTTTTTTTCTTTCATCCTAAAAATTCTCTCCACTAAGCCATTCCTCTTTATTAACCAAACATTCCACTTTTTTTTTTATCAAGGGAACGAGGATTCCATTCCATCCCTCATACTAGACCTGGCAATCTCAACCTAAACCCATAAACCCACTCAAACCCACCCGCGATAAATGGGTTTGGGTTCATAAAATTTTTAAGTGGGTTGTTAATGGGTTACCCAAAACCAACCCAATTATAAATGGGTTGGTTATGGGTGGGTGGACCCATTGGGTTTAAATCTTCAAACTTACCAAATCATTCAGAGAGAGAGAGAGTAATGTCAGTGCAATAGATAGCAATCGGAGCTTTCCATGCTCGTCGAAACCCATTGCCGTTAATGGACTCAAACCCCTCTTCGTCTACACCCATCGAAAGCCGACAAGTACCCATCGAAAGCCAACGTCGAAAGCCAAACGTCAATGACGAAAGCTGAGTCCTTATGCGACCTCCAAAGCAACTGCTTATACGACTGAATATACAAAAACAGTATCAGATCATGCACATTTGCACCCATCGAATCGATCTCGCCAAGTCGGGCCTTGACGAGCGGGTTGAAATCGGAGTGGAGGACAAAGGCGAGGGTGTCGAGGACAAAGCAGGCGTGGTCGGTGGAGATCTGGAAGATTTTGGAGACGGCCAATGAGTCGATACGGTGAGTCAGGCAAAGATCGGTGAGTTCGTGTTTGAGGGAGGAAAGGGTCGTGGCGCCATCAGAGAAGATAAGTTTGCATTTGAGGGAGGGTTCTGGTCTCTTCACAAAATCCCCAAATCCAACTCCAGCCTAATTTTTGTTTAGTTTAAAACCCAATGGGTCCGATCGTGAAACCCATAACCAACCCATTTATAGCCGGGTTCGTTTTGGGTAACCCATTAACAACCTATTCAAAAATTTTATAAACCCAAACCCATTTAACCCATTTATCGCGGGTGGGTTTGGGCGGGTTCATGGGTTTGGGTTGGAATTGCCAGGTCTAGGTCAGGCCTAATAAGAAAAGGGAACGGCTATTGCAACCCCCCATTCTTATCACCCCACCCCCCTATTCTTTAGGTTTTTAAGGTTTTATGCAAAATATAAAAGGTTTTTATGAAAACCGCTATAATGTCCGCTAGAAAACATCATTTTGAACAACTTTGTAAAAGAAAGTTTTTTCTAAATCTATCATTTAAATATACTTTTTAGCCATTTATAGCCTTTATTTCATTTTTTTTGCCAAAAAGTCTACCTAAACGATAGATTTTGGAAAAATTTTCTTCTGCAAAATTGTTCAAAATGATGTTTTCTAGTAGACCAAGTAACTGGTTTTGGTAAAAACCTTTTATATTTTTCATGAAATCTTAAAACCAAAAGAAAAGGGATGATGTGATAAAAATGGGGGGTTGCAATAGCCGTTCCCATAAGAAAATGATTGGGTCCCAAGCTAGGCTCCACTGTAATGAAATCAGATGGCAAGAATCAACAATTACCCAATCAAATTATATTGTAATGGCAAATGCCTTTGGGGGTAATGGCGTCAAGGAGCTTTTAGTTTTGAGCCGTGTTGGAGTTAAAGTGTTCTTATCCTGTTATCAAGAGAAGTGATTTTTATGTACAGGGTTGATTAAACATTTTTATGAAGCTAGTGAGTGAACTTCAAATTTTGATCACGTGTTATCAAACTATGTAAGATTTTATATTTAAATTTTGTATGCTAGCCCTTGAAGCATTTGCTACCCAACAGTATGATAATGTGTTTGAAAATTCGATCATGCAATATTTTCAATCAAATAGAAAAGAGTTTGCCCATACACCCACAATGGTGCCCACATAGCTTTTTCTCTAAAATGTATGAAAAGGTCCTTCAACCGCTGCAAAGTTCCATCCATCATCTGGCCCCTTGATGAGGTGAACCCCACCATTACATGTTAGCTACCCTGGAGAAGGCCCAAGTGTAGTTTTGGGCTGAAAAAACTTGAAACCATTTTATGCTTAAAATGACAAAGTTTATAACATAATCAGGACCAAGAGAGATCATTGCAACTCCATTTTTACTGGTATTAATAATTTGGGTAGCGCGCCATTTACGCCACTCATCTGCACTCTATGCCAACCCCGAAAAACACATTAATGAGCACTTTTATGATCATCGATAACAGCAAAGAAGAGTGAGGAATCGGATCTCTGTAAAGTCAATTTATCTGACAAAAATGGAACCTGAAATTCAAAAAAAAAAAAAGAGAGAATAAAAAAGGGTTTAACCAATATAGTAAGGGTAAATCACATTGGGCTCTCTTGGATTATTTGACCTCTTTATTTTTGCTAGGGTCTTGGATCATTTGACAATTACGTGAACATTGATCTTAGTTCTTAATATCGCAATAACCTTTTCCATTATAATCGTTGACCAAACTGGCATCGACGTGGATGATGAAGAATTAAATATGCTTTCAGTTTTTATTTATTTATTTATTTTTTAATTTAAGCATTTCGTTTTACACTTCACAAAATTTAACTAAACGTTAATAGCTCAAAATCCTAATCTTTATTTTTTAATATATACTAACACCGAAAATTAAGAGAAATTATAACGCGGTGGGTGGTGACATTAATTATTGAGGAGCCAAATCCTCACAAACTTGACACTATAAAGTTTGGTGCAGAAGACACCGTGGTGTCAAACTATAAATCATGACAGATTGACTCTTGAACTTTCAAATTGCATGCAGCCCCTCTCTTCTAGGATCAAATAGCCAACCCTATTAAATTTTATTTGTGAAAGTACAAGGACTGAATTGTTAATTTTAAAATTATACTCCGTATAGTAAAACCTTACGTATTTCAAAGCTCCAGGGAACACCTCCCCAAAAAGAAAAAGTAAAAAAACCTTGGAGGTCAACTTGTAATTGTTCCAAAATTAAGATTATTAATTACTCCGTATAAAGAAGTAAAGGAAGGAAACAGCTACACGTTTTCCGAAGTTTAGGATTCATCACCTTCCTAGCCAATGACATTTTCCACGCGGCGCCACACCAATTGTTGACCACACGATGCTTAATCCATTCCTCGTTGCCGCTGATTTTTTCCCGTGATCTTACGGTTTAAACGCTCTCCAAGAGCTTTACAGGACGGGAAAAGGACGCGTGGAGCTTGTCGTTTTACTGTCCTTAAATGTTTTAGCCCGCTGTAGGATTTTTACATTACCTCAGGGGAAGTTAATTCCAGATGAGTTTGACACGTCAGATTTCTTATTATTGGGGTGTGATGCCTTGATGGCATGCGCACTGGGTGCGTGGCCTTCCTTCCTCTTACTTTGCGTGGAGTAGTGGTGATGCTATGCCCCACGGGCCACGACCATGCCCACCCTTTAGAGCATGATGATCTTTAGTCATAAGAACACCCCCACCCCACCCCACCCACCCCACCAAAACTACCCAACCAAAAAAAAAAAAAAAAGTATTTTTGTAATCCTTTGTGTTCAAGGGTTATGGCACATAAGATGTATTTGTACGTATATTAATGTTTTATTTCCTCCATCCCATAAAGATAGACCATGTTTGATATAACATGGAGTTTAAGAAAAAGTTATTATTGCATTGATTTGTCATTTATTAAATTCTATTTTTCCAAAAATGTCCTAACTATTTTTGTATTGGGTATTGTGTTGAAAGTAATTATTAAAATAACAAAGGGTAGTGTAAGAAATTTAAAAAAATTATGATTTGACTTTTCAAAGTGGACAAACATTTTGAGACAAAAAAAGTTACAAAAATAACCTATCTTAATAGGATGAAGGGAGTACAATTTATGCATTTCACTATTATGCAAGGTAATGAGTAGTTTATCTAAATTCAAATTAAAAGGAAAAAAATGTTGTTGGTAATAAATGATTTAATCAATTTCAAATTAATTGACGTAATATTCCTATTGTACTCCCTTTAATATTTAAATTATAATGTAATGATACAGATACTTTAATAATAAAATTGTAAGCACAGTAAAACTCTTCCTCCCTTTATATAAAAAATGATATAGATATTAATCATAAAATCTTGAAAATTACCATCATTGAGTCCACCTCCATTACAGGCATTGCCATTATGTAAGCTACTTTTTGAAGGAAAATTTTTAAGTTTTCTACTTACTTTTTGAGCTAGTTATCTACTATGATTGATAGTAGCAAACCATTGAAAAATTTAGTGTACTCCAAATTTTAAAAAACCTTATCATATGTCACATTAACTCGTGGATCATACTTTCTAAGCATTTGTGTAGGTGTTATGATCTTGTGGGTTTCATAAAAAAGGGGACTCTTTGTGCATGTTTGCTTATAGGATCATGATCCCAACTTATAACATAAGCAAGAGGCAATACAAATATGTGTCTGTTTGCGAAGTGTGGAATGGTATTTTGAGTTAGCATATTCCACCTTAGTGCATGCTAAAACTATTAATTTCTTAATTAATTTAGGTCATATAATTAAAGGTAATTATAATTGGGATTTTAATCTTTTAAAAAAAAATTTAGATGTTCTTCGGGAATATACTATTGATGGATTTAATTCACGTCGACGCTGTCATTTTATCTTAAAAAATAAAAATAAAAAATAAAAAAAAAACCCCTCTATTTTGGATCTATCTTTTCTTACATTGTCTCGCATTTACCACATTGCCTCTACCCATCTCACCATCACCCACTACACTTAAATTGGTCCGTAATTTGTGGGCAATTTGGCATGACACCCTTCTCCCAACTAGAATGTCTTCTATTATTAGACATACCACCCCCAAAAAAAAAAAAAAAAAAAAAAAAATCATTAAGAGTATAACATGAACTGAATTGGTTCGGTAACAATTTGCCAAACAAACCCTTAATGCAAATCAGCCAGTTGAAAAAAAAAGAAAAAAAAAGAAAAAAAGAAAGAAAAAGAAAAAAAAAACATTAAGAGGATAACATGAACTGAATTGGTTCGGTAACAATTGCCAAACAAACCCTTAATGCACATCAGCCAGCCATGTCAGATAGTAAGTCCTGGCAATTGCCACCTGTATGACATATCGGATTCCTGTTTGACTGAAATAATTACCACCACATACACATACGTAAAAGTAAATAAAAAAAGAAAAAGAAAAAGAAAAAGGGAGGGGGGAAAAATAAAGACGTATAGCACGCTCTGTTTCCGCCGTTAGAAACTTTAAAAATGCTTTTTATTATTCTCTTTCACACAACCAACCATACTGACTCTACACCAAAGCACAAGCAAAAGCTCTTTAATGGCGTCTAGGGTTCAGTCCTTTTAGGCCCTCTCTCCTGACCTCTTCGCCGCTCTTCCGGTGAACTTCCCACCCATTTTCGACCCCAAAAACTCTATATTCCATCAAGGTGCGGTTACCGGCGACATTTCTCCGGCGAAACCTAGCAGAACCAGACTGAGAAGCTCAATCAGCAAGGGAGTGACTTTGATTCTTGAATTCCAACAGTCAGAACTCGGAACCCTTCTGTTTTCTGTATTTATCACTTCAAATTTCGAATAAGCTATATATATATATACACGTTTCCTGTGGAGTGCTCTGGTTTTGGTCTGAAGGGAGACTCTGATCATGTTTTAATTGTTCCATTTCGCGGGGATTGCGTTTCTAATGTGAGCTTTCTTGTGGTGTTTCTTTTGTGAATCCCGTTGGACATTAAGTGGTATTTTTCTCGTTTCTGCGTCTACTTTCTTTTTCTTTCCCTTTTCCTTTTTGAATTCAAACGATGAGAAAAAAGGATGAGGTTGCTTTTTTCCCTGACAGTGAATGCTAGGGTTTTTAGCTAATGCATTGTCTGCTTTGTTTTGGTTGTTACACCTGTAAATGTTGCTAATTGATCATTTCTAGCTCCGTTTTTCTGTGTTTGTGTGTCTCCTTTCGCTATCTTCAGCTTCTGCTGTTTGGGGCTAATTGCTATTTAGTTTGGTCTCAGTACGGAAGTAAAGTTCCCCAAGACTATGTTTTGAGGCTTCCTTTTAGTTGCTCTTTGGTTCCCATTTTGTTTTGTACAGGCCTTTTTAGCGGTTTTTGCTGATTGCTGTATTCAACACAACACCCCCCCCCCCCCCCCCCCCCCCCCCCCCCCCCGGGGGACCTCCTCTCTCTCTCCCTTTCAAAGAATAGGTTTTGAAGCTTCCTTTTAGTTGCTCTTAGTTTCCCATATCGTTTTCTACAGACCCTTTCAACAGTTTTTGCCGTATGCATTTATAAAGTATTCCCTTTGTACATGATTACCTTCGTGAGTTTCCTAGGAGCTTCTTTGAATCCTTTCATGGCGGCCTAACATATTTCACCCCCAGAAACTAAACTGAAAAATGCTGGCGACTCTATTTTCTTTTCTTCTTTTAGTTCCGGTTCTTGCTGGGTCTTTGGACCCAACTTTTAATGACGATGTTCTGGGGTTGATGTTGTTCAAGGCTGGTCTCCAAGACCCAAAGGCTAAACTCATATCATGGAATGAAGACGACGACAATCCCTGCAACTGGGTCGGAGTGAAGTGTGATCCTCGAACTAACAGGGTCTCAGAGCTTGTCCTTGATGACTACTCTCTTTCGGGGCATATTGGCCGAGGTCTCCTACGGTTGCAATTCCTTCAACTATTATCACTGTCGAAGAACAACTTCACAGGGACTCTAAACCCCAATCTGGGTCATCTTGGGAGCCTACGAGTCATTGACTTGAGTGAAAACAGCCTTTCTGGATCGATTCCAGATGAATTTTTTGGACAATGTGGGTTGTTAAGGGTAGTTTCATTTGCCAAGAACAACCTCTCAGGGCATATCCCTGATTCTTTGAGCTTTTGCTCGACATTAGCGGTGGTTAACATCTCCTCTAATCACCTTTCTGGCTCATTACCCTTGGGAATATGGTCTTTAAACAGTCTTCGGTCACTGGACTTGTCGGATAATTTGCTGGGGGGTGAGATCCCAAAAGGGATTGAAAATTTGTATAGTCTGAGAGCAGTTAATTTTCGGAAGAACAGCTTCTCTGGGCAGCTGCCAGAGGACATTGGTGGTTGTTTGTTTTTGGAATTGCTTGATTTTAGTGAGAATTCCTTTTCTGGGAACCTTCCAGAGTCATTGCAGAAGCTTAGCAGGTGCACTTCTCTAACTTTACGGGGTAATTCATTCACAGCTGATGTTCCTGATTGGATTGGAGAGATGAGGAGCCTTGAGACTTTGGATCTTTCTGCAAATAGATTCTCTGGCCAAATTCCAATTTCAATAGGGAATCTTCAATCACTGAAGGAATTAAATTTATCAGGGAATCAGTTCACTGGAAGTTTGCCAGATTCGATGAAAAATTGCATTAATCTTTTGTATATGGATTTTAGCCAGAATTTGTTGACAGGTGATCTTCCTGCATGGATTTTTAAGTTGGGTTTACTGAGTGTTTCTCTTTCGGGGAACAGACTCAATGGAAGCATACAAAATCCTTATCTCACATCAATGACCACCTCTTATCAAAGCCTTGAGGTATTGGATTTGTCTTCAAATGCATTATCTGGTGAAATTCCACCGGGCATTGGATTTTTCAGCAGCTTGCAGTTTTTGAACATGTCTAGGAACTCTCTTATTGGTTCTATCCCAGCGAGTATAGGCGAATTGAAAACCACATATATTCTTGATTTGAGTGACAATCAGCTAAATGGAAGCATTCCTTCTGAAATTGGAGGAGCAGCTACATTGAAGGAACTAAGGCTGGAAAAGAACTTCCTAACCGGAAATATTCCAAGCCAGATTGGGAAGTGCTCGTTTCTATCCTCTTTGTAAGTTCTCTTTCACTGCCTTGGTTTTGCTTTTATACCGTTCTTTTTTTTTTTCTCCCCTTTTTTTTGGGGTGGGGTTGGGGGTTGGGTGTGTTAGTTTTAATTCTTATGTTGAACTGATTTAGAATTTTTGAAACTTTCTGAATAATGACAAATTCGAGTTTACTTCTCCAACTAGCCATCATTCAATATTCTCGGTGGAAAAAAAAAAATCACAATTAGCTTTGACAGTCTTTCGAGTTAAACTGTCCACAATATTGTCCTGAGTGTAATTGACATGCATCTTTTTATGGTCTAATCTTACGGCCCTTAATTGTTTGAGTTTTCTGCTCCAAGTTTAGCTTTAACAGGAACTGAGAAAGAAAATTTTCTGACTTATCATAGTTGGACTGAAGATGTGTCTGGAAGCTGTGGATTGTAATGGTGTGTACTTGATACGCTGGGCTAGATTAGTTACCTAATGGATGGAAGTTGGAACTTTCTGTTAACATTTGCATACTATTTGAAACCCTGTTGTCTAGTATTAGGGTGGCCAAGTTGCCATGAGCGCATTTACATGAATCGTAATGCTATAAGACTTGATTGTGGAAGGGCGTGCTTTTTATATGTATGGGTGTTGTTTGTTTTAATAAGTAAAAAATCTTGTCGTCTTACCATTAGTGCTTTTGATTTCAATGTTCAATAATCTTCCAGTCTAAAACTATGAACAGAATCCTTGTTATCAATCATTTTGAATACTTCATTAATCTAAGAAGCCTGGAAAATTATAATTCTAACAAAGTTTCTCTTCTTCTTTTTTGTTCTTTGAATTGTATAGGATATTGTCACAGAACAATCTCACTGGACCAATCCCTGCAGCCATTGCAAACCTTACCAACCTCCGAACAGTAGACTTGTCTTTTAACAACCTCTCTGGAAACTTACCCAAACAACTGACAAATCTTTCCCACCTCCTCGCCTTTAATGTCTCCCATAACCACCTCCAAGGCGAACTACCTGTGGGTGGCTTCTTCAACACCATCACCCCTTCATCCGTGTCTGGTAATCCATCCTTATGCGGCTCTGTTGTCAATCGCTCCTGCCCTTCTGTCCATCCCAAACCCTTTGTTCTTGATCCCAACTCTACTTCTGGCTCCTCTGCTAGTGGTTCTTTCTCTCCAATTTATCGTCACAAGATCATACTCAGCATCTCTGCCCTCATTGCCATTGGTGCAGCTGTTTTCATCGCCCTTGGTGTAGTAGCCGTCACTCTTCTCAATATCCATGTCAGATCTTCAATTGCACGTTCTGCTGCCACTCTTACATTATCTGGTGGTGATGATTTCAGCTGCTCCCCCAGCACTGATGCCAACTATGGAAAGCTTGTCATGTTCTCTGGGGATGCTGAATTTGCCGCTGGGGCCCATGCGCTGCTCAACAAGGACTCTGAACTTGGTCGTGGCGGGTTTGGGGTTGTATACAGAACAGTCCTTCGAGATGGGCGTTCGGTTGCTATCAAGAAGTTAACTGTCACAAGTTTGGTAAAGTCTCAAGAAGAGTTTGAGAGGGAAGTCAAGAAACTTGGAAAGATCAGGCACCATAATCTTGTGGCCCTTGAAGGGTTTTACTGGACCCCATCCTTACAGCTCCTCATATATGAATATTTCTCCAGCGGGAGTTTGCATAAGCATCTCCATGATGAGGGACCAAGCAGAAACTGCCTCTCTTGGCGACAGAGATTCAACATTATTCTTGGGATGGCGAAAGGTTTGGCCCATTTGCACCAACTGAACATAACTCACTACAATCTAAAATCAACTAATGTTCTGATAGACAGCTCAGGTGAGCCCAAGTTGGGAGATTTTGGCCTGGCAAGGCTGCTGCCGATGTTAGACCGTTATGTTTTGAGCAGTAAGATTCAGAGTGCGCTTGGGTACATGGCTCCTGAGTTTGCGTGTCGTACAGTGAAGATAACTGAAAAGTGTGATGTGTATGGGTTTGGGGTCTTGGTTCTAGAGGTGGTGACAGGGAAGAGACCAGTGGAATATATGGAGGATGATGTGGTGGTGCTCTGTGACATGGTGAGGGGGGCACGGGAGGAAGGCAGGGTGGAGGAATGTGTTGATGGGAGGCTCCGAGGTAATTTTCCTGCAGAGGAAGCAATTCCGGTGATTAAGCTTGGTCTAATATGTGCATCGCAGGTGCCATCAAACCGGCCAGAGATGGGAGAGGTGGTCAATATTTTGGAGCTGATCCAATGCCCTTCAGAAAGCCAAGAAGAATTAGGGTGAATTTTATTTGCACAAGTAAAAAAAAAACGTACTATATAATGGGTTTTCCGGCGAAGACGAATCCGGTTTATATGTTTAACTGAAAAAAGAAGAAGATAATAGATTGTTTAAGGTGCTTTTCTTTTCAACCATTTGTTTGTTGTTCTGTATTTCAGTTTGTAGTCTTTTTTTTCTTTCCAAAGTATTATTACAGTTATATGGCCGGATTCCTCTTCACCGGGTTTGATTTGGGACCCTTATGGATATTGTTGTGATAATTTCTTTCTATATAGATCACAGTGAAATCTGTCTATTGTTTTCTATGGTTGTGTCATGTTTTTGTGCTTGTTTTATATATAATGAGTGGCACTCTCACATCTGATGCTTTCACTTGAAATCCATTCGTCACAAAGGCCACCCAACATCCAAATGATTTCCGCATCCACCTACTTGCATTTCTGTTGATGCTCATCTTATTATTTTTCACATCCACAGCCATATCAACCTCTAGCTCCAATTCATTCCAAGAACACTCTCCAAGAATTCTCATCTGAAACAGCATAATGGGCATTGCACATGCCCAAGTGATACTGTAGCCCACTGAAACTGCTAGTTATTAATAAAACCAATGCACCATTATCATGTTGACTCAGTAATACGGAATCCCAGAGTCAACTCCTTTGTTCTAGTTAGTATGGCTGATAACAATGCTTAGATCTGAAGTTTTGTTATAGCCAAATGGTGTTGGACCCCGAGGGAACCTAATCAATGAGCTTTGAAATAGAACAAAGAACACCACATGGGGGGTCCTCGAAAGCACTTCATTTTGAAGAAATGGAATATGTGCATCACGATTATGCCGCGTGTTTGCGTGGGCACTTTATTTTTTCTAATGCTTTCATTGCTTAACCAAATGAATGATCATGATTAAAATGGAGTTTGGTGAATGCCATTGATAAGATTCTTTAGTTCTTTAAGATTTTAAAATTTAGAAGTCTAGGCACCATTGAGAATGGACACTTGAAACAACCGAATCAATGATTCTAAATCCATAATTCAAGGACCAAAAGGAATAATAATAATAATAAAATTGATAATGAAGTTCTTAAGTTTCTCTATTCAAATATGCACCTACCACTTTTTATTTTCCCTTCATTATCAATGCGACTAACACAAAAAAAATTCTGTTATAACGGCGGAGATTCTGTAAAGCCTTATCAGGTGTGCTTAGTATAAAGAGATTAAAACCATATTAACTTTGGGATTTACCTAATCTTGGGGCTTTATTGTGTAAAAATCCGATCTGGAGTGGGTACAGTGACAACATTCAAAAAAGGTGTAAAAAGTGCCATGCATGCATTGTATGAAAAACTAAAGTGATTAAAAGCAAGGAAAGCTTTCTTGGATTTTGGGGAAATGTTGAATTGTTGTGGAAGAACAAGAAGAATTTAACCCTTTTCTTCGTTTTTATGTCTACTTTATTTAGAGACAGCATGATCCACACCACACCAACTTTTACTCATAAGAATCTAGTGGGTGAAACCATGAGAGCATAAATAAAGTTAAAAGAGAATTACACAGGCGACAAATGCGTTTCTTCCCACAATAAATTCCCACTTACAGTATAAAGTGCGCGCCTACTGGTCTCCTTAGCAATAAATAAAAAAGAGCGCCTACAGCTTTTAGAGAGATTAAATTTGGTAATATTTAGGCTTATAAATGCATTTTCAAACATAAACGAAACAAACCAGGTATTATCTCCACATTAGTCGTGCAGTGGGTATAAACTAAGCCAAATGGTGGGCACGTGGCTAACCAGCCTAATTGTATTGATTTCCAGTCACCCCTGCCAGTTGCGACGAGAGTAGATTTTTTTTGGGTACAATGGGAAGGGTTCGAACCCAATCTATCATACTCTTACTCTTTACCCTACCTACCCTCATCACTATGCTAACCTCAGTGGCTTAAGAGTAGATTTAAAAGTAAGGAAATGAAGCTCAATTATATTTGGAATGGATGAACCACGTTGATCAGATTTAAAACCAAGGAAACGAGGCTCATTTTTTGAAGGTTGTTATCATGTTAGTATTTGTGCAAAACTCATTTAAGTACTGGTGATAAAGACAATATAAAATGCACAGAAAATAAATTGGAAATGGTGGACCCAGCTTGGGTTATGGACCTTAATCTACAGTAAAACCAGGAAATACTACAAAAATAAAGAATTTGAACAAAACCCATGTCATGGGACATCAATTCATGGGACCTGCTAAAGAAAAGGGTGAAATATACAATATCTATGGTGGGATCAGGCTGAAAGAGTGTGGGGTTGCTATTTGGATTGAATGACAGGCACCAATGCCCTTTCTTTCTGCATTTGGGTCCCAGCCACTTCAACTAATGATTCTGTTCTAGTCAAGTGAGTTTGTACCTCAAAATGCATACATGGGAATCAAAATGAATGCATTCGGATCATGCGCGTGTTGGTGTTGGAGGAAGGTGAAAATGGAGCGAAGGTAAAACCCAAGTTTACCATATCAAATGGAGGAAGGTAAAACCCAAGGTTATCATATCACAGCCAGTCGACTAGCCGGGATCTTCATGCTTTCATTTTCTGAGTATTCCTATTCTTATCGTCAGCGTCTCTCTCACATGAGTAAGGTCCATGTGTGGGTCCCCGCGTTGAGACAAGTATTTTGGTTCATTCTCATGTGGCTTCGCAAATTCCAACAGCCTCTAATACTATATTTTCTTGGTGCTACATGTATAATGGTCTACGACTATCCAATCAAAGCATTGTAGCATATTGATTATTAAAATTAAAAAAAAAAGAAGAAGAAGCATAGTAGCATACTTCTCAAATGAAAAAAGTTCTATAGGGCCAAATAGGGGTGAGTCATCATGCAAGCACTGTTGACATCCAAAGGCCTACCTAGAGTGTCTGAAGGTGCCCTCAGGTTTGACTTGCAAAGGCTCAGACATAAGAGGGTGAAGAAGGGCAAGCAGGAAGATACCATACGTTTCCAGAATTCTGCTGCAATAAAACAGAACAAGAATGGAAAGCACTTCATGGTGCAAGATCATCACAATGCCACACATCACACTGATTGGATAATTCTCCCATCTAAAATGAAAATTTCCTTGAAATTTACTTCCCATGAAATTCTCCATCATATATACATAATAGAACCAGATGGCCCAAAATCTGTTAGTCAACCCGATTTAGTACTCCCACAGCTCGTTCAGTTGACCCTGGTTTGGAGCATCTTTTAAACCAGTGCACCTTACAAAGTTAAAGGATGAAACCATCACAATAAATTAAATGGCATTTCTAGAATCTCAATAGTATGAGCATTCTCAAGATCATCATCATTATCATCAATGATCACAAGAAGAAGATGGACAAGATCATCAATAATGACTATAATAACAAAGCATGATAAATTTACCTCTTCTGTACTCGGAAGAGAACAAACCCTTTTTACATTCTCTGAGATCACAAAAACTGCTGTAATTTTTTGCATGAGGTGTACATTTTACCTTTCATTTTCCCCTATTTCTGTATACATTTGTCTTCTTCTAGGAAAAACTCTTATTTTTGTCCTTTTCAAAGTTCAAAATTCTACTCATCCCAGTCATTTTCCCATCCATCTCTATTCAAAGATCTAGAAGTAAGGCCATTTCCAGATATGTTCCCCGCATGACGCCCCCCAGGTGATTTCACTGCATTTTCCTCATCCCAATCATCATCCCAACCCTGATCCCAGCCTTCAGCTGTTTCCATGTTGACAGCTGAAGCAGATTCTGGAAATCCCATTTCAAGCTCCTGGTATGAGACTCCACCCTGCTGTCTCCTCTTCCTGAACTTGCAGCAAGCCCACAATCCTCCAACAATTAGGGCTGTTAGAAACAAGAAGTAGGCACCATAGAGGGGGGTCATTAGCTCAGAATATGAAGGGAACCACAAAGAAAAGTTTCCTTCTGATACAGGAGAGCCCACATGAAGCACACAATCCCCATTGCTACTATTTAATACTATTCTGCTTCGTTCAACAATGGTGAGTGAGATATTGATCTGAAAACAAACAAGCAAACAAACAGAGCAATAATGCATAAGAAAAGACCAATGAAATTCCTCCTATATCTCAAATACTAATGCACAAGTTATTTGTGGATTATTCAAAGAATATCTAAAATCTCATCCATACTGACAAACAGAAAGGATGACCACAATGCTTCAAACCCAAGAACAAGCCATTGAAGTAAGCTTTTCAATCCTGTTATGTAATTGATTTCAGCTGGCCAAAAACTAGCAGTATATTGCCAGATCTCAGGTCTCAGCCAAGATCCGGTGGGGAAAATTTTTTTTTTTTGCCTTTCCATCTTTATTCTTTCCCGTGTATCCCAACCACAATTTCTGGTAAAACCACTATAATACAGGCACCACTTCTGGTAATCTTGTTTCTCTCAGCTATTATTATCTTATAACCTTTTCATTCAGGCCAGCCATAATCAGTAACACGCAAGATTATGCGAGACCTCACCAAGAATTAAAACCATGCTCTAAATTAATTGTATTTATCAAACAAGGCTTGCAGTTCAGGTTCTTCCTCTTCTTCTTCTTTTATTATTATTATTTTCTTTTTACTTTTTCATAAAAATAGTGGCTACAGCTACAGCCTAACATCAACTTTGCTCTTTCCCTAGTTTTCCAAATCTAAGTTCTCATTACATGTATGAAAAGATTGGAGAAAAATGAAAAAATATCAGAGTATACATGCTCATACCCCTTTAGTTTGGTGCTTGGGTATTTCTACCTCCTTAACAGGATTTTTGAAAGAAGTCGAGACAGTAAGATTTACTTTCAAAGTGTTCTCTCCGTCATTTTGGACTATAAGAAGCACTTCTTTAGAACCTGCAACAACGAAAAGGGAAGTAAATGAAGGATGTCTTTTCTTATCAAGAAACATCTGAGATTAATACTATTAAGCACCACTACATACTGTTCTGTAATTGCACTCTAAGTCAGGAAACATTTTTTAATAATGAGGAAACCCTTCGGGCAAACCTCGGGCCCATCTAAGACCCCACAACCCATATTGACCAGGTAAGTCCAAAAACCATGAAACCTTGTGTGGGTCGCCCCAAGGGGTTTAGCATAAGTCGAACTCAGGACCCTTGCAAGGGTCAGGAAACTACTAGCATAAGAGAAAATATTTTATTAGTTTTTATGTTTTTGATGACAACGAAACCCTTCGGGCAAACCCCGGCCCCAAATTATTATTACATGACAGCGGTGAGGCAACAGTAAATAAAGTTGTTTCACTGCCTTCTTTGTTCCTTCACAAAGAACTTCTAAAGAGATACCAAAAGAGCCAAGGCCTATCTAAATGAGCATGAAAAGGGAACAAAAGATAACATATATAAAAACTATATATATATATATCGGATGACGGTAAGGTGAGCTTGTGCTGTTATAATATCAGCCCCCGCATCGGGGAGTGTACCTTGTGCATTAGTGGGTTATGGGGTACATTGGGCCAATGCACAGGGTACAAACCCTAATGCATGAAGTTAATATAAGTTATATTAGCACGTGCTCACATAATATATATATATATATATATTATAATTTGAACCACACCGTTCAAGTCACTGAAAATACCTTCAGAAGAAGAAGAAAAAGAAGACAACACTCAAACTGCATAAGTTATCAGTATTCAAGGCTGAGACGATAGCATCATACACTAAGAACTTGAGCAAATTTTTCTTTCATTTGTTCTTTCTACTATTCCACAAAAGTTTTGTAGGCATACAAAGAATACAGAATAAGATGAGGTTCTTAATATTAAAAGTAATCAGTTATAGATCTTTCCCTCATTATGAAGGTTTGAGCACACCTGTTGATACTGCATAATACAAAAATAGGCATGGTTAGATTTTGTAGAGAAGAGAAACTTGCATTCCTTCATATAAATAAAGGTGAGAAATAACTATGTGATTATCAGAATGTGTTCAAAGAGACAAATGAACACTGTGCTTTATATGAGTTCAAAGCGTATAAGAGGGGAGAAGAAAGGACAAATGGTCATTGAGTTAGATACAGTACAAAATACAATGCTTATATACAAGCGGTGAGGAACTAGTATGGAATGATCTGAGCATGCCCTTTCATGCTTTCTTTTAAGATCTCTCCTTGGTATCATTGATGTTTTTCCCATCCCAGATAAAAAAAAAAATCCAAAAAAAAAAAAAGGTGCTTCAAAAAAGCATATGAACTTTGATAGACTGAAATTGCTAAACAAGAAGAAATAACAATGTTCAACTTTTGTAAAATCCCTCTATCTTCTCTACATATTCATGTACCAAAAGTTAAAGCTTGTGGCCATTACACAAGGCTCCCCTTAACGACGAGTGTACAGGAATACACAGGCAAAACAGCCCTTAAAAGGTGTTACACATGTAAAAAGGGAGATTAGCTTGTTTCTCTCCCTTCTTCACATTTTTACTTTTCTTCCATTCTCTTCCTCTTCCAGCTTAGATTTATAAGATTAAAGCATGGATTTGAAGGATTTTAAGCCAAAACTTAGCTTCAACTTCTACGGCACAAAAGTAATCAGCCAAGAGCTAGAAACAATAAAGCGTAAAAGGTAAGAATTGTGCTTGGTTAATGTTTAAGCATTGACAATTAGGGGTAACCAAGGTTATTCTATTCGAGGGGGAGTAGAAGTTAATGGTAGTGGGATCTGGGTTTGAGTAGTTTTCCTCCTTATGTCGATATAGGCACCACTTAGGCTTGTTGCCAAGGCCTCGATGTACAGGTGAGAGTGGGGGTAGGAATGTATCAAGGAAGAATCAACACACACATCATGAATCATCGATAAGATCTTCCTTACATGGTATAGTACATAGTTTTGATAACTTCGGACTTGGAGACTCATCTTTTGTGGGTAGTTACGGCAGCCCAAATTACTAATCACCATACTAACTACCTCCACATAATTATCCACCCAATGATAATTGCCCACAACTTTTTATATCATCATTCATTGAGTAACCTCACAACTATCTACCACTGACAGAAGCTCCTAGTTATTATCATTTGCTTTTATGAAAGAAGTATGAACAGTTGACCATTGTTAATGTGTGATTCTAATTACAATTTAAGCATGTTTATTATATAAATGTCAGAAAAAACTAGTAATTGTTGCCAGAAATATCCTAAAAATCATAAATTGTTTCACCTATACTTACAAAGTTTACTAGGTTAAATAAAATTCACTACGACTCTCTACGAACATTAATATATAAAGATTCTAGAGAAAAAAAACATGTCTATGGTTAAAAATTCAGTCATGGCAACCACTATCTGTTACCTAATGTCATTACACTTGCATCCTGCAACACCTTAAACATTACCACTACAACAGCGTTTACTTTACTGTTATTTAAAACTATGGTTAAAGTTGGTAGAGAAGCTCTAAAACTTCATATCATTGAGGTTGGAAAAAAGGAGCAATTTTCATTTTAATCTATGCCTCTTTACTTAATTTTCAACCACATCAACATCTTCGTAATTGTAGTCTAAATAATTATATTGCAAACTAGCAAAACTTGAATGCTCCAACGTTCTGTCCAACAGGATATTTCGCAAAAAATATTTTATCACCAAGCAAACCAATTTCCAAAACCCTAAAATTGTACAGGTGGAAGCACTGATAGCAATACTAGCAACATTTCAAAATGTATTACTAATGTATCCCCATGTAATTAGGATTAAGACTTTATTAAGTTGAGTTGAGTAGAGTATTGCTAATTGATTAGACATACATTAAATCTTTAACGCCAGGATAAAGTAACAAAAAAGGCCAACTGTAATTCATCTATTTAATAGGCTGTTCTTTTTTCACAAAATAAATATGAATATGCTATTGTTTTCTAGCATCTAAACTGCCATTAAGTTTGATCCCAAAAATTGCATTTTAAACATCCCAATTCCTAGATTATAGGAAACAAACCATATATTAATAAGTTTCATTTTAATCATCATAATTCCTAGATTAAAGTAAATAAGCCATATATGAATAAATTTCTCAGTCTATCTACACTACGAACAACTTCTATACTATTAGCTTGGGCAAGACCACAGTACCTCAGACATTAAGAGCCCAGTTTCATGCAAACCAATGATTTTATCTTTTATAGCATTTGAAATTGGTGTTTAACAAATGTTACCCAACAAAAACTTCCATGACTTAGGATTTGATCACACTACTAATAATTCCGTGATTTGATAATCAGCCCAAGAAAAGAAAATGCTTCATTCTTTTCGTGTTATCGAAAAAAATGTGTTATACCAAAATCAATTCTTTAACCATTCTAACAGGAATCAATATGAAAAATATCATGCTAAGAAACCATAAGCAATATCAAATTACCACTTTCAAAACTTTGAATGCAAGCAATCATCTTCTGAACCGTGCACCTGTTAGGCAACCCGTCACAATTCCCAACAGCTCCTGGCTCCGTATTCATTTGGTTGTCATTCTTTTCTTTCCTTTCATGATTCTGTTCACTATCCTCCTTTTTCTCAATTGGTGGACTCATAAAACCCGTATTGTCCGACCCTTTTGGATTCACTTTGGACAAACTGTTGGATTCCTGGGTATCCTTAGGCTTCCCTTTATTGGGTTTATCAGTCTCACTCGTGGTATCAATCGTATTAGGTTTCGATTCCTTGCCACCAGGAACAGGAGTAGGCAACGGAGGATTCTACAGGACAACTCATGTCTCAGCAAATTACACTACAAAAACAAGCAATTCTATATAATACATACATATAGGTATAGAGAGAGAAGAGAGAGAGAGAGACTACCTCTGTCTTAGTGGAGTTGTCTTTTGGAGGCAAACCAACTAATTTGCGCAACTTCACGACAGAAAAAGCATCGGAAACATCCGCAACAATGAAAAACAAGAGGAAAACTGCGAGAAATCCATTCCTACCCATTCCACCAGACCCCTAAACCGCTTGAGGCCCCAAATCAAGAGCACTTAACCTCCGGAAATCAATTCAGCACTCAATAGGAAGAATAGCAGGTCCATTAACTTCAGTTTTTTTCCCCCTCCCCAAGAAAATCAGAGGTCGTTTGGCATTTCAATCGGAAAATTGAAGATCGTATAGCACATATATAAAATCAAAACAAAAACATAAACAAGAAAACAAATTAAAGGGTTTTGTTTTGAGTTGAAATAAGAAGTCAAAACAAAAAATTTTAGGGCTTTTGGTTTTGAATCGGGCGATTGAGAATAATAAGACGTCAGACTTACGCTAATTGGCTTGGGAGGTCGGGAATCACTCGGGAAAGTGACAACTATTTGTGAAAATAGTCAAAACGGCGACGTTGTGGAAAGGACTGCTGTTCTTGACTTCTTGGGTTTCAAAACGGTGCGTTTTATGGCACATTGATCTTATTGTATGCTTCTAGAGAGTGAAGAGTATTGAAAAGGAAAAACCTTACATGACACTCTCATTGCAAAAATAATAATGATAAATTAAAAACTTAGACACAATAGCGTGTGTTTAATAAAATTAAGTAACACTCACAATACGGTTGGATTTGCATGCTTACATATCATTTATTGTATTGATTAATTATGACCTTTTCAAAAACAAGGAAAATACATTGCAACTTACTCCCTCCACTCCTAATTGACTGTACCTTTTGAAAAAAAACAGTTTTTTAGGAGACCCTATTAAATACTCTTGCATCAACACATATGTTTCAACTTTCCAATTTTACTCGTAAGTGTACAAAATATTGTAAAAAGAGATAATATATTTTCAAGGGTATTTTAGGAAATCAAATAAGATAAATCATTGACTTTTTCAATGTAACATTTATTTTAGAACATCCAAAAAAAAAAAAAAAAAAGTAGGTCACTTAAATAGGATCAGAGAGAGTATAATTCTATAAAAATAGTATTAGTTGGTGTGCTTTTGCATTTGCATAAATAAAAATGATATATGTTGGTGGAGTGGTGCTATACCTATAGGCTGAATCATTTAATTCATTCATCGGGTGATGTGGCATCTACTTTTTCAAGGTACAAGGAATTTATTTTTTTGTTGATTACAATTTTGTTATTCACATATGAATCAATAAACTATATAACAGTGTTACATTACTAAACTCAAATGTATAAATTTGTTTATCCAACTGATGTGATGGTTTATGTAAATATGTAACATATATGTGAGTTGATGTAGCATGCCACGTCTAGTTGTCATTATGCCACATCAACTACTATGTGAGTTAGATAATCAAATTTGGATAAAAAGTTTGACTCTTACATTTTCATAAACTTGAATGGATAAATGAAACCAATAACTTAAGCTCATTTTTTTCACGGATGGTGTGGCTATACATTGGGCAGCTATAAGTCCACAACACTTCTTTCAGCTCTTTGGGTAATCTGTCTCTGATCTCTGATATCTCTGCTCCAATCCAGAGCATTTTAACCAAGTCTTAGTCTTGGTGGGTTCAAATGAATTTGAGTTTAATCCAAAGGTGAGAAAGAAACATGGGATATAATAATGCATATCAAAATAAAGCTGATATTTTCCTTTTCTATTTTGTTTGGAATAAGCTTCCTAAAGGGAAATCAATGATAAGAAACAAAACAGAATTTCTTTCATGCAAGAAAGAATAAAGTGTTACTACAGTTTGGCTGCACGGCTTGGACTTGTTTCCTGGCTTTGGCTTCAAAATTTCCAAAGGCCCATCTCATGTCTAGTCCATCCTCTTTATGTGTGCAATTTTGGAGAAGAAATATATCATTGTCAAATATCAATAAAAAAAAATCTTTGAACCAGTGATTTATCATTGCATATCCGTCGCGACAGTAATTAGTTTCTTGGTTATCAACTTTGGAGATACATTGGGTCAAAGACCAAAAAAAATATATATATATATATCAATAAAAAAAGTATATATTGGTCTCACAACTCTTCCGAGGGTTGATAGAGATTTGTTCAATAATAATAATTATTATGAATGACAAATTTAAAATTAAAAAATATATATATATTCTATATATTTCAACTTTCTCACATAAAGATGAAATCCCATGCGGGAAATAAAAGAAAAAATTTTGTATCCCAACTATAGGACATTCTAGGTGTAAAGTGTTCAGAGGTTGGAAAGCATATTACTACTAAAATTTAAAATAAGAGCATTTAATGATCAGTTACACAGCATAATGACTCCCATATTTATGACCCAATTCAAAAATCAAAATGATAGAACAATAAGCCTTCAATGTGTGTAAAATACAACGCAGCCATTCAATTTCATGAAAACAACCTTACATGAATGTCATTAAGGCGGGCTGGCTATTCCCAAAGAGGGCAATCCGCGCTTTGAATCCCTGTGATGTTTTTGAAATTACCTCATAGAGGGGTAAAACTGGGTCACTGCAAGATGTGGCAGTCTTTTCCATGCAGGGTAGTGTGTCCGTTGCTTCAGATATGACCCATTTCACAGCTTAATTGGCTTCCCAAACTCAGCTTGAACACACTGCGCTCTCTTTAAGCCATACCCAAAAAGCAAAAACAGAGAAACCCAAAAGCTTTCATGTCATATTCGCATGTATAAACGTGCCGAGTGATTGAGAATGACATTGCAATTAATGGGGAGTAGGATGGACGAAATTGCAGTAGTTCTTAGAAGGTTTGGAGATGAAGAGAGCACCCTGTTCGACCAATTTGAACGGCTCTCCTTTGAGGTGCAGCTGAACCAGGCCATGCTGGGTCGGAGCCTGTCGGAGCCAACAAGGGGTCGGTCCCAAGCACCACCGGTTGCGCCGCGGCTGGCGCCACCAGCTTTGGTGTCGCAGGTGCGACAGGGTCGTCGTGGGTCGGGGTTCAAGAAAATTCTGAAGAAGTTGCTCAAACCGATTCTTTGTAGAAAGCGAGGTAGAAGGGAAGTTCCAGATCCGAAGGATCCCAGGTCTTGGAAGACATTTAGTAGATCACTACGGGTTTGAATGTTTGAAGATTTTCTAACTACATTTTCTCTCTTCACATTTCCTTTTCTTTCTTTTCTTTTTTTTTTTTGAAGGGGACACATTTCACAGTTACCATATTATCTACTACTTAATTATGATTTTTTTTTTCATCACGAAGAAATTAAAGAATGCTAATTACATGATTAGTTCTTGTTTTTTTTTTTTTTCTCCTTTTTATAATGAGGAAAATGCTAAAATATTTGTGTCCTAAATTGGCACTACGCCAAGGGAAAAGTAGTCAAGTGATAAAGTTACGAGTAGGTCTTTCAGTGGGAATGTCATATTTCAGATTTGCTATTTTTTTACTCTCTGTGTTCTTATTTAATTGGCCTCATTTCCTATTTTGAGATATTCTAAAATTATTGTCACATTTAAAAAAGTAATTATTCTTTTTGTTTGATTTCTTAAACTATCCTTAAAAATGTATTTTCTCTCTTTTCAATGTTTTGTACATTTGAAGGCAAAATTGAAATTTTAAAACATAAGTGTTGATTTAAAAGTATTTAATAAAATTACCTAAAAAAAGTATTTTTTCAAAAAAGATAGTCAAATAAGAATGGAAGAAATATTAGCTCATGATACAGTATAACGTAGTGTCATGTTTTCACATAAGTTTTAAAATTAGCTTGTGATAGGGGATAACGTGGCATTATGTTTATACACAAGTCTTGTGATATTCCTACTTTGCTGCTTATTTCCAAATGGGTAATTAAATGTTGGAGTTAATTTATGAAATTACTAAGGCCATGTTTGTTTAGTTGGAATAGAATGGATGGAATGGAATCTCATTCCAATTCATTCCAAACAGCATGTTTGGATGAAGTAATTTGAATGGAAATGGAATCAAATAGTGTGTTTAAACAGGTATTTCAAATTCATTTTCATTCCAGACTATTTTAAGCATGGAATCACATTCCATTCCTATCAATTCCATTCCAACTAAACAAACATGGCCTAAGGGTAGTTTTATGCTTCATTTTTAGCTTTCGACACTCCACTTATCATAAATTTGTAATTTTCCAAAGAATCTACTTAATTCATATGTAATTATTAGTGCATGAACTTGTAGATGGTTATATCTTAAAGAGTGCTACCACGTCCCGTCACCAAATATTGTTAGTAGATCTATCAATTGATGTTGTATTCACTCTTCTTGAAGCTAAAAGCTAAAAATACTTGAGAGATATTTATTAAAAACTATCTTGTCATTGTTATTATTATTGTTTATTTTGGGTTTTTCTGGCCAAGGTCCAACCAATCTCCTTGATTAGGGATAAAGTCAGTCCCTTTAACATCCAAGATACAGGAAATGAGAAGACAAACTACAACCTTCTACTTAATCTCAAGATTTATTGATCTACCTCTTAAGATTATATATCATTATTACATTAGTAAATAAATTTTCTTATTCTAAATACTGGAACTTTCAAATACAGAACATCAAAACGACGTCGCCACTAGTTGCAAAGCCACTCTCCTGGACGACTTGACTCCCTTGTCCTACACTTGCCATTATCACTAACGTGCACGGTGCATCAGCTAAGACCAAAATTCCAAACTGCCCCGTGAATCCATCTCCATCTGTGTCTCTCTCTGATGCCTTCTTCGCTTCTGTCCCCATGTCTTCCACCTCCCTCTGTTCCCTCTCAATGTCCTTTACTCAATAGCCCTCTCTTCTTCAGCAACAACTCCAGAAACAATTACAATAATATCCGTCAAAATAAGCTGGTTCTCCTTGCAACACCGTCGTCCTCCACTGGAAATTCTTCAGAAAGCACACCACTACGCCCTCTCAGTCTTGCAAATAAAACTGACAGATTATACTCAAAAGAAGTTTCCCACTTAGATAATATTGGGAACAACTTGATTGAGAAAGATAGTGGCGTCCCCATCAAAGAAGAAGAACAAGAAAACCTGAATTTTGAAAACAGAAACAGTAGATTACAAGTTCGAAACCATGTTGATAGAATTCGAGCACTATCCACTTCAGAGAAAGTTGAAATTCTGGACGTCTTTGAGAAAGATTGTGGATTTCAGAACCTATCCGACTTCAATGATCTGCTCATGGCTTTAGTCATAGCAGATGAACCTGAACTTGCCTTGAAACTGTTCGGCAAGTCATCATCTTATGGGTTAGTGCCAGATTCTAGGACCTTTTCCATCTTGATAAGGTGCTACTGCAAGAGAAATGATCCATCCGAAGCGAATAGAGTATTGGACCTCATGATGGAAAATGGGTTTCAACCCAATGTTGCAACATTCACTGTTCTGATCAATTCCTTCTGCAGAAGGGGGAGGTTGCAGAAAGCTTTTGAGGTGTTTAAGGTCATGGGTACAATTGGGTGCGAACGCACTATTCAGACATATAATTGCTTGATAAAGGGGTTGTGTTATGTGGGTAGGGTGGACGAAGCATATAAACTGTTGATGAACATCAAGAAATCTTGCAAGAAACCAGACATATACACATACACTGGTGTTATGGATGGGTTTTGTAAAGTGGGTCGATCAAATGAAGCAATGGAGCTGTTTCATGAAGCTCTGGAGATGGGTTTGACACCAAATGTGGTCACTTTCAATACTCTGTTTAATGGATATTGCAAGGAAGGGAGGCCATTAGAGGGGATTAGTCTGTTGAAGCAGATGAAGGAGAGAAATTGCACGCCTGATTATATCACTTACAGCACTTTGCTGCATGGGTTGTTGAAATGGGGTCGAATTCGGGAGGCGTTGCAGATTTATAAGGAGATGGTGGGGATTGGTATTGAAGTGGATGAGAGGATGATGAACACTCTCTTGAGAGGTTTATGCAGGAGATCCTGGAAAGAAGAGCAGCTGTTAAAAGATGCATATGAAGTGTTCGAGAAAATGCAGACTGGGGTTCCTGTCATTTACCCTTGTGCATATGGCCTAGTGGTCCAAACTCTTTGTATTGGAAAGGAGATTGACAGGGCTATAGTCAATTTGCAGGAGATGGTTAGAATGGGGCATTCTCCAAGGATGATCACTTTTAACAGTGTCATACGAGCACTGTGTGCCAAGGGAAGGGTTGATGAGGCATTGTCAATTTTGATCCTTGCATATGAAGGAAGAAAAATCCCCAGTGGGATTTCTTATAACCTTTTGATTGATGAGTTCAATCGACAAGGAAGGTTATTAGGTGCCTGTAATGTATATGGTGCAGCATTAAAGCTAGGAGTGATTCCCCATAGGAAGCCAAAAGAACGCTAAGTGCTCAACCTAACAAGTAGCTCTCTGCTTATGTTAGATCAACCATTGTTTATAATCCTTCATGCAAAATAGCAAACCGTAAGAAATCATTATATTTTTGTTCTTTCTGAGCTCTCCATTTCTTGGCTTTTTTAGCTAGTAAAATGACATTTAAAAAGATTATAAAAAAAAAATGGTTAATAATTATTCAAATGAATAAGCCAAGGGTATTAGCTATTTGCTAGTTACTTCAAATTTTATATATATATCTTTCTTTCTTTAATTATTTGAGAGAGAGAGAGAAAGAGAGAGACAGGAATAGAAGAGAGAGAGGGGGGAATAAGAAAAAATTATTAAAAATGTTTAGTTGACAGAGAAAGACTAGCCAAATGTAACAAGCCAATTTAGCAATAGTGATGATCTAGCTTCAAAGTGAATGAAATTGACAATGTCACCCCAATAAACTTTGACTACTTTGACTTACTCATATGATCGTATGGTGAGATTTTAGAGGTTCAATTAGAAAATAAGACCAACTTGTGATTTTCAACTCACCGTCTTGACACGCTTGCATTAAGAATTATACCAAAAATAATGTCGAACGAAGAAAGAGAACTCAACCAAGGGGTCCAAGAGAATGAGAGTGCGCTAATGGTAGCCTTTTTTCCGATTTAAATAATGGTCCAAGTATTCGGTCCCCAAGCACTTTCCATCGTGAATTGGTTCCAGCCTAGCTTTTTGGTGATTTCACACTGTCACCTTCATAATAAGTTTCAAGAGTCATTACACCCCATTCATTTTTATCACAACTAGACCATGGTCTGCCCACTTTTTTCTGATTGATCTGCTCGAGATCTGCACTTTCCATCTGCCATTCAATGCTTATCCAAGCTAGGTGCCACAACAAGGGGCTCCGTACGTGTATAATTAATCATAGCCCCTGTATAATTAATCATCAATTTGCAAAACGTGTGGTCGTCACTAACAAGTGTATTAATCATCATCATTGATTAGTTTGATAATCAATTGCGTTCATGATAATAATTCTTCTACTTTTAAAAACAGAAAATGGAAAAAGTCTATAATAACAACTTCCTCGTTGATGTGTTGGTGAGTTCTTCCCCAGTTTGAGAGAAGAAAAACTTCCATAAAACTGTGATAGGGTCAAGTGGTATCACAAACCAATAAAGGTCTTGTAAAGTGAGATTATCAATGTATTTTTTAGTTTCACAATCCCATTTTGCAAGGCCTCCTATTGGCTTGTGATACCATCTAGCTCTATCACAGTTATATGGAAGACTCACACCAATTTGAGAAGTTACACGAATTTGAGACACGTACTCTCCTGATGGATTGATGACCTTTGAAAGTCTCACTTGCAAAATTTTATAAAATGTCATGTGTTTTGCTCGCTCATTAAATACTGTATAATAATTTCAAGATGTAGACTAATAGTTCATGTGATTTAGGTATCAAGAAATAAAAAGTTTTGGATTTAACTCCTCACTTCCTTATTACAATTGGACCAAGCACTAGTTGGGTTTATTTTGGGCATTAATTGATAAGGCTTTAAGGGATTAGATGGACTAAAGCTTTGATTTTTGAATGCCTTCATTGGATTAAAAAAAAAAAAGAATAGTATTTAACCAATATTATTTGCCAATTTTGACCTAGATGCGTGAGTATATTTTGACATATTTTTAATTTAAATGTTTTAGCAACCTTATCCCAAATTTTTTTAAAAGAAAAAAAGACAAGAAGAAGTGTTTTTTCAGCTTCAAAGGCTACAATCTTACGTGATATTATTACCCCCACTGGTTGTTTGTCAGTTGTCAGCTTTGAGTAGTGATGTATGCCGACTTCACAATTCAAAAAATAAAATAAATAAATAAAGTTCCAAACGTGTGAAACCCCAAGTAGGCTCATTCACCCGACCGGTGCGTTAACCTTTCCCTTTCGCAACGGTAGGTACCGGAGTTCAAGGGTACCTAACATCATCATCAACCAACAATATGACGTCATACGATTCGTCCCGCCGTTGGATTTGAATGCCGTCATTCACAACCGAAAGAGGAAAAGAAATCAACGGCCACCATGATTCCAAATCAACGGCAGTCATGATTCGTCGCAACACTTTCAGCGTGTACTTAGAAGCCCATTCGGGGGTATAACCGTAAAAATGGGTAGTACGATGGGGACATTTTCGTAAATTTTCTCCAGATTCTCATTGCATGCGAAACGCGCGATAAGATAAAAAGCGTCTAGTGGCGCATTCTTCGGTGCTGTCCTGACGCCGTATGTTTTAAACATCTTTTAACTGATATTCATGTCCGTGTTATTATTGATTTATTATTGTCATCCCAAAAAGAAAACAAAAATTACTTAAAGCGCTGTTGCCTGCAAGGGTTTTCAATATTTTGAAATTATGGTTCACTCTATTCAGTTTATTTATTTTGTGCATACAGGGAATTAACACTATTTCATTATGATATAATTCATCATGCATCCATGAACAGTTAAGATAAATTTGATTTATGACTGACTTTTAAAAAACAAAAATAAAACACTCCTACTTTGGATTATTATTTTTATTTAAATGCTAAATTTTTTTAAAATCATAAATTGACTAATATGTTGCTTCAAGAATAAGTGAAGAATGAAATAGTATTGATTCCGAAGAAATTGGATACTTCCATTGATAGGTAATTAATTTTTGGATCTGGATGTGGGTATGAATTTTCATCGCTGTGCAAGTTTGTAATTTACTAATGTATGTTATGGGACTGCTGTATACGTTTAGGATTTGTCATTCTATCCTATTCTAATTAGTAGCATTAGATATCGATTCTAAAATCGTACAAGACAAACGATAAAGATTCATACTCGAATAAAAAAAAAAAAAATTGAAAATAGAGGAAAGAGTATCACTAACACTATGTTTTTAGATTATAAATTTAATTTATAAGCAGCAGTGAAAGGAAAACGGAAGTAATAAGAAAGTGGGAGAGAGAATGGGGTGTGAAAGAGTTGGCCGAGTCTTCAAGGGTCGTGCATGCATTTTGTAGCAATTTAGTTGCATGCACATGCTTCTTCCCCCTTCCAAAACCGGATCGCCGATGCGACTCGCCGGTCGCCGGAATCCTCCGCCTCCCTGATCCCCCGAGCTCTCCGAGTTATTCCCGTCGAGTTCCATATCAAAGCTCGAAAGCTTCGAGAGTCAGGAGAACGTACAGAGAAATATTATTTATATGCCCTCTCTTCCTTGAATTCGTCATAAAGGAAGCAGTTTTGGTGTTGTTTCAGAGATATAGACGCGAGGTTAGCTGTTCTTCTTCAGCTTCTCTGCTCTCGATTTCGTTCTGTTTGTTGACTGATTCTGTGATTTCGGTTGCTGCGTTGATGAAATCGGGGAAGAGGATTTTTAGGGTTTTCTTTTTCGACGAATTGATGGCCGTATTGTGAATTTTTTGGCAGATTTTGAGTTTTTGCGAAATGGCGTCGAAGACTTGCATGAACGTATCGTGCGGGGGTTCGTCTTCGACGTCGATCGAATGGAGAAAAGGTTGGGTTCTGAGATCTGGTGAACACGCCAATCTGTGCGATAAGTGCGGGTAATTTTTAGACATCTTTTCTCAAATTTGTTCTTTCTTAATGCATCTTGATAGTTGTACGGACACTGGTTCTCTATTTTTCTTTTCTTTTTTAATTTTATATTTGGGTGTTCTGTTTTAGATCATTTGATGCGCCTTCCTTCTCGGGGTAATGTTTTTACTTAGCATATTTCCTACTCTATATTAATGGTTTTTTTTTTTTTTTTTTTGCTCCTGTTTTTGTTTGCTGTGTGTTAATTTCAGTTTCGTATTTTATTTTGAATGTTTGTCTGGGCGCAATATAATGGATACGGCTTTAGTTTTCGGTAGTCTCCTTGCATTTTATGCCATATAGTTGTAATTGAAATTAGATGTACTTATTAAAAGAAATTAGTATTTGAAGATAAATAAATTTCATTTCTCTCAATTATTAACAATTAAAAAAATAATAATGATATGCCAAATGCAATTTTTTGAAATCAAGTACCCAAAACGAATCGATCAGAGGAAAATTAAGAAAACAGATCACACAATTATAAAACGAGCAATATAAAGTGGTTTACAAATGCTGTGGACGGCATTTTAGATAGGACCTGTAAGTTCTTTTTTTTTTTTTTTGGGGGGGGGGGGTGGTCCAAAAATGTTTTAATTTTTAAAAACAATATTCCTATTCAAATAACTAACTAGTTATTTTATTTTTTAAAGAGGAGTACACAGTTAGATTTTAAGATGATGAGCAGCAACTACCTTTTTTTTTCTTTTGATCTTTTCCCTTTAATTGGAAAACATGGGCTTTGCCGTATCACATTTTGTGACACATCTCAATTAGATATTTGTATTGAATCCAGGTCTGCTTATGAGCAGTCAATTTTCTGTGACATGTTCCACTCCAAGGACTCTGGTTGGAGGGAGTGCATATCATGTGGCAAGGTGAGCTAGTAGTCAAATAACTAGTGTATGATTTTCTACCCTCCCCCCATCCCCACCTCATTTGCATCCCTACCTCATTTGCATCCCTCTCCTAATACCATTGTCAAGGTATCTAATTGAGTTCGGTATTGGCAGCGGCTCCATTGTGGATGCATTGCTTCGAGGTTTTTGCTTGAGCTTCTTGACAGCGGTGGTGTAAAATGTAATAGCTGTGCAAAATGTTCGGGACTTCACTCTGTAAGATTGATTTGCATAGATAACTATGTTACCTTTTTAAGAAATTGGATTTTGTGCATTAGATGAATTGTCTTTTAAATTCCATCTTATCATCATATTAGCCTTAAAATACCAAATTCAATTGTTAAATTATACTCCCTCCTTCCCACAAAGATTGATCGCCTTTCCTTTTTTGGCTCTCCCAAAATGTTTGATCGTTTTACAAAGGCAAGGCATGAATTTTGTTCCCATAGTACCCTTTTCTTTTGTGGAGAAGTTAATCCCCGCCAATTCATAAGTAAAATATATTGAAACTATAACAAGGTCAAAGCCCTCTATACTCAAGGTAGACAAAAGAGTATCAAGTTCCAAGTGACATGTCTCTAAGTTATAGGGATGACAAAGGGATCTTTGACAAAATAGTGAAGCATTACAATGCATCAAAGATTGATCATGTTATATTTTTTAGCATTCATTCTCTAAATTCCGGAAGTCATGATGATTCTTAAATATAATCACACAGATCACGAGTGATGAAAAGTCTAATGGATTTGGCTCTGCGACAATAGATACTGTTGGCGAATTGCGAACTACTTCTTTGGACAATCAAACAAATGGTGGTACTGTTGACAAAATAAAGCTAATGCAGTTTAGCAATAATTCAGATGGTGGTGAGCTGAAACAATTGCTTCAATCTCAGAATGGTGACACAAACAGGTCTTTTGGGCAAATGAAACAGGAGGAAGTTATGCTTCCCCAAGGAGAAATTGGAACCACTTGTTTCTCAACTTTAAATCAAGCATCTATTGGGTCATCTCAAACTTCCAAACCAGACATTTGTAAAACAATTATGGGGGTCAAAGATATATACGAATCACTGGTGCAGACAAACTTAAGTATTACCCTGGGTTCTCCTTCAGGAAATCCGAATCCTTTTCTTGGTGCAATTGCTGAAGAAAGGGAACAGAGAAAAGCATCCTCTCCCTTTCATCAGGGACCTAGGTCTCGCCAGCTTTTGCCCAAGCCTTCAAAGTCAGTACTAACCACAGGATTGGAGGCTGGTGCAGGCATGGTTCCACAGGTGCGTGTTGCAAGACCACCTGCGGAGGGACGGGGGCGGAATCAGTTGCTTCCTCGTTACTGGCCCAGGATTACAGACCAAGAATTACAGCAAATATCTGGAGAGTATCCATGATTATGTCATTTTGTTTTTAATTTATTTATACTTCCCATCTGAACCATACATTAACCATAAACTACCATGATATTCATGCTTATCCACTGACTTGGACAGTGATTCCCTTAACTATGTCGTCTTCAAGTTCGAATTCCACTATTGTGCCATTGTTCGAGAAAGTTCTTAGTGCCAGTGATGCTGGTCGAATTGGGCGTTTGGTCCTCCCAAAAGCATGTGCAGAGGTAAGTTTCCTCCTGTGTACTTGTTCCAGCTTTCCAGTCAATAGACATCAGAAAAAGTTTTTTCTTTTTCCCATAAGGAGCTTTTTTGTTAATGAGCTAGCTGTATATTAATTAAAACTAGACCACTACGCAGGCATATTTTCCTCCTATCTCTCAACCAGAGGGCCTTCCTCTAAGGATTCAAGATGTGAAGGGAAAAGAATGGGTGTTTCAGTTCAGATTTTGGCCTAATAATAACAGCAGGATGTACGTGTTAGAGGGTGTGACCCCTTGCATACAGTCCATGCAGTTGCAAGCTGGAGATACTGGTATGTAATAACGCCTGCTTTACTTGGATAATGATTTATAAGACCTATTTAGTCAATAAACATGCCATTTCCTATTTAGTCAATAGACATGCCGTTTCCTATTTAGTCAATAGACATGCCGTTTGAACTATTCTGGTACAATTATATATCTTTTAGTGATGGTAACTTACGATTATCAAGTCTTTCACCCTTTTCAACTCATAAATGCTGTCAAAAACCATAATTTTTTAAAATACTATCATGATCTCTCAACGTCTCTGGGTTTTTTTTTTTTCTTTTTCCTTCTGAATTTTCTGGTTCTTTATGTCTTAGTTGGATCCAAGCATTTGTATTGTTTTGTTCTTTGCTTTTTGCCTTTTGCCTACTTTCTTTTTTGTGCTTTGTTTTAAAGGGATTTTGTTCCTAATCTTCGAGATTTTAATTAAGATGTTTTCTGATAATAATATTAACATTTTTAGGGCCCATAATTTTATATTTCTATTCAAATAAAGTTTCCACTTTCCACTGTGACGGAAAACCCTATATAATTATTAGGTGATGCCCAATAATTGAGAATTGTGTCAATTACTTGCTCTAATATAATGATAATCATTTCATGCCTGACTTTTTCTCTTTCCTTTTTCTTTTTGTTTTGTTTACGGCAGTAACATTTAGCCGTATGGATCCTGAAGGGAAACTTGTTATGGGGTTTCGAAAAGCATCAAACTCTGTCCCTATGCAGGTAAGGAACCGTAGTCAGTTTTCATGTTAGCAAACTTGATCATATGATATTGATATATGAATTAATCAAATAAACAGGATGCCCAAATATCTGCCGTTCATAATGGCATTCATTCGAGTGAAACTTTCTTTTCGGGTGTTATTGAGAACCTACCTGTAATAAGTGGTTACTCTGGCCTTCTTCAGTCACTGAGGGGAAACACAGATCCCCACCTAAATGCATTGTCAAAACATTTGAATTCAGCTGGTGGGGATATTAGCTGGCAAAAAACTGAGAAACTTGGGGGCCAGATGAGGGAGGGCTTGCTGCTGCCTTCAATGCTGGTTCCAGAGAGGAAAAGAAGTCGAAATATTGGATCCAAAAGTAAGAGGTTGCTCATTGATAGCCAAGATGCTTTGGAGCTGAAACTTACATGGGAAGAGGCACAGGATTTACTCCGTCCGCCCCCAAGTGTTAAGCCAAGTGTTGTCACAATTGAGGACCATGAATTTGAAGAATATGAAGTGAGTTTCTTCCCTAAGTTCTTGAATATCATGGTTTTTTTTTTATACCTTATATAATCATTTGTCTCAGTGAACTTACCAATAACTTCTGCTATTATTGGATTTTTCTATGCAAACCAAAAGTTTGAATATATTAATTCTAAGTAAGCAAAAACTCATTCTACTCCGAAGAAAGACATAATTAAATAGTTAAAATGTTGAATTATGTTAATCTTGACAGAATATAATGGTTATTTGCAAATATACAGGACTGAAAAAATTTTACATTTGATAATCCCTGATTCCCTGCGGTTAAATCAAATTTATTTTCATCTCATCATCTAAATGTTACAGTATAACTACACGTGTCCTGCTTTTAGAAAAGTAGCAGAATGAGCATGTAAATTTTATGAGTTGATGTGATTTTTCTTGGATTCATTCAGATCAGGTAGTTGAGGCTCAGTTTGACTGGTTTAAATGATCAGTCTTATTGGAATAGTTAACAAGTCAGGTTTACTCAAGTAAACATCCTGTTATGAAACTGCTTTTCATTTTATATATCATGGTCAAATTCTATTGCTGCTAGCTCAAGTACATAAGATGATAAGATCCATATGCAAATTATTGTCTTCTTCTAAAATCCAGCCATTTTGGGAAAAACATGCACAGATGATTTACTGAAATTCCATGAAGTTGTGATTTATGAATTCCAACTTGTTGTTCAATTAAGCTATGTGGATTTTTTTTTTTTTCATTGTTATTATTGCTACTAATAATGTTGCTTGTCATATAGGAACCTCCAGTTTTCGGGAAGAGGAGTATTTTTGTAGTCCGCTCATCTGGGTAAGCATTCCCATAATTTATTTGAAGACATTTGGTTTGTAAAGTAAGTGAATTAATTAAAATATAAGGGCAAACCCCATATTCAAGGGGAAGCAATCTAGATCATAGTTGTTGGAAGCTCTTTTCCAATGAGGGAAACTCTCTTCTTTGGAGGCATGTTTCTGAAATTAATGTGATTTTTTTTGAAAAATTAAGATAAGCAGTTTTCAATGTGTGTCTCTCCCGCTATTTAAAAACAGTTCACTGCCCTAAACTTTTAAAATTGCATCAATGTGCCCCCTGAATTGTTGATTTGGTTCAATGTGGTCTAGTTGTTTGTCTACCGTTAACGGAATAATAGAAAATGCAAAATTACCCTTTCATTTTTAGTTTTAAAATATTCAAATAACTGAATAAAAATACAGATTGCATAAAAAACTAAAAGGACAAATTTGCTCTTGGTTCGAGAAGAATCCAAAGAAGTATCTGACATTAAAATGGATTACAGAAAAAAACATTAAAAATGTTGCGAGGGAAAAAAGGTACTTAAGTTTATTAAACATATCATGTGAGGGTTTTTCTTTTTTGACAATCGTTAAAACCTACCCTTACCCCTAACACGCCCTCTTCCAACACCATCAAATGAGTATCAATGCTTCTAGGCTATCATGCCATCGGCAACCAAATCAATAGTGCAGAGAGCACATTGATGCAATGCAAAGTTTAGGATAGTGGACTGTTTTTTTCCGTATAGTTCAAGGAGGCAAAGTGTAATTTACCCAAATAATGTTCTCTGGAAAATGTTACTGCAACATCTGGAAAATGGGTCTTCCATTATTTCAATGACATTTAAGTAATATACCCTGATTCTAGACATATTAAAAAGAAATCTTAACACTTCATCATTCTGTTTTGACATAGTTTCGCATTAATTTTCTTTAAGTGTCCCACTTGTCTGCAAACTGTTTTCCCTTATCTTTATTGCCCAGATTACAAATAAAATTTTTTTTTTTTTTAAAAAAAATCTTGAATAATTGTTGTGAGTTCCTTAGTACTCCGTAATATTTATTTCATTTAAAAGACCATAGGCTTCATTATCTGAAATGTATGTGTGGGACTCATGAAGGATTGGAATCTAAAAATGCGTCGTACCAATCTTTGTGATGAAACTGATCCAGTTGTCTGGTCCTATATTAGTACTTTTGTAGAATCCATAAGAACATATGGTTAAGTTTCCTAATTAGCTCCTTTTTCTTTCTCTTAGAAATCTTAGGCACGAAATGATCTGGCATCAATTACACCTGTCTATTATGGTGCCACTTCTACTGTAGATGTAGGAAGAGAAACTTCTCCCTTTTCCTGATGCGACTCAATTTGTCCTGATGCATTACCATATACACAAATTATATTGCCCTGGTGCAATTGAATATATAGAATATATTTGATACATGTGCTTGAAAGTGCCTATTTTTTGTTCCTCAGGGCTGTGGTTGGATAAATCTATCCAAAACCAGAACTTACTAACCTTGATGTTCCAGGGGACAAGAGCAATGGGCACAATGTGATAGTTGCTCTAAATGGCGAAAGTTGCCGGCTGATATTATTCTCCCTTCTAAATGGACATGTTCGGACAACACTTGGGATCAAAACAGGTCAACAACAGGTTTTTATGTGTAATGCCTATTTTGTGGGACAAAAATTTTATGTGTAAATCTTTACCCTTCTGTGATTTTGTATTTTCAGGTGTTCATGTTCTGCACCTGATGAAATGACCCCTAGGGAACTTGAAAACCTTCTCAGACTAAATAAGGGTATGATTCCTGCATCTTTGTCTTAAAAATAATAAATAATAAATATATATATATAATTAAAATTACTGCAGCATTGGTTATTTATTAATAAATTGGCTTCTCTTTTGTATATTTCTTACTGTGCATAAGGGTATCCCCAAATAATGCCAGTTTAAGCATTATTGTCCACCCCATTATGCTCCTGAAAATTTGAAATTTTCAGATGAGGGAAACTATTTAGTGGTTCAGACGGTCCATTCTATCCCCCCAGGTTGCAAGCTCAAGTCTGTGTTAGAGTTTGGTCTGTTAGGTTTAATCTCACAGAGTGTTGTGCTGTTCTGTGGGTCTATATATTTTATATTTTATTCAGTCATGACTAAATCATGGGCCATGATTTAGAATGGATGCCCAAATGCACAGCCATTTTAGTGCTTGAAATTTGGAAGAAAGGGGGGTGAGTGAGTGACTACATGTGTATTTGGATGTATTCATACGACAAAAATACAAAATGATGTAGGCATGTAATTATTCGTGTATATTTACTTATAAATAATAAATGACCAATGGTAAGTCCGTATATGCTTTATCAATTTTAACATGTTTGTATAAACTTTGTGTTCTGGGCCACATCAACTCGTTGATGAATTTGACTCTTTTGATACTCTTTTTGCCTTCCCTATTTTTGCATAGATTTCAAAAAACGGAGAATAGCAACAAGCCATGGGCCAATCCAGGAGCATGAATCTTCTGGCCTAGATGCTTTGGCCAATGCTGCAGTCCTTGGAGACAACATGAGCGACCCTGGCACTACAGTAGTTGCAACCACTACCAAACACCCCAGGCATCGGCCTGGATGCTCATGCATTGTGTGCATTCAACCGCCCAGCGGGAAGGGTAAGCACAAGCCTACATGCACATGCAATGTGTGCATGACAGTTAAACGCCGCTTTAAAACCTTGATGATGCGCAAGAAGAAGCGCCAATCGGAACGCGAAGCAGAGATTGCCCAGAAGAACCACCCTATGTGGGGCCCTAAGGATGAAGCAGAAGTAGACAGCACATCTAGACGCATGACGTCACAACTTGATCCTTCAGATAACGAAGCCAGGTTAGCTAATGAGTTGGACTCCAAGAGCCAAAGCAACACCCTATCTAACAAGTTGGCTGAAACTGGCAAGGGACAAATAGACTTGAATTGTCATCCTGACCGCGAGGAAGACTTGCAATTGGGGTTAACCCGCATGAGCATGATGAGTCTTCTTCAAGTTGCGAGCCAGCCTTTGGAGATGTATCTGAAGCAGAATGGTCTTACAAGCTTGATGTCTGAGCAACAAGCGAGTTCAGGATCACATGTGCCACCACAAGTTACTGGAGAGAGTGAGGGGCAAGTGCAGGAGGATCGCTGTTTTGCTTCTGCGGTTCAAGAGCGGGAGAGCGGGGATGATGAGCACTGTGGACCAGATCAAAGCCAAAATGATCCTCTATGAGGTTCCCGCAACCTTTTTTTTGTTGCCTTGTTTTTAGGGGTCTAAAACTACAAATCTGAAGTCTTCTTCCTGTTGGCAATATATTGATTAGTAATTGCCGGGTGGATGTGTTTTATAACTTGTCATATAAAATATTTATATACATATCTTTGTCTTTGACTTCTTAAAAGTGTATGCGCGTGGTTTCGGCTGTAAAGATGCTGCAAATATCATCTCCTCTTGATAGCTGAGATTGTGAGACTAGAGAGACTTTAACCTGCCTGCCGATTCATGGTACCAATAATGGATGATGTTAATTAATGGTTTTTTTTTTTTTTTTTTTTGGCAAATGCTTCCGGCTCTCGGAGAAAACCACCAGGAGAATTTTTAGTCTTTTGGATGATCACAAAATGCTTCACAGTTGTTCACTTTGTTTTTTTGAGGGGTCCTCCTCTGAGCTATGCCACTAACTTTCGGGGGCGATCAGCAAGATCATCCATGAGAACTATTGTGGAGCATCTCATGATCATATGAGGAGGAATTTTTACCTGCCTATTTTCTCCGTAAGAGCCAGCAGCAATTGCCCAATCATGGCCATTGGCACTGGGGCTAACCTAGTGGTGAGAGAGGATGGGGGAAAGGATAAAAGTAGTATAGGTTAGGATTTGAACCTCTCCTAATGTACGCAAAAAAAAAAAAAAAATAATAATAATATTTAAATTGTGGGGAGTAGAGAGAAGAGCAGAGGAACTTAAATAGTTTGATATGGACTTGGCATCAAGCCAATTGTCTTGAAAATTGGGCGAGAGCAACTTTGTCCAAATTGCCGGTCAAATAATGGTTTGACGAGTCCTTCCTTTCTTCCCCTACGGCCACTCCCTAATAATAGAACCAAATTATTAGGCCGAAGAATCAGAAGTGTCATATTATTCTAAGGTCTGAACTAATATTTCCCTACATCAGCCGAACTCTTGAATTCACGAATTACGGCCAAAGTTGTCGTATTCAATTATAGGTACCTATTGCAATTCATACTGTGGCCAATTATTCGGTCCATCTTAAAACTATGCAAGAAAGCAGTTGATTAGCTTCTGGTTAAAACCATTCCGTGAAGACAAATCTACTATTTAATTACCAGTTTGTAATTAAGGGGAAGCCTACAGCTGGCTTTTTATGATCGTTTTTCTCGGGAAATTGAATCTACAATTTGTTCCTAGCCTCTTTTTTGCAAGTTCAGTTGCTAAAACCTCAACGCGGCTGAAGTTCAAAGGTAAAAACACTGCATTGATCATTTCCAACAAATGAATGGTGTAATAAAGAAAAATGAAATGAGGACGACGAAAGGAAAAGTAAACATGAAATTTCTCTTCAGTGACATTCCAAAACGGAGGAAACTATTTTTCAAACCCGGAAGAACGGGGCTTTACACTCTTATCTACAAAATAGCATCCTCCATTTCATTCTTGTGGGGATGGAATGGTGGAACCACACCTTTATCTTCTATATATTGTGTTAAATCACCAAAAAAAAAAAAAGAAATAATAATAATAATAATGAAAAAATGCATACTATTAACAATCAATATCCTTCAACACTAGCCCTTCTACTTGTGGATGATGATGATTTCCGACTTTCCTGACGTTCGAGTTCCTCCAAAGAGGGAGTGGAGGAACAGGCTCGGGGAGGAAGAGACATAGGCAGAGTGAGAGGCCTTGTAGGAGAAACAGATAATCGGGTTCTTGAAGGTGGAGACGGTGAGAAACTTGACCTGGGTGCGGGGGTAATGATCCCATTAAGACTTGGTGATCTTGACATCTGTTTCCCTGCAATTGCTGCTGGCTCTTGCAGAGGATACCGGCAGGAGTATTTCACGTCTTGTATGATTTTGAGATGCTCCACAATAGCTCTCATAGTTGGTCTTTCTGATGGGTCCTTTTGGAGACATCTTGTAGCTATATTAGCCACTGTCCGGGCTGCTTTTGCCGGGAAACGACCTTTTAACTGAGGATCCATGATCAGTGACAGTCGACAGTCATCAGCTAGGAAAGGTCGGCTCCACTTAACCAAGTTCCTCTCTTCCTTGGGAAGGCGGCTGTCTAGATTCTTCCGGCCAGTAAGCAGTTCAAGAAGAACAATTCCAAAACTCCAAACATTGCTCTTGGGAGTGAGCAACCCTCTCTCCAGAGTCTCCACTGAAAGATTCGCCAATGCCTAGACAATATGAATATAATGAAAGGTAATTAACACCTAATGACTAAAAAGATCATGAGAACAATAGGGTTTGAACATTACAATTACACTCATGCAAAAAGGGTCAGCAGTATATCATGCTGTGAATCAAGACATCCATTCACTTAAACAATTTAGCTATCACAGTTTAAGAGAGGCCACTACTTCATT
Source organism: Liquidambar formosana (assembly GCA_039720395.1). NCBI lineage: Eukaryota > Viridiplantae > Streptophyta > Magnoliopsida > Saxifragales > Altingiaceae > Liquidambar > Liquidambar formosana. The sequence continues at coordinate 49,438,864 of CM077821.1, read as the reverse complement.
GTTTAATTAAGGTTTTAGTCTTACTTTTTATCCCCCCCCCCCCCCCCCCCCCAAAAAAAAAAAAAAACCTTTTTTTTAATTAGAATCAAGGATTTAGTCTTATTTGATAAATGTAGTATGCAGAAAATAACAGGTTTCAATAGTTATGATCGCTCTTTTCCATCCCCAGGCACAAGAAAAGGTACAGCTTCCAGTTGGAATAAAAAACAACATCAATATTAAACACTTATCACTAATTCACTATAATATACTCCCTCCGTTACTAATTGACTGTCACTTTTGAAAAGTCACGCATTTTTAGGAAAGCCTAGAAAATACTTCCACATCATCATATGTTGGTTTTAATATTCCAGTTTTGCCCTCAAGTGCACAAATATTGGAAAAAGATAAAGTACCCACGAGGAAGGGTATTTTAGGAAATTAAATTAAAAGAATCATTGACTTTTTGAATTGGAGTATAATTTTGAAACATCCCAAAAAGGAAAGGAGGCCAATAACTTAGGAATGGAGAGAGTAATAGTTAAGAGCACTTACAACTGAACTATTGTTGATTTCTGTCTCTGGAATGTGGCTAACACAACCATACCCTGAAAGCTTTGCGCTAAAATCTTTGTCAATCTGTATATTAGCAGTCGAAAATTCATTGTACATTGCCTGGAATTACAGGGGGAACATTCAGTAAACATACAAATACTTATATACAAGATGGTAATTTAGAGAGCATTCAGAGAGAAAGATGACTAGAATGATAAGCTTAAGTATGTTAAGCATCTCCTAACCAATTCCCATCCGAAAAAAGCATGTTTCCAGTCATGCAGATTATTATTTTATCATCCCAGCTATCCAAAAAAATGTATGTCAATGTCAGATAAAAACAATTTCAGTTATAGTTTTCTTTGCGTGGCTCCAACTATGAACTGTTGGCACCAGTCCTATACTGGATGAAAATTTCAACCACATATAGGCAACTAGTAGGTCGGAATAAGCCTTTACTAGCAGACTGTCATTTCTAGAGAACAAATAATTACACCATGAGACTACATGGGGCATCATGGATTGTGGACTTCAATTTCAATTGCCTCAAAATGATACTGCAGATAAAATCTCTAATTACCTGGAAAGGCCCTTCTTCATGCAAGAAAGTAAGACCTTGAGCAGCACATAAAGAAACTTTCATTCGGGTATTCCAATCAATGGGGGGGCCATCTGATCTCCCATACAAAAGCCGGTCTAAGCTCCCATGGAAAAGCCTCTCATAAACCAACATCCTTTGATCTGACCCCTCACGTGCATGATATCCGAGCAATTTACAGAGGTAGGGGTGTTGTAAGGATGCAAGAGTGTTTACCTCATTGACAAATTCCTTTAAACCCTGGAAGAATAAAGGAGGCATTGTAAGACTACATATCAAAGTGTAGTATTTTCAGACATCTCAAAAACTAATCAAATTCACAACACAGCATAATCATAATCATAATCATAATTCATAGTTCCTTCCAGTCTTGTATACTAAAACCAGGTGGATTGGTGAAATATAGAATCAAACACAATTCTAATTTATGTTGACGCTTTATGCTCTATTATTCTATTTCAATAGTGACAATGTAAATTACACCGTTACATAGGCATAAACGGGGTAAGGCTGAGAGACACAAGTAAATTACACCATTTTATGCTCTATCATTCTAATTTTTGTTTCTCTTTGGTGGACTTCTTGTCCAATTTGTATTCTTCCTTATGATTAATACAACTTGTCTCCTATCAAAAAAATTTAAAAAAAAAAACAAGTAAAAGTGTGAGTTTAAGTGTAGTTAACTGCAAATTCAACCCAATTGGTGACTCTCATTGAAAGGCGAACCTCTACACCCTGCATCTATGCCAAGACTTTAGCTAAAGTTATTGCATCATCTTTAGACCGCATACCTAAAACAACATCCTAGATTTCCAATTTTCACAATTTATTCCAAAGCTAAATTATGAAAACTTTGAATTTCAAGAACTGTTTTAAAAAAGATTCATTGCTCATAAACTCAATTACATTTGTTACTGGCATTGGGAATGTTTCCAACAAAATGAGAACTACAGAAACTAGGGAACCAAAAAAAAAATAAAAAATCAATTTTCAAAAAATAAAAAAGCACAGGTTTTCATATGGTTATAATAACATATTAAAACAGCCTTATTCAGCCAGAGGTCAAAAAATAAACGAAGTTGTGGCCAGTGCATCTAAATAATCCAGATAATTAATATGTTACCTGTGTGAATGGGTGGAGACGGGTAACAGTGGCCTCAAGCTTCCTTGAACCCGAAGTATCCTCCCCAAAGGAAGCCTTATAAATCACACTAGAAAGACCTTCGGACATGCAACGGTCTGGAGAAAAATTATGGCAGGCAGATGCAATTTCCTCATATGAGAAGTTGCGAAGTGTACCCGAAGGAGGAAGTGTACCCAAGGGAGGCAGCGGCAGTGGTCCAGAAGAAAATAGAGGGCCAGAAGCATATAAAGGGCCGCTGGTGGCAATCGCGACCTTAAAGCTTCCCATAGTCTTAAGTACAGCAGCACCCTGAGGTGATGGAAGAGGAAGAGGTTGCGGACTGGGGGGCCGTTGTTCCTTCATCGATCCAACTCGGGACTTCAACTCTTCTTGTTCCTCACATTCAATTGCCGTGAGGGCATCCTGTTCTGCCGCATTGAGGCTAGATGGAGCAGATAATGCCCGTGTTCGACTGTTGGAAATTCTATTAACTGGTTGAACAGGTTTAACTCTGGTTCTAAAACTAGGGGGTGCCGACTGGAGTGCACGACTATGGATTCGAGGTTCAGGCAGTGTAGTGGGCGATGTTTGCTCCTTCGGGCTGATACGTTTAATGTTAATGGTCTTCTCAGTCCTTTTCTTCTTACTCTTCAAGACTGTGAAGCACCCCATATTTCGTTCAAAAATTTAAGAAGTAACAAGGATTGCTATGTTCCTGCCAAAAAAAAAAAAAATGCAAAGAATACATATCACTGGAAGCCTCGAACATAGTAAGATTTTAGAACTTCAGAGAATCCAGATTTAGAACAAAATAACTCTATAATATGAGGACACCCCACAAGAAACCAATGATTTATTAATTAACTAAATTTGAAATTTGCAAATCTCACTACGAACAACCCAGAAACCTAAATAGACAGCTCAATTTGCAAGAATATTCAACCAAAATTGCCCAATCTACAACAAAAATCACAATAATTGAGCCCCACCGATGTCTTTTTAAAGTAAAATCCTATTAATATGCATATGCTTCTAATAATTTTTGCAAAGTTGCATGGCATCATGAAAATGATATATAAAGGGAATATAATCTTATAGAATTCTAAACTACCGGGGGTCTAAATTTAATCCACTTCCTTGGGGAACTTTCACGACACCAATCGGAACATGTAAAGAACGTAAAATCACTGTTGTGGGGTATTCATCCACCTTTCGATGGATAATGACGATGATCTTCCACCTAAATTTCATAATTCATTCCTAGATATTTTTCCATTTCAATCACACTTATATAACTTAAAAGTTAAACAAGAAAAAAAGGAGTTCCTAATACTCTTTCCCCACCATCATCTGAAAATAGGGTCCTTAATGATAATATGTGCTCCTACAATGCCAACCAGGCAAATATATTCCCTACTTATGAGATATGACCAATACTATTAAATTGCAACTACTAAGGGATCACAACATGAACCGCATACCCATTAATGCTTCCATTAAAAGATGACAAGAAACCCATGAACCAGCATCCAATCAACTGGACCCAAAATCAACCCAGATCCAAAAAGACCCCAAATACTGCACCCAATTAAATTTTTTTAATTATTATTCAGCTAGTTGAATTTTCCTAATAGGACACCAAACCCTCTGGAATTCACCAAAATACCGGAAACGGACATGTACCTATTCTCATGATAAAGGCCAAATCAAGCAACAAAAGAACAATACAGTTTCCAAACAAATTCAGACCAAATGGGTTACTCGAATTCTCTCGAGAAAATTCCCAATTCCAAAACTTCGCAAGGAATCTGCATGAAAAAACCTCAGCTGAAAGAGAACGAAAAAGGCAAAAAGGCAAAAGGCAAAAACCAATCAAACCTGAAAACGGCAGTCTCTGCAACTCCTACTGATCCCTTGCAACAAAGACGAAACAAAAATCTGTGATTCTTCCGGATGGGATTTTGGGTTTGATGAATGAAGCCCTAAATGAAACAAGTCAAGGAAAGCAAATGGGAAAAGACTGCAAGGAAAGATTTTTGTGGGAGAGAGAAAAGTAAAGGTGGGAAAAAAAAAAAAGATGGAAGGAAATTTTCTAAGAAACAAATTTAGAGAGTTTCAGAGGACTGGAGGCCCCCAAGCAGCAGTAGTCAAACCTACCGAAACTCAGATTTAATTTAACTAATAAAGTATCATTATTGTTATATCTATGAACAACAGATTTGGCTTTCTCATTCTTTTCTTACTTTTATGCCCTTTTGAATTTTCCCACTCCTCAATGCCTTTTCCCAATTTTCAGCCTCTCTGGAGTGTTGATTTCGTCTTGTGAAATGACTTGGGTTGCCCTTGGATGCCTTTGCTCTAACGTAAAGGTTGGTTTTCCTTGACTGACAATTAATTAGATTTTAATATTTTACATTATTCGCACTATTCGCATTTGAATAACAATTTAAGAAGCGAAAAGTTTTGAATTTGAATTTGAATTTTTTATTACTAATCCAGAGTGATCAATAGCTTTTATCTGTGTTCAAATGATTGATCAAAACAAAGAACTATATACCTTATCTTTAATTGATGATAATGTTTTATAATTCATTAAGCTGCTTTTATCGTAGAGCTCCTTGCAAAAGGTTGTAGAAGCCATTTTAGCTTTGATTATCTTAAAATTATTTGTTCTTTATGACCAAAATGATGCCCATTGTGTAAATTAGGTGATCGTTAATAACTTGGTGTTTGTTAGGAATCCATTTGAGTAGTTAACAAAAACGAAAATAAAATTATGTGTTTAGCAATTGTAGAGGCATAAATACCATTAAAATATATATATATAGATTTTTAAAATTTTGATGTGAATTGTGAATCTTTTGGTGTAATCTAATGTATTCATTTAAATGAATACTAAGTAGTTAGATTAGTCGAGAAGTTTTCTCAAGAGAGAAGATTTTTTTATTTATTTTTATGGTAGATTGAAGTTGAATCTTTCAAATTTATTGTTAGTGATTTCATCTTCCAAACTTACCATATTTGCTCAATCTTGAATCTGGCCAAATCTAATTAGGTTATATATTAGTTTTTACCCATTTGAATGAATAATAAACAAACAAACTATGTGAGAACATAAACATTTTGAAAATGTTGCTTCACCTCCTAATATCATCAAAGTTGCTGTTATGGGTCTTGAATTTGGGATTCCCGAACAGATACAAGTGTGGGCCCCACCTATGTGTTTGTTCAGAAATCCTCAATTCATGATCCCACTATTTTTGTATCATCTATTGTCAATCATTCAACAAATGTGGTACTCCCATCCTTTACATGTGTATGGTTAAAATGTCCTATTTTCTTCAACTATAGCATATAATGTATGATGATGGATGGGTGATTTTGTGGGTTATGGTAGACTAAAATTGACCCCTTCACGTCCATTGTTGCCTATTTCATCTTTTAAACTCTACTATAGTTGTACAATATTGAATCCGACTAACGCCAAATTAATTGAACTTTTGAGGAAGAGCTATAGGGACCTTTTAGACATTGTCAAATAAATTTAGAGAAAAATAAAATTAGAAAGGCCAATGACATTATGGTAAATTCAAAACATTAATCAAAACTGTCTCGATATTCAAAGAACAGCACCTCGATTGAAGTGACAGCCCAGTCAAAGTTTGGAAAATTATTATTATTATTTTGCCCCTTTAATATGATTAAAAAAAGCATATGTTTGCTGTGCGGTCAAAGAGACCTATCAAGATAGGTCTTTGACTCTCAACCTGTCCCGTCAGATTTGCCAATGGAGGAGAAATCGACGGCCACCGTGTTGCCATTTTAAAGCAGCGGTGGGACCTACTGACATCAACATTTTCCGTCCTTCACGAAGCGGTGGCGTCACGCGCCATACACGCGTGGCAGGAATAATTGTTTCAGCAGGAAATGTGGGCCCTACTATCTGGACTCCTAGTGTCCATTGTCATGGGCCTCATGCCTGCCCTTTTTAGGCTTTAGTCTGTCATTCATTGGGTATAATAGTAGTAGGAGGCCTCTATTTGCGTATGAAAGACTCGTTCCCACTAATTTTATATTTTAAGATTTTATTAAAAAATATATACTCCATCCGTTCAATATTAACATCTTATTTTTTATTTAAAAATATTTTAAAATAATTATACCATTCTAAAAATTAAAGATTCTTTTTTAGTCATTTTTTAAAATACCTTTGAAAAAAATTTTTTTTTTTTATAATATTTTGTATACTTGAGAGTAAAATTGAAATTTCAAAATAAATATGTTGATATAAAAGCATTTAAAAAGATTTTCTTAAAAAACGTGTTTTTTTTTAAAGGAGACACTTATTATGAAACAAAAAGAGTAAAATTTTTATAAAAACTGATCATATTATTTATTAGAAAACATAATTTTAAATAATTTATTAAAAGAAATTTTTTTTCAAAATCTATCATGTAAGTGAACTTTTTAGTTATTTATGAAAAGAAAATTATAAGTAGCAAAAAAATATATTTAAACGATAGTTTTAGAAAAACTTTATTCTAAAAATTTATATAAAATGATGTTTTTAATAAAGTACATGATTAATTTTTATAAAAATTTTCTATATTTTTTATAAAATCTTAAAGTGTAAAATAAGTGGAAGAAACAAAACAAATCTTGCAGTGCCAATAAAGGGCCCCAGTAGTAATAATATACTCATTCTTTTTTGTTGCGTGGGATGTACACTATGGACGCCGCAGAATTCAAACAAACTTGAATGGGCCGTGAAATTCTTTCCACTCTATCATAGGGAATGGCAATTGCAACCCCACATTTTTTTATCAAAACCCCTTCTTCTATTTTGGTTTTTAAGATTTTATGCAAAATATAAAAAGTTTTTGCAAAAATCGGTCACACTGTCCACTAGAAAACATCATTTTGAACAACTTTTTAAGAAAGGATTTTTTCAAAATCTATCATTTAAATAGACTTTTTGACAAAAAAATGAAATAAAGGCTATAAATGACTAAAAAGTTAAACGACAGATTTCGGAAAAATTTTGTTTTACAAAGTTATTCAAAATGATGTTTTCTAGTGGACAAAGTTGGTAAGTTTTCATAAAAATCTTTTATATTTTATATAAAATCTTAAAAACCTAAAGATAGGGGTGATTAAAAAAGTGGGGTTGCAATAGCCGTTTCCTCTATTATAGTCATCCCAAGGAGGGGCCTAGACCCAGCTGGCCTAGGTTGGGTCGATGTCAGCCCATTTGAAAACTCATTTTCAGGAGATGGGCTTTTATAGCATGACTCACATACAATACTAAACTTAAAAGGGAACGGCTATTGCAACCCCCCATTCCTATAAGTTTACCCCCATCCTTTAGGTTTTTAAGGTTTTATACAAAATATAAAATTTTTTTATGAAAACCGGCCGTGATGTCCACTAGGAAACATCATTTTGAACAACTTTGCAGAAGAAAGTTTTTCCAAAATTTATCGTTTAGGTAGACTTTTTGGCAAAAAATGAAATAAAGGTTATAAATGGTTAAAAAGTATATTTAAACGATAGATTTTGGAAAAACTTTATTCTGCAAAGTTGTTCAAAATGATGTTTTCTAATGGGCATCGTGGCCGGTTTTCATAAAAACTTTTTATATTTTGCATAAAACCTTAAAAACCTAAAGGATGGGAGGTGGACTTATAGGAATGGGGGGTTGCAATAGCCGTTCCCAACTTAAAAAGGCTTTAATCCCAACTACATGAACTCCGTCAATAAGTTATATGTAAATGCATTTGGAACTAGGCCTGATGCAAAAGCAATACGGAAGCCCAATTCAACCAAAGTCCAATCTTGAGGGGGAAAATGTAGAAAAAGAAGAAGTGAATAATGTCGAGGCTCAAGCCAGCCCACAATTGTCATAAGCACCACATGCTCTTCTCATATACTCTGCATAACAAGTAGACAGGTGCGCATAGGCTATGTGGGTAAGACTGCCGTAGCAGGATCAACGAACTAATACATAATATGACTGAGAAAATGGAGATATGAGAATCAGGCCCAAGGGCTTAGGGCCTTAGGGCCTTAGGCCATGTGGTTTAATTCAACAGATCTCCTTTTTGTCCCCCATGTAATGCCACACCAAGCCGTCTTCCTTGTTAGAGAATCTATCTTATTTGCATCTCCATGAAACCATCATAGAGAGGCTGATTTACATGCGAGAATCATCCATTCTTGCCCCACCAATTTACATTTATAAAACGGCCTCACTTGCCTCCACCTTACCCTAAGGTGGAGGAGATCCTTCCCACCTCATTCATTTTCTGTCATGTGTCATAAATATTTTAAAAAAAATTGAATTCAAAATTACAAACAAATAAATAAACTAATATGAATACGTGAACACACATTCATGTTAACATAAAGATGTAACACTCAAATATGGATTTACAAAAACGTGTTCACAATTATGTAAACATGAGAATACATACATACAATCAATTCTTCTTCTTTATTTGGACAGGTGGTGAAATATGAGTGGGAAGAGGGAAGGAGCTCCTCCACCCCAGGGTGGAGGCAAATATTTTCCTTTATAAAACCGTGTCTACATCTGAAAGAAATTCTCTTGAATCAAATTTCATTTTCCACCTTTAATATTATGTTGCAGCATGTAAAAGGTTTCAACCATTAAAAACAATGGCGGATACGGGGACAAATTTTACAAGAAGCCCAAGCATTGCTGGGTAAATTTAAATGTTGAATAACCAAATTGAATGGCCCTTCTCCAGACTCCCCTGTATTGATAAAACCTCCAAAATATTTCCTGAAAAAATACACCAAGTGATGAGTGCTTGTTATATTAATAATCAGATCACCTAGGTTTTATTTTATTTTATTTTTCAGTTTTTAACAAGGACCCTTGTGATTTTATGTCACAAGCTTAATATTGGGGAAAAAAAAAAGTTGATTAAATAGCAACTTTTACCTGAGAAAACCCACATAAACACCTAGACGAGGTAGCATAATTCCATGCCTTCCAAACACATTTTGAAAAATTATTCAAACCAAATAGAATTGGACAAGCTACAATTCCAACAATTATTATCAACAATATATTACTGGGCTTTCTTGGTATAAATTTCCTGAAAAATAAAGCAAGGAATAGGAAGATAATTGAACCATGGATGATGAATCCTTTCCGATCCTTCTCGGACATCAATTGAGACAGAAATGCGAGGATCCCAACTACCAACGAACTAATACGTATTGGTTCCTGCAGATGTACATATATAAAATCAAACTGCAACTCGTTTGGTCGTGCAAAAGAGAATTAAACAATTTTCATGCCACGAATCTGTCATTTTGAATGAGAAAACTCAAGAAAATGATGGGCATCTGAAAAATAAAAAATAGAGGCATTTTATGAATTTCTAAAATTGATCCTACAACATCAACTGTTGCGATTGCTCTGAACTTTTTTAACTAGCTATGTTGAAGAAAATGGATTTTTGCGTATACAATGCAAAATATAATATATATAATCGTTTAATTCTCATTCGGACTACCAAACGTGCCCTTAAAGATTTTGATTGTTATTCCAAAATGAAAAACAAAATGTATATTACGAGCAAATAAAGAAGTTGAAATAACCATGTACCTCAAAAGCAAACCGTTCCAATAGATTTACAGGAAATTTAATTTGTGGGTATTGAAGATTCGAGGTGTTGTTAGTAGCATTTGCTCGGTTCTTGGCACGGCGAGCCCGAATTTTCTCGAGAATCTGTAGGAATTTAGATTTTAAAGTCCTTCCTCCTTGCGTAGGCATTGAAGGTTGGGATTCTGACTTCACTTTGAGGAGAACTTGGTGGAGCTTAAGCATAATGGAGACTCGATAGAGCATCCAAGTGGGTAAGATTTTGGTGGCCTTCAGCTTCAAATCGAAGTTCGTGGCCTTGGCATGGACGTAGATCCTCCATCGTTGCTGCTTATCTGCTTGCATTGCGACCAGCGTAAGCAGTCTACCCAAAAAGGAGAAGTTCTGCAATGAGCATCCAAAAACGCACTGGCTTCTGTAGTTCTGCGCCATTTACTAGCCGTTGGGGCAAATGGGCTTTCGACAGGATTTGAATTTTGAATGCGATTGGGGAACGAAATGGGAACGGCTATTGCAACCCCCTAAAGGTTAAGTTGCCCCCAATTTTTTAATGAGAAGAATGATGCTGTAAAATGACCAAAAAAGTCTTTATGTCTTTAACCAAAATGCTGAACCCACCCCCCATTCCACTCTTTGGCAATATTCTCCGGCACCCACCCCACCGGCGACCCTCTCCCGCACCCCTCTTCTTCCTTCCTCTTCTTCCCTCTTCTTCTCTTCTTCATTTTTTTTTTCTTTCCTTTCCAGAAACCCTCTCCCGCACCCCTCTCTCGTCGGCAAAGCTCTCTCCCCTCCCTCCCGTTGACCTTCCTCCTCTTCCCTCTTCTTCTCTTTTTCTTCTTTTTTTTTTCTTTCCTTTTCTTCTCCTCTTCCTTCCCGTCGGCAGCAGATGTGGCCAGATTTTACCATCACCGTCGCCGGAAAAAATGGAGGTTTTGAAAAAAAACCTCCCTTGCCTCACACACGGATCTGACCAGAGCAAAAAAAAAAAAAAAAAAAAAAGAAAAGGAAAGAAAGAAAGAAAGAAGAAAAGAAGAGGAAGAAGGACAAAGAGTGGTCACTCGCCGGAAAAAATGGAGGTTTTGAAAAAAAAACCTCCGTTGCCTCACACACGGATCTAACCAAAGCAAAAAAAAAAAAAAAAAAAAAAAAACGAGGAAAGAAAGAAAGAAAGAAGAAGAGAGAAGAGGAAGAAGGGCGGTCGCCGTTACCGTTGCTCGTCGGTCTGCTGTGGGGGCATGGGGTGTTCTTCCAAATCTCGTGTGGGGGGGGGGGAGTGGGGTGGGTGAAGGGTATTTTAGACTTTTAAAGGGGTGGGTATATATTTTTAAGGGGTGGGGATAACAGGGTGGGGCAACTTAACCTTTAGGGGGTTGCAATAGCCGCTCCCAACGAAATGGGTTTTGGGTTTGGGTTGTGTTTTGAGCTCTGTAATGGGCCTAATAGCCAAAACATGCGAGAGGTTCTCCAAAAGGGCCAAAACCCCTTCCTGTGATTGAACCATCAAGTCTGATTCACTTCTTTGGTTTCACATCAACATAAAGATCATGGACCTAGACCTGCAAATGGACCGAATCTTGATCCAAATCCGATCCGTTTAGTCAGATTTGGTAAGAGATTTGTAATCCGATAAGGACCCGAATCTATTAATCCAATTACTTGATAAATCGGATATGGATTTGACTTAATCCATAAAGATCTTTCCCCTTCCAGAGGGCTTAATAGCCTTAATTTGTCATTTTTCAATTAGGATGCTCATTGGCTTGCTAAAATTCATAACCACCTTATCACCTTATCAATAGGGAAATATATAAGAAGATATGGGAAACTAATCATTTAATGAGGTAGATGGTGGGTGGCCAGTCTACTGGTCCACTGATTAATGCTGCTTATTGAAGGATCTCAATTCTAAAAAAGATGACATTAAATGACCTTATGGGGTGGTGGCCCCGCGTGAGAAGCGGGGATTAGTTGGGTTTTGACAGTTCGGACATCTCATTGCTTGACAAAAAAATAAAAAAATTTCTCAAAAAGCTTGATATGTTTACACACTAAATACACATCCCAATAATTTTGTTCTCCTCTGAGGAAAATAAAATAAAATTGCATATTCGAAGACATACATAATTTTTTTTTTTTTTTTATTTTCAGAGCAAGGTCATATAATTTTTTATTTTTTGACAATTGATAGAATCTAGTCTCACATACTCTTAAATCTCTTAATATCACCAAATATGTATTAATCTCCTTTATAAGCTTCAATCCGAAATCACTTATTCAACCAATACAAATATTGCCACTAGGCTATCATGCCAACAATATGCTTGTCCATTACACATAAAATTTGTGAGTATACATAACTATTAAAACTGTATTAAAATAAAAAGTTTGAAAATCCGGGTCACATAAAAAAACCAAAATTAATTATTTTAAGAAATAATACGAATGAATGTGAGGCTTTTTTATTATTTATTCTTTTTTTTACGAAGGAATGAATATGAGGCTTTCTACATATTAATAGTTGACATTTGGCAAGGCTTAATGCACATTTATTGTTGGCAACCATAAAACTAGTATGATATGGATTGAGATGTTCTCCCTCAAGGATGGGGCAGTCTACAATTCATTTGGTGACTACTTGAGACTAGTTGGCCCAACTTGGATTTTGACTAGATTCCCCCATAGAGTTGAGGTGATTATCCCATAGGAAATAAAATTTATCTGTAAATCTAGAAAATTCAGCTGGATGTCATTAACATTTGTACACATCCAATAAGAAAAACAAGGGATAATTCATTCACTTCACTGAAATTGATAGAATATTTTTCTAAAAATTGAAGATTTTCGGCAGTGCTAAGGCAATTGTGGCTGGTTTTAGCGATATAACCAATTAACCATGCGGACCCTATGGAGCTGCAAAAAAACAAAAAAAGGTTTACCCAGTCACATGGTAGACCAGCGCTAAACGCACTGTAGCGAATTGCAATGGTAGACCTGTGACCTACCGTGCACATGCACTGATGCTGTTCCACATGCAAAAGTGAGATCACGACAGATCTGTACTATTTTTTTTCTTTTTCCTTCATCATTTAGCTCGTAAAAGAGTTCAGACAGGGATAACATTTTCCCTTCCAGCTATGTCATTTTACCAATGTTCTTCCATTATTTTATATGTTATGGCTTCTTTTTATTTCATACCGAGTGTCACATGTTTGTTTTTATTTATATGCTTTTTACACACAAAGTGAATAATAAAAATGGGTGATAAATCATAGTGAAGTAGCATTTTTTTTTTCTTTTCCTTTCCTATAAAAAAAAAATGGTTACATACTTAAATCAGAAAGTAATGATAAAGATGATACATGAAAAGACATGTCGGGTCATAAGAAAACATAATTCCTACATGACAAGCAATAGGCCTTGAACATGTCACCTACACTCATTTAAAGAGTAGGATACTTGTAGGTCACAAGAACTCGTGGTACAATTGTATTATGTTCACTATTAGTGATTCATTCCTTTGATGATATATGAAATATGGCAAATTCTATGGTACTTTGACAAAAAATTGCACAATATTACTTTAATTGGTAAGTGAGTCACTTGAAATTGTAAGTTGGTTATTTCAAATGGTAAGAGGCCATTAAATGATAAGTGGATCATTTCAAATGATAAGCGAGTCACTTCAAATAGTAAATGGGTATGGTATCCAAAAATGACACCATAGAATTACCCATGAAATTTTTTAATTTTTAATTTTTAATTTGGTTCAAGCCAAGTAACATAATAGAAGCCTAACACTTTATAAGTTTATAGCCCCTCACCCCTCAAAACCAATTCATCCCCCCCCCCCCCCCCCCAAAAAAAAAAAAGGAACAAATTGAAAAAAATTTGATCCTAGAGGAGGGTTTGAGACAAGCAACAATTCTCAATCTCAGTATACTGAGTTAATTTTGTGTTTGAAATTACACCACAGCATATTACATCATGTGAAATATCATTTAACAAATAAAAAACCTTGAACACATAAGACACACTCAAAATGATGGAGTGCCATGGTGGTGGTTTTTTTAATCCAATTCATGCCCTTTAAGATGATGTGGCGTAATGTGGTAGAAACAAATATGAATGCAATGTGTTTTATATAATCAAAAGATCTAAACTTGCCAAGAACTCAACTTGAAACCTTCTCCCAAAATTAGAGGAGAAGGGAAATGCTAGTTAGCACTACACTTTGCTATACTAGGAGAAAAAAAGATGTAAAGTTGTGGGACTCATTGAGATAGTTAAACCTTAAAAATTGAAACAATCCTAAATCTCTCATAGTAGAACCAAAATATAGGATAAAGTATGGGGCTAACTAACATTTTCCACTAGCCTCAAGGTGATTGGCATATATAAAAGGGGAAATTAGTCAAAAGTCCAATTCCCATATATAGCCTCAAGGCAAATGAATATTTATATAATTTAACTATAATATTCCATAAAAATAATTTAATCTAAGTGTTTGTGACTAAATTCAACTTATTAAAGTGTTAAATTTAAATGATTGAGACTAAATTTAATTTATTGAAGTGAAATTTGTGAAACAATTACATGAAATTTTTTGTGATTAAATTTTCAATGCTTTGTGTAGTATAACTAAAATTTCGTATGAAAATAGATGAATCTAAGTATTTGTGATTAAAACTAACTTATTAAAACAGTTTGTAACTAAATTTAACTTATTAAAATGGTTTAATGTGGGAACTGTTTTAGAATTACATGTAATTTGATGTTAGTTCTATTAGAAATTGTAAAAGTTATAGAAGTAGAGCAATTTCTAGACACTTAAGAATTTACCATAATCAGTTTCTACATCTTCTACCTCCACAGTAAAGATATCACAATCTCCTCAAGTAGCTTATAGCATATTAGTTGTATAAGTTTCATGGTTTTGGTCAGCAAATACCTCTAGAGTAGAAAGATCAGTGGTTTTCCATCTTATCTTAACCCTCAACTGCCATCAATGTTTTCTGAAATTGTCATTACGTATTCAAATCATATTCCTCAAGATTCAAGTGTTCAAAAATTTGGTTTACATTTGTAGTGCTTAATAATGACTACGAACCACCACGCTATTAAACCTGATGATTGAGCACCTCTTTCGTTAGGAAAAATAGAGGTTTCTTCTCTGCACATCATTTGCTTTTGTTGAAAAAAAATAAATAAATTTAAGTGATGACTTTGGATCTAGATGTCTCCATTTCTTAAGTAGCAGATTTGTAGATTTGATCGACTAGTTTACACGGTAAAAAAATGGGGGTTTCTTGGGTAAACAACTACACTGTCGACCACCATGATTTTTGGCATCACAAGTTTTGATGAGGTGAAAAAAGAAAAAACTTGCAGACAGAAAGAAAGAATGAGAGGGGGAGAGAGATAAAGAAAAGGAGCGATATTTTTACTGAGAATATGAATATAATACATAGAAGGATATTTTGATCCTAAAAATTACTTGGTGGACTTAGGGCTGCACAAGAATTTTCAAAATACTGATGCCCACATAAATCTTAAAATTTGGAATCTAAAAAGGCCGAGGAAAAAACTATTTTGATCATATTGATTTCGTACCCTCAAGCATTTGCAATTTGTCCACCAGGAAGAAACTTTCATTGATATGCTTTCTAATGTATACCATCATCTACAAACTCAAAAAAAGATTTACTCTCTACCACAAAATCAAAGAAAAAAAGAAAATAAAAAAAGAAAATATCTAACACAGAAGTTTGGACCTTTTCCGGCCCGACATTAACTTGCCTCCCCAATAACTACAACAACGCCACTTTGCCGGCCGGACCCATTTTCCGGCGGTTGTGCAACTTCATCACCTCCATCTGTTGGACGTTCAGCCAATGAGTGCCGACAATTTGGGCACGACGAGTGCAGCACAAGCCACGTGTCTATACACCTCACATGGAAACTGTGATTACATTTCGGCAGCAACCTTATCTTCTCTCCATCCGCGAACTCCCCAAGGCAAATAGCGCATTCCGTCGCCGGAATGTCCACCCCCGACGATCCATAAACCGCCACCGGAATCTGACGCAAGGCGCGTTTTTTAAGGCCAGAGGCGGCGGCTAGCCGTGTCGCCGCTTGTTCCGGCGTCTCCAATTCAATCCCACGGCTGCAACGCAAAACGCAGCGTACAATCGAATTCAACCCAAGCGCACATAACAGTGCACACAACAAGGCTGCTAAAATGATCACCATGTTGGTGTCAAAATTCGCCTCGCTAATGTACGAATCACGGGTCTTGTTCCCATCCGGAGGCGGCATACTCGGCGGCGTGTCCAGCAGGCGCCGATGTAGATTTACCATTGCTAGTTGGGCCAACTGGACTAATTTGAAAAAAAAAAAAAAGGGTGTAGTAGGAGAATGTTTTGATCGAACCACTAATGGGTACAAATTTTAAAGGGATTTGACACTCAAAAAGGAAAGAAAAAAAAGCGAAGTAACATCCGTTTTTCTTATGGCAAAAGAGGGAGGCGGTGGTTTTACAGTCTTCTTGTTGAGATTCCAACTAGAAAAAGACGTGGAAAGGGCATCTTTCTTTTGCCACTCGGATAAGATAAAAGAAGACACTGGTAAAATTATTTCTGTGGCCCTGTGGGGGTGACTGCTATCCGAATAAGGGACCGTTTGCGGCACACGATTCCAACTTCTTAATCACAAAATGGTCCCTCTCTTAGCCACATATGTTACCTCCTTTTGAACACCCAAACCAAACAACAAAGCAACACATGATTAGACTAGAACAAGTACAAATTTACAGCCTCACCTCACCTTCCCCTTTCCCTACAATTCTTCATCGTCGTCGTCGTCGTCGTCGAGGCGGTAGCCACTGGTTTGCCTCTGGTTGGCAGTGCCCAAAAGTGGAGGAAGGCTTATGAAGTGATAGTAGTGTTTCAAGGGGTCCAAGAAATATATACATATATATAGATGTACAAAGTACTGGTACTACGTATATAT
Organism: Liquidambar formosana; assembly: GCA_039720395.1. Classification (NCBI taxonomy): domain Eukaryota; kingdom Viridiplantae; phylum Streptophyta; class Magnoliopsida; order Saxifragales; family Altingiaceae; genus Liquidambar; species Liquidambar formosana. Next base: position 49,421,962 of record CM077821.1, on the reverse strand, counting down.
GACAAGACAGACAATAGGAAAAGGTGAGATATTAATTTGCCTTACCGAATCATGATTTAGCATTATACTAATTCTAAATTCATCGTTCCAAATCCATACTCAATTATCCTGCCAGGGTTCCAGAGAATTGCAACCGTCCAGTTATGTGATCCCTATTAAGGCACAAAATTGGATACATTAGTGGGAAATTTTTGCTGCCAACATCTCACTTGATTGCGGCTAACTTTTGGCGTCATTGTTGGTGGATAAGTATAATTTGGGTAGAGAAAAATCTTGGTCACTATAAAAAAATATCTTTCTACCTTCCCTTTTTTTTTATTTATTTCAAACTGGATGCAGGCAAAGATCTTTACTTCTTTAAACAAGTGCTGCTGATGTTATACATTGATGGGTATGGAGGGGTTGTTTTTGTCATTCAATGAAAAGGCAGAGAGATAGGTAAGTTATTCAAATACCCCTCCCGATTTTGTTAAAAAGACGGCGATGGCCTTGTTGGCCATGACGTGGCAGTTTGTGATTACTGGGTGAGAAGGGATTTGCACTACCAAGAGAGGAAATTAAGCCCAAACCTTTTTTTACGCATTTTATTTTATTTTTATAGTAATTTCTCCGTGATGACCGGGAAGACGTTGATGGATGGGTCTTAAACTCTTAATTATGTTGGGAGTAGCCTAAGTTGCTTGTGGGTACGTGGACCCTCAAATGGATTAGTTTTTACGCGTGTGCCTTCTTGATTAACCTCATGGCCTTCAGGTTCCATCAAAGCTAATACACAAATCTGAACTACTCCTTAACCTCATATATTTATATTGTTAGGTAGGAGGAGAGAAAATAATATTTCCAAAAAAATTAAAAAAAAAGATTCTGCTGGAAGTTGGAACAATCCCGCATACTCTTTTTAATCTAATAATAAAGTACACGAATGACACTAGCAACCAAAACCAAAAAATTACCAACTTTGTGCTTAGGTGAACTGACATGGTGACTGGGGCCGAGCCCTTTTCGCCGCGGTGGTTAGGGTGCAAGATATTCCTCACACTCAACATGGCCGGTGAGGCGGTCATGATCCCAGCAATATTGACGAACCCAACCAACCCACATCATGATTAATGGGTTTCGGTCCCCTTAAGTTAGCCTCAATCAATGTCATAGCACAAATGATTTATAAGCCCAGTCATTTTTGCACTAATTAGACTGGCACTAGACCTACTGTGGGGTGATGAATCTCTTGAGCATGCAACCATCTAGGCCAAATCGATCCTTGTGCGGTGGGGCCTATTCAAGTTAGATACTCATAGCACACGTCCCCACAGAGCACTATGGGGCATGACTTGCATACAGTTCCTTCACATGTTACTAGGTTCTAATGCATCTTTTAATTATTTCATTATTGATTTAGTTTGTGCCATTGCGATTTTGCCCTGCAATAAAGATTCATGTACAAGAACTCACCAATTGACAGTGGATTGAGTTCTGCCCTTTGTAAATCTTGAGGGGTGAAGCGAGTGGTCTAAGAGTCTCTTGCTAGGTAAGAGGTCTTGAGATCCATTCTTACCACTTTTTTTCAAAGCCATCCGTATGAACTTTGATCTTGTAATTACCTGGTGTATGTGAGACGGGGATTGCATGTGACTAAAGAGATTAGTTAGGTGCAAAACATCTAAAACCTCCTTTTACACTTCATCAATTGTCATACTATTTTTGTATTCTATTTTGTGTTTTCCACTTTAAGCCATTGATAATGACATGGACAAGATTGACTATAGGGTTGCATGATAATTTGTGATGGTTTACTCCAATAGATAGCTCAATTGATAAAGAATCACGCCTCATGAAGTAGAGGTCTTGAGTATTGTAGTTTATTTTGTATATATTCACATTTTCCCCATGTCTCACTCTAACCCTCTTAATTGTTATCACCGTTTTCAAACTCAAAAAATTTAAATTATTCTCAACAATTACCTATACATTTATGAGTTATGAACTATTTATTTATTTTATATATATATATATATATATATTTTTTTTTTTTTTTTTTTTGCATTTTTTTTGCGATTTTGTTCTCTGCATACACATCATGATGCGTTCCAAAGTCTAACTTAAAGAATGATTCAAGTTCAAACAATAAAGGATCAAATTTAAAGTAGAGAGGTTATTTTGAGAATGCAATTTTATGAGATTTTCATTGGTGAGCGGAGAAAAATTCATTTGTAAATAGATTATATGCAGGTTAAACAAGCAATGGATTATCTTTGTCTGAATACATCATTAAATAAACGAGCTAATTTTGATCATACGTGCACCCACATGTTGAGAACCATAATTAACTTGAACATGATCGACATTTGATCTTCTTCCTTTTTTCTTATTTTTATTTTTTATTTTTTTGGGTAGAAGCAGCAGACCTTCATTCAATATTTATAAGAGAAACAGAGAAAAGCTAGAGGTTCAGGGAGCTCCAAAATGAGCATGACCTAGTTAATACATGAGTTAAGAAGGTCGATACAATTAGAATTAATCTAAAAACACTTTTAACAAGCTAGACTGCAACTTGGGCGGATGAACTCATCTAATCCAGTTGCTGAGTTGAGCAGCGTTTTGTGTTTATTGGCTTCTTGAGTTGAAAAACACCAATCAAACATCAATTTGGGTTGAACTTGGGCAGAGGGTTGAAGCCTTGAACCTATCTAATCGATCCGTTTGCATATATAATGTACATTTATTTGTTTTTAATTTTAATACTTGTACAGATGTTACATGTCAACTAATGATTAGCATGTGCATCTTAGATTTATAGAAGACATGTACAATCATTATTGTCACGCCCCGACTCGGAGAGTCGACACGTGGATAAAAGTCAAAGTAAAAAGGTGTACACGTGGATAAGTCAGAGTATAAAAGTTGCGGAAGACTTAGTCAAATCCACGTGTATTTTTTTTTATAAATATTTTTAATAATAATGGTGCCAGCTCATCAATAATACCCAAATAATTAATATGAAATGTTATGCTCACACATCATGCCCATAATAATATATGGTCTCAAAATAATGCCAACATCCCTGGCACATAGGTTGGATTCAAACTATTCAAGGTTCATTAAGTAATAATGGTAATAACAATAATAATAATAGAAATGTCCATACATCAAAATAACATAGTCTCTATGTAATGCACGTGCATCTATCCTCATCCATGACTATGTTAGTATGCCACCTTCAAGTTCCAACCTCAGATTATGCCACTAGGCATCCGCCATTGGCAAACCCTCACTCATCACCTGATCATCTGAAATAATAATAGGATGAGCTGCAAAGCCCAATAGGAAATATGTGTGGATTCTATACAATTAATATATGTGCAGATACATGGTATATGAATTATAATCATTTAATAACTCAAAATCAAATACCAGTCACAATTAAATACTTTGTGTGGGTTTTGAGTTAATTTCCCAAAATTCTCATAGTATCTCCAATTCCCAAGACTATGGGATCAAACCATGCATCAACCGTCGCTAATCACAGGTTACGTCGTCACGTCAACCCCCGGCTCAGCCAAGCACGAAAATAACCAACACCTACGCGGCGTTCTTCCTCGAGGGCTTCAGGGTCTTTCACCCAAGGGTACTTTACCCTGCTTGCTATTCGCGGAGTATTCTCAACGCAGGACACCACTTCATTGTGATGCCCCCACCCGTTTGATGCATACCAAGACCCAAGGTCCATATATCCAAAACATTTTCCATCATTCAAATAAATATCCGAGTGTCCAAAAGTATCCATAAACATGTTTGATAAATTTCTAGAATTTCAGTAACATTTCTAAAGCATTTCCAAGTAACCAACATTTATAAAGCATTTTTCCAAGATCCAAGTATCATGAAAATTCCACATATTTAACAGATATCTCACAATAACATTTAAACGAGTATATAACCATGTATCTTTAAGGAACAATATAAAACAGTCGTATCAAATGATATATTGAAGGATTCCATAAATTTTGAACAAGTAATAAAAATATTTGGTTATAAATCAGTGGGAAAATCCAAAAATATCATTAAGGCATTTAAAATCACATTTATAGAACAACACCATATTAAATGTAAAGAAGCCACATTTCCTACCTCAATTGCGAGCAATACCAACCCAAAATCACGTGATAGACACTGACAACGTGAATGCAGCGTTAATGCTCCCTAGGGTCCTCCCGAGGACCGATAAAATCTGATAATTATGCATACGTAATCTTTAGGTAAATTTAAAAATAAATATAACGCACTCAAAAATTACTATTGGCCTTCTAACAGTAAACTATGGTCCCAAAATCATCAAAATAATTTTTAAAACACTCTCTATAATTTCTGGGAATTTTCTGTAATTTTTGGAATTTTCTGATATTTTCTGGAATTTTTAATAAATATTAATTTGGCCAAAAAGTCAAACTACAGTCAAACTTGGTCAAAATGATCAACTAAGGGTCCCACATGGTAGGGCCCTCCAAGACGAGTCCAACGGTCAAATTTGGGGTTCATATGATTATCGTATGGCTTTTAAATGCGTGAGAACACGGTAAGGTACACAGATGCACCCACACAGGATCATAGACCTATGGGGTCATCTTCAACCTCCCGCGGGTTGAATTGTGTAACCGGGTTACACCGTGTGTTCAACGGGCCAACTTCGACGATTAATATCTCTCTTGTTTCTTAACCGTTTTCAGTGATTCAAGTGTCGAATCGAAGCTCATGCGGAGTACTACGTGCGACTATAAATTGTTCATTCAGAATCCTATAAAATCATATTCGTTTTTAAGCCTAAAGTTTCGGGTTTTCATGATCCAAAATTCTAAAATTTCTAAAACTTCAACCTACAGTCAATTTCTCTAAAATTTGACACTACCATGGTGTTCCTTGGTCCCAAAAACATAAAATATGATCATCCTTTCTAAGAATAACATAAGAAAATAAAATTGCATATACATATATATATATATACACAGTACTTGATATTTATGTATATATATATATATATATATATATATGAAATCAACGATAGAGGAGGTGAGGATTTTACCTCACTAAGAGAGCTCCACGAACTCAACCAAAAACCTCTACCAGACCACTCTGTTTTTTTCTCCTCTGTTCTTCCTCAATTTCTCTCTCTCTGTTGCTCTTTCTCTAACTCTCTATCTCGATCCCTCTATACATATAAATATAACCAAAGCAGATGCCAGTGGTAGGTGCAGCTAATGATTCCTCTATACATATATATATATATATCCAAAGCAACCGCAAGTGGTGGGTGCGGTTATGGGTGCGGCTAATGATCCCTCTAACATATATATATCCAAAGCAAATTGAAGTGGTGGGTTCAGCTAATGATCCCTCTATATATATAAATAATTCAGGTCATCACATTCTACCCCTCTAAAAAGAAATTTCGTCCTCGAAATTTGTACTAACCTCCCGAATCGAAAAGATGCGGATATTTTCCTCGAACATCTGACTCTAATTCCCAAGTTGCTTCCTCGATGCCGTGATGTTGCCAAAGAACCTTTACGAGAGAGATGACTTTATTCCTCAACACTTGTTCCTTGACGTCCAAAATCTGAATTGGTCGCTCTTCATATGTAACATTTTCTTGGAGCTGGATATCTGGTATAGATAGAACATGAGATGGATCTGGCTCGTATTTCCTAAGCATTGAGACATGAAAAACATCATGTACATTCCCCAACTGTGAAGGTAAAGCCAACTGGTAGGCCACTTCACCCTTTTTATCAATAATCTCGAAAGGACCAACATATCTCGGTGCTAGCTTGCCCTTCTTCCCAAATCGAAAAACGCCTTTCCTAGGTGACACCTTTAAAAACACAAAGTCCCCAACTTGAAACTTCAAATCTGTCCTACGCTTGTCTGCATAACTCTTCTGTCTACTTTGTGCAGTGCGTAAACGATCACGAATGATCTGAATCTTTTCTGTTGTTTCTTTCACTAACTCTGGTCCAAGAAGACTGCTTTCTCCAACTTCTGTCCAACATACAGGAGATCGACACGGTCTCCCATATAATGCCTCGAACGGTGCCATGCCAATGCTAGCCTGATAACTGTTATTGTAGGCGAATTCTGCTAAGGCCAAATGTTTACTCCAACTACCTCCGAAGTCCAAGACACAAGCACGCAACATATCCTCGAGAATCTGAATGGTACGCTCTGATTGTCCATCTGTTTCTGGATGATGAGCCGTACTGTGATGAAGTTGTGTTCCTAAAGCTTTATGTAACGTACGCCAAAACTCGGCGACAAAACGAGGATCTCTGTCGGATACAATAGAAACTGGGGTTCCATGGAGTCTAACGATCTCATTAATGTACAGCTGGCTTAAGGTACTCAATGAATCTCCGACCCGAATAGGCAAGAAATGTGCTGACTTCGTCAACCGATCCACGATCACCCAAACTGCATCATGACCCTGTCGTGTACGAGGTAACCCTGTGACAAAATCCATTGTGATGTACTCCCACTTCCATTCTGGCACTGGTAATGGTTGTAGTAAACCTGCTGGTCTCTTATGCTCCGCTTTCACTTGTTGGCACGTGAGACACCGTGAAACAAATCTTGCGACGTCCTTCTTCATACCGCTCCACCAAAATTGTCGTTTCAGATCCTGATACATCTTCGTACCGCCTGGATGAATAGAGAACCTAGAACGATGAGTCTCACTAAGAACATCTTCACGAATCTGACCAGTAGGAATGTAAATCCTGCCCATGAATCGTACACTGCCATCACTAGAAACTAACCAACCTTCTGGTGCAGTACCCTGAGTTATCGAATTACGAATGGCCATGCATTCTGGATCGCTTTGTTGTGCCTCTATCACTCTGGTGATGAGATTAGGTTGTGCAACTAGATTGCTCAAATGAGTTGTGAAAGCATCTTTATTGGGGTGTAATTCAAAATCCTTGAATGCAACCCACATCTTCCACCGTTGAACTGCTAAACAGCTCATCATTGCTTGTGACTTCCTGCTCAAGGCGTCTGCTACAACATTCGCTTTACCCGGATGATAATGAAGTGAAAAATCATAATCATCAAGGTATTCCATCCATCTACGTTGCCTCATATTCAATTCTTTCTGTGTAAATATATACTTCAAACTCTTATGATCAGAGTATACATCAAATTTCTCACCATACAAATAGCATCTCCAAATCTTCAATGCAAAGACCACTGCTGCTAACTCCAAGTCGTGTGTTGGATAGTTCACCTCATGCGGTTTCAACTGTCGAGAACCGTATGCCACAACACGCCCGTGCTGCATAAGAACGCATCCTAACCCTCGATATGAGGCATCACAATATACATCGTAACCTTCACCACTAGTAGGAACAATAAGAACTGGAGCAGTAGTCAACCTCTTTTGCAACTCCTTGAAAGCTTCCTCACAAGCATCATCCCAAATAAATTTCGCGCCCTTCTTTGTCAATTTTGTCAACAGTGCAGCAATGCGAGAGAAATTATCGACGAAACGACGATAATAACCAGCTAATCCCAGAAAACTGCGAATCTCTGTAGCATTGGTCGGTCTTCCCCAATTAAGAATTGCCTCCACTTTTGCTGGATCTACTGAGATGCCTTCCTCAGTAATCACGTGGCCTAGAAACTTCACTTCATGAAGCCAAAATTCACATTTCTCTCTCTTTCCATATAACTTATGCTCCCTCAATATTTGCAACACTTTCCTAAGGTGCCTCTCATGCTCTTCTTGCGTCTTTGAGTATATGAGAATGTCGTCCACAAACACCACGACAAACTGATCCAAGAATGGCTTAAACACCCGGTTCATCAGGTCCATGAATGCTGCTGGTGCATTCGTCAAACCGAACGGCATCACCAAAAACTCGTAGTGCCCGTAGCGAGTTGCAAAAGCTGTCTTTTGGATGTCTTCCTCTCTGACTCGAAGCTGATAATAGCCAGAGCGCAAATCAATCTTTGAAAAGAAATGCGACCCCCTTAACTGGTCAAATAAATCATCAATGCGGGGCAAAGGATAACGATTCCTAATTGTAGCTCTGTTTAGCTTCCTATAGTCTACGCACAATCTGAAAGAACCGTCCTTCTTCTTAACGAACAATACTGGTGCACCCCATGGCGAAGTGTTAGGACGAATAAAACCTTTACTCTCCAACTCTGAGAGCTGCTTTTTCAACTCTGCTTGCTCTGCAGGAGCCATCCTGTATGGAGCAATAAAAATAGGAGATGTGCCTGGATATACCTCAATGGTAAAGTCTAACTCTCTTTTAGGAGGTAGACCTGGCAACTCTTCTGGAAAGACATCTGGAAATTCCCGTACAACAGGAATATTTTCCAATTTAAGCTCAACATGTTCCTCCAACTCCAAGGCTGCCAATGAGCTAAGCAGACCTGCAATTTGAATACGGCGAGCAATCTTCTTTGATTGAGGAAAAGGAAGAGAAACACTTCTTTCTCCGTAGAAGTGTAAAATAGACCCATCCATTTTATGGAGAGTCACCTTTTTCTGGAAGCAATCAATAATTGCATGGTACGACGATAACCAATCCATGCCTAAAATCACATCATAACCAGAAATACCTAGAGCAATGAGATCTACCGTTAACTCCTGATCACCAATTCGAATGAAGCAGGAACGACAAATCACACTTGTTTGGATACCCACACCCATTGGTGAGTCAACACTGAGCACGTGTCCCAAGGGCTCAAATGTCAAACCCAAATGAGAAGCACAAGAAACATCTATAAAGGAATGTGTGGCACCCGTATCAATTAATACTCGAACCCATGAACTATAAAGAAGAAATGTACCTTCCACGACTGCATTTGATGTCCCAACACCTGGTGGAATCAAAGCGAATACCCTGCCTGTAGTATTTGCACTATGCCCTCCTCCTCTAGGCTGTTGGGTCTGAATTGGGCGAGTAGTCGAGGCTTGCTGAGATCCTTGTGATCGAGAGAACTGGCGCTGGTTTTGTTGTTGTTTATGCTGTTGTTGTAAGCCAGATTGTATTGTGTGTGGAGGGGATCGTTGGTTCCCAAAAGATGGGCAGTCAATCTTAATGTGTCCTGGTTGTCCGCACTGATAACAAATGATTTGTCCACTAGAATTCCTCCCAGGCAGAGTAGGAGGTTGATAAGGGTAACTCCTTTGTCGCCCATCTGAGGACCCATAACTAAAACTACCACCGCTACCCTGACCTCGATTTACGCGCCGTCCTCCTGAGTGATACCCATCAGATTGCTGACTCTTACCCTGCTTCTGGCTAAAGCTCTGATCTTTCTGGTCCCCACTTCTAATTCTCTGTTTGTCCCTTATCTTCTTGGAGTCTTCTAAAGTCGCCTCCACTTCCGTGGCGCTGTCAACTAGCTCTGTATAATTTCGAATCCTACTTCCTGCAACAAGGTCTCGAATCTGAGGCCTCAATCCCCATTGGAACCTTTTTGCTTTGTCAGCTTCCGTTGCCACGATAGATGTAGCATAACGAGAAAGTTCTGTGAAGCGTGCATCATACTCTGCCACCGAAAGATTCCTTTGTACCAGGTTTAGAAACTCTTGTAACTTCTTATCTCGATATGATTCTCTGAGATATTGGTTTAGAAACACACCCTCAAACTGTATCCAGGTCATGGCTCCCACATCTTGAGAGCGCACCACCTGCTGCCACCAAAAGTCACCATCACCCCGTAGGTAATGAGAAGCAAACTCTACCTTATACTCCTCGGGTATACCAACAATCTTAAGTAGCTTGTGGACCTCTAGAAGCCAAATTTCAGCTTCCTGCGGATTTGTCTCACCACGAAAAGTAGGAGGATCCATCCGCCGAAAATTCTGAAAATGTGTAGCCTTGGTTAATTGTGTGTCAGGAACTGCAGCTCTAAGAGTAGGCTGCTGAAGTATCTCGTTCTGACGTTGCAATAGGGTAGTCAACTCCCGTATAGCATCAGTCATATCGCCCCTTTCTTCAGTATGAGGAGCGGAAACTCCACCTCTAGTTCTAGCTTGTGAGGTGTGAGAAGGCTCAGGAGAAGATCTATCTCGAGCACGTGGCATCCTATAAAAATCATTTAGTAAATATTCGAAACTATCTATCAAATACTCACGTTAAAAAAAAACAACTGGGATTGTGTAAGTTACAAAAATCACGTCAAAATGTTAATAAAATTGTAATATTCCTCTAATTTCTTGATGTCTACCCACAAGCCTATGTATGATGCATGAGACACTCCTAACTCACCTAATTGACACATATGAAGTGCATGTAATCCCAATTCGGATCTACTAATGAGCTTTGATACCAAAAATTGTCACGCCCCGACTCGGAGAGTCGACACGTGGATAAAAGTCAAAGTAAAAAGGTGTACACGTGGATAAGTCAGAGTATAAAAGTTGCGGAAGACTTAGTCAAATCCACGTGTATTTTTTTTTATAAATATTTTTAATAATAATGGTGCCAGCTCATCAATAATACCCAAATAATTAATATGAAATGTTATGCTCACACATCATGCCCATAATAATATATGGTCTCAAAATAATGCCAACATCCCTGGCACATAGGTTGGATTCAAACTATTCAAGGTTCATTAAGTAATAATGGTAATAACAATAATAATAATAGAAATGTCCATACATCAAAATAACATAGTCTCTATGTAATGCACGTGCATCTATCCTCATCCATGACTATGTTAGTATGCCACCTTCAAGTTCCAACCTCAGATTATGCCACTAGGCATCCGCCATCGGCAAACCCTCACTCATCACCTGATCATCTGAAATAATAATAGGATGAGCTGCAAAGCCCAATAGGAAATATGTGTGGATTCTATACAATTAATATATGTGCAGATACATGGTATATGAATTATAATCATTTAATAACTCAAAATCAAATACCAGTCACAATTAAATACTTTGTGTGGGTTTTGAGTTAATTTCCCAAAATTCTCATAGTATCTCCAATTCCCAAGACTATGGGATCAAACCATGCATCAACCGTCGCTAATCACAGGTTACGTCGTCATGTCAACCCCCGGCTCAGCCAAGCACGAAAATAACCAACACCTACGCGGCGTTCTTCCTCGAGGGCTTCAGGGTCTTTCACCCAAGGGTACTTTACCCTGCTTGCTATTCGCGGAGTATTCTCAACGCAGGACACCACTTCATTGTGATGCCCCCACCCGTTTGATGCATACCAAGACCCAAGGTCCATATATCCAAAACATTTTCCATCATTCAAATAAATATCCGAGTGTCCAAAAGTATCCATAAACATGTTTGATAAATTTCTAGAATTTCAGTAACATTTCTAAAGCATTTCCAAGTAACCAACATTTATAAAGCATTTTTCCAAGATCCAAGTATCATGAAAATTCCACATATTTAACAGATATCTCACAATAACATTTAAACGAGTATATAACCATGTATCTTTAAGGAACAATATAAAACAGTCGTATCAAATGATATATTGAAGGATTCCATAAATTTTGAACAAGTAATAAAAATATTTGGTTATAAATCAGTGGGAAAATCCAAAAATATCATTAAGGCATTTAAAATCACATTTATAGAACAACACCATATTAAATGTAAAGAAGCCACATTTCCTACCTCAATTGCGAGCAATACCAACCCAAAATCACGTGATAGACACTGACAACGTGAATGCAGCGTTAATGCTCCCTAGGGTCCTCCCGAGGACCGATAAAATCTGATAATTATGCATACGTAATCTTTAGGTAAATTTAAAAATAAATATAACGCACTCAAAAATTACTATTGGCCTTCTAACAGTAAACTATGGTCCCAAAATCATCAAAATAATTTTTAAAACACTCTCTATAATTTCTGGGAATTTTCTGTAATTTTTGGAATTTTCTGATATTTTCTGGAATTTTTAATAAATATTAATTTGGCCAAAAAGTCAAACTACAGTCAAACTTGGTCAAAATGATCAACTAAGGGTCCCACATGGTAGGGCCCTCCAAGACGAGTCCAACGGTCAAATTTGGGGTTCATATGATTATCGTATGGCTTTTAAATGCGTGAGAACACGGTAAGGTACACAGATGCACCCACACAGGATCATAGACCTATGGGGTCATCTTCAACCTCCCGCGGGTTGAATTGTGTAACCGGGTTACACCGTGTGTTCAACGGGCCAACTTCGACGATTAATATCTCTCTTGTTTCTTAACCGTTTTCAGTGATTCAAGTGTCGAATCGAAGCTCATGCGGAGTACTACGTGCGACTATAAATTGTTCATTCAGAATCCTATAAAATCATATTCGTTTTTAAGCCTAAAGTTTCGGGTTTTCATGATCCAAAATTCTAAAATTTCTAAAACTTCAACCTACAGTCAATTTCTCTAAAATTTGACACTACCATGGTGTTCCTTGGTCCCAAAAACATAAAATATGATCATCCTTTCTAAGAATAACATAAGAAAATAAAATTGCATATACATATATATATATATATACACAGTACTTGATATTTATGTATATATATATATATATATATATATGAAATCAACGATAGAGGAGGTGAGGATTTTACCTCACTAAGAGAGCTCCACGAACTCAACCAAAAACCTCTACCAGACCACTCTGTTTTTTTCTCCTCTGTTCTTCCTCAATTTCTCTCTCTCTGTTGCTCTTTCTCTAACTCTCTATCTCGATCCCTCTATACATATAAATATAACCAAAGCAGATGCCAGTGGTAGGTGCAGCTAATGATTCCTCTATACATATATATATATATATATCCAAAGCAACCGCAAGTGGTGGGTGCGGTTATGGGTGCGGCTAATGATCCCTCTAACATATATATATATCCAAAGCAAATTGAAGTGGTGGGTTCAGCTAATGATCCCTCTATATATATAAATAATTCAGGTCATCACAATTATCTTCCTAATTAAATGCCAGCCTTTGTGGCTTAGTGGTATAGTATGAGAGTGGATGGGGATTTAGATGGTTGAAGATTTAGGGATCAATTTCCCCCTTCATTGGAACCTAAAGAAAATAAAAAATTTTCCCAATTGTAATATATTTTTAAGAATTAAAACAAACTAACCCATATAAGTTGCCCAACCCAATTAACCTAGCCTAAAAAAATTAAGTTCGGATTGAGTTTGGGTTAGATATAGTCGGACAAAAACACATTAAAATTGGAGGTTTTTTCCCTTCAAGTTGAGCTTGAGCTCTTGATCCGCCTAGGAAATTAAAGCACCTAATATAAATCCATTATTCTCTATCCAAATCGGGTTAATACTATACATTAGGAGTTATATCCTATGTATTAGTTTAATGTACCATGTAACTTACTAATACACGAGATACTATTTCTAATACAGATATTAATATAAACTACATCAACGCCTATATAGAATAATATAAGTTATATGAGTTATACCAACATTACTTACATAATTATCATCCTTCATGGCACTAATGATGAATGAAGAAGTGGATGGCCTAGAAATAATAGCCTGCCGTGTAGAACGGCATAAGTTCCAAGTACACGCGAAATATCCGACTTCATAAATTGGCAACAGAAGGTACCATTTGATGGTTTCGCGCCTTTTTTATCCTGTCCTTCTCACTCCATCATTTCAAACTGGAGAAGTTTCTCTTGCAAGTTTCACAGTACTTTCTCTCTCTAGGGTTTGCGGGATGAAGAAAGCAGCAAGAAAGTCTACCACAGGAGCAGAAAATGGACGAAAATCGGTACCTCTTCGTCATTTCCCCCCTGTTTTTTCTTCGGATTGTCTGAATTTAGCTTACCATTCTGTCTGGTTCCTCTGAAAATTGAGGAAAAATAGCGAAATATAATTTTTTAACCTAATTTCTTAGGTTGTTCTAGTTTTTGGAAAGCATAAGAATTCACCTCACCTAAGCTTTTGTTTGGATCTTCGAAAACTTGTGGAAAAGGAGAGGGAAGCGCTTGAAAATGCTTCATAAAGGAATTAATTTCTTAGTAATTTTTAGCATTTTTCCTTTCCTTTTCCTCACTGTTTTCCAGAACCAAACGAAAACTTTCATATAGTTTATCACCGAGATAGAATTTGTAATTTGTTTCTATCGTTCCATACCATAAGCGAAAAATAGCCCTAGATATCTCCTTACTGAAAACACAAAAATTTAACCCCCAAAAAAAAAAAAACACAGATTGACATTTGTGGCAATCCTTGGTGGTAATCATGGTGCTGATTTTATTGATGACCTAGGCGGACCCCAAGATGGTCCTTTAATGAATGGAGTTAAACCATTTAGAAGTGTGCGGCTCCTTATTTCAGACCATTGAAACAGTATTACAAACAATTGGGATTTGTAGTAGGATTGGTTCAATGCAAATGGGTTTTTGATAAGAAAAAAAAAAGGGCAATAGTTAAACTAATTCTTGTTCAGTCTCATGAGTTTCATTACTTGATTGGGTTTTGAATTGAGGCTATAGGATCAGTCCTCTTCTAATTTAGAGCCTAAAGAATTGGCTTAGAATGTCATGAAATTAATAAGCTGCGTTTTAATGGCATTGGGAATGAGGTCGGTTGCTTTGGTTCCCCCCCCCTCCTCCTCCTCACATTTCCCTTTAGTTCTCTTAATTAGGTAGGTTGCTAAATTCGGTAGTGGTCCTTGGAGATATACTCAACATATTGGAGAAATGCTGGTTCTCTTTGTAGCTTTTCTCAAGCTCTCAAATATTTTATCACATATACAGGCAAAAACTAAGGGAGGCAAATACTATTTGAAATATTTTGCAGTGAGTTTTATCCCCATTATTTGATCCTTTTTTCCCCTGTTCTTGCATTACCCTTTTTTTACAACTATCATCCATGTCATTATCTCTCTTCCACTTGTTCTTTCCGGCCTTCGACTTGCACCTACATGCTTCTTCGTGCCAGTATATTAAGATTTGGTAGGGAAGATCATCAACAGATAAAATAATGTCTGAGTATCTTTATAATTGACCCTTGTACTCTTTAACACTTGCAGGCTTAGTCATAAACTTTCATGAGTGCATTCTATTATATATTAACCTTTGCTAGCGCTTTTTCTAACATTCCATCTTAAGAGCATGAGGCACTGTCTAAAACTCACTGAACAAACATCCCCCCTTCTGGCATTCTGGTTTGTTTAATATTCGAACTCTGATAATTGATGGAGCTATCTGCAATTATCAATGGGCTTTTACATGAGCCTGTATGTTTCAAGATATTGTTATCAGATCCTTGCGCTTATAGAGTTCTATCGATTTTCTAAACAATCCATAATTTTTCACTTCGATACTTTAGGTGCCAAAGTGATTGAACTAGTGAGGCTACATCTGCTGATTTCAAAATCTAAATGACAGCTATTCTGTGAAGGAGAAGGATTTGGCTGATTTAACTTAAGTGGCTATTAAAAGTGTAGCAATTAAGTGTTTTGGACTTGTTGGTGAAAGATGAAGTCAATCTTGATTATGCAGGTGATAAATGGAACAAAAATACAAAAAGTGGAACCGCAAATAGAAATATGCCATAGGAGCAATAACAAAACCTTCACTTATGCTGGTTGTTTTTTGTATGGGTGCTAATGTTACTAGTTATCTAACACAACTAACAGAAAGGCACTCTCTTGTTCTTCTTATTTAATGAATTTATACAGGTTGGTAATTTCAGTACTAGATTTTCCTTGCCATCTTTTGTAAAGCGAGTGGAGAAGCTCACGGATGTGCAGAAAACTGCAATAAAGAGGATGGGATTTGGCAATCTTCTCCAGATGCCTAATCTGACACTTAACAAAAATCTTTTAGTTGAATTGATGGAAAGATGGAATTGTGAAAAGCTTGCCTTTGTACTTCTCCCTGGTGAGATTACGATAAATCTCATGGATGTTGCAGTTATTCTGGGACTACGTGTGACAGGTGACCCTGTATTCCTTAAGGAAGATGAACCATTTTCACAATTAGAAAAAGAGTACGGTGCTTCTCTTTGGAAGAGGAAGATCACAATTACATCACTCGATAGTCGACTTGAGTCCCTTGGGGGGATAGTTAATGACGATTTTATTAGGTCGTTTATATTGTATACATTCGGGACATTTCTTTTTCCAAATGCAAATGGAAAAGTGGATTCCCGTTATCTTTCCCTACTCAGTGACTTGGATAATGTGTGTCAGTATGACTGGGGTTCTGCTGTTCTTGAAGACCTGTTTATGTGGTTGTGCAAGAGAAAAGAGAATAATGTACAATATGTAGGAGGTTGTCTTTTATTTCTCCAGGTAAGATTCTGTGTTGTATTTTTCCATTTAATGCCTTTTATTCTTGGGGTTCAGTAGTTTGAATCCCTGTAGTTTTTTGTGTAAAACTATTGATCTCTGTTATACTGTTGTGAACAGATTTGGTCTTATGAGCATATTGACATTGCTCGACCTAGTTTGCTGGATTGCTTCTTGACAATTCCTCGTGCATGCCGATGGGAAAACAGCAGGTCTCATCAAAGACAATGGTTCACTACTAAGTTTAAGGAACTACAGGAAAATCAGGCAATGGGATCATTTGCTATAATTTGTCACACTTATAGGAATTTCTTCGTAGTTTGCATTGCTTACTAGTTGCCATTAGTGCTGTAGGTTCTTCACATGAACGTATTTTGGTTGAAGCAACAGAAAGATGTTTTCTCATACAGTACATCCCAAAATTGCTAATGATGATATTCAAAGTGTCAAAGTCATGACACCATTTGCTATGGGAGCTCATGATACATCACATTGAAGTTGTTTTCTTTTATATTAGTTAGTTGCTAACAACTTTATTATTCATGTGTCAGATAATTTGGAAGCTTCAACTGACTTCAGAAGAGTCAGAATTGGATATTATAAAGGAGTTATTAGAGGCAAAAAATGACATGAAGGAGCTTCCTAGACCACAATACTCTTCAGCTGATGTTTCAGGTTTTGATGTGAGTTCTTTATTTTACCACAGAACGGAGCTTCTCACACCAGAACAACTTTCAGGAAATGATTTGGTTGTTAAATGTTAATAGGAGTTTTTTCTTGTTTGAAGTATTTCTATAATTTTTTTTAGGCATGATTTATTTTGCTCAACAGGAGGCTATTGAATGCGGGAGAATTGGGTCTCAATTGATGGATCAACAGGTTGCCGAACTGGATTATGAATCAGAAATGGAGATAGTCAGAGAAGAGGTCAGCGTACAAGAAGACATGGAGCAGCAGAGGGCATCACAAAATGTACCAGAAGTGCTAATAGATCCCATGGAATCTCCATCTACATCTGATTGCATGTCACAGATAGAAAAGGGGCACGGGGAGCATCCATCGACAACACTAGTCTCTTCCCTGAATTTTACCATTGGCAACGTGAGTTTCTATATACTTTTTTCCTTGCCTTCTATGTGTTTTATTTCCCATCATTATATTGTTTGGAACTCAATAATCTTGTTTATTCAGGAGGATGACTTGAGAACAAGAAATCATATATTAGAAGCACAAATGACGGAATTGAAGGAGGAGATAGATGAACTTAAAAGAGAAAATGAAATATTAAGAAGCCAGCTATTGTCCAGTCCCCCATTAGAAGAGCAGAATGTGGAATTGAGGAGGGAAGTGGACAATCTGAGAAGAGAAAACCAACTTCTAAGCTTGTCTGCAAATAACCTTGTCATTCGACTAGAGAGGCTTGTATTTGATGAGGACATAAATGCCACCGTAGAAACATAGCCTTCCTTAAGAAGGTAACAGAAGGTATTGCCTACATCAAATGGGCCCTCATTTATTTAGATAGATTTCATTTTTTCCTTTCGATGTTTTCAATTGCTGAATTTCCCAGAAAATATTTTACTTAACCCATTAACCCTTCTTAAGGATGATATATATATTCAACATTTTGTGTGCCTCCGTCCTCCGGATCCACTTCATGCTTCCAATACTCAAAAACCTAGTGCCAACACGTGCTTAAGCCCATTTTGGAGTTTCTTTATGATGAAATACAGTGATGACTTAGAAAGAGTACATTGCTTTCTGCTGGCAAAATTGCTTGTACATCCCAGGAAGGTATGTATCCAGATTCCAGAAATAAAACTTCAGCCCATGTTACGTCTTCTTAGCAAGAAGACTCAAATTACTTATTTGTTCATATGTAGCAACTAGGTCTTGTAAATTTTCACCATAATGCTTGTGTAAAGAATGTAATTAATTAGTTATGGATAGTGCTGCATTATTTTGTTATTGTATTTTCCATGGCTCATTTTTCTTCACGGCAGAGGTTAAATGTTCATAACTTTGGTTATGTCCGTAGGCCTTGTGATCACATTAGTGCACCTATGGGAAATATTTTGCTTCCAACACCAATGATATGGGTGAAACCAAAATATATAATATACTTTGTAAAGAAAATTTCTTAAATTCTCTGTAGTTCTATGCACTGGGAAGTGGCTTCCTTTTTTGTTTTGGGATATTCTTGTAAATGGTCCAGAATAATTGCCTTATTCATCTCATATTATGCCAAATTTGAAATGCAATTTTTCTTCCACCAGGCTTATTCATTTTAATTTTTGTGGATGTTACTGACTCATTTTCTTAAGATAAATTATATGAAAAAGAACCTGATACTCCAAATCACACCATACATTAGTTTGCGTAGAGAGAGCTCAGGTGATGCGTGGCATCTCCAGATACATTTTTATGAAAGAGCTAGTGTATACCAATATTGAAACTATAATGATAGCCCACTTATCTAATAATCAGCATGAACTCATATTCCTTCCATGATTTTGTATTCCATCAAAACAAAATAAGCCTTGATATAACTCTCCAGCTGGTTCTCCAAATGTTGACATATTTTTAACTTTTTTGACATATCTCTCTCCGGATCAACCCAAGGGCCTGTTTGGTTATTAATTTTATAGGGGATTAATGTTTAAATATTTATGAAATGTCTTTGTTTATTAATTTGTGCTCTCGTTTGTGGTGATGATTGGCTCCCAATCACTTTTCCCGTCGCTCCTTGAATTTTGACCTATGAAATCTACCTTTCGGTCGGATCAAACCTCTTGAGATTAACTGACAAGAGTGCAGCTGCTATGATACCGCCCACACCTATTTTTTTTAAACCTTTTTCCCCAGCAATCCAAAGTCCTAAGGTACATATCACGTCTATCATTTTAATCACTTCAAATTCGTGCTACTAGAATAAATGGGTCCTCGGGCATGGTTCAAAGCTGACAGAAATTTTTTTTGAAGATTGTTCAGGAGAGAATATCAAAATTCGAACCTTAAATAGTTCATATTTGATGATGAAATTTTGTATGTAGGAGTGTTGAAGAATCTTTATATCCAATTCTTAAACGTGGTGCAATATCCCTTAAAACAAGAGTTCATCATGTGGATGCTCTCATGGTAGCTTTTTTTCTTCAATAATGTGATGGTTTCCGATCGAACGAACCAGGACCCAAGGGCCAAATGTCCAATTGTTTTCCATTGTTTCACTGGCTAATGGCATAAAAATCAGGTGGCCAGGCCACTGGTAGGACCACTAATTAAGTCGACCAAGAAGAAAGAGGAAGATATATAGTGCAAGCATAGATATATCCTGTAGGGATACAAACATATCCACCACTCTTTATTTTTTAACCTTAGCTAGTCAGAGACCCAAAATACACATACACCAACCTAAACAACACGCACCAACCAACTCCATGACATACTTTTTACTCCTAGGGAGAAAACAGAAGAAAAAAACACATAGACTAAGACACTAACAACAGGAAACTCCCTCAAGTGAAGCCGCCCATCTTATTCTGACTACTACTACATCTTGCGGAGCTAAGCAGTCCATCCATCACACTAGCTTCACGCTGCAACAAAATAACCAATGTAAGTAAAATATATAGAGAGAGAGAGAGAGAGAGAGAGGGAGAGCGTAAAATGCTACATATATACCTGTTGCAGTCAGTGGAGGGGCTGATCTTGTAAGGAATGCTAACCCCACATTTGGCAGGAAGCCCAGCTGCGAGACCAAGGTTGTAACCAGTGTAAGAAACGCCGCTAACAGCCGATTTCAAGCACCGGCAAACGCTCTGGCG
The DNA here is from genome assembly GCA_039720395.1 of Liquidambar formosana. Classification (NCBI taxonomy): domain Eukaryota; kingdom Viridiplantae; phylum Streptophyta; class Magnoliopsida; order Saxifragales; family Altingiaceae; genus Liquidambar; species Liquidambar formosana. The sequence goes on along the minus strand of CM077821.1, from coordinate 49,401,832 downwards.
GTCCGGCGTGGTCTTAGCGGCAGCGTACAGGGATTTAACCCCTCCACAGCAATTAGCAGGCACTGCACCACCGTTGGTCACGTAGGGGATGCATGGGGTCAGGCTCCTCACCACCTGACCACATGTTATGGCTGATTCAGCATAGGGTGCAACCACCACCATGCACATGAGCACCACGCAGACCAGCTTAAGCACGCTAAAGCTAACCATGATGACTACAGTCCACTCTTCTTGAAGGATAGAAAGAGAAACCCTTCACCTTTGACACCTATGTTTGGGTAGTAGAGTGAGTTTGTATTTAGGACTTGTTTGGTGTAGGGTTTATATAGACACAAGTGAGGGTGTTTTTACTGGGGCGTATTGGTGGTAGGTTGCCAGTTGGGTTTAATTAAGTGCCTTGATGTTTTCTTGCCTTGTTCAGAATTACGTACGGATAGGCATCCCTTTTTTTCTTTCTTTTCCCTTTACTACTACCGGGTGTATGGTTGAACGAGTTAAATGCTGTCGCAGTAGAAAATCTTGACCCAACGAATAAATGGGAGTTCTCTACTCCCAATAGCAGATTCTAATCAGAGAAAGTATATGTCAAGTATGTCATAGAGTGCTGCTACGTATACCAGCAACATCTATCAGATTCATCCTTTTCCATTCTTTTTTTTTTGCTTTTTTTTTGGCTAAGTACTCCGTATCAGATTCACCGGTTCATTGAGTTTAATTTCACAACTCCTTTGTAAGTTCAAAACAAGAAATACTCAATTTTTGTAATCACTCTCGTAAAGATGGGTCTTTTTAAAAAAAATTTTTTTTATTACTTTTCCAAAATGTATGTCTATGTTAAAGAGGTTTGTTCATGTTAAAGAAGTGAGGACATGGATTAACTTCTCCAAGGGGGACCTACTCGACATTTTAGAGGGAGGAGGTGACCCAACGCTAGGTCTCCATTTGCCTAGTGGGGTCATTTTTGCGAGAATCGGCGTAGCAGAGATGAATTAATGTGACGGATGGCTGCTAAGATGGGGCTCCATTATAGTTGACCTATAAATTCAATTCAAGGGAGACGAGTTAAATGCAAGCAGATCAACCCTCCTTTTCTTTTTTTCTTTTTTTTTTTTTTTTTTTTTTTTTTTTTTTTGGTGGTGAAAAGGAACGTGCATTAAAATAGATAAGTTATACATAGTTCTGGGATTAAATCCCTCTAGCTACAGTATCAATAATACAACAAAAATAGTAAAGGCCATAGTCATGAGATGTCCTTTTTTTTTTTTTTTTTCCTCTTTGCCAACTCATTTTGAGCACTTGTTAGCTTTCCGGTAGTTATGTTTCAACGTCACTTCCCAATATATGTCGAGGAGTAAGTTACAATCGTATATAAGTGCACCATGTGGGTAAAATTCATTACAGTGGGAGGAAACCAAAGTAATCACATCTTGTGCATCAACTTCTATTTGTAGTCTCTTTATGCTTTTGTTATAATATGCTAAATGAAGCCCCCATCACGAATGGCCTCCCATATAACTTTAATTTTAAATATAACAAAGGGTATTTTAGAAAAATTACGATAATTATAGTATTTGTTTTGATTTTTTGAATTGATCAAATATTTTGAGATTCTTGAGAAGGAAAATGTTGTCAAAGAAACCGGGACATAGACAATATTACTAAAAAAACAATAAAAAATAATAGAAAGTGTTTTCATTTAGAGTCTGTTTAGCATGATCGATAGTTTGTTATTTAATTTTTGTGAATGACAAACAAGTATTAATTCAACATGTGAATCTCATTTATGCTTTGTACACACATGTTTGGGTGTTTTGATTAAGCTGCATCGTCACGGAAGTGATTTCCTAATAAGTTAGAGATCAATTAGCATGATAGCCTGTCAATACTTTTTTTGATTATCTCTCACATGCAAACATGTATTTAACATTGCATCTCAATTCTATATATTTTTTAGGTACATGTTTTTATGCTGGGAGGTGTTTGTCATTATAAAAAAAAAACCACTGTGTGAATGTTTTCCAATCATTGAAGTAGGGGTAACTCTTACCTTGGGGAATTGTAGACTGGTCGGCTTATGGGAAAACAATTACACTTAGTAATCATTGTAAATTAAGTTAGTAGTCATTTGCTAAGAAGTTAGTAACATTTAGCACTTGTAATTTTTTTTCTGCAGCCCCATGAATCTAAAATTCCCCCTTCTTACCTATTGGCTATTACCAAACAAAATAAATAGTTAAATAGGGTAGGTCTCTCAATAAATGAAAGTCATACTACCAACAGCAGGGTAAAAGCGCGTCTCCTTAAGGTACTTGTCCTTGTGCTTCTGTGCACGTGAATGGGCTCCAGATTAATCGTAGGTAGCATGCTCCACTCTCAAGTAGAAAGCACAATGGTTGGTTAATGGATCACTTTAGTTAATCCAAAGTTCAGAAGACGTGGAGAATTGAATATATTGATGGAAATTAATGTAATTTACCTCGGATTATTTTTCTTTCCCTCTTTTTCTAGCTTAGCCTTTTCTTTAGGGAAATTCGTTCATTAGTATTGAGCTTACAACCATAGTCTAATACTAAAAAAACAAAATTTCGACAAAAATTGTTGCTCTGATTATTTAGTAAACAAATTTTTTTTTCTCAAAATTAATCACCATCCCTAAAATTACTCATTCCTTAATTAGAATTTTTGGTATAAAATAGGATTTTAATAAAATTGACAGTTATTGCAAGGTCAAGAGAGGTATAAATTGGCGATTCCTACCTCCAGAGGGAAGAGTTTTAATTCTTTTGTTTTATGAGAAATGGGATGTCCTTGTGAATTGTGATTCTCGATAACACATATTAAACAGATAGTCCGTTTCAATAAGTTTCTAATTATGATTTTTTACTTTTAAAAATAAAGAATTGAAAATATGAGTAGTCTTTTATAATTTAAAATTTTGATAGTTACTTTTCAAGTTTTGGTAGTAAGAATTTCTTACTATCTCAACTTTTAAAAATTACTATATATTACCTCTATTTTTAAAAGCAGCTTCCAAAATTTTTCACACTCAAAACTTTCAATTTTTGTAATTTTTTTTTTCTATTATAAATTTTAAAAGTAAAAAACAAAAAATAAAAGTTTATCCAAACGGATCCTAAATTTTTGTCAATTCTTAACAAGTAAGAATTTTCAACTCAGACATCCAAGTCATACAGAGGCCTAAAAATTCAAAAGGAAGGAAAGAAACTCATATTTCCTTTTATTTCTAAGAGGCCTATTAGCATGTGTACCTTCTAAGGTCATTGTAGAATTTAACGCAGCGGAATTGAAAATAATTCTTTTATTAATAAGTGAATAAAATACATTTTACACAAAAGTCTCACAACCACTCTCAAGGAAAGGAATTGTACAAAAGGGACACCTCACTCATACACTAGTTCTCTACACTTGTTATATACACTAGTATCTCACACACACAACTTATGGTACACTTAAGAACACTCAAGATTGCACTCACAAATTACTCTAACTTTTTGCACGATCCAAATGGGAGCTTAGCCTCCCTTTTATAGCTGCTGGTCACCGACATAAGCAGGTCGGTTGGAAGCTCCTAGATACAAGAAGAACAATGGTGGAACAAGAAGGTTTTAGAGAGAAAGTAAGAGATAAAAATAAATAGAGAAAGGGGAAGAGAAGCCTGGAGAGAAGAAGAGAGTTCTAGAGAACAAGAATGGTGGAGAAGAGAAGAAGAAGAATTGGAGAAGCTTCTGGATCCACATAGTCGGTGTTGATCTTCAACCACATACTCACATATCAACTTATCCCATTTTTGGACAAGGAGATACATGTGTCCAACATGTGAATCCTAACATTTTTGTGTGGACAAGTGTCTATGTGTCTGAACGAAAATGTTTAGCAAGTTTACACGTACCCAAAAGTCACACGATAACTGTACCTTATTTTGAAAAGCTAATCATTTTCTATTAAATGAGTGAATACGATGGATCTCGATTAGCTATACAAGACAATAACACAATTAATGTTTTGCATTTTTTTTATTTCAGTATTATTGGATGGATTGGAACTCCTAACTTACCCTTTAATCTAACCCTACAACTTTCTTCTTAGCAAAAAAAAATAAAAATAAAAAAACCTCGCAACCTTCCTCATCATTAGAGTAGCTGCAATGGCTTAATTGTTTTGCATTGTTTCGCTGGCTAATGGCCTAAAAATTTGGAGGTCACTTTTGAAAATTAGGATCACTAACATGGTTGTAGGAATGTACGCGAGTCTTGGTTTCGGAGAGCACAAGCCATCTAAATATTTTCCCCCAAAAGAAAGAGATGAGAAAGCTAACATTCATATCCATATATACATAAACATATTACATAGAGGTCAGCATAGATCCTGTAGAGATACTCTACATCCACCACATTGATTTTATTTCTTAAGCTTAGCTAATAGCCTAATACGGAAACTGAAATACACACCAACCTACAACAACACTTACCCACCAAAATAGATGACATACTGCGAAAACACACAAAATACTAGGACAATAACTACAAGGAAACTCCCTCAAGTGCAGCCCCCATACGGTCTTAGACACCCATCTGACTAGACCTTGCAGAGGAAGATCTTCTGGTTCATCAAACTAGCTTCACGCTGCAACAAAATAACAAAAACACAAATTAGAGGTAATAATAATATAGTAGTTAGGGATGCTTGATGCAGGATCCCATTACAGAAGAACAATGCGCAATTTGTGCTTAGAATAATTTAATTAGTGTCCCAATGATGTTCTTTGCTCCACACCTTTTGGTCATTCAAATGGAAACTAAACAATTTTTGTATATTTTTCGTAGTATTAAAGGCAAGAGTGATATAAAATGTGGCATATGGCCAAAATTGTAAATGAAATCTTTTTGAATGGGACCTAAGGTCAAAGTTCTGAATAAGGCCGGCCTCTTGTAAAGATGCTTTTTAATAAATGAGATAGGCCTAATTAGAAGCTAGGGCCTAAGGCGATCTCGCCTTGATTGCTACCTACACAATCGGTCGACCTAGTTGAAGGTACAAATCTATCATGGTGAATAATAATTAAAATTTAGAAGAATGATAATCATTATCATAAATTACAATGAAAAATAACTACGTTCTATGAATTTCTAAAAATTGATCATATAACATATAATATACTGATGATTTCAACTTTTTTGAATAGTTTCAAACAAAGGTGATCGATTTACGCCATATATATAAATACCTGTTGCAGTCAGTAGAGGGGCTGATCTTATAAGGAATGTTGATCCCACATTTGGCAGGAAGGCCAGCTGCAAGAGCAAGATTGTAACTAGTGTAAGAAATGCCACTAGCAGCTGACTTCAAGCACCTGCAGACGCTCTGGCGGTCCGCGGTGGTCTGAGCTGCACCGTACAGGGATTTGATCCCACTGCAGCAATTAGCGGGCACTGCACCGCCAGTAGTCACGTAGGGAATGCATGGGGTCAGGCTGTTCACCACCGCACCGCATGTTATGGCTGCTTCAGCATGAGGTGATGCACCCACCACCATGCAAATGAGCACTATGCAAGACAGCTTAAGCACTCTTGAGGTAACCATGATGACTGTACTAGTCAATTCTTTTGAAGCACAGAAGAGATATTAACCCTAGACTTGTATTTGGACCGTAGAGTAAGGTACATATTAGGGCTCCTTAGGTGTGGTGTTTATATAGAGCAAGTTTGAGGAACAAAGCGAGTGTTTTCACTGGGGTACATGGGTGGTAGTTGGGGTAAATTAAGTGCCTTGATGCTCCCATGAAGGCTTTGATCAGAGTTATGTACGGCTTAGTACATTTTTTTTACTTCATTGATGGGTTTGTGGTTGAGCATGTTAAATATATGCATGCTCTCAAATTAGGCAGAAAGCCATATGAACCAAAGTCAAATAAGATAAGGGTTAGTCTAGTGATAAAAGAAGATGGGTTAAATGATAGGAATAGGATAAGTTAGAGGTTTGAACCCCTCCCAATGTACCAAAAAAAATAAAAATAATACAAATAGGTATGATTGCTATATATAGGCCGGCGCCCTCGTGCCTAGATCCTCCTGCTCTCTCTCTTTTCTATGTAAAACATACTTTCATTCACTGCATGCACTAGGTCACTACATCGAGACCGTCTTTCCAATTCAACCTAAGATATATCCAAATGGCTCAAATGGGCTGGTCAATTGAAGAAAAATTTTTAGTTAAACATTGTTAGATGGGAAAAAACATCAAACTTTGATTGGTATATTTGATCTAATCAATTTAATTTTGATGAAATTTTGTTTTTATAATGTTCTTTGAAATAGAAGAAGATATGATCAATACACCTGAGAAAAAGCCTTCATGGTAGGTTTTCTCAATGTTCTTATTGGAACAAGATTCTGCTTTAAAGACAGGTCATTGGTAATTGGTGAATGTTCAAAGGTTCTTTGAATAAATTTTCGGTTCATATTTGGGGAAAGGAGGGGTGGGACTAAGAGATCGAGTATGCTCCTGCGTTTCAGTGAAAGCAATGATGTATATATACGGACATATGGGTGATAATTTTCTTTTGTATAAAATAATTATTAATTTGTCACCACTATATCAATTGGTAAACAAAGTGTGTGACTATATCTTGTATGATTAGCCGTTTTCTTGTAGGATAAAATTAGAATTTCTAGTTTTAGTGTTTTTTCTTTGCGTCTACTTCCATTGTTTTGCTCGGTGGACTAATTTATTGTACACGGATGAGTCACGGTCTACTATACTTTTTGAAGCGTAAAAGCCAAAAACAATTGCATCATTCTTTGATTTTTTTTTTTTAAATTTTTTTTTTTCAAAATTTAGAAAGCTACAACAGTGACTCAAGACTTTTTTTAAGGCACCTTCTTCTTGTTGAAACTGATTCCACCAAATATTTGTGAAAACCAATTTCCCAAGACATTTTGAAACCATAATACAAACCCCACAATTCATCTTGAATCATACTCATCCCAAGCCCTAGATTTCAGATATGTGGGGGAAAATATGTATATATATATATATATCATAGAAGAATGCAAGGTTAAGAAAGGGAAGATCAATTCATGGAGAAGGGTAAGCATAGAAGAAAACATAAGCAATGGACATGGAGATAAAAACTGACCCTACTGACTATTGAGGATTCCACTTGTGGAGAAGGCTAGGTGTGGCATCAAAGAACGAAATGGGTGTCCAGGAAGAGCTCCAATATGAAGATGGAGACATCAATACAAATATCTCTATCACCTGCTCTCTGCTGAACTTGACCCCCTTCCTCTCTCGTCTAACCAAAAAAAAGGGGGGGTTTTTAACTTACAAGGAACAAAGCCTGAGAGAGAGAGAGAGAGAGAGAGAGAGAGAGAGAGAGACAAGTGTCACCTGTTGACGGCGGAGGGCGGAGACCCGCGAATCGACGTGTGCGGAGGACGACTTGGGCGTACCCTAATTGCGGGAGAGAAAGGGGGCTGATGGCGTGAATGGGGTTCTTCTGTTCTAATTTTAGTTATCTCTTAATTGAAGGCAGTATTATCAAAAACACTCTCCATTGTATGGTGTTTGATAAAACAGAAAACGTGTTTAATAATATCGCTTTCATACAAAGCTGCTAATTTACAGCGGTTTTACAATATCCAAAAGCGTGTTGGATAATAGCGCTGTGGGAAACAACGCTTTTAATATTACAGAAGGCGTGTGTGATGATACTGCTTCAATGAAGAGGTTACTAGAATTAGAAAAGGTCAGTTGAATTTTTATCATAGAAAACATATCGAACTTTATATTCCTAACTTTGACTGTTTTTTTATTAATAATACTCTAAATAAGAGAATATTTTGTTTAAGCAATTGTGGAGTTATACAATTAGACCTTAATTGATGGAGATGGTAAAGATCGAGGCACAAATTAGATTTGAAGTATGTTTGGGTTAAAAATCTCAAGAAAATAAAATAAAATTTAAAAAGTGGGAAGATTAAAACAGAAGAAGTGCGGAGCAAATAAGACGAGGAGAAAAACTTCCATGTAATTGTGATAGAGTTAGGTGGTGTCACAGGTTAATAAAAGCCAAATAAAGTAGAACATTGACCTTTTAACCTCACAATCCCATTTTATTTAATCTTTATTGAGTTGTGACACTATCTAACCTATCACAATTACATGAAAGACTCACTTTAAGATGAGATGTGATCAGAACCTAAGCACCTTACATAAGTTTTCTAGAGGTGATCCTAAAGTTGGTCAACCCATTTAGTATTTACCCAGGGGGTGATCCATATTTTTGTCACAACCGCAAGAGCTGGAGACCAACTTATTGTTACAGATGGCTGTCGAGATGACCACATATTGATACTTTCTTTTCGGAAAATGGTAAATGGGGACAAGATAAATTGCAAGTAGATCTAAATATCTAATGTGAGGCGTGGCAAAATAAACATAAATGCTGGAGGTACAACGTGGCACATATTCAGTCTACGAACTGCGAAGCATTGTACAGTAATGCCCAGTTGGGCCCAATGGTCTCTTCACACACAACCAATGGCATATCACCACGTAATGGAATGCAACACGTTTCCATTATCACTAGTGTGGGTGTGGACGATGGGCGGGCCCAGTACGTTCTCTCAGAAATTAACGCCGGCCCCCATGCCCTGCCAATTCTGTACCCTACATAAATTGGTTCATCCTTCAACGTTCCATCCTCCATTTCCAAGTAAAAAATTAATAAACCCTAGGTGCCACCAACAAAAACAACCAAAAATTTTTAAAAAAATGTCAATCCCACTATTGGCACTTCTTGTGGTTTTATGGTGGTAACAAAACCGATGAGGGTTTGGATTGGAGATTTAGGATTTGATGCTACTCCAATGTAATCAAACATTAATAGAAAAAAAAAATAAAAAATAAAAAGAATCCAAAGATCAGAACAAGTCAAATACTTGAATTGATGGAAAAATGTTTTCTATTTTTTATTTTAAAAAATAATGCCTAAAAATATGCATTTGCATCTTCTTTTTTTTGTTGGAAATTTAATGCTATTTATTTGAGTGTGAAAATGTGAAAACAATAAGCAAATAAAACAGAAATTGAACACAAACAAAAGATGGAAAATAAAAACTTACAATACACATAAATTAAATGATCAAAGTTAATGTTTGACGTTATGTCCTTAAAACAGATTTTACCTCTTACCTTGTGCTTTGATGTTATAGTACACACGTAGACTATTCTTATTTGACCTCACTCCACTAGACTTTGTGGGTGCGCGCACGTGTGTTTTTTTATTCAAGTCCAATGTTGGTTAGGTCTTTTCCCCTTCACAAAAATTAGGTGCCCCTTGGAGTCCAACCCTAGGTCTATTATAGGTGTATTCATGCATATTCACCAAAAAGTTCATAGTTTTCTAATATGAAACAATTTTTATTACCATTTTTCAACCAACACTTCAAAGAACAACTTTAAAGAATAATTTCTCATTTAACTATTAACAATTTTGGCCAATTAAATAATTGTTTTAGTTCTTCACATAAAAATTAACAGATTCCAATATAGACCCACATGAAACCAACATTATAATTGGTCGAAATCTCTAACAATTTTTTCTTCCTCTTAAAAGCATCATGTCTAAAATTAGGTCTGACCGGTTTGATATGGTTTGGTTTGGGGCACAAGTTTACTCCATCTTATTCTTTTGGACATGCATAGGTCGATGCATTGCATGATCACATGCATCATGGGTCTGTCTCATTCTTTAAAGACACGTAATCTGCATTCTTGAAAGAGTGGGCCAATTAAACGTGTGGATGGATATTGGTATGCAAAGCATTAATCTTTTCTGAAGACTCCTTCCTAAGAAGCAATCTCTTAAATTGGAAACAAGCCTTTCTCAAAGAAAAATGTTACTCTTTGACTTTTTTTTCTCAAGTGCACACCATTACGGGCCCTAGCATTACTCGTATTGGTATGCTCCCCATTTTAATTTCTGAAAGATGCCAAGCGCTTTCTTGTAGAGCATCCAAGCATTTTTAAAAGGCAAAATTACCTTTGTTAGTAATTTCCCAAATTAATACTAGAACAAAGAAAGTTGGTAATCAATTTGTAACAAGTTGACAGTCAATGAAGAAAAATTTACTCATCTCGATTTGATTATTGACTCTGTTTCTCAAATGTTTTCCAAATGCCTTTCAGGTCCCCCCCAAAAAAAAAAGAAAAAAGGGGGGAGGGGGCGCCTTTTGGACAACACTTACTTGATATGGATCCAAAAAATTTTGAAGGAAAATTGACTCACACACCTCGATTCAATTTTCAACTTTTTCTCAACAGTTTTCCAACTCTTTTACTTGGAATTAATAGAACCTGTGTGGATCTATTATAAATGTGCATCCCTTGAAAGAGTTGAAATAGAAAGTCTAGAGAACGAGTGGGGGAAAGTACCAATGTTTCTTTAAAAAAGTGCAGAAGAAACAAACACGCCTATAGTGTAGAACCAAACACGCCTATAGTGTCTTAGCTTAGACTTCTTAGGCAGAAAAAAAGTGTAGAAGAAAATCTGCCACTTCTTCCCCTCCTTCTTATTATTATTATTTTTTTAAGTCTATTTTGAGGCATTAAAACTTCTAATATATATTATTCCTATCTTTTACCTTACCTTCTTTCACACCCTCCACTACTACCCTTCCAACCCTCGCTATTAGGCTAGTCTCACACCCTTCACTATCATCCTTCCAACCCTCGCTATTAGGTTAGCCTCAGAAAATCTCCCTCCTAAACCTAATATTTCTAGGAACTCGTTTTTTGTATTTTCCAAGCCAATTTGTATTCACATTTTTCAGAAAATCTCCCTCCTAAACCTAATATTTCTAGGAACTCCTTCCAACCCTCGCTATTAGGTTAGCCTCAGAAAATCTCCCTCCTAAACCTAATATTTCTAGGAACTCGTTTTTTGTATTTTCCAAGCCAATTTGTATTCACATTTTTCAGAAAATCTCCCTCCTAAACCTAATATTTCTAGGAACTCGTTTTCTGTATTTTCCAGGCCAATTTGTACTCACGTTTTTAATGAATTTTTTGAAGTGTTTTTCAATTTTGTACCTTTTCTCTTCTCTTTGGGGCCAATTTGTATTCACGTTTTTAATGAATTTTTTGAAGTGTTTTTCAATTTTATACCTTTTCTCTTCTCTTTGGGGCCAATTTGTACTCACGTTTTTAATGAATTTTTTGAAGTGTTTTTCAATTTTGCACCTTTTCTCTTCTCTTTGGGGCCAATTTGTATTCACGTTTTTAATGAATTTTTTGAAGTATTTTTCAATTTTTATACCTTTTCTCTTCTCTTTGGGGCCAATTTGTAGTCACGTTTTTAATGAATTTCGTACCTTTTTTCTTCTATATGGGCAAAATATTCTGTATCATTTTCCATATTGTCTGCCCCATTTTCCATACCAGGAGTTGTTACAATATTACTCAAGTCCTAGTCATGATTTCACAAATTCATGATGTTTGTACCCCAAAAACGGAAAAATGAAAGAGGAACGATTTAAACGGTCCGTTTTCTGCTCAACAGCTTGCTACACTGAGATTGCTCATTGGTTTGAACTGATCAAGACTTATTTTTCATCTACATCCGCACTAGCAGTAACGAGAATAGTGCTCATAATTAATGATGCAAAGAATAAGGAAAATCAACCCATTCACTGGCGCTCTTAATCTTGCAATACCGATGAAAAACGTTAAAGACCCTAATATTTTATTTTTGAAGCCCCCATATCAAAATTTTTTTGCCACTCCACAACTGCATCGGTTGTAAATTGATTTGAAAAAAAGGTCCGATCAGTCCAATATGACGTCATATATACTGTAACATCATAGTCATTGGATGTGCGCAGCGCCAAATTGGGATCCAATTTGAATTAATATGCTGGTGGGTCTCGTCTTCCCATCCAGGATGTAAACATCACGTGTCCAACTTAATTTTATACCATGGATTATGGCACCAGGAAGAAAAATAACAAAATAAAGTAGTCCATATTTGATACAAGTAGGCTTAGATCCTTTAAAGACAGTTATTGCATGCAACAAACCACAGAGAGGACCTAAAAAATGAAAAAAAGAGACCACATACAGGAGCTGACTTAACAACTAGTGGACTCATCAGTCATCACAACCAAAAACAGTAAAAAGACTGGCGTCAAGTGGAGCCCCATATAGAGTACTCTCCACCCCTTTTTATTTTATTTTATTCTCATGCCCTACGAGATCTTCCTGTCTGAAAATCGCTCCTCCATCACATCTCACTTCACGCTGCAACAAAAAACAAAGGAAAATTTGTATGTCAGAAAAAGTCCAAAAGAAGACGAATGGCACCGCCTGATATGGATCCCTTCTATATCTTGGCCTGCTTAAGCCCGTAAAAATCATTTAATTGCCAAATTTATATTTATATATATATATATATATATATATATATATATTCTTATCAGCACATGAGCGCTGTAAAATGTTATACCCATGTACATATGGTGGAAATGTATAGTACAACATTCTTATATATAAAGCACAACACATCATAGTACGTGCTGATCAAGCACACGTTGATACAAAAATTCCAATATATACACGTGAAGGGTACGTCCGGATCAAGAGACACAATTTTTTTTTAAGCCAAAAGATCTTCATAATTTAAAGGATCTACATAATTTAACGGCATCGTCTAACAAGCTTGTGTCAAAAATTGTGTCTCCATATCTTGATCAATATCTACACTGATCAAATGGGGCTTGCAAATTTGTGAAAGTGTCCCTTCATGCAAAAGCCAACCCCATGAAATGATTTCTCACGAAAGTGGTAATAAGTGTAAATAATCTTGTAAGGTCTTCTTAGCTTTAGAGGAGTCATGTATACCTGTTGCAATTAGTGGAGGGGCTGATCTTGTAAGGAATGCTCATACCACATTTGCCAGGAAGGCCAGATGCAAGGCCCAAATTGATACCAGAGATGCTAGAAGCAGCCTGTTTCAAGCACCTACAAGCAGCCTGGCGGTCCGGTGTGGTCTTAGCCGCGCTGTTGAGGGACCTGATCCCATTGCAGCAGCCTGGCTGCAATGGGCCAGCACCCTTCAGGTAGGGGAGGCATGGGGACAAACTACTCGTCACCTGACCACATGTCACGGCAGCTTCAGCATGGGGTGCAACCAAAACCATGCTGATGAGCACCACACAAGCAAGGCTAAGGATTCCTGAGCTAGCCATGATCACTATTTATGAAAAAAAAAACACTCTTTCAAGTACAATAGGGAAAACTTGGTTGATCTGTGAGTGGAGAGGGGTCTTAGGTCTGGCGTTTATATAGAGGAAATAAGGAGAGTAAATAGGTAAAATTGGATAGGGAACGAGATGGGGAGGATGGGTTGTAGGTGGGCTTAATTTATGGCGTTGATCGATGGCCCCTACTTACATTTTCAAAGAAGTTCTGCAATTCTGCCTTTTGGACACATGTTTCCATCTTTAGGTGCCTATCATCGCGAAATTCGTAAAAGTAATAATGACATTGTCTTATAAGTATTGTTTTTTTTTTTTTTTTTTTTTGGAGTGTTTGAATAAATTTTCTAGAATCACCAAGGATATCCCAGAAAGACTACTTATTTTTATTATTTTTAAATCTGCGACAGTCATGTTTGGGGATGGCATGGGCAGGCTGTAGGCCTGGTTTATAACCTTTTAAACATTTTTCTTTCAAAATCTAGTATAATATTTCACCTTTCAGAGAGCACCCTACATGCTGTCACGGAGAGGAGATGATTAATATCCCCAACGTGTCAATCAGAGAAAATTCTTGAAGAAAAGCATTGGTAATAAGGTTTTTTTATTCTATTATGATTCCTCTCAAACCCGTTCCATAAATTAATGTGAACCCAGTTTTTCATTTTATATAAAAGTTTAATTTATTTCTTCATTATTTATTTCTTTTTTTTTTGTGCGGGGGTGGGTGGGTTGGGGGTTGTTTATATTTAGGTTAACTCACACACCATCTCGAAATGTAGAGTCCGCTCAAACCTTTTACCTCCCACGATTAAGATGGGAGACATACCGTTGATGGGCTGGGTTTACCAAAAGCCCAAAGACGACACCCAGTTTTGCAATGGGGAACACCCGTCTTCCCTTCGGAAGGTGATCATCCATCCACGTGGTGACTTGGATTTAATTAATATAAAAATTATAATAGTAAAAATGAAATACAAGGATTGCACTATGCATCAAATCTTAGATCTTGTTGTTCCAAATATCCCAACTCTTTGACATGTGATTGAACTCACACGAAACAATTGAGGCGTGCAGCATTAATCTTTTACTTTAAATTGTTAATAAGCATTCTCAGTTCTCCCATGAGTTAATTGATGTAGATCATCACCAGAGAATTGATATGATCAGTCAAATAAGAAACGTCCATGAGTCGGATGGATGTAATTATTGTCCCCCCAATCTAAGTATTTAGATTGAGAATCAAAAGACTTTAGTGTATAATAGTAATATGATATCACAAACTAATAAAAACATAATAAAATAGTATATATTAACGACATATCTGTAAAAATTGGAAGCTTGACTTAAAACTTTGATATAAGCCCTGTCTTTTACCTCAAACTTTGATGCGTATGTCATGCGCGTGTTTTTATGGACTTCTCAAATCACACGGATCGGCATGCGGTATTGCACATATAGAGAGAGACAGACATAGAAAGAGTTGTGTATATATAGACGACTAGAAAAAGGTAAGTGGAATAGATACTTTAATTAATAGATATAATCAATTATTACATTATTACATACTACAACTCACTCACCAGATGCACACAACAAAATGACTAAAGATACTACAAACATGAGACTCGGTCTAGTGGAAACACCATGAAGGACTCGACGTCCATCTTTATTCTATCGCTAGTATTGTATCCGGTGGCCGAAATAGCTGCTCCGTCAACCTCACTTCACTCTGCCCACATTTGCAAACAAGAAGGGAAATAATGGCAAAATTAAACTGCTATGGTATACACTGTACATGAAATTTACGTTAATGGGTTAATCTTATTTTTACATTCTCCCCTCCAATGTTTTGCCTAATTGATAGTGTTTTATTTTATAGCACAACAATGAGATAACAAACTTATTACTTCCTATTAATTTATTTGTTCACTTGCTCATGATATGTAAATAAACTAGGGAATTTCGGATGTAGCCCCTAGTATAAGATACTTTTTATAATAGAACCCAAAACAAATTTGTTTCTCTTATAACCCATTTTGAGCATGAATGTACAAAATTACGCTTTATATACACCTAACCCATTGTAGAGTCTCGCACTCTCACCCCCTACGTGCTCTTTCTTTCTCTCTCTCTTTCTCGCACGTTACGTCCTCTTTCTCTTCCATGGTTTCCACCGGTGATGACTTCCACCAGTGATCGAACTCCGACTACCTAACGACCATTTATTCGACCTCTAACGACCCTATCACTGACATTCTCCATCTCTGGCACCCTCTATGAGATTCATGACTTTCCTCTGCCTTCATCTCAACCAAAAGCAAGCTCTACCCCATCACACCAATTAGATCACCATCTTTTTCATTAATCTTCTCCTCTTCTTCTTCTTCTTCAAAATTCGTTCCTATTTAGAATGAATAAAAAATAGCATAATATAAAACGTTATTTACAAAAAGTTGTAGAATTTATCTAGAAGCCGTCACACTTTACTATTTCGTACTATTAAAATTTCTATAGCAAATAGTAATAGTTTTCTATGTTGGCTATAAAAAATAGCATTTCTCATGTTACTAAAATTTTCACAGCAATTAGTAACACTTTATTATTTTGGCCATGAAAAACTGTTGTTTTTCATGCTACTAAAATTTCTATAGCAAATAGTAACAGTTTACTATTTTTGTTATAAAAAACAGCATTTTTCGTACTATTAAAATTTTTACAGTAAATAGTAACAGTTTACTATTTTTGCTATAAAAAACAACATTTTTCGTGCTATTAAAATTTCTACAGCAAATAGTACCAATTTACTTGTTGGCTATTAAAAACGGCATTTCTCATGCTACTACAAATTCTACAGCTGATAGGGGTGCAAACGAGCCGAACCGAGTTGAGCTTTGGAGTGTTCAAGTTCAGCTCAGTTAAAAGCTTGTTTATTTATAAACAAAGCTGAGCTTTAAATGAGCTTAATTTATTGTGCTCAAGCTCGGCTCATTAAGATTTAGAAAAGTTTAGGCTCGGCTCGGCTCGACTCGTTTAACTAAACAAGCCGAGTTCGAGTTCGAGCTCGAGCTCGAGCTTGTGTTCAAGATTGGTTTGATTTTGTAAATGTGAGTTTTAAACATTAAGATAAAAGTTCACAAACCTTAAAATCTTCCTCGGATAAGTATAAGATATGACTACTAAGGAAGTATTATCTCTTTCACGTTAATTGGTCCACTCAGCAAAGAGAAGCCAGAAATAAATTAGGATATTTATACAAACCCCCTAATGAGCCCACTAATAAGATATTTTACGAGCCTTTTAACGAGCCTATTTGCGAGCTTATTCACGAGCTCTTAACAAGCTTGTTCACGAACATAAACAAGCCGAGCTATGGTCTGCTCAAACTTGGCTCATTTATTAATCGAACGAACTCGAACGAGCCTTTATCGAGCTTGCAGTTCATTTGCAGCCCTAACAGCTGATAGCCATAGTTGAACAAAAACTAGCCAAAAAAAAAAAAAAAAGAAAGAAAGAAAGGGAGAAGATAGCCATGGTTGAATTTTGGCTAGATTTGGTGGGACAAAGGAAAAAAAAAATATGAAAAGAAGAAGAAGAAGAAGAAACAGAGGACAGCCATGGCTAATCTGGTTTTCAAATCTGGTGGGGGAGGGAGAAGAGAGAGAGAGAAAGAGAGAAGAGAACAATAGGTGGTGAAAGTGGAGATGGTGGTGGCTTGTTGGAAAAGAGGCGTCGCTTGATTGTCGTTGGAGAGATGTTGTTGGTGGGAATCATGGGAGAGTAGTAGCCATCGTCGGAGAAAAGCCGTCGCCGATGGAACCATGTGAGAGAGGAATAACTCAAAACAAATCTGATAAATAGAAAAGGCTAAAACAAGAATTTCTAAAAAATGATTTTCCTTATATTAAAAGAACTTCTAAAAAATGGGTTTATGGAGTTAAAAAGTTTTATAGTAGGTTTATTGTTAAAAGTAGCCTCTTATTAAGAATAATTACTAATTTCCACAATAAACTAATAGTTAAGTAGGGGGAGGTGCGCGTGCAAAAAGAAGAGAGGGAGAGATGGAGAGACATGTCTTCAAATTTAGCGAAATTGAGTAAGCATTTATGACAAAATGAGAGGTTGGTAAGCAAATTAATTTTTTTTAAGTTTTGAGGTAGAGGAAATTATAAAATTGATATCAAATGGAAATGGAGAAATAACAATGCGGGTAAATGTATAAATAATATATATCTCATATGCAAAATTGGAATATATATATATATATATATATATATATATATATATATATATATATATATATATATATATATATATATATATATATTCCAATTTTGCATATGAGATATATATTATTTATACATTTACCCGCATTGTTATTTCTCCATTTCCATTTGATATCAATTTTATAATTTCCTCTACCTCAAAACTTAAAAAAAATTAATTTGCTTACCAACCTCTCATTTTGTCATAAATGCTTACTCAATTTCGCTAAATTTGAAGACATATATATATATATATATATTCATTCTGTGGTGCTGTGGCTCTGACTCTCCCCATGTGGCTCCGCCACTGTATATCTATGTCGTCATGTTTTTGTAAGGATGCCCCAATATGACTACGTCAATCAGGACCATGCATTTGAGATAGTACTTTGTGCATGTGATCAATATGGTTGTACAGACATCTTCATTGGAAAATTTTCAAGTATATTTTTATTAAATAAAAAAAATTTCTAGATGTATATAATAACGTGTTTTTATAAGTTATATCAATACCATATATTTAGAATTATATCCAGTGTATTGATCCTATATACTCATAACACATCAATGCACGAGTATAACCCTAACACCGGTACTTATAATAACTTACAAATTTGAAATTTGAAAATGCGAAAATATAAAATGAGTCTGTAAAGTCCATTTTCTTAGATTGGCATATTCCGTGGCAAAAGTGGTGTTTGTTTAGTGTCATGTGTTGCTTCAAGAGTTCAAAACGCTTCTACAATTGATTTGAGTGCAGACTTCAAGGCAATGTGACTCACACTCATTGTTAGGACAGGTAAGTGTCTTTAGAAGCCGGTTTTTGAATCGTTTCAATTCATTTTAATTCTTGTTATGAGTTTTGAACAAAGTGAAAAAGTTTTTGAAAAAGATTTCAAAACATTTTTGTAAGTTTTGGAGGTTAGGATCGATCCTAGGCATTGGAGGATCGATCCTAGGGTGTCCTGAAAAACTGGTTTTAAGTTCTGTTTTCTAGGATCTATCCTAGGCATTGGAGGATCGATCCTAGGTGCTCTAAAAAAGCCTTTTTGCCTCTGTTTTCTAGGATCGATCCTAGGTTCCTGGAGGATCGATCCTAAGTGCTCTAAATAGTGTTTTTCACTTCTGTTTTCTAGGATCGATCCTAGGTTCCTGGAGGATCGATCCTTGCTCGTAAAATCCAGTTTTTAAGTTTTAATTAAATTACCTATTTGACCTTATTTCGAATCCCAGTCTTTTGGGGTCTCTTAGACTCTTTAAATAGGTTTTGTTTTGATAGAGAAAGGTAAGCAAGCCTCTCCCAATTAGGTTTTCAAAAGCCCATCCTCTCAAATCTTCTCTAGAGCTTTTTAACCTAGTTTTTCTTTTCATGCTCTAGAGACATTCAAACCACACAATATTTTTCACATCCTTGAGTGTTTGTGAGTCCGTTGCGACGGTGATCGAGCTTGCGAGTTCGTGGAGGAAGGAATCACTGTGAAGAGGTTGGTTGCGACCAAAGCCGTGAAGACGGAGATCGATCGTATGCGGTTGTGGGAGTGAAGACTTTTGCTTAAGTCCTTTTGGTCTGTAAGTGTGTCTTGTACTCATTTAATTCATAGTGGATTTGTTTCAACTGGACTAGGTCCCGTGGTTTTTCCCATCTAGGGTTTTCCACGTAAAAATCCTGTGTGCATCTTTTTATATGCTTTCATACTTGCTATGCGATTGGATTAATTGTGATAATTGGTTTTGTGAGTTTCATAATTAAAATTGGGTAAGGATTTGAGTAATACCTATTCAACCCCCCTTCTAGGTATTCTAGGGTTATTTAACTGGAATTTCAGAGTCAATAAATCCAATGAGAGGATGTCACTAGCTTTATTAGGGATCATAAATTTGAAAAAATAATAAAAATAGGATATATGGTGTTGCTTATATATATGGGTTTTCCTAACATGTGTTTTAAGGATACATGTTAAATTGTAATTAATGACTTAATTACTGCATTAAAAATTATGAAAATACACTATAAATAATGAAATTTGCTTGAAAAAATATGAAAATACTTTAAAAACTATGAAAATAAATTTTTTTATATAATAATTGAGTTATTAATTAATTATAGTTTAACATGTGCCTAAGAAAACTATCTATGTATATACCCGCCCTTATAGAGAGAGGGCATACTTTCTGCAGTCGGTGGAGAGGCTGATCTTGTAAGGAATGCTGACACCACATTTGCGCGGAAGGCCAGCCGCGAAACCGTAATTGATACCGGAGACGGAAGGAGCGGCTGCTTTCAAGCATTTACAAGCTGTCCGGCGGTCAGGTGTGGTCTTAGCGGCGTTCTTGAGGAACTTCACCCCGTTGCAGCAGGCTGCTAGCGGTGCGCCACCGCTCCTCAGGTAGCTAACGCATGGGGTAAGTTTACTCGTAACCAGACCGCATGTTATGGCAGCCTCAGCACCGGGTGCAACTACGACCATGCACATGATCAGCACCATGCAAGCAATCTTAAGGAATCCTGAGGTAGCCATGACTTTTTTTTTTAATAGAAAACACAAAAACGTTCTTTCACGTATCGGAGAGGGAACTTAGGCTTTGTTTGGTCGTGGAGTGAGTGCAAAGCCTATTAAGGTCTGGGGTTTATATAGGGAGATGGTGTCAAGTAAGGATGTAAACGGAATGGGTTTTTTCGAGGCCCTTTAATAGGTAGGGGCGGGTTTGAGATTTTTTTAAGAACCCGTTAAGGTTTGGGACAGGGTTGGGATTTTCATTAAAAACCCGTCCCAATTGTCCACTCACTTTTACTATTATACCTCTATTAATACATAATAATACATTTATGCCATTTATAATATATAAAAGCCTTTAATTTGTTAGGTTGCTTTTTGCCTTTATGATCGAGGATCTTGTTTCTTTTTCTTGCTACTTTGTTCTATTCTTTTTTGTCGCGAGTTGTGACACTTCTATTGAAAGAAATTTTTGTTATTAAGTTACTATTTTTAGTTGTTATGTTATGATTTATTAATATTTCATATAGGAAAATTAAAAATAGTTTGATGAACTTAACGAACGAATTTTAAAATTTTTTTATTATAAATAAGGCAAAATAAAATAATTATTTTTTCTTAAAAACAAATTTATATTATAGAATATAATCAATTTTTTGTTTCGTCCCTTCCTGTCCGTCCTGTTCGACAAAATATAAATAAGATGGGATGGGATAGGAATAAGATTTTTCAAATTTAAATGGGATGAGAACGAGAATAGGAATTGGATATTAAATTTAAAATGAGTTTAGGATGGGATTGAAATGAGATAAATTTCAATATATTGGGATTGGAAAAAGACTCTCCGTATTAAACTCACCCATTGACATCCCTAGTGTCAAAGTGTGAAAAGAAGAGTATGTGAGAGATGGGACAGTTGGTAAATGGTGAGACTTGGCAGTTAGGCTTAATTCAATGCATTTAATATGCTTGATTGCGGTGGTGTTATATTCTAGTTTACTATGTGACATGCATCTCTCAAAGCATACTATCCAGACACCTCGATGCTCATTGAATGAAAGCGTCTAAAAAGCAATGTTTCAACCACGAATGCCACATTTGGCCAAGGAAAAAGCTAACTTCGTTTGGTTGATAAGAATCGTATACAGGAAAGTGAAACGTGGATAATTTAAGGAAAATAATAATATTGAAAAATTATTTTTTTCATTTACATTAATTTGGATTATAAGAAAATTGTGAAAAAAATATAAAGTGTCAAACTTTCTCATGATTTTACATATTGTTTTAGTGATATGGTAGAAATGTTGAGCTAGCTAGTGCGGAGACAAAAAATCAAGTCTCGAGAATCTTGCGCCTATGTATTAAAAAAATAAAATAGAAAATAGAAGTTGGAACCCTTCCAACTCTCCGCTTAGCACAACCAACACTAGCTAGATAATTACATTATTTATTTATTTTACTTGTTTTGGGGGTGTTTGGATTTCATGTACTTGTAAGTTTAGGCCAGGGCATGTCATTGGTGCATTGAAGGACTCCTTTCTACAGGCACCAGTATTGATTAGACGCATAATCTCATTTTTAATCAAAAGATAAACAACAGGGGGCTGGGACATATAATTCCCATTCACTATAATGAAGAGGTGGCCATGTGTCTCTGGATTATAGACTCGGATTCAGAAGCTGATCCCTGGTGCCATACTTGCCAACTTCCCAACCAATGCATTCAGTAGGGTTGGCCGGTTAAAATCGCTTGGGGCGGTGGATGTTGTTATCTCATTGAGAATAGCTTTTATATAAATAACCGGAAGATAAAGGTTTAATCATATTAATAAATCTTATAATTTTATTTTCTCAAATATACCATGAGACAAATTATGGGGTTCGATAGCGTTACCCTCTGTTGTGCCCCCACTAAGACAGAGGGTGCTGAGCAAGACTGGTCATTGGTGTCGAGACTGTCGTTGAGGGCACCGACGATGCAAGTGGGTAAAGGTACACGTTTCATCGTGAGATAATAGACATGTCAAATCAAATTCGTACCTTCAGGCAATGTTATTGCCAATTAATTATTTTAGGCGGCTATCTCTCCCATCACGAGAAAAACTTGTACGATTGTGATGCGAGTGACGTGGCTCAACAAATCAACAAGAAAAGAGAAAAATAAGATTATCAAAATATATTTTGAACCATGACACCACGTGGTTATGTCACAGTTATATAAAGATTCACTTTTCTATCACACACTTCTCTTTCACCCATTATAACTTTGCGTTGAAAGTGGCCCACTTTCTCTCCCCAGTCTCAATCTTTCCTAACCTGCTCCATTTTCCTGAGAGATGATTTTACGGATTTAGATTTGGTGAAGTTTAAGACTTTAATTGCATAGTGAAGTTATCACTGGATTAACACCATGTGACAAGGGATAAAAAAGGATAGCTGGGATTTGTTGATAGTAAACCAGTTTTCAGATTTTGTGATTTCAACTGTTTTACTACCAATGAATCTAAACCGTCATTTCTTCTTCCTTGTCATGTGACGTCAATCTAATAATAATTTCACCATATAGTTAAAATCCTAAACTTCATCAAATCCCAATCCAGGATCTTATGAATAAAAAAAAAAACAAACACATATATGAATAGAGATTGTATCTTTTTAAAAGCTTTGGATGCACCTAATTACCTAAACAGAGGATCCCCACTGTGTTTCCCCATCTTCAGCTCCTGTAGTTTTTTTTTTTTTTTTTTTTTGGCTAAATTCATAACTTATGAGTTTAATAAAAAAAAAAAAGTGTGAAAATAAAATATAAAAGGTGTGGATTTAGTAAAAAAATGTGTGTATTAAGATTCATCCTTTTTTTTTTTTTTTTTCCTTTTTTAAAAAAAAAATTTAATAGGAGAGATAGTAAATTCTAGAATTAAACGGCCCTTCCAAAGAAACTGAAAGATGTAGATTTTATTTATTTATTTATTTTTGCCTTTGTTAAAAACCGGCTGTGGATTTGAATTTCCACTTTTGACAATAGCCATTAGATAAAGATTAGTCCAGGCCGTTATTCATGCCATCAAGGTTTGATACTCGCCAAAAAATATTCTGACGACACGGAATTTTATTTTATTAATATTATTATGTTTTTTTGGGAGAGGTGGTAGGGGTGAGAATGATGTCATCGGTTTAATCATATAATATTTGTATTTTAATTTAATTTTTTCTTATTGATTTTTCCCAAATTTTATCTTCCCGCATGTAAGTCTGTTTTGACTACAATCACTTTGCATTCCAACAACGATTGCTAATAATTTCGAGAGCCTGTTACTTGTCTCGACGTAGAGTCCCATGTTGATGTCATATTCTTTTATGCGTCTGACTCCACGTGTCCTAAAAAATCCTCTAAAAAAACATTTTTTTTTTAATAGAAAACCCTTTTACAATACAGAGTATTTTTTTTTTATTATAGAAAATTCTCTTAAATATTTTCACATTAATATAAATGTTTTAACATACAAATCTTTTAATATAAAATGTACTAAATATTTAAAAAGGTAAAATACCCATGAGATATAGTATTTTAGAAAATCAATTCAAAAAAGGAATGGAATAAGTATTTGAACTTAGACCATATTTGTTTGGCTGGAATGGATGGAATAAAATTTCATTCCAATTCATTTCATATAGCATGTTTAGATGAGGTAATTTGAATGGAAATGTAATCAAATAGTGTGTTTAGACAATCATTTCTAATCCTTTTTTATTCTAGATTATTTAAGTTTGGAATCAAATTTTATATTTCCATTCATTCCATTCCAATTAAACAAACATGACCCTAGTGCATAATAGTAATACCATCTTATCATATAATATTGATATGATGTCACAAATTAACAACACATCTGTAAAAATTGGAAGCTTGACTGAAAACTTTGATACAAGCGCTGTCTTTTTACTTCAAATTTTGATGTATATGTCATGCATGTGTTTTTGTCGGCTTTGAAATCACACGGATCAGCATGCACACATAGAGAGAGAGACATAGAAAGAGTTGAGTATATATAGATAACTAGAAAAGGTTAAGTGGCATAGATCCTTTAATTAATAGACATAATCAATTATTACATCATTACATACTGCAACTCACTCACCAGATGCACACAACAAAATGACTAAAGAGACTACAAACATGAGACTCGGTCTAGTGGAGACCCCATGACGGACTCGACGTCCATCTTTATTCTATCGCTAGTACTGTATCCGGTGGCCGAAATCGCTGCTCCGTCAACCTCACTGCACTCTGCACACAATAGCAAACAAGAAGGGCAAAAATGGCAACCGTTAAAAACTATTATGATAAACTCCGTCTATGAAATTTACTTTAATGGGGTAATCTTTTTTCTTCTTTTTTTTTCCCTCCAATGTTTTGCCTAGTTGATAGTGTTTTATTTTATAACACATGAGATAACAAACTCATTACTTCCTATTAATTTATTTCTTCACTTGCTCATGATATGTAAATAAACTAATAGATATGTAGGGAGTAGGGGCGCGTGCAAAAAGAAGAGAGGGAGAGAAAAAGAGGTATGTCTTGAAATTGAGCGAAATTGAGTAAGCATTTATCACAAAATGAGAGGTTGGTATACAAAGTAAATTTTTTTTCTTTTTAAGTAAAGTTTTGTTGCAGAGGAAATTAAGGAAATTATAGAATTGATATCAAAAGGAAATAAAGAAATAACATGGGGACCAATATATAAATAATATATGTCTCATATGGGAAAAATAAAAAAAAAAAACAAATTTGTGTGGGGCTATGGCGCTGACTCGCCCCATGTGGCTCTGCCACGGTATATATATGTCGTCCTGTTTTTATAAGGATGCCCTAATATAAATACATCAGGACCATACATTTGAGATAGTAATTCAATGTGATCATTATGGGTCGTACAGATATTTTCATTTAAAATTTTCAAGTATATTCTTATTAAAAAAAAATTAATATATATAAAAACATATTTATATAAATTATATTAATATCATATATTTGAAGTTATATCCTGTGTATTAGTCCTATGTACTTATAACATATTAAGGCACGGGTACAACCGCAACACAGGTACTAATAATAACTTATAAATTTGAAATTTGAGTTTTGAAAATATAAATGAGTCAAAATAGATCCAATGAGAGGATGTCACTAGCTTTATTAAGGATCATGAATTTGAAAAAATAATAAAAGTAGGATATATAGCTCTACTTATATGTATGGGTTTTCTTAACTGTGTGCCCTAAGGACACATGTATGTTAAGTTATAATTAATAACCTAATTGTTGTATGGGAAATGTGAAAATACATTAGAAATGATGAAAATACATTATAAATGGTGAAATTTGCTTTAAAAAATATAAAAATACTTGAAAAACTGTAAAAATACATTTTTTTTCATATAATGATTGAATTATTAATTATAAATTAACATGTGTTCTTAAGGCACACGTTTAAGAAAACCTTATATTTATATACACACTTATTGAGAGAGGGCATACTTGGAGCAGTCAGTGGAGGGGCTGATCTTGTAAGGAATGCTGACACCACATTTGCCAGGAAGGCCGGCCGCGAGACCGTAATTGATACCAGAGATGGAACCAGCGGCTGATTTCAAGCAGTTACAAGCTGCCTGGCGGTCAGCTGTGGTCTTAGCCGCGTTGTTGAGTGACTTCACCCCGTTGCAGCAGGATGCTGACGGTGTGCCACCGCTCCTCAGGTAGGTAATGCATGGGGCAAGGCTACTCGTAACCTGACCGCATGTTATGGCAGCCTCAGCACCGGGTGCAACTACGACCATGCACATAATCAGCACCATGCAAGCAATCTTAAGGAATCCTGAGGTAGCCATGACAATTTTTTTTTTTTTAATAGAAAACACAAAAACTTTCTTTTAGGTATTGGAGAGGGAACTTAGGCTTTGGTTGTGGAGTGAGTGCTAAGCCTATTAAGGTCTGGTGTTTATATAGGGAAATGGTGTCAAGTGTGACAAGAAGAGTATGAAAGAGATGGGACGCGCGGTTGGTAAATGGTAAGAGTAGGCAGTTGGGCTCATTCAATGCTTTTAATATGCTTGATTGCGGTGGTGTTATACTCTAGTTTAGTACGTGCACTTAAAAATTAAAAAAAAAAATAAAAAGGAAAAAAAA
Organism: Liquidambar formosana; assembly: GCA_039720395.1. NCBI lineage: Eukaryota > Viridiplantae > Streptophyta > Magnoliopsida > Saxifragales > Altingiaceae > Liquidambar > Liquidambar formosana. Next base: position 49,375,612 of record CM077821.1, on the reverse strand, counting down.
TATATATGTGACGTGCACCTCTCAAAGTATACTATCCAGACACCTCGATCATTGAATGAAAACGTCTAAAAAGCAATGCTTCAACCACAAATGCCATATTTGGCCACGGAAATGGCTAACTTCGTTTGGTTGATGCTTAGGGATGACAATGGTCACTTAAATCGGGTGTCTTGGCTCGGTCTGGTTCGACCTGCCCTTATTAGGATAGGATTGGGATTGTTTAAAACTAGAATAGGGAAAATCCCAACTCGAGTTACGGGTGGGTTTGGGTCCCGTCCAACCCCGCCCCGCCTTGCATATATATATATATATATATATGTTGTGTTTATTAAACTAGTCTTCCATCATTTTATATAAGTGTTTTTTTTCTTCTTTTTTTTACTCATTAGGTTCTTGTGTTATTAGTTCCCTTATCTCAATTTTTTTATATTTTGATTGATGTCAAAACATGTTAGTCTTTGTAAAGGATGGAAATCTCTTAAGTATTCACTGTTTAAACATATTTAAATCGGTGCATTCATTGAATTGTCATAGGTTGATAGGTAAATAGGAAATTAATGCTTTACTCGTGTAGGGTTTGGGTAGAGAATGGGTTTAGAGATTTTTTATAGGGTCAGGGTTAAGATAGGGGGTCTTGTCCAGTGTAGGGTTTGGGCGGGGAATGGGTTTAGGAATTTTTTATAGGGTTAGGGTTGGGATAGGGGGGTCTCGTTCCAAACCCGCCCCGTTGCCATCCTTAGTTGATAGGAATCTTATTTAGGAAAGTGAAATGTGAAAAATTTAAGGAAAATAATAATATAGAAAATTTATTTTTTCCATTTACATTAATTTGGTTTATAAAAAAATTATGGAAAAATATAAAATGTCAAACTTTCTGTTGATGGTTTTTCCTATAAAAAAAAAATAAAATTTATAGCATTCATTTTGTGAGAAAGTTTTTCTCTCAAAAAAAAGTTAGTGGGTATTATTTATATTTCTCATAAAATTCCTGCTAACCAAACGGATAAAAAATGTTAGAAAGTTCCTTTCATTTTTCTGTCAACCAAACCGTAACAAGTCCTACATTGGAAAATTCATCCTCTAGTGGAGATCGATGGACTGAGTTTCACTTGCGTGTAGTAGGCCTCCTACCCACCAGTGAGGATGAATTTTGTGTTCTTTGGAAACCCATTACTAGTTTTATGGCATCGCTTATCGGATAAAGAATTTCTAATGGACCAAATTTTTTTTTTTTGGCTAGGATAATGAAAGACTTTCATCTCGACTAGAAATTGTATGGAGCTCCTTTTATCAAGATTTGAATTTAAAAATTCAGGACCACAAACTACAGAGACTTGGAGTCCTAGGGGTATACAAACTAACCAAAAAATTCATGAGAGGCTCGATCACATTCCCTATTGTATATTATATTCTATCTATTTTTTCGAGGTATCATCATTGACGCTCCCCAAAGACCCGAGGCTCTTTTGGAGCACCAATATATATCATCTTTTGTTTTGTTTTGTTTTTTTATCTTTTTTTTCCCTCCTTGCTTTTGCTTTTGGTTTTGGCTTTGGGTTAGCTAATAGTTCCTCTGACGAGCCGCATGGGCTCGGTTTGGTATGAGCTAGATGTTGCAATTTAATTGATAAAAATTTTAAGTAAGAAAATAAAAAAAATATACAAGGGGGATAATCATATCGTGTCACTGGTCCTGTAATTGATGTAGTAGTATCCCTTCTCCTTCATAAGGCCGAGTGGCCGATAGTCGGACGTACACTTTAGGTCATGGAAGTATTGAAAATATAAAATCACGTTTTTGTTTTTTTTGTTTTGTTTTGTTTTGTTTTTTCTTTTGGGGTTACAAAAATATAAAATGACGTTTAAAAACCATAAAAAAGTTTCAACATTTGAGGGCTCAAAAATATCTATTTACTACATCATATATATCTATCTATACTACCTATAAAAAGATGAATGTGAGAAAAACTTTTGATTAACTAATATACCCCTATTTTAATTTTTAAATACACAATTACCCTTCTGCATATATAAGAAATATAGCAATATAAAACACATACCTTAATAAGAATTCTATTAAATAAAACCAAACCCAAAAAAGAATTGTAAGGAAACGGAAACTATAATTCGTAAAACCCTAACAATGTTAACATATAAAATACAAATAGAAACACATTATAAAAATCATAAAATCCTAATACAGGAAAGAACAACTACTGTTTCCTTCTTCTGCGTCTTCTATGTGCCTTCATTGTGTCTCCTTTCTTTTAGTACTTTGTCTGATATGTAATTTTCAATAAACTTGACTCATATATACAAATTATGTTAAACATTCAAATCTCTACCTGCATTGCATGATTGGACTTTTAAATCTCTATTTGAATTAAAAAATTAGCAAGAAAAAGAAGAGAATCAAAGACGAATCAGTTGAATGAAAATAAAAAGACGCATGCTTGAACAAAAACAAATGAAAACCCAGATTAAGAGGCCCAAAAAAAAAAAAAAAAAAAAAAAAAAAAACTTGAATTGCATAAGTAAAGTTTTGAATAGCACATATAATCTTTGATTATTTTCTAAGGATTCGCATATTAAAAAAAACTTGAATTGCATTATTGAACTTTTAAATTGCTGCTGTTGCACAGTTTTCATATTTTGTTGAGAATCCATATATAATCTCTGATTTTTGAAAATAATCAAGTCAAATTATCAAGAAAAAGAAGAAAATCAAAGACGATTCAATTGAAGGAAAATTAAAAAAGAAGCAGGCTCTTGAACAAAAACAAAACAAACCCCCCCCCCCCCCCCCGGCCCCCAAAAAAAAAAAAAAAACCATTAACGAATGCACAAGAAAAAAAGAAAATAAAAAGGGAAGGTCTAATGAACCACTAAAAAAAGTCCTTATCAAATCATGAGATTCATGAAACTTTGCAATATCTACCTGCAAACCCAAATAAGGTATGCCAAAAACTTTGCAATACTCCCTCTGTCCCAATAAGGTACGCCAAATTTTTAACTTTTTTTGTCCCAAAATATTTGGTGACTTTAAAAAATCAAATCATATTTTTTTTAAGTTTCTTATACCATTCATCATCTCAATATTTACTTTCAACACAAAACCCAATACAATAAAGGTGAGGGTATTTTTGGAAAGATGGAATTTAATCAATGACAAGTCAATATAATGATTACATTTTCTTAAACTCTTTGCCAAACGTAGCCTATCTTTACGGGACGGAGGGGAGTATTATTTTTTAATGAAAAATCAATGGTCCTTGAGTTTATTAATCTGTCGCTTTAAGATTTGTAGAAGTCTTTGGTTTCAGACTCTACGTAAGATATGTATGTTCTCTTATTGTTTCCCAAATAAAAAAATCATCAAAAACTAATTTACTCATAAATAAAATGAGAATATCCTGATCCTATAAATACCGGATTTTTAAAAGAAAAAAAAAATCCTAAACATGTACATATTAGGAATATTATTATTTTAATCAAAGACCAATAGAAGTTCTGGATTTGCGTAAGTCTTGGTTTCGATCCCGTGTGGCGTATTTGTTTTCTCCTATGTTTTTCCAATCCATATATATCAAAAACTACTTTACTCATAAATAAAATGAGAACCTCCTAATCCCATAAATACTATATTTTTTAAAGGTGGTAGTGTAGGCCTTATTAGGAACTTGAGTTAGCTTCTATGGCATGAATCTACGGGAGGGGTGTAAATTGTAGTACATCATTAAAAAAAAAAAAAAGTATGGCATGTCCGTAAGGTTTGCAAAGTCGCGCAAGTCTTGGTTTTGATTTTTGTAAGACTAATGTACTAATTTGCTATTAAATCTTTCAACTATGGCGTAAATATGTTTTGATTGGAGAAAGAGACAAAGAGTGAAAGAGAGAGCCTTTTGTTTCAGCATTGAAAGTTTCACAAAACCTTCAAAGAACCGATGTATAATGAAGTTTTAAAGATAATTTTAAGCACTATGATTTGGGAAAGATAATGAAAAAAAAATAGGAATCATATCAAAAAAAGTAAAGGATTGAATGATCAAAGTGCTTTCATGCAAAGGCACAATAAAATTATTAAATTAAAAAAATTATTATCATTATTGAAAAAAATAATTTAACTCAAAAAAATTCACGTACAACGCACGTATGCACCAACTAGTATATATATATATATATATATATATATATATATATATATAAGGGTACATGGAAGAACACGAGAATAAGCATCTTTACTTTACCAATTAGTTGAATGTAGACCTCCCCTTTCAAAGGGCAAAGATACGTCGATTGGGCTATAGGCCATTGGTGGTGAGCTACTCTTGAATGTTCGTTTCTCAATCCTTGGTTAATTAATTTTTGTTTCAAAAGTTATAAATTTTTAAGGGAACATACCTACGTGACCATTTGCATGTCATCACCAAAGAATGTATAGAACAGTTAAACATCTATCTAAAGAAGTGTAGGGTTGGTGATAAGTTTTTTAGAATCCTAAGCGAATTCCTAAAATGGGATCTTCTATATATATTTACACATACAACAAAATTTATACCCAATAAACTTTTTTCCTTAGTACACATAAAATTTGCTTACATATATAATTACTAAAATTTTCTTATATAGTTTGAGATCACAATAAATTATTATAAGGACTAAAAAAATATAAAATCCAATCTTCTTCTTTTATAATTTAATAAAATCCACACATAAAAGAAGAAGAAAAAAAAAAACCAAACAAAATCTAAAGTTATTATATCAAAAAAGAAATGAACCAATTATAGTAAAGTTTGACTTAAACGTTACTCATCTCACATTTTTAACTGCAAAATTACTAATCAATCTAACATAATAAAGTTTTTTTTTTACCATATCCTTGAGGCCCTTAAACTTAAATTGGGCCCTTTACTAATTCAGGTGTTAAAATAAATGCATTTTTTTTGGGCCTATTATTACAAAGGTAACAACTGATTTTGAGCCCTCATCTTTGGTTAAAAATTGGAGCCTAAATGGGTGCCTGACCCGTCTCACATCAGGGCCAACTGAAAAAGTGTTGAAGAGGAGTTCGTAAAACTACCAATTGAGGCTCACATGTCGAATAGTTGTTCACATATCCAATATACTAAGCAATAAGGGAACGTCATGCTGGTTATCATTTTTAAATTAAAAGCAGTAAGATCATTCAAATGTTTTTTGTTAGTTCTACCATCATTTAGGTCACTTACAATGTCTCGACTTAAAATGGCATTTGTGAGGTGATTTTGATAATTAGCTATTCCAACGAATAAGATTAGTGAGGAGAGACAAATTGAAGATCTTGTCACGCATTATTTTAGTGATATGGTAGAAATATTGAGCTAGCTAGTGCGGAGACATAAAATCAAGTCTTGAGAATCTTGGGTGCATATTAAAAAAAATAAAAATAAAAAATAGAAGTTGGAACCCTTCCAACTCTCCGCTTAGCACAACTAACACTAGCTAAATAATTACATTATTATTTTGTCTTTTGGGGTGTTTTGATTCCTTGTACTTTTAAGTTTAGAGCATGTCATTAGTAGGCTGAAGGATTCCTATTTATAGGCACAAGTATAGATTAGACGCATAATCTCATCTTTAATGAAAAGATAAACAACAGGAGGCTGGGACAAATAATTCCCATTCCCTATAATGAAAAGGTGGCCATGTGTCTCTGGAATGTAGACTTTGGATGGGGAAGCTGACCCCTAGTGCCACCACACTTGCCAACTACCCAACCCCTGCATTCAATAGGCGGCCGGTTAAAATCGCTTAGTGGGGGGTGGGATGTTGCTATCTCATTAAAGCCTAGCAACTTAGGTTCAATTCTGTCAAAAACCACTTTTAAGATTTTTGACTTTTCCTTCTGCGAATTTTGGATAGTGGACCTACTTGCTTCACTCTCTCTTAATGTTATGCTAGCTTGGAAAATGACTGGCTTTGGGACTCCAGACTCGCACCCTTTGTGAAAGGAAGAAGATCATTATTGAGAGGCTATGCCCAACTAACTTTTAATTATTTTCGAAAAGGGATGGTTTATGTTTTTTTTTTTTTAATTAAAGTTATACAAATATTTATATAAAAACAAAAGTAGACAAATAAGCCGGCGGAAGATTTTGATATTCAAACATTTAAAAGAAATAACAGATTTGATTTTTGTCTTTGTGGGTGATATGATTGATTACATTTATATCATTTGTAGGGTAGATGATTTTGAATTTAAATATATGAAGAAAAATGTACGTATTAATACTCATCTCTTGATATTAGTAAAGGTTAAAGGTAAAAAATAAATTCTATTGATTCCTATCAATGGAATCAATGGGGCAAGAAGTAAACCCTATTGATTTTCAAAAAATAAAAAATATCCAACACTTGAGTGAAGAAAAACATCTCGGGGAATGATGCAAATCTTGTTTTCGGTGTTACCATTTTTTGCTATGATTTCTTGCCACATAAAAAGGAGAAGGAAAGGAGTGTGATTGGTCTAAATGGATAAATCAAAGCTGGCCTCTGGTGTAAATTGCTGAAAATCATTTGACAACGACGATGCCATCAGGGGTGGAATTACGTGGGGACCAGGGAGGCCATGGTCCTTGCAAAATTCTAAAAAAAATTTAACATTTAGTGTTTTGATCAATGATGGTGATGAAATAGATGCCATGGTCAGTGGGAAAAGTGTTGAGGAAGAGGTTGCTATGAGCGTTAAATAAAAGAGTGGAGGAGAATTAGTTTGATTTGAGCCTAGATATGTAGGACAGGATTATCAATTTGAAGAAGCTCACGAGTGTGGATTGAGACTTGGCTTCACGACGAGTCTTCATCTTGATTTGATTTCAAATACAACCTTCGTCGTCGGTGATTTCTTACGATTATTATAATGAGTTTTACTGAATGGTTTGGTTATCTATTTCTCACTCATTGTATCATTGTTTTGATGGAAGATGTTAACTTTCTGTTTACCTTGTCTTCATTTTTATACTATTAGACACGTGATACCTTCATATGTTATTTAAGTTAAAGAAAAAATTATAAACCTATGTTTAATTAAAGATCATCATAGCAATTAAAAATTAAAAATCATCATAATAATTTATAAAATGAAATCTATCAATTTTCCCACAAGTTATTTTTCTTGAGAATTGGAATCCAAATTTCAAATTCCAAAAAATAAAAAATAAAATAAATTTATCAATTTTAATTTATTGTAAAACTTGTATGGTAAAGATAAAAGTTATTATTATTCAAAATATTTTTAACTTCGCCCCGCATTTGGAGATTCCTAGCTCCGCCTCCGGCCATGCATGAGTGAATTTCCTTGCCAAAAGGAGAAGGAAAAGGAAAGAAGGTGAATTTCTTGTGGACCTCACAGAGACAGAGGGTGCAGAGCAAGACTGATCATTGGCGCTGAGACACTGGTTGAGCACCGACGATGGAGGTGGGTGCAGGTATACGTTTCGTCATGAGATAGGAAACGTGTCAGATGAGATTCGTACCTTCAGGCATTTCTTGTCAATTAAATATTAAAGGCGCCTGTCCCTGCCATCACACACCTCTCTTTCATCCATTAAAACTCTGCGTCCAAAGTGGCCCACTTTGTCTGCCCCAGTCTCAATTATTCCCCGAGAGAGGATGAAAAACCAAACACGTATGTGGAGTAGCGTTGGATGCACCTAATTACCTAAACAGAGGATCCTCACTCTCTTTCCCCATCTCCACCTCCTGTGATCCTCTTCAGTTCCCTTTCCCCGTCTTCACCGGCGTCCTGTACTCTTGTCTAGTCTTGAGTGACTTTTTCACCAGCAATCTCCAGTGTCCTTTTTTGACTTTTTATTCTTTTTCGATTGATGTTTTTTGACCTTTTCTTTCGGGTGTAAAGTGTGTTACACAAAATTTGTTGGGTGGGCCTATATCTGTACTTTTTTATTTTTATTTTTTTAACGGTTAAATTCACAACTTATGAGTTAAAAATAAAATAATATGTGTGAAAATGAAATATAAAAGGCGTGGATTTAGTAAAAAAAAAAAAAAAAAAAAAGTGTATATTAAGATCCATCCTTTTTTTTTTCCCTTTATTATATATATATATATATATATATATATATATTTAATGGGAGAGAGTAAATTCTAGAATTAAACATCCTTCCAAAGAAACTGAAAGTTGTGGGATTTTTTATTTTTTTATTTTTGGGTTAAAAAACGGTTGTGGATTTGAATTTCCACTTTTGACATTAGCCATTAGATAAGATTATTCCGAGCCACTATTCATGCGATCAAGGTTTGATACTCACCGAAAAATATTCTGACTAACACGGAATTTTATTTTATTAATATTATTATGTTTTCTGGTCCATATAATATTTGTATTTTAATTTGAATTTTTATTGATTTTCTCCAAATTTTATCTTCCTGCATGTAAGTCTGTTTTGACTGCAATCACTTTGCATTCTAGCAACGATTGCCAATAATTTCAAGAGCCTATTTTGCAATGACAGAAGCAAGACACGCTAATACCTGTCTCCATGTAGAGTCCCATGTTGATCTCATATTTCTTTTATGTGTATGAGTCCATGCGCCCGAAAAAATCCTTTAAAAAACCCTCTTCTTTTTTTATTTTATTTTATTTAAGAAAATCATCTTTAATATTTTCATATTAATATAAATGTTTTAACATACAAATTTTTTTTTAGGTATACAAAATATTTAAAAAGATAAAATACTCGTGAGATATATTATTTTTAGAAAATCAATTCAAAAAAGGAATGGAGGAAGTATTTGAACCTAGAGATAAAAAGATATTTCAATTTATGGACGAAAAGGACACTCTTTACAAGTTGAATTGGGCCAATAATCGATCGTTTGAAGGGAACAGCTATTGCAGGCCCCACATTCTTATCATCCCCACCTCCTCATCTTTTAGGTATTTAAGGTTTTATGCAAAATATAAAATGTTTTTATGAAAACCGGCCTTGATGTCCACTAGAAAACATTCATTTTGAACAACTTTGTAGAAGATAGTTTTTCCTAAATTTATCATTTAAATATACTTTTTAGCCATTTATAGCATTTATTTTATTTTTTGCTAAAAAGTCTACCTAAATGATAGATTTTGGAAAAAATTTCTTCTACAAAGTTGTTCAAAATGATGTTTTCTAGTGGACCAAGTGATCGGTTTTTGCAAAAACCTTTTATATTTTTCATAAAATCTTAAAAACCAAAAGAAAAAGAGGGTGGACTTATAAGAATGGGGGGTGGCCATAGCCGTTCCCTCGTTTGAAACGCTTGAAAGTTTGAGCCCACCACCTTGGCCCAAGTCATATAGAAAACAGCAGCGTAGGTATATTGATTTTGTCGAGGTTCAGCCGTACTTCGAAGCCCCAGCTTAACCCAAACCATAATCGGTTCCCAAGCAAACCCGAAACCAATAAAATCTGCCAACCCATGAGTCTCATTCTTGAACTAGAAACCAAACTGAACCCGACCCAACCGAACAGAAAGCAAATTACTACATATATGGGTTTGGTTAGGATTGGGCGTGATCAGGGGAGGAGTCTAAATATTAGTCTTACAGGATCAAGATTCAAGACTAAAGATAAATATTTTGAAACAAAAAAAAACCTTTCCTCAATGACAGATCACATTGGGATTTTGTTCTTTAACTTTGTATAGGGTATAAAAATTAGGTCAAACTCATCAAATTTTTAAGTCAAAAAATGCAGTTAGAGGGTCAAAATAAAGTTTTTTCAGAGGTTAAGTAAAAATTAGTAGGATCAAATTTTTAAATACTCATAATTTAGTTCAAGGAAAAAAGAAAAGAAAAGTCAGGAGGGTCAATTGCCCGTCTTTGACCCCCCTCCCTCCACCCTGGGGGGTGAACATATTCAATTGGGGCAATACAACATTTTTAGCAACAGTAACATAAACAATACTTCAGTTGAAAGATTATTGATGCAGTGGAGTTTTTATTGTAACACAAAACCGCCACACCTTCGTACCGAGTGATGGTTAGACAAATCATCTTTAATTTGTTGGCATAGTATTGTGAGCAATCTGAACCCAACACTTGAAGATTCAGGCCATGCCAGGACCAACTAGTCCATGTGTTAGATGGCCAACTGGCCCAGACAGGCTATTCGTCTCTATCATGACTCCAGAGCCAAGTCCAGACAAGGCCCAATTTAGATGGAACTTAAATCAGTAAAGGGTCTCTTCTAGAGAGGCCTCTAACTTTCACATTGAGATTAGGCTAGGCTGCTTTCCCATGGAAATATGGGGGCAAAATGGGAAACAACTTTATTTATTACTTTACTCAGTGTGAAGGTGTGGCAGTCTCTAAACCGAAGCATGAAACAAATTGGTTAGAGAGATTTGAAAAGTGAAAACACTAAAAGTGTAATTTGAGCTCGAAACACAGATGCAGAACTGGGTTTTCTAATAGATTTCTCATTATTTTCAAAAGGAATTTATTATGGGAAGTAGGACCAATGGATCAATGGATCCCACAAAAAATGAACAAAATTTTGTGCAGATGAAAAGTGTTTCAACAAATTGGTTTTTAGTTGATTAATCCTCCAATAGATAGGCTCAACAACCCCTTCCCGATGATAAATTGCCCACTGATTGAATGGTGCTTAAATGGATCCGTTAACAGACATGACAAATGGCAAAGCAATAAAATTCTCACCTAATGTCTTTCAATGGAATTTAATGGCACCCTCCTCAATCCAACTTTCAGGCTTTGTCCTACGATCTGCACGTGGATTTTTTTTTTTTTTTTTTATAAATATTTTATATTTTAATATCAAGAGGTTTTGAGATGTTTACACACTAGATTAATTCCTTGAATACATATAGTTTCTCTTGTTTCACATGCACTAAGTAATTATAGGACAAAGTATATAAGGTAGCCTTGCTGGGAGGAGGGGGAGAGCTGCCTCCCTGCCTTTGTTAAATACAAATTTTATTACTTAAATTTTTTTTTTTTATATTTTATATTTGCCTTACCTAAATTTTGTTAACCCTCTTCACTTTTTCCTCGCCTTTTTTTTTTTTTATATTTAAAGTACTTTTTCCTATTTATAAAAGTCCCAATTCTCACAATCTCTCAGTTCATTAAGATAGACCTAATACTTTTTCCATTGTCTCCCATTGAAACTTGATTTATCAATAAATTATAAATTTTTGAAATTTTTTTTACCTAAAATCACAAGATAAAGAAATTTTTTTGATTAAAATTTTCAATTTTTAAAATAAGGATAAAGTATTAAAAATCAACTAAAGTTTGCCTCTCCTGAAGGAAAATTCTGGCTCCGTCCCTGGGATGACCCTAAAAGGAAGTGGCCGGTGAGATTTAAACCCTAAGGTCTCTTGCCGAGCAAGAAGTTTTAGGACCACTCAATCCTTACCATCTTTCATACTTGATGATGAAACATTATCTTTAGACTTGATAATGACACACTATCTTAAAGTTCCCAATTAAGGTTGCATGTGGGTGGGTTTAAAGTTTGGACCATGACACTGGTACAAAACAGCAGACCCTCCATGAAAGCTCTCGTGGGACAGTTCATTGATACTACTATACGTTACCATGTTGGTATACAGAAGTAGAATGCTGTGGCTTAGAACTTGCTTGGCAAATGGTAGGGGTACCAATCCATGTTTTCTTGGGTCTTGATATTGTACGAGTGGGACTTAACAAACCGAACCTTATAAAGGGAACTTTTATTGGACCCTAACTACTAGTAACAAACAATGCCACCAAAAAGTTTGACATTATAATAATGATAATAAATTAGAGGAAAGAGCCCACCAATCTTGTTTGGACTTTTGTATTGAGAATTGATTGATTCCCTTGGTGAACCCCTAGAGAAATTCAATGGAGAAGAGTAAAGTTCCAGAGTCCACCCAAGCCCCAACTATGGCGCAGCCATTCAAAATGTTCATATTGCTCACAAGAACACTCACTTTAAAAATTTCAACCATAAGATGAAAATGGACCATCAAGACTGAAAGTCCGTACTTACATTATATCAATAATTTTTTTTGTAAAGGTTTTACATCAGGCACCCTGCCAGTAAAAATAAAGAGAATGATTAATACAGATAACAAAAATTATACACTGAGAAAAATAGAAAGGTGGATTAAATGAATGAAAAGCAGCCGTTGGGAATGCACGTGTGAGTTAATTGGCGCCATGGAGGTGAGGAGAGGGTGACCCAACCATAACATTTTGCGTGTGCATATGATTATCCTAATGACTTGAATCAGTTTCCTTGGGGATTTGGCCGTCTCAAACGTGAATACCTCAAATCTAGTTTGTTTTCACAGAAATGGACACCTCCGATCCCCATTTATCTGTGACCTCACTTCCATGGCCCCATTCCACCACCCACCCCTTTATATGTGTATATATACTTCCTCATTCCCCCTCCTACCCTCAACCCCTTCTAATTAAGCAACCCATCTCTCTCTCTCTCTTTACCTCTCTCCGAGTCTCGCAAACACCCACATACACACAAAATGGCCACTAAATCAAACCAATTGCTGCCATTTCTCTTTTTCCTTCTCCTCATTGTATGTGTCCGTGGCCATTTTCTAGACTACTATGGTGGGTGGCAGAGTGCCCATGCAACATTCTACGGTGGCGATGATGCTACTGGCACAATGGGTAAGCGCTTTCTACAAAGATGAATGGCAAAAAAAGATTCAACCCTAAGTATTTAAGATTAATCGGACCAAAGGTCTGAATACCCGACCTGCATCTCTAGCCCAAAGGAAAAAAGTACAAAGCCCAAAAGGGCAAGGCAAACTTAACAAAACTTGCACAGGTTTTTTTTTTTTTTTTTTTTTGGCTTTTTGGATATGTCTTATGGGTATGTTGTGTTGCACCGTTGCAGGAGGAGCATGTGGGTATGGAAATTTGTATAGCCAGGGGTATGGAACTAGCACTGCAGCACTAAGCACTGCTCTATTCAACAGTGGCTTGAGCTGTGGAGCTTGTTACGAAATAAAATGCAATGACGATCCCAAATGGTGCAACTCTGGTACCATCACGGTGACAGCTACTAACTTCTGCCCCCCTAACAATGCTCTGCCTAATAACAATGGTGGGTGGTGCAATCCCCCTCTTGAACACTTCGATTTGGCAGAGCCTGCTTTCTTGCGGATTGCTCAATATCGAGCCGGAATTGTTCCTGTTCTCTTCAGGAGGTAATCCTGTTTTTGTGTTTTCATATATTAAACTTGAAGTGAATTCATTTTGCTAGTGACATTTCTTTTGGGCATGTACTCGAACATCTGACCATGTAACACCATGACCACTAACCCATAGCTGAGGCCCCAGCATCATACCGTTATTCTTTTTTCATTTTCAAATTAAATAATGTCTTCAGTTAGCATAAAAATGGTTATTAAACAATGTTGGTCCGCTTAGCAGGGTCATGGGAGGGATGATCCTAGACTCCCAGCCTTTGTTTTTTGAACAACATTGCCCTTATTCATTTGCCCAAATTTTATTTGTCCAAGGAATGTGACAGTTGATGTGGCAACCATTTGCCATGTGGGCTTATGTCTAAACAGCACGTCACATCAATTGCCACGTGTTGAGGAAACAAATTTGAACTAAAAATTAGACTCTTTATATCTTTCTTGTGTTTTTAATATAAACCTATGCCTGCCTTCATGCTTGGTTGTCCACGACTTTTACTATTGCATCCAAAAGCAGCAGAAACCACATGGTTTTGTTGAAGGTTCCTTTTAAATGTTGAGACACAAGCATTAAATCTTCATAATAGTTGCTACCGAGCACAGCCCACATCTCCTACTCTACTTCAAAGTCTTCACTCTTCAACTAAGCTAATGAGTTTTAATTTTTTTATTTTCTAATGTTTGGGTGAATTGGTCTTCATAGGGTCCCATGTGCAAAGAAAGGAGGCATAAGGTTCACCATCAATGGCCATACCTACTTCAACTTAGTGTTGGTGACAAACGTCGGTGGTGCAGGGGATGTGGACACGGTGTCAATCAAGGGGTCTAGGACAGAGTGGCAACCAATGTCAAGGAATTGGGGCCAAAATTGGCAGAGCAACTCATACCTCAATGGCCAAAGCCTCTCTTTCCGAGTCACCACCAGCGACGGCAGGACCATCACTTGCAATGACGTGGCATCCCCCGATTGGCAATTCGGACAAACTTTCGAAGGAGATCAATTCTAGGAAGCTCATAAAATTCATATATATACATATTTATATATATATTTGCTTCTCAGTGTGAGAGAGAAATGGAGAGGAGATGTAGACAGTGGGCTGGTTAGTGCCGAGGTACTAAAAATAGCACCCGCGAGGCTTATTATGTGAGAGGTTCTGATTATATATGTAGTTACTACTACACGTTATATATAATTACTACTATACCATCAGAATAATGTCTCTCATTTATGTCCCAACTTGGTTGAAGACTGAGGGGTAAAATAAAGTATTATTATTTGTGTATTCTTTTGTATGTTAAATTGTGCCCCTATACATTTTATTTTTTTTTTTTGGATCTGGAATTGTGCCCTTATAATTGTTGAAACTTATATAATTTCATAACGATTCAAACCAATTCTTTTGTGTGTGTATATATATATATATATATATTTTGCTTTATTGGAGAGAGGGCCAGAGGGGGGTCCAGAGGGGGGTGGGGTGGGGTGGGGTGGGGTTATGTTCCCAACACTTCCAAATGGAGTTCGATTCCCCTCATTTCTTAATTTCATACCATAAAAATGACCAGTCCTTCATGTAAGGTTGAGAACGTGAAACTAGAACAATAGGGGCTGATTGCAACTCAGTATGAAAAGTAGACTAATTGAGGGTTTTTTTTCTCCTGACAAACATGTACAAAGATTTTGAGTCAAGATCAATCCTATGCAACCTAACCCATCATAAGCCCATGCATCCAACAATGAAAGGGCGAATATTTGAACTCGACAGCTTTCATTCTTGAGTCATGATCCTTTATCATCTCCATTTTGATCAAATAAGGGACCATCAATAAATGTTGCATAGCCCTAAACACGGGTGCAGCTTAAGCACTATGACAAATTTTGATCTATTAGACTATCCTTAGACATATTAGATGCATTTTCTCTTAAGCAAAATGTGGAATCGCTCTTACTTAAAATAAATAGACCCACATTACAATAGGCCAAGTATAGATCCCTTTGTTACTTGTAGAAGAAAAATTGACATGAAAAAAAAAAAAAAAAAAAAAAATTCAATCTAAATCTATATGGAAGAAACTTCACAACATTTCCGAGAAGACAGAATTTGCCACCAAAAATTGGAAGAAACTTCATATGTCCACATAATTCATCAAACTGCAGTGGTTTACACGCATGATGAACACAAAATCTACATGCATAAAAAACCCACCTATACCCTGAAAAAGCCAGTGCTGCACACAAACCCCAATCAGTGAACTCAATAATTTAGCAAGGAGTATTTCACTCTCAGAACAATTTTCCCTTTCTCTACACCAAGCTTTCCACCTGTGACCAACCAATGACCTGGAGGATCTTGTGGCCCCTTGCTCATCTCAGAGGTATCAACAAACTTTGCCAACTTGTTGGCCACACTGTTTTCTCTTGACCCCGAACTTGAGTCACCTGCGTTTGTTCCAGTAACTACCAGTTTCCTTGACTTGTCATTTGGGGTATGGTCCCACAATGATCTTCGTATTGTGCAGCCTGGTAGCCTAGAATACAAAAGCTTCATGTACAAGACATTCCTTGACCCAAAATCCCACACCCCAAGCTGAGCTCCAGTGACTATGTACACACCAGAGAGATCACCTATGGAGGTTTCAAGGTTCTCAATTGGTGCAGTGCTCACATGAGAAAAGTTCTTCCATTTCACTGGCTCAAACCATCGGCTATCTTGCTCCTCAGGTCCCTGCCACTTGGGAGCTCCAATTGCCACATGGGTGTCCCAATATGGCTGGAGAATCTTCGGAAGGGATGCTAAGTGTTGAAGATGAATACATAACCGATTCTGCTTGGATCCTCCTAGGCATAACCGCAAGCCTGTCACAGGCTTACGTCCAACTGATACCTGCATTCATATTAAGACGAGGCAGAAAATTAGAAGATTTTACCCATTACCTAACCTTTGCAGGACTATTTTAGGTTATATCGATGAAATCATGAACAAACCTCAAGATGAAAAATAACAGCCCAAACCATTTAAAATTAATTTCCTGAGCATCAACGAGGATGTAAAATATTTGATGATTAGGATCATCTGATCGGGTTGGCTTCAGACAATCAATTCTACAGAGAGTACTTGGGGAGTTCCATGGAAATGATAACATTTCATCATGTTTACATAGCATTTGAACGCAAATGGCAGTTGCATGCAAACCGGTTGCATACAAAAGGGTATGACTCCAAGAAATTTGAATGGTTTTATTATTTTTCACATAGCATTTCAAGCTAAAAGTCCATTCAGAATGGGGCCATTGAGGCAAAATACAGCTATCCCTACAATTGATTATACAAAACCAGTTTAAAGACTTATCAAAATGCCAGAGTTTCAAATTTTCAATAGTATATGAGAGGATGGCTGCCATATTCTGTAATGATCTCATATGAGATTAGTACATAAAACCTTATATAAAACACAATGGCCACAAAATAATACTAACAACAACATTTATATTAATAATAATAGTAACATTAACGGTAGTAATAATATAATGCTTAAATGACTTTCTTTCATACATAATGCTTAAATGACTTTCTCTCATCTTGACCTTGATTTATACAACTTAAAGGGACAAAGGTTTTTTTTATCAGATAATTGTGCTATCAGTCTTTCAGTGGCCTTGGTTTAGCAACAAATAAAAATTGGCCAAAAAAACAAAGTTACCTGCTCTTGGCTGACATAAAGCTTTTGGCCCATCAAGCTGAACTGCAAAGATGGGCAAACAGGCTCCTTCCTCTGGTGGCCGGGAAGCTTGTCATGTACAGGAGCCCATATCCTAGGGATTTGAAATTCTAGAAAATATCTCAGCTCTTCAATTTGAGGCTTGTCTGCGTGCGATTATTTGGAACAAGTTTCAATATCCCAGTTAGGAATGGTCCTTTATAAATAAAAGGAAAAGAACATGAGGGCCTATCTAACTCATTTAATATGATGTTCAAGATGTCTTACATTCAAGATATAGACCAATAGCACGATCCAGATGCTCCTTTCCAGTAAGCCTCATCAAGGAGAGCTGTGATAGCGAAGAAAGACATCTCAATGACATCTGGAGAGGACTTGACAGTTTTTGCCCATTGGTTATGGCTTTGTTCAAGATCATCTCCTCCTCTTCGTCTGAAAATGACTGTAACATCCTGCATCCAAAAACAAAAAAAATAAAAACTGAGTTCAAGACCTTACCATATAAATTACTGACAGTGGACTAAAAAATTGGGCTCTGCCACTCATGCAAATACAACAGCCCAACCTCTCTGTGCTCGCCTAATTCTTCCCAAATTGCCTTTTAATTTTTTAAGTGTAAATTTGAAGATGTTAATACAAGACCATCATCTAGAAGACAGATACATGGTCCCACAATAAAGATTACATGAATGGTGAGAATAGGAAGACCATCAAATTTGGATAACAACTTGGTCTAAGACGTTGAGTCAACATTAAGAGGGAACACTGGGAGTCATTATTAACTCCTCATCGAATAGACATAGTTACATATTCTAGTTTAGTTGAGCACTCTGAGTTTATCTTGAAAATTTCCTAATTACTGTTTGGATCAAATTTCAATTACTATCATTATTAATTGGAGTTAGGTTATTCTTCAATTATTTACAATCCTGGTTAAGTATGCCAAATGTGTACTCTAAGAGGGACCAGACCGAAGCAATAGTTTCTATTTTTCTTCTTCCAGTTAAGTTTTAGCATTTTTGAAGCTAACAGTATACATATAAACCCCTAACAAATAACAAGCAACTACTAAAAGAAGGGAGAAAAAACAGAAGAAGTAAAAGAACATAAGCAAATCATGTGTACATACCTCTTTCCCAGTAAGATAAGAAGCATTGGTAGGTTGAGGGTATATCCCTTGGCTGTTAAATAAGTAAGGATCAACTCCCTGCAAATTTCAAAAACCAAAAAATATAAATATATGTTAACAAAAATTTTAAAAAATAGAAGTTGGTCATCGAGAAATTGAGGCAAGGCATAAAAGGCATAAAAAGAAACAAGAAAAAAGAAATGTCATAGAACTAGCCTTATCCTTGAATTTCATTTGACCTGAACTTGTATGACTTTGTACATCAGAGAACCTGTGATTTCCTATATCCTGAACATAGTTTTTAATCTCCATGGTTGACAAAGGCGATGACTGGTGCTGTTTGACGTAAATCACATCTTTACCACCGATAGTTACCGATGTAATAACATGTGTCCCAAAGTTTTCAATAAAACTGTCAGGAAAATAAAATAAAATAAAAGAAGTAAATAGCTAAATAAACTAATAGTTAGGAATGCCTTGAAGCTTTGTTGTCAACCTTTTCCTTCAGCTAATTTGAACATTTATACCTTGCCAATAATGGTGGATCCCACCAAGTTGGGACTGCCTCTTTGACATTTTCTTGTAACATTAATGAGGATTTTATAAGCTGCACCCGGGCAAGTGGAAGGAAGAACCCATCCATAGAAAGGGTCTTTGTGGCTGCAGCATCAATATGCTTTGAACCAGTAAAGCTAAATGCAGAATTAAAGCTACCGAGAGGAAAATTTTCTGATAGATCAGCCTTCCTATTGAAATACCCCACCATCTGCACTTGTTCATCATGAAAATTATATTACAATTAGAAATACAAAGCATTGATGGTAGCATACATGTTCCCCTTAGTTTTTTCTTTAAAAAAATATTTTAAAAAAATGGTTAAGGGATAGAAAAACTTTGTGCTGTTTTTGTTTTTTTTGTTTTGTTTTGCTTTTTTTTTTTTTTTCAGTGGAAAAAAAATAAAAATAAAAAATTTCTTTGTGCTGTTTATTCTGCATTTCATTCTTGATATGAAGTAAATTTGGTGAGAGTCAAATCATAATCACTAACAACAAAGGCAAGGGCACGTGAAAATTCAAATGCTATCCACATGAAACTGCGGGAGGAATGCGAGTGATGAAATTCATTCTCCTTCACATTTATCTTATTGGCATTTGAGCTCCCACATCTTTCATGTGTTTAGGATATAAGAAGAGTCAAAGACTTAAGCCCATCAAAGTTTATGAGGATATTATCAGGTGGACTATGGAAGCATTATAGGCTTCTTGGTAGCATGAATGGTGAGGTGACATGTACACTTTCATGGCGTTAGACAAAACATTGGACCTGAGAACGTACCATCCCGAGCCACATGCATTATAAACTTATGCCACTCTACATATTATAAGATTGCTAAGGAAATCTTGGAGGCATTAGAATCAAATAAGAGTACAAGTTTAAAACTCATATGCAACGGTTAGTGGACCTTGTGAATAACATGGCCTGGATAACAAAGGATTTGTCCATGCCTCTGTGGCAGGAACATCTTGGCAGGAAAGCCTATTCGTGACCAAATGCATGTATCTATAATATTAAACAGGCTACCTTCATCATGGAATCATGCAGCAAGTTCAACATCACTGAACTGTTGAAGTCCTAAACATGGGCAATCTACTAACAATTTGACCACTATAGAAGAGAGTAAGAAGCCAAGGAAGTGGTACATTTTTCAAAAGTAGAAAATAGTGAAAAGCTTCCAACATCCATGGTAAGGTTAACAGAATCAAAACAAGTAAAGAACAAGATGAACACCAAAATAAGGGCGTGTTACAAATGCAGACAAGTTAGAACACTACAGGGCAGATTGCTCCAAAAGAAGCCCCAGAATTTCACTCTTATCAGATATGAAGCTCTAACTACTAACCAATAAAGAATGACAGATGGATTGCAAAGGAAGAGGGGGTTACCATAAAAAAGTGGTTATTAGTTTGTTTCACTCCCTCATGTTGGTGCATTCTATGTTGTAACATTTGTCTTCCCTTTCCCATCCTTAATTTCAGTTACAGATTCTACTTCTCAATCCCCTCAAATATTCAACATTATTCAGTCATCTCTTCACTACAAATCTACAATCCTAAACTCAACATGGCTGTCCTAAATCAGCTAACTCAGGCACAAAATCTTTGTATCTCCATTACAAATACAAGAATTGAATTGTAGAAAAAATGAAAGAAAATGCGTCAATGGTTCTTTTTTTGGTACAGAAAATACATCAAGGGTTCATTTGCATGTAAACATAACAACCAAGGTTATACAATCCTATAAAAAAATTTGAAATATTATACAACATAAAAGGAAAGGAAAAGCACATCATACCTCATCAAAAGTGCAAACGCCAGAGCTCTCACGCCCAACGGTCTCCTGAGTGTTCTTAAAGTCCCTAGAAACATTGGGCACAACTACACTATCATATAACCAAAGATCCCTAGTATGTTCCTCATCAACCTCAACTACCCTAGACCCAGCGACTCCTTTACAATAAAGCAACCTGGTATCAAAATTCACATCAAAACCCCTACCTAAAGCCTGAATAGCATTGAAAGCTGTATGCAAAGCTGCCGTCTTTTCCCCCATTTCATCACCCCCTACCCCCTCCCTCCCCCAACCAGAAAATCTCGAAAACCCTTCAATCACACTATGATCAGAAGCAAACCCAGTATTGCAAAAGAGCCAAATCCAATTATGCAGATCAATATTTGGGTAATTGAATGTAAATTCTGTGTGAAACCCACAAGAAATTGAATGCTTGTAACGTTTTCTCTGCTCTCTCCATTGATGAACTCGAGATATTTGCAGACGGGTCGGTTGTAAAACTCATATTTCTGAACCCATGTAGCTATACTCTCTCTCTATCTCTCTTTCTCTCACTATACATATACATATCGGTTGACTCAGAGAAATCCCCTTGAAGATTCAAACCGATCAAAATTGAGATACACCCTCCTCAACATCTCCTCCAGATCTTGAATCAATGGAAGATATTCTCTCTCTCTCTCTATGTAAATTCTCTGTCTACCGTCCAGATTCTCTCTCTATATCAATATGACGACTCTCTCTCCCGCTGTAAATTACTGCGTACTTTCTCTCTCTAGCCTCTACTATTCTACTTACCTAAAGTGCCCAAAGAGGCGTTTTTGACTCTATGGAGTCTAGTAGACTTTTACTTCTCTGGAAGGTAAAGGTTACGTGTTTCGATGAGTACGTTTTCCAGAGATCTAAACCGTTGACTGGTTCTAGATTTACGCCACAAGGCATATGAGGAAGACTCTGACTTTCTCATTCTGCAGGGGAGCTTTACGGGATTTGTGCTCAGTTCCTCTCTTCTTTGTCACAATCTCAACGATTTCAATATTTTCCCTTTTTTTTTCCTTTCTGGCCAATGAACTATTTGAATTTTTAGCATAATTAATCGTCGAATGTGAAAAAAAAATTGCTTTTTTAAAAATCTCATGATAAGAAACAAAAGCTTGGAATCTCTCTAGGGATTATAATTTTTTTTTTTTTTTTTTGAGGTCAAATGAGAGATATCCTAGCCATTAAATTAAGATATTATAATTATGATTTACTTTTATTTATTTATTTATTTTTTTTATAGGAGTGCTAATAATATCTTTCTTTTTTTTTTTTTTTTTTTTTCAGACCTTTAGTTTCACATACCTATATTTTCCAAACTTGATTTTGGTCATGATTTTAACAGATGCCAATTTAGCTTTTAGTACCCTTACTTTTTAAGATACTTTACCTCTGAATTTCCTCTCTCATTTCAATTTTTCTAAAACCAAATAAACAAACAAGGTTCTAGACAGGGAGTAACTGTGATCACAATTAAATGTTATAAATCTCACTAACCATCCAAAAGCTTTATAAAGGAATGGCAAAACACCTAGCTATACTATTAACCAATTTAAGAGTTCAGTACATTAGAACGATATAGACCCCAATGACTTTTTGACCAAATGATACATATTTCTTTTTCGTCTCTACTCTGCCAAACTAATTATATGTTGGGTTAATAATTTCAAGCCCATGTTAAAAAATAATCTATACTACCTATAAAAAGATGAATGTAAAAAAAACTTTTGATTGACTAATATACCCTTATTTTAATTTTTAAATACACAACTACCCACCCTTCTGCATATATAGGAAATATAGTAATATGGAAACTGTAATTCTAAAACACATACCTTAATATATTCTAAAACATATACCTTAATATATAAAACACAAATAAGAATTCAAAGGAAACCCTAAATCAAATACTCCATACCTTAATATATTCTAAAACACATACCTTAATATATAAAACACAAATAGGAATTCAAAGGAAACCCTAAATCAAATACTCCATTTAATACTATACATATAATCCTAAAGCACGTTGACTTCGTATCTCCCTCTTCCTCTCATTCTCTAGCAAATAAGATGGTCTGTTAGAGGCACACCTACTTCCCAGCGCAGTCACAAACCAAATATCCACATCATGGAGACGATACATGGAGATGATACCGGATCTCAAAAGGCTGTTGTGTGAGTGTTTTATACTTTTATTATGTATTTTTTGAAATTTGGTGAGAATTCATATAATGCTGAATTTGTTTGTAGTTGGGGGTAGTTGTTTTCGAGGATTTTGAGTAGACTAAAAAAACCCTTGAATGTGTTTTGATTGTAATGTGGAAATTATTGGAATGGGTCATATATGTATATGATAATTATTATTATTATTTTGCTTGAATTTGGTTGTTGATGGGAAGGGAGGGGGAAAAGACAAAGGAAAAAAAACAAAGAAATGAGGAAAAAAATAAAAGGAAAATCTCGATCTCCACTCTCTTTTTAATCTCTAAGTGAACAAAAAAAAAATGTAGATGATGATACCATATAAAAATAAAATTGAGAATTTTTTTTTAGAAAAAGTAAGAAAAACTATATTATGAGGGATCAATTTCACTTATTAAAAAAATAAATTAAATAATATTTAAAAGCATCAAAAATATAAAATATAGAAAATAAAAATAAAATAATTATGTTTGCTACTTCTCTTTGGAATGCACTGTTAGAAAATATGTGATTTTCTTTAAAGCTTTAAAACTTCGAACCACATACGTGTGCACACCTTCATAGCCCACCTCGACCCGGACCAGCCGGCCGTGTTGTGATGTGGCGCATGACGTAGCACACGAGTGACTTAATGGCCTATTTATATGAGTTTATTTCATTTGACCGTTGGACCTTAATTTCTATAATTTATGGGTGTCCGTTATTAGCCGTTGGACTTTTATTTCATATTATTAATTGGGCTGTTATAAGAATCATTATGATATTTATTTTGGGCCTTTATTAGCCCAAACCAATTTCAGCATTTTACTAATATAAATAGT
Source organism: Liquidambar formosana (assembly GCA_039720395.1). Taxonomy (NCBI): domain Eukaryota; kingdom Viridiplantae; phylum Streptophyta; class Magnoliopsida; order Saxifragales; family Altingiaceae; genus Liquidambar; species Liquidambar formosana. The sequence goes on along the minus strand of CM077821.1, from coordinate 49,352,126 downwards.
GGGTTTCTCTACATGAACAAAGGGGGTTTTTACATTGTCTTCTCAATCCTTTTCTACTATATTTCTCTAAGAATTTTATTGAGTTATTTTATATTTTGTATTTACGGGCAACTGATCGTAGACGGGTTCACTATACTCTTCTTGTGGACATACCCATAGAAGAGAGAGCTGCGAGCTTTGGGGTTGTATCTTGGAGGTCCTATCGTCCGCCAGAACCTGTACGTAGGGAGGCGATAGTTCCTTTAGGACAGCGTGATCTCACGTGCCTTCCCACAGGCCAGCTCTTCTTACTCTTTTATTTAATTTTAATTCAATATTTCTTGTGTTGATTTTTGTTAATTTAAATTATGATTATTAAGAGATTTATCTGTGTTCAATTTTATTATATTTGTGATTTCTTAATTTGTGTTATTAGTTGTATTCATGTTTAATTTGAATAAATATTCTATGACGAATTTCACAATATCCACAATTATCCCCAACATGCACATCCCATATATATATAGATATATTACCTATAAAAAAGTTGAATGTGAGAAAAACTTTTGATTGACTAATATACCCTTATTTTAAATTTTAAATGCACAATTACCCTTCTACATATATAAGAAATGTAGAAATATAAAACACATACATAAATAGGAATTCTAAGGAAACTATAATTTGTATAAATAAATAAAACCCAGAATTGTAAGTTAAATCTATTTCATAACATATATCATCTATTTATTAACAATGGGATTCTAAATTCTACTTTCTCCATTAACAGTAACTTCAACCTATTTTAGTAGAGCCATCATCTTTTTTTCTTTTTCGAAATATAGGGTTTTAGGGTTTGTTCTAATTGCTATAGAAAATACTATTTTCCATATGGGTTAAGTACTTTATATATTTCTGTAACTTTGGTTCTCCTACTTTATTCTTACTGAATGACCTACCTACAAGATTCCTTGCAAACGTAATAGGGTTCTTTTTTAGTTCTGTTAGATATTATTACTTTTGAGTATTTTTTATTTTATTTTTTTGGTGTAAGTTTTTGACAAATCATGATTCACAAATTTTTTATGAGGATACCTTTCTTTTTATTTAATTATTTATTTTTGGAGTTGGTTTGTTTTCTCACATAAAACATTTTATTAAAATATAGTATAATAAAACCGAATGAGGTTCTTAGACTGTCAAAAACTGGCATTAAGAAAACCAAATCCTATATGTAATGATGTTAAAAATTCTACCTTATCTGATCAATAGAGCATTATCTCAACAAAGGACAACCCAGGAGGATTCCCATGTTTTAGTAAGCACATTTTTCATTGAGAAAATTTTAAAAATAAGTATATTTATCATAATTTCATTTAATTTTTTATATTATAAAAAAAAAAAACCCAACTTCCCCACTCATAAAATAAAATTTTCATTGAGTTGGATGACATTTATTTTAATTTATTTATTATTTTTTGAATTTAAACACGATGTTATTTGTTCAATTTATTTATGAAATAATTTTTTTAAAAAATTATTACTCTTTGAAATAAGTACATAACTACGTTAGTTGCCAAACAAGTTCGAAAAAAAGGGTTAAACTATTTAGCTTTTTCCTTACAAAAATAAACATAAATATATATATATATATATACACCGACAGAGCCATGAGAAATATCCTTTTGATAGGCAAGTGTACAACTGAAATTTACATATATTTTTTATATTTATTTAAGTTATTGATGACACATTTAATTAATTTATTAGTTTTGGCACTTATTTTTTTTTTTTTTCCCATCACAAAAATCTCTTCTTTAAAAGACAATTTATATGGTCCACTTTAGCATAAATTCGTATATCATTGATGAAATATTTATTTTATAATACAAAAATATTCACGTGCAACGCACGTGTGTACCAACTAGTAATAAATAAATAAAGCCATGGGTAAATATGATTTGACCCTTGTTCAGGAAACACACCTGTGCGGAAAGTGTGCGAACAGCAAGGCATTGTTGATCAATTACTGTCTCGTGGACCAAAGTCTTCTACTTCTGTAACAAGCAAAGCCTTTCATACGGTCATATCATCCATTGCAAATGACGTCTGATCTCGTCAAATTTGCACTACCTACGGATCAGATCAAGTCCTCAATACAAGCCTGTGTTAGTCTTTCATATAACTGTGACACGGTTAGATTATATCATAAGTTAATAGTGATTAAGTAACATAGGATTATGAAATTAGAAAGTATACTAATAATTTTATTTTAATTGGTTTTCATTGATTTATAATATCACCTGATCATATTATAATTACATGAAAGCTTTTCTTCATAAAATGCAGGTTCTCAAAAAAGAGATGCCAGCTTCTTTTCCAAGCAGCAGGGTGTAAAAGTGCCTCTTTCAGCTTGATCTATGCAAAGAAAATTTTTGGGTTCACTCGAAGGTTGTCCCCTTTTCCCCTATTTCTTCAACACGGCGCGGCCAAAATGTGGAGCTTGCATCTGTTGCTCACCTTGGGAAGACATTAATTCTGACTAGCTTTTGACCACCCAAAATCGTGACTACGTGGTTAATTACATCAAATCAAAGGCCCATAAAATCAAGTATGCTATCCAATTTGATGACTCAAAACAAGTTGGTGGGCACCACTTGGTCTTGTGGCCTAATGGTAATGGGGTGAGGATACCTATCCAATTTAATGACTCAATACAGGTTAGTGGGCACCCCTTGTCCTTGTGGCCCAATGGTAATGGGGTGAGGATAGTCTTGGTTCAAATCCATCTTGAAAGAAAGAAATAAAAAAAAGAAAGAAGGTTGGTGGGCTATTTGAATCATTTTGATTGCGAATCGGCTCCACTCAAGGTTAAACCTTCATGGCTCCATGTCACTCATCTATTGAGCCCATTAATTTCATTGTCCATACCATTACAATTATCATCATTAGGTCCTTGTGTCTCTGTAATTATCTCCAGATCTTTGTAATTAATCAGCTAATCATCTATTTAATTTAAATCATACATGCAACGGTCATGTTCACATATGAACACAACATTCAAAATGTGTAAATCATTTTGATCTTTCCATGATTTCCTTTTCTTTTTTCCCTTTTTCTGGAAGGGGTGGGGTTGGGGGTTGGTGTCAAGTGCCTTCCATGATGTTGAAATTTGAAATAGAAACTTTTCACATCTTGTAGCTGGACCTTTGCTCCCACACTTCAACCAAAAACAAGTAAATAAATAAATAGAACCACCTTTTCACATCCATTTTCTCTTATTTTAGTGCTTGAAATGAGAAGAATAAAAAATGAATGACAGACAAATAACAGTAATCAACAATTTCCCATAAGATAATGAGATGGAAAGAAAGACAATCTACACACGTTCACACTCGTAGTGCAATCCGTGACTAAGATTTACACTAAGGCACAAGCCATCATTCATCACATATGCAGTGCGTGTAGCTAGCCATGGTGCTCTTTCCACTGCAGCCACGCCGTGATGCAGAAACAATAATGGCAGCGGGAAAGTCAGGAAACGATAAAAACAAGCTTTTTGAATCCTCCAAACCTTATTTTCTTTGTTGGAATTCAAATGGCAGTTAGCGTGGAGGGCTCTCTGTGCACAAGCACAATGCAATTGAGTTGGACTCATATGAGTCACTCAAAAATTATATTGGAGGTAACAACTAGAGGAAATTCATTCATTAATGAATTCTCAAAAGACAAATTCTGTGTGCAAAATGATATTAAAAACTCAATTTAAAGAAGGAAGCCACAGGATCAAGCTTTAAAACACAGTATCTTAATTATCCAAAATGTCAATTTGTACATACCAAAACAATTACTTTGATTATTTCATCTCAATATTGCTGGAGCCAGGTTTCTTTGGAACCCTGGAACAAATCATCTCATTCCTCACTCGTTCAACATCTCTCCACCTCTCAGCTTCAGCATAAATATTAGATAACAACACATAATCTCCATCCATAAGGGTCTTCAACTTGGCAAGCTGTTGGAAGGATTCCTCAGCCAACTCCACATTCCCATGTACCCTACAAGAACCTAACAATGTTCTCCACAAGACCGAGTTTGCATCGAAAGGCATTGTTTTGATCATCTGATGGGCTTCATCTAACAGACCCCATCTGCTAAGAAGATCAACCATGCAACCATAATGCTTTATATCAGGCATGATCTTGTACTCCTTGATCATACGGCTAAAAAATCGCCGACCCTCTTCCACCAAACCTTTGTGGCTACAAGCAATTAAAACACCAATGAACGTAACCCGGTTAGGCCTAACCTCATCAACCCTCGTTCCATTGCTGAAAACAACTCCAAAGCTTCCTCACAGTAACCATGGACAGCCAAACCCACAATCATCGCATTCCAATTACTTGCATGTTTCATCTTCAACTCATTAAATACTTCCAAGGCCGAACTCAAATTTCCGCATTTAGCATACATATCTACGAGGGCACTGACCAAATACCCTTCAATCTTATATCCTTTCTGTTTCAAGGACTCATGGATCTTCCTACCCATCTCCAACGCTCCCGTTTCTGCGCAAGCCCCTAAAACAGATGTTAGTGTTATTTCTGTTGCTTCCACCCCATCAATTTGCATTTCACCAAAGAGCTTTAATGCTCCAGCATAATCTCTAACCTTTACATAACCAGCAATCAATGAGTTCCACGAAACTGCATCCCTCTCAGGCATTTCTTCAAACACCCTCCTTGCACCTTCGATATCACTCAACCTAATGAATCGCGCTATCAAAGTATTCGAAGAAACCACATTTTTCACAGGCATTGACTCAAACAACAAATCTGCTGATTTGAAATCATTGACCTGATCATAGGCCGATACCATAATATTCCAAGAAGCAACATTTCTCACCGTCATTTCATCGAAAACACCACGAGCAAGACCCACTAACCCACATTGAGAATACATATAAACCAACGAGTTCTGAATGAAATGGTCACAATCAAACCCACACTTGAAAACACTGCAATGAATTTCACCACCTTTACAAGCGATACCAAACTCATCACAGCCCACATCCTTTTCCAAGCACCACAAGACTCTCCCACAAGCCTTGACCGCAAAAGTGTATGTAAAATTATCGCATTCGACTTGCATGCGGTGCATGTGATTGTAAATATGAATAGCTTTGATTGGGAATACACTCTTGGAGTAAGCTCTGATCATGGTATTACAGATAAATGGGTTTTCCATAGGGGTTTCTTGGAAGATGGCTTGAGCATGTGTGAGGCTGCCGGATGGGGATAGGGAGGAGAAGGAGATGAGCTTTGCGAGCACGTAAGAATGGGTGTGGAGGCCTGTTTTGGTGATGATAGCTTGGATTTGCTCTACTTCTTTCATAGTGGAAAGTTGTTGAAGCTTGGAGATTATGTATGGAAGTGTCCCTCTCAACATCGTCCATGTCTAAAGCTTTCAACCAGTGAAATAATCAAACCAGGGCCTTGTTTCCTTACATTTTCATTTCTTCATAGTTCAAAAGCACAATTTGATGTGTTTAAAAAGCACAAACCTACGGAAACAACGTGGTGAAATTCCTTCGTTTTCTTAGAAACGCCTTCCTGAGAACAGCCTCTTAATTTCTAACATTATGTGCATTTACGGGCTAGCATTGTCTCTCCGTTCACGGCTGCTCCGTATGGATTTGGCTAAGCCAAGCTACAATAATTTTCACCGATAGGGGGGGTTGTTTTGGTGTTGGTAAACATGGGTATCTTAAAGTTACTCCCGTCAAGGGTTGGAATGGATCTAAATTAATCCGACGCAAAGTGCAATCCATCTCCAAGCTCATATATCGATTTTTCACTGAAATTAATTTATTGAAATCATGAACTCGAGCTAAGTCTGTTTTCTATATGCCACATGGTATGAAGCCAAGTGGAGTGGCATGGGTTTGGGTTCAATCCTTGATGTTGTAGCATTGGATTCAAAAAGGAAAAGAGAAGAAAATCAATTGATTAAAAACAAAAATAAGGTAAATTCTTGGAATAATCGACCCATTTGATTTCTTTGTTTTTTTAATTATTTTCTTTGATCAACACTAAGAATCGAACCCGAAACCAATCCCAAAGTCCATGATGGCTTTTTGGCAACCAACTACTAGTTGCTATTTACTAAAAGCAAAGCATAATTTGGAAGTTATGCTGCTGTATCAGAATGTAAGAAATCCATTTAGACAGGCGAATTTACTGATTCGCAAATTGCCATGGGACTGTTGTCCATTCTATATAATTTTAATTTCTTATAAGATGATATTTACAGAAATAAAATAAAACAAAAAGGCAACATCTATACCTCAGTGTACTTTTTTTTTTCCACCAACTTATTTCAAGAACCATTTTGATGGCTTCATTGTCTGGGAGGTCCAGAAACCATACCCTAGATTTTGCAATAAATGGCCATATATGCGAGGAGAATCAGCCACTCCGGCTTTCCCTGTGGCCATGGACATCTCGCTTACCTAAACAGAACTAAGGTAAGAGCATCCTATAATCTTTTACATGTTCCCAGAAAAGGACTTGATATACATTCTAAAAATTCTTGTCTCCCCCAATAAGTGTAAGCTCCACAACAAGATTCCCTCGCAAGCAAAAGACCAACCTTAGAGCTTGGCAGTTGGCTCAATGCAGACATTTGAAAGCCTTACTGTAAATCCTCTCCACTGAACCATCAAAATTGAACTTTTTGATTCGGAATTCAAGAGCTGTTTATCCTGCATGCCAGATAATTTTTGACTCTCGCTCGTGACAAGGATATAATAAGTTAAAAATCATGGAACAGATCAAATCAAAGAAACATAATCAATCATTAGAGTCATCACAGCGCTTGACAAGGATGGAACATAGATAGAATCATAGAAAATAATGAAATGAAAAGTTACATGGATCAGGCAACCAAAACTAATACTGAATCTGGATTTATCCAGGCCACAGACTTTACGTCCATGAGTTTGAATTTGTCCTATCAGCAAACTGCCATACACATGGCTGGTAGCAGCCATGCCATCACATGAGGTCCAAACATTATTTATTTGAGATTGAGTGTGCACCAAGGGAAGCACCTCACATGCAGACCCCACAGTGGAGAGTAAAAGATAAGAAAACTAGAGTAGTCACTTTCACCTTTGATACCCTAATATTATCAGTCCTTTTGATTCCAGTTCCTGTTATTCACCACAATCACTTTTTAATTTTCCATCAGCCACTTCATGCAAATTCAACGGCTTATTACAAGTTTAGCTTACTGTAAAATTCATGGCAGACTGGCAGCTATAATTAGCATTTTCAAAACGGTAACATTGATATAAACAGAAAAATGTCTAAAACCCCTGTATCTCTTTACAACAAGGTCAACTAAACAAATGTAAAAAGTTCACTTTCCTTTTTTATTTCCCATTGAGTTCTCCATCAACATCATTTTTTTCCAACATAATTCATCCTTCGCTAATCATCATGATGCATGATTAGGGTAATCAATCACATATTCGTTGAAAATATATATCTACTATCACATGCCATTTTTTGAGTTGGAACAAAAAGTATCTTTTCAAAATTTTACCCGCTCAGACGCTCATTGAGAGTTCCTCGTCCTCTTTGCAGCGAACAGTTGGCGGAGGAAAGCAAACTTCCCTCTTGTACGTGCAGATAACTCGGTCATGGTACCATGACTTGTGACAGCTGCCTCATTGATGTCAGATTCTGGTAAGGATGGTGAGGGAGGAGTGAGCGTGAAGAGAAATGCATTGAGCATGCGGATGATCTGGTTGAAGCTAGGCCTCATGTTAGGATCCTCAACCCAACATGACTGTATGATAAATGCAAGATCAGGGGATATATCCTCCGGAAGGCTAGGCCTCTCTTGCTGCATTCTCATATAAAAATGGTATACGGGTTAGCAATAAATGAGATAATAGTTCTAACACTCTTTACATTTAGTCTTGAGAGAAATCTAAAAAGTATGGTCCTCCAAACACGTAGAACTAGAAGTGGCTCAAATCACCAAGGGCATGGATTTTCAAAATTAATAATCACATCAAATTTTTTTTTATTGAGTCACACCACCAAGATGCCTGTCAATACCACACCGTATCAACACACATCTAGTTCTTACTCCCACATCCACCAAGATGCATCTACACAATATTGTTAAACTTGCCACCAGGCTTACACATCAGTACATCACAACCCCATGAAATAGAAACAAGAAATTAAATTATGTCCTGCCAATATGCGAAGGGCACATTTCTTCCCATATAGCATTTTTAAAATGCAAATGTTCTGGTTACCAACATTTTTTAAGGTGAAGGTGAGTACCAACTTGGTAAACCATAGTTTCTAGTTAAATATGGAGCAAATGACTATCTCATGACCACAGGATAAGTATAACTCACATTTTAGCCTCAAGACTAGCCTGGAGGCATATCAACCAATACCTAATATGAGAATTTATAGATAGCTATGTAGTAGTTTGTAAACCCATATTGTAGTATTATAGACCATAGCTACTCTCATACAGCATGACATGAAGTCATAAATTCACATGCATAATGGTTAGAGCCATGTGTCCCAGCATCAAGATTGTTAGGATCTACCAACCAATAGATTTGTTGGGGCTTCCTTTTGAAGCTGGTTTCCTTGTTGTTGGAGAGTCTTCGAATGCCTTTTTTATTTTATTTCTTCCTATGTGGGCTGGATTGTGGCATTATAAGCCACCAAGACCAAACAGTCTGGTCTTGTTTTCTTATCTCCTTGTATGCTTACTTATTTATTTTAGTTTCCTTTTTGTTAATAAAATCTGGAGCTGAAGGCAAATGATGGTGAGTGCTTTGGGTGCCAACCTAGTTGGGATTCTTTGTTCCTCTTTGATGCTTTTAGCTCTCTTTCTGGATTTTTAAAATAAATAAATAAATAAATAAATAAATCATTTAAAATATCCTGACATGATGTTTTTTCAGCTGGTGAGATATCTGCTATATTACATTTGATATTAAATCAACAAGTTTTAAACAGAAAGAATCATTAAAATAGCTTAAACTTTCAAACAATATATATCCTTTATTACCATCCAGGTTTGGAAAGGGGTGAATCCAAAAACAAGCCCAGGGAGAACAACCAAATTTTGGTTATTATGAGCTACATGCCTCAACCAGGAATCTATTACATTGCATATTTTAAATTATAGTTTCTTCTAACAGCTCAAATTTGATACAGTGAGATTGCCATCTAAAAAAACACAACACAAATTAACAAGACAGCAAATATATCACAACCTAATGTCAACAAAGGAAAAATCGGATATTGTTTATTCGCACCTTAAAAGCAGCAGCATAAGCAGCCTGCAAATTGGACATGCCTTCAAATGGCATGCGGTTGGTCAGTAATTCCCATAGGACAATCCCAAAGCTGTAGACATCAACCTTGTTATTGTAATGCTTCTTCTCTCCCTGACGCAACGTCACAGTGCTGTACAACTGCAAAAGCACATTCAGATTACTGGAAAAAATAAACTGAAATTAAACAGGAAAAGTTGTGTACAAGTCAAATTAAGAAAATTTTTGAGCAGGGTGGTAATGGAAAATCAACCAGTCCAATGCAGATAATTTAACAAGATGGCTCATCATTTCAACTACTCAACAAAGTCTAGAAATTATAAAATTCTCACCCAATTTGTGTTTTGAAGTGTTGTTATAATATAAGCAAATTAAGAAATGATTGTTTACTTGGTTTTATACATCAAGTAGTCGGTACTGATGACATGCAAACTATAGGGAAAGGCAGACTCAAAACACAAACATAGCAATGTTATAACAGCACCAAGTAAAGGACTGAATCAATAAAACATTAAAACCCCCAAGGGAACATCAGTTCTATAAAGAAATAATTTAAATAATTTTCAAGCATAACATAAGTTTTGTATGACTATCCTATTTAGTCCTCCACCAGACCTGGTTTAGAATGTACCAAAATATGAAATTTTGCTTTAAAAAAAAATTAATTTTTTTTAAAAAAACTAATTAAAAAAACACTTCTTAAGATAAAAATATTTTTAAAAAATTAATTAAAAAAATTCTTAAAACATATTTTATTATTTACTAAAAAAAATTTCTAAATAAAAGAAATATTTTTTGTTTCTTAAAAAATATCTTTTACACTACTTTTTATCCATACATCACTTCTTTTTTTTCTTTTCTCCTTTCTTTTTTTTTTTTGGGGGGGGGGGGGGGGGGGGTAGAAGATTACATAAATACATCACTTCTTCATACACATATTTTGTAGGTGCCAATATATTGAAGGATAAAGGAACCAGACTGAAGCCCAAAATACACCTGGGATCCCTAAAGAACATATTATATCAAAATCTGCTAAGGGTTCACAAGTTCTATTAGCCATTTAGCTCAAAAAAAAAGAGGTATTCAGATCAAATAAAGATATTCAAATTATTAGTCTGACAGAAGGCACAAACCTCAGGAGCCATCCAACGGTAAGTCCCAGTTTCTGCAGTCATCATCTCAGTCACAGACTCTTCCCTTGCAAGACCAAAATCTGCAAGCTTCACAGACTTCTGATTGGCGGTAAGCAACAAATTGTCTGCATTGTTATTTTTTCATATACATTCTTAATTAGTAAAAGCAAAAAAAGAGTACATGTTGAACTACATAAAATACTCATGTGATCTGAGATATTAAAACTCACACTTTGTCTTCCATCACACAATTTAATGCATCAAAAGAGTCAATCTATGATGAGGGTACCCCCATCCATATTGCTATGAGCTCTCCCAAATTTTCAACTACTTTAGGCACACAATTTAGGACACACGCCATGTCATCATTTGCCTCACATTAGCAAGTGGCATTGGTATAAATTCAGCCCCAAAAAAAAAAAGAAGATAAAATGGGCCCACATGTACCAGTAAAATATAATGGAGAATTTCGATCAAGCACTGTTGAATGAGAAAGAACAACAAACTTTGATAAGCATGTGTGACTAAACAACATGGCATTTGATCAAAATTCTCTATCCAATGGTAGTGGGGCACATGTCTTGGGATTTGTGCAATATCCCTTGAAGTTGGGGTGGGATGCTCTTCAATACACCCAAGAGGGTGCCCTCTTCACAGCTTTTCTCAAAGAAAAAAATCAATACATATACAGTAGAGAGAAAACAGCCATGTTTTGCACATAAATAAGCCCTTATATCATTATATACACAAACACACCAAAACACACACACAGCCAGACTGATTATGCATAGCTTAAAAAATTAAAAATAAATATAACATTAATGGGGATGGTTTTTATCCCGCTGATCATTAATTTCCATTTATTGATTAAAAGTACTTGATATGTTTCAAAATTTTTAAACGCCATTTATTTACAGAAGAAAAGGAACAAGGTAGAAGAGGAAAAAGATAGAATACAATGTTGTCTATACATTCAAAATATAAACAGAAGAACCACCAAATAACCCCCCAAGATAACCCGTAGAATCTAAACAATGAAGCTTACAAGGATATCATTAACATTGGCAAAGGAGTTATTCTATTATACACAATGTAACTCAGCAACAAATGAAAGTCTATACAGCTCAACTAGCGATATGGTACCAGGTTTTAGATCTCTATGTATAATCCCATTGGCATGTAGACAATCCATGGCTCGAGCAACGTCAAGGGCAAAACCTAACGCCACATGAAGGTCTAGTTGTTTTGGACGAATACTGATTAAATACTTCCGAAGTGACATCCCTGGTAATAGCTCTGTAACGAGCACCATCAAAGGATCCTTACAAGCTCCAATAAACTGCAAAGACACAAAATGTATTGTGTGGAAAAATGAAGATGATAGATAATTAAAAGAGAAACTGGTAATTGAAATGCAAGCATAAAATGCCTATGGAAAATGAACCAATTACAGATTGAAAAAAAAAAAAACCAAAAACAAAACCTGACAGAAAGAAATGAAAAATTAAAGGAACCACACAAGGACAGCACAGTTATAAAGATGCTCACCTTAACAAGATTCTCATGTTTTACTTTAGACATCATATTGACTTCCCGTGCAAAACGACCCTCAAGCGCTGCTCTTTCTTCTGAGGTGCTCCCACGGTTGAGAACTTTGACAGCAACAATTCGATCACCATACCTGGAATAAGATTAGAATACACCTACGTAATTAGGACATCAAAATCCACACAAACTGCACCTAATCACTCAGTGTGTGGACTCATTGGCACAGTTTATTTGATAACATCGAACACTTATCAGTTTAAACCACCCCACCCCTCCGCCCCTAGGGGAATAATATTTTTTATCAGCATATAATGATTTTTTTATTTTTTTGATGAATAATAGATATGGGGATTGTGCAAGGCTTTTCACAAATGTTATGGGTAGAGCACAATTTGGTCCAGAAGGATTACTCCACAATTCTAAATTTTCACAAAAAACAAAACGGTTGTCACAAATAAACTTCAGTGCCATTACACATTTTTGTTTTCGTAGTACTACAAACCTTTTTTTTTTTTTTTTTTATGACAAGGTTAGTACTACAAACTAAGTTACCCCCAAATTCGAAGAGATTATTGAGTTCAGTTTAAGGTAACATTAACTTGCACGAAGTGCGAAGCTAATCCTGAATACAAAAATTTTTGCATGTACACAATAAATTTCATATATGAGCTGCGTATAAATGCAATGACTTAGCAACCAAAAAAGGTCAAAGTTTAAACACATAATTACCCCATGGCGAGTGAAGTTTGAACTGACCTTCCTTCATAAACTTTCCCGTGGGCTCCCTCACCAATTTTCGACCCAATAAACAATAAATTCGGATCAACTAGCAAATTATCGTCAATCGAGAACTCCGAAGCCATAATGGATCCATTCTGCATGATTAATCTCGGTTCGGCCTCAACAGACCTGCGTCCAATGGGTTGTTGCACATATTCCCCCTCTTCTCCTCCTCTGCTCTCGCTGAAACTCATGTTGCAACCTCAGATAATCCCCGAATTCCTCATTTCAATATCTTCCCACCAAATATTATTCCAAGAGACCAACTTTTCGTAAACACATCTCGCAATCAATACTAAGTTCTCAAATCATCGAACGAAAACCCAATTCATCTGATTATGTCTACTTTTATCTCCAAATTAACCATTCAGAGACAAAAGAGAGCTTCAGCTACCACGCTATACGAACTAAAATCTCCACAAAAAAAAATTACTGCGAATTTGAAATTCCTCTCCGATTAATCCTGCAAAGTAGAACAAAACTTCCACTTTCCCGAGAAAATAACTTTTTCTTTTTCTCGGAAAACAATTAAACCTCTGTTTCAAACTTAAGCCCCAAGCCTCGTAATCCGCGCAGTTGCAAATGGAAGAAACCCAAGCAATAAAGCAAGAGAAGGAAAAAAAAAACAAAAAACAAAAAACAAAAGAAAACTTACACTTGCAGCTAAATTTTCCCGAGAAAATCTGTACAAGGAAAAGAATAGGCTAAAAAAAATCACAAGCTTGAGATCATGGTCTACTTGGAATTTCTCTAGTTTTCAGTTAACAAAAACCCTAACCCCTAGACAGAACGTCTCGCTCTGCGCTCTCTCTCCCTAAGCATGTCTTCCTCTCAATGGGAGCCGGAGGCGTTGGGATGAAGATATTCCGAGTATCTGTTCCGGTCAGGGTTTAAAGTGGAAAAGAAAGAGGAGAGAGAAAGAGAGAGAAAAAGAGGAGTGATGTTTGGAGGAGAGATTGGTTGGCCAATGGAAGAGGGGCACGTGGAGAGCATAGAAAAAAAGGGGTTTTATAAGGTCACAGCATCAGCGATTTGGACGTTCTTGGTCGAAATTGCTTTATGGCTCAGTTAGATGAGCACTCGTGTATAGACAAACCGTTGAAAATTCTCTCCCGGCTCGGCTTTAGCTTGGCTCCACTACTCTTTATTATCTACCTCCTTCTTTGGTGAATTTGCGTTTTCTCCCATAGATTTTGTACTCCCCTTCTAAAGACACCCCTTGGTAAACATTAAAATCGGCCCAAAATTAAGTTGATTGACATTCCAAAATGTAGTTGGGTCGATCTACACAAGGTAGTCCACTCTCATGTATCCAAAAAACAATAAAATGGAGATAAATACTATTAGATTATGACCTTACTTATCATAAATGTGATTTGACCTTACATACCCAAATGATAAAATAATTACATTTTATGATAAATAATCACATCGTGGTAATAGGGTGATCACAAATATAATCTTACTTACCATAAATGTGATTTGACCTTATAATAAATATGACTACCTTTCATAAAATAGGATCACTTAAGATACGGTATCCCATTTTTTGTGTGGATACATTTTTTTTATTTTTTTATTTTTGATAATCAAAAGATTTAAGATACTTTGCACCTGATTAATTATGGACAAAATCAATGGAGATAACCCTTGACAGAAAGCAGTGAGAGTTAAATCGAAAACTTCTTTGAAAGAAATCTTAAGATCATTCAGTCTACCCCTCAAGATTTTTTGTGTGGATACATAGATATGGTTAAGTGAATGCTTGAATGGACAATAAGTACCGAATCCATAGCAAAGCGATGAGAGTGCACCCGTGATAGTCCTACTCTATCACCAAATTGAATAAAAACCAATGAAGTTGTTGAAGTGGCCACTTTCTCTTGTGAAAGGACAATCCTGAGCAAAATTGTCACTGGGGTGTCCAAGTAAATTACCGAACATAAAGGGTATATGATATAAATAGTTTATTAAAAGAAAAAGGATAATTTATAATACCACTACTTTTTTGGAAGAAGCGTGCCTCTGTCACGTGGTTATATACCGTGGTTCGAAAGTGAAAACGGGCTACAGTGGGAGTTGGGACCGGTTTGGGTGCATTGTCTTTATTTCCAATTTTATATAATATACTATACAGAAAGGGATTGACATTTCTTGCCCCTTTCTGTCTTTATCTGGGTCCTTTTTTGGGCTTACAATTCGAATGGACTGAGTTAGGTTGGTTGGTTGGTGATCATGTTCAAGTGTTCAACCCTAGCATTAACTCGAGCCTTTCGCTTATCTAAGGGAGTTGGGTATATTTTCTTGAAATTTTTTTCATTCAAATATATGGGCTTGTGTATCAATTTATTACATTTATAGATTTAAAAATATAATAGGATAAGATAAGATAAGATAAGATAAAATTAAACAAAGCTCGACCAACATAAATTTAGAAATATGTAATGAACAATCAATATCATGAGTATATAAGCCTTTCAAATTACAACAAAATCTACCTAATGTTCTAGTAGGCTAATAATATGCCATTCAAGTTTCAAATTAGATGAGTTGTCTAAAACCCTTCGCCCATAACTAACTAGAATTAAATTTGAGTAGTCATTTTTTTGCTAAAGTCTAATCACAAAATAAATATGATGGTCTAATGTTTCCCAAAGCTTAAGTTAGGTACATGTTGGTCAAGTTGAGCTCGTCCAAGTCGCACCATTGAATTCCTCTTACCAGAGGTGAGATGTTTAGCATGAAAAACAGTTTCTTACGATATATAAAATTTCAAAAAATTTCTTTGGAGTATACTCAATTAGTTATTTATTTATTATTATTTTTTTTTTGTCTAAAATAGGAAGTAGGAGTATCGTCAACAACCTCCTTATAAGGCTTCTCGCTCTCCAACATAGCCCATTTGAGGCTTTTTGCATTTAAAAAGCCCTTACTATAGTAGATAAAAAAAAAAAAAAAGTAGAGAACCCTCTTAAAAATGCTATTATGTAAAATGAGATTCGTGTGAATCCCATACCCACGTAAATTCCACTTTATGTGAGTGCAAGGGCAGAGTTTGGAACTCTATCTTTGGGGGGGTGGGGTTGAAGTAAAAAAAATTATTCGAAAGGAGAAAATGCATTAAAAAAAAATCAATAAAAATGTGACAGAACAACCAAAATAAAAATATAATGCAAAGAAATAAATTATTTACATTACTAAAGAGTACAGATAGTGTCATAATTCAAGCATCTTTTTTTTATTTATTATTATATATAAAAAAGGGGGAATTAAAAATTGGTTGGGCTACAAGTAAGTAATTGTAGTTACTACTGATTCTTAGACAAGATAGTAGTCATTTACTAGGAAGTTAATAGTAATTTGCATTGAACTATAATTATTTTCCCATAGCCCGACCAATCTAAAATTCTTCCATAAATATCCAATCATCTATCTAGGCGTTTAACTTGAAAAGTCAAAGTTTATGCCCACTATATGTATTTTTGTGTATGGGTGGACTCCACCTTAATTTTAACTTTAATTTGATGTCTGCAACAGCATAAGCAGGGGCCAAACCTAGTGTTACATGTATATTGGTACACAAACTCAGTGAAGCGTAATGTATTTTAAAAAAAATTTCCATGTTAAAGGGGGGGGCCATGGCCCTTGCCAGCCCCCTCCTCTCTTCACCCCTGTGTGAGTGCACAAAATATCTCATGAATTATTTTCACAGGATGAAAAACATCCTCATTTAGCGTTGTTCGTTAGGCAATTATTAGGGAGATGGAAAGGGACGGCAGTATTTTTAGCAATGATCATTTCGCAAAGCTCTCAAGTAATTCTTCTCTCTATGATATGTTAGAAAGTAGTGATAATGTGGTCCCGAATGGTGCCATCACCATCTGATCACGGCTAGTCGGTCAAGGATCTGTAATTCAGATGACCCTTGTGACAGAGCTTCATATATGCAGGCTCACCACCTGATTTTTAATGTTTAATCACGTGAAAATTGTGACAAATAAATAAATAATAATGAAAAAGAGCAAGAAGAAAAAAAAAACATTCTATGATATTGTTGGTGCTATCACAATAATACAGCCCAAAGACTTTTCCATCCATTCCTCCTATATCTCAAAGAGCATTATTGGAGAGAATAAAATGCTATTGGTCCATGCCATTTGTCTAATTGTAATACTTTTATTTCATATTGTGGTTGATATGACGATATCATATTATATGGCTTATCATTTCATAAAATATATTTTTGATAATGTAATGCTAGCTTGATATTTTTACATCAAACATCATCTCAACTGATTTGTTGAAGGTGTGGACAATTAATTGAATACTATTGTTTTGTGGACTATGGACTATGGACACAAAAATTTAATTGACGTACCACCGATCACCACATCAAGTAATTTAATTGGGCAAATAAACTGGATTTGGGTTTTAAGCATTGGGACACATATAACTATATCAAAAATTGCCAAATTTTCAATAATTGAGACTCATACCCTCTTCCTGTCTCAAATAAAGGGTTGCAATTGGGGTCTTTTGTTATAGTGCTAATACCCTAGATTTGTACCAACATGTCTTTATGCATGAATTCGAATACCTATGAAGTTATGGGGAGTTTTGTGCTGATCTTTCTATTAATTGCCTTATGTGATTAAGGATCGCTACCAACTCTCTGTATTTTGTTTTGATTAGCCCTATCTAAAGAAGGAAGAAGAAAAACAGACGCAATCAAACTAACAAAATAAATAGGTTGTCCCTCACTCTCACGCCCTTATCCTCGCTCAAGTCAGTTCGAGAAATGGTACTTTGGGCCACCCACAGTTAATTTTTTAGTGGAAAGTCGAAAGGAAGTTGGGATTAATCCTCAGTGCCTACTGCCTAGGGTGATAATTATGAAGTTGAACTATTGTACACTATTTGACGAATCACTGAGCATAATCCTGCCTAATCAAGTGCATACCCACCAAATTATATAGTTCACGAAAATTGCCTAACTTTTTTATTTTATTTTATTGGTTAGACCCTCACACACACAAAAACATCATTTTCTCACGACATAAAATAAAAACAAAATATGTAGGAGGAGCCCCATGAAATATGCTACAATTGGTAAAACATCATGAAAGTCCACATGAAAAATTATTGTAAACTCTCTTTATTATAATATTTTTATGATTGACTTGTGATTATAATTCCATTAATTTTCCCTTCTCCCTCTTAGCCTTCAAATAGCAATTATTAAAAAAAAAAAAAAAAATGTCAAAGCTGTTTAGGTTGCTTTCGTAAACGATCGAATCAGTTTAAGAGTGAATTAAATAATTTTATTCTAAGAAAAAAAAACATTACTTTACTAAATTGGATTAGATCCTCATCCGTCGTACAATAGTCACAAATTACCACTAAACAAGAATAATCGTAGTCATAAGATATAGTAGGCTGGGAGATTTCCCTTATTTTGATTTTTGATGGCATGGTGATCCATTTATTTAAGGGAATGGCTATTGCAACCCCCATTCTTATCACCCCACTTCTATCCTTTAGGTTTATAAGTTTTTATGCAAAATATAAAAGGTTTTTATGAAAATCAGTCGTGATGTTCATTAGAAAACATCATTTTGAACAACTTTGTAGAATAAAGTTTTTCATAAATCTATCGTTTATATATATTTTTAATCATTTATAGCATTTATTTCATTTTTTGTCAAAAAGTTATCTAAATGATAGATTATGGAAAAACTTTTTTTTACAAAATTGATTAAAATAATGTTTTCTAGTAGATCAAGCGGACTAATTTTTTCAAAAACTTTTATTTGAGATTGAAATCTTAAAAACAAAAGAGAAAGGGACGGGTTATAAGAACGGGGGTTGCAGTAGGCCGTTCCCTTATTTAATTTACCACAAAGCAAAAGCAAGTATTGCATTCCACGCGCTGCTCTCCAATAGGTTTGAATTTTGAAAGTCGAAAACCTAAGGGGATTCTGACTCAAAAAGGGAAAAAGAATGGAGGGCTTAATGGTTATCACATCGGAGGGCGTGCCGAGCTCACAAGCTCAGCTTCCTCACGGCTTGGGGCTCTTTGAAGTCCACTTCAACATGCTTATGATTCCCCTGTTTTGATAATTGCCAAACGAACAGGGGAATGATCCGATCTTAATCCGTTAACTATGTGAGTTAAAAATAGTGGCAGTGGAGAGATGAGGCGCGGCAGAAGAGATGCTGGAAAGGCTTTGATTTGTATGGGTCACGTGTTGAGCGATAATGCATGATGAGGGGCAGTGGTAGGATGTGGTAGTTATTATGGTTGCTTCCAAAGGAGTGACTCCCTACTCCCTCTAAAGTCTCTCTAGAAGAGAGGGTTTTGGAGGAGGGAGAGTAGGAAAAGAACATAGTGGAAGACATGTCGGCTACGTTGTTGTATACCTACCCCTGATGTGACCATCTCTACCACACCGACACGTGACGTTCATACATGACCGACCTGGTCAATGTGAACTTTCCCCACCTTTTTTTTTTTTCTTCTTATAATATATATTTTTTGTGGGGTTGTGGGAAGCCCTACTCAGTTCTTGTGAATGTCAACCATTTAAAATATGTTTTGAAAGGTTTCGAAAAAAATAAAAATTGAAAAATCTCATTAAAAAGTTGACCAATTTGATTTTGGTTTTACATTAGAGGAAACTCGACTTCTAGAAGCTAGACTTGATTCTAATCAAACTTGTATTTATCTCATCATCATGTTAAAGTTATATTTGTTATAAATGAATAAGGAAGAAAATAAAATAGTGATTTTATGAGTAAAAAAAAAAATGGTGATAATTTGGTAGCTTTTAAGAGAGTGGAATGATTATTTTATTATGTGAGGTACCCTTCTCTCTTTTTTTTTCTTTGAATTTGCCAATTTGGGTTTCGTTTTATTTTGTTTGTTGCATTGAATCTCAATTGAATTTCTTTTGGTGTTTATGTCTCAGAAAAAAAAGGGAAAAGGAAAAAGAATTCTTGGAAATATGTATTGATATAGATTTATGCACTAGACCACTGAAAGTCTTTTAGAAAAGATTGAAATTTCAATATTTAAGAATAGAAAGTTGGGTACATTGTTCATCCTTTTATGTGCTTCCATCATTTATCTCTATACCTATTTTAATGATTTCCATATTGTACTTTTTTTTTTCTCTTAGTATTCTCGAAATTTTATATTTTAAATCTTCCGACCTTCACACAAAAATTTCCAATCAATTCCATAGGTATTTGAAAATCACATAGGACTCCAAAAATGCTCCAACATCATGCAACCTGCTCTAACTCCATGTCCATGTTGTCTTTATTAGTTATCATTCTCCTTTTGGATGATTGACCAGGATAAGGAAAATGGCCTATGTGGTGTATCCCCTCGCCATAAATCTTGATTATTCTCCTATTTTGATTCCATGCTTTACTATTACATCCCACAAGCCAAAGGGACCCTTTGTCCCATATTCTTTTCTACCTTGATAGTCGTACGTTGCTATTATCCTCATAGCCCTCAAATTGGGCTGAAGGATAAGCTTGTCTCATTGGCGGAGCATATGGAGTCTTTGGCGGCTTGATAAGGTGTTAGTTTTGGTTTAAACCTAACTCTCCTAAATGTAGTTTGGAAGGAGACTCTCTAATAATTGTTCATATCATTATTTTGGCATTTGAGTAGATTCTATATATGCATGCACTTACAGGGTTTTTATTTAGTTATTCTTCAATAATATGGATTTTAGACTCTAAAATCAGTTCCTAGACCATTTTAAGTTGTTAATTTTATATGAAATTTGTAAATCTTAGCCCTGCGATCCTGTAATTAATTTTTTATTGGGACCAAACTCATTAACTTGGACTACATTTTTCTGGGTTCGAGTGAAAGTGGGTGTCTCATGTTTTGTATATTGGTTTTCATGTTTACCACCCCATTTTTTATCTGCATCAGGCCTTTTTGATAGTGTTTCCCATGATTACAACTAGTAAAAGATTTTGCTCGCTCATGTTGAAGCTACCACGTATCAAGAGCTGCAAAGAAGACACCATGATAAAGAAACGCATTCACAAAAAACTAGCCCCCAGTGGATTCTAACCGATTTATGTGGGGGAAAAGGATAAAAAATACATCGTTCCAATCACTTGTCTGAGTTCTATAATGTTTCAAGCATTGCTTTATCAGTTCAAGGAAGAAATCCAAGCTACATGCAGTACGTCTCTGGGCCAATCACACTGCCTTGCTCCCCACAGATGTTTGAATGGGTACGCAATCTTGCCAAGGCTGAGAAGAGTTGCTTCTAAAGAATTTGAGCGACACCGAAGTTGTTTGATCAATACTAACAAGCAGCTATACAACGTCTGATAAAATTAATTTCAGCGGCTTTCTTTGATGTAAATGTTCTGAGTGTGGTAACAACAGACACAACTGTGATCATGCAGTGCAAAAGGGTGTGTGAAGCTGTTTGGTGTAGACATTATGAAGAACTTTAGCATGGGAATCTGGATCCGAGTCGTGCAGCAATACCTAACAAAGACAATCCGGCGTTTCCCCATACTGAAGTTCTTCACAATGACTACACCCAACAGCTTCACACACCCTTTCCCACTGCATGTTCTATCGTCCGTTGTTACCACACACTGGGGAGTTTTGTTGTGGGGCTGCTTCAGTTTTTTGGATTGCATGTACCTTTTACCATATTAATATAATTTATCATTTTTGCTGATACAAAAAGGTACGGTCGAACATTTGTTCTATCCTGCTACTTTTCAAATTTAATTGAATAAAAGCCTCTGAAGTGTCAAGGCAGTGTTCTACTGCACAAGCCTTTACAATATATTGACTCTTGACTAGCTTGTACGTAATGTTTTTGCCTCTAAACATATATAGCCCTCAAGCATTATCACACATTTGTCGCAGGTATTAGCTGTTTGTTCCTCCCTACTTTCTATTTTTCTTGTCTCCAGTATGGTTCACAAGAAGAAACTCATTGACCAGCAATTAGTAAAGTATTACAATGAATCCAATCCATTAGCGGTGTAGTGTAGAAATTCTAGGCTCCTAATTGAATGGTGCACTTCCATGGGATAGATGGAAACCTAGCATCCATTAGATTTTGCCATAGGCCAGTGTGAGCCCCTGTGCTGGAAAATGTATCTGGTTAGGCTTACACAACCATAGAATCTGATAAAGAGCCTACACCCAATTGTCTAACTCCTTTTCTTAATCTCATTGTCCATAACCAATTTTATTCTTTTGAATATGTGCTTTATTTCTTAACTGAACTCATCCTCTTCTCAACAATTTCACTTACATGCATTAATCTTTCTAATTAATTGCCTATTCTCCCGATTCTTCTGAACGTCTTTAGGCAAAGGAAAGTATGTCTAATTGTCTTACGAGTTTGGAGGAGAATGGAGCTGGGATTATAATTCATGATGGTTGATTTCCCTAAAGCTACCATATGGAACAGAAACAAATATCTGCTTGCAAAGGCCTCCATTCCATTCATTCATAAATCATTTGCTTGAGGGCAAATCAGGAGACAAACTGTTCCAGCATCAAAATGCAGAACAACTAGGGCTTGTCACCATGTTTTGAATCTACAAAATGGAATTGGTGTTTTGGAGATGGAATGCCATTTTTGAGATGGAGACCACTGCTATAAAACTATTCAAGAGAGTTAAACGAAACGTAGTTTTCCCCTTATTGTCTTTTGCCTTGGCAGTTTCAGCTATTGGGTAATTTATATGAAAGTGCACCATTAAAAATATGTTCAGTGAGCTTCTATTAATCCTGCATATACTGATAAGAAGGTTAGTAACTTCCTACATGATGAGCTAATAAAACAGTTAATGAGCCGTAACAGAGTTATTGTCATCCTCTGTCTTCTTCTTCACTCTTTGAGAACATCAATAACCCTGCAATTTCTCTACAAAGGGATATTTTTTATACTCAATTTATCAACTGTGGTTTATCCCTGAAGCTCTTGATAAATAAATAAAAAAAAAAAAAAAAAAACGCCACTCAAAAAACCACACAATGATTTTGGAAAACTCAGGGATTAGTCCCATCAGGGACTAGGCTGGCTTCCAAATCATCCTGGTCTCCTGCAGCCAGAGTCAGTTCCTCAGCCCTCTTCACTTGATGCTTCCAATCGGTATGAATCAATGTATATATCATCATACACAAGCAAGAAGCCTGTGCTGCCGCTAGCCCAATCCATAGTCCTTGAAAACCAACATTGAATATGAATCCCATGAGAATGGCAACGGGCAAACCAACGAGGTAAAAGGCGCACAAATTTATTCTGGCACCCGTAGTAGGCCGTGCAGTCCCTGTTAATACCCCACAGGCAGCTGTCTGGGGAGAATTACCAACTTCACACAACCCCAAGAGTGGAAGAGCTGACGATACCACTTCAAGAATCTGTGACTCACCTGTAAACAATTTCCCCCACACAGTTCTCACAGCACTTGTAAAGGCAAAGGCAGAGAGACCATACGCAACTGCCACAGTGAGCCCGATTATGGCTGTCCATTGTGCACGAGAATGTTGGCCAGCCCCCAATGAGTGGCCAACGCGTGTGGTTAAACCACAGCTTAAAGAAAAAGGAAACACATATAATAACCCTGTTGTTTGAATGAGGATCCCCATCGCCGCCACGCTTGCTTGTGGGTTGCTCATTAGCCCAGAAAGAAACAGCATTATCTCGTACCACCACCATTCCAAGCAAACAGAACAGGCACTAGGCAGTGCTAAAGCTAGCAATGGCTTCCAGCCTTGAAAGAGTGAGAGAATTGGAGTTCCCTCCCAAGGTTTTATCGGTGTTTTGGACACCAGAACATATATTATCAAGCCAATGTTTAAGTTTAAAGTGGACCAAGCATAAGCCAAGGCAACACCATTCACCCTTAAATTCAAATACACCACAAGAAAGTGGTTGATTGGAAAGTGCATGATTGCTGCACAAATGGCAGATACTGTAAGAGGAGTGATTATGCCTTGTGTCCTCAAGAAGGTCCTCAATGGGTGGAGGTGAGTTTGGGCTAGCAATTCTGGAATTGAGAAGACCATGTAAGCCGTGGCGATTTTTATGATACTCGGGTCTTGGCCTAAAAGTAGGAAAATAGGTTCTGCATTTAGCCACAAGATTGTGATTGGAATGGCTGCAAGTAAGAGTAGGCAGAAAGTTTTCTGGTAGCTTTGGCTGAGAACTGACCATCTCTTGGCACCATAAGCTTGACAGCAAATGGGATCCATCCCCATGGATAGGCCTTTAAGGAGTGAGGTGCCTGTAACATTGGCAAATGCCATACCAAGAACACCCCCGGCTAACTCAACTTCGCCCATATGACCCAAGAAGAACATGGAAATGACGCCCCTTGAGTAATAGAGTATGCTCATCATGATCATGGGGCATGCAATCTTCCCTAGTGCTACCACTTCCTCTGCCGCCTGCACAGTAAAGTTTAAAATGTAAGTTGTGTGCTCACTGCAGGGGCGCTCTGCAACATAATGCTAATTTTAACCTAGCCACAAGAAGCCCAAATGAACCTTGTGAAGTTTCAACGGTACCCGTTTGTGTGTCAATATTTCTTGAAGTTTAATTCGGATGCTTAAAACTTATCCAATTAAACTGATTTTTGATATACTTGACATAAAAAACAAAACTCAGTTGCAGATGAGGGCTCATAAATTGGAGGTAAAATAAGCTTAGGTTACCATATTTTATCCATAAAAAAATAAAAAGTAAAAAGGAAAAAATCAGAAAGGATGAAACCCACTATAGTTTGGGCCATGAAATCAATTGTACACAAAGACATAGTAAGATTTCACGGCGGAGCACTTGAGCAACTACATAGGCTTTTTCTGGGGAGATTTTGAGCCCACTGTGGATGATAAAGTAGCTGAACTAAGGACCCAAATGATGTCAGTTAAACTCAAGCATCAATAGTCCGGGCCCAGACAGTGGCAAATATATGCAATTACATGTGCTCTCCACACAGGCCAAGGCATGCTTATTTATACATTTGGGATTCACCAGTGGCCTCCAAATTAAGAGACACACCGGACCCACGAACTAATGTCCCCCACATTAAGAGACACACCAAAATCCAAAAGAAGAAATAAAAAAGAAGGAAACTGAAGTAGACCTTTTTAAAATACATAGTGGAGAAGAGACTCTAATGGCCATGAGGGTTATTTTTTTTTATTTTTTGTTGGAGCTCTAAGCTTTTCTATTTACTGAAAAAATTGAATGTTTTTAAGAGAGAAAAAGAATCTTATAACTAATGAAGGAAAGGACTTGCCAGAAGTGTTTTGGACAGTTGACGATCATTGTTCACCGAGCATTTAAGTTAAAAAAACAACCAAGTGGCTCCGTCAATGGTCCCTTATGTGACTAAATTCATATAATTGGGCAGATAAGTTTCTATAGCTAGTCTTTTAAATGAACTATCTGTTCATATTATTGAGCCCTCAATGGCTCAATTCTTTAATAGTGCTAGCTTGCAGGAAACCAGGCTACAGGCTTTTACCAATTGGGGAGATAATCAATCAAATCTTTAATTACTAAAATACCCCCTTAACCTATACTAACTCCTCATAAACCCTTTAACTGTCGTAGTAACAAAATTATCGAATTATTCTTGAATCTTCAGAATATTTCTTTAGACGATTGATATCTGAATTTATCCTATTCTCTAATTATTCCCAATAATTATAAAAAGACAACGTATCTTATTTATTACTCTGTATGTTCAATTTCATTGCTTTTTGTTTTTTTATTATTCATAAACCCTTTTTTTTTGAGATTTTTTTAAAATTATTCTCAATATTTTCTTAAATAACTCTCGTACGAAATATTTATATGATGGGTAATTCCCAAATCTTGAACTTGTGTTATGCCCATGACAGCTTGAACTCATACGGCCGGCCTACATCAAGAAGCTGTAAGTGGAGATCCGCTGCCAACTGTATATGCAATTACATCATATGGGCATCTCGGTCATTTAAAAGTGGTACGTATATACTATATACTATATAGTTTCTATAAATAAATATAGAGTATTACTTACCTACGTATATACTCCAAAAAAGAAAGAAAAACAGAAAAAAAGGTGTGGTCTCATGGCAAGCTTTCATTTTCAAAACTCAATATGAAACTCAAATTACTGAAATATCACTCTCAACTTTGGTCAATATTGGTCTCTTAACATTTACCCCAATAAAGGAAATAGAAAATGGGTGTCTGACCATCACATCAATTCCGGCACGAACGCCGTTCGCCGGAAAAGCCAAACACTAATTAAAAGAATATCACAAAAAGCTGTCCCCAACTACCCATCTTCCCCACTAAGAAAGATAAAAGAGAGAATACTACTATATTATAGCATAAAATTTGGTGCACATGCATAGATGTTAGAATTAAAAGTCTTGGATTTCACATTAGTCTAAACTCAACAACTCAATTCTGTAAAAGTGTTTGTTTCAAAAGAAAAAAGAAAAATGAAAAAAAACATTTATAGCACGACGATAAAGGCATCATGAGAGTTGGAGTAGAGTCTATACTTAAATTCTCCTTATTAACCAAGAAAATAATTTGAATAAAAAGGAAAAAAAAAAAACCAAGAAAATAATTTGAATAAAAGGAAAAAGAAAAGTATGCACGCATATATGTATCATATATGTGTATACATATACATATGTATGTAAGTATGTATATTTGTGTTTGCATATATATGTATATATACGAGCGAGAGAGAGAGAGAGAGAGAGAGAGAGAGAGAGAGAGAGAGAGTGGTACCTCGTGGAGAGGCAGCCGGTGGAGAACACGATTGATGAATTTATCTCTATCACTCATTCCTTCTTCAATGTAATCTCCCTCCATTGAGACCAACTGGTCATCGTCATTTATAACTCCTCGAGAATCACTGACTGAGCACATGTTAGTTTGTCCGTATTGCACACAGATGGATTGAGCGACCCCTAAGAATCAAAGAACAAACACAAGAGACAAAAATGAAAAAAAAAAAAAAACACCAGAGGAAAGGGTTGTCAAATGGTGTTGAGATTTCAAAGAAAACAAAGAAAATAATAGTAATGAAATCCTAAGCTTGTATTTATGTTTGTATTTATATATATTAGCAAACAATATACGATACGATCCATAGATTTTTATATTAATTCAAACCTTAATAGCTACAAAAAATACTTGTTCGTCGTGTACTGGTCATACCGAAGCTAGCTAGAAGTTGGTCGTTGCTCGTCGGTCATGGCATTGGAAGTATGTAAAGAGAAGATGGACCACCCAAAAAAAATGGTGCATTGGAAAAAGGAAAACCAACTGGAACAATAAAAACTTCGAGAGCTAACTAGCTACATATCCCTAGGGGACCTTGATTTATATACTATTCCTCAATGTTAAACTCTGTTAGGATGTGGAATTCCAATTTCCTCTAAACTCTTTTGCTTCATCCCCCCCGCCGGGAATTATACTTGTCTTATGTATTGTCTATAGGCTAGAAAGAAATAATAAACTAGTGTGGAGGGGGGTACATAATATGGGCCACTGATTTGGGCACTCCTCGTCACTTGCCATGGGCAAGCATATGTTGTTCAAGTGGGGCTTTGTCAACTGCTAATCAAAGCTTGTGAAAACTACTTGGATCGCCCTGGTCCAATGAAATCAAAACTACTCTAGCTTATACACACACACACACACACATATATATATATATATATATATGTACCTTTATATCTTTTAAGGGGTGAAGCTAGCTGGGGTGTTGGGATTAACTGTTGCTCTACATGGGGTCCTCCGGCAGGACCACCGGATGTGGAATTTTTTTAGGACATGCCCATAAGGTCCTTTTCAATTCCATTGCCCAACCCTTTATTGGGAAGCCTAAAAGTGCCCTTTTCATTGTCGAATTGTGGTTAAGATGGACTATACTTTCGTAAATATACATATACAGGAGGCTGATCAAATCCGGGACAGATCAAACCGTTGCTAGATCAACATATATATATATATATATACAGTCATTTATATATATAATACAGTCATTTTAATATCATGTACATTTCAGAACTCTTACTCTCGACTCATATTTTGCAAAACCAATTGTCAGATAAAATCTTATTCATATGTAAGTATTGAATGCCAAAAATCAAGTTGATCTAGACGAAAAGTTGCTTCATTCATAAATGTCTATAAATAAGTGATTGTTTGATTGAAAAATGTAAGATAACAATCAATTTGATCAACTTGATACCAAAATGCACGTACATATATATATATATGAGAAGACTATCAAATCTAATGCAAATTGATTTCGCAAAATACAAATTGTATATAAGAACTCTAGAGTAGACATAATGCAAAGCATCTAATATTAAAAAGATTAAATGTATTTATATATTTAATTTTTGGTGGTGGGCCTTGTGAATGGGAACTTATTGGAACACTTTGGAAATAATTTATTATTACATATATAGTTAAAAAGAGGGGAGAAAGCAGGAGGTAAACTGAAGGTTTCCATGACATATATTGATGTACGTTCTGGGATACACCTTACATCTTCGAGTGTTTGGTTGGTTGGTTCACGACAACCTTTCACATTCTTTTGGGGAGTTGAGATTCTCAACCTTCCAACGGACTCCATGGAAATTACACCAATACTGGAAGTTGGAACTATGAACAGACCGAATATTTAAACCCCCTGGCCTTAAGGGTATTTTGATCATTTTATATGATTCTCCATTATATTTATATATGTAATTTTGTCATATCGATCTGAATGACTAGTCCACTAGGTGAATGTGTTTGAAAATATTTTAAGATGGAGGTTATGGGTATGGAAACTTGACCTATTATCAAGCAGGAAATTAAAATAAAAAAAAGTTTGGGTAAGCCTATCCCCGGCATAGGATCTCTCGCGCGAGTAGGGTGTCCATAGAGTTGTAATTGGTTTCCATTTTATTCAATCATTTTTTCTCATGCAATCTATGAAATTATTGGTTCATAGGATGGAATCTTTAGTACGTATTTTTCACTTCTATATTGGTCCTTCTTTATTTTTTTATTTCTTTATTTTTGGGGAGGAGAGGAGTTTCTTTTCTTTTCTTTTCTTTTTGGTTAGGGGGATGAGACAAATGAAATGTTTTGGACCACTGATCATCCACTAAAAACTTGCTTATATATAGGGATCGGTCTTATAAGGATGTGCTGATGTAAGTGCTTACTAAATTTTACATCAACATATCCTTATAGGACCAAACCCATGTGTTGAGGGTTGTACTTAATTTGTGTATGTGTAGTTTATACGGTACAAAACAACCTATACATATGATATAACATCCCAATGCATGTAACTGATATAAAAAAAACAGTAAGTGTTGATGAGGCCAGATCCTTGTATATATATGGAGCATTGTATGAGTCCCCTTCTTATGATGTCATAATTTTCGATGATGATTGACATTCTCTCTCTCTCTCTCTCTCTCTCTCTCTCTATATATATATATATATATATGTACATATATAGTTTGACTAACATGATAATTTATCATAATTTCGACAATAATTGACATTCAAACACAAATATACGTGTGAATATATATGCTTTATGTTTTTATATTGATCCATGTTTATGAGAGTATAAGGTTTGTTATTGCAAAAATAATGATATTTACATAAATATTTTTCATTTACGTATGGGAGAGAGAGATCCTCTGTTTAAAGCTTGCTATGAATTTAAAAGTCACTTTATTAAATAGATAACTTTAGATACGCTTGAGAGTATTGACTTTTGTGCGTGTGCTTGGGACGTGTGCGGTGGGAGGATTGGGAGAATGGGAGTAATGAACATCGAGATATATAATTATAGCGCTTTCCATAAAGATCGTCACGATTCCTACCCCTCCTTGTTTTGAGGCTAAATTTTTAAGGTTCCTTTTTTATCTTTTGGGTATTATTTTATTTTTTCGTTGTCAACATCAACCACAAAAAATAAGCAAAATGGAAGAATAAACAAAGAGAAGTGGGCGACAAATGGTGATATTTTTTTTCCAATCCCCCGTAAGTCTGTAACTACTGCTTCTGCCTTTATTTTTCCTTTTTCTTTTTCTTTTAAAAATTAAATTGGTAATTACTTTTCCGGTACTGTTAATCCAGCCCATTAATTGTTAAGGCAGCAGGTTAATACTAAGGTCATTTTGTAATAATTCCATCTTGAGAGGTTAGACCTTGCTCTATTATTTTAAGCAATGTCACATTAATCAAGAACTTTACAATACAAATTTAGTACAAGCGCAAGTTGATCTAGACCAAAAAAAGGAATCCAAATCATATATACGGGTTCTTTTATGATGCGCTTGGATGAAAGTTGAAATGACAATATTTAAATTAATTTATTTGTGAATTTTCTCAATTATTCTTATTTTGCTAAATAGTTTTGTACCTAAAAATTAAATTGTTATAACGATGGTGAGAGGAAGTGGTTATTAATGTTAAATAGTTTATGGGTTAAGTTGTTGCCATCACATAAAATACTATAAGCCCCTCACTTAGTTTAATTTTTTAAGGTTTTATGAAAATATAAAAGGTTTTTACGAAAACTAATCACGTAACCTAACAGAAAACATCATTCCGGACAACTTTATAGAAGAAAAGTTTTTCAAAAACTATCATTCAAGTGGACTTTTTGGCCATTTTTTATGGAAAATGTAATAGAGATTATAAATGACCAAAAAGTCAATTTAAATGACAAATTTTGAAAAAACTTTCTTTTATAAAGTTGTTTAGAATAACGTTTTTTAGTGAACAACGCAACTAGTTATCATAAAAAACTTTTCATATTTTTCACAAAACCTTAAAAGGTGTAAACAAATGGGAGGCTTAAAGTATTTTATATGGTGGCAATAGCCCCCCTCATAGTTTATTAGAGTCAAGCATGCAATTTGAATGGTGAGCAGCATCTTCCTGGATTTGGATTTTGTGCATTTAGTCATTTTAAATGCACCGTAAAATTATTATGCGAGATCACGTGAGCATTGTTTATATTAAATCCTTGTTTATATGGGGTTTACTTTTTAGAAATAGGTACATATGACCTTTTTTATTCATTTAGTTTTGGATTGTTTCATTCGATTATGGAAATATTGTATATATATATATTTTTTTCCTTGGTAAGTAGTGGGCACAATATGCTTTCGTACCATCACAAAATAAAAGGGAATTCACCCCTGAAGGGCTTACTTTGCATTTTGAGAAACAGACAATATTACAACACTTCCACTTTTGATGAATAGGACACACTTCCATGGTTACTCTTTCATTAATCCTCATACCCAAATTGAATTGCTATTCACTCTATATTGATTAATGTTGAAAAAATCCGACCATCTATGTTACAATATATGGTTGTAGTATAAAACTGTGGGTATAACATCTGAAGGTGGAAACGAGCTTTTCAATTCTTTTTACAATCTTCCCAAAGTGAAAAGGACCAATTTTTTATTATTTATTAAAGTTACCAAAATTAAATGGTGATTTATTTATTTATTTTTTCTTGCTGAGACGACCATTCAAATGCTTATCAAAGCATACATCATAATCATAACCAAGAAAACAGAAAAGCCAAGGAAGCTCAAAGCTAGAACGTTAAAGGTTAGGGGAAATTACCTTGTGGTGACTTAGTTCCCAAACTAATACGCAAAAAGGTATTTGCAGTCAGCTTGCGATAAATTTATTTTGTTTGGTATTTAATTTGAGAAGTGATGACCAAAAAGTAATTTCCCCAGAAGGGGTAACTCCAAGGAGCATCCATCCATCTGACACACTTCCTTAACTAATGGGAGGAGCATGAGGTCCTAGGAATCCAGAAAAGCCGACCCGCAGCCAGTCTGCAATAAGGGAGCCTTCACACCTCTTTTCATAAACTTCAGTTTTTTAAAATTATTTCAGACACATAATTCAAGATTCACTTTGTGTCTATCATATTTTTCATTGTAAGTTGATCATACTGGTATCAATAAATTTGACCAAAAATAGTTTGTAAAAGGTGCTCCTTATTTCTCTTATACTGTTCAACTATTTTAGAGATGTAATTTATGACGTGTATCACTTTGAGATCAATTATAATGGTATAAAGTTAATTAAAAATATGTTTAACATGAGTTCATACATGATAGTTTCAAAGCTGATTGATAAAGAATTATAATGAAACATTATTTTATATACGATGCGGACATCTTGGAATTTATGCAATACCTCTGAGAGTTCACCAAAGCATTTCTTCTTAAAGTAACTTAAGGCCAAATATTCATTTCATAAGGCCAATTTTTTATTTAATTTAAATATTTTTCTTGTTGGGGGATTCATCATCAGGCCAATTATTTTAGGAACATTCTTCTATGACAATTTGCAGATTCGAATATTCCGTGTTTGGATAATCTCAATGACAAACACGCGAACATGTTATTTTATGTTTTTTTTACCTGAATATATAGAACGAATTAACATGCTAAGTTAATGCATGATATGTCTATATAATGGTCATTCGGATCAAACTCTATAGCAAATTTATTTACTGAAAAAGGTAGGAGAAGAAAAAGGTGGCCAACTATGAAATTGGTACCTGCAAAACTAAATTAGGCAGAAAAGGCCAAAGAAACTAATACAGGAGTATAAAAAATGATCCTTGACCTTTTCAGTTATGAACCTATCCAGTGTTGACAAGTAACAAATTCAGGTCATGAATTGAAACTTTCGGTTCAATCTTTTCGTCCCGTGAGGGGTTGCTCTTGCATGGTGGGGGCGCGCGCGCACACGCACACGCACACATTCTCCAAGGCCACCATTTGCTCCATCAGAATCCATTCACGATCCATTTCTTAGCTGTGCTACGTACGATCTATAACTATTTATTGTTCACTTTGAACCATCTGCTTGACTCAGCTACCCTGAACTGGAAAAAGAACCCTCCTACTTTCTCCCAGTTGCCTTCTTCATTTGCAT
Source organism: Liquidambar formosana (assembly GCA_039720395.1). Classification (NCBI taxonomy): domain Eukaryota; kingdom Viridiplantae; phylum Streptophyta; class Magnoliopsida; order Saxifragales; family Altingiaceae; genus Liquidambar; species Liquidambar formosana. The sequence continues at coordinate 49,319,283 of CM077821.1, read as the reverse complement.
TTTGTTATTACCTCAGCACAACAACATGCTTGCTACAAGTTATTTATATTTGGTGGGTGGGGAGTACCTTACCTGGTATTTTTATAATTTTTCTTTTTTGATGAAGGTATTTTTATAATTTTTCTAAAGTGAATCTTGTCACTGTTTGAAAAACCTTTTCAGCCTTTTAATAAAGTTAGCCTAAAGTCTGAATTTAAGAAATTATGATTTCACTTGCGAGTCACTAACTTAATGCTCTTTCCACCTCAGATTGGGTAAACTTTAATTAGGATCTACATACAAGAGCATTATATGTTTTCATGCCATGTCCATTAGAGAAAAACTTCCATGTAACTGTGATATGACCAGGTGGTATCACAAGTCAATAGGGGCTTTGTAAAGTAGGATTTTTGATCTCACAATTCCACTTTGCAAGACCCCTATTGGCTTGTGACACTACTTGGCCATCTCATAGTTACATGGAAGACCCACTCTGTCCATTGGAATTTATATATGGCTTCTAATATAATTAGCTTGTCTATAAATGTTTAGATACGAGGGTCCGTCTTCTTTATTGTTATTAATAATATTAATATTAATACCGATAACAATAATATTATTAGAGATCAATATCAGAAGATTCAATTTTTACACTTAGCTAAGTACGTTATCAAATTAATGGTGAGTGAATTTAGTAAACTCAATTTTACGAAATATTGTTGAATCTTATGAATCCAACGACTTAAGAATCAAGTGTAAAAATCACATCTCAATATAACTTGTCCATGTTATTTTCAATACTCCCTCCATTTTATAATAAGTGTCCTATTTTCTTTTTTGGGATGTTTCAAAGTAAGTGTCACATTTCAAAAGTAAATGGATTTGTTTTACTCATTTCTTAAAATACCATTAAAAAGGTTTTCTTTGTTTTTCTAATGTTTTACAAATTTGAGGGCAAAATTGAAATTTCAAAATATATGCATTGATATGAAAGCATTTAAAAGGGTTTCATTAAAAAACATGGTTTTTCAAAAAAGACACTTATTATGAAATGGAGCGAGTATTATTGTAAGTGTTAGGGAATATTTTATTCTATTTTATTTCTGGCAACTATAAACAAATCATGGTTGTGGAAGTTAACAAATGGCAAGGTTTGTCAGTATATATATATATATATACTTTTTTCATTGGTTCCCACAATTTGAAACTTTTTGTGGGTGCAAACTGCAAAACACAATGAGGATGGTCATGTCCCTTTTCTTCGTACACAGATAGGTGTTAAGTTCAATTAAAGTGTTAAGGTGGTCCGTACTCCAACATTTACTATAAGCAGCGGATGGTATGGGGTTTAATTAATTCCATCTGATTTTATAGGTAGTATCCTGGACAGGCAGATTAGAATTGGACCACAAGGCTATACGGAGTATTTATTGTTATTATTATTATTATTTATTTTTATCAGCAAAAGGAATTTATTGTTAATGATGCTTCAAGTTAGGAAATTAAATTCTCAGCTTATGCGTTGGCTGATTAAGGACCGCAAGACATTGTCAAGAGTTCAAAACCTTTTAAGGCGATAATAATACAGAATTGGGGTGACGCATTCTTATGCATCATCCTAAGTTTTGAACTTCTATATAACTAAGAAATAACTGCACGTAATATTTCATAGATTCATTGTTTCTCGTAACTTATTTGTAAAGGAAAGTTTATTAGGGGAATTGTTATTATTGCATTTTGTTGGGGAAAATTTTCCAAGCAAAAGGTTCAAAACGCCCCTCGATCACAAGAGTGAAAGGAAGAGTAGGGTATGCTTGATAGGAAGACCCGACGAATGAGCCCCCCACCAAACTTTTGTACCTACAAGATTGAGTATCACAGAGAAAGGAAGGGAGAGAGAATTGTGCATTCATCTTGGAATCCCTTCATCTTAGGTAGTGGGCTAACTAAAGAGATCACTTCTCTTTCATTGGGCAATTTCCATCAATTTGGGTTCTTGATTCTTTAGTTTAAGAGATTTAATATTACTTACTAGAAAAGGAATCTGTTCGCGGGCGATTGCCTAACTTCTTTCTTAATTGATGATGATTTCACCATATCTTTCATTTTGTCGTTATTATTATTATTATTTTATCTTGGAAGGGATTAGTTGGACACCAACCTAGATATGACCATGGGACGGGTTAATCGAAAATCCCACCTTACCCTTATGAGAAAGGAGTTCAGATACTACTTAACGGGGTAGAGATAGGTTTATGGATTTGTTTAAAAATGATCGGACTCATGACAAGGTTCAGATTTTGCTAGAAAACCCATACCAAACCCATCCCCATTAGATACTTTTGATTTTGCTGTTATACCCCTATCAACTTGCAATAATACAAGTATGCCATCCAGTATATAAGAATTTCTAATACTTATTTACTTAATAAGGAATTTTGAAAATTTCTCATTGTCAATATGAATAATGATTGACTTAGGGAACAAGTGAATTGAAATGATAGTTTTCCAAATTTTTGAGGAACAGATATAGGCTATTGAACTTAATGGGTTGCTTGACCCACCCCGACTTGTCCATCTCATTAAGCATAAATGGGGTGGGGTCGGGTGGGGTGGCGTGGGATGGTAATAAAATTTTCAAATACAATTGGGATGGGAATAAGAATCTGTTGTCAAATCTGAGGTGGGATAAATCCTATTTATTTTACGCAGAAATTAGCTCTCCTTCCACTTTCTCACAGTACTATTTTGGTATTATTTTGGCTCCTCTTAATTTATCCTTAAATTTTCTCACGAGCCCCAACCAATGGACAATGGTACATTTGTTTTGTTTATCTTGGGATAACACTAAAAGCCTTTACTGTACTATTGGCAGTGGGTGAAGAATTGGCTAAGTAGGGGGGAAAAGGAATGGCAGCTTAACTGGGACCCTTGTTGTCCAATAAGTGGGCGAAGGCCAAATCATGTGATGTCACACGTACCAAGTATTTCCGCTACTAGTAGCGGAATAAATAATAGAGCCCCAAGATGGGCCACGAGGAGAAAACAGTGTCCAAAGTCCCCAAACAGAAAAAATTATATATTTCCAACAAAAATAATCATGTCAAATGCACATTATTTTTCATCTCTAAAGAAGACAAAATATTGAAAAAGACTGGTCTTTGGATTGTGATTCTTTTAACTAATATAATCCATCATATAATTCCAATTTCAATGTAAAAAATAAAATTTCCCTCGACCCCCAGATGATAGAACAAATAATGTTACTCATTAAAAACAAGATCGTCATCTAAAATTATCTCTATTTCAATTTCGTACAGAAGTTGATCGATATTGGGTGAATGGGGTTCAAGAACGAAACACGAAATCCGTACAATCATAAAAAATAGAAAATTGATGTAGGACTATATATAATAAAATGCTTCACCAAGCAGCATCAATCTTGGTCTAATTTGGCAGTTATAAAAATAATATAATTTTAAGAAGTCCTATTAAATTATATATGGGCTTTAATTTATAATAAGGATGGAGGTGGATGTAGTGAATGAAAAATGTGTTGCTGCATATGCGGGAACTTTGGTTGGTCCAATGTAGCATCTTGGTACAATCTAGGGGAAGGGGTCTTCCTTTGTTGATGCGGACAAAAGTGAGCGTGCCCAACATTCACGTTTCACACACTGTTTTTAGGTATATATAGCATATCTACGTTCGTTAATTGCGGCATGGACCAGTATCGATCTCACCCTTTCTTTCTTTCTTTTTTTTTCTTAAGTAAGAATCTCACCCTTTTTCTTTTCTCTGTCAGGTTCAACTTTCAGTTTGCATCAATATTCATGTACCAGTTGCTGATAAAAAATATTCATGCATCAGTTTAGCCCACAGACTAACTTTAGGTACTCACTTCTGGTTTTTGTTATATAATTGCTGAACAAGCAATGTATTCATGAAAGTGTAACTTCTTTAGTTCGACTTCTTTTTATATTTTTTTGAGATTCGTCATCAATTGGATTTATATTAAGCTCTTAATTTTAAGATATTGAACTACAAAATAAAATTAAAATTAAAAAGCCGAAGAGAATCAGTCCTCTCTAACAATCAACTGCAATGTCCATGGGTTTTTTTTTTTTTTTTTTTTTTTTTTTTGTCGTCTTAAATTTTTTTGTAATGTCTAATTAATCCTATCTAACAATCAGCCGCATGCATGGTATCCCCCTTAACCTAACCGCCTCAAAGAACATGAAAATCCCATCAGTCACGTCAATGATCAGGCAATCATTAACGTGCTAGGAATCGAGGATTATAAAATCATCCATCACGTACTGCCCGTCTCCAACTCTCCATAATCTTCATTATATCAACAAAATTATTGAATAAAAAGAGAGATCCTCTCACCATTTCTTCCCTCACATGCAGAATCTTCACAACCTACGTACTATGATTGATTGCCTAATAAAAATTAAGGAAATTAAGTCAAAATGCTGCAACAACAGCCCATTGAAAAAGACTAGTGTAACGACTAATTTCGTGTTGTCTAGCTCCAAGCTGCCCTTTTTTTTTTTTGGTCTCTTATTCCCCGTACGTGAACATCTAATCAGTAGGCCATCAATGATGTTTCAAAAAAAATTCTTGTTCTTGTGGAGCACACGGTTTGGTGATCTCACAGTCTCGCTATATTTTGTGCAAATGGCACTTTGGGTTTTGATTTGACACTCGAGTGCGACCTTATAACAGCATCATTTATGCCAGATATAAAGTTGGCAAGACCACTTTTGTTCTATTTTAATGAACACTTGTTCTCCAAACATATTTATTAAAAAAAAAAAAAAAAAAGAAGAAAAATATATATATCCCGTAGGAAATCCTAGCTACATACCTCAATCAAGTTTACAAATCAGGGCGTGTGAAGACGAGATGTGGGAAAGTTTAATCCAATCACATTCGAAGGGTAGGGTAAATAACTAAATAGTAACAATGTGGCCATGTGGGACGATAAATAACAAATTACAAACAATGTGGTTAGGTATATTAGTCCAAACTTTGGCAGAAGTAAGTTTAGGATATCTACATGTGGCAAGAAAAAAGGAAAAAAAAAAAAAAGATCACTGTGACTAGTAGTGCTATCACTGCAACTACTACCACGAGTGCAACCACCAAAACAGCTATCATGACTACCGTTGATGTTGCTATCACTAGAACTACTACAAGTACCATATCCCATTAGATTATTAGTCCCCTCATATTTTGTGTATTGCAGAATAATGAGAGAACAAAACAAGTATATTAATATAATTTTATGAATGATTGTGCATTCTCCATTGTTTTTTCTTTTACATTTTGGTATGATCAACCCAGGGGCGAAACCAGGAAACTAACTCAGGTGAGGAAATTTTTTGCAATTTATTACGTTTTAGTGATCATTTTTTAAATTAATATAATATAAAGATTTTTTTTTTTTTGTCAACTTATTACAAATTGACTATATATCTACTTCAAATGACTACAAATTTCCTTTATTTGGTATTAAATTGGCAAATGAATCATCAAAAGAGAAATATTTTAGGATTATTTATTTATTTATTTATTTATTTATTAAATTTTCAGGTGGGGCAAACACCCCACCTCCTACAAGGTTGGCTTCGCCCTTGGGTCAACCCCTTAGTTTGGTTTTTAAGGTTGATAGATGCGTTTTTGGCTTTTCTGATGTACCTATCTCTCAAAACAATGAAGTTTAATTTGTCCACCCTCTTTTAGGGAATAAATATAATAAAATGTTGAAATACGATTTAATTCAATTTATTAAATTTCTAATATAGAAATCATAGGTTTTTTCTTCTTTTGTTTTTTTGCTAACTATAGAACTTGTAGTTAATACTATTCCCGTAGTAAGTGGGTCAGTGAGGTTGACCCTCATACTGGGGGATCTCGAGCTATTTGTTGGTGATAATGCATGATTTATGACATTATGATACAGAGACCGGGAAACGACACCCACTAGCACATGAGCCATATAATTTAAAAAGTGTTGTTGACTTTATCTACCTTAATTGGCATCACATTTAATTGGGTGTGGATTGAGGTATATACGGACTGCATTAAGCTTCATTATTAAGTCCACAATTCCACTAATATAAAACAAAAGTTTGAAAGACGATGACTTTATAGTCCGATAGTATCTCTCATCTTTTTTTGAGGCCTAAGTTCATTTCGAGCCTAGAAAGGATAGAAAGAAGGAAGTGGGGATGGGGATGGGGATGGACCTATCCTATGGGAGTTCAGGATTCTAAAATTAAAAAGGGTTTGAAAGGCTTGAATTTTGTTACCATTCAAAAAATAATAAATAAATAACTAACTTGAATTTAAATTCATCTGATGCCCTCGTGGCTATGGGCCTATGCTATTGTCATGCAAGATGCACCTTCGGGTGTGGCCTGATATGGTAATTAACTGGGCCATAGTTTGTTACTTAGAAATTCTGGTTCAGGCCCATCAACACATCCATGGAGAAAACTGCTTTTATTTCATAGTAGGACTAGGAATCTAGGATATAAGCAGAATTTCGAATTAAAGAATGGAATTTAAATAATAACAATAAGAAAGGAAGTGGCTGATATTTTCTCAGATATTATGTGACTCGGTGACTACTTCGATCTCAGCCTTGACAAGATTTGAGTACCCACTCAAACATCTGCGGAGAGCAAGGCAGCTTGATCGGTCCGGCAATCGAAGCTTGGATTTCCTCCCTGAACTGATGAAGCAATGCTTGAAACATTGTACAACTCAGGCATGCCACCGGAACAACATATCTTCTACTCTCTTCCCCCACGTAAATCGGTATGAATCCACTTGGGGCCAGCTTTTCGTGAATGCCAGCTTTCTTTGTCATGCTGTTTTCTTTGCTTCTCTTCGTACGTAGTTTTGCGAGGAGGGAGTGAAATTTTTTCTAAGTATCATCATCATTGGAATCACTGTATGATGAAAAGGGCTCGAAGAATTTTCTCATGAGGACAGGGCTGGGGGAAAAGGAGAACCAGATGGAAAGTTGCTCTTAATTTTGATACAATAGATAGAGAGTAGTCAGTGTATTTATAAATATAGTAAGATGGAGAGGAGTCAGTGTGGGAAAAGAATTCCTATTTTGAACATATAACGAACTTAATTAGAACCGTGTAATCTTGGTTCAATTGCCGTGTCCAGGATTATGATGAGGTTGATGGAGTCAGCTAGTGGATCAAGCTCAAGGTTATCAAAAAATCAACTTCGTTGAAAGAGTTTCCTGTTTCATAACAAAGTTCTCCACCGTCCAAATTTGATCGAAAACATTGACCAGAATGATTTTTTGGTACAAGTGTAATCTTGTAATTGGGCATAGTAGAAGTTATGCCCCTGTCCTGTGATACGGTCATACAGTGACGTGATATATCACAAGCTATTGAGAATAAATACTACTTTGCTCTCCTCCTATTAGCTTTGTGACACCACATCAGCCGTATCACAATTATATATTCCTTCCGTCTCATAAAGACAAGCCATTTTTGCTATTTTTTACCTTTTCTTATATTACCTTTTGTTATTTCAATAATTATTTTAACACAAGACCTAATATCAACCTTTTTTTTTGGATAAAGAACACAAGACCTAATACCAACTAGAAGAGGATACTTTTAAAAAGATGGAGTTTAAAAAGTAACAAGTCAATGTAATCATAATTTTTCTTAAATTGTGTGTTTTGTCAAACTTGGCATATCTTTGTGAAACAGAGAGTATATAAGTTTTTAATCTTACACATTCTATCTATAACGTAGCCAACCTGATAGTGAGTAAAGTATTATTACCATGCATGCACACACGTATTATTAACCAACAAACGCGTCCAACTTGAGCATGCCAAAGGTGCTACAAGCTTGGTGTTCAAGTTAACCTCTAATCCTCTACTAGCTTGCAAACCGTAACCCTATATATCAAAGTTTTCTGTCTCAACCATCTATATATTATTACTCCTACCTTCTTTCATCAGCAGTCATTGCAATTTGTTTCACACGAATATTTCTCTTACTACTTTCTTGCATCCACCACCCCACCTCCTCCTTCTCCTCCTCCTCCTCCTCCTCCTCCTTGCTGCTAGGTTTATTCTTTCTTTATCTATCTTTTTTCTGATCTCCAACAATCATGTATTCTTCAAGAAAGCTCATGGGAAAATTAGGCCTAAGCCATTTCAGGAAGTACTCTTATAAACGTATTGTGGGTGTGGAGAACGCCAAAACAGTTCAAGTTCGGAAGGGTTTTGTACCTTTGTACGTGGGCAAAGAGGGTAAGCGATACGAAGTTCCGGTGAAGTATCTATCATATCCGACGTTTCAAGCATTGATCAGACAATCAGTCGCGGATGAGCGCGAAATAAAGATTGAAGGGCCGATCGTGCTGCCATGCAAAACTGAGATATTCGATCAGATATTGAAGCTGGCCAAGGAGTATTGATCATGCTTCAGTTCTTCACTATGTTCACTTTATATCTGTTTTGATTGTTTGTTTAAGTTTGGTTTTGTCCTATTCCGGCCTCTGTTGTCTTAGGGTCTTGAAGTCAAGTGAATCATGAAAATTTTGGATTATGTTTGATTTTGTTCTATTTTGGTTAGTCGATCATTCATCATTTAAATTCAATGTATCACTATGTTCTTCTTTGTGATAGTTATAAATAAATTAGACTGTTAACAATCCTTTTTTTTATACTCCCTCCATTCCTATTTGACTGGTTTTTCTAAGTAACTCTATTAAATGCTTTCAAATCAACATTTATGTTTAAAATTTCAATTTTACCCTCAAGTGTACAAAACATTCGAAAAAGAGAAAAGACATTTTTAAAGGTAGTTTAAGAAATCAAACAAAAAGAATTATTGACTTTTTAAATGTGACAATAATTTTGGAATATCCCAAATTGGAAAAGGAGGACAATTAAATAGGAACGGAGGGAGTATTTTATTTGGATAATCCTTTTCTTTCTTTTTTTCCGTGACAAATTTGGGATTCATGAATTATATATGTATTCAACATTGAAATATTTTTTAATTTGAAAGTTATTCAAATAAAATATTGGGAATAATTCAAAGAAAAAACAATTATGAACAATTTGTGACTATGAAAATCAAAGTAAATTAAGATGCATTGTCATTCCATAATCATTGGAATAATTAAAGAACTTTAGAAATACATCGGGAATTATTTGTAATAAATGTGAATAAGTTGAGAATTAATGAACCTTGTAGGACAAATTTGGATTTTGGTCGTTTGATCTGAAATCTGAAATAAATTCGGGATATTCAAAATTACTTTCTTGTAAAGAAAAGTTTGAAAATCACATATTTAAATTCATAGTATGCCCTTGTGATTATGGGCCCATAGCGAAGTATCCAATCTCCCTGTTTCGTAGAGCTTTGGGTTCGGCTTGATCTGGTGAATTGGCCGTGGGACTGGTTTCTCGTCTACTACTTTCCTAATTACTAATAGGCCCATCAACACATCGAGGGAGAAATTGGTCCACATGTCATGACCTAATTGTGATAGGTCTGGATTTGATATCAGGACCTAACTGTATGGTGTTACCATACAGACATGTCACACGGTATCATAATGGAAAATTTAGATTAGTAATAGGCCCATCAACACATCGAGGGAGAAACTGGTGCGTTTCACTTCATAATTAGATCAGGACAATCTAAAAACCCAAACGAGCAGGCGGCAGCAATGGGACTGGCTTTTATTCAATGAACTCCATAAACAAGCTTTACCACAGGGCTGGAAACAGCCTGTTTAGTGTGCCGGGCAACTAAAGTGGAGTCCAATTTGCACCCCACTCTACGCACTCAGGTTCGAACTGGAACGGGCCTTGAAATTCGTTCTCTTTGCAATCGTTGCGCACATGGGCCACATGACAATCCTGCCGAAAAGGGAACGACTATTGCCCCCGATTTTGATCAACCCCCCCTAGTGTAGGTTTTTTATGAAAATTTTACGAAAACCGGCCAGCATAGTCCATTAAAAAACATCATTTTGAAGAACTTTGCATAATAAATTTTTTTCAAAATCTATCGTTTATGTTGGCTTTTCGGCAAAAAATGAACTAAAGAGTATAAATGACTAAAATTACTACTTAAACGATAGATTTTGGAAAAACTTTTTCTTGTAAAATTATTTAAAATAATGTTTTTTAGTGAACATCACAATCGGTTTTTGTAAAAACCTTTTATATTTTTCATAAAACATTAAAAACCTGGGGACTTATCAAAATGGGGGGTAATAGCCCGGCCCTGCCGAAAATCTTTCAGAAAGCCCAAGAAGGTACATATGGCCCGTGACCGGTTGAAATTCGACGCAGTTTCTTTTCGACCAGTGATCCTCTATCGTCTGCTTTGTGTCCCTTTCTATCCCTCTTCTGTGCTGAACTGCTGATACATGATAAAGAATTAAAGATTAGTTTGGACCTCCCAAATCATGGCTGAATATGTTTTTGTCATTAAAAGATTAATTCATTTTAAGGACTCTGTTACATGCTCGTGATACAGAATCCTGTATAGAAACAAAAGTGTGTGGCCCACACTTGTGCTAAAGGGTGAGACCCACCCCAATTGTGTCTACACGGAACCTATAATATGTCTTTCCCATCATTTGCTTTCATGTGAAGGATTAGGTCCGGCAAGCATGACAATTGGTCACTGCTTTTAGCAAAGACTGATATATGGATATGTGACAAGTATGTAGGGCTCACAAGTTTTTTTTAAAGACACGTACATATTGAAAACCAAAATTCTGTAATTCACAAATTGTATAACTATTATATGACTCAGAGAATATATGTATTGATAGGCGGTCTGTAACAAACAACAATAATATCCACCCATCCCCGACGATGCTTCTCAAAATCAGACCTGCTTCAGATGTGAAAATAGAATCGATTCTTTCCCAGCACAACTCATTACACCAAGCTGAATAAATTGCTTTCCATTTTTATAAAAAAAGAAAATTCAATGTTCATTGTTCTCGAAGGATAGGAGTTCTAGCCTTCTAGGTAGGTGAGGAGGTGGTGGAATATCTTGGGTTGTGTAATTTGAGAGAGGGGAGATGGTTCTAAGATAAGAGCTTGAGCAAGGTGAACAAACGCCGTGGCTGCGTGGGTCTTTCATCTTTGTTGAGGGATAAGATGGTGGACGGTGCTTCATGGACGGGATTTATCAATTCCCTCATTATTGGATGGGATTTGTATCACTATCTCCCACCGATTGAGGGAATTTGAATTTTCGAAGACATTAAAATACCACATTTTAAACAAAACAAACAGTTTCTCTTTTATTAAATCCCAGAATCCGTAATTCCCACCCCCAATTCCTATGAGACGAATAGATCCTAAAAAACACATTCGTTTGGTTGGAATAGTAGGAAATCAAAATGAAATGAAATTTCAATGATAAGTGTAACCGCTTACAATGGAAATTTCATTTCATAATATCGTGATTTCTCTAATTCCGGCCAAATAAACGTGGATAATATATGTATAAAATTATTATTTACGATTAGGAGTATCTTAAACTTTATTTCCACCGAGATTTGAGCCTAGCATATTCCCTCAATGGCGGCCTATGTGAGATGCCCCATACCCACGCATGTAATTATCTTTACAAGAAATTGAAATGATGACTTTTGGGAAGCACATTTAAGACCTAACAGCTCAACTAACCCCGTAGGGCAAGATAATATCAACTGAAATTAAAATATGATTTATTCACGTCTTTTATCCATTTCTTTTATCTTACTCCCTCCATTTTAAAGTTATTGGCATCTCTTTTTTTTTTTTTTTTGTTGGAATTTTTCAAAATTATTGTTATATTCCAAAAGTCAATGATTCTTTTTATTTTATTTCTTAAGATATCTTAAAAAATATATTCTTTCTTTTTTCTAATATTATGTACACTTCAAGACAAAATTAAAATATCAAAACATATATATTAATGTGAAAATATTAAATAAGATTTCCTAAACGCTTTTTTTTTTAAAAAAACAACAGCCACATAGAAACCGAGAGAGTAATATGTACCAGTTAATGGTTAGCGACCAAACTCTTGTCTTCTTTCTTATTAGGATCCACATCTTCTGTGTAGTATTTATTCTTGACAACCAAACTCTTGTCTTCTTGTTAGGATCCACATCTTTTATCCACTTCTTTAAAACCAAACTCTTGTCTTATTATTAAACTGTTACTTTACAGGCTAGATGTCTTCTAGTGATTGGATTACTCGTACACCATGGAAATTTCTGGATTAAAGCAACGCATCAAGGAGATGTGGGATGTCTCATAGAAGACCCAAAAAAAAAAAAAGAAAAAAAAAAAAGGAAAAAGAAGAGAGATGTGAGATAAATGTATATTATTATATTTTGCAGCATTCTAGTGGTAGGCATATTAACGAGTTCACCCAATTTTAGAGATATCTTATGAACATCAAGGTAGCCAGCGGTGGAACTATGTGGAGACCAAGGGGTCATGGCCCCTACAAGAGTTAAAAAAAATTGACACTTGGTTAAATAGGATTCAATTTTTCAATAAACTTGTACAAATGCCCACTCACCTCATTGAATCAAACTAATATTATGATTTTACTAAAAATTTCCTCAACTTATGCAAGAGATAACTTTTCATGTTAACTGTTTTCGTCAAATCATTAACTAATTTTTTCTATTCTAACACTGCTCTACCTATAAAATAAAATAAAAAAGTCTCAACACTGTTTTTTTGGATACGTTCTTGACTAGAAGGGTTTGTTTGAATGAGCATTTGATCTCTAGTTTAGATCTTTTGAGAATTTTTTACTATCTTTTATCAATATTTTGTGAAGATTATTCGGTGTCTAAACTTTCTTCTTTTTTTTATTTTTTATTTTTATTTTTTGGTACATGCTTTTTGGGAAGCGTTGCCAAAGAAAGAGTAAATTGTTGGTTGCACGGAATTTAGTCCATCCAGGCTGGTGGCACATGCATTTTCCATGGAAGACTCACTCCTTAATGCTGGGGGGCATCCACTAAGGTGATCAAGGGTGGAACTATAGGGAGACCAAGGGAAGCCATGGCCCTGCAAGATTTTTAAAAAAATTGACACTTGGTCAAATAGGATTCAATTTTTCAACAAACTTGCCCACCCACTTCATTGAATCAAATTAATATTATGATTTTACTAAAAATTCTCTCAACTTATGCAAGAGATAACTTTTCATGTTAGGTGTTTTTATCAAATCATCAACTAACTTTTTTTATTTTGACACTGCTCTGCCCATAAAAGAAAATAAAGAAGTCCCAACACTGCTTCTTGGGTACGTTCTTGACTAGGAGGGTTTGTTTGAATGAGCACTTGAGCTTTAGTTTAGATCTTTTGAGATTTTTTTTACCATTTTTAATCAATATTTTGTGAAGATTATTCGGTCTCCATTACATATATATTATATATTTTATGGTTTTGTTGTGTAAATACTTTTAAACAAAAGCACACCCAAATTTCACGTATTTGTTAATCTCGATCTTAAAGGTTGAATCATATCTTTGGATTTTTTTTTCCTCACCTTTTAGTCCAAATTCTCATTTTTTTTTTTTTCCCTAGATCATTCAATCAAATTGGATTTCTATTTTATGTTTTCGTTTAAACAATTTCATTAATACTAAGATACCCACTTCGCTAAACTTGCAAATGTGTTGCATTTGTATTTTTTTTCCCTAACTGTTAGTGTTCTTTATGATTTTTTAAGAGTTATGACTTCATGTAATAAAAGTGTTTGATTTTTTTTTTTCTTCACAATATTTATATAGCAGAGATTTTCTTTTTCCCCTTTAAGTTGGCCACCCCAACTCACAGTTCTTGGTTCCGCCCCTGAAGATAGCTAGGCTATTTTATAAGATAGAGAACTTTTCAAATTAAAGGTCTCATACTCTCTCTCTCTCTCTCTCTCTCTCTCTCTCTCTCTCACGCCTATCATTTTTATCATAAATATCATGTGGTATGAATGTATAATTGCACTTGCACCCTTGATCTTAGCCAAAAGGTCGAGAACGAATATAGTTTTAAAGTTGTTTCTCATCTGGCAATGTCTAACCGAAATAAATCATTAACTTACATTGGAGCATGGGTATCACTAATTTTAATATATATTTAATTAAATTTCTATCGATTCAATTTTAAAAAGATAGTCAATGGCTATTAGATCTAATGGCAAATTCCTCTCTTTGGCAAAAATAAAAAAATAAAAAAAAAATAGATCGATCACTACTACAATAATAGAAAAAAGATCACTGTTGAAGAAATAGAAAGATCACAGTTTAAAAAATAAGTGTGATCTTACATATGGGTAAAACATTTGATCACGTTTTTAAGAAAAAGCGTGATCTTTTAGGGAGTTTTAATCTCTGTTTTCAAAAACCGTGGTAATATGCTAACATGATAGATCACAGTTTTCTTTAAAACTGTGGTGCTTTTTTGCAAAATTTTTGAGCGGGCTATTTGAATCTCCTTTATGCGTTATTAATTTGGTTTAAACCATTTCGATTAGTTTCATTTCCCCCTAACCTTCTCGACCTAAACCACCACTGATCTCTACCATGCCGCTCTCTCAATCTGAATCACCATCAATCCATCGTCTCCACGACGCCGAAACCTAGTAAAGCAATGATAGTCGCCATGAACAGTAGCTAGAGTCGGCTGCTCTCCCATTCTCCTTGGTTCTCCATTTGGGAAAAATCACTCACGGTAGGTTGCTCTCTCTTTCAAAATGAGTCTTGTTTTCTGTTTTTTTTCCCCATATATTTTATAGGCAACCAATCACTCATCACGCGCATCAAACTAATCCCTACCGCTTCTAGGTCCCTTTCTTCTATCAAAAAACCAAAATGAATTAAATCGTAGGCATATAAGGATGGGGTTTTCATGGCAGCGATTTTAGTGCTTTATGGCAGTGATTCAAAGGTTCTTTGTAGTCTCTTGACGATGGTGACCCAAGGGTTTTTCAATGCATACATCGAATCAAGAATTTGCGGTGGAAATTTAAGTTTTTCAGAGGTTCGTTAGGGTTTTGATCTCACTTGAAAATGGTTTGATTGCAGGAGACAGATGAGGGTTGCATACCGTTATCGTTAGGGCTTTGATTTGGAAATTTAAGGACAAATTCACGGAAACATTGTCCACATCTCTACTCTTTTGTTGCATGCTGTTAACAAATTAATGCAATCTTAGAAAATTTGCAGCATTGTTCCCCACCATTCACCAATAATTAAAGGAGATTTCACAGTGCTCAATTCAATGAATAGAACAATAAATTGCAAGAGGGTTTTGATTTGTTCATTTAAAATTTGTATAATAGCAGGAATGAACAATTGTTCAACAATTAATCTACTCTAATACTTTACAACTCCCGAATAATTCAATCAAACTAAGAATGAAGTCAAAAAACTGTCGCTGATATTTTTTTTCCAGATATTATATATGTAATTGTCTGTTAGTCTTGATTAAACAACTTGGGTGCCACACAGCTTCCCGAGGAGCGAGTGAATCTACTCTTGAACTGATGAAGCAATGCTTTAAACATTATAAAACTTAGATACACTCTTCCCCCACATAAATCGGTAAGAATCCACTCGGGGCTAGTTTTTTGTGAATGCTTTTCTTTGTCGGTTTGTCGTGTATCTTCTTTGCAATTCTTTGTACGTAGCTTTGGGAGGAATGGAAATTAAACTTGGGTACCACAACGCTGGAAATTAAACAGCCTCTAGGGGACCGGCTATTGCAACCCCCCTAAAGGTTAAGCCACCCCCACCTGATATCCCTACCCCCCAAAAATATATACCCACCCCTTTAAAAGTCTAAAATACCCTTCTCCCATATAACCTTAACCCTCACCTACCCCACTCCCTCCCTCCCCACATGAGATCTGGAAGAACACCCCACGCCCCCACGGCAGACCGGCGAGCAACGGCAATGGCGACGGCAATGGAGACGGCAACCGCCCTTCTTCCTTTTCTCTCTTCTTCTCCTCTTCTTTCTTTCCTTTTTTTTTTTTTTTTGCTCTGGTCAGATCTGTGTGTGAGGCAACGGAGGTTTTTTTTTTTCAAAACCTCCATTTTTTCGGGCGAGTGACCACTCTCTGTCCTTCTTCCTCTTCTCTGTTCTTCTCTTCTTCTTTCTTTCTTTCTTTCCTCCTTTTTTTTTTTTTTTTTTTTTTTTTTTGCTCTGGTCAGATCCGTGTGTGAGGCAAGGGAGGTTTTTTTCAAAACCTCCATTTTTTTCGGCGACGGTGACGGTCAGATCTGGCCACATCTGCTGTCGACGGGAGGGAAGAGAAGAAGAAAAGGAAAGAAAAAAAAAAAAAGAAGAAGAAGAGGGACGAGGAGGAAGGCCGACGGGAGGGAGGGGAGGGAGCTTTGCCGACGAGAGAGGGATGCGGGAGAAGGTTTCTGGGAAAGAAATAATGAAGAGGGGTGCGGGAGAGAGTTGCCTGTGGGGAGGGTGCCGAAGAGAGTTGCCGGAGAGGGGTGCTGGAGAGTGGAACGGGAGGGGTGGGTTCAGCATTTTGGTTAAAGACATAAAGCCCTTTTTGGTCATTTTGTAGCATCATTCTTCTCATTAAAAAATTGGGGGTGGGGGTGGGGGTGGGGGTGGGGGTGGAGGGAACTTAACCTTTAGGGGGGTTGCAATAGCCGTTCCCTTTAGTGTGCCAGGCAACTAAAGTGGAGCCCAATTTGAACCCCCTCTAGTCTCTACGCCCTCAGGTTCAAACTGGAACGGGACTTGAGATTCATTCTCGGCTCCAATCATTGCCCATATGGTGACATTGGCCACATGACAATCCTGCCGAAAAGGCCCGGCTATTGACACCCCTCAATTTTATAAGTATCCTCAATTGTTTTAGGTTTTTAAGGTTTTATGCAAAATATAAAGGGCTTTTATGAAAACCAGCCATATTGGCCATACTGTCCACTAGAAAACATCATTTGAATAATTTTGTAGAAGAAATTTTTTCCAAAATCTATAGAAATTTTGGCAAAAAAAATGAAATAGAAACTATAAATAGCCAAAAAGCCTACTTAAATGATCATCAAAAGAGAAACATTTTAGGATTTTTTTTTTTGAAATTTTCAAGTGGGGCGTTTGCCCCACCTCCTACAAGTCTGGCTTCGCCCTTGGGTCAACCCCTTAGTTTGGTTTTTAGGGTTGATAGATGCGTTTTTGGCTTTTCTGATGTACCTATCTTTCAAAGCAATGAAGTTTAATTTGTCCACCCTTTTTTGGGAATAAATATAATAAAATGTTGAAATACGATTTAATTCAATTTATTAAATTTCTAATATAGAAATCATAGGTTTTTTCTTCTTTTGTTTTTTTGGCTGAGTATAGAACTTGTAGTTAATACTATTCCCGTAGTAAGTGGGTCAGTGCGGTTGACCCTCATACTGGGGGATCTCGAGCCATTTGTTGGTGATAATGCATGATTTATGACATTATGATTCAGAAACCCGGAAACAACACCCACTAGCACATGAGCCATATGATTAAAAAAGTGTTGTTGACTTTGTCTACCTTAATTGGCATCACATTTAATTGGGTGTGGATTGAGGTATATACGGATTGCATTAAGCTTCATTATTTAGTCCGCAATTCCACTATCATAAAACAAAAGTTTGAAAGACAATGACTTTATAGTCTGATAGTATCTCTCATCTCTTTTGAGCCCTAAGTTCATTTCGAGCCCAAAAAGAAAAGAAAGAAGGGAGTGGGGATGGGGAGGGACCAATCGTATGGGAGTTCATGATTCTAAAATTAAAAAGGTTTTGAAAGGCTTGAATTTTGTTACCATTCAAAAAATAATAAATAAATAACTAACTTGAATTTAAATTCATCTCCTGCCCTTGTGGCTATGGGCCTATGCTATTGTCATGCAACATGCATCTTCGGGTGTGGCCTGATATGGTAATTAACTGGGCCATGGTTTGTTACTTAGAAATTCTGGTTCGGGCCCATCAACACATCCAGGGAAAAAACTGCTTTTATTTCATAGTAGGACTAGGAATCTAGGATATAAGCAGAATTTCGAATTAAAGAATGAAATTTAAATAATAACAATAAGAAAGAAAGTGGCTGATATTTTCTCAGATATTATGTGACTCAGTGATTACTTCGATCTCAGCCTTGACAAGATTTGAGTACCCACTCAAGCATCTGCGGAGAGCAAGGCAGCTTGATCGGTCCAGCAGTCGAAGCTTGGATTTCCTCCCTGAACTGATTAAGCAATGCTTGAAACATTGTACAACTCAGGCATGCCACCGGAACAACATATCTTCTACTCTCTTCCCCCACGTAAATCGGTATGAATCCACTTGGGGCCAGCTTTTCGTGAATGCCAGCTTTCTTTGTCATGCTGTTTTCTTTGCTTCTCTTCGTACGTAGTTTTGCGAGGAGGGAATGAAATTTTTTTCTAAGTATCATCATCATTGGAATCACGTATGATGAAAAGGGCTCGAAGAATTTTCTCATGAGGACAGGGCTGGGGGTAAAGGAGAACCAGATGGAAAGTTTCTCTTAATTTTGATACAATATATAGAGAGTAGTCAGTGTATGTATACATATAGTAAGATGGAGAGGAGTCAGTGTGGGAAAAGAATTCCTATTTTGAACATATAACGAACTTAATTAGAAACCGTGTAATCTTGGTTCAATTGCCGTGTCCAGGATTATGATGAGGTTGATGGAGTCAGCTAGTGGATCAAGCTCAAGGTTATCAAAAAATCAACTTCGTTGAAAGAGTTTCCTGTTTCATAACAAAGTTCTCCACCGTCCAAAATTTGATCGAAAACATTGACCAGAATGATTTTTTTGGTACAAGTGTAATCTTGCAATTGGGCATATTAGAAGTTATGCCCCTGTCCTGTGATACGGTCATACGGTTACATGGTATATCGCAAGCTATTGAGAATAAATACTATTTTGCTCTATTCTTATTAGCTTGTGACACCACATCAGTCGTATCACAATTATATACTCTCTTCGTCTCATAAATTAAGATAAAGCCATTTTTGTTACTTTTTACCTTTTCTTATATTACCCTTTATTATTTCAATAATTACTTTCAACACAACCTAATACCAACTAGAAAATAATATTTTTCAAAAGATGGATTTTAAAAAGTGACAAGTTAATGTAATCATAATTTTTCTTAAATTGCGTGTTTTATCAAACTTGATATATCTTTGTGAAACAAAGGGAGTATAAGTTTTTAATCTTACACATTGTATCTATAACATAGCCAACCTGATAGTGAGTAGAGTATTATTAACATGCATGCACACACGTATTATTAACCAACAAACGCGTCCAACTTGAGCATGCCAAAGGTGCTACAAGCTTGGTGTTCAAGTTAACCTTTACCAGCTTGCAAATCGAAACCCAAATTGTTTTTACAAACTACTCCTATATATCAAAGTTTTCTGTTTCAACCATCTATATATTATTACTCCTACCTTCCTTCATCAGCAGTCAGTGCAATTTGTTTCCCACGAATACTTCTCTTACTACTTTCTCGCATCCACCACCCCAACTCCTCCTCCGATCCTCCTCCTCCTTGCTGCTAGGTGCCTAGGTTTATTCTTTCTAGCTTTTATCTGTCTCTTTTCTCTCCCACAATCATGTATTCTTCAAGAACGCTCATGGGAAAATTAGGCCTAAGCCATTCCAAGAAGTACTCTTATAAGCGTCTTGTGAGTGTGGAGAACGCCAAAATAGTTCAAGTTCGGAAGGGTTTTGTACCTGTGTACGTGGGCAAAGAGGGTAAGCGATACGAAGTTCCGGTGAAGTATCTATCATATCCGACGTTTCAAGCATTGATCAGACAATCAGTCGCGGATGCGCTCGAAATAAAGATTGAAGGGCCGATCGTGCTGCCATGCAAAACTGAGATATTCGATCAGATATTGAAGCTGGCCAAGGAGTATTAGATTATGCTTCAGTTCTTCGCTAATTAACTAATTTGTTCACTTTATATATGTTTTTAATTATTGTTTGTTTGAGTTTGGTTTTGTTCCATTCGGGCCTCTGTTGTCTTAGGGTCTTGAAGTCATGTGACTCGTGAAAATTTTGGATCATGTTTGATTTTGTTCTATTATGGTTAGTTGATCGTTCATTTAAATTCAATGTATGACTATGTTCTCCTTTGTGATATTGATAAATAAATTAGAAATTGGTTGAAATTTACTTCTACTGCTGGCAATCCTTTTTAATATTTTATTTGGATAATCCTTTTTTTTTTTCGTGACAAATTTAAGATTCTTGAATTTTACGGAATATATGTATTCAACAATGAAATATTTTTAAATTTGAAAGTTATGCAAATAAAATATTGGGAATAATTCAGAAGAAAATTATGAAAAATTTGTGACTATGAAAATCAAAGTAAATTAAGATGCATTATCATTCCATAATGATCGGAATAATTAAAGAACATAAATATTTCGGGAATTATTTTTAATATTTGTAAATAAGTTGAGAAATATTGAAACTTGAAGGAAAATTTTAGATTTTGCTCGTTTGATCTGAAATCTCAAATTAATTCGGGATATTCAAAATTACTTTCTTGAAAAGAAAAGTTTGAAAGTCACATATTGAAATTCATAGTGTGCCCTTGTGATTATGGGCCCATGGTGAAGTATCCAATCTCCCTGTTTTGTAGAGACGTTTTTGGGTTCAGCTTGATCTGGTAAATTGGCCGTGGGACTGGTTTCCTCGTCGAATCCTATCCTAAATAGGCCCATGAACACATCGAGGGAGAAATTGGGCCACATGACATGACCTAATTGTAATAGGTCTGGATTTGATATTAAGACCCATGTAATGACCTTTTTGCTAGAAGGAGGCCTCTATTGGCACCCAAAAACTTGCTTTTCATCTCCTACTTATTTTATACTTTAAGATTTTATAAAAAAATATATAAAATTTTTATAAAAACTTATTGCATTGTCTATTAGAAAACATCATTTTGAACAACTTTTTGAAAGAAATTTTTTCCAAAATCTATCATTTAAGTAGATTTTTTAGTCATTTATGATGAGAAGACTATAAATGGCAAAATTGTTTACTTAAACGATAGATTTTGAAAAAACTTTCTCCTGAAAAGTTGTTCAAAATGATGTTTTCTAATAAACTAAGCGATCATTTTTTATGAAAACCTTTTATATCTTTTGTAAAATGTTAAAATGTAAAATAAGTGGGGGATGAAAAGTAAGTCTTGGGGTGCCAATAGAGGCCCTCTTGCCAGAATTGTTTGGTTTAATTCCGAATGGAAATTGACATATATGATTAGCAAAAGAAAGTACAAGAAGTTTAACCCAAACAACCCTCCACCACTTAAAACAATACTCATAATAATTTTTGTAATTAAAAGGCTACATTAATTCTGGTAACCCAAGAAAACAACGGACAAAACTCAAGAACATGCGGTGGGAAGGGGTGTTGAAGCTATTCGGTGTGGACGGGAAGAACTTTAGCATGGAAAAGGTGGAGTCATGCAACAACGCCCAACAATTATCCACTCACGCCGGTTTTGTTTCTGATCGCCTGGTTCAATCGAAGAAACGCAAAGCTGCTCATGAAAGAAAGAAAAAGGTTATCTTTATTGATCAACCTGTTTTCTCTCACGAGCAGCTTTGCCTTTCTTTGATTGACCGAGGCGATCAGAGACAAACCCGGCCGAGGGTGGATCATTGTCGGGCATTATTGCACGACTCTACATTCTCCATGCTAAAGTTCTTTCACAATATCCACACCGAACACCGTCAAAAACCCCTTCTCACTGCATGTTGAAAGCCACTGCTATCAATTTCCTAATTGTTTTAAACAGCATCTCTTCTCGGCCTTTACAAAGATTGAGTATCCATTCAAATATCTACGACGAGCAAGGCAGCGTGATCGGGCCAGCGACCGTAGCTTGGATTTCCTCCTTGAACAGACGAAGCAGTGCCGGTACCACGTATCTCTTACGCTCTTCACCCGCATAAATCGATAAGAATCCAGTGGGGGCTAGTTTTTTGTGGAGGTTTTTCTTCGTCATGGTGTCTTCTTTGCAGCTCTTCATACGTTGTAGCTTCGACTTAATTAACTACATAATCAAAATCGCCAGAAAATTTTCTCGGGAAAAGGGGAGAAAAATAAAGGAATCAGACGGAAAATTTTTTCGTTTAAGGGGGGCCTGCGGAGCTTGCTGACCTATAATTTGGAAATTAGTCAGCTTATATATCTTTGTGGTAAAGTCCGTGCTTAGGGTTGGACCGACTGATAAAATTAGAAATTAGGGGTGTTAATGGTTAGGTTAAAACCGAGAATCAAACCGAATCAAACTAAACTGATCGGTTTGGTTTAGTTTTTTTGTCTTTAAGTTTGGTTTTGGTTCTAATTTTAGAAAACCGAACTAAATTGGTTTGGTTTTGGTTTTCATTTTTAAAAAACCAAACCAAACCGAAAAACCAAAAAAACCGAAATATATCTATATATATATATATATATATATATCAAACTTAAAGTTTGTAAATTTTCTATTCTAATAAGGGCATAATAGGAAATAGATTTAAACTAGTACAAAACTCTAAGTCTCTCAGCCTCAGCTTCGTCTCATTTTAAGGTTTTTATTGTCTTTTCATTTTTAGATTGGCATGTATTAAATTAGCTATTAATGTTGTGTGAGATATTGAATTGACATATGTCAATATATTTTCATTTTAATATAATGTTTAACGTTTTTTTTAGTTGCTAATGTAATATTTTTATTAAAAATGTTTTTATTTGGAGTTTGGTATATCATTTTTTTCATTTTCAATTATTTGTTGCTACTTGATAGGTTAAAACCGAAACCAAACCGAACCAAACCGAAATTTTTTGATTTGGTTTGGTTTGGTTTTTTTATAGTATGGTTTAGTTTGAAATCTACCCTAAAACCGAACCAAACTGAACTATTAACACCCCTATTAGAAACTGCATAATATTGGGTTTCTTGCCATGTCTAGATTTGACAAGTCCTGTTTATTCAGGCTCCTGCGCATTATTGGGTTTGTTGGACCAACTGATTAGTTGCCTTTTTATGCCGTTTGGCCTCAATTGTGATACATATATTAGGAGTGTTCATGGTTTAGGTTAAAACCAAGAACCAAACCGAGCCAAACCAAACCGGTTTGGTTTGGTTTTTCTTTCTTTGGGTTTGGTTTTTGTTCTAATTTTAAAAAACCGAATTAAATTAGTTTGATTTTGGCTTTCATTTTTAAAAAACCAAATCAAACCAAACCAAGAAAATCGAAAATATATATATATGTGTGTGTGTGTGTTATAATTACATATTATATATTAAAGTTTAGTTTGTAAATTTCCTATTCAAACAAAGATAAAATACTTAATGCTATAGTAGGAATACAAAACCTATTGAATTAATAATCAAATTAAACTTTGCTACTTTGCACTCAGCTTCTCACTCTTTGCTCCCCCCGCCTCTCGCTCTCTATTTTTGTTTTGATACAATGTTTAATGTTTTTTTTAGTTGCTAATATAATGCTTTTATTAAAATTATTTTTATTTGGAGTTTGGATTATCATTTTTTTTTCATTTTGTTAGGGTTAAATAATTATTCATGATGATTTGTTGTTACTTGATAGGTTAAAACCAAAAACCAAAACCAAAACCAAAACCGAACCGAACCGAACCAAATCAAAATTTTTTTGTTTGGATTTTTTATAATATGATTTGATTTTGGTTTGATAATAACAAAACCGAAATATAATGATATGGTTGGAAATCTACCCTAAAACCGAACCACAAACACCCCTAGATACAATATCCTGATCACATATCAAACAATGCGAGAAACAGAAGTCGCAGTTTGCGGCATGCTTTTTAATCCATGGTATGGGAATTAATCTTCGTCTTCTTTTTTTTTTTTTTTTTTTTTTTTTTTTTTTTGCATTCAAGTTCAAACAATACTGCTTGAGGTATATAACTTCTGTGAAAGGTTACACAAAAATGTATACAATCTTCAATAGAAGTACGAAAATTTTAGCTCCAACTTTTCAGTTTCGCCTTCACCGACTTGTACATAAATATCAAATGTCAAATGACGAATTCCACTTGGGGCAAACAAGAGTCCTTATAGGAGAAAAGGTCGTGTATGCTGGTACATGCCTCCTCCAGACAATGTCATTAATTTCTTCATGAGATGATTGCAAATACTGGTGGTTTTTTCTGACACTTTGGGAGTTCCATCATTCAACCTTCGCCACTCCTCCACCAGGCATGCTGCTTTCTGCAACAGTCTCCCTCACAAACCTGGGAAGAAATGCAAAACCTCAATGGTTTTCATCAATACAACATAAGAAAAAAAGAACGCTGCCAAACCATAATTATATGGCATTTTAATGGATCATACTTTCTGGTCATTGAGTGATTTTTACTAGAGGCAGAGAGTGAAGGACGCCAACCAAATAAGAGGGGAAAAAGAAAGTACCTTGCTAATTTGTCCTGAGATGATTGTAAAATGTAGATTGCGAGTATAAAAGACATCAAAAGCCCTGCTTGCATGCATAAATAAAATTAGCGGCAGGTGGGGAAATAGAGCTTTCTCACCATCATGTCATGTTGTTAGGTAACTTCTTTTTATTGATTGTAGACTAATGAAGTCTGTGCATGACTGCATGTCAAGAGTTAAAAATACCATCGATTACAGATTTCCCATTTGAGCTAAAAATTTATGTTCTAGTAATTTCTTTGGGATTCATATACCTTCCAATACAAGGGATTACTATAAGGCTTATGGATGGGCATGCTAGTCATTTACCAAAATACAAAACAGGTCAATGACAAAACTAAACCTTATTTTGTCATGAAATGAAGAGGATGCTACGAAATCCCATTGTGGTCCTGAAACCTCAACTGAAAGAGTATACCAACCTTTTATATTAAAATACTTCTATCCTTCAAACCAAAAAAAAAAAAAACCTTCCGTCACTTAGGAAGTAAAAATACAAAAACAATTCCAGCCAACCAAGCATTTTACAGTAAATTGAACAAGGCAGAAAAAAAATTATGGAAAAGACAATAAATGCCATTGGGAGTTATTTAGAGCCCTTTTTCGGCATTGTAGGCAAACTTTGCTGTCAGTCCACTAAGTAGTGAAAACACACATAAGTATGCTAATTATAACATCACTCTGGCCATAATAATCATCAAAAATCAATTTTAATAATTCTGGGAAATAATTACAAACATTACTTTCTATACAGATCTACTATCTTAATTAAGCATAATTCTTTACCTGATCCAAACAGAACATAAAATCCAGCAGTCACATCAATCTCTGACTGCTCCTCCCTGTAGCATATCAGACTATGGACTCAACCAAAGTTTGTAAAAATTTACAGGAACCTAAAAATCTAAACTTCCCAGACATCAATACACACAATATACTTGGTAGAGTATAAATAACCACTGTAACAGGAATATGGATTTTAATCTAAAAAGGCAGATAATACAAATCCATAAGTACCTAGAGATATGGAATTGAATTCGATACTTTAATGGCTTTAACATATACAATGTTTCAAATTACCATCCACGTACATACAAATCCAAAAGAAAAGCAGATGCAAACAAGTGTCAGTTACATGGACAACCAAGGTTGGGTTGAAATGCACTGTAATTATAAAAATGTTCCTGGTTCAGCTAAAGAAGCTGCTTTGGATGGTTCAATCGGGCTGTTCAACAACTGGACATGTTCATGATCAATCCAAAAGACACGTTGGAATGGCATGGTAAACAAGAAAAGCAATATATTAAACATTCAACACCTACCTCCACTTAAACCCCAAAAAAGGTGGATCAAGTTGATGAATTCCGCTCCCAATAAGAAACTTAATCACTGGTCTACAGGGCAAAAGGATAAAATTGCACATAACACCATAAATTTTGAACAGTCTTGAAAAATTTAGTTACTAAAACTGATTTTAGGGTCCAAATCTCCACATTATCGAAGAATAAGTAAATTAAAATCCTCTTAGTGCATGCATGGAATCTACTCATCAAACACTTGGGAGATAGTCTCAAAATGCTAATATGATTGTTGCTAAAAAAAGCAGAAATGCTAAGAATAAAATACAGATATTTCCTTTACTGAAGACTGTAAAATCCCTTTTTACACCATCAACACAAATCAAATCATAAGGATTTAAATTTCAAACGAGACTAAATACAAAACCATTAACCAATAAGCAAAACATGATACAAATTTTGATTCCTGGTGCAATGATACTGACCATGTGTATCTAACAAGCACGTGCTTTGGCCAATGTTGTGGATCCCAAAATTGTTTACTAATGTCTGGATGAATTTCAACATCTGCTCAAAGCAAACACATGTGAAAATCATAATCAGATGCAACAAGGAAGAACGAAATGAACTCCCGCAGTTTTGATCAAAACACTTCACATTATTCTGCAAAAAATATTTATTAACAGTATTTCTCGTAATTTTTTAATAGGCTGATTACACTAAACAACAATGTATTTTCAATAAGACTTCCAAACATTGCCATTTTGTCAGCCATTCTAAAAGCATGAATCCAGAAAAATGAAAATTAAAGAAAATAAAAAACATAGTGTGCCTTTTATTAACAAGAAAAAGCACTGAGTGTAAAATGGCATAGACATCAGATATAGAGATTTAAATCAGTTTTGTCTTGAACACTTTATTTATTATACTTAAAGTATTCAAGGTTTGGAATATTTTGAGGCTCTTATTCCTGAGTTCATAGAATCTCTTGTGGGATGTAATAGTAAATAATGGAATCAAAACAGAAGGATATTTAAGATTGATGGGAAGGTCATACACTAAACAGGGCATTTTCCTTATCTTACTCAATCATTTGAAAGAAGAAAAATAAAAGAGACAATGGGACATAGAGTTAGAGCAGGATGCATGACTTGGGAGCATTTTTGGAGTACTATGTGATTCTCAGATAACTATCAGAGTGAAAGAGATTTTTAGTATGAAGTCATGATTTATAATTTATAATACAAAATTCAGAGAATACCAAAAAAACAGAATAATTATAATATGAAAACTATTAAAATAAGAGTGCATATAACTTAGTTGAGGCACGCAAAAGGATTGAACCAAAAACACCTATTTTGCAAAGTTCAAGGTAGCACTAATTTAGTGTGATATTGTTAGATCATTATCACGCTTATCCATCACACATGAAACTGTAACCAAACACATCCTATGGTGACCAATGACTACACCAGTGCAGGCTTAGTATAAAGGAGAAAGGATGCCTCAAGAGAAAGCAGGTCGAAGTAATCAGAACTCAGAAGGCGTTATGACATATAATATAATTTAAAAGAGAAATTAGATTACATAAAACAAACAATAATTAAAAACCAGGACTTCTGTAGCCAACCAAAGATAAAGCTTATGTAAGGAAACCTAGCATGATGAACCTAAATCACATTTCTAACATAATAACACTTAAAACTTCTTGATTCTCAAAAAGTAATAAAAATGAGAAGTGCATGAAACTATAACCCATTGTTCAAAGCTGAGAAAGTCACACTGCAGAATTTCATAGTTGGCGATAAAGTATTAACTACATGCATAATTCAAAAGAGTTGCCACTATTCGAGTAGAAAGCAAATGAAGGGCGAAAAGACTTATATTTCCAGCATGATGTGGTGTCAGTTTCTAGAACACTGGTATAGATGGAGAAGTTTAACAGAATAGTTTTACGTACAGTGGTGAGGCATATCTAGAACTTTAGCAGTGACACCATGCAAATCACTGCCCGAATATCTCTGCATTACATAACAATTGATAGAATTTCAATCAGTAAAAAGAAGATTGTATTCCATAAGAATTCATGTTTTGCATTTTTTATTAAGCGTATCTTCCAAAGAATCTACCAATCCATAAACAGTTAAGTTTACTTAAACCTGAGCCTTACCAAATGCACATCAATCATTGGAACCTCGGGGCTCTTCCGGTTTATCACAAGAAGCCATGGAATTAGAAATTTTTCTCTTCCAACTTGAAATGATCTGCATATAAATCGTTTTTTTATAAAGCCGTGAACTCATATGCAACTCAAGCAATAATAAAATACATCAACGACCACAAAGTTACAGAAGACACATTTAGAATAACCAAATACTATTCATATCATTCAAGAAGGGGGTAAATTCAAATCAAAAAGTTTGAAATAGATTTATTTCAAGCCTTGCTTCTGTGATTTTTAAAGAGGAGGGGGGAACTTTGGTGGGAAATACAAATGAATGCACAACCAATGGAATAATAGAAAATATTTTCTCAACTCCATAAATGACAAAAGTATACCAACAAATTTTCTATAGTTAAAGACCTAAGGCGCAAACCTACATAGTTACTCTTGCTTTATATAATTCTGAACCAAGAGTCCAACTTATGGAACCACTTTTCGAGCCCTTTGCCTCTCTAACATATTACAGGGTTTTTTTCTTCCATTTTTAACCCAAGTGGTGCTACATCTACTAGATTCATTTATCAGCTGATGTGGTGTCCACTTTTTCAAGGTAAAAACCACTCATTTTTTTGCCTTCCCCCCCCCCCCCCCCCCCCCCCCTCCCCACGTTTTTTTGAATTTTTTCTTTTTAATCAAACACTTTCACTCAATACTACGAAGCCAACTATCAAATCTTAACTACTAGGATTTCAGTCTTATCTAAATTTTTTTTTCAGTAACCAATTCATAATTCCGTATCATCTACTTCCAGACTTCTAGTCATCTATTTTGCTGAAACATTAACACCAAAATAAGTTTTTTTTTTTTTCCTAATAAAAATAAAAGGGAAATCTAAATTCCTAGTAGGAGTAGAAATCTCAAAGAAAGAAGCTTACAATTTGTAAGGATCGGCGCCGGTGTAACCAGTTGGTTTAGGTATAGGTATCAAAACCTACACATCATCCAAAAAATAACAAAGTGAAACTACTGAAGACACCGAAATATATGAGATGCAACGCAGCAAACAAACCAAATGAACAAAATCAAAACCCTAATTGATAAATTCAGAAAGGAGGGTACCTCACGATTTACAGCAAATATAGGGCAATGGCGACCGATCATGTCATGCCAAACTGTCCTCGACTGACATATGCCATAAAATCAACAAATCAGTAACATCAAAAACAATTAAGATATATATACATCTATATCTCTGTAGAGAGAGAGAGAGAGAGAGAGAGAGAGGGTTAGAGGGTTTGGGGTACGAACCGAGTGGTATTGACCCATCTTGCTCATGGGAACGAGGTCGCCGGGCCTGTAAGCAAGAGAGTTTGAAAGGAGTGATAGTAACATCAACAGTGAGATAATTGTTCTTCCATCTGCGGCGATTCTGTGATTTCTCCCCATTGCCTACTCCAATTTTCTGAAATTTTGCTTTGATCCACGAACCCCTCACACCTATTTCCAGAGAGGGAAAGTTGAGCTCCTGTGGTTTTTCATGGGCCCGCCCGGGAGTCCAGGACACCACCGAATGTGGGAAATGGCGAAGATCATTGTGTTTCCGAAGCCCGGCCCATCCTGACTAACAATATTATTATGGGGGCTCTGGTGGTATCCAATACTTACTTTTCATCCCCACTTATTTTATAATTTAAAATTGGGCAAACTACATATTAGTGTCATTAACTTTACCCCAAATTTCAATGTGGTGTATGAACTTTTAATTTGCACAATTTAGTGCACTAACTTTGCATTCGTGTTTCAATGTGGGAAAACGTAGAACGGCCGTTTGGTTCTAACAAAGAAAGCTTACGTGGCAGCCAGCTGGTGCTGACGTGGCATCTCCTGACCCATTTTTCCCCATTTTCATCTCACGTGCGCAGCACGTTAGGATAATTTACCCAAATAACCCATTTTTTAGTGTGCATTTACAAAAATAACCTTAGTCACATGATTACCCCTCCCCTCCACGATCTGCCTATTCCTTCCCTCTTAACCCCCATTCCGGCGATCTCCATTTTTTCCGACCATCACCGTCACCAACATCCAACCAAAACCCCATCTCCGACTCCTTCTCCAACCCCCAACAAAAAGCCTATTGTCAAGAATAGAGGTGTTCTTTACACAAATTTGCACACACAAAAAACAAAGGTGCAAAATTTAATAGATCTGAACTAAAACCCTCAAAAATTGGAAAGAAAATTTTGCTGCAAAACAACTCCCAGTCCAGCACCCACCGCCGTCACCTATTTCAGCACTGCCATCACTGTCACCAACACCCACTAAACTCCATCTTCGACTCCTTCTGACTGGACACCCGTCGCCGACTCTCCGACTATATACCGTTGCCGACGCTACGACTGCACACGGCCGACGCTCTGACAGCTTGTATTGCCTCCCGTCGCCACCCTTTCATTTTGGTTCAAGCTCCGTGGCTAATGATCCAGCACCCAGATCTAGCCTCCATCGACGATCCCGTAGCTTGATTTGAACAGAAGCAAACCTCCATTGACGATCCGGCACCTAGATCTGAAACTGAAGCAAGCCTCCATCGACGATCCGGCAATTAGATCTGAACTGAAGCAAGCCTCCATCGACGATCCAGCATATTCCCGACGGCCGACGCTCCGACAGCTAGCTCAACCTCCCGTCACCACCCTTTCATTTTGGTTCAAGCTCCATGGCTAATGATCCAACACCCAGATCTAGCCTCCATCGACGATCCAGCACCAGCAAGCCTCCATCGACGATCCCGTAGCTTGATTTGAACAGAAGCAAACCTCCATTGACGATCCGGCACCTAGATCTAAACTGAAGCAACCCTCCATCGACGATTCGGCATATTCCCAACGGCTTATGTGCCTTTGTAATTTTTTCTGCATGGAGTAGCTCCGAGACAGGGGAGACAGAAATCATCGTCCTCCTTCGATATCCTCATCCCTCCGACAGCTTGTATTGTGGAAATGGTTTACGAGGGGTGGTTTTGGTTACCTTGGACGGTGACAATTGCTGTAACGGTGAGGTGCTGCCCTTGATGCATGAAACCTGACTAGGGTTATTTTTGTAAATGCACACTATAAAATAGGTTATTGAAAATAAAGATGGGTAAATTATCCTCACGTGCTGTGCACGTGAAATGAAAATTGGGAAAAATAGGTCAGGAGATGCCACATCAGCACTAGCTGGCTGCCACGTAAGCTTTCTCCGTTAGAACCAAACGGCCGTTCTACGTTTTCCCACATTGAAACACGAATGCAAAGTCAGTGCACTAAATTGTGCAAATTAAAAGTTCATACACCACATTGAAATTTGGGGTAAAGTTAGTGACACTAATATGTAGTTTGCCCTTTAAAATTTTATAAAAAAATATACAATATTTTCATAAAAATTGATTGTGCATTTTATTAGAAAATATCATTTTGAACAACTTTTTAATAGAAAGTTTTTCCAAATTCTATTGTTTAAATAGATTTTTTGCCATTTATAGTTTCTACTTCATAAATGATTAAAAAGTCCATTTAAACGATAGATTTTAGAAAAAATTTCTTTCATAAAGTTGTTCAAAATAATGTTTTCTAATAGACAGTGTAATCAATTTTTGTGAAAACCTTATATATTTTTTATAAAATCTTAAAATGTAAAATAAGTGGGGGTTGAAAAGCAAGTCTTTTGGTGCAAATAAAAGCCTCCTATTATTATTTGGGCTCTTTCGGATTTTGGATCTTCTTATTTTTGGATAATAAATTGTAAAAACTTTAGATCATATTTCATTTATGTACTTTAAACTTTAAAACCAATCAAAGTATTCCCTAAATTATTTGAAATTAGTAGTTTGCATCCCTTAGTGAGTGTCCCTCTAGGACAGTCGAAGGGTCTTCGTTCAGTGGTTAGAGAGAAGGTTCTATGAGGTTGAAGTTATTGCTTAATCGATCTAAGAGCAGCTGGAGATGGGGTAACCCATATCATATGTCACTTTTATTACCCCAAAAACTACTATAATGATTTGACTGAGTTATTGCTTGTATTGGTTAAAGCTTTCACGCGGCATAGCGATCACGACCTACTCAAGCATGCCATTAGATTTTCCTTTGGGATTTGGGTTTCGTACCTCACCTACGCTTAACTAAGTCACATGATACCTCAATTACATGAATAAGTCCATTTTTGGCTTCAGCAAGGCATCTTGAATCCACTCATCAATGTACCCTCATGATCAAGACACCAACATGATTCTTTATATGTTTCCATTGGATGCTAATCCCTCTAGAAAGGCTAAGATCATATCTCCTATTCACATATATCACTTCTTTCTTCCCTCCCACTTCAAAGTCACTCTCATATCGCTTCCCTCTCTCCACCACCAAAACGACCTCATCACTTATGTGACCAACCTCCTTAGCCATGAATTTATGACCGATGTGGGTTTGCTCCATTAACTCCACGTTAACCTCATTTGCAAATAAGAAACAACCGAAGAGAAGAAAAACAAAAGCTGAACTTGAGTGCTTACAACTATTGCTTATGTAATTAGGGTTTTTTTTTTTATTAAAAAAAAGAAAAAAAATTATTTTGATTACTTGATACCATTTTCTTAGATAGATAGTCTTACAATTATTGTTTTGCCATGTACTTCAATCCAAACAGGGGAAGTTGAAAAGGGGTATTTGATGCAATCATTTTCAATCCTAAGTTCCTAGCACCACATGACAAAAAAATATTTTATATTAATTGCTATTATTACCAGCGTTATGCAATTAATGCAGAGTGTTTATTTTATCGAGATGAATTTAGTTAGCATGACAGTATGTTATTACTAAAATTTGGACACACAAATAAGTGTTTAAATTAAGCTATTGAAATTAAAATATGTTAAGGATTCAAATCTCTTTCAATGTTATAAAAAAAAAATAAAAAGTGTTTAAATTATTATAAAAACAATAATAAAAGTTTTTTTTCTTTTTTTTTTTGAATCAAGATTCATGCCCAACAAAAAAATCAGGTATGTGTGAAAACACATAAATGCGTTTTTCCAAAATTTGGTTCCCAACCTCCCACACTAAATAGTAAATACTAATGTGTCAACACAAAACAGAGACTTTTTCCTCGCACAATTTGACCACAAGTAGGAGAGAGAGAGAGAGTAGGTGAGACACGTGGCCTTTCAGTGGAACGGGCAAATTACCGCAGTAAAGTGAAAAAAAAAAATACGCCGTAACAAGGGCGTCAAAACGGTGAAAATTGGAGAAAGAGAAATTAGAAGCAGAAGGGGTGGGAAAGTGAGAAAGCAAGAAAGACACCAGACACAGATTGTTCATACTTATGCTAAGGTTTTGCTAAAACAATACATCTTTTATTGCAAATTCGTCCGTCGTTTTATTCACACCCATCAAACCCTGATCGCCTCAGAAATCACAGCTTGTTTTTCCTCAGGATCAACGACTGTTAATCGAACACGTAATGGTTGCATCGTTAATTCGTGCCTCGGCGGCTACTTTAACCGTCGTTGGGGCATCGTGTTTCTGAGATTCCTGCTTGCCGTTTCGAATCATTTTGGTACCTGTCATGGGCAATCTTCGGGATTGGTCGGCAGAACCAATCGGCGCCGAAACGGAAGATAAGCCGGTCCCTTCATCACCGTCAACATCATCGTCTGATCGGAATCCGGCGGCAATTGGCGCCGCTCGTTGGGAAAGAGCCGAGCAAACGACGCGGGAGATTATATCCCATGTTCAGCCCTCTGATGTGTCGGAGGAGAGGAGGAAGGAGGTTATTGATTATGTGCAGAGGCTGATTAAAGGATGCCTCGGCTGTGAGGTGACGATTTTGCATTTTTGTTTTTTCTGTTTTTGTTTTCGCTTTCGCTAATCGAATTCAGTAGTCTAGTTTTACATGGATTAGTACTAGTTCTCCGTATATGACATTCCAATTTGAAGTGATTGCAATTACTGATCTTGAATTGTTATTGCGGGTTAAGGTGCGATTGCTTTCTTAGTTAATTTGTAGCCCAAGCATTAAGCTTTGCCATGGCAATGTTTGGTATCGATACATTGAACATTTTGAACCTAGCAACATGGTCCCTAGTTTTGGTTAGTAGTAATGCGTGCAATAATTTTAATTAGCAAGTATAGAATTTTTTTTTTCAAACGGTAGTGTTATTTTGGTATATCTGGAAATTGTTGTTGTTCAGTAACAAATAGTCCGTGTGGTAGATCGCAGGATTGGTCATGGTTGATGTGTATCTCGTGCACTATTAGTGATGCTAGCAGTGAAATTTTTTATGTTACTATGGGAGTCTTGTATGTGGGTGGGTTGTGCGTTTTGTTCATACTTTTGTAGTGATGCTCTAATGAGAGACATTTAGATTCCACTTTCTGCAAGCTTTAGTGATCTGATGATGAAATCTGATATTGTGTGAAAGTGGGTATCAAGTTGTTATATGCTTTATTATGGGAAGATTTTGGAAGAGTGATGGTTCATATTATGTGGGTCTGATAGTTTAACAGAATGCTCTCAGGGAGAATTATTTATGACTTGATATCGAGATGTAGTTATGGAGTGTTGTGTAAGTGTGTAACATGATGCGGACAAGAGAATATTTGTAACATAGAAGTACTTACAGAGTGTCGTATAACTGTAGATTACATATTAATAGAAGCACTGCAGGTGATGCCTGCAGTGAAATCTTTTATGTTTCCTCTTACATTGCTTCAGTATATAAGGACAGGAGAATTTGATCATCTCAGTCTTCATTGTGAGGTGGTTTTCTTGATACAGAATTATTTCTTTGGTTTGGTGGCTATGAATTAGGCTCCTCCTGGAAATCCTTTTACCTTGATTACATCCTTCTTTCTTGGGTATTGAGTTAATCATGGATGGTTGTGGAAGTGTTCAGTTTCATCCTTGATTTATTTTTTGGGTTATTTGGAAGGAGAGAAATTGAAGATCCTTTTTAAGACTAATTTGACGCCTATGGATGTGACAAAGATAAATTAATCTCCTCAACTCTTAAGATTTTAAAGGCATTCTTCTTTCTTTGACCTCACGTTATGGGAAAGAGATCTCATTAGCCATTACTAATAAGAAAAATATTTTGTGTCCATTGCATCTTCCTCCTAATCTATACTATTACAGAAAGTGGCTGGTAGGCTTTTGGTGTATCCCTTTGTCTCTCTGTCTGTCTGCCTCTGTTTATTTTTTATTTTTTTAAAGGGAAATACAAAAATAATCCCTTCCTTTACTTGATAACTAGAAAATCAAAGAGGGAAAAACAGTAATATTGCATGTTTGAATTAATGAGGAAAAACTATTTCACCCACATTTATTTTCCGTCAATCCTTGGTAACAGCTCACACACTAACCTCTCACACATGTAGCACGTTGCCACTTACTGCATTTTAGTGGGTTAAAGAGGGTGTTATATGGTAACCTTGGTCAACCTGGTGTTGAGGGTATTATGAGGGATCATGAGGTTTGAATCACTTTGGCCTTCCTTTTCAAGCCTTTTGATGTGGTGATGCCATCTATGACCCAAATTGGTGCTTACTTGATTGGGTTGAAGGAAGTTATGCCCCAAAATTAAGGGATTATCTTTGATGGACAGGGGTAGTAACAATTCCACAAATTTAGTAAAGAACAGTAAGGGTGGTTCATGGAATTACTCTGTCTTGTGGGAAGAAGTTGTAGATCTTTCTAGATTTCGGGGTGGACTCTCACTTAGATTGCTAGATTGGCCAATTTACACTTTCTTCCTAAAAGGGTTGCCATAACTCTAGAACCATTTGTAGGGGATCACATGCCACCATAGTGCTTCTTTGGGTGGTGGTTTGAGTTTAGTTCCTGGTTGGGGCTTTCTTATGTTCTCTTCTTATTTTTGCTAGGATGATCTCTCTCGTTCATTTTGTATCTAATTCCCTTTTCTTTCTTTTTTTTCTTTTTTTTCCCCCCTATAAAAAGTACGATAGGATAGGAAATTTCATAAAACAAAAAGGGATTGGAGAAGAAATGATGCATTTATGAGTAGTTAGAGGAGGCACTCTTTTATAAGAGAAATCAAACAATTTAAAATGAGAATCTACAATTCTGTTAAACCTTATGGTTAATTGAAAATACAACTCAACTGAACAAAGCCGTAGTAGAAATTTGGGATCTACTACATGAACTTTTTTGGCCATTCAACTCTATTTAGGGTCATATTTTCTGAAGAGTCATAGGCCATCATGTCTTCTCCTCACCTATTTGACCCGCCATTTTTTGTCATTCCTCCTGAGTCTTGTCCTGGTATCCCTTAAATTTGAATCGAATCACTCCTTACTGTCGTGTTATTGCAGTCATTCCATTTTGTCTTTAGGTAACTTATATTTTCTAATTTTTTTGCGTACTCTGTGGCATAGCTTTTAGTATATTTTGGATAATTATAATTTCTAGAATTTACAGTTTGATTCTTGATTTGGGTCAACCCTATGCTCTTTACTAGGCAATTCAGATTAGTAAACTATGTGTTCTAATCTTCATATTTAAACTTTTTACAGGTATTCCCATTTGGATCAGTACCACTAAGGACCTATCTTCCTGATGGAGATATTGATTTGACTGCCTTTGGTGGTATAAATGCCGAGGATGCTTTGGCCAGTGATGTGTGTTCTGTCCTTGAAGGAGAAGATCGGAATAGGGCTGCCAAATTTGTAGTAAAGGATGTTCAACTAATTCGTGCGGAGGTTTTTACCATCTCCCCCTATTGTTTCCCCAAACATCTATTCTTGAGTCAAACTTATAATATTTTGTATTTTGCATAAAATATGAGATATGCAACACATTTTTTATTTTTTATAGATATGCAAAACATTTTTTATTTTCTTTTTGGCACTATCTGTATATAGCATTTCAGCATACATTAATTGTTGTCTATTATCTAACATTACTTGATTTTTTTTTTCTTGCTGTTCTTCCCCCCTCCCCCTCCCCTTTCTTCATTCTAATACTATGTAGTTCCTTAGGAGAATTTTTTTACAGTTTTTGTAAATTAGTTATCGAAGTAAATGCCTGGTAAAGTGGTGATGCAAATCATGCCAGCAAGAAGGGGGAACTATAGGTTTATTTGAAATATTCTTTTGTATTGTAATGATTGTAATTCTTATCTGTTATACTTGATAGTTTAATTGGAAGTTATTATCGAGGTAGTATTTGCTATTTAAAAAAATAAATAAATTATATTAGGTTTTAAACTGTAGTGAGGTACTGTAGCAGTAATTGCAGGGGTATTTTGGCCATCACATTTAATTTATGAGGGTATTAATTTATGGCTAGGATTAGTTTGATTCAAGGGCTAGATTTATTGTCATTAGGGTTTTTGGTACTATATAAAGGGTTTGCAATCATCTCTTTTTCATAGAAGAGTGGATATTGAATTGAGAATTTGCAGCTTTAGAAGCTTTGTTTTGAGGCGTGTTTGCCTAGATTTCTTTTCCTTTGCTCTCTTTCTCTCTCTTCTTGTTCTTTTTCTTTTAGTTCACTGTTTTATTGTCACTTGGCTTGTGACAGGAAAGAAGATTGAGAATGGCTTAGGATATAGGTTGGTATAATGGTTTGCCTTAACCTCGGTATGCATTGGGATGCATATGAAAGAAGATAGTCCATGTGATTCTTGAGGGTTATTCTAGCACATCTACATCCTTTCCTCATAATTTTTAAAATATAGCTATCTGCTAATCTATTAGATATTTGCACATTTTGCCTTCCAAATAAGCCCCTCAACGCTATTGTTACGTTTCTTCTCATAAGCATGTATATTCATGTACTTCATGCATTCATTAATCTCTGGAATCGTTCTCCTTATCCTTTTGAGGTGCAGCTACATCACATATATGATTTAAAGATGACCTTGTCGAATCTTATTCAATGATTTATCCTCACATGCTCCATTCTGATAAAGCCCCCTCAACTACAACCACACACTGCTTTGCAATCCGCCGGTCTTGGGGGTTGGTATGTTTATTACATGAGCTTGCATGTCAATGTATTTGTATGCCATATGTAAGTTACCCTTCTATATGACCCTCTAAGACGCAGCTGCATCGCATGTATCACTTGGAGATGACTTAGCTGAACTATCTCTAATATTATACTTCCTGGAATTTTTTTGTGTAGTTTATTTGGTTTGGCATTATTAATATTGGGTTCGCTGGTGGCAGGTTAAGATTGTGAAATGCCTTGTACAGAATATTGTAGTAGATATCTCCTTCAACCAATTAGGAGGGCTCTGTACACTATGCTTTCTTGAGGAGGTAGGCTTTCCCTTAAAAGTTTAAATTGAAGCCAATCTTTTACATTTTATTTACTCATTTATGAATGGATATCAAAAGCTCCAATGAGCCGATTTAGCTGCCTGTGTGAGTCTCTTTTTTGAAGCTGTTTTCCTTCTTGTTGGAGAGTCTTCGAATGCCTTTTTATTTTATTTCTTCCTATGTGAGCTGGATTGTGGCATTATAAACCACCAATACCAGACAGTTTGGTTTTTGTTTCTTTATCTCCTTGTATGCTTACTTATTTACTTTAGTTTTCTTTTCTTTTTTTTTAATAAAATTTGGAGCTGAAGGCAGATGATGGTGAGTGCTTTGGGTGCCAACCTAGTTGGGATTCTTTGTTCCTCTTTGATGCTTTTAGCTCTCTTTTTGGATTTTTAAAACTTTTTTTTTAAAAAAAAAGATGTTTTACCATTAAGTTATGATATAAAGCATCAAGAATCATGAGACGTGGATATTTTTATAATGTGAAACTAGAATGATGATGTTTTCTTGGCATATGCCTGCCTGTGTGAGTCTCTTTTTTATCTTATTTTATGTTTTAGCATTGAGTTATGATATACAGCATCAAGAATCATGAGGCCTGGATATTTATAATGTGAAATTAGAATGACAATGTTTTCTCAGCACTGTTTGGTTTGGATATTTGTCCTCATTTATTTACGTTGCTTTTATTTTTGCTGTCCCTGGTTTTCGTAATGTCTTTATTATGCTTTTATTGGTAGATGTTGATAGAATGACTGCTTGTTAAAATAAAGGGAATGTGGATCTGTTTAAATGTTATCTCTTGGTCGTTTTGAGTATGAAGGTAGAATGACTTTTGTTTTTTTATTGATGTTCATGGTGGTTCTAATTATTCAGGTTGATCGCCTCATTGGCAAAGATAATCTCTTTAAACGCAGTATTATACTGATTAAGGCTTGGTGCTATTATGAGAGCCGTATTCTTGGTGCTCATCATGGCTTGATTTCTACATATGCTCTGGAAACATTAGTTCTATATGTCTTCCATCTCTTCCACTCATCCTTAAATGGTCCTTTAGCGGTGAGTGCTTGCAGGAATTAGCATTGGTATGCCACACAAATATGACATGAATTCAACTTTTTAATTTGCTGTCAAATTTTAGGTTCTATATAAATTTTTGGATTACTTTAGCAAATTTGATTGGGACAACTACTGCATCAGTTTGAATGGTCCAGTTCGTGTATCCTCATTGCCAGAAATCAGGGGTGAGCAACATCTTTGCATTTGTGCCAGACTATTAAGGATTACTTGTCATTTTAAGCGAGATCCTTATCATTTTTGTCGTTTTTTTTTTTTTAAAGCCGAGACACCTGAAAATGATGGGGGCGGTCTATTGCTCAGTAATGAATTTCTTAGAAAGAGTGTGGAAAAGTTCTCAGTTCCTTTAAAGGGATCTGAGAGTAGTTCGCGATCATTTACCCAAAAGCATCTTAACATAGTTGATCCACTAAGAGAAAATAACAACCTTGGCCGCAGTGTTAGCAAAGGTAGTATCCATTTCTCACACCTTTATTTTTATTTTTTATGTTTTATATTCTTCTCTCTTTTGTCTTTTGTAATTGCTTTACTTATGAAAGAAAACTAGATAACTTTCCATCTATCATCCTGAATTTCTGCATTTTGAAACTTTTACTTTGAGTAAACCATTTTTTCCCTGGGGAAGTTTTCCAAAGTAATTAAATTTATTTTGCAAAAATACGTGACATTATCAAAATAGAATATGGCCAAGATCATATAAATATTATTAATATAAATATTTTACTTTATATTCAAAATTGATATAGTATTGTTATGTTATCTGAGTTCAAAATTGTTGCAAGTTTGCCTCCCCCCTTGGGTTTTGTTGTCGTTGGGGTGGGGGGTTAGTTAGAAAACTTAGAACTTAGAACACTACATATTGTTGTTTTATAGAAGACCGAGCATCTCAAAGTCTCCAAATAGGATTACATTGGTTGCTTTTGTTGTTAATCCAGCAAATGATAACCTGCCTGTACAGGAAACTTTTATCGCATACGAAGTGCTTTCACATATGGAGCTCGAAAACTTCACCTATATTCTTTCCTGCAGTGGAAGAACCAGAAGAAAGCTTAGCTGGTGAACTCCGTAAGTTTTTCATGAACACTCTGGATAGGCATGGAAGCAGACCGAGGCCTGATGTTCAAGATCCTGTCCCAACATATGGTGGATTTGGCCCTGCATCTTCATTTTCAGGTATCGAGAAATATCAAGATGATAAGACAGTTTGTGAGTTAGAATCTGCCGATTTAAGAGGCAAATCTGGGCAATGTAGGTTGGATCCTGAGGAATCATTGTGTGATGGAGTTAATAACTCTAAGATATCAGAGACAGGAATGGAACTCAGGCAGAACCCTGAATGAACCACAAAGAGGCTCCATGAGAGTTATCCCCTCAACATTGTTATCGGAAGCTAGCAGTTGTGCAAATGGGACTGCTGTTTCAGGATACCGTCTTTCTGGGGATGCAAAAGATCTTGCAACCTCCAGAATTCAGGGTCTTAGAATTTCAGATGATACACCTAAATCTTCTCCTCCAAGTAGTGAGGGGAGTATTTCCCCTATCGGCAAAGCATATCATGCGCCTCATCTTTATTTCTCTCGCTCACATAATGGAAATGGGGAAATGAGAAACGAAATTCCAGATAGGAGGCAACCAGAAAACTTTGGTTTTACTGATGAGAAAGTGTCTTATGGGATTCTGCATGCACCTGACGAGGAGACAGGTTTTATTGTACGTTGTGACCTGGACAAGAACCAGTTTGTTACTAATCATGAGGTTCTGACTGTGGTTGGATCAAAGGATGGTCCTTCAATCGTGAGTCCAGTTGTCGGCTCCTTGGAAGATTTTCATCCTGGTTATCGAGAAAAGGCCTTAGCTTGGACTACTGCAATTCCTGAAGATCTGAATCCCTTGCCAGATCTCAATGGGGATTACGATAGTCACCTATACAGTTTGAGATATGGTCGGTGGTGTTGTGAGTCTGCCTTGAGTGCACCTGTTCCGCACATGCCCCCACCATTGCTTTCTCAATTGCAAAGCGAGAACTCATGGGAAGCAAGATGGTCTGTTCAGATGAGGCAGAATAGGTTTCCCCATATGAATGCCAATGGTGTTGTGACGCGACCAGCGTTCTACCTCATGAACCCTCCGATGGCACCTGGTGCGGCCTTTGGTATAGAAGAGAAGCCAAAGCCACGAGGAACGGGAACATATTTCCCTAACACGGTATACTTGTTTTAAGCCTCTGGATATTTCGGGCATTTTGAATTTTAGTTAACTTGATATTATCATGTGGGGTCACAGGTCGGTCAATCTTGGTGTCATTTGCAGCTCCTTTTTTTGTTATATTGTTCAGGTGGCAGGCCTGGTTATCTCAAAGTGGTTTTGTGCTTAAATTTTGCAGAACCATTACAGGGATAGGTCCTTGACAGCAAGGGGAAGGCATCAGGCACCAGTGAGGTCTCCTCGTAATAATGGCCGTGCCATAATGCCCTCAGAGACAAACTTGATTGAGAAAAGCAGCCGCGAGCTGTCACAAGCACAAAGTCCCATTCATCAAGGTGGTGGAAAGCCTGTGTTTTCAGATTTCCCCCAGCTTGATTCCCCTGGCCCCGGTGGTAAGGCATACCCTTCTGCCAATGGTACAATGCTCCCATCTGAGAAAGGTGTAGAATTTGGGTCACTTGGGAATCTACCAATGGGAGCGCCCTTGCTGGAAAACGGCAGGCAACCAAACCCTGGCTCTTCACTTTCTCAA
Organism: Liquidambar formosana; assembly: GCA_039720395.1. Lineage (NCBI taxonomy): Eukaryota > Viridiplantae > Streptophyta > Magnoliopsida > Saxifragales > Altingiaceae > Liquidambar > Liquidambar formosana. Next base: position 49,277,137 of record CM077821.1, on the reverse strand, counting down.
GACTTCACTCTAAATCTTCCAGCAGCAAGAATGCAGAGTCCAAACATTGTATTGGATATGAATCAGGATAGGTATGAGAATTTCATATTTCATTTAAGCTTTTATCTGGCATTAGTGGACATATTCAGGATTCTGTTTAATATTTCTCTGTTCTGGACATGTAGGGTCGCAGTACAGGCATTCCATTTGACAGACGAAGAAGATTTCCCTCGTTTATCTGTCTGAATGCAGTGGGAAAGGATGATCTCTTTACATGGTTAAAAATTATGAATGGTAGAACAGTAAATGCTAACCAATCAGCTGAAGCCTGAACTTTCGACGTATGTGGTTCCTCCTGTTCTGTGTGGAAGCTTTTTTCAAAGGACTCCCCACCCTTTTATTTTCTGAGTGGTTCAAAGGCAGTTTGTACATTCTACTAATTATTTTCTCCCCTTTACTCTCGATACCTTTGCCTTACATTGAGTTGTTTATACATAGGATGTTATGATGTTTTTGACCTGGGTTTTCACTTCCTAGTGTAGTTATATAGCACACAGAATTGTTGCTGTTGAGTAATGTAACATTTTATTGGAAATTATATGTTCTTTTGCAGCTGTACTGAGGGAAGCTTATTGGCTATTCTACTGTTGCCCACTTGCACTGTTCTACAAATCTAATGTCCTTCATAACCCCATTTCTCCTTCCAGATATGATGCCCTAATTGCCATATCTGCTACAAGGACATGTTCAATATCAGCTGGTAGGCGCATCGTTGCAATAGCATATTCGGTTTGTCATACTAAATTGGTCAGAGGTTAGTATTGATGCCGACATTTTTAAGGACTTGGGATTATTTTAGTAGTCAAGTCATCCTGCGGCAGGTCTCTGCTTAATGGTTGCAGTTTAGCTTTTTGGGGTGGACTGTTTAGGGCTACTCGGCAACAGGAAGAGTTGTGATCACAGGCTGGAAAATTGCCATGGCAAGGCCCACACCTTTAGTTGATGCCCACTTGAGTGGCAATTTGTTTCCAACAATCCTAGTGTGTTCTACTCATCCCTTAATGTGTAACCAAAAAAAAAAAAAAAACGATACATATATGCTTTGTTCTTATGAGGAAGCGTTGATGAAACTTCTGCACCATACACCGAGGGTTATACCCCATGCATATGTGGGTTATATGGTCTATTTCACCTATGCAAAGGGTGCAACCCCCCTCTCCAAATGCATAATATTGGTATTAAAAAATTAGCAAGTGGTGTGGATGAGGTTGGATTCATCTACCCTCTTACATAATTCTTTACATAATTCTTAGGGTGTGTTTGGTTTGCGGGAATAGATTAATGGGAATGGGCATAACATTCCTGGGATTTAGATTCCCATTCTTAAGATACCTATACCTATTGCCTTACCAGCGTTTGGATGTACCAAATTTTACATGGGAATCAAATTTTCATTCCTATTCCAGTGTTTGGTGAAACCAATTTAATATAGGAATGGAATCATATTTAATTTAATTTTCCAAAAATACCCCTTCCTACAATACTTAATTGATGTTGATTTAACTTCCAATTTTTTTTTCTTTTGGTTCTAAAACTCAATCAATTTCTAAAATAATAATTAAAAAAAGCCCATCTCATGCAATACCAATTTTCATTATTATTTATTTCTATTGTTATAATTACTGTTATGATATTATTTTCTATACTCTAAACTTAACGGGTAGAGGGGGAAGTTTAGCTTATTATTATTATTATTATTTTAAGAAGACAATAATAGGAATTTTATTGAAGAAAGCAGCTTTTAGATGAAGCTTGGTTGATGTATCGTTGTGGAAGACGTGCTGGATGGATACTCCTTTTGCGGGAATGATTGTGGGTATTTGGGAATTTTTTCTATTTTGAAACCTATTCCTTGGGTATGGTAATCAGAAACCCATGTTTAACATGGGTATGAGATTCCCACAAATTTGGGTATTTCATTCCCACATAAACTCCATTCCTAGATTCAATCCCCATATCAATTAGTTAACCAAACATAGGAATCAACTGGAATGGGAATGGGATTCCCATTCCCGCACGTCTATTCCCGCATACCAAACGCACCCTTAAGCCAATGAATTTTGCTAGACCCAAAGGTCAATAACTAACATAATAATGACACTGTTGGAACTTGTGGTATCCATTGACTCGATGACTTAAGAAATGCGTGAAAAAATTATGTTAAAAAATTGTGTCCTTCAATCTTGACCTATATATATATACAATCTCAATCTCTTAAGAGATCTCTTATGTAAGTTTGGTAATGACTTCTAATTTTGGGCCTTTATTTTTTTATTCAATAGTCATAATATAATCAGACTTAAAATGCAAAGTATGAGGTATCCAGCATTTTGATCTTGAAAATAAAGGGTTGAAATTAAAAATCCTTAACCAATTTGCATAAGAGATCGGAAATATATATATGTCAATGGATTCCTCTCCATATAGAATTATAAATATCTATACGTACATTTCAAAAACAGAGATTAGACACTAGTGTTACAGTGGGGATGATTCGCAACCAGTCAACAATGAGTTTCATTGTCTCCTGGTGATAAAGATTTAGTGGAAGCGATCATTGCCTTGGGGCCATCCAAGTTGGAATGCAAATAAGCCCCAAGCTTCGGTTGATTTTGGCCCCAGACCAACCTGGATTTCATTCTTCCTTTTCATCATTTTTTTTTTTTTTCCTATAGTCGTAGAACCTACCTAAGTGTTACCCAACGCTGATAAAATTTTATCTTTGTTTAAATTTCAGACGAGTTACAATTCAACAACCCATAACAAGAATTTACCCCTAAAATAAGAAATGGAGATGGCTCAAGTTGGTGATGAACCAATAACATGGGAGCAATCTTTCAATTATTTGTTTACCAAACAGCTTTTAATATTTCAGTTATTGATAAGTCTATGACACCAATAGCCATTCCTAGAATAAAACCTATGCGTCGAACAAGCTGGAGCACCATGACTCCATTTGATGCATTATACAAATAGGAGAACAATAATTTTTTGGCCACATTAATTTTCTAGTTTGATCATATTGATTATAAAATAATACTTATGCAAGGATCCTCCTGCCACGTAATAAGATACATAAATACATTTTTTTTATATTCAAAAAATTATATTTCTCACTTTCGTAAGTCGTAACCACAATAAAAATTATTTTGTAATTTTATATTTTAAAATGGTTCATGCTATCACATAGAGCTGGCAAATGAAATGAAATGAAATTTTGAGCTTTTCAAAAGCCATCCTAATTTACTTACACATACATATGCTATTATATTAAGCTTACTCGATGTCTTTGTGGGTAGACGTCAACACCGCAAATTACCAAAACACCTATAATTCTTAGGTTTAAATTAAATATTTTAAAGACAAAATAGTAATTTCAAAATTTTCATATTTTGTCGACCCGTCACCTATTTTGATCGAATGAAACCTGTTATCAATTAATTGTTAATCTGGATCTCGGAAAGTTAGAGGGAGAGGGAAAAAAAAACTTGAAATTGTGTACACACTGTTTCCTTTCTTAAGCAATTTTGATTATTTTTCTTCATTTTCTCCTACTCTTTCTATGATCCAAAGCAGATGATAAAATTTATATATTAACTGTTTTAACCTACCTAGTGCATAACTAGAAGAGGTGATAGAGCCCCTACTGATAAAAAATGACCCAATAATCTGACATCTAGATGCACCTATTAGTTAAAATGATTCATTACAAAAAATAAAAAAAAATTATGGCATACGCGGAATGACGTTATTTTAGCCAACCACTGATGACCACAATATAGAGTTGATATATTCAGTTCACCAGCCATATACAGGGTAATCCTTTCTTTTAGAGTCATAAAATTTTCTTCAATTTATTAAAAATTAAGCAAATTTTTTCTCTCCCATTTGGGCTTGTTGCATCGTTGTAAAATGTATCTTATTATAAAATATACGACGAGAACAATCGTATGAGTACCACTAGCTAGATACATACACCGTATTTTTTGGATTGAAAATTTATATATATATTAAATACATAATGGAACGTATTATGCAAAGTGCAAACAGTATTTGACACGTACGGGTCAACTCATATAAAAAAGTCTCACAATGTGACAAGCCTAATGATATAAGTTTATTTGTGAAAGTATATTTGGGGCCTACGTACCCAAACAAAGATTAAGGGAAAAAATTCATTTGGGACCTCACCTATATGAAAAGATAAGAATAAAATAGGTGGTGGGACACTTTCAGAAATCTTTGAATATTTGATCCAATGGGAAAGATGAAAGGGAAAGGTTTGTGAGTTCTGTCAACGTAATATTAGGTGCTTAGTGAGTGGGTTAACTGTTTGGATTTTCAGCTAATCTTAGACCCATCATTGCATTTACTATAGACAGGGAGTAGTTATGAATACATTTGGTTGGTTGTTTGATAAATGGAAGATTTAAAAGGAAAACTGTGCATCATCTTCTTTTCTTTTCTTTTTTTCTTGAAGATTCTTGATTCTCTGTTAATTAGGGTATGAGAAAAACAAGTGTCCGTCACTCTTTTGACACAAATTGAAAAAAAAAAAAAGAAGAAGATTATTGGTGATTAACTTTTGGGATGAAAGCGCATTCACCAAAGGACTAAAAAATAATGGACAATGCTGGGCTCCTCATAGTGGAGGAGCAACTCCTCCTCATAGTGGAGGAGCAACTCCTCCTCCCTCCTACTCATATTACGCCACGTATAATAGTTAATTTTAAAAAATATGGATACGTGGATATAGATACGTTGACACGTGAATACAAATATATAGACACATAATCATATTCATTTGGATACATAAACATATATATATAGATATATTGATGCATATCTATAATAACATAACATAGAAATATATGTATATAATCAATTCTCATTTATTTGTTATACACTTGATATAATATGAGTGAGAAGGAATAGTAGTTGCCCTTTCACTGTAAAGAGCTGAGTATTATCCAAAAAAAAAAAAATAATTCTCTACTTTCATGTTAATTTCTACATATATGATTCCATCTGTGCTGCTTTGAAACCAAACAAAATTTGGCGACTAACTTTTGGGAAATGGCTTGGAAGGACGAAACTTTGTCGCATCCAGCAGTAACTACTGTGCATCTGCCTCCTCTGGACCACTATGTGTGGATCACAATCCTTCCCTTGATTCGATCAATATGTTGACTGTCAATTAATTAATGACACTAGTTGCAACCTTTCAGGCCTAATCCACAGTAGTATTTAATAACCTTACAGCTTTAATTACTTAAAATAATCTAATCAGCAGTGTATTTTTATGAAAAACAGCTAGAGGGATTTTAGATTGCTGGCCTACAGGAAAATAATTACAGTTAATAGTCATTTCTTAGGAAGTTAGTAACGAATCGCATTCAATTAGAATTATTTTCATGTGACCCGTTCAATTAATCTAGCCATATCCAATTCCCACCCACCCTTTCCAGAAAAAGGACCAAAAAAAATTAGGCAAGCGGTGATGGATGCCAAAATAACATATGAATTTACTGTCATTCAAATCGAAGTCCTGACTTTTGGCTCCTGGCTGCTGAGCTCATTTAGCAGAGCTGTAACACTGCCCACCTCATGGCTATCCCCAATATAGTAAACCTCAACATTAAACAAAAGAAACACCATCAATAACGCCAATTAGACGATGTCAAAGGCGTCAGCTCCATCATCCAGGGGACCCTAGCCATTGTTTAATTTCCTCTTGCAGGTTTTCCTATATATATACATCTCTCCATAACCTCTTCCTATTTCCTACCTTTCTTTGTGAATTTGCACCACTCTTCTCCCATATCTCTCCATCTCCTTCTTGAATCCTCCCTCCTAAGTCCAAACCTTTTTCCCCCAGATTCTCTCTTTATCTCTTTCGTCGCATCTCTTTCCCATAACCACAAATGGTACTAACAAAGCGTAGCCATAGATTTTTCAAATTCAGAGCCCCACTTTCATGCCAAAGTCCCATGTATGATCATTTGAATCTCTGATCATTTTTCCTCCACAAACAAATTTTCAGCCCGTCTAGTCTACTCCCATCTCTCTAAGCTGCTACTACTAGAAAGTTTTTTCATTGGCTGGACAAAAAGATAAATTCTCCTTCTCTACTATACCCACCACCTCTCACAGTCTCCTTCTCTACTATACCCACCACCTCTCACAGTCTCAATCTTGTCTTTATAAATATCACATACATATATATCTCTCTGTATGGAACAGATGATTGCTAAGGACTACGAGTTCTCACGTGCAGTAGTGGAAATGGCGTGGATTATGCTGAGGATTGATTACTCGAGGCTTTTCTGGCTATTATTCGGCGTTTTCTCCTACGAAAATCACGAGGGAAAGCCTCGGATCATCTAGCAGTACCTGCCTTCATCTCTCTCCTCTTGTAATAGATTACAGTATAGATATATTATATATATATATAGCTATATAATTAGTATATATAGATTTTACGTGAATAACAGAAGGGGCGAAGATTTGGTGTCTTTGAAGAAGGTTTGAGGGGGTGTTTGATTGACCGATCAGCCATGTACAAAACGCGGTTAGGAGAATTTCCTGATGGAGCCAAGGCACCGTTTGGATACATCGAAGCCGATCCGTCCGGTCGGTATGGACGAGTAAGTTCTTATTTTCAATTTTTGCTAGTACCTTATAGTTTACGAGTTTACTATATTAAACCATGATTATCTGGATAGGTTGATCATGAAACTTGTTAGCTTAATTAGGGTGCAACTGGAATCGGACTGATAATATATATTTCCATGAAAATCAAGGGCAGTTTTGTTTGTTTGAAAAGCATTATTTTCGATCACTCCGTAGATGATATTGCAAAGGCTCATGACTAAGGGTTTGTTTTGGTCTTTGGAATCTGAATGACTTCATTTACATTTTCTATGGCATTGATGGAGCGTAAAATTTCATCATCTTCATATAGCCATAGTTTATATATGGTAATGAAGAATTCAAGAAACAGTACTCTTCTTTCAGACTTACTGGCATAATAATGAAACAATTTAATTTTCACGTGACATCCAAACAAGTCCTAAGAATGTTTTCCTATTTATTTCGATATTAATTTCTCAGAATAAATAATGAGGCTGAAGACAGATGCCTATGTATATATGCTTAATCTAATTAATTGCCATTAGAAGCAAATCTTCGTTCCTAAACACGCCCGCAGGCCGCAGCTATTTAGTCAACTTGTTTTCCTAGAAGTAAAACTAGCTGCGGCCGGGACCAGTCTTAAATTACCTTAAAGTGCTGGTAAATGTTTTCGAGTAAAGCTTTTGCTAAGAATAAATATGGTTGTTGAAGACATGATAACTTAATGACAGGTTAATTGATAGAATTTACTTTTACCCTTAACCTACTAATATCAACAAACGAGTATTAATACTTCTCCATAAACTTAAATTCGAGATTGTTTACTTAACAAATAGATATCAATATTTATTACTTGTTAGAAAGAGATACAAAATTCAAATTTATGGAGAAAAATTAATACCCATTTGTTAATATTAAGGGTTAGGGGTATGTGTAAATTCTTGGAGGAATTTTAGATTGATCATTAGTAGTCATTTACTAAGAAGTAAGTAGTATTTTACATTGAACTATGATTATTTTTTCATATCCCGATCAATCTAAAATTCCCCCTAAATTCTATTGATTGTCAAAAAAAAAAAAAGAAAAAAAATGATGCGGAGTAGTAGTTAACTATTTTTAAAAGGACAACTTACTATATATAGAGTGGTGCTCCATAAAATTTGACAGGACTTCATCAATTTATACACAAAATAAAAGATTCATGTAACAATCTAGATCTTTCATACATTGCTTAATTAAGGACGTCTATATATAATAATAAAGGAAAAGTTTGAATTAAAACGTCTCTTCTACTAAAAACTAAACTAAAATCTTTTACTCAAACACGTGGTCGATCGATCGATAGGGTCCTTTAAAACACAAGTAATAATATATTTAGGTCTTGCGTCATTGATCTTATAAAATTAAGAATATATATATTATAAATGCACGGTCTTGAATCTTGATAAATATATAATCTACCACTTAAACGTGGAAATGGTGAAGCCCCAAAGAAGCCGCCCCCCATCAAAGACAGTCCCCAGTTTTAAAGAATGGAAATAGTATATATAATTCTTCTTTAGGTCAACTGTCTTTAAGAAATGGTGCTTAATTAAGTTTTATTAGAAGGAAATAAATATTATGCATTTATGCATCCCTAGACGAGACTCGGTATTCGGTAATTTATTTTTAAAATAAAATAAAGACAAGACTCAGTAATTATTTAGGAGTAGTTGATTGGATAACGTAAATACCCTACAACCTAGGCATTTATGAACTTGAGTAGCAATGTGATTTTTGCAATTTTTTTTTTTTTTTTTTTACTCCACCAAATGGCGATGATTAATTAGTGTTCATGTACTTGGGGGCTTTCCTGTCAAATATTTTCTTTGCAGTTCAGAGAAATTCTTGGCAAAGGAGCAATGAAGACGGTATACAGGGCATTCGATGAGGTCCTTGGAATGGAGGTGGCTTGGAACCAGGTGAAGCTTCACGATGTGTTCCGTTCGCCGGACGAACTGCACCGGCTTTACTCCGAAGTTCACCTCCTCAAGAACCTCAATCACGACTCCATCATTCGATTTTACGCATCTTGGATCGATGCTGATCGAAGAACTTTAACTTTATCACTGAAATGCTTACCTCCGGCACCCTTAGAGAGTAATCAATTACAACCCCTTATCCTTTTAATTCGATCTTATCCTTAAGTTTAATTAATTTGGATGATTCTAATCCTCATTTTGTTGATAATAGTGATTTTTTATTCTTATTCTCTTAAACTATACAACAATTAGAGAATTAAGATCATCCAAAGTTCTAGAGCTGACAATTGCAAAATCTAACTTGACCCACTAATTCGAATATTTGTCTTTTTATCATTAGATTTAGATGTATGGGTTTGTAGGTGGTCTATACATCATATGGGAGTAGAAGAGCAATAAACCAATTAAGCATATTTTAAACTGTTTTTCCTCCATCAATGATCCTCGGGTCTAGTGACATGTCTCATCCCAATAAAAGTATAGGCTTTGTGAAAGTTTTTGTTTTAACTCCGAATGAGTGCGTAACGAACCATTGGCCATTGTCAGCTCTATCTTATAAAATATTCCGTATAAATGTTGTTTGGTTTAAAGCTAGAAGAAGAAAAAAAAGAGGTAATTAATAGGATTATTTGCGTAGTACTGTGTTTTATTTTTATTTTTTTCGCTGGCATAAAGGGTTATGGAGGATTTATATGGGGTGTGATGGAATACAGGTACAGACAGAAGTACAAGCGAGTAGATATTCGAGCTGTGAAGAACTGGGCCCGTCAAATCCTAAAAGGGCTTGCTTATCTGCATGGCCACGACCCTCCGGTGATGCACAGAGATCTCAAGTGCGACAACATATTTGTGAATGGCCATCTTGGACAAGTCAAGATTGGTGATCTTGGTTTAGCAGCTATTCTTCGTGGCTCCCAACATGCCCACAGCGTCATAGGCAACTTTCCCCCTCTCCCTACATTTCATTACAATGTTTTCCAGCCACTTTTACATGTACCAGTTACTAGCTATTTGAGTTCATCTCAAGATAGGCGATTTTGGGTTTTAAAAATTGTTAGGTACACCGGAATTCATGGCTCCAGAATTGTACGAGGAGGAATACAATGAGCTTGTAGACATATACTCCTTTGGCATGTGTGTGTTAGAGATGCTTACTTCGGAGTACCCGTATAGCGAGTGCTCCAACCCGGCCCAAATATACAAGAAAGTGACTTCGGTAAGCTCCGTCTCCATCATGGGCTTTCGCATTGTTATATTGGGCCTGGCACCGTCATTTGACCCACTTGTTGCTTTCTAACTTATATTAGGGAAAATTGCCGGAAGCATTCTACCGGATTCAAGATTTGGAAGCCCAGCGATTCGTCGGAAAATGTTTAGAGCCTGTTTCGAAGAGGTTGCCGGCGAGGGAGCTCTTGCTGGACCCATTTCTAGCTATAGATAATGGGGAATTGTTGCCCATTCTGAAGAATCCGACTCTAAAGTCATCTCCGAATGGAACAGTGATGGATATGCCATCTTTGATTGCTAATCCAACAAGGACCACAAATATGACCATCACGGGGACGATGAATTCTGAAGACGATACAATATTTCTCAAGCTTAAAATCTCTGAAAAGGATGGTAGTGCCTCGAACTTTTGTTTATCAAGTGATGGATATGCCATCTTTTATTTTGTTTTATTTTATTTTTATATATATATATTTATTCATTTATTCTATTTTATTTTTTGAAATTTAACAATGCATCTGTCATTTCTGCTTCCCAAACTTGATGTTATCAATCCATTACAGGTCATGCTCGACACATATACTTCCCCTTCGACGTTGTGAACGACACTTCACTCGACGTAGCGACGGAGATGGTGAAGGAATTGGAGATCACCGATTGGGAGCCATTCGAGATTGCAGAAATGATTGAAGAGGAGGTTTCTGCTTTGGTTCCGACTTGGAATGAATGGGATTCCCCTCAAGACGATCATCAGCATAGCTTTAGCTACGAGGACGAAGAAGACGATGATGGAACCCGCCATCCTTTCTATGCTTTCTCCTCATGCTCTTCTTCCCAAGCTTCTCTCCCCGGTCTCAACATTCCATATGAGACCCAGTTTCGTCAAGGGAACAATATGTCCTCTGGCCATGACTGGCTTCAAGGTATGTTCGATTCTTTACGGAGTTAAATGAGTTGATGTGTTGTCTGAGAGAGTCCCAGTAACATGAGGGTCCATCATCTTGTCGAAGAGTAAGTGTGTTTGGGTGAAGTACTCGGAATTTACATTTAAAACAGAATTTCTTTCTTAAATTCTCAGAACCATGTTCTCTGTTTGGCTAATTAAAGTTAGAATTTCTAAATTTCTAGTCGGAACTTAAACTTCGAATTTGGAAGGTCAAATTTTGTCGAGAAATTCAATCAACTTAGATGGAATTTGGCAAATTCCACCTTTTAAACAAGGAAATTATAAAATCTGCTTAAAATCCCAAGTTTTAAAAAGGTTCATGCAAACAAAACACTTCAAAAATCCCAATTACAAATTCTGAATTTTGAGAATCCGATCAGTTCTGAATTTCAAATTCCTCACCCAAACACGGAGATAGAAATCTGTCCCAAAATGAGCACCCATATCTTTTTTTAATAAGCACGCGTCTCCACGTCTCATGACCATTGGAAGAATTTTACTTCATGAAATGTGACAATATGATTCTGTTGATGCAGAAGATTTGCTCATCAATGACGATGCGAGTTCTCAAAGCTCTTTAAACTCTTGCAAGTACTCCAACCAAAGTTACTGCTCAGGCAATGAAACCGATATGGATACAAGTCCCAGAAGGGGAGAGCCCTTCTTCCTTGCAAAGAGCCATAAATCTACAAGGTTTTGTCCAGAAGAATGCACGAGTACAAAAAGCTACAAGCGATGCAATGTAAGGCTGGATCCTCAGAGAGCTTATGGCTCAAATCACCAGAGGAAAACAACATTTATGGATGTCCGTAGCCAGTTGTTGCACCGGTCTCTGATGGAGGAGTTAAACAAGCGGCGATTGTTCAACACCGTCGGAGCCATTGAGAACATTGGTTATCAGGAACCGGGTGTTGGTTCCTGGGAGATCTCACAGGGATGGTGATATGCAAGGCTTTGAATGGTAACTACCATGAATTTTAGAGTTCATGAAGGTATTTGCTTTGTTAAATAGCAAAAGAAATAAGTACTTGTTTTGTGGTGTGTATATGAGTAATGGCTTGTTTGAACTACGAACCTTAAGAGAGGGTTTTCAGGTCTAATAGGACCAGTTAAATCCGGAAAGGCGTGAGAATAAAAATCTATCATATTATGGTCGATCAAATGTAAACTCTTATGACGATGATGAAATGAAGTGGTTTTGTTTTGAGTGTTGTGAGAATTTTTTTTCCTTTTAATCAATTGGGCCCTTAGAGCATCTCCAACCACACTAGCTAAAGGCCATTTACGCTACAATAGCGAGCCAAACAGTGAAAAGAGGCGCTCCAACGGACTCGCTATCAGGCTCGCCATTTTGTCTTCCGCTACAGTCGCTCGCCATATGTGGCGAGCCTTTCTCACTCGTTATCTTCCTCGCTATCTTCCTTTGGCGCTCCAATTCGCTCACAAAAACGCGGGAAGACAAACGGACTGAATCTCCTCTGGCCTCTCCTCCTCCCAGCTTCCCAAGGGCCAAGGTATTATGCGTCTCTCTCTCTCTCTCTCACACACACACATATACACAAAACAAACACAGATCTATCGTCTTTTTCTTCTCTGTATATTATGTCTAGGGCTTTTTTTTCCTTCTCGATTGAAGAACTCTTATGATGATGATGATGATGAAATGAAGTAGTAATGGCTTGTTTGACTAATCATCTAACGTCCCATGTGACACGCCCTATATCTCTATAGGCAATGATAATTATGAAAAGTTAAAACAATGACCTAACAACTCAACAAACCCTACAAGGACCTCAAGGATTATATTTCAGTGTACCGAAAATGAATTTAATTTTAGTTTCCTTCATGTTGGTTTAATTGTTCATTGTATCACCTATTTTAATCAAGATCCATAATTAAATTTTGAGGCAGCATTATCACTTTTGAGCTTGAGGAATAATTATGCCGCAGACGCCACCTTTATCCAAAGTAGAGGTACCAAGATAGCTCCCCCAATGTAAAAGTGATTATTGATCATTAAAATGGGGTGATACCTTGAAATTGTGAACTATTTTATTAAATGCATAGATCGATGAAAGATTTTTTATTCTTATATATACCTATTAATATCTTTTTGTATCAATTATATTTCACCAGATCCACCGTTAGATTAGATATTTCTTTATTCTCATGCACATTATGTATGCTAAATAGCAAATCAATCAAAAATTGGGTTTGTCAAAGATAGTATTCTTTGGCATCAATGATTAAACTTGTTGAGAGAGATTGAAAGTATGACTGCACCTTTTTCCCTTGACATATATATACTCCTATATACTCCATATATTTTTTTTGCATAAAATAGGATTTAACCCCTCCTCACTCTTTTTTTTATAAGAAACATTTGTATTAATCGAAAAAGAAAAATACAGAATTGGACAAGAAGTCCAAAGAAAGAAAACAGCGCAACCCCTCCCCACTCACTCACTCTCTCTCTCTCAATAGAATTAGGAGAAAAAAAAACCACATTTCTACTTTTCTACTTATACCGTGCATTTTTAAGTTGTGTTAAAAATAAAGAGATAAATAAATAACTGTAAAAGCGGTGTTAGCACCACCGCCAACACTGCTAAAAACCGGCGTAATTAAAAGCAGCGTTAATAACGCCGCTTTTGTTTTATTTTTTTATTTATTCCAACGTACTGGCATTTGGCATTTTGTCGGCCGTTAGTGAGCGCTGTAAATAAAAATGGCGCCCTTTGCTTAACCCTCGAGGGTTCCAACTCTAACAATGTTGCTCAGGCCTCTGCCTCCGCCTTCGGCACTCTACCGACTCCGTCGTTCCCCGCCAGATTTGGCTCCTCTTTCTTTCTCCCTTGCTGATCGCGACATGGAAGTGAGCAAATCCAAAACCCTAACCCTAACCCTAACCCTAACCCTAACTGTCTTTCAATTGAAACTGTTTTTTTTTTTTTTTTCCCTGTTGGTGGTGGTGTGTAAAATGTGACTTTTTAATTCATAAAGTGAATTTAATGTCCTGACATTCACGGAATGATTGTGGGAGCATGAAGAACTTATTTGAATTAGAGTTTCAACGCATGGTTAATTAGTTTTATATTCTTTCATGATAGGGAGACTCAGATTTTGGTTCGGTGGCCCTTTTATTTTCTTATCAAGCTATGAATGCCCCTTATTAAAAAAAAATTTGGATGTGAATGTGAACTTCACTCTTTGCTTTCCGCCATTTCTCTGAATATCCTGCTAATCATTCTACTGGTTACAGTTGCTTTACATTCTATTTTTAATTTTTCTAGAAAAAAATTTCATTATTGATTATTTACTTTCACAAATTTTTCCCCCTGATTATAGGAATGGGATAGTTTATGGGCAAGCCAATTTTCTATGAGAGTAACAACCTACGTAAAATGAAGGCAAGAGGCGAAGTCATGTTCTATGTCAGGTATTTGTGGCTAGCTTGTAAGTTGACATTTATCTAAATTTGAATTTGAGGGCATTCCCATTTTTGTTTCAAGGTCTTGAGTATACTTTGATGCTTAATGATGCCTATCAGGTGCTATTGAGTTAGTAGAGTTTGGGGAAAATGCCCTTGGGTTGGGCCATATGGGATGGAAAGGGCTAAGAAGAACCCAAGCTCTATTTGTTAATGAAAATGCTTTATGTTGTACCATATATGGTTGAATGAACCTTTTCATGTGCATTTTGTAACTTTTATTTGTCTAATGTGTGAAATCTGATTTTTTTTCTTTTAAGTAATTAGTTTGCTTCCCTTAGTTGGATCTCTAGTGGAGAAAACTGAACGTAATGGTAGATTTTGAGTGCCTTGAAGACATTATCAGGTCTTAGGTTCAAATCTCTGATACCTAGGAACAGAGGATCCCATTTTATAATTTTGGAAATTGGAAAGGGTGAATGAAATATAAGAGGTAGATTGCAGGTGCTTTTGTGATCATATTTATTAGTGTTCTAGCTCCCTGTATATATTATGGTGATTTATAGGCTGGAGGCTTAAAGAAACATTTGAAGAGGCTTAATGTACTGAAGCACTAGATGCTTGACAAATTCAGGGGTGCATTGTAAGTGAAATGTCATGCAGTCACTTTTTTTTAAAGAAAAAATAAAATAAAATTTCTGTATATGTTGGTCCATATTGTTAGGTTATCATCCAAATGCATTTGATTTACCTTTATATCTTTGAATTTTACTGAATATAAACTCTCAAGCCTTCATCTAACCTGCATAAATCCAGGGAATGCTTGCAGTTGTTTATTATCCAGTAAAACAAGTTGAAGTATTGTCTCACATTCTGTGATGTCATTGTGATTTGATGCAATGATGTGTTTTGGTTGATGGGAAGGTTAGTAGATATAACCATATAAAGGCATACCTTGCAAGGTTTATGGGTGTTCACCCTCCAACTAATTTACTGCCTATGTTGTTCGCAACTTATCTTCATCATATCTATTGCAAAATTTTAGGACAGGGAATGCTGACATAGACATAAAGATCCTCAAGCATAGAAGTATTCTCAGATCACTGTTGATTTTTACAGCCTCCATTTTGACCAGGTTGCCTGACAACATGGAAAAACATTTTTACTTCTCAGCTATGGGTGGTGTCTCCAAGATGTGGAGGTGGTTTATTAAGAGCAAAGAGTTCATCACAGTGCAAGAGGCTGGCTGGGATGCTTGAGGAATGGCTGTCTATGCCTTGACCATGGATATTGAAGAACGGGTGCTGGGAGGTTTTGGATTGCTTGGGACATATACACTGGGTTCTTCCACCTATGCCTGGTCTAATGAAGGCTGGTTTTGGTGTGGTTTTTCTTAATTGAAAGCTTCTTGGCATGGCTGGCTATTCAGTGATTGATGAGACTGGCTCTGCCTCAGCAGATGTTTACCATAATGATTCTTGCCTCAGCCGGTTTATTTTCTGTTTCTTTTTCTGCACAAGGCTTGGAGTTCTGTTATATTTCAAGGATCCATTATTCTCTAATTGAGGCAATTAAGTTTTGGTCAGTTTTAATTTTACTAAATGTTACTCCATATATTCTTTTTTTTTTTTCTTTTTACTTTTTTGCGTGGTTGATGACTGCTGTGTCATGGCTAATTGATACTTTGAAACCCTTTGCTAGTTGGGAAGTTTGATTTTCTATTGTAGACCACACGCACATTTGCTTGAAAGCTTATTGATCGGGACCTTTTATTTATATCAACTCCAATTTTGGTGATTTGATAAAAAAAAGACCCTAAATTTGGATAATCCAACCAGCTGAGTTAGTTGACCGGTTCCACTATTTTCAACAAATAAATGGGTAGCTTTAAAATTTCCAAACACGTTCCTTTTATGAGGGGATGCTCCTGGGCTCCAGTATTCAAATCCTTGTGCCGAGAGATAAGGGAAGAGATATGGTGTCACGGGAGAAGAATCTCATTTTACTTGACTCTTATTGTCCATGACATCATGTGGCTTAATCACAGTTACATGGAAGAGTCACTCTAAGGGAAGGGATCATGTCAACCTGTTGTATCGCTCAAAAGCCCATCTGGGCTCTCTAACGGCCCTCTAAAAAGGTTGTAAAAAACTCTGATACCCATTGGGATGAAGAGATGGGGATAGTTACCACCCCTAATCTTTGTAAGATGGAATCAACTGCATTCCAGCAAGGGTAGCCCGGGCCGGTGATGATCGATAGGACATTTAATCTGCCATCTTTGGGTCCCGCCTACCACAAATTCTGCAAGGCATCAAAATTGAAAGGTAAGGCGTTGGACTGGAAAACTGGAAAGTATAAAGCCACAAATCTTTTTTGCTTTCAGTGGGTCTCATGTTCATCATGCTTCCTTCTACTCTAATTCCGTCCACTTTTATTTGACCCATCTTAAAATGAGAAAAAAATGCAACTTCTTGATCAGTTGAAACGGCAGGGCATCATGTCGAATAGAGGCTCAAATCTTCGCCGCGAGAGCATCCCAGCCCACAGGTCCTATCCGACGTGGCAAAATCTAAATGGGGTACTGGACAGGATCCTCAATCGTCATCTTTAAAAGGACGGATGAAAAGTGTTGAGTTCATTGAACATGATGGACTTCCACTGCAGCACACAAGGAAAGACGTGCCTACTACGCCTAACGTGCACCACCAATGGGCCCTGCGATGTGCTACTCCTCAAAAGTGGCTTTATAACTACCAAGGCAGCTCTTGCCTTCGTCTCTATTATCTCATGAAATTCAAAAGCCAGCGTCCATGGCTACCATGCGCACGCGGAGTCAGTTAGCCTCCATTACACCACCTCCCTCGCCGATCCCCACCGGTAAAGGATTACGGTCGGCCGCCGTCGACGATGAGATCCTCTCCGAGTACCTCCAAAAATCTCTTCAAATCCCTGACCTCACCCTTCCGAAATCTTCCTTTTCGGCGAGTGTACATCGTCTAGTTCCAACGGAAATCGATTACCGATCGATAGTTTCGAGAGAACGCGATTCGATCGATCTGCTTTTGAGATCGGCGGCGGAGGTCGGTGTGTTTCTGATCATTGGTCACTGGAATTTCGGCAGAGGAGTTAAGTTCCATCGCGGCAGAAGCCGAATGCGTCTTCGAAAATTTGGAGGAGATAGAAACGAAAGTTCGGCGAAATGGAAACAGGGAGGAGTTTCTTTGGAATCGTTCTGAGAAGGAAGGGATGGAAGGAGAGCGAGATGTTATCGGGACCGAAAAATATCGAAAATTTAGGTAAAATCCGAAATTTCGGAATCGATTTCGCACTATATCTGTCCGCGCGATATGAACCTTCATACGAAATGGATGAGCCAAGTGGAGTCGTATTATTATTATTATTTTTTTTTTTCTTTCAGCCAAAAAATGGAGAATGTTGGACGTACACTTGAGGTGATTGCGGAAGAATTGGGTCGAGTTTTCTCAGAGAACGCGGCTAAGGGAAGTGGGAAGAGAATCCGTGAGAGAGAGTCGGTTCTCTGCTTATATAGACACAGTCATGAAGGTGTCCTGGACCAAAAACCACCTTCAGACAGTGAGAAAAACTGCAAATCATGTGATCATGCTCTAAGCCTCCACCTTCCTGTGAAGCAAGCTGAATTTTGTGTTCAATCAGAGCGGGGTCCTTTGTCATTTGATACAGGCCCAGACACAATTGTTGTTACTGCTGGTGAACTGCTTGAGGTAACTAGACGTAATTTTCCCTCGTTTTCTGCTTTTAAAATGTCTTTAACTTTTTTTATTTTAACAATCATAGAACCTAATCCAATCCTTAACCCCCTTTAATTAACAAATGGGTATCAATAGTTCTCAATCAATTTGAACCTGAAATCACTTATTTAACAGAACCATCAGCTTTTGCTTTGATTGTTATTGAACCTACCAATAAGTTGAGTTGAATACGATAGTGGATTGTAGAGACAGACTTGGCTTGATAACACTCCAACTCATTTGCCTAACAAGCCACAAGTTTATTTTGCACATCTACCCCGCCTGGATGCCCCTCTCTGTCACCCTTTTCCTACTGGGCCACAATACAATTGGCACCGTTTGATTGCACTTATTTTAAGTTTTTTTTTTGTTTTTGAAATTAAAAAGTTGTAAAAGCAAAAAGCATGGTTTTGTTAGATTAAATAAAAATGACTTTTAGAAAGCAAAAAGCAAAATATTTGATTTTAAGCAAAAACAATGAAGATTTGCTTCTAAAAGTCATTTTTATCTTTTGGACAAGCTTGACCTTAACTCGAAAAATTTACGATCAAGAAAGGTTGTGTCTGTCCTAGGCTTCCATTTGGACAATGATGATTCGGTAAAGTTTTCCATTAGATCCAAAAGATCACCGACGAAATCAACTTTATCAAACACACTTTTACTTTTGTTGCTTTTACTTAAAAGCAAAAGGCAAGAAAGTAAAAAATGACTTTTACTGCTTAAAAAAAAATCTTTTAAAAAGTGCAACAAACGGTGCCTTAGTGTTTCAGTTGAAAAGGGTTTTAACTAAAAAAGACAACAACAATATATTGCTATGAACCAGCAGGAAAAAAAGGGACAAAAAGGGGACATCCAAGGGGCAGAGGATCTTGTTTTATTTTTTTTTAACAAATTTGAGAAGTTTGATTGTTTAACATATTAATCACCTGATGAAAGCTGAATAATACCTTGTTGTAGCTTGTGAGAATCAAGCTAAATTCAAACTTATTTTTTGAGTACTTTATCGAGTCAACTTGGACTAAGCTCAAATAGCTTAATTCATCTTATAGTCCTAATTGTTCAGCATTGCTCACTTGGGCTGCTATTATGGATTGGATCACCGATGGGCTCTGCTAAGAGGCCACATATTGCAAATTTGGGTTGTTCAAGTCAAGACTCTTGAGTTGGGCCCAGCACTTAACATGAATAAGGGAACGGCTATTGCCCTCTAGTAAACATCATTTTTAACAATTTTGAAGAAGAAAATTTTTCCAAAATCTATCGTTTAGGTACACTTTTTGGCAGAAAATGAAATAAAGGCCGTAAATGGCTAAAAAGTATATCTAAACGATAGATTTAAGAAAAACTTTATTCTACAAAGTTGTTCAAAATGATGTGATGTTTTCTAGTGAACATCACGGCCGGTTTTCATAAAAACCTTCTATATTTTGCATAAAAGCTTAAAAACCTAAAAGATGAGGGGTGAGGTGATAAGAATGGGGGGTTGCAATAGCCATTCCCCATGAATAATGAATGTGGAATCCCGTCATTTAGGTCCATATTGTGAGCCTTATATTCCAACACCGAGCCCATTGCACACACGCGCAGATGAATTAACTGTGTGTCCACTGGCCACTTTCCGACAATAGGAATGGAGCCTAGGAGAATTCAAATTCGTTTCCGGGGAAATGATCTTTGAGCCAGACATCCATGAAAGCCAAGCCTCTTTATTCATAGAGCTCAAGTGTTCGCCTTTAACTCTAAATCATGAGCTCAACAAGATTAGCAAGACAATCTCTTTGGTTGATCAGCTCTTCATTGTGCTTATCGTCGCTTTCCTATACAAATTTGTTGTGTTTATATCTTCACAGTTTACATGAACGTAGATACATGCTGATTTTGGGACAAGACGTCACGTGATAAAGCTCGGTACGTGGTGATGAATTTTTTTTATATTTTTTTACTGGTTGGTCCCTTTGTTGTACAGCTTGGGTTCCGTGGCTTGAAATAGCGTGGGCTTTTTGACAATGGGTTGTTTGTTTGTTTGTTATACACAGATTGTTTGTGAGTAAAAAATAAAATGCCTGTCCTGCTCTGCTTGATTTGAATAAATATTACTTCTTTATTTTTACGTTCTGGTTGGGGCTATGCAAATTTCATCCAAAAGAGTCCTACAGATGATGGACCAAAGGATCCATTTCCGCATATAGACCACAATAGTAGATCCATTACGGGCCGCTAAAACTCCTTTAGACTTATAGGTTGCAAGTAGCAACCATCCAATATGGTCTGGTTTGGCCCTGCCCAATTGGGGCTGCAAATGGACTGGGCTTTGGCCGGAGATTTTTTAGATGGCACCCGCAGTTTACACCCCAAGACTTGCTTATATCCCCTACTTATTTTAAACTTTTCAAAGTTTTAACCTTTATGAAAAACATAAAAAGTTTTTATAAGAACTGATTACGCTACTCACTAGAAAATATCATTATAAACAATTTTGTAGGAGATAGTTTCTATAAAATCTATCGCTTAAGTAGACTTTGTGGTCATTTTCTTATGAAATATTATGTAAAAATGAAACAGAAATTGTAAATAGACTTCTGCAATGGCAAAACCTTTTTTTACAAAGTTGTTTAAAATGATGTTTTCTAATGAAAATCGTAACCAGTTTTCATGAAAATCTTTCACCTTTTTTTATTTTAATAAAATCTTGAAAATTTAAAATAAGTGAAAGATAAAAAATAAGTCTTAGAATGCCAATGAAATCTCCCTAATTAGATTTCTAAGCATCCTCGGTTTAAAGGCCCTTCTAAGATGAATTTTAAGGCAGGCCACGTGTCGGCCCAATTTGGTCCCAATTAAAAGGTGAAGCATAAAGTTCTTGACCCTTTTTTTTTTTTTTTTTTTTTTTTTTTCTGGGTGGGGGTGGTGTGTGTTTTGTTATTCTGTATTTGGTTTTGTTTTTTTTCCTGCGTATTTTTGTAAAACAGATTAATTTAGTTGTGGTGTCACTTTCGGAGGCCGGCCCCACATGAATCTAATGATAAAAACAACTTAGATTTGTTTTATTTTGATTAGACACAAGGAGCTGGGGTACCTTGTTAGGCGGGGGGAAAGAGATAAATCCACCAAGTAATCTATATATTATTGTGGTGGTCGCATTGTAATCGTATCTGTTTTCTAAATTCCCCCTTTATTCATTAACTACTCCAACAACTAAGATGAAATTAATTTAGCAAAAAGTCTTGGTATCATTGCTTAACAAGTTAATTAGTGGTTGGGGGCCCATCTCTATTCTTTAGAAGTCTAGCCTTGCCCATCAAATCCCTCTTGTTATATACATATTTTAGCCTAATAAGATGTTAATCAAACCGACAAACTCCTACTAAGTGTGTAAGTAATATTAAAGGCATTTGAAAGAATAGGTGGGTTTTAGTATTCAAATCTCTTGCACATGCACACACAGGCCTCAAGTAAGACAACTCTTGTCCTGTTTGTTTATTTAAAGGAAAATATTATTATTATTATTATTATTATTATTTGACTTATAAGGTTATTCAAGCTTTGACATGATCTTTGGAATACAGGTAAAATTACTATTTATTTTAGCGTCAATTAATGCTCAGGATAATTTTGACGGGTAGTTTAAGGACTTGCCATCCACCACTTGAGCTTAAAAGAACATAATATTACCTTCTTTTTTTTTCTTTGGTAACCTAAAAGATAATATATTACTTATCGGAATCACTTTAATAAGCATTCTCACAAAAAGTGAGAATTTCATGAGCCACATGAGTGAGTTTTATCTCTCGTAAGAAATATGGCCAAAGGTGACAAGAAAAGAGAAAAATGTATATCATTGCTCTTATTTAAATAATAGGAGGTTGAGTGTTATGTCATGGGTTTGAGGAGACGTTTTAACGTCTGCATTAGGCACTTGAATCTGGCACTTTGTGTTTGAGAATACGCACGTACACAGCAAATTTACTCAGTGAACATCTTTCCCAAACCTCTATGCTATAATTCCACCAATGTTTGCATGTGAATTGGCTTTCAATTCATTCATAGATGCTCATAGTTTTTTTTTTTTTTTTCCTCCTATTTTTAATTTGGAATTAAAACTTGTTGATTGTAATGTTGTGAAAATGAGAAATGAATATGATTGAAGAGTGCACTCCCCGTCCCCATCCCCATCTAGCTATATAGCTTGCTTGTGCATCAACTCTCATGAACTCCTGTGGATTAATATTGAACACCCACCATGCCACTAAAAGGAAAAACATCATACCTACTGGTTGTCAATCAGTAAGGTAAGTTATTTGACGTAAAGTAAAAAGATGTCTAGAGGTCAATAATTTTTTTTAATATTTTTTTATTTACCGAAAGAATTCTTAGTAACTTAGTTCTTATTCTTGATATTAAATTTGATATCTCTCTTATCGACAGACATAAACATTTTACTGAATTATGTAAATCTTCTAATATATGTGTTTACAGTGTTGTGATTTACTTGGGTCCGAGCAATATATATTTTGATGATTCTCAAGTCTCAACCAACGATGAAACAATTCCATTGGTTTTTAGTCAAAACAACCGTGTGGAGTAGTGGTCTATGGTTATCCATCAGCCTCCCACCGACGAATATTTTTCCCACATTTTTCACTTTCTTCCTTCTGTTTGGTCGGAAGGAAAGGAGGTGATGACGTGTAGAGACTATGAACCTAAAAATTGTTTTTGTCGTTTGTTTTGGTGTGGGGTGGGTACTGGGGTAAGAGGAAAACAAACAATAAATATGGAACAGACACTATATGCACATATGAGAGTCAGTTTTTGTTGGCTAATTAAACGGCGCCCGTGTACAAATGACTAGGTCGCTCATGTTAGATTCGGCCCAGATTTTTGTCTCCAGCGCACGTGTACCTTACTCCTCTCTCCATTTCTATTACAGTATTTTTTTTTTTTAAGGAAAATATCCAAACCCCCCTCAAAAATAGAATCATATCCAAAAATCCTATTAAATATTTTTTCTATTGTCTAATCCAAAAAAATCAAAAATCATATATATTAACTCCAACCAATGAACTTCCTGTTTACTACTGTTAAAAAAAAAAAAATGATCTTACTAATATACCCTTATTCAACAATTAATATGTTTAATAACAAAAATAGCCATTTAATTGAATTTCCCTCTTCACACCTTCTCTTTTCAATTTATTTTTGGTTCTTTTCCTCCATCATCGAAGCAGGAAGAGAGGGGCAAAGGGGAAAATTCAGTTGAATGATCATTCTGTTATTAAACCTATTAATTGTTGTTTCTCTCCATTTCTACTAGCTAGGAGTCACTACCCAGACTCAAACATTGTGATCTTCCTTCCCTTTCTCTACAAATTCCTAGCTCTCATCCCCGTTTTATCATTACAAATTAATGCATATATTTTTATATTATTTTTAACAACTTTTATTCTCTTTAGTAAGACATTTATTTTGCAAAACTTATTATTGGATGACATGTTTTATCATAAACATCATAGTATTTATCAAATATCAAATTAATCAGAGATTAAAATTTACTTTATTTATGAATGTGAGATTTTTTATCGTTAAGAAAATGTGATTTTATAAATTGGATCACAGAAAAAATAATTGAGAATAGTACAAAAATTTCTCTCTAGATCCTAATCCTATATATTTCAAGGCACACAATTTTTTACACAATTTCTAAGATGTCAAATCCCACAAATTCGCAAGGGATTAGCCTAATGGCAAGCCAAGCCTTGATAAGCGCCTCAAGAAACGTAAGTGTTCAAAACCCTACGAAAACATTGATCCCTTTTGGAGCTATCCAAAAGGCTTGATAATACCAGATGTGTGTGGGATGGGGATTGCATATACTCAAGGGATTAGTCAAGGTCAAAGCCTTGAATACCCTTGTTGAAAAAAAAAAGAAAAAAAAAAAGGAAAATTATAGATTACCCCCCTGATCTTTGAGCGAAAATCACTTTTCACCCCTCATCTTTAAAATCGGACAAATAACCCCTTCCGTCTAACCGACGTTATAATTTTAACAGAAAAAGTCACGTGCAACGCACATGACCAACATACTTCACGAATAAGACCAAAATACCCTTGACAGCCCACGTGCTTCTCACTCCCTCCATTGGCTTCCTTCCGATTGAAGCTCCATCTGGCTGCCAACCATGGTATCCCATGTTTCTTCACAGATGTGGAAGAAACCCTAAACCCAAATTATGGATTCTTACATGGAACCCAAACGGACGGAGGTGATTGGAGTCAGAAAACTCGCCGGAGTTGTAGTGGCAACTCGTCACTTCCAAACCCTAACACCATCCAATCATGAAACCCAAACTACTACCGCCGCCGTCACCAAAGACGACTACGTCGCCGCCGTCCACCACATCTCCAACATCGTTCGCCGCAACTTCTACATGGAAAAAACCCTCAACATGCTCCGCCTCACTGTCACCTCCGACTTCGTCTACCAAATCCTCCACAACTGCTCCACGCCGGCACCGAGTCCTTCCGCTTCTTCAACTGGGTCTGTACCCACCACCCCTCATATGAACCCACCACCATCGAATTCAAAGAACCCTAGCTCGCACCCGCAAATACGAGACAATATCAAACCCAAACCCATTCACCGACACATGGTTGAAGAAAAAAAACCCCACAATCTCTCCCCATCCACCGTTTCCTTCATCATCGAAGAGTACTGGTAAATAGGGTTGAAACCCAAACCCATTCACCGACACACAACATTCAGATCTGAAGCCATCAAATCTGAGGCCCAAACCTTCGTCATCGATGGCGTGGTGCACCGTCCATAGCAACTCAATGGCCATCTACAATTCGCCGTTGGGTTATCGTTGTTGGTTGTAGCGGTTCTTCATGGTGGTTGTAGATCTGAATGCCACTGGCTACTCCGAAAGGACTTGTGGGTATGGTGATGGGGGATTCTGTTGCTTTCGATGAAGAGGTAAAAAAATTTCAATGGAAAGGAGAGGTTGGAGTGAGGGTTGAGTGATGGTCGTGGGTGGGTACTGGGTAGTGAGCTAGGTTGGGTGGTCGTGGTGGTGGTGATGGGCAGTGCAAGGAGATGGTGATGTTGGAATTTGACAAATTCCACATCTCTTACATTGAGTTTCTCTGCAGAATTTAAATCCTCCAAATTCGAAGTATAAATTCCACTTGAACCTTAGAAATTCCATGTCTAGTAAGAATTTGCTGCTTGTAATTTAGGTTTAGGGTTTCTTCCACATCTGTGAAGAAACAGCCATGGATACCAGCCAATGGAGGGAGTGAGAAGCACCTGGGCTGTCAAGGGTATTTTGGTCTTATTTGTGAAGCATGTTGGTCACGTGCGTTGCACGTGACTTTTTCTGTTAAAATTTTAACGTTAGTTAGACGGAAGGGGTTATTTGTCCAATTTTAAAGATGAGGGGTAAAAAGTGATTTTCGCTCAAAGATCATGGGGGTAATCTGTAATTTTCCCAAAAAAAAAACTCACAAATTTAAATAGTCCCATTATTATTATATCATTTTTTTACTTCATTTATTTATTTATTTTTATTTTTTTAAAGGTCACCATATCTTGTAAGATTGGACGATATAAAAATTAAATAAAATTTTATATATAAACATAGGGAAGAGTTATTTCCACGGCCTAAACAACTGTATCCATATTACCCTTCTCCATTCTCTTCTCCAGTCTCTAATATTTGGCATGGGTAAAAACCCTGACTTGAATTGATCATTATACACAAAAAAGCCCCCGGTAAATTAATTTTAAAAAATAAAATTAGATGCATGTAACAGGAGAAATGAGAAATCTCTATATTTTTTAGTTGTGCCTATGACCATCTCCAACTGCTCAAGCTTTTGAGCCACATCCGCTGTGTTTGGGTTTGGGATCTTGTAAGTTGCACCCAATAGTTCAATATGGCGCACTAAAAGCTCGTCCATCCCAACTGCATCTTGCTGCTCTGGATCATCCCACATCTTTTCATCACCCACCTTTGAAAAAGTTTTACCCTTACCACTGCCTCTACGAGCATCTTGCTGATCTCTCATTATCTTTAATTTTTTTATATGGGACTCTCATGCAGTGAAGGAAGTGTGAGAACCAAAGACAAAGCTTGGGTCAATTTTCTTTGTCTATCTGTATGTAATGATCAATTCAATTTAACCAAAACAAGAACGAATAAAAATTTACCCGTTGTAGAGAGTAAGTGAAGGAATGAAGAGGGAGAAAAGAGAAGGGTAAGATGGGAATATCACAAAGAGGTGGGTATAGGTATAGCCATTTAGGCTGTAAAAATAGTCTCACTCATAAAAATAATGTCCCCTAATGTGAGGTGTATGTATGTATATACACAAATAATCTGTGGATCAAGGACTTGTCAATTAGTAATTAATTAGAAGAAAGGGTGAAGCAAATTTGAGCCGCAGATGTGTCCTAATGCAAGAGCAATTGAAATTAAGTAGCGGGACCAAGATGTGCGTGCCCCTTTCCCCCCACGAACTGGCTTAATGAACTTTCTAAGAAACTTACCAAAGACACATCTATGTCATGCCAACCATATATTTTGAAGGTCCTTTTCTTAGTCTACATTTTCCTTTTGCCGAATGCTAATCACAATTTAAACCGTCCGTAAGCACCCAAAAGTAATTAAAAGAAAGGTACATTGTTGTGTTGTGATTAGTATGTGACATTAATATTTACTTCATTGTTATTTGACTATTATCTTTGAAAAATACATTTTTTTAATATTTTTAAAGAATGTTTTACAATAAAATAAATATTATAACACACAAATTTATCATTAAGTGTACAAAACATAAGAAAAAAAGTGAACTCGTGGAAAAATATATTTTAAGAAATTAATTTAAAATAGTTATTGATTTTCTGAATGAGATCATCTCAAAAAAAAAAAAAAAAAAAAAAAAGAAAGAAGCGTGAAAAGAGTAATTTACAGGCCTCATAAACGCGTCAATGACAGTCGTCTTTGGCAATTTGGGATGTCCTTTTTTGGTCTGCCTTGTGTACAGGGACGTCTTTTCAGTAATGCAAAGTAACAACCCAAATCTTGTTGCCATGCTAGATTGCTAGTAACCTATAGGATACCATCATTGTTTCATTTCACAGCTAGGCTTGAATTGACGAATTGACTTGATGGCACCAAACAAACAAACTAGGACGTGTCGTGATCATAAACGTGATTGTAACACAGTACAATGGGATCGGGTACAACATATCAAAAGGTGACTAGACAGGGGGAAGGACTGAGACACACACACGTGCAGGCATTTGGCAAACCCATGATTTTACAATTATTGGAATCTTATGGGATACTAGACCCTATCAAATAGGACCAAATACCATATACACTGTCCCAAAAAAAAAAAAAAAAAAAAAAAAAAAACAAAAGGCCAAAGAGTCTGTGGCACGAAGGATATGCACTGTGTGGATAGGATAGATGAGGAAGGCATTGTCAAAAAGCGTAGGGCAGACCCAGAATCCACGGATTTTTGTTGGTGGTCGTCCTCTGCGTTTACTCCAAACTATTTATTTTTTGTATTTTGTATTTTGTATATTGTATTTTGTATTGTTGTTTGACTCAGTCTCTCTTTGCGGCTAGCCGACAAACCCCAATTAATACCAACCATCTTTGAGATTCTATTCTACCGGATCCCAATTTGGTGGAGATTGGGACTTTAACTGTTTTGTTACAAGTAAATTTGAGTTTTTTCTTTTTAATTTTTATTTTTATCAATCCAGTGGTAATTACACCTGTACCGTTAAAGTTTCAAATTTCATCAAATCTTAATCTTTAATCTACTCTTATCATATTGTTTTTATGATTTTTGCCTTTATTTTTTATTATTTTTCTCTAGTTAAGGAGCCATGCAAAACTTTGATTCGACTAATATTTGAAAACGTAATAAGGCTATCATCCTTGTACTCTAAATTAATTAATATTTAGAAAAACATAATTGACTGTTGTTATTGCATACGAGAGAAGTCAAACTTGAGATATTTTACTTTTAAAAGAGGAAAGTTCAAATACCCATGGGATTTACGAGTTACGACACCAAAATTGTTTGGAATTAGGTCTATTAATTACTTTTCCTTCAACTTCGTACTCAAATCTTGTAAAGTAGTTGATTTAATCCTCATTCCTTATGAAGGGTCTATCTTCCATCCTTTTGTTTGTTTTTTTCTTTTATTTATTTTTATTTTCTGTAATTAGTAAGATTTGATCTGCCCATGCCTTGCCAATATACCATTATACCAGATGAAATTTTAATAGTCTTCCAATTCGTGTCACTCCACAAAAATACTAGGGTATGTTTAGATGATGCATGCACTTTTATATTTTTTTTAAAGTGTTTTAATTGCCCTATCAATTAAGAAAAATATGTTACTGCAAAGAGGTACATATCATCTACTTGTCAAAAAATATTTTGGTCGGCTGGCAAACATACCCAATATCAACAAAATCAGGTGTTTTGTCGTCTTCTGTATTTTTTCTTTTAGGTGACACTTTTCAAGCTAATTTAAGGTGCAAATAGAATTTGAAATTTCAAGGGTCCGTGTGATAATAGGTCACGATTTTATTTTTTTTATCGATTTAACTTTAGGGTACGGTGCTATTCCATTGTATCTTGCCATATCAATCTGAGATAAGATGCTCATGTCCCCCAAATAAATGATTTTGTTGACCCTAGACAACAAACAAACATTTAGACAATCACATCTGTGGCTGCACATTGAACTATTAAGGTAAAGAAATATAAGGGGTAGGAAGAAAGTATATATAAAGAGTCTTTTATAACATAATGAAACCAATTTGAGGACAAAGTGTTCAATATAAATGGAGTATGAATAACAGTGGCAAATGACAAATATACCCAATAAAAAGCATACAATTATTTCATCGATTGAAGTGATAATACTAAATTAATAACTAATAAAAAATTGATTTTTTTTTTTTTTTTTGGCTTTTGACTTGAAGGATAGTAAATGTCACATCAATAGATAAACGAATCTTATAAAAATATTTTATATATATAGTAGCACTCAATATATTAGTTGTATATCTAAGCGAAGACTCAATTAGCTAAAATTAACTTGTTTACATCAGAAGATAATTTAATTATGGGGGAAACTGCGACGAGGGTGCTTATAAATTACTTTAATAAGTTATTCCTCTTAATCGCTATAACATTTGCAAGGAAACGGCTGAGAAATGCACCTAATGCAGAAATGTTTTCATATGCAATTACGCTATATAAAATCATTACTCTAAGGGTAAATTACACAAAACCAGACCAATTTCACAGAACTTTTTAAAAAATTCAAAACAAAACAAATAATTCTTGAACTATTAAATTGTGACATTTTGTCTTATTTCATCCTTTTACGGTTATAAAATTAGTAGGCCGAGATTTTAAGTTTGAAGAAAACAGATCTTAAATTTGACAACTCAAAAGATTGAGCCCCTCCTTGACCTTCTTTGGCCCACATCTGAAGTTAAAATTTTATATACCAACGGTAAACTCTAGGTGTGAATGGATGGAAAGCACAAGACCAGAGACACGAGATTTGAAAAAACCATGCAACAGTGAAAACCGCAAAATTAGGGACTTTAATCTAACTTCACGAATCTAAGGCAATTTCCCGTATGAGTTAATTGGAGGGGCATGTTAAGCTAGAAGCTACTTGTCCCACAAAGAGAAGACACTCTGTGGCAGTGCTTTCTTTTCAAATATTATCCCCAGTTTGTAATTGACCCTTAGGAAAAAATTTTAATTTATTCTGGCACTCTAGTGTATGATACCACGCTTGCTTATCAACAAATCAAAAAAAAAAAAATGCTGTTGCATGGGATTGACTCACCAACCCAATCTGAACCCTCCATTGGGCAGGACTTCAAAAAGTTCTCTTAGATGGGCCACATGATCCTCCTCCTACCTGATTATACTACTGCACCTTGAGTTTGAATGTTTACACTACTTTTGAAGTCTTCGAAGTAACTTTAACTTTTGTAACACTTTCATTTTGGAAAAGCCTTTTTCCTACAGTTTTTGCAATTTGACACTGTGTGCAGGGATTTTGAAATCATTAATTATTTTTCTTTATTGTTTTTAAAAAGCACTTTCATTTTGAATATTGCAACAGCTTTTAAGCTGTTTTTCCTCCTTTGAATGTATGGCGTGGGAGATTTCTACATGTTGTTTTGGGTTGGGGGGGGGGGGGGGGTGTGTGGGAGAGTTCTTAAAGCTGAATATACTGCCGAGAGAGAAATCTACAAGTCTCAGTTGAAAAAAATGAAAAAACAGGGTCTTGTCCTTAAAGGGTGTCTTCTTTTGAAGGAGAAACTGAAGTCTGGTGGAAGAAACTGTCAGTCATTGTACGTACGTGTGGTTGGGGGTGGGGGGGTCCCTTTTATTTATGTAGTTAGATGTAGTTTTGCATATTATTCCCTAATTGGTCTTGGGAGTACTGAAATTCAGAAAACAAATTTCTGTCTTTTTGGACCTCGTGGTCTCTTTGGGAAGAAAGAAGACAGGGAGAGAAACATAAAGGAAATATTCTGTATAAGGAAGTTAAAGACAATTTGTGACTCGGACCAAAAATCCCCACTTCTTATAAGACACTAAGAATAAATTAAACGCCCATTTTGGCAAAGCAATTTTTAGTGCCGATAAGTAAAAATCTTAGTAATGTTGGAAGTAAAATTAGTGCGTCTTACAACGATTAGCGGTCCATATATCATTTGGGGTCTGGATCAAATCTTTACAACCTGAGGAGAAGGCCTTAAATCCCAACTAGTAGAAGTCGGGTTATCTGATTTCCTTTTGTTGAATGTTGCCCACAATGGCAGAGCCCCGGGGGTCTTTGGGAAACGTGCTCCCATTGGCCTCAAACATTTTTTTTTTTTTTTTTTTTTGGGGATAAGTTACCATTTGATTATTATTTACCAACATAATGCCAAAAAAGGAAGTACATTTGTAATAAGTTGAAATAAAAATCCTTTTTTTGATATTACATTAAAAAATGATTACCAAAAAGTAAGTTTTTTTTCCTTTTAAATTTAAAACTTTCAGTTTTCACTTCACAAAATCATAGCACGGTGCTCCCATTAGAGAAAAATCTTGGCTCTGCTCCTGTTGCCCCATTCAACTCTAATCAGGGTCATATAGGTGATCCAAAGTACCTTTAGCTAATTTAAGTTTTAACCCCATTACTAACTAGTCCAAAATAAATTAATAGGTTTTAAGGGACCTTTCATTGGAAATATTTTGACATTCTTGTAGAGGATAAAAGGTTATTTTATTTTATTTATTTAATTATCTCTATTTCAGAAATTGAGTAATCAAAGTCCTCACATACATGAATTTCCTCGTTTATATATTATATTTGTGAATTAGCTATGTATGCGTGGGCCAAAAAACAAAAAAGTCCTCCAATTTGCTACAATCTTTATTGCAGGGTTTCAAAATAGAAAATCATTACACAAGGATCTGTCTCTACAAAAGACATGATGGACACACATGAAACACATGTTCATAAAATTATATAGAACCCACATTTCATATATACGTATATGTATTCCTATCTTCAACAACGGGCCTTCACCGGACCCTTTTAATATATAACAATAGTCAAAATCCTAAATTCTTTCCAGCTTTGTCTTCCAAAAAAAAAAAAAAAAGGTCTTTCAAGCTTTATTTTTGCAAAGCATATTCAAGAAAAACAGAGCATACCTTCCAAAAATACCATTAGGGAATACCTAACAAAAGTTTAAACCTTTACCTGTTTCAATAATTCTACCTATTCCACTATGTACAATATTTTCTTATTATTATGGAATCAAAAGCACTAAAGCTTTAGCTGATAAGAAGATCAAGCTCAACTACTAAACTATAAATAAATAAATAAAAAACTAGAATTTTATTAGACTTCATATGAAGAAAGTTGGGAAAAAAAAAAGGTTATATTAAAATAGAGCCTATACATCGATTTCTTGAAGAATTCACTTCATCCTGATATCAGTCAGATCAAACCAGATTTGCTTGAAGACTTTGATAATTAGGTCATGATATTCATCAGAGTTCAGAGAAAGATAACATGCAAGCAGCTCCTCCAAGTCCTTTGACGCCCTGATATTGTTCTCCACAATCATCTCCACCATTGAATCCCTGAAATCCCTCTGTGGATTGCACGACGCCTTCACGATCGCCAAGCTATCCGAAATGCTTCTCCTCGAGCTCGAACTTGAAGACGACGACACGCTCTTCCGCCCATGCGCCAAAATCTTTCTACTCGCTATTTTTGGTGAGTTCACTCGGAGCCTCATTCCTGGAGAATTCGCTGAAAATCTTTTAGCAGGGCTAGTCCTCTGTTCCTTCAATGTAGTAGTAGTAGTAGTGCTTTCCTCCAAAATCTTGACGGATAGAGCCCCATGACCGTTTGTTTCTTCAAATTTAGCAGAGCTTTTTCTATGCTTGACAGCTTCCTTGGTTTCTTTCTCCTTGATTTCCCTCACCATGTCGTTGAATTTCGGAGGCTTGGTTATAATTGGAGGGAGTTCGAGCCCTGTTATCCTTTCGAAACCATCAAGCTTCTCGAATTTCCTAGTGAAAGACATTTCGTCCATGTCGATTACGATATCTTTAGCATTGGAATTGACTCTGCAGGTGCAAGACCTGGAGAAGGAAACCATCCCATCGAATGATTCGCCTGAAAGAGCACGCGCAGACCTGGTTTCTGGTCGTAATGGCTCATGGAATTCCGGCTCCGGTGAGCTATCAAGAGGAGAAACAGAGTATTCCGGCAGGCGATTGGATTTACTCCATTCCGAGCAACTACATCCGGCGGCGACAGAGGAGGTGACAAGCTTTGAAGAAGGTCTAGTGGGTTTTTTTCTGTTGGTTTGTTGTTTTTTGGATGATTTTCTTGGTGGGTCAGGGAAAAGACTGTCGTCTGAGACTTTTGGGTTTGTGGGGGAATTGAAGAATTTATCAGTTGGGATGGGGTCTCTTGTGAAGTAATAGGATTTTCTTGGGTGAGAAAAGTGGGGTTGCTTTGGTTTGGATGGCTGTGCTGTTGTTGGTGCACTTGATGTGGTGGTGGGTTGTTTTTTCTTCATGGAATGAATGGTGGTGTTTCGGTTTCTGGTTCTGCCCATTTCCTTCAGCTTGTAAAACCACGCATTGGGCATCATATCTGATAACCTAAACCTGTAATTACCCATCGAAAACCTCACCCCTTTTTCTCTCTCAAAACGCTCTGGTAAGGGAGGAAGAGCTTCTGTCTGACTCGTGAGAGATGAAACAATGAAGATAACTCTCTCTCTCCCTCTTCTTTGTTTTGGGTCATTTTGTGTTAAAGATATAGAGAGAGAGAGAAGAGAGAGAGAAAGACAGGGACTTTTGGAGGGTAGTGTCGGGTCCACCAACGGAGGAAAAAGTGGGTACGAAGCAAAAAGGAAGGTTGAGGGGCAAATGGTAAATGGGGAATTTCCATTGGTTTATGACACCAAATCACCTGCCAAAACCAAAAAATTTTTGTTTTCTTATTATGATTACTTTTTTGTTTATTTCATTAACATCTTAATTGCGACGATTCTCTCTTCACTCAAAATCTGTTTTAGCCACAGCTCACGAGGCACAACATTTATGTTGTTATGGTACGGCTGCTAACCTTGCTTTTACAACCGTTTTTGTCCACTTATCTCACATGCTTCGGCCTTGGTCCAATTGTGATTGCCACTTTTGGCCTTGGTGTAATGACACCAACTTCAGTCCAAAGGTGGTGATGGTGGTGGTGTGGTTTTCATTGTCCTTCTCTTTCTTTGGTTATTGCAATGTGGCGTTGTGCTATTCCAGAATAAATAAATGAAAACGTTTAATTCATTTAAATTTGCTTGTCTACTTGATGTGATCCATTATAAATTTTTGGGCATGCAATACCTCGTCGGGGTCCAGGCATGATAATGTTCGTCCCAACTACAGAAGTTCCAATACTTTGCTCATTAAGATTTGGGTAAAATTAGCCTTATGTTGCATGGCTGTTTATGTGGGCCTTTGTTGCCATTGTAAAGGGATGTATTTTGGCTGGATTTGAATCTTTTCCATTCTAAGCCCAGCCCAACCAATCGACCATTGTTGAAACTTTCAGAATTTTGCCGTTTCCATCGGCGTTAGGCCTAGCAACGTCGAGATCTGAGTTTGACCGTGAATGCACACCATGCTCTTGTAATTTTATTTTTTACAAAAGAAAAGTGACACACCTTTTATTATTCTCCCAATGGAGTTTGCCTACAAAGAGGAGAGTCAGGATTCTTTCACATATAGGGTTGTGTGCGGATCGGTTTGTAGCGGTTTAAAAAGAAATTATCAACTAACCCACTTATAGTGGATTGTAAATTTTTCAACCCACCGCTAAACTATAAGTGCTAAAAAGCAATAGGTTAGTTTTTTAGACGGTTTGTTACTAACGGTTTGTGCGAGTTTACTGGGTTGTATCATACTCTTAATTTTTAGTTGGGGCATTTCTAGTAAATTGGGCCTTAGCTAATTAGTATGTTGTAAATAAATTAATAAATCAAGAAAATATAACTATTTAAGGTGGTTTAATGAAACTTGATACATACATAATATTTTAATTTCAAAAATAAAAATTATGATTTTATGATAAAAAACACTTGATCACTGTTGATGAAATCAATGATAGTTAATGTTATTAAAGGTTAAATGACCCAAAACCTAACATCCTAACAAAGTACTAATAAGATAATACATTATTATGTAATTAAAGATATTTTATTTTTATAAGTTTATACATATATTATTAAAGGTGGGGGTGGTTTGGTTTACTGGCAGTTTGACAAAGTTCAACTCATCAATCATATCAAATCACCAATTTTATTGCTCAATCCGCTCAAACATCGCCGCCTAACTTTTTAAACCGCTTGGGTCAGTATGGAATGGAACGGATTGGTTTGATTTAGCGGATTGAGCAGTTTTTTGCACAACCCTACTTACATCACCAGTTTACACCGTCCGATCACCTTTGAGATGTTCATGTTGTATTTTAAGTATAAAATAAGTATTTCAAAAATCAAAGGTTTTCATAAAAGAGTTATGTACTTGAGTGTGATGACACCTTGTCCCACATTGGAAAAGTAAAAGAGTTTTAGTGGGCTTATATAGTATTTCACTTATTGTATACGGTATAATGTGGGGAGATGTAGGGAATCCCCACGTGCGCATGAGACGGAGCCCAATCGAGTGATTTGCGGGATTGGGGTCCGAAAATTGACTTAGTCGGGCGCGTCGCGAGCGTACGACGTGCGCGCAGGGGGGGTGCAAATCCCGGAAAATTTATTTACGTATTTATATTTTTTGACTGTTGGGAATTTATTTTGAGGGCTGTTACTGATTTCTAAAGCCTATATATACCAGCCCTCTCATTCAGCAGAAATACACAACAAAAAAGACAAATCGTCTCTTCTATTCTTCTCTCTATTTCCTTTCTGCAATTTTATTTTCAGAGTTAGGAGCATTCTGAGTTCTTCGTTTCCTCCTACACTTGCGAGTGCACGCTTGTAGGAGCCCGGTTGTTGAATCCTGGAGGGTAGAGCGCTGTGACCTACTGCACCGAGTTTAAATACTCAGAGGGGCGAAACTACTCTTAAGGACAGTGCCTTGTACACGCCTCAACCAATACTGTTTGTATTTTTTCAATTCTTGTACTACCTATTTCATTTTATACAGTAGCATCTCCATTATTTTCCAACAGTTCAGACCGAGCTTAATATTGGCAAAGAGGAGATTCTTGTATAAAGGCTTGAATGGTTTTTTTAAATTCTTTAATCTCTTTTTGATAAGTAAATGTTTTTTAGATTCTTTAATCAAAAAACACTTGGGTAGAGGCATTATATGAATAAATTATAACAAAGAAACAGACAAATTTTGGAGTGAAAAAAAATGCAGAAACAGACCAAAAAAAAAAAAAAAAAAACAGAGAGTAATGCGTTTGGCATAGCATAAACAATCTGCATGACTTTTATCCATATACTGTAATATTCCCGAAGAAGCAATGGAAGTAATTCGTTAAAGATTGTCGTGATCGATAACTTCTTGTATTGAAGCCAGTAAGGTCTCCAGCAGAAGACACTTGGAGAGCATCTTTCCTTTATTAATTTGTTATTTCTTGTGTGGGTGAAGATTTACAAAGCTTAAAACACCCAAAAACAAAAGAGAAAAAGGATACAAATTAAGCCTAAACAACATTTAAATTTCCATATTGGTTCTATGAACTTCAAAGCATGTGTTAAGCATTAAGCTTGAGTACCTAACCCCAATTCTGATCTTGACTTCGATTGTTCATAAACAACACTCCAATTTTGATATCGGCGTTTATGTCCCAATGTGTTGGGTAGAATATTTCCAAAATGGTTTGTATGTAGACCAGGACAAGTATTCATGTACCAAATTCTATGAACTTACTCAATCCCAAAAAAAATGAAAACAAAAACAAAAAATGTGTGGACAACGATGCCTAACACTTAAACACCAAACAAAGTCATATGAAGTTATCAACAAATACTGTGGCCTCTTTTTTTTTTTTTTTTTTTTTGGTAAGTAAGATGTATATATAAACAAAGAAAAGAAAAAGAATACAAGCCCAAGGGCCAAGAGACAAGCGGCCAACAACTCAAACACACTCTTCTAAGCTAATCGGTTAGAGAAGCTTAGGTGATTGTGTAAGAGAAGAAACAAAATTACACTTTAAGAATATCAAACGTGATGCCCCAATTGGTGCAATACTGCCTATGTCTATCATTATCCTTGATATCTCTAAAACTAGCAGCTCTAAATCTAACATCATCCACAATATTTTTAATGACTTGGGGGGAAGAACTAAAATTATTCTCGTGGAGACGAGCATTTCTTTCACGCCATATATTGTAGATGGTGGCAGCCCAAGCAAGCTTTTTGATGATAGTGCAAAAAGATTTGCCCTTAAGCGAATGAACAGCCCATAAGTACTCATTAGCCCAAGTCCGAGGCGTGCGGTAGATGCAACAAAGAGAAAGAATTTTGCCCCATATAATAGATGTGGTCCGGCAAGAGAAAAAAATATGATCACGACTCTCCAAGCCACAACCACACAGCACACACGTGGTGTTAGAAGTGATTCCCCATGCACTAAGTTTATCCAAGGTAGAGAGCCTGCCAAGGGTAGTTAGCCAAGTAATGAAAGCATGCTTGTGTATAGCCTTTGAGAACCAAATAATTTTATGCCACTCTTGTGAAGAAGCTCTCTGCCTAATAGCTTCCCAAGCCGAAGTAGTAGAAAAAGTACCAGAGGCATCTGGAGTCCAAATGATGCGATCAGCTCTATCATGATGAGGGCAGAAATTTGCAGGGATAGCTGATTGGAGATCCAGAAGTTCCTCAGTAAGAGAAGATGGCCAGTTCCAAGAATTAGAACAAATGATGGAGCTAACCTTGGCGTTGGAAGGAAATGCTGCATCAATAAGAACACGGGACCCGAATCTAGGAAATAAAGGTCCAAGTGGATGCCAATGATCATGCCAAAGAAAAGTAGACTCTCCATTTCCAATAATGTGCTTGATAAAAGGTCGAGTTTTATCTCGGATTTTGAGAAGCTGCCTCCAAGTCCAAGAACAATCAGAAGGAATAGGAAGAGACCAAAAACATTTATCCTTAATGAGATAAAGATGAGCCCAGGCAACCCAAAGAGAACCAGCTTGTTGAAAAAGTTGCCAAATGTGCTTCATGGCAGCTGCAATATTAATATCTGCAATCCTTCGAATACCCAATCCCCCTTCATTTTTTGGCATGCAAACAGAGGACCACTTGAGTTTAGAACCTGTGGATTTCATTTCACTGCCAGTCCAAAGGAAAGCACGAAAAATCTGCTCCAACTTAGAGTAGATGCTTTTAGGAAAAATAAAAATGCTACTCCAATAATATTGAATACCATAAAGCACTGAGGATATCAATTGAATTCTACCAGCATAGGAAAGCTTCCTAGCACTCCAACAATGAATGCGGCTGGTGATTTTTTCAATCAGCGGAAAGCAATCCCTGGCAGAAAGTTTGGATGTAATGAGAGGGACTCCAAGATACTTGACTGGTAAAGTTCCTTCACTGAAATGTAAGCTGGCCTGGATAGCATCTTTAATAGGCTGACTAACTCCAGCAAAAAAGACACGGCTCTTACTAGGATTAGCTTTTAACCCAGAAAGTTGTTCAAACTGCTTCAAAGCAAGAATAATATGCTCTATAGCTTCACAGCTACCATGGGAAAAAATAAGAAGGTCATCTGCAAAGCACAAATGAGTCAACTTCAATTTTTTACATCTGGAATGATATTTAAAACCTGGGTTATTGGTGATATTCATAAGAAGTTTGGAAAAAACTTCCATGGCCATAACAAAAAGATATGGGGATAGAGGGTCTCCTTGTCTAAGACCCCTCTTCCCTTCAAAAAAACCCTCAAGAGCCCCATTAACAGAGATTGAAAATCTGGCAGTAGTGATACAAACTTTGATCCATTGCACAAAATGATCAGGGGTATGAATGGCTTTAAGCACTGCAATCACATACTCCAAATTTACTGAGTCATAAGCCTTCATTAAATCAACTTTAACAGCACATCTGGGGGGGGCAGCATTACGGTGATAATTTCTTAGAATCTCTTGGGCCAAGAGAACATTGTCCGAGATACACCTTCCTTGCACAAAAGCTGTTTGGTTAGGACTAATGAAATCAGGTAAACAGCCTTTAATACGATTGGCAATGATCTTAGAGATACACTTGTAAATAGTGTTACAGCAAGAGATGGGCCGATAATCACTCATTCTAGAGGCATTAGGGATCTTAGGAATGAGAGCAAGATAAGTAGTATTAACCTCACCCAGGAGCTTGCCAGAACAAAAAAATGACATAACAGCACTCAGAACATCCCTCCCAACAATATGCCAAGTTTTCTTAAAGAAGAGTGGAGTATAACCATCTGGCCCAGGAGCTTTGTTATCCTTGAGCGAAAATAAAGTATCCTTGATCTCTTGGAAAGTGATAGGGCTGTTCAGAGAAGCAAGATGATCATCAGTCCATCTCCAGCCAATTAAATCCTGTAATGAGAGATGAGTATCTGGAGTATGAGAGTTAGTGCCAAGAAGATTCTTGAAATAATTAACAGCTTCAAAACTAATTTCTTTGTGAGAACTAAGAACACCATTGGAATCAGTCATCAACTTAGAAATAGAATTGGAGGAGTTCCTGACTTTGACAGCCCTATGAAACAAGGCAGAGTTTTGATCTCCTAATTTAAGCCATTGAATACGAGATTTTTGCTTGAGAAAGGCTTCTTCAGCTTTAGCAAGATTAACATATTGATGGTAACATTCTTTCTCAGCATTGCTAACAGAGGAAAGATGAGGGTTATGGAGAAGATTAATCTGAGCTTTATGCAAATCCTCTTTCGCAAGTTGAACTCTCTCACTAATAGCTCCAAAATGAGATTTATTAAAATCTCTAAGAGCTCTTTTCGTCGCTTTGAGTTTAGAATAAAGAACGAACATAGGAGATCCTTCCACCTGAAGATTCCAACTATCCTGGATACAATTGAGAAAATCAGGGTGCTCTGTCCAGTAATTGAAGAATTTAAAAGGCTTTTTGACATTCTGACGATGATCAGATAGAGAAATAAACAAAGGGCTATGATCAGAAATGTTAGGAGCCAAAACCTCGGTAACACAGCAAGGATATAAGTCAAGCCAGCCTTCATTAATTAAAACTCTATCCAATTTTTGAGCAATAAGATGACCCCCTGCTTGTTTGTTAGTCCAGGTGAAGAGAGGACCGTTAGAAGGCATATCAATCAAATCAGCTTCTAATAAACAATTATGAAACTCAGCAGTGTCAACAGAAGGGAGGCCATTCCCTCCATACTTCTCATAAGAAAATCTGATAGTATTGAAATCACCAAGCACAACCCAAGGACTAGTAGTGAGTAAGCGAGCTCTATCCATCAAAAGACTCCATAAGAGGGCTCTATCATTAGGAGAATTGGAGGCATAGACAAAAGAACAATAGAACTCAGAACAATTGGCAAGAATGGTAATTTTACAAAAAATTGTTTGATCAGTGGAAGTGATGACAAGAATGTCAACCAAAGAAGGATCCCAACAGACCCATATACGACCCAAAGTCGAAGCATGATAGTTATGCGCTATCTTCCAAAGAGGGAAAATAGCATTAGCAACTTTATCAAAATTAACTAATCTGACTCGAGTTTCCACAATACCCAAAATACTAAGCTTATATTTATTAACAAACGACCTGATCTCTTTGTGTTTGAGTGGGTCATTACACCCACGGACATTCCAGCTAGCAAGATTAATCATTTAGAGAGTTGGGAAGTGCTAACAGCCTTTCCTTTGTCAAAGGAAGCAACACCTTTCTGCTGAGAGGCCTTAGACTGAGAGAAAACTTTCTTATTATTCTGTTTTTTCTTTTTATTGCTAATCTCCTTTCTCTCAACTTCATCAACCTTAAGGGCTCGGTTCTTGAAGACATTCACTGGAGTGCTATCCGTATCAGAGGAATAGCCAATTAAACAAGCAGGTGAACGGACATTGCCTTCATCAATACACTCTGAGTCAATAGATTCAAGAGCTTCAAAATGGTTGAAATTACCAACAACCTTGGTAACACAGTCTATAGTAGAAACATGAGCGTCATTAAGCTCAACATTGACCACAGCCGAAGGAGAATTATGAACAAGATTAGTAGAAGGCAAATCAACAGACTTCACACTTAAATCAGCATTAATATGGGTTACAACACTATCAGCTACAATATCACTTGGAGGAATGGGATTAGAAAGGTTACCATTGCTTTTAGGAACCCAAACCTGCTTTGTCATAGAAGAGCATCGAGAAGAAGAATGTCCAAATATGCAACAGCTCTTGCAACATAGAGGCTTCCATGGATATTCAACCTTGATATCAATAGCACAGTTCTTGCTTAAAAACAGAGGAAAAGAAGAAGGAAAATCAGACGTGGCCTCAACTTCCACGCAAACTCGAGCAAACGAAAGCCTAGTTGCAGCCTCTGTAAGAGTATCAAGGTACAGAGGAGTCCCAATAGCACTTGCTACGTAGCTCATACCGTCATTATTCCAGTATTCAATAGGGACATTGAATAGTTTAATCCAAATAGGGATTTTCCTCAGCTGGGGTTTGATCAACTCCATCTTAGGTTTCCATTTCCTCAAAATCAAAGGCTTCCCACCAACAAACCATGGACCAGATTCTAGGACCCATTCAAGAGCTTCAGCATTTGTGAACTTGAAGAGGAAAATACCATTATCTAGGGAAATAACTTCAGGCATCTCTTTCTTTCCCCATAATCTATCCACCGTGGACTTGAGGAAGCTATACGCAGGCTTTTTGTCCAGAAATTGACCCACCAAGCTATTTTGCCAAACCAAAGCACCGGCAGCAGCAACTTCAGGTGGTGGTATAACAGCCACCTTCCCATTAATCATCGCAGGAGGGTAATACTTAAGATCAGAGCTAGATCTCTTCGAGGAAGAAAAGAGCGACTTCCAATCGCTTATAACTCGCGGTTGCCTACCCAACGAAACCTCCGAACCAGAAACAGGGGACTGAGAAGGAGGAGGAAGAGGTTCCAAAACCGCTTCACCCGATGGAGATCCAGAAAGATCCACCCGAGGAATAGCTAAGTTCGCCATAGCAGGTATCGGAGGAGAGAGTGCCGGAAAATCAACTTGCCGGAGAAGCGCTTCCTTCTGGATGTCCAAGGAAGTTTGACCCGACGGATATAAAATTCCAGCATTGTTAATCCCACAGCCAGAACTAGCACCATGCTTCAAGCTCGAGGGGAAGGTGGGGGAAGGCCCACGACCTCCCAGATCTGAAGTGGATCGAGAAGAAATAGAGTGCGAGTGGGGAACCACGGTACCACCGGAAGTAAACTCAGAAGAGATTAACCCAGATCTGGTATCAACGGGCCCAAATCTTACATTAGAACCTTCAGATCTGATACCACAAGCCGCAGATGGAGAAAGGGGTGCATCCGAGACTACCAGATCCAACTTGGGAGAAGCATTCGAGGAAGAATCTCGTAGAGGGACCCTTGAACCAAGTGATTCAACATCAGTGGGTATAAAAGGTTCATCACGGGACAAAGACAACTCATTAACACCACTCACAGGAACATTAGGAAGAGTGGAAGAGGAATCAGAAACAAACGTGGCCATAATAAAAAACAAGAGCAATGATTAATGGTGGTGGGGGTTACACGGCCATACAAGAGAGAGCACAACATTATGGAAAGGAAAAAGGGCGAGAGCTTCTCTCTCTAGAAAAAAGCATTTTTCTGTTTTTCCTCTTCAACAACACATATTGCTCATGTGGCCTCTTTTCCCCAAAGTGCCAAAATGTCATTTTCTTTCATAAAAATGACAAGATAGGAGGAAAAAAAAAAGATATTCGCTTTAATAACAGCTTGATATTGACCCTATGAACTCCAAAACTATTGTAAGCTTGAGCAATGGCGGAGTCAGGAGGGCTTTGGGGACACGTGCCCCACTAGCCTCAAACAAATTTTTTTTTTTTTTGGGATAAGTTACTATGTGATGATTATTTACCATCATAATGCCAAAAAGGAAGATAATAGTCATTTTTAAGCATATATATAGTCCATTTGTAATAAGTTGAGACAAAAATCCTTTTTTGGTATTACTTTAGAAAATGATTACAAAAAAATAATTTTTTTTTAAAAAAATAAAATCTAAAACTTTCAATTCTCACTTCACAAAATCATAATACGGTGCTCCATTGAAAATAACTCTTAACTCCGTCCCTGATCTCAAGTTGATAACTAGAGAAAGCAATGTGTTGAGTTTAATTAGACCTCCATCACCCATAATAATTCAAAATTAATTTTCTGATAATCAATTGCGTAGATCAAATCAACATAATCCCACAAACCACAACAGTTACTTTTTTGTTAAAAAAATAATAATAATAAATTAACAAACTAAAACAAGGTAAACAACGTGAATCTTCAGCATCCCAAGGAATCTCCTCAAATTTTTTTTTTAAAAAAACGGTACCT
This sequence comes from Liquidambar formosana, assembly GCA_039720395.1. Classification (NCBI taxonomy): domain Eukaryota; kingdom Viridiplantae; phylum Streptophyta; class Magnoliopsida; order Saxifragales; family Altingiaceae; genus Liquidambar; species Liquidambar formosana. Next base: position 49,233,880 of record CM077821.1, on the reverse strand, counting down.
TACAATTACATGATTTGTCATGCTTCAAAAAGGTTGAAAGGACTACAGAGGACCACCTGTTGTACGTACGTGACAGAAAAATTAATTTTGGGTTTTGCGCAATCGGTGGTAACCTAATAAGGTAATGAACCCAGGCCTATGCCTTCCAAGGACATAAGAAGAACACCTGCAGTGGCTATACAATTTTCTTTCTTTTGGTGAGTAGATTGGACTACAACTCACCAGCCTCCTGATGTGTACCAATAATAGGCACGATCCACACACAAGCAGAAGATTCACGTTCGCCATGGTGGCCTAAAAATCGTACAGACTAAACTTCAATGAGACAGTCACACAACCCATAAGCAAGTGAGATGCTTCCTTGCAAAGTGCTGCACTTCTGGTGGATTGGTCCCCCTCTTGGTGCTCTGATGAAAGCACAATGAAGGGTCGAATCGGCCCGAACGTGTCCAACAGTCCAGTGAACTCGGGTGGGGACCGAAAATATTGTCCGTCTTGCCCGAAAAGATTTTTGCACTTTATTACAATCTTGTTTTTATGTTGGCGCATAATCGACTATGAATTAAAGTTTGAGCTGAGTTATGTTTTTTAGCCAGCAGTACCCGCATGTTATGCTGATTGAGATGTGGATGCAGGTTTCCCTCGTAGCCTAGGATGAATTTTTGTCGAGGTCCCCACGCAGGGATGTGGTTAAGATAGAGTTGCTTCAGCCATTATTGGGTCCAACCACCACGTGCCCTTATAACCTAGCGGTCGTAACCGGGGGTGGGTTGGGGTTTCCCCTCCAAGGCTCCTATATAACTCTAAAAAGGGACTTGGCCCAGAAGTGCTTATTGGACTGGTTGTCCAAAGTGGGCCACAAAACTGCGCAGGTGTAGCCTTATGTGACTAGAGAAACGCCTGCAGATCTTGTAGCTATTAATGAGGCCTAGTTGTTGGGCCCGTTTGGGAACACCGTGACTTTTAGAGCTTTTGCTGTAGAAGAAGAAAAGTGGAAACTAGTGCTTCTAATTGACTACTGTATTATGTTTGGGAATTGTATTTCAAAAGTGCTGTTGGATGTTAAAAGTGTTTTTCTACCTGTTTGGCAAATAAAGTCCTGAAGTGACTTGTAATCCTGAAATGACACTATTACCCTTACCTTAAGTGCTTATTTAACCTGTTTGGCAATAAAAGTGCTTTTACTCTAATTTTATTAAAGTGCATAACTTTAAAAGAGGATCACGCCAAAACTACAAGTCAAATATTTTGTTGAAAATTACCATAGTTTGGAGTTATCTTTTCACAATAAATAAATAAATAAATATATAAAATAATTAAAATAATAATACTAATAATAAAATGCTAATACAATAATATGACATTTCTCTATAACTTAATTGAAATAACAATTGTACTAGCTCATCAATAACACTTAAATAATTAACATAAAATGTTATGCTCACACATCATGCCCATAATAATATATGTTCCCAAATTAATGCCAATATCCCTGGCACATATAGGTTAGATTCAAACTATTCAAAGTTCAAATTCCTCAGTTCATGCAACTAAGCATCCGCCATATTAAAATAACACCATATTAAATGCAAAGAAGCCACATTTCCTACCTCAATCGCGAGCAATACCAACCCAAAACCACGTGATAGATACTGATAATGCAAATGTAGCATTAATGCTCCCTAAGGTCCTCCTGAGGACTAATAAAATCTAATAATTATGCATACGTAATATTTAGGTAAATTTCAAAATAAATATAACATACTCGATAATTATTATTGGCCTTCTGACAGTGAACTACGTTCCCAAAATGATCAAAATAATTTTTAAAACACTCTTTATAAATTTTGGGAATTTTCTGTAATTTTTAGAATTTTCTGGTATTTTCCGAAATTTTTAACAAATATTAATGTGGCCAAAAAGTCAAACTATAGTCAAATTTGGTCAAAATGGTCAACCAAGAGTCCCACATTGTAGGGTCCGCCAAGACGAGTCCAACAGTCAAATTTGGGGTTCATATGATTATCATATGGCTTTTAATTGCATGATAACACGGTAAGATATATGAATGCACCCACACAGGATCATAGTCCTATGGGGTCCTCTTCAACCTCCCGTGGGTTGTATTGCGTAACCCGGTTACATCGGGTATTCAACGGGCCAATTTCGACGATTAATATCTCCCTCGTTTCTTAACTGTTTTCAGTGATTCAAGTGTTAAATCGAAGCTCACGCAGAGTACTACGTGCGTCTATAAATTTTTCATTTAAAATCCTATAAAATCATATTCGTTGTTAAGCCTAAAGTTTCGGGTTTTCATGATCCAAAATTCTGAAATTTCTAAAGCTTCAACCTATGGTCATGAAGATCACCGGAGAGGAGAGGAAATTTACCGGCACAAATGTCGCTGACGGACAGCTTCCAAGAGACCAAAAGAGGAGCTTTGAACGTTGAAGGAGTGGCGATGGGGAGCAACAGCAAGGGCTAGGGATTTGGATCGTGTTTAATGGGATACAAAAGGTATTTTGATTCCATTGGTTGAAACTGTGAGGGTATTTCCAGTATTTGAAAAATATCATTAAAGTCAAGAATAGCTTCCCGCATCACGTTAGCGGAGAGGCAACCCCGACCCTGCTTCGGCTCAAACGCGCGTTGAGGCTCCAAAGTGCTTTTTCTTATTTTACCTAAACTCGTTCACAAGCACTTCTGGGAGCCCAGAAGCACGTTAGGCCTGCAGAAAAGCGTTCCCAAACAGGCACGTTATGTGGTATGAAAATGTCAAAAATTGGACCAAAGGCTCAAAAAACTCAAGTAAGGTAAGAGAGTAAGAGTTCTGGTTAAGGAGTAATGTTATTTAAGATCACTCCTTACAGTTTGCCTTATGGCTCTAACTGTGAAAGTGAGAAGGTAGTGACAAGGAGGTATTTAGAATTTAGGTCAAATCTTTAAACGTAAGAAAAGATTAATATTCACTCTACATAGGCTAACACTAAAAAATACAGAGTTAGTGGCGTCATGAATTGAAGGACACACATTCACATATCCAAGTCAAAGGAAATCCAACAGCTTTCTTAACAAGAAAAACCTCGAGGATTCTCTACCAAGAGAGTCCAATCTACAATATATTCGTGTTTGATTGAATCGATGTGATCAAGGTGTTCATATATCCAGTAGTAAATAGAATGGACGGCCACAATGAATGGAATTAATTTTTTACTTACTTTTCTGGCTATGATTTACAGTTCTCTCAAAAGAATGATGATCAGATGGTTGGTACATTGGTTTGGATAAATTGGGATGTCGTGGATAGGACTCATTATTGATGTTTCTAACAAGTCTTGACTTGGTGTGGATGCTCAATCCATGGCATGGAACTCCTTCTTGTTCTACACCACCAACATTCCTTGCATTTAGTCCTAAGGCCATGTTTGTTTAGTTGGAATGGAATGGATGGGAATAGAATCTGATTTCATACTTAAAATAAGATGAAATGGAAAAGGATTTAAAATGACTCTATAAACATACTGTTTGATTCCATTCCCATTTACATTACCTCATCCAAACATGCTGTTTAGAATGAATTAGAATAAGATTCTATTCCATCCATTCTATTCCAACTAAATAAACATGGTTTAAGAGTATTTAGACTTTGACAGTGCTAAAACTGAAGTTGAAGCCCAATCCATTGGCATGTCCTAACCATTTAATGCACAAAAGTAAAGGGCATTGAGACAATAAATCCAATATAAAAGAACCTAAATATCATTACAGTTCTACGGTAACAAAAGAATGGCCTTTTGAGACAAGAAATGTAACCATCAAATAAGATTTACAGGAAACCAAAAGAAAAAAAAAAGAGGCAAGAAAATTATCAATTTTGCTTGAGATTTTTACAAATTGAATGAAAGGAGTAGCCAAAGTTTTAACTTGGCAAGACTATCCTTGTTGAACTCGTATTCGTGGTGGAATACACTGCTGTTGAAACACCATCCAACCCAGCAGCCCATCTTCGGAGAATCCTCAATATCGTGGCTACCTTCCTTTTGGCTCTCGGGGTACCCGTTCCCATCAATTCCCATATTACTCGTTCGATTCCTGGAATTGCCACCAGTTCCGCCACCATTTTCGATCCCCCTTTCCTGCAAATAGTAACAAGTGTTGCCGCCGCGCTCTCTCTTGCCCTATCCGATCCCTCCCTTACTATCACACCCAATTTTCTAATTGCACTATGCGCCGCCTCAATGGCTGCCCATCCGCCTCTCTTCACCACCATTTCTAGTATAGTCACCGCCTCCTCTGGTAATTGCACCATCACTTCACCCACCATTTCCACCACCCCTCCTTCAACTAACCTCCCAACCGTCTCCCTATCTCCCGCCAAATTCAAAAGTGCCATCAGAGCATCTCGCTTGGCACAAGCGGGTCCCTCTTTGGCCAAATCCATCAAAGCGTTGAGCACACGTGTCTTCCTCCCAAGTCTCTTCCTATAAGCGTGCACACCGGTTAAGCTGAATATCGTAGCCGCAGCATTACCCTTAGCCTCCCACGTGGCACCCGAACGAAGCACCTCGATAACGCCGTTTAAGGCTCCGTCAGTCTCCATTATCCTCGTCTTGTTCGCTTCGAGGATGGATAGGTTCAGAATCGTCGTGACGGCGTTAACCTGCAGGTTCGGATTTTCTGAACCTAAGCTCCGTACAAGCAAAGGAATAGCTCCAGCTTCTGCTATGCAGGCTCGGCTATCGGACTCCGTCTTTGCAAGCACGCGAAGCTCGTGAACGACGCGGTTCGCCGTGTCCGGCGACTGTGAAACCGTCAGTCTGTCGACGAGAAACGTTACCGTCATCTTCGTGGCTTCTAACGCCGTCTTGTTCGGCATAACGCCGTTAATTTTCTGTTTAGTCCCCGTCGTTTCGAAGGGGATCTTCTGTTCTCGACACCACAAAGCAATCAGGTTCTTCAAGGCCAGGTTGGGGATGAGGTCCGTGTGGGCGAGTGTTTGGCCTGTTTTGGGACACGTGTTGTGTCCAGATTCAATCCAGAGATTGATAGAGCTTCGATCGTACGTCTGTCCGGTCGCCACGACGACGGGGTCCCGCATCAGGTCGAGCGTGATGGGGCACCGGAAATCAACAGGGAAAATGGCGTCATCCAACGGTTTTCGCAGCCGTCCGGCGCCGGATCTCGGCGTCGACGCTCCGAATAGAACGCATTTCGCGTAACGAACGAGGCCGATCAGTGCGATCACCTCCGCCTTAGATTTCTCATCCGTTTGATTCTGAAACTCCTCTTCGAGACTCTCAATTTCATCTTTACAACTCGAGGAATCACGTAACCCTAATCTCTCAAAAATCTCTGACATCTTCCAATGATCTGGAACAATCTCTCTCTTGATCCGATCGAGCATCTTCAACACGTCGCGTCTCAAATCACTATCCTTCTGATCCACAAAAGCCTTCGTTTCAGAGCACTGTTTTCTAATCAAAACGACTAGTTCTTTCACATCTTCGTTCAAATCTATCTCCTTTACAGGAAAAACGTCCAGCAGAGTCGATAAATCAACAACAAGCTCATGAAAACTATGGGCGACCGATTCGTTTTGCACTAGAAGCCACATCCTGCTTCCGTTTGAACAATCTTCGATCAAAGTTTTTATTCTTTGCAGAACTATATACATTTCTTCGAAGCATAGGAGAGCCGAAGGAGGAATGTAAGAGATTGGATCGCGTAGCAGCTCTTCGAACAGGATTGCGAGGAGCTTCGATTTACGGACGATGGAAGACGAATTGCGTCTGTGAAGGAATTGAAGAGGCTTGAGAGACGAGATTTCTTGAGAGAGGAGGAGGAGAGATTGGAGGAGCTTGAGGTTGGAGAGGTTGGGAGAGATAAACGATCCCGCCGACGGCCGACGCTTTCTTGGCGGGAAGACTTGTGGTGGTACCGCCATTGATGATGAAAGAATCAGAAATTCCAGAAATTCAGAAATTGATTTCAGGAAGCAAAAATAAGGAATTTGAGAGAATGTGTTGCGGAAGACAATATGATATTTTTGAAGCCTTTTGATTGAAGCTGAAGAAAAGAAGGAATTTGATTGCAAAACAAATTGCAGTAATCAAAATGGTTTGGACTTTTTGTTTTTTCAAATAAAATATGGGTCAGCACTCGGCAACAATCGTTTGTTTTTGACTGTATTCGGTAGTTTTTGCTTTCAAAAAAATACAACGTGGTGTATATATATATCGTTTGGTCAGGTCTTTCACTGGATGACTACTCCAGTTTTGTTTTGATTAGGCAATTTTGGTATTAAAAATTCGGAAGGCTAGCATGCGCCAGAGGATGTGAGCCGTTGGATCAAATCCACCAGACCATGCTGGTTTTGTGTTAACGGCCGCCGGCAGGTGGCGCAGGATAGAAAGAAGCTTCTGTTACGTTCAATGAATCAAAGATTATTCCAATACTGTCTGGTGTAGAGTTGTTGTAGACCAGGCTGTGGTCCATATTCTCAATTAAAAATTAATGCATTATTATTGGGTGGTTCCATTTTTCTACATTTTCCAGCTGGGGTATTATAATTTCTTATTCATTGTTTTGCTCCATTATTTGCGTTGAACACAAAGGAAAAGGCAAAAAAAAAAAAAGGTAGTAAGCAAAAAATAATGAGTATGGGCTCATTTGCAGTGTCTTTTAAGCAACTTCCTTAAGAAATAATCACCGGTGCAACGTGGCAAATGAAAATTCGTCCGCAACCAAATCACAGCTATTGATCAAGCCAAATTCATCATGACCCCAAGGATATTGAGCCCCTTGAGCTCCTCAGTCCCACTTTCAGCAAAAGTAATTACAGAAAAATATTGGCAAAATCAACCTATCAAATATTGTGATTGAAGCAAAAGAAAATAAAGGATGGACTATTTTTTCTGTTTACTTAATAGATTAAGATCGTTGGTTTTTGACTGTTTTTGGCTCTCAAAAATGTAATATGGTATTGCGGCCGCATAGGTCGTTTACTTGGTATTATTGTGTTGATTTGAAAAATTAAAATATAAAAAATTAAAAAAAAAACGTTTTGATGAATTCAATGAAAATTTTTTTTGAATCGGATCGATGGCGAACATTAGATAGAGGTAGTGAACAGCGTGACTAAATCAACCATAAAACCACTCGTCTATGACGGCTGCCGGCAGTTGCATGGAAGAGGCCCTTTTTGCTCATATTTAAAACAGGAGGCTTTTATGCAAGAGTTATTAGAGTTGGTGTGGATTTGTTCATTCAAATCCATACTGCCGTAGTTTCCTTTTTTGTACATATTATGGAGGGTTTGTCTTATTATCTTCTTTTGTTTTTTTTCTACAACCCACATCAGCATTAGAAGGACGAGGATTCACTGTTGATGGGTCATTGGGGTTCTCAATTAATCGGCTTCAATTACCCCGAATTATCTACTTCAACGGTTTAGACTTACGAGAAAAATCACCTGATTTGACATTTTAACACTAGAAAATTCTTCAAAACAATGAAATAACTCTAGCAGTAGCGAATCCTTTTTTTGCTTTATTTTTCAAAGGGGAAGTTGTGCGATGGTCAATCCTATTATTTTTTATGTCAACGTCTGTACACGTATAATCTTATTAGGAATTCCTAATAAAAGATATATACAGACTTTTAATGTTAATCTTTTATTTTTTTTTAATTTGACGGTCCAATTTTTAATGCTAATTCAGTGTTTAGTTCCCTTGTATTGCAACCGTTAGATCAAACTAAAAAACTGAATATAGAAGTCACCATATATCTTATGCCATGAATCCTTCATTTAAAATAAAATAAAATAAAAAAAGTAAATATTTGCTAATGAGGTATCTGTAAATTTATGTAGTTATGAGGATGAAAGAATTGATGCGAAAGGCTAGAAAGACTAATTTTTTTGCCTTGTTTACGCGCTTTAGGGTTCTAACGGACGCCGCCATGCCTTAAAAAGTTGTAGATAAGGTTAGACCAAATTCAATCAACATGTGTTATTAATGTCAAAACGCAGATTGGTTCAAAGCATGAAAAGCAAAGAAGGGTTGACTTTCCTTAGATAGGTTTTAACTCTATTGGCTCAATATGAGTTTAAATCAGTCTGAGCAACGCAACCTAAAAATGCTCTACTTGGTTGGATAAGATTTCTTTTTCCTTTTATATTTGAAATTGGGCATTGGTTGGGATAAGCATTCTGCTTTTAGATGTCATTGCCACCTATACATAAAAGCTTAAAGTTCATACTTTATATTGATCCATTATCATGGCAAGTAGAATTGAAATGGGGCAAACGTCATGATGTGAGTATGGCTTACCATCCTAGGAAAAAGAGAGAGTAGTTTACCAAAAAAGAAGAACAAAAGGACAAAAAAAAAAAAAAAAAAAAAAAAAGAACGCCATTATTATAGCTAAAGTTTGGCTTATTCAAGGCTTCTATAATCTAGAAATATAGCAAAAACCATGAAAAATTAAAACTAGTAGGATTCATTTTGTTGTATGTCGAGTCTGCATGAGCTTCTGGAAGATTGGTTGGGCAATCAAGCCCTAAGTGTGCTCACTGAGAATGTTGTTTTGTTTGTGTATGGACATCTCACATGGATCGTTAGGGAAATACTTTGAGCTTGAATTTTGGCAGGAGTAAGGCTTGAGATACCCCTAATCAAAAGTTCATATACAATGGATTTTGAACATATTAGATGTTAAATAGGTGATGAACATCGCACAAAAATTAGACGCCAATGGAGATAGACCTAAATTCATGTTTTCTTAAGAGGGTTTAACCGTTTGCAGCTATTATATTCCCATCGTAAATCACGCAAATCTTGTTGCAATAAATTATTGCATTGTTACATGGAGGGAAATGAGAATAATAGTAGTGACCATCTGACTCTCAAATATCACCACCAAACTAGCACAAGATTTCAAATAAGATCATTGACTACTGCCCCCTTCTGATACTATGGAGGACTTATTCATGAATTTATTGCACACTTAAAAGAATTTTTATTCCAGCTAATTCCAACTACTAGATATCCAGCTATATACCCACCCTACCCATGCACCCAAAAAAAAAAAAAACACCATTCAATCAGTTCCTTATGGGGACATCTTATCAGTTAAAATTGTCATGCATTGCCTGAATGAAAATCAGTGACATTAAAAATTGTCACTTTCATTGTGGTCTAGTTTAAGGTTGGAAGGTTTATAATACTCATAAGCTATGCTAATTATAGCAGTCACATATATATCCACCAACCAACCCTAAGCTAATGATACTAATAATAATATACAGGTATATTAACTAAAATAAGTAGGTACTTAGGTTCAACAAGCAGTAGCAAACTGCATATTCTCGGTTTTTTTTTTTTTTTTTGGGGCGCAACATTGTAAGTTGGGTGCTACGATCATTACAAGACTGATTGCATTCCACACGCCATGCCTCTCTCATAGATAAAAGGGATTTTTGGACAAAACCCCTGAGTATAAGAGTAGTTTAACAATAAGTCCTATAAAAAAAACTGATTAGTGAAAACCGCTTTTACCACGATACGGATAAAAATACCCTCATTTTTCATTTTCATCAAATTTACATACCGTGCCATTAGACTATTGATGCCGAAAATAAGGGGATTCGACCACCATTATACACAGCGAAACACATGCCCTAAAAATTGACATTCTAAGCGGGAAAATGCACCAGGATTCTTGAGAAACCAAATTGGGAGGTTCATTCCAGTATTCTTGTGCAGCGATTTGAAGCCTTTTTAGTTCCAATTCAACAGTAACAATGGCGAAAAGGAGTGAGTATATTCATACCTTTATGACCTTCGACTCATGAATTCGGTTTTGATTTTTCGATTGCAATAGTATCACTCTACTGTTGTCTGTATAATTTTTTCAAAGCACACAATAATAAACCAGTAAAGTGATACTATTACACAAACTAACTACCAACAGTAAAGTGATACTATTGCACAAATTAACTTACCAACAATAAAGTGATACTGTCGCATAAACAATAGTTGGTACAATTTGATACTGTTGCCATTCAAATACACTAACAATAGTAAAGTGATTCTGTTAATGTTTTAACAAAACCACAACAATGGTAGCCTCCAAAAATCAACAGATCTAAAGTTACCAAAAAAAAGAAGAAGAAAAAGAAGAAAAAGAAGAAGATGACAGCAATGGCGGGGTGGTAGTCGGAGAACGTCGATCTTCGTTAAAGAATAAAATCTTGTTTTTCAGATCTGGATTTTTTTTTTTTTTTCTAGATCTAGGTTTTTCTTCTTCTTCTTCATCACAGCCCCTCCCTCTATCTCTCCCTTTCCTTCTGCCCTTCTCTCTCTCTCTCTCTAGATCTAGTTCTTCTTCTTCTTCTTCACGTACAGCCCCTCTCTCTCTCTCTCTGCCTGCCCCTCCCTTCTTCTTCTACTACAAATCTGATTTGAAACATACCCAAAAATATAAAAGGTTAAAACAGGTATTTTTAAAAAAACATTTCCTTTTGCTTAAAGAATCTTTTAAAAAAGGGGTTTTGGAGTTAAAGAATCTTATGGTGAGTTTTTTGTTAAAAGCAATCCCCTAATAGGGGTTATTGCTAATTTCCCCTAGATAAAAATGCAAACCGAAGAGGAGTTTTGAAGGTTTCAACATTCCATTTTCAGGTTTATTTGTAAACAAAATCACGAAGTTCACAATATATAGGTAACAAACAAGTTCAATTAGGCCTTTCTTTTGTAAATGAAGAGAATAGAGGGTTGACTTAATCTTGGAATGAAGATGATCCTAGTCCATTTAGGACCTAGCACTATTTACAAGGGGACCTCTATTGGCACCCCTAAGACTTATTTCTCATCTCCCCACTTATTTTATATTTTAAGATTTTATGGAAAGTATAAAAACTTGTCATAAAAGTCGGTCACTGCTATCCACTAGTAAATATCATTTTAATTAACTTTGTAGGAATAAAATTTTTCAAAAATCTATCAGTTTAAGTAGATTTTTTTTTTGGTAATATATAGTTTTTGTTTCATAAATGACAAAAAAGTTCACTTAAACTGATAAATTTTAGAAAAACTTTATTTTACAAAGTTATTCAAAATGATATTTTCCAATAGACAATATGGTCATTTTTAATGAAAATGTTTTATATTTTTCATAAAATCTTAAAATGTAAAATAATTAGGGGATAAAAAGAAAGTCTTTGGATGTACAGACGGGAAGAGACAGCTCAAGGGGCCTTTGAGCCCAAATGAAGTTTCGAGCAGGCTGGGCCACGTTCTATTTTGGGCTGAACATAAGCTAGAGCTGGGCTTGAGACTACCTGTCCTACCTAAAAAGGCTTATCCAAAACTTGTTACTTTTGTAGCTTTTAGTCCCACTTTCACAGGTGGAGCTGAAAACGTAGACGCATAACCCAGGCCTGGCCGACCTGCACCCATGATACTTTATCAGGTAGCAATTTATGAGAGATCACGTGTTTGCAATGGTTATCACGTTTTTCGGGTGACATAATTGAATGATTGTAGTGCGCACCTTGTGACACCCCTGTGGCCGTCCCTGTTAAGTTAAAAGCTCCACCTTTTGAGTCACACTTTGTTTCTCAAAAGTCATGCAATTTCTTAATAGCGTTATAGCTTAGTGGTATTTCCTTTCTCTATACAGGAAGGCTTTTAAGTTTAAGTTTTAAAATTAAAAAAAGATTAAAAAAAGGAAGAAGAAGATGAATGGGCCGGCACCGTCATTTGAATGATTCAGTGGGCCATTGGACACCGACAAGCTTCGCTGCCTTACTGCTGCAGATTATAAAATAGGAATGGCTATTGCAACCCTCATTTTTATCACCACACCCCTTATTCTTTAGGTTTTTAAGGTTTTATGCAAAAAATATAAAAGGTTTTTATGAAAACCGACCGTGACGTCCACTAGGAAATATCATTTTGAACAACTTTGTAGATGACGGTTTTTCCCAAATCTATAGTTTAAGTAGACTTTTTAACTATTTATAGTTTTTATTTTATTTTTGCCAAAAAATCTACCTAAACGATATATTTTGAAAAAAATTTCTTCTACAAAGTTGTTCAAAATGATGTTTTCTAATGGATTAAGTGACCGATTTTTGTAATAATCTTCTATATTTTTCATGATATCTTAAAAACCAAAACGAAAGGGGGATTTGATAAAAAAGTGAGGTTGCAATAGTCGTTCCCTTATAAAATATAGTGACCCAAGCCCAGGTGTATTGGTCAGAAGTCAGAACAGACCCCACGCTCAGAAGCAACCCAACCCGCCATTTTCTTTATAGATAAGTGATAGACTCGTAGAAAGGTGAGAGCAGGTTAGATGCTGGTGGAGCCTTTCCAAATAAATAGAGGGGACGTTATCATCATAGGATAAACTTACAACCTAAGTCATTCCATGCAGGGTCAGAACGAGGATTATATTTGGGGGTAGCCAAAGTATGAATAAAAGAAAAAAATTACTACCCAAGAGCTAAAAAACTTATTAAGATTCAAAATTAAATTAATATGTCAAAAATAAAATTAGCATCTATTTGAAGTTAACAAAAGAAAAAGATACAATTATATAATTGTTTCTTAACACATTTTAACTCACTCATCTATCAAAATGGGACATGATAAAACAATATTACAAGGTCAAACTTCAAAAGTAAAAAAGGGTTTTTATCTTTTAGGTAATAAATTTATTTTGCGTTTTGTCTTTTGTGTATATACTCAAAAAGTTTTTGTCTTTTGGACTTCGCCTTTTGAATATATAATTGGAGTTGGACTTATGGTTATAGAGTGGCAGTTGAGCTTATTATCCATTGTGTTAAAGAAAAAGAAAATTGAAAGCAAGGTCATATCTAAAGTTGAAGACTATGTATGTTGTATATTGTTGTGTGTGTGTGTGTGTATATATATATATATATATATATAGATAATAGAGGAATCTTTTAAAGCATGGGTTTGTATTTGATTCCATGAATGTGATTGTAACTAGGGTTGTAAAACAAGTCAAGTTACTTGAACTTGACTTGAAAGTAACTTGACTTGAAATCAGTTCGATATAAAACTCGTTTGAACTCGCTCGTGAGATAAACGAGTAGAGCTCGAATATCATTTTAAAGCTTATTTAAAATATTACTTAGGTTCAGTTAAATTAAAAGCTCGTTTGAACTCGTTTATAAGCTAAATAAGTTGAACTCAAACTTAACTTTTGAGTTCATTAATTTAACGAGCCGAGCTTGAGCAACCTCCTACTCGGCTCGTTCATACCCCTAATTGTAACTGGGAATTAAGGCCCATCATTGGTTGAACTAACCCTCATATCCAGATAAGCCAATTCATTCATTTATTATTATTATTATCTATATCTATATCTATATTTTGGAAAAAAATTTAATTGACTATTACACATTTATTTTAAATTTTAAATACTTATTTTCCCCCCCTCCCCCCCATATTTAATTAAACAATGAAGAATGTTTATTTTTTAACAAAAAAGAAGAAAGAAAGATAATGGCATCTACTTCATAAATTTTACACAACTTTTATTACTATGCATATCTCTTAGTGAATTTCCTATTCCTACCATGCCTCATAATCATGGAAGAAAGTTTCACCTATTGTGTTCAGTTTCCATTCTAATGACCTAAATGAGATACATAAATATTAAGAATATAATATATGTGCATGTATGTCTATGAAACGGGATATATATTTTCGAATAAAAAGCAACAAATAATTATATTTTCATATTCTTTATATATACATATTTGAAAATTTATATATTTTTATATATTTTTTATTATTTAAATATTATTCACATACAGCACATGTGCCCATATCTAGTCTTCAAAAACGCAAATAAGCATATGTTCTGTTTTTTTGGTTAAGTAATAAGCAAATGTTCAAACACACTCGAAGGGGGACCCTTGCACAATTATGTGGGATTTCCGAATAATTCGGAAGAAGCTATTGCTTTTTGGAAAATGCTTCATGATACACACTCAAAAGGTTTTAAAGATGTGGGGTTCACCCCTCATTAATTAGGGAATCGGTCTTGCGTCATGACCCCGTGGCAGGTCATGGAACAACTCCCCACATTTTAAGTTGTCATACGAACTTGTAAGAAGACTTTTCAAAATTTCCGGGAGTTACTCAACCTTTTCCCCAACCACCACTTCTCTCTCTCTCTCTCTCTTTTTATTTATTTATGGGTAAAATACATCTATACCCCCTTTGTTTACTGACTATTATACTGCCATCCCCTATACTTTCTGAAATTACACTGCACTCCCTTACTTTAGAAAATAATATACATTTCCCCCCATTCGTCAAACAGCTATTAGAGTTTTTTCCGTTTGTTGCCGATGTCAGCCAAAAATGGGTTTAAAATGCCCATTTTAACCTTCAGCCAAACGCTGCGTTTAGAAGATGCCTTAAATGAAGTATAAGAAAAGAAGGAGAAGAAGCGTCAAAGCTGCCTCATCGTCAGCCCCTCGTCAAAGCTCTTCACCGTGAAAGCTCTTCACCCTCACACCGTGAACCGCCAGCGAACTGCCGCCGCCTCACACCATCGCCGGTGAACTCACCTCACGCTCTCCCTCACCTTCACGCTATCCCTTCACACAGCCGGCGAACTGGTGCGGCTTCGCGGTGTGCTTCGCCGGAGACCATGGACGCCGGCATCCATGGCTGCCCCTCCCCCCGCCCCTTCAGATCATCCTCCCCCCCCCCATCCATTTTGCCCAACTATGTGAGGGTTTGTAGAGAAACGAAAAAAAAAAAAAAACAAAAAAACAAAAAAAAAAGATGCCAGATCTGAAAAAACGGGGGGAGGGGTGGCCATGGATGCCGGTGTCCATGGTTTCCTTCCTTCTTCTTTTTTTTTCTTTTTTTTCTTTTTAGGGGGGTAAAAATCACAGATTGTGGAGGCTGTTGGGTTTGCATTGGTTGGTTGTCTCCTTGAATTTTTTGTTTTTGCTGGCGGTGGGGGTTTGCTGCGGTGGTGACAGGTGCACGCGGTGGGGGTTTGTTGCGCCGTTGGTGGAATGGAAGGTGAGGATGGTGTTAGATCGACGGTGATGATGCTCGTTGTGGTGGGGCTTGCCGACGGTGCACGCGATGGGGGTTTGCTGCGGTGGGGGTTTGCTGCGCCGACGGTGATGATGCTCGTCGTGGTGGGGCTTGCTGACGGTGCACGCGATGGGGGTTTGCTGCGGTGGGGGTTTGCTGCGCCGACGGTGATGATGCTCGTCGTGGTGGCGCTTGCCGACGGTGCACGCGATGGGGGTTTGCTGTGGTGGGGGTTTGCTGCGTTGGGGGTTTGCTGCGCCGCTGGTGGAATGGAAGGTGAGGATGCTCGTCGTGGTGGGGGCTTGCCGACGGTACATGCGGTGGGGGTTTGCTGCGGCAGTGCACTATGTGAGGGTTTGGAAAAAAAAAAAGAAAAGAAAAGGAAACATAGAAGAGAGAGAGAAAGCAAAAGCACAAAACGATGCTGTTTAAAGAAGGGTAATTTGGTCTTTTTACATTTCCGTTAATCACGTTAACGTTGGTGTTCTGACAAAGGGAGGGCAGTGTAATTTCAGAAAGCATAGGGGATGTCAGTGTAATAGTCAGTAAACAGAGGGGGTGTAGATGTATTTTGTGATGACCTGAATTTTATAAATATATTTATGATATTTATTTGATCCTATGTGTGCAACTTCACCATAACTTAGGCAAGTGTAGCATAAAATTATGCACCCACCACTTGCATCTGCTTTGGATGTGTGTGTATATATATATATATATGTAAAGAGGGATCATTAGCCGCACCACCACTTCCATTTGCTTCGGATATATATATATGTTAGAGGGATCATTAGCCGCACCCATAGCCGCACCCACCACTTGCGTTTGCTTTGGATATATATATATGTATAGAGGGATCATTAGCTGCACCTACCACTGGCATCTGCTTTGGATATATTTATATGTATAGAGGGATCGAGACAGAGAGTTAGAGAAAGAGCAACAGAGAGAGGGAAATTGAGGAAGAACAGAGGAGAAAAAAAAAGAGTGGTCTGGTGGAGGTTTTTGGCTGAGTTCGTGGAGCTCTCTTAGTGAGGTAAAATCCTCACCTCCTCTATCATTGATTTCATATATATATATATATATATATGTATATATAAATATCACGTACTGTGTATATATATATATATATATATGTATATGCAATTTTATTTTCTTATGTTATTCTTAGAAAGGATGATCATATTTTATGTTTTTGGGACCAAGGAACACCATGGTAGTGTCAAATTTTAGAGAAATTGACTGTAGGTTGAAGTTTTAGAAATTTTAGAATTTTGGATCATGAAAACCCGAAACTTTAGGCTTAAAAACGAATATGATTTTATAGGATTCTGAATGAACAATTTATAGTCGCATGTAGTACTCCGCATGAGCTTCGATTCGACACTTGAATCACTGAAAACGGTTAAGAAACAAGAGAGATATTAATCGTCGAAGTTGGCCCATTGAACACACGGTGTAACCCGGTTACACAATTCAACCCGCGGGAGGTTGAAGATGACCCCATAGGTCTATGATCCTGTGTGGGTGCATCTGTGTACCTTACCGTGTTCTCACGCATTTAAAAGCCATACAATAATCATATGAACCCCAAATTTGACCGTTGGACTCGTCTTGGAGGGCCCTACCATGTGGGACCCTTAGTTGATCATTTTGACCAAGTTTGAATGTAGTTTGACTTTTTGGCCAAATTAATATTTATTAAAAATTCCAGAAAATATCAGAAAAATTCCAAAAATTACAGAAAATTCCCAGAAATTATAGAGAGTGTTTTAAAAATTATTTTGATGATTTTGGGACCATAGTTCACTGTTAGAAGGCCAATAGTAATTTTTGAGTGCGTTATATTTATTTTGAAATTTACTTAAAGATTACGTATGCATAATTATCAGATTTTATCGGTCCTCGGGAGGACCCTAGGGAGCATTAACGCTGCATTCGCATTGTCAGTGTCTATCACGTGGTTTTGGGTTGGTATTGCTCGCAATTGAGGTAGGAAATGTGGCTTCTTTACATTTAATATGGTGTTGTTCTATAAATGTGATTTTAAATGCTTTAATGATATTTTTGGATTTTCCCACTGATTTATAACCAAATATTTTTATTACTTGTTCAAAATTTAGGGAATCTTTCAATATATCATTTGATACGACTGTTTTATATTGTTCCTTAAAGATACATGGTTATATACTCGTTTAAATGTTATTGTGAAATATCTGTTAAATGTGTGGAATTTTCATGATACTTGGATCTTGGAAAAATGCTTTATAAATGTTGTTTACTTGGAAATGCTTTAGAAATGTTACTGAAATTCTAGAAATTTATCAAACATGTTTATGGATACTTTTGGACACTCGGATATTTATTTGAATGATGGAAAATGTTTTGGATATATGGACCTTGGGTCTTGGTATGCATCAAACGGGTGGGGGCATCACAATGGAATGGTGTCCTGCGTTGAGAATACTCCGCGAATAGCAAGCAGGGTAAAGTGCCCTTGGGTGAAAGACCCTGAAGCCCTCGAGGAAGAACGCCGCGTAGGTGTTGGTTATTTTCGTGCTTGGCTGAGCCGGGGGTTGACGTGACGACGTAACCTGTGATTAGCGACAGATGATGCATGGTTTGATCCCATAGTCTTGGGAATTGGAGATACTATGAGAATTTTGGGAAATTAACTCAAAACCCACACAAAGTATTGATTTGTGACTGATATTTGATTTTGAGTTATTAAATGATTTTAATTCATATACCATGTATCTGCACATATATTAATTGTATAGAATCCACACGTATTTCCTATTGGGCTTTGCAGCTCATCCTATTATTATTTCAGATGATCAGGTGATGAATGAAGGTTCGCCAATGGCGGATGCCTAGTGGCATGATCTGAGGTTGGAATGTGAAGGTGGCATACTAACATAGTCATGGATGAGGATAGATGCACGTGCATTGCATAGAGACTATGTTATTTTGATGGATGGACATTTCTATTATTATTATTGTTATTACCATTATTACTTAATGAACCTTAAATAGTTTGAATTCAACCTATGTGCCAGGGATGTTGGCATTATTTTGGGACCATATATTATTATGGGCATGATGTGTGAGCATAACATTTCATATTAATTATTTGGGTATTATTGATGAGCTGGCACCATTATTATTAAAAATATTAAAAAAAAAAAAAAATACACGTGGATTTGACTAAGTCTTCCGCAACTTTTATACTCTGACTTATCCACGTGTACACCTTTTTACTTTGACTTTCATCCACGTGTCGACTCTCCGAGTCGGGGCGTGACATATTTTACCCTTTATTTATTTATTTTTCAAACATACAACTTTTCTTCTGATAATCATGCACAGACTCATTTAGGGTTTCGCAATTTCTTGGATCCAATATAAAATAAGAAATATTGCAGGTTCAATGTCCCATAAAATTTGGATTTTTCACTTCAGTTGTGGAATGTCTTCGTGTCCCTCTTTTATCATATGTCTTGATCTCACCATCACAACACTGTGTTGTGCTTTAAAAGTACAACAGTGAATTTGAACTCGACTTATATTATCATTGCATTTACCTATTTAAAGGCACCACCGATATTGTTGCGGCTGCAACCAGCACCATAAATCTAAGCTACAGAACACATGCATGCGTCATTTGGGGTCGACCAAACTTGAAACATTCGTTAAAAGTTGGGAAGAAACATAGTTTGGTCATTGTCCAAAAGTGAGGCCATTACTGCCCAACTTTGGTTCAATCTTTTTAGCCTAAGATCAAAATTTGACCGAGCGAAATATATAGAAGCCGTGGACTTGTTCAATGAGAAATTTTACGGACCGGCATGGTCCACATTTCACATTTGAATGATTCAATGTGGCGTTCCCTTACTACTGCAGATTATAAAATACATATTCTGCTTCTTTCACCAGAAAAACTCCGAATAAAAAAAAATAAAAATAAAAAGACTGTAATATATATATATATATATATTGGTTTTGTTTTTCTTTATTTATTTTTTTTTTTGGGGGGGGGGGGGGTGGTTACGGACAGGGAAACCCAAGCCCTTTTTGCTCGCCCAAGACCCACTATTTGCTTGATGTGTCGTAGAAAGGTGAGTTGCAATCGAAGGCATTCCATGAATGTGGAATGCATATGATGGGCCATGAGATAAGGGTTTTACAGTCCGTGGGACCTATTCAACATTCATTGTTTGAACCAATAGCCACGTCCAGAGAAGCATGTTCAGACCATTTTCTATGGGGACCCTTTCCTTCGGAGTTTGGAATATTAAATCCTAGCCTAAGCCATTGCAATTTAGTTTTGACCATTGCTTAGAGAGAGAAATTTCTGTGCACAATTGCTGGGGGATTACTCAACCTTTGAACACCCAGACAGGGCTTTGCAAATTTTTGTGTCCAATAAATATATGAGAGATATAAAGTAGGGTGTTCTACTAGCTACAAAAAGGATTCACTTGATCACTTCATTCCGTGAAACAAATCATACTTAATGCACACACTCTGTATATGCAGAGATCGATGTGCCAATGGTATTGAGGAAAAAGGAAAAATGTGAACGTGCCAATGTATATCTAGGTTATAGTTTTTATTTATTTCTTTTTAGTAGAGATATTCAAACCCTCGGCCAGATTAATTCCTTAAAGCATGGATATAAGAGTAAAACCACCATCTATTAATTCCATGTTGTGTAAGGGTGCAATGATAGAGGGCCAACTCAACGTACTCGACTTATTCATAATATATAGTCAATAAAGAATTGGGCAGCCCATCACCCCCAAAGTAACATATATATGATTGACCATAATCTTGCAATTGCTAATGTCAACAAAGTCGTGTAACAATACTGGCCTAGAGCCTAGAAGGGATAACTTGTAAAGTCATCACCACGATAAAAATGTGCAGTTTCCAATGGAGGGAAGCCATGACTCATGAGGCGTGTGACACTGGAGGATAACTTAGTAATTTAATCACCACAATAGAAAGCCATGCAATCATTTTTTATTGCAGATAATTTTCGATCGTGGTGATAGTGTTTCGTACAAGTTATACTTTAGGGTTACACGGCTTCGGTGACGTACCCCAGCAACAGCAAGGATTAATGAAACAGTGAGGACGGACTCAGCAATTTGTAGCTGTTGTTGTCCATCTACTAAGCTTTAGTTTTCTATATAGTCCGCTATGCTATTTGATATTGAGCATTTTAAAAGGAATTTAGGTTAGAATTCATTAGTTTAAACTTTAAATGATAAAAATTAGGTTGACTTTCGCATTATCTATCTACCAAGTGGGATATATCCACACACGTATATATATTATTTGAAGGTTATACACCATGCATGGGTGGAAACAAGTCAAGACATTCTCACTTGATAAAAGAGTTTTAAATATATATATATACACACACACACACATATACATGTACGTCGTCTTTCAGTTCAAGATCCCGGATAAGAATTTTGTCTGGATGCTTTTATTTCAAATTATAGGATTAGGATTACTTAAATCATTAATTTATGTATATCCCGATTCAACAGTTTCAAAAAGAAATCCAGATAAAATTCCATCCTAGAATCTTGGACTGCAAATTTTCTCTGTATATGTTTGTATGCATGTATATATATTTGCTCAATTATGGGCCATTGCCATTGTTGAACACTCTCACATGACAATCACGCTAGCGCAAAGTAATTATCACATACAGTCATGATAGACGTTTGGGCAAGCAAGTTGGAGCATAGAAAATCCGCCCTACACTGATTTGTGGCATGCAGCTTCCTGGTAGCGTAGCACACGTCAACATATAAACTTTCGTCCACATGGTACGTTCTGTCTTTCACGAATATAAGCCAAGTAGTTACAAGTCCTTATAAATGATGCCTCCACATGGCATGTTTCTCTGTCTTGAATTCACAACCAACGAATACCTAGGGCAATGTACGGCTAAGTTATCTTAAGGCATTTCCGATTTACCCAAAAAAAAAAAAAAAAATCACAATCAACGACGAACCACGATTTATGAATCTCACTGGAGTTTTCTGATGAGGAGAGAGAGAGAGAGAAAATTAAAGAGATCATTTTAATTATTTCCACCATAGTCACAGTCAAGATGATTTATTTATTTATTTGTTTAGTTATATTGAAGGAGAATTAACCTTTAAATCTAGCGAGAGACTGGAAGAGGATTTAGTGCTGAGCTTAAAAAGTTTAGTATGGTGCCGAACTTATTTCAGCCGTCCATCTTAATTTTGGACGGTTGAAATTGAAAAATGGGAAAGTTACCAAAATGCTCTTATAAGAATAACTTTTTCATCTTTTAATCTCAACGGTCTAATACCAAAATAGACAACTGAGATGAATTCGGTATCGTGCTAAATTTTCTAAGCTCAGCATTAAATCCAAGTCTAATGAGACCATCCAAACGCAACACACACGGATACCACTATAATGCCACAAGGGCTGGTGGTAAAATATGCATTTTGGTTATGTCATAAAAGATTGGGGATATATTCATCAAATTCATCCACCAAGTGATGTGAAATCTACTTCAATTCTTTGAAGTTAAAGGAGTTCATTTTCCTTTGAAACTTATAATTTGTTGGGGAAAAAAAAAAAGAAAGAAAATTTAAGCCAAGTACAGGAATAAGATTGAGGTAGATTCTGTCGATGAATTGTCACAAAAAGACAAAAAAAACCAAAAAAAGAACAAAACACCAAGGGCAGCAATAAAGAGCTGTCATTTTAAACAAGGACAACCAATGGGGAATTTGTAGGCAAACGTAGATTGAAATTAAAAATTTTGAAAAACAAATAAAAGATAGAACCAATAGTTGTTATAGGCCCACCAGAAAGAATTATTGTGGCATAAAAGTATACACCAAGATACCAACCACGCGCGGAAAAATTTTATGAACCAATAGTGGATATGTACTCTATATTTATATACGAGTATATGGCTTTCTTCGTTGTCCGTGCACGTCACATGATGACAGCTCAATATCTGTTTTACGTTAAAATTTTCTGGTTGGGCCAACAAAACCAATTATACGTTTTTCATCTCACGCTTTCAATTATTGGTATGAGGCCGAAAAGGGAGGAAAATGTTGAATTTAAATCTCATTACTCCGTATTTCTTTTATTTAATGGGTCTACTGGCATATATAGTACAAAATGTCACAGTTTTGATCAATAATGTAGTTCATTTCCCATTTTTTATTTTTTATTTTTTTCTAATATATATATATATATATATATATAGTTACGTTTTATCAGCACGTGTTGATATAAGTTATATCAGTATCTTACATTAGGGATTGTACCTTTTACATTGATCTAATGTACCTTATATCTCACTAATGTGTAAGGTACAACTCTTGATGCAAGTTTTGATATAAATTATATCAACACGTGCTTACCTAATCATCATCTTATATATATATATATATATACAGAGGCGATCCCATCAGCACGTGCTAATGTAAGTTACATCAGCACTATGCATTGGGGGTTGTACCCCTTGTATTGATTCAATTCCCCTCACATCTCACTAATGCACAAGATACAACTCCCAATGCAGGTTTTGATATAAGTTATATCAGCACGTGCTTACCTGATCATCATCCTATATATATATGTATGTATATCACCTTACACGTACTATAAGACAACTCCCCCTCATAACTTATTTTTCAATAAGAAGGGTCCATATCTAATTATCTAATAAGAAGAGGTCCCTCTTACAAAATAGGGAAGGATATCACCAGTTCACCACAACTCAAGCGCAGGGGTGGTTCACTTCCATTTCGACTTATATATGGTTGAGTTTATCTTGGTATATATGAGATTATCTATCAGACAATGACATCAATAAAGAGAATGCTTCATAACCTGCCACCTTGCAGCTTCCTAGGTGGTGAACCCCACATTCTTGGTAGTTGATGTGGATTCCACCTCCTAGTTAGGTGGTGGGTCATACGGCATGACCCGTACGAGGAGTTATGTGGCATGGTTTCATCAACAATATATTATTTATATTGAAGTGTACTTATCTCGTATGTGGAAAGATTCGGAGTAATCCCCATGGATAGAGAGAATAAATGTCATTTAATATATGATCTCATATGTTTTCATTTTATAATTCATCTAAGAATAAGATATTAATATCACATTGCTACCTGGATCAGCCTCACTAATTAATTTTGGTACGCCAGTTGACTTGATTGAGGCCATTGTAAACTTTTTTGTCTACCCGTCCGAATTACTGGGAGCAATATTCCACACGATTTGTTTACCAAAACCAATCCACAGCTTAAGCAAAATTATTCAAAATCTAAAATCATAGTTCAACATCTTCACACAGCCAATCCAGTCTACATTACTCTTAAATTGGGGTTAACTAAAAAATATCATTAATTTTTTTTTTCAAGTCAGTACTAGAATTGAATCAACATCATTGGTTCCATGGTGGGAAGAAATGTCTCGAAGATACTTGGTTTTTTCTTCTTCTTTTTTTTTTTTGAAACAAAAAAATAAAAATAAAAAAATGAGAGAGAGAGAGAGAGAGAGAAAGAAAAATATGCACTAGAAAACTTAATTATGGTGTAGCTAGAGGCATTAGGGGAACACAAAATTATCAATTAATTACCTAATTTGCTAGAAAGAAAATGTCACCTACACCAACTTTATGCACCAACGCAATGCAACCCATTTGCTAGATTAATATCCAAAGTAGACTTCCCTTCCTTTTGATTGGGTTCATGTTGTAGAGTCATCTATGCCGTCAATCATTTGAGTTGATGCAGATAGTGAATATGAAAAGTTGATGCATATAGCACTACTTTTTGTTAAAAACGAAGATCTCGAGGGCCAGTTGCCAACAAAACTTAACTGAGAGTAAAAACTTAAATATCGATATCGATAGATATATCGAGGGTCTAAAAACATAGATATATCAGATATATTAATGGATATATCGAAAATTTTAATATCGATTCAGAAATATAACGGATATTGTTAGTTAAACACGTATACTTCCATTGAAACTCTAGAACAATGATTAGACTCTAATTAACATTTTAAAATCAAAATATTGCAATTTAAATGTATATTAGACAAGTATGCATTATGTAGGGTATACAAATTATGTCACACTAAGCGAAAAAATGAATATTTTAACAAAGTAAATGAAAGTTATTATTTCATAACAATAATTTAAGCCATTAGTATAATTGAAATATTTATATAAATCAATACTAAAAGAGTAAAAGGTGATAATTTTGACACAATAATAAGAAAATGAATATATTGATATCGTCGATATATATCATCAATATAGTAAATATATTCGATATATCGACAATACCATGTGAAAGAAATAAGATATTATGGACATATCGAGATATATCGAGATTTTATCAATAATATCGAAAATATCGACAATATTGTAAAGATATTTTACGAAAAAAATATGTTAGTTAAATATCGTATCGAAGGATACGGATATATGAATATTTTGTGAATATATCGAAGATATTGTGGATATTTTAGTCCATGGCTGAGAGCCAGGAGAACTATACTACTTGGTCCATCTACATCTGCAAATCTACAATTCCCGTGACATATTTCTTATTTCATACATGAACCACAGCAGTATGGTAAGTTTAATTAACTGACAACCACTAGTTCACATGGAAGCTGTAATGACAGTTGGACTAAAAGTTTGGCGTTTTCATGGCTGCCCTTGTCACAAGAGGATTTCACATGATGAAGGTGGTGGGTATATGTGTGGTACTCCTTGTTTCTTAGACTTGCAAGCTAGTTGTTTTGGATAGAAGCAATCAAAAGTTCACGACCACATCACTCAATTTGGCAAACACTAGTTGGTGCACACGTGTAATTATTTTGATAAATCGGTTCCATTGTGGACGAATCTGAGAAAGAGCTTTTACAACATATATAGAAAGGTTTTATATTTGTTTTATTTTGTTAAAAGCTATTGGCAAAATTAATTTCCTATATTATGAGAGAAATTTTCTCCAAATTTTTAATCAAAATTTAAGTCCTATTAAATTAAAAACTCTACAAGAATAGTGAAAGTTTCTTATTATACTAGGATTCTTTATAATTAACAAATTTGAACGTTAGACTAGGATTTATCTATATATATATATATATATATATTATTATATTACCTATAAAAAGCTGAATGTGAGAAAAACTTTTGATCGATTAATATACCCTTATTTTAAATTTTAAATACACAACTACCCTTCTACATATATAAGAAATATAGGAATATAAAACGCATACATAAATAGGAATTTTAAGGAAACTATAATTCGTATAAATAAATGAAACTCAAAATTGATAAAACACATACACAAATAGGAATTCTAAAAAAACTATAATTCGTATAAATAAATAAAACCCAGAATCATAAGTAAACTCTATTTCATAATATATATCATTTCTCTATTAACAGCGGGATTCTAAATTCTATTTTCTCCATTAACAGTAGCTTCAACTTTCTTTCTACTTTTTCCATTAACGGCCACTTTTATCTTATCTGGTAAGTTTTGCTCTACAAATTATAATATATATAAATGTTACTGTTAGAGAATAAGTTTGATTTTTGTTAAATTTATAAGTTAGATGAATTTATAATCATAATAGGTATTTTGATTAAAGAAAGAAAAAGAGAAAACAAGTAAGAAAGAAAAATCATTCAAAATTGCAAATTATAATATAAATATGGTACTATTAGAGAATAAGTTTGATTTTTGTTGAATTTATAGGTTAGATGAATTCATAATCATAATAGGTACTGTGATTAAAAAAAGGAAAAAGAGAAAACAAATAAGAAAGAAAAATCATTCGAAACCACAAAATTCATAGTTGTGAGAAATTGTTCATTAAGTTGAAAAAAAAAAAGAGGTAAAAAAAAATTAAAAAAAATAAAATACATACCTCAAGAGTTCCTAACTGAAACCCTAAAAAGGACATACTCTGAATACCAAAAAGGGACCCAAAAAAAAAAAATCAGTGAAAAAAAAAAAAACTAAAATCTAACTTATTTTGGAATTGATTAATACACATGTGATATAAAAAAATTACATATCAACACGTGCAACACACGTGTGGACCAACTAGTCAATAAATAAGGCTTTTTATGATAAGGTCATTATTGTCTTTATAAATTTTATTAAAGGTAATAAAGAAAATTAAAAGTTTTTATAAGATACAGACTTTTATAGGTAGTATAGATATAGATATGTGTCGTATAAGCCCATTCTCAAGCCAATCCAATAGGCTATATACATGCAACCGAAACTCATCCTTCCCCAAATCTTAAACGCCCCAACTTCGGAAGAGTGCACATTATTGACTTTTAACCCAAAACTATATAAAAGACCAAATAAAGCAGGACCTGCCGGATTTTTAGCACTTCTTGATTAAAAATAATAAAATGAAAATTTCTGTAGGTGTTTATGAACACTAGGGATTGGACTAAGATTAAGTTCATTCCACTCATTATTTTCTCAATTAAACACAAACCAACAATTCAATTGCAGCATGTCCCACTCTTGCAGAGGTCTCCATTTTAACTTCACATGAGTGCATGTATATGTGTGTGTGTTTTTTCTTTTCCTTTTTCTTTTTGTTTGGTGGAAAAGAAAGGATTACAAATTGATTTGAATTTCAATAGCTTCAAATTTTCATATAAGAAAGATTTAAAATCCAGCCATTAACTTCATGTTTAGATTAATGAATTTTGATTTCTCTCAAATAGACATCTTTTATGTCACCTAATAACAATGATCTAAATTTAACTTATTGAATGATATGAGATTTAAGCTTACCAATAAACATTAATATTTATTAGTTAATATATAAGCCTCTTTCACTGTGACCCATTTTCTAATCCTAAACAAAATAGGCCACCGTTTCATAACATCTGTGAGCACCACATCTGGACCCGTTACGGAAGTCTCGTCCCTTTATATAGTGTGGGCACCACATCTGTGACGCTTTTCGGGGCAGTGCCATCTTCCTTTTTCACCTTTAAGTTGGAATGCCATCTGTTGATCCCTTAGTGGATAACTGGATATACCGGCCATCAAAGGGGCCCTCCCAGAAGCATACTCGTATCGTTTGTTTTCGCAATACAATGTTATTACTCCATTGGCCCCTTTGCCTTCAATTCTCATAGTCCTCCCTACACTGTATCCGAAAAAAACTCGTTCGGAACGTTGAAAAACCTAAACAACGACTCTATTTACTTCCACGCAACAAAGAAGGGACACGTGGATGGTCACTATTATCTGACATCACACTTCACAATAAGAATTCTAGTCAGGGGTAAAAGACGTGTCATGCATCAAATTTACCTCTTCACCCCGAAATCATCTCTCCTGCACTGTACAATGCTCCGTATATAGAGTCTCACGCTTTTGCAAACTCGATCTCATACCAGCTCACAAAAAAAAAAAAAAAACAGAACCCCACAATTCGTTGTTATCTTCTCTACCTATATCTTCTCTCTCTAAAACCCTGCCTCTCTCTCTAAATTCTTTCTCTCCCTTTAAAGCATCACCTTGCCCAACAAAGCTTCTCTGGTGCTTCAACACCCTTCCAAGGTATAGAATTGGATAAATATATATATATATATATGTCGAATATTTGTTCATAGTTTTGATGCGAACGAGGAAAGTTTGTGAGGAGGAGGAAGAAATTCGAAAGTGAGCGATGCCGGAAATAGAGAATGATTCCGGCAATATTACGCCGGCTAATGGCGAGGTTGCACCAGAGATTACCCTCTTTGGGAAGTATGAGCTCGGGAAGTTGCTCGGAGTTGGAGCCTTCGCGAAGGTGTACCACGCCAGGAACGTCCGTACAGGACAGAGCGTGGCAATCAAGGCGGTGAGCAAGCAGAAAGTTTTGAAAGGAGGCTTGACGTCACACGTGAAGAGGGAGATTTCTATCATGCGCCGGTTGTGCCACCCTCACATCGTCAAGCTCTTCGAGGTTTTGGCGACGAAGACGAAGATCTATTTCGTGATGGAGTTCGCCAAAGGAGGGGAATTGTTCGCCAAGGTAGCCAAGGGAAGGTTCAGCGAGGATCTCAGCCGTCGGTATTTCCAGCAGCTGATTTCTGCCGTCGGATACTGCCATTCCCGTGGAGTCTTTCATCGGGATTTGAAGCCGGAGAATCTCCTCCTCGACGAGAACTGGGACCTGAAAGTTTCGGATTTCGGACTCAGCGCCGTGACGGAGCAGATCCGGCCTGACGGATTGTTACACACGCTATGCGGAACGCCGGCTTACGTGGCGCCGGAGATTCTGGCCAAGAAAGGCTACGATGGTGCGAAGATTGATATATGGTCATGCGGCATCATACTGTACGTACTGAACGCAGGTTACCTTCCCTTCAATGATCCGAACCTGATGGTAATGTACCGGAAAATCTACAAAGGCGAGTTCCGGTGTCCGAAATGGACGTCGCCTGATCTCCGACGATTCCTGTCTCGGCTTCTCGACACGAATCCCGAGACGAGGATTACCGTGGATGAAATCATCCATGACCCTTGGTTCAGCAAAGGGTACAAAGAAATAAAATTCCACTTGGAGGATTTTGATTTGAAGGACCACGAAGGGGACGACGACGGGGCGAAGTTGTTGAACGCTTTCGATATCATCTCGTTCTCGTCCGGTTTCGATTTGTCCAGTTTGTTCAATGAGTCCGGTAGTTCAGTCCGAGGTGAACGGTTTGTATCGGCCGAGACACCGGAGAGAATAATGGAAAAAGTGGAGGAGGTGGCGAAAAGAGGAGAACGTGACAATGATGAGAAAGAGAGATTGGGGAGCGAAGTTGGAGGGACAGGATGGTAATTTCGTCGGGGTAATAGAAATTTACCGGTTAACGGATGACCTTGTTGTGGTTGAGGTTAGGAAGAGAGAGTGGAATGTTGGACCTACCCAAGAATTCTGGAAAGATAAGCTTAGGCCACAGCTCAGTGCTCTGATTTATCAACCGGAAGGGCCCGTCTCCGGTGTTTAAGAGTGCCTTGCCCTGGTCACATTTCCTGATGTGGTACTCTTAAAAAGAAAACGAAAGCAATATCATAAGATGTCCGTGATTGCATTCATAATTATTAATTATTGAAAACGCAGCCCGGTCGTGTTGAGTAAGATCGTAAGTTGCGTGTTTATTTGTTCTGTCATTATTAAATTTTTTGTATTTATTTTTATTTTAGTAATGACAAATCAATATGGTAGTCGTACTGTAAAGAAAAAACATTGGATAAAAAGGCAAAAAACAAGATGGAAGTTTCAACAATATCCGGGTTTCATGTATTTAGTTTTAGCTCGGATTTTACTGTGATATATGTATTTCTATGTCGTCTGTACATATTCTCTCTCTCTCTCTCTCTCTCTCTCTTTTCTAAATGTCCGATCTATGTTCATATTATTATTAGACTAATTCTCGAAACTTTTCCTTGCAAGATCTTGGCACATAAAGTTCACAAACTTATTTTTCAATAGTAATGAATTGTACTAAAAGTGAGAAATAGTAAACATCTTTTAGAAGTGAAAAACGAGTGTTGCATGTTTTAATGCGGAGTTACGAAGTTGTTAGTTTGTTTGGCACTACCCTCTTTTGTTTTTTTCTTTCTTTCTTTCTTTATTTCTCCTTCTTTTCTACTAAGTATTTAATAAGGCTTGTTGAAGTTTGTGATTGTGGACCCAATTGATCAAATTCTACTTCATTAGGGAAAAAAAAGGAGAAGTGGCATCAAAAACAGATAAATTTGAAGC
Organism: Liquidambar formosana; assembly: GCA_039720395.1. Classification (NCBI taxonomy): domain Eukaryota; kingdom Viridiplantae; phylum Streptophyta; class Magnoliopsida; order Saxifragales; family Altingiaceae; genus Liquidambar; species Liquidambar formosana. Next base: position 49,203,941 of record CM077821.1, on the reverse strand, counting down.
AAACCACTTACGTCCAATTTCAACCATATGGAATTTGGGGAATCAATGCATTTTTGTCTAGAAGAAGAAGTTTGTTTAGACACGTTCCTTTCCACGTTCAAGCCTCCTAGTTATCATCTCTAGAGGCTACAAGAGGATTGATATAAACAATTATTACTGGTAATCTAGAAGTGCAAAGTAACTTCTGAATAAATTATTAGGCGAGGAGTTCTTTTTATATTTTTACTTTTCCCTTCCATAATAAGACAATCCTATGTGATGTATATTATGTTTGCTTTATTGGTAAAGTGCAGGTCATTATCATGTGACCCCCACCCACTTTATTGTTGGTAAAAATTATGGTGTAGATTGAAGTGAGGACAAAAGAGGGGTCCTCGAATGGACTAGTAACCCCGAGACAAAAGGCCATTCTCATCCATTCCTTAAATTGCCACATAATTCCTCTTTTTCTTTCTTTTTTTTCTTTTTTTCTTTTTTTTTTTCAATAGACATTATTTCTACTCTCATGAAAACTTTATGTACTGTTCAAACGAGTGAGCAAAAAAGATGCGAAAATTAAGCTTTTATAGAAGTGCACATGCTTGTTATATATATATATATTTTTTAATAGGATATTAATCCATATTAAACATCATTACCATTACTTCCATGAGGGGATAAGAACGGAACTCATATGTGGGGGACTCACATCCATCTCCAAGTATGATAGGAGACTACAGTGGGACAGTCAGGCCTTAGTTGAGTAAAAAATTACTCTTTCAATCCATTTGTTTGATTACCTTTAACCAAGCACACATATTAATGAAGGGTATTCATTGCATTGCTATGTCGTCAGTTTTAACTTCAATTTTTCAATTTCACCCTCCAAAAAACTTTTCGAGATTTAAAAGAATATAATTTAAATATAGTGAAAGCTATTTTGTTAAATGGAAGAATGATTTGGGCTTGAACAGATTTTATAGATTAAGTTTAGATGGGGTAAAGGCTAAAGTCTAAAAGCTTTTGGGTTCTTGTCCTTTCTTTACCCTAGGCTAAAGCTAAAAACCCATATCATATTACATGTAAAAAACTTTTTTGGCCTAAACTCAACCCATTATCGAAGTTCAAAATACCGTTATGTCGTTAAGGAAAAAATAATGAACAAATGAAAACATTTTATAGGACCCAATTATACTTAGAGGTCTGAGCAAAATAATAAGTGTTTGTGACTAATATATATACTGAGAGAGAGAATAAAAAAAAAAATTAGGTGAAGATGTACGAATCGGGCCACTTCTTTTCCAATTCAATAATAGAAATTTAATCCTATTGTTAATTTGTTATACTCTCAGTGGGAAATAAATTTATGCTTTAAAAACGAACAAATGGGAACATTTAGTGCTGGGGCATTTCAGATTGCCCATAATATAATACTAGTAATAATAATAATATCTAAAAAGACAAACCCGCTTAAATTAATAATGTCAAACTGGGTTTTGGCAAAGCTGTTGCTTAGTCTCAGAGTGTTTTTCTATTCTGTTTTCCTTTTTACTTGTATGTTTTTTTTTCTATTGTTAATTTTATTTTTATCGCTTCTATTGCACTCCTTTATGGGTGGTCTATAGATGTAACAAAGGCTTTAGTCGCTCTAGTTGAAGACTGACAAATATGTAAAAGGCTCCAAAATTAAGTTAAGGACAATTTTTATTTTTTCAAAAAAATTTACTCCATATGTGTTGGCTTCTCTTCCTAAATTAAAGGTTGGGAGACTTTTGGTCAAGAATTTTAACTTTTAATTTTTTTGGAATTAAAATTACGCTACAAGGAAGTCCATTGGGTCAGGAATTTTAATATTTTTTTAGAATTAAAATTAAGATACAAGGAAGGCCAGGTTGAATGATGAAGGAATTCAAAAAGGACTATTTAGACTAGTATTTGCAATTTGATACTTTTTTTGTATATTAAAAAAAAAATAAAAAAAAATTTCGGACCAAGGGGGGGAAAAAAAATCTTATTCATTCCTAAAAACACACCCAATAACAACCTATGCATTTTGGAATTAAAAGGAATGGATCTGTTTGGAAGACATAAAGACATGATGACCTGAACATAAATCTAACAATATATATATATATATATATTTTCACCTTGCCAAACATGCGCATCCCAAGCCTATTTCTTATCAAGGTTCAAACCTAAACTAATCCCACAAGATGAATTATCCACTCACAAGCTCACACAATTAATAGCAAGGAGGTAAATATATAGTTAAACTTGAGACCTCCGGTTCCTAAGTGGTGAATTTTTTCCATCTATGCTATGGTCGTATGCATGATGAGTTGATTTCACCGTTATTTAGTCTCCTTTTTATCATAGGGCGTTTGAATTCTGTGGAAAAAAATAATGGATAGACACAAAATTTCATATAACTAAAAGTGCATTAAAAATGTGAACCCAATTCGATCCACTAGCTTCCCAAAATTCCCAAACAGGCCATTGGTGTGGTTTAGTTATCTCGGAACAGTCACTGAATCACCCCTCAAGGACTAGATGATAATGGATTATGACTGGACCAACACTAGCGTAGAGTGCACGTAGAAGACTTATCATCTCGTAATCCTTTTTCTTAATCCTAATTATGAGTGGACCTTTTAGTTCCACGGTGGTCAAATAGCCTCCATCCAAACAGTCGAATTGAATCGATACACACCTTGTTGATTGCCACAGATTGATGGTGATTCTGGCCTTCTTCTTCAGCAATGATTGTACCCTCTTGGCCTCTCTTCCAAGTACGTACGCGCGTTAGGTTCTATACGCTGCGTTTGTTTTCTGTAACGCTTCGTTCTCAGCTTTCAGCCCATGATTGAGAAAACAGTGATCATAACAGTACTGTTTCCCTCGACTTAAGACAACATATAAGTTAATGATTTGACACAAGTTACTAATAATTGAGCCAAAGCCTTTCACTTATCTGGAAGAACAATTCTTAATTTTGTGGGGGTCCAGCTTCCTAACTTTATGTGGGGCGCATGTGAACTTTTATTGGGTTGTTGCAGGTTGATAAATAGCCACCATTCCCAGACTCCATCTTGAAAGTTCACATCAAAGTTTTGCTGTCACGTTCGTCCAACTACATGTTAGGTAAGGGTTTAGTGTACTCATCAACGGAGCACATGACAGCCTAATTGGCTTCTCTGTTTAGACACAAGGGGTGTGGGCCAATCTTTTTCCATTATAATTCAGGTTTATGGGCCAATCCCTCGTAGTCTAGATGTCATTCAATGTCGTAATGGGCTCATAATGTGAAGAAATTTGCGACCCATTTAGTAAAACCAGACCCACTTCACATTGTTGACATGTTGTAATGGGACTCGTATCTAGCATAGACAATTAGACATGTTTACTAGGAAAGGCCAATAGTTCAATCATTCCATTAAGAAAAATGCTTTAAAAAACTTAATTTTTCTCGCCTAAATTTGTCTACCCACTCGTGTAATTTTGGTTCGGTTTGCAAAATGTCACTTCATTCACCTTCTATCATCCGCCATGTGTGTCAAAAATCGATAGGTGAAAGCTATCATGTTAAGCCCAAGAAAAACTATCACATATAGATGGATGAGAGAATATGGATGAAATACATAGGTGAAATAGCAATGCTCTTTAGGTTTATGTGGCAACTGACGGAGCTAATAGTTAGTTTACTCATGAAATTTTTTATTGGTTGGCATGAATGCTGTACGGGGTAAAATCTTTCTCCCCGAACTACGTGTTGATGATGGAGCTTGTTCCCTCACCTGGACCTGCAATCACAAGCTTGGAAAATGGGTCAGAGGGTAGGCCAAGGTGGGTTTTGGCCGTGCCCTCTCCGAAGCTTAAGTCAGAAAGCTGCACTGTGGAGAATGAGGCAAGGAAGAAGATGAATCTCAGAGAATTAGGGTACTGTAGCTTACCAAATTAGGCTGTATCGTATTCTTTTTATACCCACCTGTACGGACTGACCATGTGAGGTCAGATAACTGCTTGGGTTAGGTCAGATCTGACCATGGTTTACCCATAACCGTCTGACCATAGTTTAGTGACCATGGTTGGCCAGGGAATCGTGGTTTCTTGTAACCGCTGTGTCAGGAATTACAGCTACTAGGACAGTTTTGGACTGTAGTAGGATTTGGAGTGTAGTATGAGTCATAAGACAGGTGTCCCGAGGTGAAAGCCAGGAACCGAGTTGGGAGATCACGTGCCTTGCAGCGGGTCCTACTGTGCAGGCCTCCCACGTGTCAAGTGAAGTGATTTAACTTCTTACCCCGAGCTGGATCTTCGGAGGTGAATCACGTGCGTTGTGGTTGACCTGGTTGAGCAATCTTCGCCACGTGTCAGCGTTTCAGACTTGAGCCCTCCATCCCGAGTTGAGACCTCAGTTCAGATATATTTCCACACAATTTGCCCCAAATTATGACATTCCCGAGCTGGGACTTGTCATAATTTTATTTTGCTAAGTGTTTTTCCCTGTGCCCCTATGCCGTTTGGCATTCTAGGGCTTACCTGGCAAAGAGGCGGTTAGGCCTTTCCGTATTCCAAGGCGCTGACGTCATGTGCCTTGGGACCGTACGATCTGCATTTAATGCGCCAGAAGTATTATGTCTTTGGAGGGAAGCAAATTACTGCTCATTTTATCTTCTGCACTCTCTCTCTACTTTCTGCCTTTGCTCTCTGCATCCTGTTCTCCGTTTTCTCTCTCTACTTTCTTTGCTCCTGCCTTCTGTTTTTTCCAGGAAAGTACCGTATTTTCCACCGGAATCCACTGTCTACGCCGTTCGCTTGTGGGAGAAGATCCGTTCCTCTCTTCTTTGTTGCCCTTGCGAATCGTTTCTCCGGCGCTGTTCTCTGTTGGTGTTCCTCTTGCTCGCTTCCACCGTTCAAGAGCGACTTTTGAAGTTTTCAGCGCCGTGCCGTACAGTTTCTCCGGCGAAGCAGCTTTTTTGACCACCGCTTAATCTTCTGAGAAGGTATAACTGGTTTTTGTTCTTTGTTCTTCAATTTGTTCGGTGTATTTTTCTCTTTGCGGTTGCTGGAGGTGTTCTTGGGGTTTGCTTCGTAATCCTAGGGTTTCCCTCTGGTTTTTGGGGCAAATCACCAAGATACTGATTTTCCCGCCTTTTAGGGTTTGAAAAACTCCATCTCGGGGTAAACTTGAGAAAAAAGTTTTGGTGCCCTTTTTAGTCTTTTCCCAACTCCGAGCTGAGTGCTCCCCGAGCTGACACTTAGAAAAATTTTAGGGTCTGTCAAGGCAGGGGTAACATACCTGTTAGAACCTGATCATGGAGTTTTAGGTCGGGACATATTGTCATGGGTTGAGTTATCCTTGGATTTAACCTTCCCCTTTCGTCTTGGCAGATGTCTTCTTTTTATGATATTAGGGGGAACCCTGCAAAGATAGCAGAGTTCAATGCTTTATACGGCTTTGAAGACGGGAAGTTTAGCTTCCGCTTTGCTGAGCCCGGGGAGGACGTCTTTAGGTCAGACGCCAAGGGTGGCCTCCCCGTTCCTATTGCTGCTTTCATGGAGGGTGGAGTTCGTGTCCCCTTCCCAGACCTTCTCAACGACTTCCTCCTCTACTGTGGAATAGTCCCAACCCAACTAGGGCTGAACTCCTTTAGGATCATCATGGGGGTTCATGTCCTTAACCAGCTTCTAGGGACTTCTGTCGGGGTGCGTGAGATCCTTCACCATTACAAAATCTGCGCCCTTAAAAATAAGCCCGACGTTTACCTCTCCCTCAAGCGCAGAATGAAACCCTTTGTCACTCACATCCCAGACTCCAACCCGGGAGCTCATGACATTGTGGTCTTCGTTTATGGGCCTGTAGATGGGACTCTTCCCCCTGATCCTCCCATCATTCCCCGAGAGAGAGGCTCTAGCTGTAAGAAATCAACGACGTCATTTAGCTTCTTTCTGTTTTATCTGACTTCGAGTTGAATCTTGGATTTAATATTGGTACTCATGTCTCGTTTCTTTCTAGCAGCTCCTCACGCCAACGAGCCCGCGGACAAGCTGAACAAGGAGGATATCCAAAGATTGCTTGGATATCAAGTCAGCCAGCGCTGCCGTGCGGCGGAGACCTTGCTCAACTACCACGCGCGGTACCAGACTTGGGGGAAGGCGAGTTACCCCCATTGGGAGCAGCCTGACGACGAGCTGACCCGTGTGGTGGAAGAGGACCTTGAGAGAGGAGAGCAAGAGGAAGAGGAGGAAGAAGGGATCCGCCTCCGACCTGAAGGGGAGGGAGCTGAGGAGATTAGGCCCTCCGAAAAGACGGCTCGCCGCGCCCCCTTCGTCATTGAGAGCTCCAGCTCTGAGGAGACTGTCTCCCAAGCCATGGAGAGGAGAGGCTCCCGTCCCCCCCCCCGCCAAGAGACAGAGAACAGACTCCAGCAGCCAGAGGACCCAGAAAGACTCTGGGATGAATTTGAGGGCTCTGGTTGCTGAGAGAAGGGCGGCGGAGAAAGAGGCCCAGGAAAAGAAGGCTGCTGAGCAAAATCAGCAGCAGCAGAATCAGCAGCCGCAGCAACAGCGGCAGAATCAGCAGCCGCAGCAGCAACAGCGTCAACAGCTGCAGAAGACTAACAAGGCTGCTGCTGTTGTTGCTCCTGGGTCAGGTCGGGACGCTGGGAAAAAGCCCACTGACCCCAACAGCGGAAAGCTCATGTCCCACGCCATGAGGGGGCAGGACGTGGGCAGGCCCCAAGCGCCCGAGGCTACCGGGAAGGGGAAGGCTCCTCTGGTTCCCCCTACGAAGCCCCGGAAGCCCTCCACAGTCCCTGAACAGCAACCCGTTGTGCAAGGGCCTGGACAGGGGGGTTCCAATGCCTCGGGGGCCGGAGATGGGAGCGCCCCTGCCCGTGCTGATGTGATAGCAAAATTCCCCGAGGTAAACCTTGACTTCTTTCTGTGCTTTTTATCCGGAAGTCTATTATGAACTCTGACTGACTTTATGTCTCTGTTCGCGTGTGCAGTTCCCCGTACCCACAGATAGGGGTGTTACCAGCTCTTTCTCTGCGGAGTACAACTTCAGGCAGCTGGGGAATCCCATGAGGCTGCCGGTGGACATGGAGCATTTCAGGAAGAGGACCGCCCTCGACAACCTCCGCTTCGGGTTTACCAGCCTTTACCGAGTAAGCTCCGTTCTTTTGTGGTTTCCGTTACTTGTTGTCCCACCTTATTTTTGACTTGATGATGTCTGCATAGGGCTGCCAACAAATCCTGCTGGCGGGAGATCGACTTGAAGAGGAAGACAACAAATTGCAGGTCGAGCTCGCCAAAGTCCGGAGTGAGTACGATCAGAAGCTAGGGGAAGCTGAGGCCAACTGTGCTGCGGCTATATCTCAAGTTCAGAAAGTAAAGTCTGAATGCGAGACTCTTAAGTCTACAGCCGAGAGTGCCATCAGCAAGCTCGAGCTCACGAGGAAGGACTACGCAGACTTGGAGGCTGAGCTGAGGAAGGCAAAGGATGCCCAGGATGGGTTGGCCTGGGAGAAGCGCGAGCTGGCGAGTAAGGTCCGGGCCCTTGAGGCTGAGGTAGAGAGGGAGAAGGCCTCCGCGAAGAAGGCCGTGACTGAGGAGAGGGAGAGCGTGACGGCTTCCCTCGTTGGGCAGATGACCACCGAGCTCGAGGTCACCTACAGATTTGCGTGGGAGACCTTGGTCGAGTTGGCATCTGCCCAATTTCCTGGCATTGCCGATATTCCCTTTGAAAGGAGGGATATTCCCCCGGATTACGATCCCGAGGGAGGTGATGTCGGGGAAGCTGAGATGGAGGTTGCTGGCGGCGATGAGGCCGGGGAGAACAATCCCGAGGTCACGTCTCTGCCTAATGCCACCATTGAAGCCGAGGGGACTGTTGACGTCCCCGATGACACTTCAGTCGCTGCCAACGGGGACCCACCCGTAAATGCAACGGAAAGCACCTCGAAGGCTATCCCTGATCTTCCTCAGACTCCCGTGGTTCCGCCTGTCTCTACTGATCCCGTTGCGGCTCCCGAGGTCATTGCTCCAGCTGCCGGGAACTCGGGGGAGAATGTAGCTACTTAGGTTTTTTCCTTTGTTTTTTCTTTTTCATTTCTTCTGGCTGAATGCCCCAACTTGTACAGAACATTGTAATACTCCTTCTATTGGAATGAAATACAGAATTTTTCTCTCTAGTGTGCATGTGTCTTTTATTTTCGTACTGGTTGTATGTTTGAATGTACTATCGGGATAAGATACCTTGTTGCTAGGTGAGAATTCGTCGTGAACCCATTCTTAGGTTCGGTGTGCTCAAGCCATTTATTAGGTGAGACTTGTGCCCATTCTTAGGCGATTTTGCTTGGACCCGTTCTTGGGCAAGACTTTGTTGTGAACCCATTCTTAGGTTCGGTGTGCTCAAGCCATTTATTAGGTGAGACTTGTGCCCATTCTTAGGCAATTTTGCTTGGACCCGTTCTTGGGCAAGACTTTGTTGTGAACCCATTCTTAGGTTCGGTGTGCTCAAGCCATTTATTAGGTGAGACTTGTGCCCATTCTTAGGCAGTTTTTGACTTCGACCCGTTGTTGGGGAAAATGCCTTTAGCTCAACTAATAAACAAGCGATGACGTTCTTGAATAATCTCTGAACTTGTATTGAATAATCATTGAATGTAATTACAACTTTGGCTATCGGTAAAACAATCTTAGGTTAGCTATGTTAACTGATCTTGGGAGCTCTTGTCCGGTCTCCAAGCTCTTCAATTTGTAAGAACCTGTACCCCCGACGTGGATGACCTCGTAAGGACCTTCCCATGTTGCCCCGAGCTTCCCGTCTGCAGGATTTCTGGTTCCAGCGTTGACTTGTCTGAGTACCAACTCTCCGACATTGAACTCCCTTGATTTTATTCTTCGGTTGTAATATTTTTTCAGCTCTTGTTGGTAAGATGCCATTTTAATTCGAGCCCTTTCCCTTCTTTCTTCTGCTAAATCCAGATCTTGAGACAGAGTTTGATCATTCGTTGCCGCGTCATAAGATTCGGTTCTGAGACCTGGTAGACCCATCTCTATTGGTATAACTGCTTCCATGCCATAGGTCATAGAAAACGGAGTTTCTCCAGTGGACCTCCGCGGGGTAGTTCGATATGCCCATAGTACAGAATGCAGCTCGTCGGGCCAAGACCCTTTCACGTTGTCTAGCCTCCTTTTTATCCCCGCGACTATAATCTTGTTGGTTGCCTCTGCCTGACCATTGCACTGCGGGTAACTCGGATTAGAATACCACCACTGAATTCCCTGTTCTGAACTGAATTCCCGAGTTCTCTTACTGTCGAACTGAGTCCCATTATCCGATACGAAGGCTCTCGGGATCCCGAAGCGAGTGATAATATTTTCCCAAAGGAACTTGATAATATCAGAATCTTTAATTGAAGCAAGCGCGATAGCCTCTACCCATTTGGTAAAATAATCAGTTGCAATGAACAAATACTTCCTGTTCCCCGAGGCTGTGGGCAGTGAACCCACGAGATCTAACCCCCACTGCGCGAAAGGCCATGGACTGGATATGGGATGCAGCTCCTGAGCAGGTTGGTGTATCCTGTCAGCAAACATCTGGCACTTCGGGCACTTCCTGACATACCTGATAGCATCTTTCTGCATGTATGGCCACCAGTAGCCCTGAGTGTTTGCCCTATGGGCTAATGATCTTCCTCCTGCATGACCTCCGCATGATCCCTCGTGGAGTTCAGCCAGCAGGTCTAGCACTTGGTCTGGATGTACGCACCTCAAGTATGGTCCCGTGTAGGATCTTTTGTAGAGAGAACCTGACGGAGATAACCAAAAACGAGCTGACTTGGCGCGAATTCGGTGACCCTGATTGCGATCCTCGGGTAATTCATCTCTCTGTAGATAGGCAACTATCTCGTCCATCCAGCTCGGTATCGGGGGCTGAATGTCCGAGATGAGCTCTTCTGTCCCAATGCTGGGTTCTTGCAAGATTTCGACATTTATGGTTCGGGGGGTGTCTGTTTCCAATGCTGCAGCCAGGGCAGCCAACCCATCTGCATGTCTGTTTTGATCCCTGACAAAGCGTTTGAACTCCACACTGGTGAATTTCGCAGCTAATTCCCATACCTTGTGCATGTACGCAGCCATCCTTTCATCTTTGGCTTCATATTCTTTGTTCAGCTGGTTAACCACTAGCCTGGAGTCACTGTATACTGTCAGCTCTTTCACCCCTATTGCTTGGGCCATCCCTAGTCCTGCCACCACTGCCTCATACTCTGCTTCATTGTTTGAGGCTGGGAACATAAGCCTCACTGCTTGCTCGATGATTTCTCCTTCAGGATCTGTCAGTACAATTCGTTTTTCTAAATGAGCAACTAACTTTTGATAAGCCTCTTGGCATTCTGTGTTCCATCCCGAGTTAGTGCTCTTCTTCAGCATCTGAAAGAATGGGTGGCATTTATCTGACGACCTTGAGATAAATCTACTGAGTGCCGCCACCATCCCGTTCAACTGTTGAACATCCCTGACTGTTGTTGGAGTGCGTAGGGTTCTTATCGCCTCAATTTTACTCGGATTTGCTTCGATCCCCCTTCTTGAGACTAAGTGACCCAGGAATTTTCCCGAGCCTATCCCAAATGAGCTTTTCTTCGCATTCAACTTCATCCCATACTCCCTGAGTCGGGCAAAAGCCTCAGTTAAGTCTGCCAGGTGATCTTTCTCTGAGCTGCTCTTAACAATAGTGTCATCAACGTACGCCTCAAGGTTTTTGCCAATCAGTCCTTCAAACATCCTGCTAACAAGACGTTGGTAGGTGGCCCCTGCATTCTTTAACCCGAACGGCATCACCTTGTAGCAGTACGTTCCTCTAGGAGCAATGAACCCCGTTTTGTCTTGGTCGTGTTCTGCCATAGGAATCTGATGGTAACCCGAGTAGGCATCAAATATACTCAGTCTCTCATACCCCGAGATAGAGTCTATAAGTTGGTCAATCTTAGGCAAGGGGAAACTGTCCTTTGGGCATGCCTTATTGAGGTCTGTGAAATCGATACAGACTCGCCAGTCCCCTGTCTTCTTTCTTACACATACGGGATTGGCCAACCAACTCGGGTACTTTACTTCTCTGATGAACCCTGCTTTCAGAAGCTTATCAACCTCGGCAGAAATTGTTTCGGCTCTATCATCTGATAATCTTCGTTGCTTCTGAACCACCGGCTTGTAATTCGGGTTAACTTGCAACTCATGAGTAATAATTCTGGGATCAATTCCTGGCATTTCATGGGATGACCAAGCAAATACATCAATGTTATTCTTCAAGAATTCAAACAGCTCTGCTGCGTCGGAGTCACTCAATGACTTTCCTATCCAGAAAAACCTCTCTGGATCATCAGGATTGATTATCTTTTTAACTAACTCCTCCCCTGTTCTGTCTGCGGGTTCCAGAGCTGTTTCCTCTACTCCGGGCCGTTCTCCCTTTCGTTGCTACAAGGGGACCTCATCAATCTTAGCTTTTTTCTTCTGCTCAGGCTCTTGCCTCGGGGCTTTGAGTTTGCCAGTTCCCGAGCTGGGAAGGCGTGGGACCTTGGACTTCAGTTTGTCCTCGGAAGGCGCTGAGTGGCCTGCATACTCTGCCAGAAAACACTCCCTGGCCGCTGCCTGGTTTCCCTTTATCTCCATGATTCCCTCTGGGCTCGGGAACCTGATGGATTGGTGGTAGGAGGATGGGACAGCTTTTATGGCATGAATCCAGGGTCGCCCGAGTATAACATTGTAAGCTGACCTCTCCTGGATCACCACAAACGTTTCCATGGATTGCACTGGCCCTGCCCGAACTGGGAGCGTTATCTGCCCCAATGGGAAAGTCATGTTGCCATTAAAAGCTTTCAAGCTGACGTGGCAGGGCTTCAGGTCGGAGTCCCTAAGCCCGAGTTGACTGAACAACTTCTGGAACATGACGTTCACAGATGCTCCGTTATCCACATAGACTTTGCCCACGTCGTAGTTCCCTATGAGCATGCGGACAACTAGAGCATCGTTGTGCGGGCAGCGCACCGTCCCATCAGTCTCGGCGTCCCCGAAGAAAAGCAGTTTCTCACCATTTTCTCCATCACTCTGAGGTAGTAGTACCGGCTCATCCCCAATATCACTGACTTCAGCATCTTGACAGGCCATCCTATATTGCGCCCTAAGCTGGCTGGTTGACAGGGCTGTTTCCTCATATCCTCCGGTGATCATGTCTATCCTCCCGAGGATCTTTGGTTGAGTGGATTGAGGAGCCCTGTTCTCGGGTTTTCTCTGTTCGGATGGCTGTCCTTTGTCCTTTCGGACTATAAATTCATCGAGCTTTCCTTCCTTGGCCCAAGCCTCGAGATTGTACTTCAGAACCTTACAGTCCTCAGTTCTGTGGTCATGATCCTTGTGGTAACTGCAAAACAGCTTCTTATTTCTCTTCTCGGGCTCTGCGAACATAGGTCGAGGTTTTTGGAAGAAATCCTTGTTCTCCAGTGCCTTCATTAACTTGTAGATGGGGAGAGTAAATACGGTGAAGATGGCCTGGTTCGGATTGGTGGGTGGCCTGGATTTCTCTCCTCGGGGGTTGTCTCTTTGTGGCCTAGAGTCCTTCTTCTTGTCATCTTTTTCGCTAGCTTTGGCAGACTGTGGGGTGTAAAAATCATCCAACTTGGAATAATTAGCTACAGTGGAGAGTAGCTTGGCTAAGTTTCTGGGGGGATTGACGGTGAGTTCCTTAAACAGAGGTGATGGCTTCCTCAACCCGAGACGAAACAGATCCATTGCATTCTTCTCGATGGGCTCGTCGATCTCATTGTAGACCTCCCAGAACCTCTGAGAGTACTCCCGAAGTCCTTCCCCATCCTTCTGTTTCAGCTCATATAGGTTCTGCATTGTCCTCGGGAATTTACAGCTAGTGATGAACCTTTTCTTGAACAGCTTGCTCAGTTCGTGCCAGCTGTCAATAGACTCATCTGGGATCTTGGCCCACCACTTTAGAGCCACTTCCCCCAAACTCATAGGAAATATTTTGCAAAGAAAACCCTCATTTCCAGCATATAACGACATACGTTGCAAGTAATAATTCAAATGGTGATCGGGGTCTATTGAAAGAGAGTAAAGAGTAAAGGTTATCTCGGAATACCCTCGTGGGATTGGGACCCGTTGAATCCATCGTGTGAATGGGCTCCGAGCTATAGCGAAGCTTTCAGGTCTTTCTCCCCCTCTACTCTGGTTGCCCCGGTGTCTCTTGGAGGCTTCCTCCTCGTTTCTTTCACGCCTGGGTGACCGAGAGTGCTTTCTGCTTGTCCCCCCAGTACTTCTCTCCCCCCTTCTTTCAAGAGACCGAGACCTGTGATAGCGTCTCTCTTCTCTGTGAACTTCGTGCCCAGAACGCACCTGAGAGCGAGGTTTTGGGCGGTCCTCATTCCACCTTCGCGCATGATCTGAACGCCTTGAACTGCGTTCTGGGGACCTCTGAATCAGTGCATGATGTTGTTCATCTCCCCCTCCCAGATGTCTCTGTTCTGGATCAGTTAATCGTGGCTGATCGTCATGTCTGCTGCGGTGGTGGTGGTGTGAGGCCCCGGGCCTGGGTGAGCTCTCCTGATGCCTAGTGCGACGGAGTGGACTGGTTTGGCTAGCCTCCTCAGCGACAATATTGACTCCGCGAGGGGCGAAGGTTCGCTGGAGGTAGCGGTGGTAATTTTGCTCTGCATTCAGCTTTGCGAGCTGCGCCGATTGAATCTCCGACTGCATGGTTGCAATCAGTTCCACTACCGCCGCTGGGTTGGGGTTGTTTGTTACAGCCTTATCGAAGGCGGCTTTCAGAACAGGCTGGTCATCGAGAGAATGTAGGACAGCGGACATTTCAGGGGAGATATGATGTTGTTGAATCGGAGGAAGCTGACTGGTTCCCGCCGCAAGCAATGGCGGGTTGGTCTGTGGAGGCTGGGTTTCTGCTCGTTTCCCAGCATCGCCTGTAATGGCTTGGTCTACGCGAGTAAAGTTCGCTCCAGATCTGGTTCGCCCGAAGGTGGGCGGAGGTGGTGTAGCCATCTTATCGCGATGGTTCCCACAGACGGCGCCAAATTGTACGGGGTAAAATCTTTCTCCCCGAACTACGTGTTGATGATGGAGCTTGTTCCCTCGCCTGGACCTGCAATCACAAGCTTGGAAAATGGGTCAGAGGGTAGGCCAAGGTGGGTTTTGGCCGTGCCCTCTCCGAAGCTTAAGTCAGAAAGCTGCACTGTGGAGAATGAGGCAAGGAAGAAGATGAATCTCAGAGAATTAGGGTACTGTAGCTTACCAAATTAGGCTGTATCGTATTCTTTTTATACCCACCTGTACGGACTGACCATGTGAGGTCAGATAACTGCTTGGGTTAGGTCAGATCTGACCATGGTTTACCCATAACCGTCTGACCATAGTTTAGTGACCATGGTTGGCCAGGGAATCGTGGTTTCTTGTAACCGCTGTGTCAGGAATTACAGCTACTAGGACAGTTTTGGACTGTAGTAGGATTTGGAGTGTAGTATGAGTCATAAGACAGGTGTCCCGAGGTGAAAGCCAGGAACCGAGTTGGGAGATCACGTGCCTTGCAGCGGGTCCTACTGTGCAGGCCTCCCACGTGTCAAGTGAAGTGATTTAACTTCTTACCCCGAGCTGGATCTTCGGAGGTGAATCACGTGCGTTGTGGTTGACCTGGTTGAGCAATCTTCGCCACGTGTCAGCGTTTCAGACTTGAGCCCTCCATCCCGAGTTGAGACCTCAGTTCAGATATATTTCCACACAAATGCCATGTGAACTGCTACATCAATTGGTTTAGCAAATTTAAGAAAAAGACTTGAGCAATATAACATTTTTTTTAATGATGAAGAAACCTTTTGGGAAAATCCCAAACTCATGTAAGATCCCACAATCCACATGAATTAGGTAAAACCAAGGCCCATGCATGAGAACCATGAAAACCTTGTTTGGGTGACCCCAAGGAGATAACAAGAATTGACCTTAGGACCTCTGCTTCCTCAGTTGGGATCCTTTACTAATTGAGTTTTCCCTCCCCAACAGTGATCTCCCCAGTACAAACCATTTTTGTCTAGTCTCAAAAATATAAAAATAAACATAAAAATGCTACTCTCTCTCTCTATCTCTCTTCAATAAACTGACACTACAAAAAAAAACCTAAACTCCCACGGCCCATTACCGTGGCTAAAGGCCCAATTTCCGTGGGCAAAAGTCATTGCACACGGTAAAGCAAACCGTGGGCAATCCGTGGGCATTGCTACCGTGGGCAAAGGCTATACCCACGGAAATTTGTAACCGTGGCAAAATCCCCACAATAATTTACCGTTGGTAATTACTCACGGAAAACATTCTGTGGTAAATTGCCCACGGAAATTACTGTTGATAATTGCCCACGGAAATTTGTAACCGTGGCAAAATCCCCATGGTAATTTACTGTCAGTAATTGCCCACGGAAAACTTTCTGTGGCAAATTGCCCACAGAAATTTGCATCCTTACCGTAGGTAATTTCCCACGGAAAACTTTTGGTGGTAAATTGCCCACGGATATCTGCACCTACATTTCTTTGTTTTAAAACCGTGGCTATTCAAATCCCCACGGTAATAAATCGTCCCTACTTTTTTTTTTTTTCTAAGTAAATCCAATTCGCCTGTTACAAATTAAATCAAACCAATTTGCATTTTTTAAATTACTTTCCTAGAAGACATTCATCCAAACCATTCACCATTAAGATATAACAACATGCATCAATACTAAAGCATCCAATTAGTATATCAAACTTGTGTTCACATAAGTACGTATGTAGCAATCATAGCCTCCAAATGCAACATTGAATACTAAACTTGTGGCATTCATTTCTCTCCAAAAAAATATACATACATTCCCTAAAAGAGGAACCATTCATTTGCATCCCAAATGCAACCTCTCTATATACATATATGGAAGTCCCAAGCGAATCCCCAATTTGTTGTCACTGCTGCATCCCAAATGCTACCTCCAAAGACTCCATGTACATAACCTGCCATTAATCAAATTAAACCGTATAAGACTCAAACAACCTTGTTTACGCTTTGCTGACTGAAAATTTAAACGAACATTCAATCCCTCACCATATAAATCTCCAAACAAAACAGCTTGAGAGAAGCAATTGCGTGAAAATCTTTTTAAATTGTCTTATTAAAAATGCAGCTTATATTTTCAAAATAAGCCTGCTACTTATGGCTTTTATAAGAATGGTGAAAGGGAAAGAAAAGTGAAAGGCTCCTGGTATCTAGACTTATGTAAAATCCAACCAAATATGGATTAAAGCAACCAAAGACAAAACACAGACATCTAAGTATAAGCCACCAAACTTAACAAGGGATAATGGTGTCATAAGAAAAATAAAACATAAGTGAGCAGTGTTCCACCATGATTAAGGAGAATACTTCTTTCATGAATGCACTTGATGTTTTTATATATTTATGGATGATCCAAGAATGGGGAAAATGAAAGAAGCATTAATACGACTATACAGCATCAAGTTCCAAGTTGTGATATAATATTTGTAACCTCTCAAAGGTTGAAGATCAACTTGTGCATGTAAACCTCGCAGACAATTGGCTTTGTCATATAGTTATATATATATATATATATATATATAAAGTTGGCTTCCATATTTAACTCTGAAACCATTATCAGTTACATAAATACTAACACCATGTTTATTAATTCAACAAGTATTAATAAAAGGATAAATGCAGGAAGATTCTGAATTCCATTGGTTTATCTTATTATTTCGGCCCATATCATATAACTTGTAGCTATGGAAGTACGAGAGAAAGTATGTAGAAAGTTTAAACTTTCACGCACTAGGTCTCCTAATTATCTATTTTCGTAAATAATAGATGAGATAAGTTTGTCCAATAACAAGCTTTAAATAAAATGAAAGCTTTATATTTGCATTTAACAGGGAATTAGAAGGTCAAAAGTAAATAATATTTAGTTTTATATTCTGGGCGGCAGCTATTTCTTGGTTTGACAGCAGCTTTGCAAGAGGGATTACCGGATTAGAGTGGTAGGATGAAGGTCTAAGGGTGGATGGCTGGTTGGGGATATAGAGAAATACGGTTAAGGGTGTAAAGCTGTTAAAAGATGGAGGATTGTGGTTAATTTAAAGCAACTACAGCAGCAGGAGGAAAATTAAGCAGAAGCATAAGAAAAAGAAGAAGACGAAGAAGATATAATCTAGGAATCACTTCTAGAAGGCCTTAAGCATCACACCTAAGGTCCCATATGCATCACACCTTGGGTTAGAAGAAGGCCTCACACCCTCAAAGCTTATGAATCACTCACAAAATAGAAAATTCTGAAGTAGTAGGAAACTATTGGGATGCTTTTATGAAATTTTCTTCGTTCTCTATTACTATTAGTGTATTTGGCTCGTAAAACTTTCAAACTCATCAAGTGCTAAATTGAGTGGAACCTCTCATAGTAACAGCTAGCAATGGAACATATAATTTAAATGTTGAAGATTATTTGAGTCAGTGAAAACCAAGGTACAATCACATCCCTAATAATACTACTGCACCAGTATACCAATACTTGCAATCATGGATTGACTAGATTGCACTTATTCATTCACAAACAGCTCCTTCATAAGAAACAAAATAACTTCATTTCAATGGGACATCCAGATGCACTTAACTGGACTATTTACTATTAACTGAAAGTTTGAGGTGACATTCATAAACCATGAAATTGGAGAACTAGAATTTAAAACTAAACCAGCCATCACATAAACAGAATCATACCTCTGGCCCATATATATCAACAATTACAACTGGATCTATCAAAAGAAACTTATCTTCCTTTGGCCACTTGACACTGAGACAAGGGATATACTATCATTACAAGAATATACTGATATGCGAGAAATACAAGCAACTATGCGAGAAATACAAGCAACAGCTAAAATATCTTTAACCTGATTAAACATCAAACATGAAAAAGAGAGTTGCCTCTTCCATGAGGTATATTGGAACAACTATAAAAATAGAGTTTTAATTACAGCCATATTTTTGAAATATTTTCTAGCTAAGGAAAATAAGGGAAAAAAGTGAAGAAGAATAATAAAAAGAAACCCAGCCAACCTTGTGGATATTAATGGTGCATCCATCTTCTGTAGAACTGCTTGACAAATGGCATCATCAGGTATATGGATGCCTACATTTTTCCTAGATGCATATTTGGCATTTGTAGTCCCATACCTTGTGCACTGTTTTGGTAATTCCTTGCTTGCAGTTAAGATGAAAGTGTACTGTTTCACAGAATAATTCTTTTACATCTCAAGAAAACTAAAAACAAGATAACAGTAAAATTAAAAATTAAAAAAGAAAAAGGTAATGTGGGAAAGATCTGAAGTGGTAAGGGAGAAGACTATTACCCCAGACAACTCTGCCAATTGCAAGAGAAGAAAAGGATCTGTCATATTGTATTCAACACATACAATTGTTAAGACAATGATCGTGCCAGAACTACTGAGCACTGCCTGTATGTGATGAAAGAGGTTAGTTTGGTTCGTATATAGCCTTAAGCCTATTTAATTAAAATTGACTTCTGACAATAGTAAAAGGAAGCCGGCTTCTTTTCTATATCTTTTCCATTTGGAGAGTTCTGTACTTATTCACAAAAAAGTCTTAATTTTCTTCTACTGCAAACAAAAAACTAGCAGGATTCTTCTGGAAACATATATGTATCTGCTTTTCTTTAGTAACAAATAAAACCCAAGAGAATGTCTTGGTAATTCCAAAAATTAAGAAGTTACCGTTCCTGGATGGGTTAAAATGTATGCATATCCTTGCGCAAGCTTATCCCACGGAAATGGCCAATGACCCTGAAATAAAACATAGATGTTAGAAGTTTAATTTACATGTGGTTTGAGCTTTATTAGTATTTTAACTCAACTTTAATGTGAGCAAGTAAAAAGGACACAAATGTGTGCAACTATTCATATCAAATGATCTAGATTGATAAGTAGGCATCATAATTCACGGACTTAAACTGACTTGGATCAACAGTGGGCTAAATAAAAATAATTGCTGAATGAATTTACCATCAAATAACTCAATTTGGTTCATATAACTGAAATAAAATTACTAAATAATCATAAAATAACTAAGATTAATATATTTCATCTATATTACATTAAGAAAAGTGTTCCCTCAGTCCAACCTGACCGAGTTCAGAGTTGCACCAAACTTTAATGCTTCCACTAGGTGAAGCTGAAAATTGAATAAATGGAAGCCACTAGGGAAAGCCTAGTGGTGAGGGAGGGTGGGGTAAAGAGTAAGAGTAGGATAGGTTAGGTGTTCAAACCCCTCCAATTGTAACCCCCCCCCCCCAAAAAAAACAATATATATATATATATATATAGATATAAGTGGAATGTGGCTGTGTTTCAAGTTGACAGGCCAAGTTTTAGAATGTTGGCAGGTACTTTCATTCACAATGAATGAAAGTTAGATCCAAAGTGGCTGATACTATTTGTCCCCATGTCCATCCAATATGTACCTTGAGACAGCTTTACAAGAAAAAAAGATGTGAAACAACTAAAAATACGCATAAAGATAAGTCATTAAGGCCAATAGACAGAGCAACATGAACATTATGATTCCTTGTTGAGTGGCACTTATCACAAAGTAAAAGAGGTAAATTGGTAGAGACCCAATTATTAGGTAACATAACCATTTGGCCAACTATTCATGAGTATCATCTTGCAAACTATGCCTTGAGAACATAGTCAGAGAGACGCAGAGTTGACACAGAAGGCTCACTAGTCCAGTAAGAACTGGCCCATAAGGGCCTTGGCACTAGTTTCCCAATGTTTCTGTTAAGGTAAGATCTTATGTGAAGCTAGGTAATATTGGCCCAACTACAGCTTCTACTATTATGGTTTCTAAGCTTAGAAGCACTATAAATAATTTTGGTCTGAATGATGTTTGTAGAGCTGAATAAAATAGCAAAATGAGTGCATTCATTACTCATCCACAGAAAGAAAAGGAAAGAATCTACATATTAGTACATGAATGATGAGCCTAGTTGTTGTAACTTGTGACCAAATGCCGATATCTTAAAGACTTATAAACTCCTTAGAACAACCTAACAGGCCTGTGTCTAAGTGGTTTTTTTCCCTTCATATCTATAAATAGAAGGATGATCTCACTAAGAAGCTTAATAAATTTAAGTAACTTTGACAAATGGCAAGACCTGTGGAACCTTCAAGAAATCTATTGACCTGTGGGCCACATTGGTCCCAAATGTAGATGGCCACTGCTACTCACTGGAAAAAGCAACAAATACCAAACACTGATTCCAAGATCAATGGCAAATTCAACCTTTGACCACCAAAACCACAGTGGTGCTCCCTTCATCAAATCCTCTACACAAATGGCACCCCCAACAGCAGAGAAAACAATCTTAATACCCCCCAACAGCAAAGAAAATCTTCATGAGGTTTTGATAGCAATGATCCTTAGGTAAATTTTCAGCAACAACAATCCGAGACTACAAATCAAGATAAGCACAAAAGAATAAGAAGAAAATAGAATTAGAATATAGAGAAGACACATATACAACTTGTAACATCAAATAGAATTAGAATAAACCAAGTAATGAATAAACCTACTTGCAACTTTTCCATAACCCCTTATAGCCAAGCTAGAAAAGGAATGATGCTGCTAACACCCCCTTTTGCCATCCAATCTTAACCTTATTTGGTTAATTTGCTTTTTATTTTTTCTTAATTGCCTTCACGTGCCACACTGCCCTTTCCTAAATCATGATCCTAAAGAAGCCAAACCAAGTAGTAACTAACCTCCCCACCCACTCACCCACCCAAATGCACACTCTCCCCTTGTCTTCTTCACTCCACAATAGGTTTTATATATATTGGACTTCATTATGCTACTTATGTTGTTGAATAAGGGTTTGGATTAGTTTATTTGTGTTATAAATACTATGATCGAAATAAACATAATGGATTCTAGGAATCTTTCTGTAACTAGCTGTAACTATACTTGGTGAAAAATAAAGGCTAGCTTGTGTTTATGCCATATTCATATATGTACCATGTATTGGACTATTATATGTGAACAATTACATTTAATCCCTCTAATTCCATTTTTATATGTACCATGTATTGGACTGTTGGATGTGAAGAATAACATTAATCTCTCTAATTAAATTTTCTTTGTCAAATAGCTAACGAATGAAGTTTGAAGCCTAGGCACTGAATTAAGGTTTGAATCAGTCAACAAGCATAGAAGATGACGAAAAACAGAATGCAAGTACTTGTTTAGTTTGTCCTTTTTTTCTTCTTTTTTTCCCCTGGTAAATAAAATTATTTATATAAAGAATCATCTAATATGTACATCCACTCGCATACCAACCTTCCTAACTTCACTTGGAAGATTATGACGCCACCAAATCATAGTCCTATCTATTTCAGAACAACAAAAAGCTAACAAAGAAATCTGCTCACAATGTATTTCCCTATACCCATTCATCACCTTACACTAAACAAAGCAAAGAAATCTGCTCACGAGGAAGAAAACTAGAACCCATATCTGCTAGAACAAAACAAAACAAAATCAACCCATTTCAGATTCTTCATTTCTAACCTTCACACACAGGAAGAAGAAAAAAATCGTAAAAAGAAAGGAGGAAAATGTTTTATGTCGGCAAAACTACAAAGATCTTCATCTTCATAGTTGCAGTACTTGTCGTTCTCGAGGAATCGCCATTCTTCACTCAAAATGTGGAGAGTGTGGAGGCAGAAGGAGAAGGATTCTCTTTAAAACCCTAAGAAACCAACACGAACGGAAATTACCCCACAAAATTGAAAAGCACCCTGCCCTTTTCTTCTCCGTTTAAGCCAAAACCCCAACATTTCAAGATATAAAAACAACTTCTTTATGAGATCGTCACCACAAAGAGAGTGAGAGAAATAGAGAGACGAGATTATGAAAATATATAGAGAGTATGGCTACTGAGAGAGAAATACCTCAAAGAAATGCCAGCCGGCAAAGGACAGAGGAGTCGGAGGGAAGCTTGTCACAAAGGAACGCACGGCGGGAGAGATCGGGTATCAGGCAGCTCGAGGGTTTTCCTGAAAATGAAGAACTGATCTTATATATGAGCCTAACCAAACCGTATGGATTTCAACGCTTCCCACGGAAAATACCGTCCCTATTTTCCCCATAGAAGATTGCCGTCCCTATGTATATATCAATTGTGCGGGAAGGCTGATTCACCAGAGCAGGAAAGCTAAAGGCTGAAAGTGAGATTTGGATTTTGCGGACGGTAAATAACTGCCGTGGCTGGCTTTGAGACGGTAGATGAATACCGTGGGAATGTTTGAGACGGTATGAAGTACCGTAGCAAAGTTTGGGATGGTTTTAAAAACCGTGGGCTACCCTTTAACACCTGCCACAGTTTTAAAAAACCGTGCCTTAATTTGCGTGGGTGATCCCTCTTTTTTTTGTAGTGTGATTGTGATCTCAACAGAGTTCACTATGAGCATCTACACACAATGGCTAACAAGCTAAATGAGCCAGAAGAATAAAATCCAAAGGAGTCCAAGTATCAAAATCAGGGAAAGGGACAAATAGCTCCTTAAGAGATATATGGATGCTGTACTTTATTTCTGTTATGTAATGAAAATCCATTTTCTTCTTGCTGTCCATTTTCATATTGATGTGTGAATGATTTCTGATTTTATTTTGGGCGTAAGATACCATCACAATATCAAACCATGTAAAACTAGGAAGTAATGGGCTGGAACCCAAATTTCACTGTAAATGCAGTTTGTGGCTTTAATGTGCAAAATACGGCCCAAATCTTCGCTGTAACAGAGACTATCTTCCTTTCATTTTTCTCCTCTCGGCACTGGTACCATCCCATGATCCCATTTCGTGGTAGTTACGTGAGGAACGAAGAAAAGTGACCGTTACCAACAACAGCTCACATTGTCTATGGACTGGAGGCTTGACTGTGTGACTAGAGTGAGATTTTGCAAACCTTGAAATAAGTCCTAGCGTTATGTGGAATACCTCTTCTCCAGCCCAAGGAATCCAGATTGTGGCTGCCACGTATTTTTGAGGTAGCTATGTGATCGAAGACTGAAGACTGAAGACTGAAGAAAAAAGTGGCCCTTACCAACTACAGCTCTCGTGCTCTCGTTGTCTACATTGCGGTGGAATCTGGACTAAGTGACGAGAGAGATTTTTGCAAACATGAAATTGGCCTAAAATTTGTTAGGGAAATTAATGTCTCGATCTTTCCCTGCAGCACAAGGAATCCAGATTGGAAGACAGCTATGTGGGTGCAATTCAGAGAAAATAATGTGGTATAGAAATAAGGAAGTGTATGAGCTGAAAGCACCACAGGCATAGTGGTATTTACCTAACTCCAATTAATGAAATATAAGGGATGAATCTTAAAAGTATCGTGTGAACATTGCCTATTTATAAGATGCATGCAGTTAATATGGATTAGTGAATCCTAATTTTTGCAGAAATTTATGACTCGAATGTATTTTTTTGGTACGGATCAAACGACAACACAGTAATTAAGATCCACCATGAGTCCCTCCCCCCCAACCAGAGTCTTGACTCTTGACCGGCCTCTCCCTATAATGGGGAGGAGACGTTGTGGGCTACAAGGCCACTCACTAGATTTCTTGATTTTTCCTAATCACATGAGTCATTTTAAGAGATACACATGGCAGTCTTGGCGACATGAAAAAGTTGTGGACGTTAAGCTAAATGTGGAGACTTGGACGTCCCAAATTAAGCAGTCACATATAGTCACAACATCCCCATGAACTCTTTAATTTGACAGTTTGTGTCTGCATCATGTGATCTGAGGAATTCTTACCACTTTCCTCTTTTCAGGGAAGTCACCCTCTTTCTGGTTGCTTCCAGAATCAGCCTAGTGTTGCGTAAGCTAGCCTAAAGACAACCCTTCATTTGAACATTTTCTCAGCCTCTGTTTGGATATAAAAAAGAGCAAAGAAAAGGGCAGAAAAATGAATTAAAAAATGGTTAAGAAAGGAAAACATTTTTAAGCAATTTTGAGTAAATTTTACTTTCTTTCTTTTCCTCCTATTTCCCAAGTTCCAAACAAAGCCTAAACGTTTGGAGTCTCAAATCTCATGCTTTTCTGTGCAATTGGATCTTCTACCAAATTTTGTTGAGAACAATAATCTGAAGGCAAAGTAAATGTACAATTTAGGGGACAGAGAGAAATGGAAACTAAATAGAGATATGCACTTAATTATAAAATTGGAAAAGAAAAGAGAATACAAAGAATTCACATACTATCCTAAAATAATGTAAGAATAAAATGCCAAAAAGAAAAATGAAAATAAAAGAAAATACCAAAGTCTAAATCCGTCCCTAAACCTCGAGTGCCTTAATATCCCCCCTAGCACCATTGTTGTTGCCATTGGTTCCTTCGCTACCAAAATTATTTCCCTTCAGTCCTTTCCCAATTCCAAATTTTGCCAAAAGTCCCTCTCCCCAGTCCCAGAGATGCAAAACAATATACGTACCAATCCCACCTATCAAACCGTAAGCTATTGAATACGTCAATGGCATTAACAACATTGTCACGAATGCAGGAATGGCTTGCCTCATGTCATCCCATTCAATCTCCACCACTGATCTCATCATCAAAACTCCTACCAAGATCAACGGTGGTCCCACGGCCCACGCAGGGATCGAGGCCAACAACGGCGTAAAGAAAAACGCCAAAAAGAAGTACCCCGCAACAGTTATTGCAGTTAGACCCGTCCGACCACCCTCACGTATTCCTGTCGACGACTCAATAAATGTGGTGACTGGCGACGTACCAAGAAGTGATCCCACCACGATGGACGCCGCGTCGGACATGAATGCAAAATATTGACCCTCGAAATCGCCGTTGGCGTCGGTGAAACCGGCGAAATTTGCCATTGAATATAACGTGCCGGTCGTGTCAAGTATGTCCACATACAAAAATGTGACTAAGGCTTCCCAAAAATGTGCTTCGCCCATGCCCTTGAAACTCAGGGCCCCGGCCGTATTTTCAATCGTGTGCGCATCAACCACCTCTTTAAAATACCCATATGCCGAATTTCCCGATACGGTATTGGGAAAGATCGTCACGCTCGTGTTTCGGAACCACGATACGACGGTAACGAACACAATACCGTATATCATAGCACCTTTAATATTCTTCACTAGACAATAAGCAATTATGACAAAACCAACTATGCCAAGCCAAAACGTGGGACTCTCCATCCGGTTATTCAAACACAAAATATCACCCGAAACTGAACCGCCGGGCATTAAACTAACGGTGCCGTTAGGTGCTGTTATAACGGGGGCTATTGATACCCGAGACGAAGCGGGGCAGGCTCCGAGTGAAAGGAGGGTAGACGGACTGTACCCGATGAGCCCGATTCCTTGATTGTTTTGTAGTCCGATGAAAGCGAGGAAGAGACCGATTCCAGCGGAGGAGGAGACTCGGACCGGTTTGGGGACCAGTTTGGCGAGTTTGGCTCGCAACCCAATTGAAGAAATGAAGAGGAAGATCAAGCCTTCGATGAAAATGGCGGCTAACGCACTCCTATATGGGATGTTGCCCGACCCGTGAAACCCGACGACTGTGTAAGCGAAATAGGCGTTTGTGCCCATTCCAGGAGCAAGGGCTAATGGAAGGTTCGCAAAGGTTCCCATTATGAGACAGCCTATGAGGGACGAAACTACGGTGGCTACAATTAGGTCTTTGCGTGTTTTCTCGAGGCAGGCTGAGTAGCCCGGGTTGACTGGGGGGAATTTGCATGACTCGTTGGGTTGGATGACTCGGTGAGTTGGAGCGGTGCAGTTGGAGAGGGGGATGGTTGGGTCGGAGCAGAGTAGGGTGCAGTCGGAGATGGAGCAGGTTCCGCCGGAGTCGGTGAGGATGCTAGCGTTGACGGCTAGGATGTAGGCCATGGTGAGGAAGGTGGCCGTGCCGGCTCGAAGCTCTGTTGTGAAGGTCGAGTTTCGCTCGGTAAGTTTGAATCGTTTGCCCACTCGACTGTCTGCAACGTACGTGTTTAGACGTGTTATGATTTTGGGCTTTTGGGGGGAGGGTGGTGTCGCCATTGCTACAACCTGAACGGCGTTTTCTCTCCAATTTTCTCGGGAAATTTTGAAAGAAAAAGAGAGAATTATGGAGAGAGAGAGAGAGAGAGAGAGAGAGTTGCAGAGCTATTTATTGACAGAGTGTACGTGTTGAGACTAGAGAGGGATTTCTACTCCTACTTGAGGATGAACTATTGATTTCGTGTAGGGATCAATTTCTTCGTAAGGGGATGTATGTAGTACTTTCCAAAATAATAAATTAAATTGTTTTGGTATATCTAAACGAGGTGGGTCGTTGGATTGGAAAATCAGACTGACGATGCCCGGATTTTGAGCGGGTTCTCTGTTTTGTTTTTGTTTTTGGTTTTGTTTTGTTAATTAACGAGTAGGGTATTTCTTGTCTTACTCCTTAATCCTTTGTGTTAGGTGCCTCCTATCCAAATGTAGCCCCTGAGAAATATAATATGTTAGCCCCGAGAAATATAATATGTTAGGAGTACATTCAAAATCTTACCACTCGATTAAATCTATAAATAACCCAATATTAAGGGGTAGGCTAGGATTGGGTTAAGGGAAAAATATATAATTGAAGGTTTAATAATTAAAATTTGATCAAAGTATGCTTTAAAGTAAATACTTACTCTTTGACCTCAAGTTTGACGTATATGTTCAATTTTTATTTTTTTTCAAATTTTTTAATTTGTTAGGTGTAAGAAAAAGTGTTAGGAGGAATGTGCGGCAATTCCTAAGTCATGAGTTAATCCATTTAGAAAGGCTAGTGCCATCACAATCACTAGAAGAGAATCAATATTGCTAAGTCATCATATATAAGTGTATGTTGACTCAAACCTAAGCCACCCGATGCAGTGATACACATGTTTTTTTACTACAAAATATTGGTTCATAATATTATTTTAGGAAAATTGCATGATTTTATTTTTTATTTTATTAAGAGAAAAGTTAACATGGACCAATAATTCACTACATCAACATGTTGCTATCCAAAGATTCAAATTTTCATTTCATCTCATTTTATTTTATTTTTTAGCTATGGGTAAAATTGAGAGGAAAAAAAGTCAGTGAATCACATATTGACATAATTGAATAAAACTAATTAAAAAAATACATAAAATCTCTAAAAACAAAGCTTAGAAGATTTTTAGAGACGTGAAACCCTAGCCTATTTACATTCTACTCCTAAGATTTAAATCTAAAACCTCCCAAAATAAGTGAAGAAATGGCACCAAACCATAAAATGATTGGCGTGCTATCAATTACTACACCCAAGTTTTTCAACTCTACGGATGATAAGGTGAAGTGGCAGCATTGATATTTATTGTAGGAGAAAGGCTAACGTGTGCGTGTGCGATAGTGTTTTGTGTTCATCACAGGGGAGGAAACATGAAAGAGAAGTCAAAGCGAACTGGAATCAAAATTTGGTCTTGTTTTTTTGCTAGTGTTTTACGAGGAATGATTTGTTCCTCAATAGGAGTTGCAATGATGGATCTTTGGCCCCTGATTTAAAGTTTAAACAGGAGAGATTAAACATAAAGGGGGTGAGAGTGGGTTAAGAATATATCTTCTTTTAAAGTTTGAATGATAGATCAATCACATTGGGGGGCACTTCTTTTCCCACATTGAGGCACATTTTGGGGGTACGTCATGGTCCCCCTTTACCAGCTGGCAAGCCAAAGTGTCTACATGCACCTTGACTTTTCAATTTCCCTGTAAATTAATTAAATAGAACGAAAATTATACCATGATTTCTATTTAATTTTAAAGAGATTTAAAGTCCAAATTTTCAAATTTCTTTATGTTGATAATAATAATACTAATTGATAGTAAATTCTAACGTGACCCACGAACACGACTCAAACCTAACATGAAATTAACGAGTTTGATTTTATTATGGAGTATATAATTTATTTGGATCAACCAGCGTAACCCGTAACCCATATAATAAACATGTCGTTTGTAGATTAATCCACATAACCCATTTTAACCCGCATTGACAAGTTAAAATAACAAAAATTAGGAGGATGGATTTTTTTGGATCATTTTAATCCAACACCGAATGATGTGGCTTTTCCTTTTTCAAAACAAATGCGGCTCAATTTTTTTATTTGTTACAATAATGCCATTAACACATTAATGGATGAAATCAAGTGATACATCAAAACTAGTAGACTTAGCATTTCCCAACTTCAATTGGAAAGAGGGATATCAAAATTTTGATTTGTTTAGATTTTTCCATTTCTGCCCGTCTTATAAAAAGGAGAGGTTTAGGATTGAACACTTGACTTGTGTGGGTTTTTTGTAAAGTTGGGTTATTTCACCTTGGGGTTTACGTTCTATTATCATTTAATTGCTAGGAAAAAGGAAAGGCCTAAGCTAATTAATTTTCTAACATAAAGTTTTCCTTTTTAGCTATATGACCATTTTAGCTTTGGTAACGTGTTACACATGTGACACATGCGTAGCACATGCAAAATACGCGGTGCAGAGAAGTGGGCTAGGAGCCTAAGAGCCTTCAGCCTAAGATGGAATATCCATGTACTTGAATATCCATGTGGCCTCGTCTCTTATTCTCTCATAAAAACCTTAAAAATTTTATATGATCATGGTTAAGGTGTACGTCCTAAATAGCTTAATGATTTTTGAACATGCTTATTCATTAATTATGACAAATAGACAAATTTATAGAATTTGGGGCCCCTACTGATTTGCTGGCTTGTTGCGGGACTTTTGGGTGATGGCTCCTTTGATAAATACTCTGTCCTCCCTGTCTCAAAGGGTCAAAGATTTAATCATTTTACAAAATATAAACCACTTTGTTTCTTTAATAAAAACATTATTTTCTTATGGAAAAGTTAATCTTCTTCCTTTATTTTGAGGCCATTGAGTTTAAGCATATCTATCAACAAGCTAATATTGATGCTGATTACATGAAAAATAAAGGACATTTTAGGATCATCCATTTCGTGGGATTGTAATTATTCCAATACTTTGTGACAAATTTGTTCAGAAGATTGTTACCGTTAGGGTTGCAAATGAGCCAAATCGAGCCAAGGTTTGGAGTGTTCAAGTTCAGTTTAATCAAAAGCTTATTTATTTATAAACGAGCCGAGTTTTAAACAAACTTAATTTATTGTGCTCAAACTCAACTCAATAAGATTTAGAAAAGTTCGGGCTCGGCTTGTTTAACTAAACAAGCCAAGCTTGAAGTCGAGTTCGAGCTTGAATTTGAGCTTGTATGGTTCAAGATTGGTTCGAGCTCGTGAATGTAAGTTTTAAGGCGTGTAGCCTTAATAAAAAAAAATTAAGGTATTTATACAAGCCCCTTAATGAGCCTACCAAAAAGCTATTTTACAAGCCTTTTAGCGAGCCTGTTTACAATCCTTTAACAAGCTTGTTCACGAACATAAACGAGCCGAGTTATAGTTTGCTCAAGCTTGACTCGTTTAATAAACGAGTCTAGTATTCAAACTCAGGCTTTGTTCATTTATTAATCGAACGAGTTTTTATCGAGCTTGTTCACAGACGGCTTAGTTCATTTGCAGCCTTAGTTATGGTGTTATCCTTCTCAGATGTATACACTAGTTTGATTATTAACATTTCTTACTTTTATTTTTCTTTAAAAAGAAATAGTAGAAGTTATTCTTCTTCCTTTTTTTATAATATTTGACTGAAAGATAACATTGTAAAAAATTGAACAAGGAAGGTGTTAATATATAGATTAATTGCATTTCTAAAATATACGCATTTTTCAAAGTAATCAATCTCTGGGATGAAAGGAACAAACAACTTTACAATGTGTCCATGGGCTAGAAAGTTGTCACGACGCCTTTATATCCCTCTTATAGAATATATATTAATGGGCGGGTGAAAGTGTAGAATTTGAGTTCCAAAGATCATCCTTTTGTGGCTACATTGCATCAAAAGATCCGTCCTTCCCCAAGAACGCTTCCCTTACGTGAGCTCTCCCTAAGGTCTACCTTATTACCTAGGCTTAGAGGGTTAAGTCTACAAAATTAGAACTTAATCCGAATCATTTATTAGTCAATTAAACTGTAAATAGTACTGAAAACCCTTGTTAAGTGACGAATGACCTAATAATCTAGTGACATTTTCTTCACTTATTTAGTAAACGATCTCTGTTTCAAACTTAAGAAAAAATATTGATCGATATCCTATTGTTGATATTGGGAATTTTAGGATATAGGTTAATTCTATCAATCATCAATAAATATATATATTAATCAACAGTATGAAAATGCAAAATAATGAGTAAGTAGTCTCCATTCAAAACAAAACGTTGATAGCTTGATGTTCCAATCATTCTCATGCTGGCTGGACTAGCTCTTACATAAAGCATTGAATCGTCTTTTTGAATCACTTCATAGGTTTGTAGAAACCATATTATGCAGCATATTAAAGCTCTAATGGGAAGATTTTAGTGTGCTTGGAGGTGACATGCTCCAATATGGGATTCATCATATGAGCTTTCGCGTGTCAAATCAGATGTAGACTTGGCGTTTTGAGTGCCTAAGATTACTACTTTTTAAGGAGTGGGACCTTTGTAATGGGTTACAGATGAATGCAACATTGGGTTCCTTTTCCACTTCTCATTTTTGCTTGAATTGTGGGTGGGGGTCGGTTTTGTTTATCCTTTATGCATTGTACGGAACACTATTAAATTCTCTGCCCCTCTCTCTCTCTCTCCCACAATGGGGGCGGTGACACTTCTATAGAGTTTGAGCTTTAACAGTCCTGTCGGTGCAGAGTAGAGACAAGCTAGTGAACCTTATGTCTAAGTTTTCTTCATTGTTGCCAGAGAGGTATCCGAACCTATGACCTAAATCTTTGAACACAAGTATGATCAGTACAGTCCAATTTTGACCTAATTATGGTTCAAACCCAGAATCCATTCTTCCTAGGTTTATTTAAATATTTATACAAAATGAGGCAGTAAAAAAAAAAAAAAAAAATTAAAGGAAAAGGGCTCAACTGCCGTCTAATTTATTTATTGCTTTTGTTTCCCATATATTTGTCTTGTCTTTAGATTCTCCAGAGTGGTATCTTCCTTCCTCTGCTCTCACTTTTAGGTTTTCCACCTTCCTTTAGACCTCAAATTTCAAAGAACACTTACGAATTACTAGCGTTGACTTTTGTGGAAATTGAAAATTCAATTTAATGGTCTAATTATGTATGAGTGTTCCTTTATATGGGGGACCATCTACCCCCATCCAATTTGCCGTCGGCAATGACTTTATAGTTTAAGTCTCTAGTGGCCTTTCTTTCTTACTTAGTAGGGGATAGAGATGCCAAGTTTGAGTCTCAAAGGTACCCTTTGTTGTTGCAATTATTGTTGTGTTTGTTTTATTTTCTTTTCTTTTTTTGCAATCTTGCACCCTATCTCGAACATATTTTTCATTGGGGCTAAAAATCTTCCTTGCTTGTTCATAGGAGCTCAATAATGTGTCTGACCAACTAGATATGAGAAAGATGTTTTTCTTTATCCTATAAAGTTAAATCTCAAATATTATTTTTCTCTATTTAAAAAAGATTGTCGAGATTCGAATTCTCATTTGTCATACATATAGGCAAAGATATCATCATGACTACAAGCCTATATATGATGATCACCTTAATCGTTTGCTTGTACACGTATAGACCTTTTTAAGATAAAAAAATGATAACGAGGATTCGCATTAGAGGGTTGATTTTTTATTATGAGAAAAAGTCAAATTCATATAAAGTTGTTTGGGAACAGGTATAAAGTGTTTCTGACTTTTGAATGCACCAAATTTTGTTGGTAATTAAAACTTGACTAATTCCCAAAGGAGTTGCTCTTAACATACCCTGTAATTTGGTAGAGATATGCTACTCCCTTGTGCATGTATATGTATTATTGTTTTGTATATTATAGGCATATGGCCGACAAGGACCTTTGGATTTGTTATTCAATGCGACAAGAAGCGTACGTCCATGAAAAAAATACATATGAAGGTCTTTTTCCTTCAATGCCTCCGGTTTGGACTATTGTTCGTCATTTTGTCATTGCCACCAGATTGAACCGAAACATGAGGAGATGCCGATTCACCTTTTGACCACTCCTGCAATTGCTAGCCCAAAATTCTATCAATATTAATATTGATTTATGATGTGGTGTGATGGTCAACATTTTTTAACAGCTATTTAGACATTATAATATATATTTACAAACAAAAAAGAAAAAATTCCTAGCAATGGATCATTGTTTATTTTTCATACATGTGCAACTATGTGCTGTCTTTGTCTTATTCTTGTGGAAATTAAGATCTTATTGGGATCATGATAAGAATGTTGGATGACCTACCCATGGCTCATCCCGCACAGAGACCTTTATCTCTATGTGGGATGACCTCTTAGCGGGTCATCCAGCATTACTCTACTCGGTTCATAAAGCATAGGCTATATAGCACCCTTCGTATAACACCCATCCCCACATCAACGAAAAAGAGATCCGTTAAATAAATTAAAGGAACTTTGATCCATACACATAATACATAAGGTGTTATATTTTGGTACTACATATAAAATATTGTACATAACATTTCCTGTAAATAAATTGCTAGGCCATACCGTAGATCTGGGTATGTCACGAAGAATTCTAGAATTGGAGGGACTAGTCGCCTACAACCATTGTGATTTAGCTCCAATTGAGGGCTAGATTGTTTAGTGGGCTGGCCCATTTACAGTCCACATCCCTCAACGTTCTTGGGCTATTGAAAACCCAGTCTTTTTTCAAGGCTTTTGTCAAAGCTTAGGGGTTTGGGACCATTTTTGGGTAAGAAGCCTCAATTGGCCCCCAAATACTTGTTTTTTATCTCCCACTATTTTATATTTTAAGATTTTATGAAAAATATATAAGATTTTCATAAAAACTAATCGGGTTATTTATTAGAAAACATCATTTTGAACAATTTTTTAAAAGAAAGTTTTTCCAAAATCTATTGTTTAAGTGGACTTTTTAGACATTTATGAAGCGAAGACTATAAATGGAAAAAAATTATACTTAAACGATATATTTTCAAAAAACATTTTTCTAAAAAGTTGTTCAAAATGATGTTTTCTAATAGAGCACGCAATCAGTTTTTATAAAAACCTTCTATATTTTTCATATAACATTAAAGTGTAAAATAAATGGGGGATAAAAAGCAAATCTTGGGGTGCCAATAGAGGCCCTCTTTTGGGTAACAAGAAGAAACAAACACGTACACACACAACCCACGATATAATACCAAATCCCAGGCATCCACTCTAGAAGGACCTAGGGCGGTCTTTTGTCCTACAAACAAGCGCAGCTTTGTGTTGAAAACAAAAATACAAAAATCAGTCCTTTTTTTTTATTTTTTATAAAATCAACTATTAATCGGTTTATTTAAAAAATATAAAATATAAAATATTAAAGAAGTGAAAAAAAGTATGTAGTTTATCATATTCAGGCCCATTTTAGAGTCATATGAAACACTCACACGCACAAGCCAGGGCCCAGCTAATAAAATGGTTGTTGTAATGTACCCAAAAAACAAAAAACAAAAAACAAATAAAATGGCTGATCTATGGTATGGTCAATGCTTCTTTGGACAAGAGTCTAGATTTCATGGTATCGACTATCGAGAATCGACTCCATGATAGAAATGTAAATCTATTAGGCAATTAATGACCATTGGTTAACCGGCCAATTGAAATTGGCATTTGAGTGATTTTGGATTTTCATGCTTGTTTTTATTATCTAAAATAAATTCTCCCATGGACTCTGTCACATACTCAATAGGATGTTTCCAATAAATTCTTGATTGTAACTTTTTGCATATAAATTCTTGATTGAAAAGGATTAAGGCAAATCCGGATGGAAATTGTTTATTGTTTTCGAAAAAAAAAAATATAGTCAAATATCCTTAACTTCTAGCCATTAAAATATTTATTACTCCTGAAATTTGCATAGGAAAAATTTGTACAAATTGAGAAATCGAAGAAAGTTAAATCACATAAAGTTAAAAGTTTGAAAATTACATCTTGTCAATATATGAACAGATGGGAAATTATTGGTCCATTAATTTTCATATTAAAGGCCATGTTTGGATCTCTCGTGGAAATTGAACGATTTCATTGGGTTTTCTCCGGCAATTTAACACTACAAACTTGTCATAAAAAATGAGGTTTGTAGATGCGCTCAAAAAAAAAAAAAAAAAAATGAAACTACAAATATAGAACAAGGATTGGCAAAACTTCTTGATAGTAGTATACGCTTGTACGATAGTCAATGTGGATGATGAGGAGAGTTAGGTGAGGCCTGCAAAAGTTCCAATGGCCTAGTTATAGACAAAATTATAAAGGCCAATTAGTAATTTTTGGAGTTATCACCACAAACAACCCTTTAAAGATCAATTTA
This sequence comes from Liquidambar formosana, assembly GCA_039720395.1. Taxonomy (NCBI): domain Eukaryota; kingdom Viridiplantae; phylum Streptophyta; class Magnoliopsida; order Saxifragales; family Altingiaceae; genus Liquidambar; species Liquidambar formosana. The sequence continues at coordinate 49,169,341 of CM077821.1, read as the reverse complement.
AGGATTTATTGAAATGCCACATCTCAAGTCTTCACTCATTTGTGAGGTGAACTATCATTTTCTATTATAACCCCATTTATAATGTGGTACGTCTCTTAAGTCTTTCCATCTCATTTTCTTCCTCTTATTCATTCTCTTATCATTTTTCACATAACTTTGCTTCCCCATCCCAATTCTACTCTTCTCATAACCCGATTTTTATTTTATTTTAATTTTTGTGATTGCTGCATTTATATATAAAAAACCCTTTATTGAAATGCCGCATTTCAAATATCATATTCTATAGTGACCCCAAATTTATAATGATAAAGTTGTATATAAAACCCGATGAACCAATTCAATTTCCAAAGAAAGTCCAAACGTGCCCTAATAGTTTAAATTTATGGAAAGCCTTGCACGTAGTCCACATGCGTAGTTAGGGATGGGATAATAATAGCTTATATAGAGAACCATTCCATTTTAGGCACTAAACCATGTAAGAAAACTTACTAGGGAGCATTTTTATCTATATTTTTGTAGTTTTGTTTGATTACCTAAACCCATAACAATTAACAAATTAACTAATGTCAAAGCGCGTCATTAAGGGTTGACGAAGCCGACACATGCGCATGCGAGATCACTAAAGGAAAGAGATGTTACAAATGGAGGGCCTAAAAGGAGATCATAAGGGGAAAATATTATGGTTCCCCTCCTTAAAAATGGTCACACGAACAAGTAGAGGTTTGACTATGTTTGAGAAACAAACTTGCAGAGAAATCCTACAATATTTAAGAATATAACGACCTCTATTTATGATGTATGTCACAATTTTTGAAATTTGTGATGGATATGCCAATGTTTTAACCTAAGACTGCAAGGGGAAGTCTTAGAATCTCAACCAATGTCACAATTTTTGAAATTTTAATTACTTTGATGATGTAAGCCAACCACTATATTTTTTATTTTATTTTTTTAGGATAAAAGAAGAACAATGTCATACACTCCTATTAATCTATTATTTGGTCTAAGTTCAATTTGCCCAACTGAAGTGGGCAATTTCATCAATGAACTAAAGAATTTACTTGCCTGACTTACATGGCAGTTTCACCAACTAATTAAAAATTTCTTTAAAAGAATAATTATTCATAATGGATTGGTGTAGCAAGTGTTACATCAATTGGGCAAAAAATGTTTACATGACATACTGTCATTGCCAGTCAAATCATGAGTACAAAAATAATAAATCATGAATTTTTTAAAGGAGAAGTAAAACCTAACATCTTGGTATATGAGAACATTGAAAATCAGGATGGATGCTCCTTAATAGATCATAACAAGTTATAGAGCACTAGTAGCAATTTATCCACACAAAAAAGAAGGCATTACATTAAAAATCCAACTAACATCTTGGTATGTCAATGATGGAAATATTAATTTTCAAGCACGTCCGTCAAATATGATGCTATATCTATAAATTAGAAAAATACTTGATTTTTTTAATTTATTTTTAAACAAATAATAGAAAAAAACATACATCTATACATGTATTCTCGTGAAGACGAAACTAAGATCTCTGCAAATCTCACATTCCTATTGGGATGGGACATGTCATTAATTAGACCCAAAGGTGACTGGCATAAGAAAATGCTAGAATTGCTAATCACAACTACGACAATCTAATTATCGCATTGTGATTGGACTGTGCACGACACATATCGTCTCAACCTATACGCGTGTATTAAGTGTATGGTCAAACCACAGCGTAATGATTGAATCGCCACTAACTATTGTGGATAGCATCTCCTATTTATTATAAAAAATAATAATAAACTGTCATACAACCATTTTCCTTCTACTAATTCACCCCTATTGCCCCTCACGAGGACTTGGGTGTCATCACTACCAACGCGATCAACGTTACAACTACCTCCGTGCTGGCAATTGCGGCAAGTAATCAAACAAATTATCGTACACAAGCCAAAACCCTCCATCCTCCAAAGCCTGGATTGAACCGACGATTTGTGAACCGGTTGTTAAATAAAAGCGGTCCATCCAACCCAATGACGGTCCAGCTCCGGTCAATGATTGCTTATATATCTAGCTTTTCTTACATTCCGTCATTTTCTTCTCCATCTCTCTTATCCTTTTATTCTTCTCTCTGAGTTTCTTCGCTGGTGAGAACGAACGAAGCAACGACCGCTTCGAAAGTTGTATCATCACGACACGTATCCGACACTTCCCCCCCTAACAGGTATTTCTGTTTTTCTCCCCATCACCGCTATGGACGCCGGCTCTGTAAGTCCCCAAATCCCTTACACATTCGATTGATTCGTTTTATAGATTTCGGAGCTTCAAACAGACTCTATCGAAACCCTAATCGATATTGTATGCTGATTAATCTTTGATTTATAGAGATTTAAATGGCGGATTAGTTTCTTTTGTTGTTGTATTGAGGAGGATTGGGGATTTTAATGCTGTTAGGGTTTCATTTGTTTCGAAGATTTGTTATCGTATTGGTATTTGTTGGTTCGGAGGAGGATTTAGGGTTAGGGTTTGAGTTTTGGAGAGCTGTGATTCTTGATTCTAGGGTTTGTTTTATTTCAATTCGGCAGCAGGGGAAATATTGGCGAGGGGTTAGAGGATAATGTGTATACTGTGTGTGATTCAGAAGTGGTCTCGCCGGGTTGCGACGATGCTTCCTTGGTTAGTGATCCCACTTATAGGACTATGGGCTCTTTCGCAGCTGTTGCCGCCGGCATTTCGGTTCGAGATTACGTCGCCCAGGTTGGCTTGTCTGTTTGTACTTTTGGTTACCCTCTTCTGGTATGAGATTTTGATGCCGCAGTTGTCAGCTTGGCGGGTGCGTAGGAATGCCCGGCTTAGGGAGAGGATGAGGTTTGAGGCGATTGAAATGCAGAAGCTTCGGAAGACAGCGACACGGCGTTGCCGGAACTGCTTGACGCCCTATAGGGATCAGAACCCTGGTGGGGGTCGGTTTATGTGTTCGTATTGTGGGCATATTTCAAAGAGACCAGTTTTGGACTTGCCCTTACAGGCCGGAATGGGGATTACAAATTCTGGGATTATAAAGGATTTGGTTGGCAAGGGTGGGAAGATATTGAATGGGAAGGCTTGGTCTGATAATGGTTGGATGTGTGGTCAGGATTGGTTAGAGAATGGCGGCAATTGGGTTGGTGGGTCTTTTGTGGGAAAGTCTAGCTATGTGCGGAGGAGTGGGGGTGGTTTTTTTGGAGGCGATGCTGATTGCTTGTCAGAGGAATCTTGTTCACGTGTTGTTATTTTTACCTGCAAGCTGTTGACGTCATTTTTTTTAAGTATCAGGTGGCTTTGGAGAAAGATTTTTAGGATTAGTTCATCAAGGGAAGATGGTTCTTCAGATGCAGAGCACAGGGGAATGTTGGCTAAGAGAGGTGAGAATGGGGTGAATTTTCATGAGAGTAGAACTGATAAAGCACGTAGAAAAGCTGAAGAGAAGAGACAAGCTAGGTTAGAGAAGGAGCTTTTGGAGGAGGAAGAGAGAAAGCAGAGGGAGGAGGTTGCAAGGTTGGTGGAAGAAAGGAGGAAACTGAGGGATGAGAAGATGGAGGCTGAAAAAGATCGAGGGAAAGGATCACCTCTTATCAGGGAGAAAGATATTAAGAAGGAAGCAGAAAAGAAGCGTCAAGAAAGAAGGAAGGACAAAGATAAGGGATCTAGTAAAAGCAACTCGGATGCAGAAGAGCTGGAAAGGAGAGCGGGAAAGGAAAGTGACCGGAAACGGGAGTTTGACAGGAAGAGCGAAAATCTGAAAACTGGGACGGAAAGTGTCAAGGCTTATAGCACAGAATTGGGACATGGATTAAAGGGTGTTGCTGCAAACAATTATAACCGAGGAAATACTGGAACTAGATACCTGGATCGTATGAGGGGTACATTTTTATCTTCCTCTAAAGCATTTAGTGGTGGTAGTTTTTTTGGAAGGGGTTCTAATACTCCTGCTACTGTTTCAAAAGAAATCAAGTCTAATGGTTCTGTAGATCATGTCCAAACTTCTGCCAATAGGAGAGATTTATCCCAGCCTGAGCGTGTAGCTGGAAAATTTAATATGATTGGGGATGATAAGCCTATCAACCGCACAGTAAGTTGTCTTGCTATTTATTTGATTTTCTCCTTTAATATATTCATTGGTTGTCAAAATAAGGTACAGAAAGATCTATCTGATTATACTCTTGTTTTATTTTATTTTACTTTTTACTAAAAGAAAAAAGAGAAAAGAAAAGCAAGAATGGTTATGATGTCTATGATGTCTATCATCCTCTTGTGAACCTATCCTTCATGCTATAGCCATACATGTTCCATTTAGTCCTCCAATGTAACCATTTAAATATTTGAGTAGTTACCAATCATTTTGATTGATTTACATGCTCTCTTTTCTTTCAATTTTGAAGTAAATTTCTACACCACTAGCTTTAGCACTATATTGGAGATTATGTTTCTCCCCCACTGCCTCCATTTTTTTTAAAATTTTTTTTTTCTACATCCTCATATAGGTTGTTAGGTTATACAGGTCATATTCTAGGTACTATGGTGAAGTTTGATAGTTCATTGGGAATGATAAACTTAAGGTCATGGTATGTTCATTCTCAGTGTAACAATGTTGAGGTGTTACTGCAGGTGCTCTTGGAACCACAACCAATGACAACCCCAAAAAAATCATGGCAGCAGTTATTTACTCGTTCATCTGCTGTTCATCCGACCTCTACTACAAATGTCATAAGCAGACCAAATGCGAAGTCCCAAGCAGAAGTTAAAAGTCCACAGTTTCCTGGTCAATCACTGTCAACACAATCGTTTGATAATCCGATCAATTTTGGGCTGCCATCCCCATTTACTATATCTTCTTTTCCAAATGGATCCACGATCAGTAGCTCAGGTTTTTCATCAGCAACCGAACGTATGTTTCCTCATGTTGGAGAGGTGCCTCATGAATTTCTCCCAGAAGACTCTGATCCTTTTGAAGACCCATGTTATGTTCCTGATCCAGTGTCTTTGCTTGGGCCTGTTTCAGAGTCGCTTGATAATTTTCAGTTGGACCTGGGGGCTGGCTTTGTTTCAGATGTGGGATTGGAAAAGCCTCGTGCTTTAAAGAATGTATCTGCTCCTTCTGAAATCAACAGGCCATCTCCAATTGAGTCTCCAATGTCACGATTGCGACTCGCTGATGAAAGGCATACTAGTTCTAATTGGTTCCCAACTACCCCTACGGCCCAGCATATGCACACTTTACCTATGGATGATTCAAATAATGCAAATGAAAAGGGAACGTGGCAGATGTGGAATTCTTCTCCTCTTGGTCAGGATGGTCTAGGTTCAGTAAGTGGTGCAGCCAGCTGGCTTTTACCTCCAGAACGGAATAATAGATCGAGCAAGGAAGATATTATGTATCCTTCATCTAACAAAACTATGGTGTCATTGTTCACAAAAGAGGACCAAGTCCTGTCTGGTACTCATTCTCCACAAAAGGTTTTTCTTGCTAATTGCCAAAATGGTGGGACATTCAGTTCTCCTGTTTCGGGTTCAGAGGATCATGATCCATGGTTAGAGAAAGCTTTCTTTCCTCCATTGTCAGGTAGTGAAAATCATTTTGCTGTTAAGCCTCAGGGGGAAACTACTCAAAATGAAATGATTTATGGGAGTCCCAGCAGATCTGCAACCAGCCATCCATCGGAGCTGCCTCCAGCCAATTGTTGGACCAAGTGAGTACATTATATCTTACCTTCCTTCTATTTCAAACTGCTAGGGTTGTATTTTTTTTGAGTCTACGAGGCAAAATGATTACTCAATTGGTATTAGAAGTGACATTTGTAAATGATTAGACAATTTGAAGGTTGTTATGTAATACTATATATATTTACTGTTGCTTTTTGTATTGGTGAGCTGTAAAGGTTGGGAATATTTGTGTCAGCAGAAAACTGAGGAATTTCTCTTCAGACCAGTGACTATTGCATGATTTTGGTGTATTAAAACATCTAGTGGAAACTTTTATCTCAAAAGAGTTGGACATAAATGGAAATAAAATATATATCTTGGCATCTAGCTCTTTCATCTTCTTTTTATATATTTTTCAAATGAATTATATCACCAGCTAGTCTATCTTTAGCACTCTTGACCTCTTATTTTATATTTTAAACAAAGGATATAACCAGCTATTCTATCTTTAGCACTCTTGACCTCTTATCTCCCTCCCTCCCAACTACTTCACTCACCTTTTTCATGCGTCTTGCATGGGTACACACCCTGTCATGAACGCATCTACGGTTACTGGTAGGAATCTTCTGCCGTAATCTTCCCTGCCCCTGTTGCTGCTATGAATATACACCAAGAACATTTTTGTAATACTGTCACTTAAATGCCTATGAAGCCTGTTTTGCTAAAATATTACTGCCACTGTTGCTGCTACAACCCTACAACCAAGAAAACATATAAAATTTGGATATCCACATGGTCCTTTATTAGCATATGCTGTTGCAAGAACCATCTCCCACATTGTAGTTCATTTTGAGGTTGCCATGTTGGACACCTTATGTGATTGTTCGACACTTCACTCGTCAATGTCATCTCAGCATAGTTGGGAAAATTACACTTAGACCCCTGCATCTAGGGTTTAATGCATTGGCTACCCCTCTTTACGAAATTACACTGCCCTCCATTTGAAAATTATTATACACTTACCTCCCCTACGTCAAGGTGCTGTTAGTGATTATGGTGGTGCCCAGTTACATTATGCTCTAATGTTTCTAAAATATCTATTCTGCCCTTTTTAAATTTTTTTTTTTAATTATTTTTTTTGATAAGGCTGCCCTTTTTAAACTTAAAACACAGTTTTACACCCATCTGTACATATACACATAAACATATGGTCAAATAGTCAATCTTAAACCACTTTTGCAACCAACAACCCATCATCTTCCACCATCTTCTTAACCTCCTCCTTGCCCTCCACATTCGCCACCTTTACCTGCCATTGCGACCCCACGATTCACAACCCCATCTCAGCAAGTCTCTATTTTGGTCAACTTTCATTTGGACCCGCCAAGGCGCCAACCCAAAAACAGGGCACCACCTCATGTCTCCAAAGTTAAAACTACAGATTATGGCATAACCAACTGAAACAAAGCATAAATTTCATGTACTCTGTTTTGTATATATATCTATATCTATATCTATGGTGTGGGCTACCAAATTGAATGCAAATTACTTAGGAGTAATTGGATTTATATTGTCAAACATAAATGCTGGCATAAATAGGTTTTTTTTTTTTTTTTTTTTGCCCCGGGGGGTGGGGGTGGCGGTTGGTACTTGGTATTTAATTTATCCACCTCTTGCATTTATGAATGATCAGCACCATAAAAGTTGGCAACAGAGGGTACCTTATTTGTTTTCTTACTTGTAGTTTACTTATTCTTCAATTAAACTTGTGATTTATTTTATTTTTGCTTACTGAATTAAAAAATGCTCAATTTTTAAATTTGATCTTTTTTTCATGAAATGCATTTCCAATTGATCTTTTTCTGTTGAGCCCCCATTTTCTCCACTTTTGGACCCAGCTAAAGTGAAGGCAACCCCTCCATATGTGTGTGTGTGTGTGTGTATAAAATATATATCGTACGTCTCTCTCTTTCCTTGTCTCTCCATTTGATCTTTTCTATTTCTCTCATTTATATATATATATATAGGATGATGATCAGGTAAGTACGTGCTAATATAACTTATATCAAAACTCGCATTGGGAGTTTTACTTTGTGCATTAGTGGGATGTGAGGTACATTGAAGAAATGCAAGGATCAAGGAATACAACCCCTAATGCATGGTGCTGATATAGCTTATTTCAACACGTGCTGATGGGAACATAACCGTATATATATATATATATATATATATATATATATAGGATGATGATTAGGTAAGCACGTGTTGATATAACTTATATCAACACTCACATTGGGAGTTGTACCTTGTGCATTAGTCGGATATGAGGTACATTGGACCAATGCAAAGAGTACAACCCCCAATGCATGTTGCTGATATAACTTATATCAACACGTGCTGATGGGAACATAACCGTATATATTTATATATATATATATTTTCTCTTTCTCTTATGTTTTCTCTATTCTCGCTTTGATATTCTCTCTTTACATATATACACATATATGTTCTTGTTTCTCTCTAAAATTCGAAAATAGAACTCAAGATCTGTTAGGGTCTTAATGAATTTTGTGGTTGTGAGTTGTGACGAGACCAGGGATGTTGCCAGACCATTGTAGAGAGAATATATAGTTATTTTGCATGGTTGTGGTGGAACCATGCTAGTGGAGCACACGTAGATTTTCATGGTTGTGGTGGGACTATGTAGATTTGTATATGGGATCATGCATGTGGAGCACACGTGGATTTGTGTGGTTGTAGTGGGACCATGCATGTGGGCATGTAGATTTGTATGGTTATGGTGGGACCATGTGTGTAGGCATGTGGGTTACTGTTTCATTGTCCATTTGGAGGTTGCGGTGATGAGAGAGAGAGAGAGAGAGAGACAGAGACAGAGACAGAGACAGAGACAGAAAGCAAGAGAGGTTGTAATAATCAATGAGATTGCCAGAATTAAGGTAGATTATAGAGGGTTGAAATCCCATCTTGTTTCATGAAGTGAAATGGAAGAGGCGTCTTGGAGTCAGGATCACAATTCAAAATTTTAAATTTGCTATTCCTATTTTCTTTAAACCATCATGTGCTAGATAATAGTGTAGTTCATGGACACTTTGGTATGGATGATTTTCAATTGCATTGAAGACACTAGTATTATGGACAGACAGATGATTTTGCTCGTGTCATATGGCTCTCCAAGAAATTAATGCAAACTTGCTTTCTTGAGAGCCTCATAGGATCTATTGTTTAATATTTATTTGTTCGGGTGGCATGGACATGCTGTTCCTATGGCTTGGAAATGTTACTCGATTTTAATCCTCATAGGAAGAATACAAGCATCATAGGTTCTATTCATCATTTACTATTTTTCTGGTGTTGGTACCAAACATGGATTTTTGGATATGCTAGAATCATGATGATGATGCCTAATAGCTGTGGCGCTTCAGGGCAGTTGAACTCTGAATTCTTCGTCACGTCTCTCCAAAGAAATCTTAATGAAGTCGATAACCATGTGAAAATGCCATAGTTTGTAACAAATGAAGGTTTGAAGTGACAGTTTACCAAAAAACAAAAAGGTTTGAAGTGACATGTGTCTGCTCTTTTATCGATGCATCCCTCTGAATATAAAATCAATTGAGAAACGTAACGTCCATTGAAAGCGATGGTATGTCAAAACTCAGAAAATGGTAAGAAAATATTATAGTAAACTACAAGAACCAAAAGACATTAAAATTTTCATGAAAAAAATTGCCAGATATTAATAAAGCAAACATTTTAGAACTCAACCCAAAATTTTAAAAATACAAAATAAAAATCCAAAAAAATAGTGAAATCTTAATCCAGGATGAAAAAATTAAATGCAAAATTTGAATAGAAGAGCAACAGGATAATGTGGGTACCAATCATTGATTGATAAGCAGCAGTGCACATGTAAAGATGATTTACAAGTAAACCAATTTGTATGTACTAAATAATGCTAATGCTTGAAACTGATATATTTTCTGTTTGGATCTGGGTGTATCTTATAAAATGTAATGAATGTGCACATGTAATGAAGTATTTTAGAGAGTGACATCTGAATTAAAAATTCTCATCTTGTTAGTCAAGGTTGGAGTGTGTTTTGATGTTTTTTTGCTTCCAAGGGTGGTGTTTTGGTGTTTTTTTGCTCCCACAGTCACTGGTTCGATTCCCCGTTAGGACAACCCAAGATTTGAGGCTTTTTTTTTTTTTTTTTGGTTGGGGGGGGGCATGGCAGTGGGTTGTTGCACTAGTCTCCCTGGGGATTTAGGTTCCATGGCCACCTACACTCTGGGATGGTTCACCCATTATAAAAAAAGAAGGGTGCTGTTGATCTTCCCAAAATTTCCTAGGACCTTGCTTAGCAGACTAACATTCGGTCGTGGCCTCTTTTATCATACATAATCCTTTTTGGACTGCTTCTAGATTGGTAACAAACATATTAATCTGGTTGTCCCCTTTGTGCTTGGTTTAGTTTATCCAGGTTTATTGATCTGATGCTTATTCTGGATTTCCGGCTTGATGATAGTTCTTTCACTACCTAGTTGGGATGCTCGCTTCATTTTTCTTGTTTCGAATTTTATAATAGTAGTCTGATACTTGTTTCATTTCTGTTTCTTTTGCAGTAAGGAATGGGCTGTGCAGGGTTCAGGGGAAGGTGTTGCAAACTCATCTGTTGTGAAGCCCCATATTGGTGGCCTATATTCCACCCCAGATGTACAGTCACTTTGGTCATTTGATTGAAAACAGAAAAGTGACTGAGATTATGAGGAACTTAAATACACCTCCTGTTCTCCGGAGGCAAAAAGCCTCTTTTGGAGGAGAGCTTAGAATACTGAATGCATTGTATCTTCCTTCTCTTCTTTAAGGGAGATTGATGTTTACCTACATTAGCATGTTTAGGAATACACACGTGGCATGCATTCACTAGTGCTTCACGTAACAAGTTAGGCATCACAAGTTTTTTATTTTAGCTTCTCGTCTTCTTGGGGGGAGGGGGGTTGTCCCTTTTTTTGAGGAAAGTTTGATCTTCAGAGAATGGAGCTAATCCTCTTTTTAGCTGCATATAATTTAATCGGCTATTTCATCAAAAAATGAAAATGCAGGGTGGTTATGTTCATCAAAAAAATGCAAATGCAGGATGGTTTCTGTCTACAAATTATTCATTTTTGACCTCTATTGGGGTTAGTTCATTTGCTTAAAAAGCTTGGAGATCCCCTCTCCCCCATTGGAATGGCAGATTAAGTGCCAATTAAAGAATCAAGCAACCAAATTTTGTCATATTTTTCGGACTACTAGGTTTTTTATTAGTTTGTCTTACATTTATTGCTGCGTTTAATGGAATGCCAGGTGATCAATGATTGCTGGGCATGAGGCTGTAGTTGGTTCCACTCTAACTTCATTTACCAGGGCCTTTTTGGTTGCATGGCCGGTTGACAAACAATTTAGTATTTGGTACAAAATGCTCTTGCCCAGCTTGTTGGTAGCTCTTTTACTAGCATAGAGGTGATGCGTTACAGTTTGCTCTCTATGCATTTAGACACGGATTGTTAAAAGTAATGTCGCCCCACGGAGGGCTGGGTTTTGTGTTAGTGTGTTTTCTGTGTTTTTTTGGGGCCTGCAAAGTGCTTGCCATTCCTTCCGACAAATGTTGCAAAAGAAATCGTGAGACTGACCAATTTTGGATTAGGATGCGGGAACTGAAATTTTATATACAATTGTATACACATTGATTTGTCATATAGCGAGTGGATATGATGACTCAAGAACGATTCCAAAAAAAGTTTGTGTATTAAAATTGTCTCTTTGATTCTAACCCTAGTGATGATGGAGCTCAAGCTCTGCCTAAATGGACATGTTATCAAGTTTTGAAACCTAGATCAGTCCAAAGTTATGCTTTACTAGGATGGGGGTTCAGAGGATTGGTTTTATGTTCGATTCATTTTCTTCCCACGAAAAGCATCGTCAGTTCGTTATATTCCTAACATGTTCCTTCTCAGATTCTTTTGAGCATTTTAAATTATACAAGGCCAACAATTTGGATCGATTTCTTAATAAATAATAATATTGGGCTTGAAATGGGGACTCCATGATGAAGAGCCGAACTCCATTGGTCAAAAGGAGCATCCTAACGTGGGGACGGGATTTTGGTGGTGGGTCCCGAGGTGTGCTAATGTCTAGGGCGAAATGCATATTTGAAAACAAAAATGTTTCCATGCATACACAAGGGATAGACGGTAGTGTCGGATATAGATTTGGTGCCGTTTTGCATGATGCAGTAAAGATAGGGATAGTGTCAATTGTGGACCCGTTATGTTCAAGAAGCCTCCTAGCATTGCTCATTTAATGCCCATCCTGTACATGTAATTCACCATTAAATGCATGTCAAAACACACCCTTCGCCTCACCTCATCAAATCAATCCTCCATTTGTTTCCTTGTACCTACTTTGCCAAACTAAGAACACCTCTCTCTCTCTCAAAAATGTAATACAAGGAAGATGTGTTCCCTGAGGTTGATACTGCTATTCCTTTCCGCCGTGCTTGCTGGATTTTTTATGCTCAATTCCAAGCCACACGAGTGTCGAGACCCTGCCAAAACCAACAAATCTCTACAAGATTAATCATCACCATCCGTCTGGCACTCAACAAAGGTGGGTAACCCCGATGTCATCGATGTCTCCATAGGGGTTCCTCGTTTCTTTGTAGAGTTCATCCTATGAATTTATGTAGCTCTTTATCTAAATCCTTTATTCCTATGGGGGAGGACTTACAACCAATTATTGGCAGAATGAGTGGAGAAACCCAAGCACGAATTTGCAGTGGAAAAATAAAAAATTTGTTGTCCTTTGAACTTTTCTAGAGATTTATTTTTGGATTAAATGCTAGCTGGGGTCGATTGTACAAATTTCATTGCTTGAACTCAAGGGGCGGCTCACAGATCATTCAAATCATGACCTTGGCTCAGGAACACTTTCTTCTATTTTGGAAATTATGGGCGAAGAAGGGGCTAAGTTCATCGTTTTAAATTTTGGCTGAAAATGATTTCGGATTGCCAGAGTGATATAGGAAACGATCAGTATATAATAGCTAGCAATATAATGGCTACCCGAATTCTCACTGGTGTTTGAGAGGATTTTCCTTGGATATCATCATGGTACCAATATTACTAGAAAAGCAAACACAGAAAGGAAGGAGAAAAAACGAAAATGGGGCCTTCATCCCACTGGATCCTGGCTGTTTCTTGGATACTGGCGAGATTCCCATGGCAAACAGCCAGCCAGCATAACTGGAAGCTCACAAGGAATAATACAGTTTCTAATAGATGAAGGCAATATCAGCCTTGAGCTATACCAAGCGGGGGTCTCACTAAAACATGTAGATAGAAAGTGGCAGCAGAAACAAGAATCACAAAGCCTGAGAGAAGGTAAATAGTTGTAATTAATTAAAAGATACTACCACATATTTTTAGACCTTAGAGAAGAAGACTAAGGCCATAGCTTATGTTGAATGACGTGTTTATAATACCATAGAATTGGAAACACATTAACCAAATCATTAAAGAGAAGAGAGAAGTGAAATGCTGAGATAGAAATAACACAAAATCTAAACCTGTTTGGTATGGGTCAAGAAGAAAAGGGAACATGATAAAAAATGATCAGGAAACATGCAATAACTGTACATCTTAGAGAACTCGTAAAACACAGAAAATACATGATACTGTAATCATCACAATGAAAATCATTTCTCAAGAAGAGACCAACAACATCAGAAACAAATACCAATAACCAGTTACTATCAACCATCATTATGAATCCTGAGGTGGTGAGACAACCTGCAGTTGTGGTACATGAGAAGGCTGTAAATCTTGTTGCTCTTGTTGCTGCTGCTCGCCTTGCCAAGTCCAAACAATGTCTTTGAGCGCTGGTCTCATGTCCTGTTTCATTATCTTCTGGAACTCCAATGTATCTCCACTGGACTTTTTCACCTCCACCAAATGAAAATTTGGAGTGACCTCAAAGATCTCTGCATCGATGGACAACACCCCTTTCCTGCCTTCTTTTAAGCCTTCCATCTTCAACAATCCTCCATCCTTCTTATCTATTTTCAGCTTCAGACGCTTAGCAATGTCCCGCAGCTTAGAGATGATGGTAGAAGCAGGCTGCCTGGATGTAAATCTCACTTCTTTCTTCCGGTCATTTTCCTCGAACAAACCGGACAAGTCAAAGCCTGGGGAAAAGGAGATAATATCAAAAGCATTCAAGTTACTAGGCATTGCCAATTCTTGCTTTGCCTCCACAACAGTGCTGCTATTCTCATTGGACCAAAAATTGCATCAACATCCATTGTGGCTGGTTCTTTCTCTCCCATCTCATTAATTCTGGGTTTGGAGTCTAAACCCTTTCGGAACCAAGAATGTTCCATTATCTTTGCAATGGAAATCCTACTACTTGGGTTTGGATCCAAGATCTTTGACAGCAGCCTGCGTACTTCTGGAGGGAACCAGTTAGGAAATTTGAAGTCTGCCTTACCAATCTTTCTATACATCTCCATCAGATTTGAATCGTGGAATGGGAGATAACCAGCCAATAGAACATATAAGACCACCCCGCATGACCAGATATCAGCTTTGGATCCGTCATAGCCTTTTCTGTTTATTACTTCTGGAGCAACATAGGCAGGGGTCCCACAGGTTGTGTGGAGCAACCCATCCTGATGCTTAGATTCAGCAAGGGCACTCAACCCGAAGTCAGAAACCTTTAGATTCCCATTCTCATCCAGCAATAGGTTTTCTGGTTTTATATCCCGGTGAAAAACGCCTCGACTGTGGCAATAATCCACAGCACTGACCAGCTGTTGAAAAATTTCCTTGCAACGTCCTCCTTCAGCTTTCCTTTGGCTACCTTGTTGAAGAGCTCACCACCTTTGACATATTCCATGACAAAGTAAATCTTGGTTTTGCTGGCCATAATCTCATAAAGCTCCACCACGTTCGGGTGTTTGACAAGTCTCATTACAGAAATCTCTCGTTTAATCTGCTCAATCATCCCGACCTTCAAAACCTTCTCTTTGTCAATAATCTTGATGGCCACACTCGTGCCAGTTTTGAGATTCCTTGCATGGTAAACCTTAGCAAAGGTCCCTTGGCCTAATAATCTTCCTAATTCATATCGGTGCATCAACACGCTCCCTTTATTTTCCATTCCAAGTTACAGAAACTAATATGCAATAACAACCTTGTCCTGCTAGAAATATACGTGTACCTATGCAGTAATTATTTTCTTTCAAGATTATAAGAGCTCAACCGTCTTCACAAAGGTCATGTTTCCATATGACATGCTCTCTAAAGTTTTTGGCCACAGTGGGCATCTGACAACAGAATCGGAATGGGATGTGTGTTATATGTCCAATCTCATCAAGGATAAAAAATGGCAGCTCAAATGGAGCTACAACTTCATCAACTTCAACTTTAGAGATAGAATTCTCAACTCCCAAGCACATCTTTCAGCATTCCCAGGTTGTTGTGATGAACTAGGGAACACTAAAGAAGATTATGGAGGTTAAGGGTTGAACCTTTGGCAACAGAAGAAAAACGGAGCAGAAATTGGTTATTTCAAATTGCCCGCAAGTATATGAGATGATCACCTGAAAATAAATAAAGACAATGATTGTAATAAAAAAAACATATAAAATCTGTATATGTTGTAACCATAAGTACAGAAAATCTATAAAAAAAAGAAGAGAAAATTAATACATGCAGAGCACAGAAGTTGGTGGCTTCATAACCAAAACATGATACTATTATGTGGCAACGAATCTTTAAAAGAAAGGTAAAAAATTCTTGGTTAGATACAAATGAAGAAATTTGAGATTAGGGGTCTATTTGGCATAGCAATAATTTAAAATGCTACGAGTTAGTTGAAAATATTTGGAATAATTTGAAAAATGCTTAAGAAGAAATTTAAGATTGAGAAAAGCAATGCAAATGAAGAATACACTATTATACTAAAATAGCTCAGCAATTTCAGCAACACATATTTTTCCTTATTTGCATAATGATAACAATTGAGGAAAATTTGGGCAACTCGGAAATAGTTTATGAATTTTGTTAATATTGCAGATGGAAAAGAGATTGCGTTAGACATTGTATTCATAAATAACATTCCATGTAATTTTCTTAGTACCCAAAAAAGGTATTGCCAATACTGTCATAAGGAAAATAAATCTAAATCTGCAAATAACGAAAAGACAATGATGAAAAGGAAATTCACCATACTAAAAACTAATTAAAACAAGGTAATAACATAATTTTGAATTTTTATTTTCGTCCAAAAGGGTAGTTAGACCTTTGGCTAACGCTGTAGATGAGATGCGCTGTAGGTTGCTCAAGTTTAAATGAACCCAACAATAAGGCTTGAGTTTAGCTTATGCATCTCCCGAGCTCGAACGTTTTTTTTACAGAGTCAATCTCGAGCCAAACTCAAGTAGCTTGGTTTTTAATGAGCTAATCAAGCCAACTAATACTCTACATGAGCTTGACTTGATAAATTAAATTCGTTTATTTTCCGAATGAGCTCAAGCAAGTTTTTTCACTGAACCGATCTACAGCCAAGTCCAAGTAACTTGGCTCGTATTACAGCCCTACCTTTGGCCCGACTAATCCCTTAGAACACAACCACCGCCTACTCTACAATAAATCGGTTGCTGGCTAGAATTCAAACTCAAAACGCAGAAAAGCTCAAAACTTCCATAGACTATAAGGAAAAAAAAGACGACGAAAACACGCAGATTCATTGTAATTTTATGGAATGAATATTTCAAATATTAAATGACAAAGGGAAAATAAAAAATCAGAATTTTCTTCAAGAACAAAATAAAGGTGTGCTTGATAAGGTAGATACAGAGAAGACAAAGATACAGAAAACTATCATTATGATACTCTGTTTGGTAGCTGAGAAAGTAGAGGCAAAGGAAGGGAAAAGAAATCTGAGAGCCTTGTATTTAGCGTTGTACCGGCACACACAAAAAAAGCCAAACAGCATAAAATGTAAAACCTAAAAAATTCTTATCCTTTTTCCATTTCCTCGGCTTTCTCGGCAACCAAACGGAGAGTTCAAAGAAAAATAATTCATAAAACCAAAGATCTTCATCGCGAGAAAAAACGGATCTGAAAAGATATTGAAAGCATAGTATATATATATTTGGGAAAATATAGGTCGGTTCAGATGACGGAATTTACCTCGGAAGTGAAGACCCTCTGCTCGGAGTCGTACAGGACCAGAACGAACTATTCGAGAAATGAGCTGTGTCGAAAATAAAAATAAAATGTAGGCACCGCCGCGTATTAATACGGGCGGGGGGAAACCCTAGTCTTTTTATATGCACCCTACCTTGTCTCATATGCTTTCCGGGCCTACTTGTTCAATTATATTAGTCCCCACGTCATTTTCAACAACTTTACCAAAGTACCACTCCCTCTTCTCCCATTTAAAATTGCTGCCACACAAACAATTATAATTTATATATATATATATTTTAACTGTTAAAAGTAGCTGGTTTTCCATCTTTCACTTTGTGAGAGCTTCCTGTGCTCCCCCACACGGCCACACTCCTGCCCTGCAGAAGCACGAGAAGCTCACAATGCAGCGCAAATAATAATTCCCCAATCCAAACCCCCCACCCCCACCCCCACCCAAAACAAAATACCATTTTATGTTTTTTATTTTTGGTTGATACTATAATTCCCACTCCCCCATCTTACCCATTGCAAGTCCTATGATATATATTTTATATATTACCAACATTAAGCATACTCGATCAATACATTTCGTGCAAGATTTGGGTAAGTTTTGCATCCTATTAAATTCTTTTAAGTACATATAATCTCTCCGTCCTACATGTCCTAAATAGTTACAAGAAAAATTTTATTAAGGTGGTCTTGGAAAAGATTAGTAAAAATTAAATCTAAAGACCACTCGATCTAGCCTTCAAGGTTACGTATACAAGCTTGATCATGTGATTTTTTTTAGGTTCAATCATATCCTTTGCAACGTAACTTGCTAATGATTTACAAGTTTATATATACAAGTTTGATCGTATGATATTTTTTAGGTTCGATCATATCCTTTTCAACGTAACTTGCTAATGATTTTGTACTAATTTGCTTATTTATCATTTTTTTCTTTTGGAATTTTACTTTTCTAAATCAAATGAGATTTATCATTCCAAAATAAAATATGATTGAGAATTTAATGTAGGATGTACTTCCTAATCGAGAGGTTAATGGCAAAAAAAAATCAATGTAGCCAAATTCAAATATGAATTCAAGCTCCATTAGGCCGGGTTGAGTTTATTTGAGTCAAATATAAAATTATGATAAGAAATTACATAAGAAATTATAATTTTATTATTTGAATAAGTATACTTCAGACATTAGAAATTACATCAAGGGTGAAAAAGTCCATTCCTGCACATTTCATTCCCTGACCCTTGTATTTGTAATTCAGAAAGATAACGAGGTCATGTACACCAAGCACAAAATAGTTTAACAATTTTTCTTTTCTTTTTTTTTTTTTTTTTTGGGTGGGTGTGCTTTTTTGAATTTTTAGGTCCACCTAAAAGACATTCCAAGTGTTGTTTGACATTCAAAAGGCCAAAATGGTTTCTATTATCTGACAAAAATAATAATATATTCAAGTTTGGCTGCACACGCTACTAGCCATGAGGGGCGGTCTAATGAAGTTTCTTCTATGACAACAACGCACCAACAAACGGTCTTCTCGTGATTTACATGCAACGAGCAAACGACGCGTGTTGATAGGGAAGATTCATCGAGAGTGCATGACCCTTGTCACGCGTGCTTCTCCTCCTCCTCCAGTGGGGGGACTGCTTTTGCAGTCACGTCAACGGCATTCCTGACCACACACGTGTAAGAACCCTATTTGGACGGTTCTCATCATTAAGGCGGGGAACGTTGTTACTAGCGGGGACCACGGTTCTACAGATCTATGAATTGTAAACCATGTTAGAATGGCCTAAAGTACATGATTACCGTTACTATAATTTTTAAAGTTTTAGTTCAATTATTTGGTATAGTAGCTTGGATCTCATCTGTAGCTTTCATGCCAAATCCTCACCCTCTTTTATTTATTTATTTATTTTTAGGTGATGTAATGAAAGGGTTTCAGCTTTCAACCCTAAAGCCCTCTACCAAATAGGTTAAAGCTCATTAATATTTGTATTTATATTTTCTTTTACCTCCATGATACTGGTAGAAGAGTGCAACGGATAGAATATTAATGGCAAGACAAGCTAGTGACACCACAAAACTTTAGCACGAGAAGAATATGATGGAATACTCACCTCTAAAAAAAAAAAAAAAAGAAGGGAGAAGAGAAAAAAAACCATTTTTTATTTTTATTATGGGGACACTTCAAAACATAAGGAATTCAAACCGGAAAAAACTATGAGCATTAATTATTTGCGAACGCAACAAAAAACATTGGAAATATTAAAATAAAAATAAGACAAAACTCAATTCGAAAAATATCTTCTATGGTTGTAAGAGGGTGACGGGTGCCCAAGTGGCAGCGAAGCCAGTTGCACCATAAAATTGAATTCCTGTCTCTTTCCAAGGCCGAGCATTTATCGAATAGTGTCCTACTTGGATGATTTCTACAATGAGGAAATAATTTTTTTTTTTAATAAACAAAAAAAAGAATGTCACCTAGCTTATCCAATTTTGGCTTTTCAATTCTTGCCTTATCCTCTTGTGTAGGCGGGAAGAAAATTATGTCTACAACGTAATTTTGATGGGTCGCACCCATTACTATGCTAATACGCGGCACGCATCATTTGTCGTCCCCAAAATTTGAATAAATCTACTTTGAAAAGCCCAGCCGCCGTAATAATGGTCAAGCTTGGCCTAGCTCTTTTTCTGGTCTCATAAAATGATTGAACCACAAGAAAACCGAAACGACATTCTGAGTCAAATTAAGATCATTTGGAGTTGCGTTGCTTTCGCAATTTACCTCGTAAATTCACACGAGAAATTCATGATGATTATGATTGAATTGCACGCATTAAATTCAAAGTCTTAGGTTGCCCATTTTGATACTCCGCAGCCAATTCTACAGCTAGCAAATGCCTCACCGACTTCGCGTTTGCTACTCAAAAATGATTTTGTTTTCCCCACTTCAAATTCTTGAGAATGCTTGTGATTGGCGCTATATAGCAGCTGGGTTTGGTTGGTTTTGAGCTGTTTTGATTTATTAAAAATCATTTACCCTTCCTCCATGATCATAGGTTGAAAGCATGAATGTTATTGCTTTAATAATTTGTTCGGATGTATGACTTGTGGCAACAAGCAAGCTGTGATTTATAAGGTGGGTTCATTCGCATCGTTTGCGGCTTTTTTTCCTTTTTTTTTGCTGACATCATTGCTTAAGGAAGGCAATAGCAAGGGCAGCGTCATTAATCATGATTAGGACAGTTAAGCAAGTTTCTTTGAGAAACATTTATGCTTGAGCAATAAGGAACTCCAAACAGAAGTACTCGAATAAACTAATTAGCATAGGTGTACTTTTTTTTTGAGGAGCCGTGTGGTGGTAGCAGCATTGATGTCTGTTTCATGCGTAACACACTAACACTGTATTACGTGTTTGTATGGTAAAGGATTTGGGGCTGTAACAGCAACCAATCCAAAGTCGTGTTCATGCTTCTTAAGTAAAAGATTGAGGGAGAGATTGGTGAGAAAATTTAATATGGAGTATTTTGTTTTGCCCATTAAAAAAAAAAGAAAAAAAAAAAACCTCTTATCATTTTCACAACTTATTTTGCTTCATCCGGACATTACTAATTTCCAGTATGGCCATGATTGTATTGGGCTAGGTTCTATGAGATTTGCAGGCCACTTCAAAGAATTTCACCCACGTTATTTTACCAAAGACGAGCATATTTTGTTAAGGAAGCTTTTCCCCAAGGATACTGACTCAGGCTAGGTGAACGACTGGTTTTCATGAATTTTTCCATAACACATGTTGGGGTTTTGAATTTGTTTCTCTACCTTTCCCACAATTTTACAGCCACATTTTGTTGTAGCTATTGAATTCATGAAACAAAATACCAACGAAGCAAACTTCCATATCATCAATATTATATAAATAAATTATCAATGACATGATAGCCTAAAGATATTCTTTTCACTTGTTGAGTAAGAAATCTTAAGTTCAATCTTATGGAAAGGCATTAATACCCATTTATAGATATAAGGGGTTTAGAAATATATATAGGAAAATTCTACCGACTGTCACACCCAAAAAAAAAAAAAAAAAAAACTTCGCTATCATCAATAATTTTCTTATCTACAAAATACAGATAGGCTATTGAAAAAATGGACGAAAGAAAAAGACATTTTCCTCTACAAAACACATTTAACATGTTTTCCATCATCAATACTACATAAATAAAGCGAACGTCCCTATCCAACCAAGGGCCACATCTAAACAAATGGTTAAATGTGGACTATCAGAAGGCCACGAAATCATTACTTCCCTGGGTAACAGACTAACAGGCACTAAACATGCACATGGTTCGGACTGCAGGAAGGAGACGACTAAGGGAACTTCCAAGAAACTCCCACTATGATGGAAACCTATATAAATAATAAATGCTTGTTTATATTTGCTTTTATATTCCAGTAATATGAGAGAGGGAGAGAGAGAGGGTGGCGTGTTATCTTTGCCACCGCCCTCCATCACTCATTTCTTTTACCGACTAAAGTGATAAAGATAAATTAATAATTAATACAAAAATTAAGTCCTTTTGGCTTTAAAGTATAAACTGAAAGTAAATATTGTGAACGCAGCATCAGCAGAATCTGATAGGAAATATAAAATTTGAGTCTCCTTCACTATCACTACATGTCAACGGGGTTTGTTTAATCACAGCAAAGTCAAATTTGCATTGGCCGAAATCATCCAGTGTAATTATGAGATCCTTTTAGACTAAATATATAGGTATTTTGCAAAACTAGTTGATGCACACGTGCATTGCACGTGTACCACTTGAGGAGCCATTGCCCATAGCATTATGAAAAGAGGGAGGAGTCAAGAGAGCGAAAGCAATGGACTGATTGGAATTGGATTCTGCTGAGTTGATAAAACTCAGCATCATGCTAAGTTAATCCACACCCTTGAATGAGAGAATGGATGGTTTGGATTGAAAGTTGAAAAAGTTGCTCAATGAGGTTATTTTGGTCATTTCAGTAGCATATTTTCAACTTTTAATCCAAGCCATCCAATCTCTCATTCAAGGGTGTGAATTAACTTGGCATGGTATTGAATTTTATCAACTCAGCACTGAATCCAAGTTCAAACTGAAGTGTGGTGAATAGAGTCGGAAAGCCGAAACAATCAAAAAAATTGGTGGCTGAAACAGTAGAGTCTGCTGTTTTTGAGAGAAGAGGGAAGAACCGAATCTGGTGGCCAAAGACAATGTCCATGGAGTGCTGAAAGCTGATGTGGACGACGGTGTGCCAAAGGAAGGGGTGGAGGATGGGATTCCGACGAAGGCGTAATAAGAGGCCAGAGCTCCCAACCAACGGAGTGCCTCCTTTATGGAAGAGGGGAAAAAAGGCCCACAGCCTTTCATGAGGAACGGAAGCTTAAAGGTAATCGGAATTGGTTTAATTATTTAGAAGAGTGATTTGGCGATCAACGATGGATGGTCATTCATTTAGAAGCTAGAACCAATTCTTATAGACCCATTTCCAAATGTACTTTTCCCTGATGCCAAATGTAACTATTAGCAAAGCCTAAAATTCAACTAATATGAACAGAAAACAGCTGAAAACTTCGTAAGGAATTGAAGTGTATGTGCATCTGAATTTTGATCCTCGACAGAAACAAACTGGAATCCAAGATTGAGCATGAATTGAACCCCTATGCTTGTGGTAGTTTTGGTGCCCAAGAAAACAACATCAACTCAATCAACTCTAGTACAATTATTTGGCTGAATTAAGTCGAGTTTTTCTGTTTTCTCAAGATCCAAACAGTGGAAAAAGTTAAACCTTAAATTTATTTTCCTTTCCTTTTCTTCAGTTTTCTCAGCAACCAAACAGAACCAAAGTTCTGGAAGCACAAAGTGCAGAATGTGGGATTTGCTCTATGGCCAAGTTCCTGTTAATTATGCTATAGATATTTGAGAATCAAACAATCTGAAAAAATGTATTCAAATATTGATAACACATTCTACAACATAACACAATCATGTCTTAATTTTATTATTATACACACACCTGGGAGTAAAAGAATACAACACCAACTGTTTCATTCTAGTCAATCTTGGCTGGCATATTTAAGAGTCGGACAACATGGATACTTCCGTCATAGACAATGCTTGCATACTAACTCCAGAGGAATTGCAGGCATGGAACGTGGTGCATATGTCTGTTGTTTCCAGAAACTTCTCTGCATTGGCAAGGATCAGAGGCCCGTACTCAAAGACCATCCTTTTACACTGCAAAAAGAGGTTAATAAATTAGAGAACAGAATCATTCCTTCAATCGCATAATAGACTGTTCAACTTCATTTTTCCACTCATCTTTCAATCAAAATATCAACAATGTTGCAGAAAAACTGTAATTTCCAACTAGGATTTTCCTTTCTCCATTGTCAAATTTAAATACAATAGATAGCAACCTTACAGACAGTAATTGTAAAGTTGCCCATCTGGTCCACAAGCATTTCAAAACAAATGAGATTTTATTGATTGTTAAAATCATCTACATTGTGTATTTTGGGCCATGACAAATCCAAAAAGTGACCCATCAATTGATCAAGTGGATAGACCAATTAAAAGAGAAAAGAGAGATCATGATGCAAGTGGACCTCGTCATAAAATGATTGAATTGGTAAAAAACTAAAAATAAGTAAAGCCAATTAACGGACCAGAATTTTTAGATTTCCTAAAAAAAATCCTAAAATTTTCTCACCTTTTTCACATAGTTCTCCATGGCATCACATGCCTTTAGAAGCAACTCAATTATCTCCAACTAGCATCAAAGCACAAAAAGAAGAGAACATCAGTCGTCTAATTAGCAAGAAGATCATATCCTGATACCTTGTTACACTTCACAAGACATATCCCTATTTCAAGCCCTGTGATATAATCCTAATAAAATTTCAGGTTTATGGGGTAGATTTTCATAAAATTCCTAGAACTCTAAGAATATGCCAAAAACCCCAAAAAAATAAAAATAAAAATAAAAACTGTGCTAAAAATAGGAGCCCAATAAGATAAACAATTGTAGCAGTAAATTACCCGAAACTATTCATAAATACACTTCCTTATAATACAGATGATGATGGAAGAACAAACCTGTGTGTCAGGATCTTCCAACTTGACTAGAAATTCTGCAACAGCTTTATGGCAAAACCCACAGCTGTCTTCATAGAGTGCTGGAGAAGTGGTGGTTGTTTTTTCACAGAGATTGACCTTTCGGCAGAAATCTTCAGGTTGTATTGTGGACATCTCTAAGAAGAAGAGAGGAGCATAATAGTCCACCAAAGTGATGCACTGGGCAATGCAGGTAATAAAGATGTTAAAAGTTTCTGCAAAAAATTTAAAATTTAGAACTTTAAATAATAAACGGAACTATGCCAGAATGAAACACCCCTAATAGATAAGATGTTTCAGAATTTCAAAGTCTCATCTATTAGCTTCTTTATGAAATGGGTACTTTGTTTTGGCACAATCTTTATCAGTGCAAACCACCTAAAATATAGATTTACAATCTTCTGCTATCATTCATAGACATTACAAGCAAGGGACTATTATGTTTACAACCCATCAGCCATCCACATGACACACTGACCATTCAGTATAATACAGCTTGCTCACTCACATAGTAAATCAATCAGTGTGGTAAACGACTTTAAGCATTAAAGTAAACAGACAATTTTGACTCCAATGGCCTCTTGGCAATCAAGAAAAGATATGGCTGAGATCATCTGGTCAGGCAAGCCTTTGGCTTGGTGATCCCCAGCATAGAATGAGCACCACAAAGACAAATGGGTGCAGCACCACATTTGCTGCTTCATCAATACCACGCCAAAGACTATCTAGACTGCTAATTGTTCAAGCATACAAGGTTACGACTTACATGTGACAGACTAATCAATATTTATGTAGAAGGAGATCAGGAAATAGGGTGAGGAAAACAAAATAATTTATCTGTATGATTCTATAACCACTGCAATTACAGTTTCAAGAATCTTAGCTTTGCTAAAAATTAGGTGCTACCTGCTGCTTGAAAGAACGCAACTTAGAGCAGCTTGTGTGAAGGAGGCCAATGATCTCTGTCTGGGTCTTATTTTCGCTAAGGTAATCAACTGCCTGGGCAGTGAACTCTTCACACAGTGTGCACACATTCTCATTCCTGCCAACTTCTGAAGCTTGAACTTCCTTTTCCTGCTCCTGGTAGATTACCTGCAAAACTGAACCAGGAATCACAGCGTCATCATTTTGGAAACAATTCCAGCAAAGCACTTTCACTTTAGTCATCCTAGAAAAAAGAGGGGAGGGGGGAAATGTACATCACAATTATATTGTCACCTTACAAGTTCATGGCATTTTCAATGAGAAACTATTTTGAAATGACATTCTCATCACTGAACACGAAAGGACATCTTTTTTGGCAAGTATGCCAAGGTTTGGAGGATCCATCCAAAGTAAATTGGGTAGAATGAGCAAGTAGTTTAATATTATACATTTTTAAATCCCAAAGCATCCTTTGGAAAATGTCTGAGAACATATAGAGTTGAAGGGAATATTTTGTATATCACTCTTAGGGGGACAAAAAATAGGTCACCCATGGAATCTTGTTACGCAATGTGACATTAGTATAAGTATAATGGATGAAAGAGATAAAAGGAAAGAATACAAGTGGTGTAAGTGCAGACTCCCCTTTTTGGCAATATGTTACAACAGGAAGACCAGGGTAACATAGGGTGCCAATTCATTAGGCTTAACACCTTGGACAACCCATAAATGTCTATTGCAATCCCGCTCAAAATCCAGCCACTAACTGACGCTCAGGCCCAACTTACTTATTGTCTAAATCCTTTAGCCAACCCAGACTGGCCCAATAGACATACAAACGTCAAAAAATTAAGCTACTTACTGGACTTGAGTCTTGTAGCTACAAAAGGTCACGTGTATGCATTGCTAGGCTACAATTCACTTCGGACAACACATTAGATATAACATTATAAATTATATCAATATTATCCAATTTTATAAGTTGGCCAAGCAGGACCAAGCCAAAATGGGCCTGAATAGTAAAAGCCCAATCTCATCATAAATATAAATAGCTAATGCAATTATATGCTGAAGCGGGTGAGTGGGGCATAAAAATGTGCAGACTCTACTGGTAGATAATTATCATTCTTTATGTCGAAAGTGAAACTGCAAAATCATTAGAACAATGAAATAATTTACCACAGTAAGAAATGACTACAAGAATTACCTGAAAAATCAGAAGTCACTAAGTTCTTACTAGACATATCAGAGGTTGCCAATTGTCTAGCATTGCAAGCCCAGGTAGCACCCAACACAAAAAGCAATAGGAGCCTAACTCTCAAATCCATAATGCCTGAAAGGAAAGCCATTCAATCATCGACACAAAGATCCCATCATGGAAAAGATAGCTGACCATCACAAATTTCAAACCATAATTAAGCATGGCAGTAGAGGAGGATTTAATAACTATAGACAAAGTGCAGAAACTGGTCAGATATTTCTAATTTGTAGGTAGTGAGTCTGAGATGCACAGCTATATTCAAGGGTGAGGACCAAAGACCTCGAACTCAAGGATGCTCAAACTAAAAAGGAAAAAAAATAAAATCATAAAAGGTATAGCTTATACTAGTAACAGTAGCTTTCTGTGATATCGGTGATCGTTAGATCGTCAGTTGTAAATATTTTTGTTGCATGCATCGTCTTTGTTGGAAACTCCTTCACCATTACATGTTATTCCTTTGTGTTGAGTGAACACATACACTCTTGTGATTGATCTATGTGTCTATTTTAATTTTATTATAAAACATCTAGTAAGGAATACTAATAAAACTCTAGAAGAATTTAAAATATCACAACTTCCAGGGTGTTTAGGCAAGCTAAGAGAGTTACCAATGAAAGAGAGCCAACTAGTAGCCTTATCAAGAGCTCTATGGTTTAACGTAGATCTAACTCAAAGCTTGACCCAAGCTCAACTACCATTGTACATGCTTGGTTCGAGTAGGTTACAAGTCTAACTAAGCTTGGAGAATTTTTTTCTTGGGTTATGTTTATAAAGGTGTAATGCAATTACAACTGCACAACGCCGACATCAACTGTTTATGAGCCAAAAATGCCCAAACGTACTGTCTAGTGTTGCTCAGTCTCGCTTGATTATCGAACGAACTAAGTTGGAGATCGACTTCTTTAGGCTGGTGAATGAGCTTGAACCACCAAACTAACAAGCTAAGCTCAAACCATTCACAAGCTGCTCCTTCACTACCAGCCCTAAGCCTAATTCTGAATACATACACCTGCGTTCATAAGCCTAATCAAGTTAAGCTTAGAATAGTTCAGGCTCAGCTCATTCAAAATAACGATCATGGGAACTGAACATAATGTTGGCTTAATGAACAATCCTGAACGAGCTTCTAATTGAACTGACTGTCTAATAATCCTAGAGTAAGTAGCAGATGGACTAGCAACACTAGAATATATACACTTTGAGGTACCCATGTATGGTCCGATGATAAAGCCTAATTTGGTGAGGCCAAATAGGGAAACGAAAGACATCTTGTATTCAATTCGAACCCATAAGGAGAAAAACAGAACCCTTCTTCTTTTTTTTCATATTTCAACGGGGTATCCAGGCCTTCAGCCCGACTATTCCCTTGACATAGATAAGAACACCGCCAACTCCAAATCAGTTAATATCCAGGATAATCCCGGGTGCTGGCTGCCCCCAAAAAGAAGCAGAAAGTCAAAACCTTCCGCTTCTGTTTTGTGAAGAAACCTTCATTCAGAAATCCCCCCCCCCCCCCCCCCCCCCACAAAAAAAAAAAATCAATAACATCATATTATCATAGTAAGAAATTAGTCATATTAAATTACAAAAAAAAAAGAAGAAAAAAAACATATATTAAGAAGGAACAAAAGCAATCGAAGAATAACAGAACGAAGAATAACAAATACCAAGAAGGAGCCAGAAAATCCAAACGGTCCGTTCGGGTGCCGAGGAGGAATCGCAGAAAAGGAAATTAGAACTCGAAATCTTATAACACGTTGTGTTCGATTAAGCGCAACCGTAACATCCAAGTTTATTTTTTATTTACTTAAATTCCCATATTTTCCTACGATTTTCTTAGCAACCAAACAGAGCACAAACTGAAACACAAAACCATCAGAATTCAGAAGAAATATTACCTCTGCGGAAGCTGGCCGGCGCTTAGGAATTAGGATGTGTCGATGAGGGAGAGAAAGAGAGAGCGGCCACTGCTAATTCCTTGGAGTGGTGGGTAATGAGATGCGTGGAAGAGTTGTTGGCCTTCTTAGAATAGTCGCCCTCCCTTGAACAAGATGGTTTTGCTACTCTACTATGTGCGCAACATTCTCAAACTTTCCAAACACCAATCAAATCTCCACATGTCAGCATCAAGAAAAATATCTAGACCCACTGTAACATGTGCAGATTATTTCATTAATTAGATGAAACCTATCTTGATCCGTTGATTTTAATAATTATATATTCAGGCAGGACCCGTTGATTAGCGAATTTGATCCTGTTTTTTTAACATTTTATGGTGGGATGTAATTGGTGGGAGGAGAGAACCCAAAACCCACGCCATACGGCTGGAGAAAAATAATGATTATAATAATTTAGGAAAAGACATGTGGCTCATCAAACTAGGCTTAAATAATACTCCGTAATAAAACAATGAAACCATAAAAGATATTATTATTAATTTTGAAAAATTAGAAACACCACCCTTCAATTTTTTTTTTTCCCACCTCTTTCTCTTAGATAAGCAAAAGACCACCCTTCATGTTTCTACAAAATAATACATTTCCCCACTGTGTCTTTATAGAAATAAGAATAACCAGCTGGTCAAGATTGTAGAGGATTATAAGTAAGATTGTAAACGAGTTTAGTCAAGTAATAGGTTGTTCAAGTTTGACTCGTTAAATTAATGAGTTCAAAATAAGGTTTGAACTTTACTTGTTTATATTACTAGCAAATTCGAACGAGCTTTTTATTGAATTAATGTAAAGATGAATACGAATAGTTTGGTTATTTAAAACGTTAATGAGCTTAACGAGTCAAGTAATACTCTATTTCAACTTGGCTCAATAAATTAACAAGTTCAAAAATAGGTTTGAGCTTCACCCGTTTATCTTACAAACAAACTTAAATGAATTTTTTATTGAGTGGATCTTGAGTTGAGTTCGAATGCCTTGACTCGTCTTATAGCCTTACCCACGCCATATCTCCAAGAAATAGAGATTTGTCCACTGTATTCACGTGAAATGCTTGAAGAATGCAGGATGATTATGGGTGGATCAAGGCCCAAGAAATGGCACCCAACATAATATCACATTTTCACGAATTGCGTCCCTTTGTTACCAATGCTATAAATCTTAATATATATAATCTATATATAATGGATGAATAGAGTTAATGTGTAGATGCCATGTGTCAACATAGGTACTTTTCATTTTCTTTTTTCTTTTTTTTTTTTTTATTAAATCACATGTTGACAAACTTTTTTGGGAAAATTACTTTTTAGTAATGGCTTTTCAACTTAATACCAAACAAAGGATTTTTTTGTCAACTTACTACAAATTGACTATATATGTACTTCAAAATGACTACTAATTTCTTTTCTTGTTTTTGGTATTAAGTTGAGAAGTAATGCAAACAATAATTTTCCCAATTTTCAGCCAAATTAGTTTTTAGTGATTACTTTCTAACTTAATACCAAACAAAGGGTATTGTCTTCCAACTTACTACAAATTGACTGTATATGTGCTTCAAATTGACTACAAATTTCTATGTTTTTGTATTAAGTTGGGAAGTAGTCATCAAAAGATAATTTCCTCAACTTTTTTTACGACGTCACCAAAAGATAATTTCCTCAACTTTTTTTGAGACATTATGTTCACTGCTCCTTTTCACACAGTGTAGGTAAGTTGACGCTTAGTGTTTACTGCATATCTCTCTTTTTTTTTCATGTGGGAGAATCGAAAAGCCTACACACTAAACAATGTTCAACTCACAAATTTAGTAGATTGTACCATATCTCTTTGCTTTCTTTATACCTATTTATCTCCTCTCTTAAAAATTGAATATATAAAACTATAAATAGTCATAATCAGAAAAGATAGAAAGATAAAGGAAATGATAATTAAAAATATATATAAAGAAAAAAATGTGACAAGCTAGAATCTTCAAATTTTCTCGATTTAACTTCAAAAAAAAAATGTTTTAATCAAAATTTTAATAAATGGTTAATTACTCAAAACTGTTTAGATATATGGTTTCTCTTGTCTTCTTCTCTCTCTCTCTGCTTCTCTCCCGTTCTCTTTCTCTCTCTAAATTTTTCTCTCATCTTTTAATTCTCTGATCTCAAACATATTTTATGTAGTTTTTTCCCCGGTTTTTTACTTTCTGCAAAACCCACTCAAAACTCTCATGGAAGGCCAAGAGTTATCGTTGTCATACATTCTATAATTTACACCGTTGGATTTTGAAACATTTTCGATGCCTATTCTTCTTTTGGTACATATCAATATGCCACGACTATGATTGTGAGATGGGTTATACTCTAGATAGTCTTAATTTTTTTCCACTAAATATCATAACGTGTTAGCTCATTCATTTTCTCACAAATTTCCACAATTAAATTAATTGTTTTTCAAAATTTAGGAGTATGATTAAATTTTGTGTGACACATTACACTAATATCGCATCGAAGATTATTTTGTTTTAATTATTTACTTTTATTTTTTATATCTTTTACATTAATAAATATATTTTACTATTTTAGGGAATAAATATTCTGTTAAAATCATAATTTTTAAATAATATTAATTTTATAAATAAATTCGTGCATCGTAGATTTGGTGAAGATGGAAGAGATGGAAGAGGGAAGAGAGAGAAATGGAGGAAGATAAGACGAAGGAAGAGAGAAAGTGACAAACCTCCAATGAAAATTGAAGAGATGGAAGAGGAGAGAGAGAGAAATGGAGGAAGATGAAAGAGAGATAGTGACATAGAATCAAATCCAACTAGAATCATATTCGGTGAAAATAGAGCTTAGATCTGGCGAAGATGGATGAAATGGAAGAAGAGAATGAGAGAGATATAGAGAAGATAGAGGAAAAGAGAGAGAGAGTTTACGATGTGGATGGAGTGAAAAGTAAAGAAGAGAGAAAAAAAAAGTGAGGGGACAAAAGGAAAAGTCAAATCATAATTTTTTTTGTCCCAAAATATTTGTATATTTTGAAAAATCAAATCATAAATTTTTAAAATTTCTTACTCTATCCCTTGTTATTTTAATAATTACTTTCAACACAAAACCCAATACCAAAAAAGAGATGTTATTTTTAAAAATATGGAATTTAATAAATGACAAGTCATTACAATGATGGTCTTTTTTTAAACTCCGTGTTTTGTCAAATATGGTAAGTTTGTGGGACAGAGGGAGTAAAAAATATATTTTGGGCTGAAATGGGTAGGCCCAATAAAGAAGAGAAAGAAGTGGCATTGCTAGCACCACTTTTATTTTAAGGTTTTTTTTTTTTATTTAAAATTTTTAAATATAATTTTTTTTTTTTAACATTGCACCTATGATTATTTTGATTTAATTATTTAATTTATTTTGTTTATATCTTTTAACATTGCACCCAGGATTATCTTTTAATCGACATATTAGATCTTTTAGAGAATAAGTATTTTGTTAAAATTCAAATTAGTCAATGGTCATTGAATCAAATGGCATGACCCATCCTAATAGGGATACATGATTTACAAAGGTCTTGATTTCGACTTTACATAAGTATGTATTTTCTCCTATCATTTGGCTATATATATATATAGATATCCATACATTGCACGGGTTTTGACTCTAGTAAAATAAGAAATCTGAAACAAGTAGTATGATGGTCAAGAAATTTACCCGCTGCTGGCGGGGAAGATATGGAATGATTTTCTCGTCTCCCTTGCATGCTGCAGAAAACAGATTTGTAGCTTTAACTAGAATAAACATGATTATGATTACATGATCCACGCATTCACAATTAATGCAAATTTAAGATATTACTGCATAGGTTGGCTCTTTTTTTTTTTTTTTTTTTTTTGGGGCAATTACATCATTGGCCATTTTATCCGCATCAAATGTCAGACAAACATACCTTCCAGTGAAATTTACGGAGACATCAAAAAGGTAAACAATCGCAATTGAGAACATTATGATTATCAAACCGAATTCATTTCTGGCGTGGGATACGATATTCGCAAAATGAATTCCAGTTGAGCCCATCTAATATTACCATTTCTAGGGTATATCAGCAGGTGCTAGCTATTACAAATATCTCGGCAGCTGAATTTTCCACACAAACTTTAATGAAGATTAAGGCAATAAAATATAGAATTCACAACATCTTTACAACAAGAAGAAAGAAAAACGGGGAAATAGTATCCAAAAGCAAGGATTGAGGAAAACAATACAACCCAAATAGACATAATTCTAAACCAGAGAGAAAGGAGGGAAAAATAAGTAGTCAGTGCTTGATTGAAATCAACGGATCCAGCTACTGCATTACCTACAGTTCGGCGTTGTCTTCTTCTTTTTCTTACTTTGTTTCGTCAATAGAAGCGAGAATCGAGCAAACCCAAACTTCTTTCTCTTTGCAGAGAGCTGCTTGTGACCACTTTCCCTCTCAGCCTTCTGAGAACTGGGTGGATCATCACTTTGTTTACTAAGCATCTGACCCAATGACATCTTACCTCTCACAGTAGTTTTTTCTGCCTGCATCCCTGTTTCAAACTCTTCTGGCAAAAGCAGCTTCCTGCTCAGTATTTGCCCTATCGACAAGGTAGGCCGTAAAACTGGCACGGACCCATCACTAACCAGATTCAGTCCATTAACATCAAACAGACGAGAATCTCTCCGATGGTGAGATGGGCAGGGATTCTTAAACTTGGTAGAATTATGCACAGAACGTCTCTTCTGACCATGCTCAGATCTCCATTTCCGAAGAGCCTCCTCAACAGCTAGCTTCCCTCTATTTGCAGCCTCTACTCTGTTAAGAGCTTCTTCAAAGACTTTCTTACTGGTTCTGACTTCTGCTGTAGCTTCCTCTACCCTCTTTAAAATTTCGATTTTTGAAACATTTGCTTCATCAACTTGAAGCATTGCATCTACTACTCTCTTCTTAGAAAGTTCTTCAGCTTCCCGAGCTTTGGAGGTAAGGGAAGAGTACTCTTCGAACGAAAGGGTGACTCCTTCAGGCTTTTGCAGAGCTGAGCTCTCATTGTTTGATAGGGCCTTTATCTCTGCAAGGGCAATAGCTTCTGCTGCCCTAGCTGCTTCCTTCATTTTTTTGCTGCAATCAACCTGATCTCAGGCTGTTTTTATCCTAGACTTCGTCTGTTCAATATCAGACATTGCTCTAAAAACTTCAGATTTTGCTGCTTCCCCCATTTTCTTAAACTGCTCAGCCTCAGAACTCAACCGTTGTAGCTCCCTTGAAATATCCATTGGATTATCAGAGCCACCTTTAATATCAGCATCTTTTGCCACTTGTAGCTTTTGTCTTGTTTGGTTTAGCTCTTTCTCAAGAGATGAGATTTTTGAGGAATTCAGTGTCAACCTTTCACGGGTCTTCTCAAGTGAGATTCTTTCTTTTTCTATTTTCTTGTTATATGATTCAACAGAAGCTCGAATATCAGAAAGATCATTTGTAGTTCTTGTAAGGTTCAACTTAGCCCGCTTCAATTCCATTAAGATCAAACCTGGAGCTGAAGAGGGGCACAAGCCCAAACCTCCCGTGAAACTCTGGTGGCCCCCGTCTAGATTCTCATGGTTTTCCTTTCCTGTTTCTTCCACAGCATGGGGCGTCTTCCTATCAGTTGAATTTGCCTCCAGAGTCATGTTGAGTTCAGGAGCTTCTTTCTGTAGCTGTATCTTTAGTTCTTCGACAATCATTTGGTTGTTTCCAGTTCTTTTA
The DNA here is from genome assembly GCA_039720395.1 of Liquidambar formosana. Lineage (NCBI taxonomy): Eukaryota > Viridiplantae > Streptophyta > Magnoliopsida > Saxifragales > Altingiaceae > Liquidambar > Liquidambar formosana. The sequence goes on along the minus strand of CM077821.1, from coordinate 49,135,356 downwards.
AGACATCAAGTGTTTCCCTTTCTTTTGCAATCAAATCTTTCTCCAACTGCACTGCCTGTTCCTCCACTTTCACAATGTCAACCTCCTCAACAGAATGCTGCCATTATTTAGAAGTTCTTCAGAAACACAACAAGAGATGAAAAAGAATCAAAATAAATATGTAAAATAACAATGTCTTATGCCAATCATGTACATGGGTACTCTAGTTGCAACAGGTACACATAATCAAATATTCTTATGGTTTTATTATTAGTTCCATTGGGAGGCAGAGAGACCACTAGTTTTACCAGGGAAAGAAAAAGGAAGGGGGGAAAAAAAAGGATTATATGGTTCGGATATGATGGAATTGCAGCCTGGATGAGTTTCACCTAAGGGTGTGTTTGGTATGCGGGAATAGACGTGCAGGAATGGGAATCCTATTCCCATTCCAATTGATTCTTATGTTTGGTTAACTAATTGACATGGGGATTAAATCTGGGAATGAAGTTTATGTGGGAATGAAATACCCAAGTTTGTGGGAATCTCAAACCCACATTAAACGTGGGTTTCTGATTACCATACCTAAGGAATAGGTTTCAAAATAGAAAAAATTCCCAAATATACCCACGATCATTCCTGCGAAAAGAGTATCCATCTAGCACGTCTTCCACAACAATACATCAACCAAGCTTCATCCAAAAGCTGCTTTCTTCAATAAAATTCCTATTATCGTCTTCTTATAAAAAAAAAAAAAAAAAAAAAAAGAAAAAGAAAAAAAAGCTAGACTTCCCCTCTACCCGTCAAGTTTAGAGTATAAAAAATAATATCATAACAGTAATTATAACAATAGAAATAAATAATAATGGAAATTGGTATTGCATGAGGTGGGCATTTTTTAATTATTATTTTAGAAGTTGATTGCGTTTTAGAACCAAAAAACAATAAAAATTGGAAGTTAAATCAACATCAATCAAGTATTGTAGGAAGGGGTTTTTTTGGAAAATTAAATTGAATATGATTCCATACCTATATTAAATTGGTTTCACCAAACACTGGAATGGGAATGAAAATTTGATTCCCACGTAAAATTTGGTGCATCCAAACGCTGGTAAGGTAATGGGTATGGGTATCCTAAGAATGGGAATCTAACTCCCAAGAATGTTATACCCATTCCCATTAATCCATTCCCGTAAACCAAACGCACCCTAAGTGCCCAGAATGCAGAAGAGTTGGGGGAGCTCCAATCTCAAATATGATCAAGGTTTGAAGTTTCCACTCAGTGTGGCTATATGTGTATGTACAGAGATTGGTCCTCTGCAGTAATGGCTTGTGAAGTAAACCATGCTGTAGGGAGAAGCCAACTATTGTGAACCATTATTTTGTGGCTCGACTGATGATTGCTTGTGGAGACGCTGGCTCCATACCATAGCAGTATCGCCAGTGCTTACTTCACAAGCTGTTACTGCAAGGGACCCCATGTCTTGTGTACATCTATTTGAATGCATCCACGAAAGTCCCAACATGACAATCTGCAACGGGGCAACACTTTATCATCGATTCATAATTTTTTGATGAAAATATTGCTTCAGCTCATTGCACAACCATTTCATGTAAAGAGCTGTGTTAATGTTAACACATATTTGTAAATATAATACATAGAAAACCTAAACATACACTTCTTATTTACTTTCTGTAATGCTGCAAATTAAGTAGATCAAAACCCAGGAGCAACCTTTATAGAAGGATTCACTCTAAAACAACCCGACTGGCCCATTATAGGAGGTTGAAGAACCAAATTTAAAAAAATTGTAAACCCTCTCACACAGAGTGAAACGTCATCTCTCACAGTCTATGGATCAGTATTTCAAATTTCAATATCACATTGAGATTAATGCAGAAAACATCTTGCACAAATAGGGGTGATCTTATGACTGGATTTGCTCATCATAAGCCATGAATTGGATTCATGGTGGAAATCAACAATTAATAGCGCGGTATCCACTAGCTTTTTTTTTCTTAGATATTGTGCTTCCTCTATATTTATTAACCAATGTCATAAAGCCACAAATGAACTTATGGCACGTTTGTTTGGCCTGAATCGCCGGGCCCCCGCGCCGGGGGGGGGGGGGGGGTGGAGTGGAATGAGATTTCAATGGGGAGCGCAGGCCATTAGGGGCTCCATATGAAACAGCCCAAATAGCATAAATTTTCATCTAGTGTGGATTTCCACCAATGCCTCAATCCTTCCTTCAAAATCAAAACTTGATGGTTGCAATTGAACAGTATTTCCATTATAACAAGTAACTTTGAACTAAATTTAAAGGAAACTGCTCAGTTGGGCTGCTCCATCTCAACTAAACTATAAAATTTTCAAACACATCGAACATAAAAACCAAAAGAGGGCCAAATAGCACAAATTTTCATCACAATATAAATTCAACCATTTGCTGTAAAGAAATAAAGTTGCTACCATTATGACAGAGAGGAGAGAGAAAGAGAGAGAGAGAGAGAGAGTAGAAAGAGACCTCATTTTCAGAGAGCTTGTGGTGATGGGGTTTCCAAAAACCAATTCCACCAAAACGGCTCGCTGCCTCCTTCACCGACTCGAATGGCGCCGAGGTATCGATCTCCGCCCTGAAACTGCTGTCCTTGTCCTTGTCCTTGTCCTTCGCACCAGCACTGTCAATACCCAGGTCAGTCTCACTCTTTAAAGGCCCCATTTTGGTACTATTAGCAAACGCTTCAGTAGCTTCACCTTCCATCCTCGAACCTGAATCCAGGTTTTGGAACATTCCCGAAACAACCTGGGTACCAGAATGTAGGGTTTCAGCCATGGAAACGCCAACAAAGCAAAACAATGAGTGTGAGAGATGGAAACCCTAGAATTTTACGAATGATGGGAAAGTGTAGGGTGATGAATGATGATGGCGTTGGTTGTGAGTGGGAGAGGAAATCAAAGAGCTACAGAGTGGGAAGTTTTAGAGTGAAACAGAGAGCAGAGATAGATAAGACGCGACACGAGAAGGAAAAAGCTGGTGATTGCAGTAGCACTAAGTAAGGTTTGGTTTTCCTGAAAACCCCAAAGTTGGAGAAGAAATTGCAGGGGTTTTTAGAGGAGAAGAAGGGGGGAAAGAGTTTTGAGTTTTTGCCCCTGATGGGAAAGAAATGTGCTGTTGTGGGGGATTTGATTACTTACGAGCTAACGTTCGACCGAGTAATTGGGTGTAATGTCTTGATTTTGAATATGTGGGGTCTCCATATATCCGGGATTTGATGCGAATTTGGTTCCAACTATTTGCGAGTGGCAACGGGTGGGTCCTAGAGGGTTCGTTTGTGGATTTTTAATAAGGAAAAATAAAAAAATAAAAAAATATTTTCACATCAACATATACAAATATATATTTTAACATTTTAATTTTGTAGTAAAATATATAAAATATTGAAAAAAAAGTAAAATACTCATAATTTAGGAAATCAAATAAAAAAGAATGGAGGCTAATAATAAAAATAAATAAATAAATAAATAAAATCAAGTAGCTTGATTTTGTAAGAACACAACTAGTAAGACAGTTCGTCATTTTATCAATACCCAAATCAAGTTAAGAGAAAAACAAAAAATTATTATGAGCAAAGAGGGATGTTTATTGTTTTACTTTTTTCACAATATTGATTTGCTTGCAATGACAACAATTGTACAAATATTTTCCTTGTCATAAATTTAGGAGTTAGGACCAAGTCATGTTTCTTAACTTTCAATTAACTATAATTTATGGCACTCTTGAACATCATCTAAATTTTAACAATGAATAATAGGCTCTTGCATCAAATGCCTTCATTCAAACCATGGATCACTAAAATTTCGAACCAATTATTCTTGTCCATTGATTGTGGGCATGAAGAAAAAATTCGGTGATCCGTGGGCTAGAAGTTACCAACTTTTCGGAGCAAGGCATGCATATGCTACCCACTACCCAGTATGCCTTTTATAGACCTTCGTCACAGCACATTGATTCAAGCTTTATATGGATTACCAATAGTATGTTGTATAGCACACATTCATTTAAAGGGAGAAAGAAAGGCCAAAATAATTGGACTTAGGATCATGAATTCTGTGATCAAATTATTACACGAGCTAGAAATCATATTACAATTTCCTTTCTGTGCCATATATAATGATTTGGCCCCAATTCGCGGGGTCATGTATGATAGTTTCCATTGCATTTTGCCAATGATTTGACTAAGGAGCCGTGTGGCCCCTGCTCTATACCTAATTTTCGGCTGTTGGGAACTCAAGCCCTCAACTACCATCGAGTTAAATCATGCTTTCTATTTCTCTCTCTCTCTCTCTTTTTTTTTTTTTTTTTTTGGGGGGGGGGGGGGGGGGGGTAATTGTGCATGCTTTCAACTTATTACTGATTAAAAGTCTTGAAGAAGGCCTGTATTAAACGGTAAAGGCTTATACTCATCATACCAAGAATTTTGAGTTTGAAACTCATTTTTCATGCTAACGAGTAAGGACTTAACATATAACCCCTAAACAACTGCAAGTAAAAAAAATGTGTTGCAACAACAAATTTCATCTTGTAAATGTGTCATGCACAACAATTGGTTTTCATTGGTGAACGTGTCATGTATACACTATAGAAGGTTATGGTCCAATGGCCTTGGTTACTCCTGAAAGGGTTTGGTGGTTACTAGATGTTGGGTTCCTAGAATAGACATCAATTTGTATTATTCTAGGCTGATGCCCGGTTTCCCATTGGGTTCCTGGCGGGATGTTTACCTCTGATTATGACTAGGCGAAAGAAAGCATTAAGCCTACTTTGCAACAAGGTGCGGGTAGAGGTGTACTCCCCGCAGGTTTGCCACATTGGTCTCCTCCAAGTCTGCAACCCTCTTAGATTATCAAAAATGAAAACGTGTCATGCATGTACAGCAATAGGTATAAGATCGTATAGTGTGCCATATATAGAGAAACACTGATTAAAAACAGAGAAAGAGAGAGAGAGAGAGAGCTGCAAAGCTGGTCAGAACAGAGAGAGAGAGAGAGAGAGAGAGAGTAGCAAAGCAAAAGAAATGCGCCTAGTATGTCCCATGCAGTAGTGTACAGACGTTGGTCCTTTGCAGAACCGAATAATACTCGGCTTTATTTTGCTTCTTTCACCTCATATCATCATGAGGTGACCGTTGCTTAGAAAGTTTACGGAAAAGAGGCCCTCAGCGTCAGCAGTTTGATGCCGTTGCAAACGAACGTATTTAGATTTCAAATAGCTTCCAGAATCGCATTCCTGGCAAAAAAAAGGATCCCAGGATGTCATGCTTTATCTATCTTCGCACTTTTGAAAGAGCCAACGGCTAGGATTTTCGTTTGAACTTTGGTAATCATACTGATGGATCTTGCAATAATCTCCATTTGAAGGTTCTTTTAGGCTGCTCTTGGGACTAAAAGTGGAAAGCAAAAAAAAAAGGGGGAAGTCTTGGGTGGCAAAATAGCCCCCTAAGAAAGGGAACGGCTATTGCAAGCCCCCAATATTTTTTAATTAAAAAAATTATTATGCAAAATTACTAAAAAGGGCTTAAGTACCCTCACCCACCCCACCCCACCGGTAACCCTCTTCTTCTTTCTTCCTCTCTCGCATCAACAGCCCTCACTCCCCTCCCTCCTGTCGGAACCCCCTTTTTTTTTCTTTTTTTTTTTCGTCGGCAGCCTCTTTTTTTTCTTTCCTTTTCTTTCTCTTTCCTCTCATCACCGGGAAAAAAAAAACAGAAGCAGAAGAACCTCCTTGTTGGAAAAAATGGAGGAAAGAAAAAAAGAAAGAAAGAAAGAAAAAAGAGGAGAAGAAGAGAGAAGAAGAAGAAGGGGTGCTCGCACCGTCCACCGTTGGCCTTCCTCACTGGGGTGGGGTGGGTGAGAAGGGTTAGGGTTTATTTAGAAAGAGGGGTATTTTAGTCTTTGAGAAGGGTGGGTATATAAATTGGGGGGAAGGGGTGGGAAATCAGATGGGGGCAACAAATAGCTTTGTGGGGTTGCAGTAGCCGCTCCCCTAAGAAAGACACAACGTGGTAGCTTGTAGTTAGTGGGCCTAAACGGGACTTAGTGCTGGCGCCAAGCTAGTTGATAGGCCTGTGGTCTAGCAGGGTGGAAGCTTGACCTCTCTGGCTAGCATAAATACTTGGCTTTCCCAAAGTGGCCCAGCATTAGTTAGACTACACATTGGGCTGCTCCAGCTCGAAGCTCGTTTGTCCAACTCAATCGGTTGTGCATATGTTGTATGAATTTAATTTTATTTTTTGAGAATGACACCTGAAGTTGAGTTTAGGGTGAACTTGAACATGCTGTCCAAAGCCTAGATGGGCTGAATGAGCATGGGCTCAAACCCACACATCTTATATAGAATTCAGGTTGATCTATCTTTGGCTTAACACTGGACCATTTGCAATTCTCATAGGTTGTTATGATTTCATATACGTGTTTGAGCCTTTCGCTTAACAGTTTAAGTTTTTACATTAAAAAATCAACATTCTATGTTATGAGAAATCACATATCAATATGATATAAAAGGGAAAAAGTAAGTTGCTGATTATTATTTTCATTCACCCAGCAGAATTAGGGTGACAGGGGATGCCAAGTGAATTATTCTCTGGATCACACTTTTCAACTTGATCTTGGCAGGACATGTTGGTCGTTGGAGACATCATTAAACTCTTGAATCCCACAAATTGCACTGCCAATTTCACTAGAATGTCAGCCAATGAAGCTTCCCTTCTACTTTGTCAATCTATCTTGGGTCAGATGTAGGGTCTTTGCTAGCTTGGAATTTTTCGGCTCTTTGAGTGAGTGGGCTACAACCTTCATCTTTGCCAACCCACCCCACCAAGTGTTTGTTAAGGATACAGATTTGGCAGTGTAACACCGTACCAGACTTCTAGTCCCATGATTTGTGGCAATCCCTTGGGATTGGTGATTGGTGCTGGTGAGAAAGATATGAATGGTGATGGTGATAAAGGCATGAATCATGAATGGTGCCTGCCATAATACTAATAGTCATGATCCCATAATTTCTACTCAGTCAAATCCATACCCTTAACAGCCTTTTTGCTTGCTCCCTCACAACCAAAAGTTTTATCACTTCTGTTAAATTCTATATTTTTTTTTTTATGTTCTCGTCATTAAAACCACTTTGGTTCTTATTTTTTTATTTTAAGTATGCAATTGTTTACTTGTTAGATATTACTTCCTTAGCATGAGCACAATTTGTTGAGTTCGGATCTTTGAGTTTACGAGACATAAAGAGTATAAAAAATATCGATATATTATAAGAGAAAATACTTGAAAAAGCAAAGAATCAATGTTGGGTTTTGTTAATCTAATGCATTTTGGGTTTGAGTTTACGGCAACATATGTGTACTCCACTTTAATTGCCTATTCAACGGTTCAAACGTTTTAGTAATTAAGGCTATTGATATTGGGTGTGAGATAATTGTGACTTAGTGAGACATCTTAAGACTTTGGGAACATTGTGAATTACATGTAATTGTGGCGTGATACTTGTGGGAGGGTACCGTAATTAGGGTGTAATATATAATTAGGATGGAAAGCATGATGCATTACCATTTCTAATTGAGGCCGTGATGTATGACGTTTTACTCAAAAGGGTCATTTGTCATGCTTATGCAGATTACCCTACTTGCATCGCAAACTAGGTCGTGCATCATGCTTGTTACAAGATTTGTGCCTAAGGGCATGTTTGAAAATTTTGGACATTGGATTAGATTTTAATCCCTCTTAATACTGTCTAATTGTGCATAAGAATCACTGTACCACAATTCCACTGTGGGGACAGCCCTCGTGGAGTACAGTCAAGGACCACAACAAGGTGACCTTATCACTCATTAATTGTTCAGACCCATCCTTAATCGAAGACCATATAAGTTATTGTCTGTCCATTCATAATAAATTTATGGTTGTATCAGATCAGCATAAGGCGGTCCTCCTGTGCCTAAGTCAGTCGTCATCAATGGCGGACATATGTGGACGATGCATTTGAGGTATAAATTAGAGCAATATATATATAAAGATAATACCAAGAATATTTATTTTATCAACGCATTTGTTGCTTCAGTTTGGCGTAACTAGTAATTATAGTGAAGGGGTGTTTCCTGTATAATAACTTAGACCCCAAACTCAGTACCATCGGATGATATGTGACTGTTGGTTTGCGAACTAGCTTCAAACTTGACTAAATATTTGACCACCTAGAAGGGTCTAAAGTAAATATCAAGGGCATGTTTGATTGTTCAATTCAAAATTAAATAATTTTAGAAATCTTACATAGTATTAAAAGCGTATTCCATTCTCTTGAATTAACAAATTTAAAAAAATAATAGTTATCATTACAAATAAGATTAACAATTCAAAATAGTAATATTTTATGAATTCCTTAAAATTGATTCTACAACATCAATTATAATAATAATTATAATATTTTAAACTATTCTAATTTAAGGTGATAGATTTATGATTTCAACCCTATGTAAAATTTCATAAATCATTTAATTTCGAATTGGACAACTAAACAACCCCAAATGAATTACAATCTTAAGAAGGATTGATCATTTTATGAGATTTACGTAACAAGAAACGAAATATTTTAAATTCTACTTCATATTTATTCTCGAACTAACTAGAAAGTTTAGATTCAACTCTATAATTGTGTTATGAAAGTTTGAATATCCATATTGACAAGAAAAAAAAAAAAAATCAATTCAACATCATACAGCTAATTCTTTTTCTAATAGTTTTTTTTTTTTTTTTTGCCGTGGGTCCATGACCCTGACAGTTGGATACGGGTATCGATGATCTTGTGGCTGCACTTGTCTGCGTAGGATCAAAGGACTATGCCTAAGAAGTATGAGTACGCATACTACAGGCCTTCCCGAAAGTTAAATAAGTAGGGAAAATGGTCAAAATCGAAAAACCTTTAATCTAGGGGGCTATTGTCATTAAAGCTCTAGAGCTCTAGTGTGGGAAACCATCTTCACATAGATCTTAAAGTGAATTTGCATTTGTCATCCTATTCATAAGTACTCTTATCCAACCTGTGTAAAATTCCATAAATAATTTAATTTCCAATTAGACAACCTAACAACCTCAAATGAATTAGTCATTTTCTGATAATTACGTAACAAGCGACGAAATATTTTAAGTTTAACTTCAAATTCATTCTTAAACTAACTAGACAACCACTGGTCATTGAAATTATTTAGAATGAGAAGTCACTATAATTGTGTTATGAAAGCGTGAATGCCCATATTGACAAGAAAGCAAAAAAAAAAAAAATAAAAATCAATTCAACATCATACAGCTAATTCTTTTTCTAATAATTATATTTTTTTAGCCGTGGGTCCATGACCCTGACAGTTGAATACGGGTATCGATGATCTTGTGGCAGCACTTGTCTGCGCAGGATCAAAGACCATGCCCAAGAAGTATGAGTACGCACACTACAGAGTACAGACCTTCCCAAAAGTTAAATAAGTAGGGAAAATGGTCAAAATCGAAAAACTTTTAATCTAGGGGCTATTGTCATTAAAGCTCTAGGGTGGGAAACCATCTACACACCGATCTTAAAGTCAATTATATGAATTTGCATTTGTCATCCTATTCATAAGTACTCTTATTTCATCTGAAAAACATCAAGCTAAAGAGTTCTCTTCTTATTCATACTCCACATTCAACTCCTTTCAAGTACCCAACAGCCACAACAACCACCCAAGATGCTGAGCAGTACCCCTACTGATCATCCCCCGAAGTCCCTTCAAATTAAGCAAGATAACAAGTTCTTCTCTAGGCTTCTATCCAAGGAAACCTCCATGGCCAACCCTTCTTTCAGAGTCTACTATGGAGGAGCGTCTGGTGCAGTACCATTCATGTGGGAGTCTCAGCCTGGTACCCCAAAGCATACTTTTTGTGATAACACTTTGCCTCCTCTCACTCCTCCTCCCTCCTATTATTTCAATTCCACTAAAAAACCCATCAAGAAACACTCAAGATCCAATCTCTTACACTCCTTATTTCCTAGGATGATTCGTAAGAAAGACCATGTGCCACCATCACCTTCTTCATCGAAAAACTTTTAATCTAGGGGCTATTGTCATTAAAGCTCTAGTGTGGGAAACCATCTTCACACAGATCTTAAAGTCAATTATATGAATTTGAATTTGTCATCCTAGTCATAAGTACTCTTATTTAATCTGAAAAACATCAATCTAAAGAGTTCTCTTCTTATTCGTACTCCACATTCAACTCCTTTCAAGTACCCAACAGTCACACAACCACCCAAGATGCTGAGCTGTACCCCTACTGATCATCCCCAAAAGTCCCTTCAAATTAAGCAAGATAACAAGTTGTTCTCTAGGCTTCTATCCAAGGAAACCTCCATGGCCAACCCTTCTTTCAGAGTCTACTATGGAGGAGCGTCTGGTGCAGTACCATTCATGTGGGAGTCTCAGCCTGGTACCCCAAAGCATACTTTTTGTGATAACACTATGCCTCCTCTCACTCCTCCTCCCTCCTATTATTTCAATTCCACTAAAAAACCCATCAAGAAACACTCAAGATCCAATCTCTTACACTCCTTATTTCCTAGGATGATTCGTAAGAAAGCCCATGTGCCACCATCACCTTCTTCATCATCATCTTTATCATTATCATCAAATTCATCATGCTCATCGTCACGTTCATCAATGTTTGTTCCAATGACTCCATCAAACTTCCTCAGACGTGGCCGATTTTCAAGCCAGCGATCGTCCTTTGATTCAAGGGTGGATGATGAAGAACCAACCCTTGGGTCTCCTACTTCAACTTTGTGTTTTGGCATTGGGAGGGATACCGGTGGTGGGCTAGGAGGCTGCTATTCGGTTGTGATCATGAAGAATCTTTGTTGTAAATGGTAGGTCGTGGGTTTGTTTCAAGGTAACTGCTTAGAGCTTCTCCATATATTGTTCAAAGCTTGGTTAAGCCTCCCCCCACAACACCAAAAAAAGGAAGAAAAAAAAAGCTTGGTTAAGGGGTCCTAGTTTTAATTTTATGTGGTAGTGACTTGAAGAACCAAAACTATTAAAATGTAAGGTGTTTGATCTGGAAAAATAACAAGTTTGCTTGTAGAATGAATATAAACCATGTTGAGTCTTCACTACTCAATTTTATTTTTCTTCTCTACTTCAAATCTCCTACGTTTTGGATGTAAGACCCATGAAAACCAGGTACATATATACGTGGCTGGATTTGGTAAAATATCAAACTTGTGGAATAAAGCTAGTTTTGAGAAAACTATAAAATCTATTTCTAGAAGAAATTGACACTGATAATTATCATCACCATCATCATCATCATTATTATTACACGAATTCAGTGTTTTAAGAGAAAATCTCACATTGGTTGCTTTCGGTGGCTTAAAAGGGCTCCTTCTTGTAGAACGGTAGTTCCCACGTCAGTAATCAAGGTTCCTTAACTAGTGAACTAGGTGTCCTAATCACTGCACGTTGAGCTAGCGTACATATTTGCCAATTTTCAATCCGAAATGTATGATTATGCAATGCATTTCCTTACATAGATTTCAAGCTAACAAGGTCCACTTTTTGATGGGATATATGCTGACATTTTGAGGCATAAGAGAAGATTTTTGGAACAATACGTGGCTCCTAAGTAGTCAGAAGCAACTTCTCATTTATATGTAGAAGAACAATACTTGATTCTTAAGTCCTAACTAGTTAGCAGCAAATTTTTCCTACCCACATTTGTGGTCACACAAGAGCTTCCCACTAGTCTAAATTCCAAGACAAAAAAAAAAAAAAAAAGGAAAAAAAAAAATCCCCTCTTCCCCTTTGGCATAGCTAAGAACATTAGGATAAATATCTAACCTAAGTAGCTGTTTGGCAAACTTGAAAACCTAGTCAACTGAGGATAAATCTGACCAGTTTTGTTTTCATACTATTTGGTGAGTTTCTTTTTTCTGCTAAACAGTTTAACTTTGTTATGAAAATAAGGTATAAAAACAGTTTTTTTTTTTTTTTTTTTTTTCAAACCAATTGTGAGTTGGTTTATTTAAAAACCAGATAATAATGGACTAGACTTACTTTCATCTAGTTTTTGAAGTTCCCAAACAGGCCCTAACACTACAAGAATGCTATAAAGTGGAATCGAAACCAAAAACTCCTTAAACCCTCACCCTCAAGGGGGAGACATGCCATTTAGCTAGTAGAAAAAATAAGTTGGAAACTTGAACAGTTTGGAGGTGACGCACATATGGACACTTTGAAAGTTATTGTACAACCACATATGTAGATAGGAGGAAGCTGGTCTTGTCTTATCAGGAGCAAATTATGTCTCTACATATTTTGTGGCATTACGTGGTTGATTGTTGGAAGACATATTTGGATGGATCTCTTTGTCCCTTTGGGAAAATTTAATGCGAAGAGGAAGGATGAATGCAGGTTCCTATCCCAATATTTAATTTTGCATAACTGATTTTGGAATCATATGCTTCTGCATGTCCTGTCCTCCTCATGCACATTGTAAAGGAAGGAAGTTATTGTTTGTATTGAATAACTCTACATTAATATGCTTACCAAACAAAATCTACATTATAATAATATATGGGCACTCATTACAGAATAATTGAGCTTTTCTAGGAGCCCTCTTGGACAGCATTTGAAAACAGAGAAGTTCTTGAAACGAAAAGGGTGCGCATTAGCTGGCAAATTAGATGAAGGCTATTTTTTTTTTTTTTTTTTTTCATACACTCATCAACCCAATATAGCAATGCGCAACCAAAAGAATGAAAGCTAATTAATCATTCAATTACTTCGCATTTTTGGCTTCTACCATGTGGAACCCAGTGATGGTACATGGAATCTGGGCCTTTTTCCCCACAAGAAATATATCAAAATATATATATCTTATTCTTCGTTTTGTAATTATTGAAACGAAAACGACGGTGGAGAGCGTTAGCAGAAAGGAGAGACTGAAAATAATATAGAACAACCAGACACCCACTCAAGCTTGTACCTTTATATGGCTAATTGTCGGCAATTCAGCCTATAGTAGTATAGTGCGTGGAGCACAGCCACCCATGGCTAATTGTCGGCAATTCAGCCTATAGTAGTATAGTGAGTGGAGCACAGCCACCCATGACATGCATAGGAAGGAGGTACCTGAGTGTGATATCATTCCTGAAAAAGAAAAGGAAAAATGGTAAACTTGTTTAACTATGTCAACTTCTTCTGGTTAAGTGATTTAAGTGATTTTTTTAATTTTACTTTTAATTTTTATTTTACATGTTCAAATATATGAAATTAATGAGATGGTGGGTCACTAGGTCCTGCTTATGAAAAAAACTGAGAGAAAATTTTAATGGTGTGGAGCTGATTAAACTTAGACAACACAACCAAGGGTGATGCAGGGAGGGTCCTAAAAGCTTCGGATTCATGTTGCCCTAAAGCAGAACAATTCCATTTAAATATTTGGGTTGGCGGAAGGTCCACCTCACCATAATCTGACATTTGGGTATCTACATCAATGGAGCCCACAGCTAATAAGGGCTTTGGCATGGGTTGCTCTTAGCCTATCCAAACTCTGCTGATTTCATGAGACTAATAGGTTAAGTGGTAATTTTGACAATAGTTACACAACAAAAAAATTGAAAATTCCTTGGTAGTTCAAATGAAATTTAAGATCACCTAAAAAGGAAGTAACAAAAGAATCAGACGGTCAAAGCCGTCTGAGCAATCTAGCATGGTGGTAAATGTGATCAGAGGGGATCCTAGCATGGTGGTGAAGGTAACCAACGGGGTCCTTATTGCAAAATCTCAGGAGCAAGAGGAGGGAATGACAGAACAACACAAGGCCCACAAATTAACTCTCATAAATTCGAATTAAATGGCTGAATGACGGTCCCAGCTTGCTATCATTATGGCCTGAAAAGATATAAAAGGATTCAGTGGTCATGGATTGATAATAAAGATATACCGAGGAAAGAGGAGCCACACCCCTGAAAGCTTAAAATAATTGCGAAAGCATGTGTTTGAAATTACAAAAATCTTGGTGGTTTGGTCTCTATCACATAAGCAAGCACCAAGTTTAGTCTCTATCACATAATTCGAGCCCTATGGTGTTTCTAAATTAACTTAGAAGTGTATTTCTAATAAGTTATCATGTGCCAAGGGAAAAAAGTGTAAAGAGGAAAAATGTAACAGTGAAAATTGAGCAGTTGGACAAATCTAGCCACTGACTTTGTCCAACCATTTCACTTGTCAAATTAAAAGTGGGTGTTTTGACAAGTTATCAGCCAAGAGGGTTTTGCCAATTGTACCAAAATTTGGTATATGAAATTTGATTCAAGTATCATTTTTCTAACCAGAAAAAACCAGGTCCACATTATTTTCATACCAGCTGTTGTGGGGCAACAAGGTTGCCCTATGTCAAGGACATGCATCTAGCAATTCCATCCCTCACATCTGTGGCGCTGCACATTTTGGTTTTTGCTACAAGTACTATAATAGATAATATGAATTTACATATAGAAAGGCATTCTTTTGTATTGTATACTCAGCATTCAAATGTTTGGAGACAATATTATGTGAAAAAAAAAAAAAAAAAAAAAATGAAGAAGAAGAAGAAAGAAAGCATTGGCAGTATCCTAAATTGAGTAGTACTTATGAATCAGTTACAAAAGACTGGACAAAATCTAGGCTTCTTGAACAAATCTGGTGACTTCATGTATTGCATTTGCCAAGTAGCCCACATTGCTTGTGGTCACACCAGCCATGCTGTCCACATTACCACATGGTTAGAGACTCACAGTTTTAAAAAACTTATATTAGTCATATAACCATTTAAAAGAAAGAGGGAGTGAGGAGGGGAGGCTGAAATCAGGTGTAGGTTTCAGCATAAAATAAATAAATAAACTGATGGATAACATAAATTTAAAAGGAAAAGATGCTGCTTTTACAATGGTTCAATTGCATGTATATACTGTCCAGAATGTGGAAAGCAAAAGTGATGGGATAACCATTTCAACTCGACTTGCAAAACGAGAGAGATATAGACACTGGCACATTGCCACTAGAGTTTGCAAATGTGGATGATAGAAACCACCAAACTTATATTATTTTATTTTTCTCAAGATGCTGATGGAGTGTCCAAAGAGATGTCTTGAATTTTTTTTGTGCTTCTAGGAACATCATATGACTACATCAAAAGAGAATTAAAACAAGTCTAGATCATTAATCTACAAATTATTACCTTATGCGTCCATCATGAGTCATGTATATGTGGAATTCCCTCACCAGCCGATCAACCTGTTCAGGGGATAAGCCAGAGAAGCAAAACATCCCAACCTGCAATTTTTTTATTCATGGGTTACATTACTCTCACCCAATTGGTCAAATATTTTCAGCACACTTTAAGGTCATCTTAATTGGACTTCAATCGTTAAACTACCAACCTGGTTGGTTATGTGCTCCCAGTTGAGAGGAGAATCCAATTTCTCAAGACTTTCACGTAGAGTAGCCCGCATACTCTGAATGCGATTTGCCATTGCCTTAAATAAGGTAGAATGATCAAATAAGGGAGAATGATCAAAGGCATTTCAAAATCCTCCTAAATTTAAGAAATGAAATGTAAGGGTAAAAGAAAAAAGGGGGAATTGAAAAAATTATTACCTTCACCTCTTTTACCCAAAGTGCCTTCAAAACTGGATTACCTAAGATTGTTGAGACCAGTAATACACCATGTACAGGAGGGCTGCTGTACATTGCCCTGGCAATCTGCTGCAGCTGGCTTTTAATTGCAATTGCTTGCTTTGAATCTGCACAAATAACACTAAACAATTTTTTGGGGTAAGAAAAAATATGGAACCATAAAAACCTCAATTAGGAGACAGATTGAGATGGTCTGAACCATTAGATGGTGGTGACATAATCACACATTAAAATTTTAGCAATACCTCCTGACCATCTAAAAGTCAAGAATTGGAGTGATTCGAGTAGGGTTTAGACTTACATTTAGGTATTCATAACACGCATAGATTGGTCTTTCTATAGATTGTGGGCCAAAAATGTTATTATTCTGTCATACTCAGACTCAGGCTTCTCACTACTAAAAAGATCCAGAACTCATACATTCTGGGCAAACAAATTAAAAAAACTAGTGATTTAAATTAACTCTTCGTGTGTGTGATGCGGATCTTTCTCCTGAATGATCACTTTCAAGGACTAAAGTAACAATCAGTCCTTTCCAATATCCCAAACTTAAAGAGGTATCAATACATCTAAACGTAGAAGAAAAAAATCCAGAATATTTGCTCACCTGAGACAACCAACTCGATGTCCATATAATCCCATATTCTTAGCAAAGGACTGAGCGCAGCCTATTAAATGTCCATCTTCAAGAAATATTCGGATTGCTTGGGCATCCCTGTCTAGATCCCCACTAGCAAAACCTTGATAAGCCATGTCAAAGAAGGGAAAATGATTACTTCCCTGAAAATAGTTAAAAGTAGGAATTAGAAGTATATAGATGTAGAAAAATTTCACCTAAAACTAAACTTGTCATAATTTTACCTTCAACTGATGTGAGATTTCCCTCCACTGTTCCTCAGTAGGGTCAACCCCAGTTGGGTTGTGAGCACAAGGATGCAGTAAGAAAAAGGAATAGGCTGGGGCGTTCTACAAAATCCACCAAAAAAGAAATACAACCAAAGATACTTTACAATTTCTCCCAGGCCATAGTTGCATGAGGTAGTATACTGTAGCAAATTCATAAGGTAGACTGGACAATGCATCATTGAGTTATTATCCAGAAAACAGTGTTTTGGTATTTCATGTTTTCATGCACCTCATCTTCTGAAGTAAGATGCAAACACACATCTGCATCTTTTATGGTTCTGAAGTAAATAAAATGGTTAATACTCTCTGTAAAAACCATGACTGCAACATTTGGCCTTAATGGATGATCCCTGATCTTCGGATAGACATATTGTCAAAATGAAGACATTTTATATGACATTACAGTGTTCTGAAAAGAAAAAAAACATACACACACAAACAACCAAAAGGAGAAAATCTCATTTTCAGGTAAGAAGTTCCTCAGGTGCAGCATGTTGATTGTCAATTGAGACAGTCTGCATTTCTCTGTGTGAGTGACACAAGACAATACTTATCCCCCCACCCCCCCCAAAAAAAGAAAAAAAAAAGAAAAAAAAGACACAAGACATTGGGTGGGTGAGAAAGCTGGAAGTCTAGAACTCTTATTTGAACTATTTGAAGTATTTTCAACGTTGAACCCATGAGTATCCAATTCAATTAGACTCGCATACCTTAATGTCATCCATGAGTGCTGCAAAGTGTAATCCCTTAGAATCAGGATGGTAGTAGCGGAAGGTTCTCTCTGGAACTTGGGCATCTCTCCAAATATTGTGGTGGCTATGCAATGAATATGACTGAATTTTAATTTATTGAAAGAAGAAATTATACATAACACTCCAACTTTCATAGATAGGTTCATATAAAGTCAGGACACTTAAACATGGGAAAGAATTGAGTGGGTAGAGAATGAACATTACTTGGACCAAGTTGGAACAGGCAAAAAGATATTTGATTTAGGATAAAAGCGCCTCTGGAACTCAGCAAAGAGACGGCATGCACCAGTGCCAGAAAGCGCTTGGACTCCAGCAAACCTTCCTTCTTTTATAACATCTACATCCTTTCCATAAATTAATTTCACACTCTCCTCAACTAGCTTTGAACTGATTGCAGTTGAAAATGACTCCCTGCGTTTGGCTTTTGAATCAGACAAGAATATGCATAGAAATAGAAAGAAGGGGTGGGGAGACAATAAAAACACATGTAAAGAACAAACAACTGTATCTTGCAAAATTTTAGGTAATCAAGTCTATAAGAATTTTAGTTTGTGCCTACCTTCTCACACCTCGATTACTCTTATGGAGGCATCTAACCAAGATAGACTAAGAAATAAAAATGCCATCCCAGGTAAGTATTAATGTGGTCAAGGATTGAACATAATTTTTAATTCCATAAAATGCAAAGATTTGCAGCCACAGTTCTTCTCATATTTAACAAGCAAAATAATAATTTTTCTTCAAAAATATTCTCAGGATTCTTTTATAGTTACATAGCTTTCAAAAAATTTCACGACCAAATCAAAGTCCAAATTACATTTCTTTCCTATATTGCAGGACAGGAAAAACACTTTTGGAATTAATACAACAGGGCATAATTGGAAAAAGTACATTCAAGTAAGTGCAGCAACATATTTAAAATTGCAAGTGTCTATGGGATATCTCATCTGAAACAATTTTGGTTGAAAGATATTCAATTCTGACTTGTCTTGATAAATATAGAAGACATAGCAAGTAAGCTAGTTGAAGCATACATGGAAGCAACCTAAGCAGCGCAATATCGAGGATACATTTATTCTCTCCCAATTTAAAATTTTCACATTCTGGCAAAAGGGGGTCTTGATTCTTTGGTATGTAATTAAATTTATTTCTAGGTCAAAGAAGTTTTAATTCCAACTATTCGCTAAATAAGTATAGACTTCTGCAAATAAGGTTTCAACTTAAGAAAACAAACAATGTAATTTAGAAGCATGAGTGAATATGATCAATATCGAATGGATGATCACTGAAGATCCAAACTCAGGAACATAGAGCATGGCACTTCAAACCATTTCTTCAAATACCAAATGGCTTTCCTAAAATACCCAATGTAGTTCCTGCTAAGCGATTCTGGGAGTGGTGAGCTGGATAAAATCCTAAGAGAATGAAACTCACAAGAACTCGCTACCGGAAATCTTTGCTTCAGCATCTCTAACGCATTGAAGCACTACTGGTTTTCCTTCATCATCCCTGTAAGCTCCCTAAAATATAAAAATATAAAATCCCATAAACATAGTGTACGAATTTTATATATAAATCCAATGGACGAAGGGGACTAGGAAATAAACAATACCTACCACCCCAAGATTAATCTTGTCAGGGCTGGGATCAGCAAGAAAAGCCTCGGTGACACTCGAGATTGGGTCCCTTAGCGGCTGGTCCCACGTGGTCCCACCATCCAACGGTCGACATGAATCTTCTTCCTGTTGTGCTTGTTCTCAAGGATCTCCACATGATGATGACCCTCCTCTGCATTCGGTTCTTCCAAAGCTTCAAAGAAACCCAGTATTCGATTTTGGTTGAGGAAGATGATGGAGCTTAGAAAACTTTGGGCTTCCATGGTTTTGTGTTTGTCTCTTTTTCTCTCTTGTTCCAATGGGCCCTCCTGGTTTTGTAGTCTTACTGTTTGAAAAAATGCTCAGAAACAGAGGGCTCGCATACACTTTCTGACGACGGATACGAAATCCACATAGGCACGTGCGCACGTGCTTATTGAGATTTGAGAACGCATAGCCGTAGAGGACTAGAAGCGTCCGCAGATAGGCGATACATCATTATTTGTTAATCATATTTTCTTTTCCTAAGAAATTACTCCCTCATCCCATTAAAAATAGAAAATGGCAGCCACGGAAGCGCGACTGTTACGCCAGTTGGTGTGTGTGTAATATATGCCCACACCATAACATTTCCATTAAAAATATACGGAATACCAAGTCTGACAAAACACTCAAATTAAGAAAAATCTTTAATGCAATTACTTGTCACTTATCAAACTCTTTTTTTTAAAAAAAAAGTATCATTTTTCTCTTTGGGATTTGGTCTTGTTTTAAAAGTAATTCTTTGAATAACAAAAGGTGGAATTGAAAATTTTTAAATATTTATGATTTGATTTTTCAAAGTGAATAAATAATTTAGGACACCCTGCTATTAGCTCAAATAAAAAAGGAATGTGATTCAGGAATCATAAGTTTCGAATTCGAGTATTTACTCCCTTATTATTAGATGCACGAGTTTGTTGGTGGTTTATGTATCACGAGAGAATTAGTTTGGGTTTAATGATTTCGGATACCCCTCGTTGCCCCCCCCCAAAAAAAAAAGGGACAAAAAAAATAATAAAAATGACCTATCATTATGGGACAAAGGGAATATTCTGTATCGCTAGTTAGATTTTAAATCAAACACTCTTAAATTTAGGGGTGCAACTTAGATGGCTTTATTGACCTAATTGAAAATTTGGGTGAATTTGAATGACAATGTTTTAATTAATGGATTTGTCAATCCAAATTTAACTGGGGAATATCTGGGAAAACGTTGTGGATGACTCACTCAACTTGGGAACCACTGAATCGGAATTCATGTGGTTTGTACATATTAATTAATCTTTGTTTTCGAATTCTTGGAGAGTCAGATATTTTTTGATATTTTAAAGCTTACATAAACATAATCAGAGGAATAGAGATTGATTTGGATTCAGAATTTAGTGGGAATAGGCTTGAGATCCGAATGTTGATTTGGTGGCTGTGAGGTTTGTTACTGTTTTTTTTTTGTTTTGTTTTGCCTTTTTTCTTTGTGTTTTGGAGTGAGGCATTAGGGAGAATTGAGAATGGCCCAAGGGCTGACGTGCCTAAGCCTACCTACAGAGGTAGGCCGGCCAATTATAATTAACTGCTATGCATGGAGCTAAAGTCAATTAAACGTGGTTTTAATTTCCGAGACGTGTGAGCTCAATCCATTGAAAAAAAATCTATGGTCAAATGACAAAAACTATATTAAGAAGAAAAAGAGGACAATCTAATTTAATTAAAATGAATATTTGTTGTACAATTGAACAAATCCTCATGACTCGATCATCACCAAGTACAAAATATAATATCCTCCTTCATTCATACAATTAGCCTCTTCATGGCAAACCATCTCCGTCTTCCATTTGCTTCTTCAAAGACGAGGGACGAGACTAAAACCTTTTACATCACAACACGTAATTTTACTTTAAAAAAATTCATTTAAAAAATTCGAGGAGAAGAAAAACAAAGCCGACATCTTTACAATTAATTAGCCACACTTAGTTCACCTTCCTGCAGTTCAAACGAACTTGACCGTTATTCCCAGTCAAAGGTTTAATATTTCCCATCTTAATCATAGAGTAGGCAAAATCCGCAGAAAATGCCCAGGGCTTATAGCTGTAGGTCTTCACCAGCTCATCCGTGGAGCCACCATTGAAGAGTGCCTGGTCCGAGTGGAGCAGCCCCCTTCTCTTCACCAAGTTGGTGAAATATGCAGTGTCAAAGCGAGCTGCTGTAGGGTCGAGAGGAGCGAGGTTTGGTATCACCTCCGTTGGCCGGACAAGTAGTTTGACGTGCGCGTGCAAAGTTGGGATCAATATTGGACTCGTTGTATATGCGGTTTTTAAACAGACCGCACTGCGCAAACCCTATGGTGTGACCGCCGGAGAGAGCGACGAGGTCTTTTGAGTCGAGGCCTTGCTTTTTGAAGTTGTTGAGTAGTGCCGGCAGGTCCATGAATGGATTTGGAAGGTCGTTGTTGGCGTCAGTCTTGCTGGCTGTGGTTGAGTCTCGCCTCCCTAGTTGCACCCACCATGTTGGTCCCCCTAGCTGTTTTTACATTCAAACGATAAAAAAAAAAAGGCCCGTTACTTTTTTGCTATTATAATTAAATAAACATGCTTTTGAAAGAATAAAAAAAGGGGGATGTGTGTTTTCTTTGTCATTCAAATTACTTTCTACGAGATAGCAGCCTCACAAGCCTTGTTCCATATTCATAAAGAAAAATGATGGTGCATTCATTGAAAAATCTACCTAATCAAATAGGGATTTTATCCGGTATAATTGGCATATAATCCCTCCTCTTAGATAGATACCCGATCATGTGCTAATCACCGGAGGGGTGTTTTGTAAGTAAGGGGGCAGATATATACCTGATAAATTTATGTCGAGAGGGGGGCATACATTAAGGGTTAAATATTCCAAATTTTACTTCATTATTATTATTTATTCGTATTTTTGTGTTCAATATATAGAAAATTGAGCATATGGATCATTATGAGGGAAGTATAATACGCACCGCAACCACAGAATCGCGAGCCGCAACAGCCAAGATGTCAGCACACGATACCACTGGACCTCCACAGGCTTTGTCCACCGCCAACTTGATCTTGTCTATGACCTCGAATCCTCTTGCAGAATTCAAATTGGGACCTGCGTTCTTCTCGCTGTCAATGGTGGATGTACTGTCCAAAAGGTTCGAACCATCACAGCCCTACATAATTACCAAAAAAAACCAATCCCATCAGAATATTACTACATATATGTAACAAATAACCAAAATTACTTCACAATGTAACAAATATGTGGAGAAAAATCAATGAAAATGACGAAATGGAGCAGTTTTCTCACGTTAACGAAACAATCATGAAAGTGCAAGCGCAGTAAAGAAGCACCCATGCGCCGCTCCTGTTGCACCGCAGCCTCGACCACTCGTTTGATGGCTGGCAATGCTTGGGGACACACTCTGTCATAGTAATAAGGAGACAGTACTGGAGAAGAGAGAGCTGTGGTGGCAAGAGCCAAAATGAGAAAGGCATGAAGACGAAAGAGGCTACGCGAAGCCATGGTTAATTCAATAATAAGCTAAGGAATATATCTATGGAGTAAAGGTGTTTGCAATCGAGGTTGTATATGCCTAGTGGCTTTTGTGGTGTCTGTATTTATAGGGGAGAGACAAACAGACTTATTAGACTTGGCCAAATATGTATGACTGCTTCTCCTTTTGTGATTTTTGCTTTTGGGGTGGGTGGATATGATGACTACTTCTTAGAAGCTTACATTTATAATTAGCAGCTCAAATGTCAACTTCATCGATCCACGAGAAAAGAGAAACATTTTTATATTTGTAGTTCTAAACTATTTGAATTAGTCATGCATGTGGGATGCAAGCAGCCTAATTCATTGCCTAAATCACAATAATACCCCTTTGTTTTTAGCTCCAAATTCAATTAAAATAGGATATGAATCAAATCAAATATTCTTGCTCTAATGTACATCTATCGACTTCCGCTTGAATCTATTCATATGACAAATAATGCAGAACTTTTTTTTATTTATTTATCTATTTTTTTAATAATTAGGTTGATGTGGTAGAGTCACATCACCTATTATGTGAATTGGCATAGAGAATACATTGATATGAAAAGTTGATAGATATAGCACTACTCGTGTGATTAAGATCCAAAGTATTGAACCAAAGGGGTATGTATTGAGAGGAAACTCAAATTTTTATGCTATTTAATTTCCACACGTTTGGTAAGGGAAAAAAAGAGAGTCTAAGATCATAGGGGCGTCATTGTTGAAAGAGTTATAAATGCAAGTAAATTATGCGCCTTGATGTGCCTAGATAGGGTCAATGAGTTCTTAATTTGAACGAGATATTTCTATGAATTGTTTTACTTAGTATGAGGTAGCAACTAACACTTTTATAACACATATTACAAGCTAGTTTCCACAAATGAAAAGTATGCCAGCTAGCTAGGGCCCAAAGCAAACCAAATTTTTTGGGAAAGCAAATAAATAGGATAATGCTAGAACCTTGTAATTGATTATACCAATTATGGGTACGTCCAAGACTCCAAGTTACTAAAATAATTAGGATATTGCCAGAAATTATTTTCGGGGAAATTAGTGAAAAGTCTACTTTTATAGGACTTATAGAGGCATAAGTCTATACAACAAACTTATGTAGTCATAAATCCACTTTTAAGTAAAATGAGTTTACTTTTGTAACCGTAGTAAATACATAAAGTCAAGTTTACCCTTAAGTGTTATTTTTTGTTTTCAAATTTTAAAATGACGTAACTTTTGATCTAGATATCGATTTCTAACAAAATTTATATATTTAAAATCTATTCGTCGAGCTTTTCAAAACAAGACCCATGATGAAAATAAAATTATGTATAAAAAAAAAAAAATAGTTACATTGATTACATATTTACATGTATCGGTTTTAAAATAAATAAACATATAAGTATATAACTATTTTAATGTGGGTTCAATTTTGTACAATTTCCCATACAAAATTATTAAATTTATTAGATGTAACTATTGAATCAGTTAAATTGATGTGTTTGAAACTAAAAATTTGTAAGATTTAAATATTTTGTGATTAAAATTCAGTCACAATCGACTTAAAAGTAATTTTTTTCATGTAACTATTTTTCTGTGGGTTCAGTATATACTTCAGTTATAAGTAGATGTTTACCTAGATTTAATTGGTTTTTTTTTTTTTTTGGGGAAAAATTAGGAAAAAGACTTATGATGAATATAAAATTATGTATAAAAAAATATTAAAAAAATAGTTATATTGATTATATGTAACTTTATAAGAGGAACCTTTTGCTACATAATATGAATGAGTAATATCGTTTGAAAATATCTAAGAGGGACTTTTGGCTAAATAAGAGTTTATGATAAACTTATGGCTGCACAAGTCTAACTTTATGGACTTGTGGCCAAAGTCCCCATTATTTTCCTATGAATTGACCATGCCTTAAAATAACCGATTAAGTGAAATAAACTAGGGGCTCATTATTTATGATTTATGATTATTATTATTATTGGATTGATGAATCGAACACATATTGTCTGTCAACGATATGATAGTTTAATAACATGATAGTCTAATGACATTCTCCTATGAGTGAATGATCTCAGATTCAAACTTACACAAAAACTTTTATGCCCATTTGTTAATATTAGGTGAATAAATGCTCGATTAAGTGAAAAGCACTAGTAGTTCATTATTTGTATCTTTATTTATTTATTTATTAGATTGACAAATTGAGCCCACATCATCCGCAAATGGCATGATAGCTTAGTTAGTGACATTCTTCCCCTTATTAAGTGAGCGAATTAGGGTTCAAACTTATTAAAAATCATTGATATTTATTTGTTGATATTAGGAAAAATTATGAGTAACTAAAAATTTAGTTTGCACGTGGGGCCACTTGAGCAAGTGACTAATCCATATGACGCGGCAGGCAAGAAAGACTATGTGAGAGTACATGCAAACATATCAATTTTCTTGATCCATAGCATTTTTTTTTTTTCTGTAGCAAACAATGACATTTACAATTAACAATAATTTTGCTTTTCGAATCAGTCCCTAACACGCTTCGCAGAATTTAAAAAACAAAAACAAAGAAGAGAAAAAGGACCAAAGTAATAGTTAATGAAAACACTGGAAGTTCAAATAGTTGGACTCGGTCCCTGACATGCCATGCCTTAACCCAAAAATTGGACTCGGTCCTTCCATCTCTCTCTCCATTAAGATGATGTATTGATGTATTGATGATTAATGATTATGTGTTTAACGTATCAACATTACCATAAGTTCCTACGTAATTGTACGTGTCATTACTCGATCTTTTCATTAATAAATATTAAAGTAACAAATTAAGCTTGATCAAACGACAACAATTAATATAACAATTCAAACCAAAAAAAAAAAAAGGAAATAATTTCTTTTATTTTCTTGGGAGCCAATGACGACAAATAATGTAAAAATGCTTTAAGAAGGGTCAAGAGATGACTTTACAAAGAGGTATTAGATGGTTGCAAATAGAAGGAGACTCTCAACTGATAATCAATGCTATATGCAGTACTGTGAGTTAGGCATCATAGGAGCATCAATAATCTTGTTTAGAATATTTGATGGCTTCTTAGTTCCTTGGAGAAGATTGGTACTCCTTCCGTTTCAATTTAAATGTCCACCTTTCCATTTTGGGATGTTTCAAAATAATTGTCACATTCAAAAAGTCAAAGATTCTTTTTGTTAGATATCCTAAATTACCCTTAAAAAAGTCTTGTCACTCTTTCCTAATATTTTGTACCCTTGAGGACAAAATTAGAATTTTAAAACTTAGACAATGATTTAAAAACATTTAATAATGTTACCTAAAAAAGCGTGTTTCTTCAAAGGGGACATTTAAATTGAAACGGAGGGAGTATTAATCATGTATATAGACAAGCTAATAGGATAAATGATTGTGTTGCTAATTTTAGATATTATTATTTATTATGATAACGATAGTATTTGAATAAATAAGTTTCCTAAGAAACTGTAGTCAGTATTTCGAAAATACTCTTATTCTCCGATGTAATCGTTATTTTATTTCTTATTAATAATATTTCTTCTTTTATAACAAAAAAAATAATAATATAAGAATGAGTAAGGGTAGTTGTTTCCACCGGTTTCAACCGTCGAGGATGCGAAGGTTGGGACAGAGCTTGGAGAGAGCAGTGGCGGTGGATCCTCCAACTCTACCCTTTCCTCCCACAACCAAAACCCTAGAGTTCCGACTCTTCTCGAGAAGATGAACCTTCTGTTCACAAGCAACCACCGTTCTGTTGTTCAAATATAC
Organism: Liquidambar formosana; assembly: GCA_039720395.1. NCBI lineage: Eukaryota > Viridiplantae > Streptophyta > Magnoliopsida > Saxifragales > Altingiaceae > Liquidambar > Liquidambar formosana. The sequence continues at coordinate 49,108,986 of CM077821.1, read as the reverse complement.
AGAACCTTCCGCCATAACCTCTCTCACTGTCTCTCTTCCACACTTTCTATCCTCTTCACTCTCTCTCTCTTTTCAGTCCTTTTTCGATGGTCTTATCCTAGACCTCTTACCAAAAAAAGAAAAAAAAAAAAGAAAAAGGTCTAATCCGACAACATTTTTTTATTTTTTTAAAAAAAAACCTATGTATAAAGCGTGATTCCAAAACACGCTTTCAAAAAGCGCTATTGGTTTGAGCACTCTCATTATAGCTGAAAGCGCTTTTTGAAACATGCTTTATAAATTGAAAGCGCTTTTTTAAACATGCTTTATAAATTGAAAGCGCACTTTTAAACACGCTTTCTATTATACGATTTTTTTGAACATACAAGCTAGCTTTCGCTTGTATTGAAAGCACTGTTACTATAAAAAAAAAAAAAAAAAGGCTTTCAAAAGCGCTATTAGAAAAAGCGCTTTCATCTCCCTAAAAGCTTGATTTCGTCCTTGATGGCCTCGACTCCATCTTATCTAGATTTTCCACTATCTTCTTCGATTCTCGGCCAAAGATGACTGATCCAAAGGTTGGTTTCTCCTATTCAATTATCGGGAAAAGTTGAGTCATCCACTAAGTGATGGGATAAACCATTTCAATTCAACCTGCAAATTTAGAGTGAGAGAGAAGCAAAACATCTACCAATGATCAATGGCATTTTTATTCATGGATTTTATAACTCTTGCCCAATTGGTCAAATATCCTGGGCACACTTTAATTAGGGTCAGAACTTCAATCGTTAAGACTACCAACCTGGTTGGTTATGTGCCTCCCAGTTGAGAGGAGAACCCAATTTCTCAAGACTTTCACGTAGAGTAGCCCGCAGATCTCAGGCTTCTCACTAAAAAAATCCACTACTCATACATTCCTTACTAAATGTGGAAGAAGAAGGATCCAGAATATTTGCTCACCTGAGACAACCAACTCGATGTCCATATATATAATCCCATATTCCTAGCAATGGACTGAGCACAGCCTATTAAGAATCCGTCTTCGACAAATATTCGGATTGCGTGGGCATTCCTGTGTAGATCCCCACTAGCAAAACCTTGATAAGCCATGTCAAATAAGGGAAAATGATTACTTACCTGAAAATAATTCAAAGTAGGAATTAGAAGTAATTGTATAAAATTTAACATGCAAACTATACTTGTCATAATTTTTCCTTCGACTGAAGTGATATTTCTCTCCACTGCTCCTCGGCGCAAAGGAACGGTGATTCAATTATTCATTTGAGTACGGTGATCAATTTCATTAAGAATATATGATCTAATCTATAAGAATAACACAAATGACAAAGGCTAATTACAACTTAAAAACTAAGTTCCTATTTCCTGAAGTTCAAAAATTCGCTTCTTTGCTATCCAATAGAGATTGATTTGGATTCAGAATTTAGTGGGAATAGGCTTGAGATCCGAATGTTGATTTGGTGGTTGTGAGGTTTGTTTTTTTTTTTTTTTTTTGGTTTTTTGGTCTTTTGGAGTGAGGCTTGGGGAGATTGAGAATGGCCCAAGGGCTGACGTACCTAAAGCCTACCTACCGAGGTAGGCCAATTAATAATTAATCGCTATGCATGGAACAAGTCAATTAAACGTGGTTTTACGAGAAATGTGAGCTCAATCCATTGAGAAAAAATCTATGGTCAAATGACAAAACTATATTAAGAAGAAAAAGAGAATAATCTAATTTAATTAAAATGAATATTTATTGTACAATTGAACAAATCCTCATGACTCCACCATCACCAATACAAAATATAATATCCTCCTTTATTCATACAATTAGCCTCTTCATGGCAAACCATCTCCATCTTCCATTTGCTTCTTCAAAGACGAGCTGAGACGAGACTAAAACCTTTTACATCACAACACATAATTTTACTTTAAAAAAATTCATTTAAAAAATTCGAGAAGAAGAAAAACGTAACCGACATCTTTACAATTAATTAGCCATTTTTTTTTTTTTTTTTTTTTTTTTTGGTTTGATGGTCTTAATTAGTTCACCTTCCTGCAGTTCAAACGAACTTGACCGTTATTCCCAGTCAAAGGTTTAATATTTCCCATCTTAATCATAGAGTAGGCAAAATCCGCAGAAAATGCCCAAGGGTTATAGCTGTAGGTCTTCACCAGCTCATCCGTGGAGCCACCATTGAAGAGTGCCTGGTCCGAGTGGAGCAGCCCCCTTCTCTTCACCAAGTTGGTGAAATATGCAGTGTCAAAGCGAGCTGCTGTTGGGTCGAGAGGAGCGAGCTTGGTATCACCTCCGTTGGCCGGACAAGTAGTTTGACGTGCGCGTGCAAAGTTGGGATCAATATTGGACTCGTTGTATATGCGGTTTTTAAACAGACCGCACTGCGCAAAACCTATGGTGTGACCGCCGGAGAGAGCGACGAGGTCTTTTGAGTCGAGGCCTTGCTTTTTGAAGTTGTTGAGTAGTGCCGGCAGGTCCATGAATGGATTTGGAAGGTCGTTGTTGGCGTCAGTCTTGCTGGCTGTGGTTGAGTCTCGCCTCCCTAGTTGCACCCACCATGTTGGTCCCCCTAGCTGTTTTTACATTCAAACGATAAAAAAAAAGGCCCGTTACTTTTTTGGTATTATAATTAAATAAACATGCTTTTGAAAGAATAAAAAATGGGAGATGTCTGTTTTCTTTGTCATTCAAATTACTTTCTACAAGATAGCAGCCTCACAAGCCTTGTTCCATATTCATAAAGAAAAATGATGGTGCATTCATTTAAAAATCTACCTAATCAAATAGGGATTTTATCCGGTAAAATTGGCATATAATCCCTCCCCTTAGATAGATACCCGATCATGTGCGAATCACCGGAGGGGTGTTTTGTGAGTAAGGGGGTCAGATATATACCTGATAAATTTATCTCGAGAGGGGGGCATATATTAAGAGTTAATATTCCAAATTTTACTTCATTATTATTATTTATTTGTATTTTTGTGTTCAATATATAGAAAATTGAGCATATGGATCGTTATGAGGGAAGTATAATACGCACCGCAACCACAGAATCGCGAGCCGCAACAGCCAAGATGTCAGCACACGACACCACTGGACCTCCACAGGCTTTGTCCACCGCCAACTTGATCTTGTCTATGACCTCGAATCCTCTTGCAGAATTCAAATTGGGACCTGCGTTCTTCTCGCTGTCAATGGTGGATGTACTGTCCAAAAGGTTCGAACCATCACAGCCCTACATAATTACCAAAAAAAACCAATCCCATCAGAATATTACTACATATATGTAACAAATAACCAACATTACTTCACAATGTAACAAATATGTGGAGAAAAATCAATGAAAATGACGAAATGGAGCAGTTTTCTCACGTTAACGAAACAATCATGAAAGTGCAAGCGCAGTAAAGAAGCACCCATGCGCCGCTCCTGTTGCACCGCAGCCTCGACCACTCGTTTGATGGCTGGCAATGCTTGGGGACACACTCTGTCATAGTAATAAGGAGACAGTACTGGAGAAGAGAGAGCTGTGGCGGCAAGAGCCAAAATGAGAAAGGCATGAAGACGAAAGAGGCTACGCGAAGCCATGGTTAATTCAATAATAAGCTAAGGAATATATCTATGGAGTAAAGGTGTTTGCAATCGAGGTTGTATATGCCTTGTGGCTTTTGTGGTGTCTGTATTTATAGGGGAAAGACAAACAGACTCATTAGACTTGGCCAAATATATACGACTGCTTCTCCTTTTGTGATTTTTCCTTTTGGGGTGGGTGGATATGATGACTACTTCTTAGAAGCTTGCATTTATAATTAGCAGCTCAAATATCAACTTCATCGATCCATGAGAAAAGAGAAACATTTTTATATTTGTAGTTCTAAACTACTTGAATTAGTCATGCATGTGGGATGCAAGCAGCCTAATTCATTGCCTAAATTACAATAATACCCCTTTGTTTTTAGCTCTAAATTCAATTAAAATAGATATCAAATCAGATCAAATATTCATGCTCTAGTATACATCCACCAACTTTCGCTTGCATCTATTCATATGACAAATGATGTAGAACCCCTCCTTTTTTTTTTTCTTTTTTTTTTTTTAATTAGGTTGATGTGGTAGAATCACATCACCCATCATGTGAATTGGTGTAGAGAATACATTGATATGAAAAGTTGATAGATATAACACTACTCGTGTGATTAAGATTCAAAGTATTGAACCAAGGGGTTTGTGTTGAGAGGAAACTTAAATTTTTATGCCATTTAATTTCCACGCGTTTGGTAAGGGAAAAAAAAAAAGAGAGTCTGAGATCACAGGGGCGTCATTGTTGAAAGAATCATAAATGCAAGTAAATTATGCGCCTTGATGTGCCTAGATAGGGTCAATGAGTTCTTAAGTTGAACGAGATATTTCTATGAATTGTTTTACTTAGTATGAGGTAGCAACTAACACTTTTATAACACAGATATTACAAGCTACTTTCCACAAACGAAAAGTATTGCCAGCTAGCTAGGGCCCAAAGCAAACCAAATTTTTTGGGAAAGCAAATAAATAGGATAATGCTAGAACCTAGTAATTGATTATACCAATTATGGGTACGTCCAACTGTCCAAGTTACTAAAATAATTAGGATATTGCCAGAAATTATTTTCCTATGAATTGACCATGCCTTAAAATAACCAATTAAGTGAAAGAGACTAGGGGCTCATTATTTATGATTTTTTATTATTATTATTATTATTGGATTGATGAATCGAACACATATTGTCTGTCAATGATATGATAGTCTAATAATATGATAGTTTAATAACATTCTCCTTTAAGTGAATGATTTTAGGTTTAAACTTATACAAAAACTTTGATGCCTATTTGTTAATATTAGGCGAAAAATGCTCGATTAAGTGAAAAGCACTAGTGGTTCATTATTTGTATCTTTATTTATTTATTTATTAGATTGACGAATTGAGCCCACATCATCCACAAATGGCATGATAGCTTAGTTAATGACATTCTTCCTCTTATTGAGGGTTCAAACTCATTAAAAATCATTGATTTTTAATTGTTGTTATTAGGAAGGATTATGAGTAGCTAAAAATTTAGTTTGCACGTGGGGCCACTTGAGCAAGTGGCAAGAAAGACTACGTGAGAGTAGATGCAAACATATCAATTTTCTTGATCCATAGCCCTTTTTTAACTATAGGAAACAATGACTTTTACAATTAACAATAATTTTGCCTTTCGAATCGGTCCTAACACGCTTCGCAGAATTTTTATTTTTATTTTATTTTTAAATAATAAAAAAAGAAGAAGCAAAGGACCAAAGTAATAGTTAATGAAAAAACTGGAAGTTCAAATAGTTGGACTCGGTCCCTCCATCTCTCTCTCCATTAAGATGATGTATTGATGATTAATGATTATGTGCTTAACGTATCGACATTACCATAAGTTCCTACGTAATTGTGTCATTACTCGATCTCTTCATTAATAAATATTGAAGTAACAAATTAAGATTGATCAAACGACAACAATTAATATAACAATTTGAAAAAAAAAAAAAAAAAAAAAGGAAATAATTTCTTTTATTTTTCTCAGGAGCCAAATGACGACAAATAACGTAAAAATGCTTTAAGAAATGGTCTAGAGATGACTTTACAAAGAGGTATTAGGAGGTTGTAAATAGAAGGAGACTCTCAACTGATGTGAGCTAGGCATCATTGGAGCATCAATAATCTTGTTTAGAATATTTGACGGCTTCTTAGTTCCTTAGAGAAGATTGGTGTTACACATGTATATAGACAAGCTAATAGGATAAATGATTGGGTTGCTAATTTAAGATATTATCATTTATTATGATAACGACAGTATTTGAATAAGTAAGTTTCCTAAGAAACTGTGGTCAGTATTTCGAAAATACTGTTATTCTCCCGTTGTTTTATTTCTTATTAATAATATTTTCTTTTATAAAAAAAAAAAAAAAAAAAATGTAAGAATGAGTAAGGGTAGTTGTTTCTACCGGTTTCAACCGCCGACGAGGATGCGAAGGTTGGGACAGAGCTTGGAGAGAGCAGTGGCGGTGGCTCCTCCAACTCTACCCTTTCCTCCCACAACCAAAACCCAAGAGTTCCGACTCTTCTCGAGAAGATGAACCTTCTGTTCACAAGCAACCACCGTTCGGTCGTTCAAATATACAGAACCTTCCGCCATAACCTCTCTCACTATCTCTCTTCCACACTTCTATCCTCTTCAGAAAAGGTCTTATCCGACGACATTTTTTTATTAAAAAAAAACTATATAGAAAGCGTATTCCAAAACACGCTTTCAAAAGGGCTACTGCTTGCAGCGCTCTCATTATCGATGAAAGGGCTTTTCCAAACATGCTTTATAAATTGAAAGCGCACTTTAAACACGCTTTCTATTATACGATTTTTTTTTTTGAACATACAAGCTAGCTTTCGCTTGTATTGAAGGCACTGTTAGTATTAAAAAACGCTTTCAAAAGCGCTATTAGAAAAAGCGCTTTCATCTCCCTAAAGGCTTGATTTCGTCCTCGATGGCCTCGACTCCATCTTATCTCTCAGGATTTTCCACTATCTTCGATTCTCGGCCAAAGATGAATGATCCAAAGGTTGGTTTCTCCAATTCGATTCTCAGGAAAAGTTGAGTCATCCACTAAGTGATGGGATAAACCATTTCAATTCAACCTGCAAATTTAGAGAGTGAGAGAGAAGCAAAACATCTACCAATGATCAATGGCATTTTTATTCATGGGTTTTATAACTCTCGCCCAATTGGTCAAATATCCTGGGCACACTTTCAGGTCGGAGCTTCAATCGTTAAGACTACCAACCTGATTGGTTATGTGCTCCCAGTTGAGAGGAGAACCCAATTTCTCAAGACTTTCACGTATAGTAGCCCGCATACTCAGATCTCAGGCTTCTCACTAAAAAAATCCACAACTCATACATTCCTTACTAAATGTGGAAGAAAAAGAATCCAGAATATTTGCTCACCTGAGACAACCAACTCGATGTCCATATAATCTCATATTCTTAGCAATGGACTGAGCACAGCCTATTAAGAATCCGTCTTCAACCAATATTTGGATTGCATGGGCATTCCTGTGTAGATCCCCACCAGCAAAACCTTGATAAGCCATGTCAAATAAGGGAAAATGATTACTTACCTGAAAATAATTCAAAGTAGGAATTAGAAGTAATTGTATAAAATTTAACATAAAACTATACTTGTCATAAAATTTACCTTCAACTGATGTGATATTTCTCTCCACTGCTCCTCGGCACAAGGGGACAGCATGCACCAGTGACGGAAAGAGCATATACTCCAGCAAACCTCCCTTCTTTTATAACATCTACGTCCTCACAATGAATAAATTTTACACTCTCCTCAACTAGCTTTGAACTGATTGCAGTTGAAAATGACTCCCTCCGTTTGGCTCTTGAATCAGACAAGAATATGCATAGAAATAGAAAGAAGGCCGGGGTGGGGTGGGGGAGATCGTAGAATGGGTTTGAATTCACATTTAGAGAACAAACAACTTTATCTAGCCAAATATTAGATAATCAAGTCTATAAGAATTTTAGCTTGAGCCTACCTTCTAACACCTCCATTACTCTTATGGAGGCATCCAACCCAGATTGACTAAGAAATAGAAATGACATCCCAGGTAAGTGTTAATGTGGTTAAAGATTGAACATAATTTTTAATTCCATGACTATAGAGACGGCAGCAAATATACTAATGGCCCAAATACAGAATCATTAAATGGGTTCTTTTCCGACCATATGTCAAAAACTGAAGGAAAAGAAAGCTGACACCATTTCCATAAAATGCAGAGATAACTTTACACCCACAGTTCTTCTCATCTTTAACAAGCAAAATAATAAATTTTTTCAAAAATATTCTCGGGATTTTTTATAGTTACATTAGCTTTCAAAAATTTCGCGACTCAATCGAAGTCCAAGTTACATTTCTTTCGTATATTGCTGGACATGCAAAACACTTTTGGAATTAATACAACAGTCCGGGCATAAAAATCTGCCATAAGACAGATTCAGTTGGAAAAAGTACATACAAGTAAGGTGCAGCAATATATTTGAAATTGCAAGTGTCTATGGGATATCTCATCGATCAGACAACCAATTTTGGTTGAAAGATATTCAATTCTGACTTGCATTGCTAAACATATATAAGACATAATAATGAGTAAACTAGCTGAAGCATACATGGAACTATGGAAGCAACCTACGCAGCCCAATAACGAAGATACATTTATCCTCTCCCAATTAAAAAATTTCTAACAACATTTTAAATTCTGGCAAAAAGTAGTCTTGATTCTTTGGTATGAAAATAAATTTAATTCGAAGTCAACAAAGTTTTTAATTCCAACTCTTCGCTGAATAAGTATAACCATCTGCAAATGTGGTTTCTTCTTTTCTTTTCTTTTTGTGTTTAAAAAACAAAGAAGCCCTTCAGGCAAACTCCAAGCCCATATAAGACTCCACAACCTATATGGACTTAATAAGCCGTAAGCCAATGAGAACCATAAAACCTCGTGTGGGTGGCTCGAATGAGTTTAACAAGAATGGATGGGGTCCCTTGTCAATTGAGTTACCTGTTGGGGTTTGCAAATGTGTTTTCAACTCAAGAATACAAACAACATAATTTGGAAGTATGAGTGAATATGATCAATACCTAAATTGATGATTACTGAAGATCTAAACTCAGGAACGTAGAACATGGACTTCAAAAACCCATTTCTTCAAATACCAAATGGTTTTCCTTAAAAAAAAAAAAAACGTATGAAAAAAAGAGTCAGTACCCAATGTTGGTCCTGCTAAGTGAATCTGGGAGGGGTGAGCTGGATAAATCCTGAGAGAATGAAACTCACAAGAACTCTATTCCGGCAATCTTTGCTTCAGCATCTCTAACGCATTGAAGCACTACTGGTTTCCCTCATCATCCCTGGGGTCAGCAAGAAAAGCCCTGGTGACACTCGAGATTGGGCCCTTGGCGGCTGGTCCCATGTGGTCCCACCATCCAACCGTCGACATGAATCTTCTTCCAGTCTTCCTGTTGTGCTTGTTCTCAAGGATCTCTACATGATGATGACCCTCCTCTGCATTCGGTTCTTCCAACTGCCGGGCCTAGTGAAAAAGATGGACTGAAAGCTTCAAAGAAACCCAGTATTCGATTCCGATTGAGGAAGGTGATGGAGCTTAGAAAACTTTGGTCTTCCATGGTTTAGGGTTTAGGGTTTAGTGTTCGTCTCTTGTTCCAATGGGCTCTTCTGGTTTTGTAGTCTTACTGTTTGAAAAAATGCTCAGAAACAGAGGGCTGGCATACCCTTTGCGACGACGGATATACAGAGAGGCACGTGCGCACGAGCTTATTGAGAACGCTTGGGACTTAGAAACGGTATATCTGCGTGCGACAGTGTAAACCTCAATTTATTTCTTAATGATATTTTATTTCCTTCAAAAAATATTCCCCATGGCTATTCGGATTTTAAATCAAACACTCCCAAATTTAGGGGTGCAATTTCGACGGCTTAATTGGCCTGGTTCAAAATTTGGGAGGGCGCCAGATTGAGAATGGCCCAAGGGCTGACATGCCTAGGCCAATTTATAATTAATTGCTATTGTACTGAATTCAATTAAACTTGGTTTAATGAGAAATGTGAGCTTAATCTATTGAAGAAAATCTATGGTCTAATGAAAAAAAACTATATTAAGAAGAAAAAGAGAATAATCTAATTTAATTAATGTGAACATTTGTTGTACAATTGAACATATATTCCTCATCACCAATTACTCCTTATGACTCCATCATCACCCATACAAAATATATTCACCTTTATTTATACAATTAGCCTTCATGGCAAATCTTCCATTTGCTTCTTCACAGACGAGACTAGAACCTTTTACATTACAACACATAATTTACTTTCAAAAATCAAGAATAAGAAAAACAAAACCAACGTTTCCAAAACACAAAACCAACATCTATGCAATTAATTACACCTTGTTCACCTTCCTGCAGTTGGAACGTACTTGACCCTTTTTCCCAGTCAAAGGCTTTATATTTCCCATTTTAATCATAGAGTGGACAAAATCCGCAGAAAATTCCCCAGGTTATGGCTATATCTCTTCACCAGCCCATCAGTCGAGCCACCATTGAACAGTGCCTGGTCCGAGTGAAGCAGCCCCCTTCTCTTCACCAAGTTGGTGAAATATGCTGTGTCAAAGCGAGCTGCTGTTGGGTCTAGAGGAGCGAGGTTGGTGTCACCTCCATTGGGCGGACAAGTAGCTTTACGTGCGCGTGCAAAGGCGGGATCAATATTGGACTCGTTGTAAAGGTGGTTTTTAAAGAAAAAGCACTGAGCAAACCCTAAGGTGTGACCGCCGGAGAGAGCAACGAGGTCTTTTGAGTCGAGGCCTTGCTTTTTGTAGTTGTCGAGTAGTGCCGGCAGGTCCATGAATGGAGATGGAAGGTCGTTGTTGGCGTCAGTCATGCTGGCTGTGGTTGAGTCTCGCCTCCCTAGTCGCACCTCCCATGTTGGTCCCCCTAGCTGGTTTTACATCCATACAAAAAAATCCCTTACATTGTGGTATAATTACATGTATGGGAATGGACTATAGCACTACCTTTTGCTGATAATTCTTCCAAATTTTACTTCATTATTATTATTATTTTATTTTTGGTGCTCAATAGAAAATTAAGGATATGGATTGTCATGAGGGAAGGATACTACGCACCGCAACCACAGAGTCGCGAGCCGCAACAGCCAAGATGTCTGCGCACGACACCACTGGACATCCACAGGCTTTGTCCACCGCCAACTTGATCTTGTCTATGACCTCGAATCCTCTTGCAGATTTGAAATTGGGATTTGCAAACTTCTCGCTGACAAAGGTGGATGAATTGTCCAAAAGAATCCGAACCATCACAGCCCTATACATAATTACATTATAAATAACCCAGCAAATTTACAATATATGTAACAAAAATGAGGAAAAAAAAGTTAATGAAATGACAAATGACAAAATAGGAGCACTTTCCGTACGTTAACGAAACAATCATGAAAGTGCAAGCGTAGTAAAGAAGCACCCATACGCCGCTCTTGGTGCACGGCAGCCTCAACCACTCGTTTGATGGCTGGTAATGCTTGGGGACACACTTTGTATAGTAATGAGGAGACAGGACTGAAGAGAGAGCTGTGGTTGCAAGAGCCAAAATGACAAAGGCATGGAGATTAAAAAAGAGGCTACGTGAAGCCATGGTTAATTCCATGATAAGCTAGGCTAAGGAATCTATAGGAGTAAAGGTGTTTGCGATCGAGGTTAATTATGTGTGCCTTGTGGCTTTTGTGGTGTCTGTATTTATAGGGGAGAGACAAAGAGACTTGATAGACTTGGCCCGGCCAATATAATATGACTACTGCTTCTCCTTCTGTGCCTTTTTTTTTGTTTTTTTTTTGGCTGGGTACGTAGATATCGATCATGATTACTACTTCTCAGAAGCTTATACTATACACTACTATACGTTTATAATTAGCAGCTCAAATGTCAACGTATCCATACCAGAAAAGAGAGAGACATATTTATATTTGTAGTTCTGAACTGTTTGAATTAGTCATGTGGGATGCAAGCTGCGCAGCTAATTCATTGCTTAAATTATAATAAAATGGATGATGAATCAGTCCAAATATACTTGCTCTAATATACATCTACCGACCTTCACTTGCATTAAATCATATGACAAGTCATGTGGACCATTTATTTTATTTTTATTTTTTATAAAGCATATCATCTCCAATATTGGTGTGTTAAAGAATGTGCTAACAAATAGTAATAGGACACCCTTGTGTCATATTTGACACACTCTTATACTATAATAGCATAAATTGGTTAGAAAAAGAAAGTGAACGATGGTTGTACCAAAAAATTATATGATTGTGTCATTTATACCATTGGAACACGTGCATCATGTCAAATTATAACATTTGACATTAGAACAAGTGATTAAATAAAAATAACACAGACAAAATCACTTGAGATGCTCGATCTAATTGGGTTGATATGGCAAAATCACATCATCCATCACGTGAGTTGGTGTAAAGAGTACGTTAATATGAAAAATTAGTCGATTTGACACTACTCATGTGATTAAGATCTAAGTCTTGATCGAACCAATAGGTGTAGAGAGGAAACTCAAATTTTACGACCTTTCCACACATTTGTTTGGTAGGGAAAAAAAATAATAAAAAAGAGTAAGATGATAGCTAGGGCGTCATTGTTGATAGAATCATAAATATAAGTACAATATTATTTGCCTTGATATGGTCAATATGAGTTCTTAATGTCAACAAGATATTTCTATGAATTGTTTTAGTTAGTATTAGGTAGCAACTTACACTTTTATAACAACGACCATTTACAAGTTACCACAAATGAAAAGTATGCCACGGCCTAAAGCGAGCCAAATTTTTTGTACAACAAATAAATTTGATGGTGCTGATTTTTATTCTTTCATTAGATTGATGAATTGAAATCACATCATCCACCAGTGATATGATAGGCTAATGACATTTGTCTTTTTTGTTGAGTGAGTGATCTCAAATTTAAACTTATGGACTAATGTCTCATCATTTGTATGCTATTTTTTTTATTATTAGATTGATGAATTGAACCCATATCATTTACAAATGACATGATAGCCTAATAACATTTTATTCCCTTATTGAGTAAGCAATATCGGATTTAGGTTTATAAAAAGACATTAATATCTATTTGTTAATATTAAGGAGGGATAGGGTAAAATTATATTAATTGTCAGTTGTCACCAAAAAAAAAAATAAATAAATAAATACTCACATCATCTTGTTTGTAATTAGAATCATGAGTTGACAGTAGACCAAGACAACAGTAGTTATTTTATATCCTAAATGATATATTCCCTCTATTTCACAAAGATAAATCATGTTTGACAAAACATGCAATTTAAGAAAAAAAAAACATCATTTCAATGACTTCTCTTTTATTAAACTTTAATTTTCCAAAATTATTCTTTCCTACTTTTTATTGGGTTTTGTATTGAAAGTAATTATTGAAATAACAAAGGGTAGCTAGTATAAAAAATTCAAAAAATTGTAATTTGACTTTTCAAAATGGACAAACATTTTGAAATAAAAAAAGTAGCTAATATGACCTATTTTTATGGGACATGGGAAATAATATCATTGCAATTGACACAAGATCATACTTTATGTAAGGAGAACCTTTTTTTTCCTCCTTTTTTTTTTTTTTTTTTTTTTTTTTTTGTATCACGAGCAGTGCGAATTAGGGGTGTTCATAGTTTAGGTAAGTTAAAACCGAAAACTATATACACAATTATAATTATATACTCTATATTAAAGTTTAGTTTATAAATTTCCTATTCAATCAAAGGTAAAATAGGAAGTATTGTAATAAGAATACAAAATCTAATGAATTAATACTCAAACTAAACTCTCTACTCCCTGCTTCTCGCTCTCTATTCCATCTTGATACAATGTTTAATATTTTTTTTAGTTGCTTATGTAATGCTTTTATTAAAACTGTTTTTACTTAGAGTTTGGATTGTCATTTTTTTTAATTTTGTTGTTAAGGGTAAAAAATTATTTATGATAATTTGTTACGACTTAGACGAACACCCCTGATGCATGCCTGGTTCCTATTAGATAGTACATATAGTACGATAGTACTCCTCATGTGAGGAAACCCACGAGTTTAATTTGACCTAAGCTTTGGATCGTGACTTGCTGAATGTTTAACTTGTACATAGGGGCCCGCATGAGCACATGACGCGATGGATGTAACTATCTATGATGTATCTAAGTTTGAAAGACTGCAAGGCTAAAGTACCTGTAGACATATCAATTTTCTTTCTTCTTTTCCTTATTTTTCTATTTTTTTAAAAAAAATCATCAAAAGGTTTTTCGTAAATATCTCAATATTAAGTCATGAAGCATGCTAAGACCCAATAAATTGGACTTGGTCCCTCTTTATCTCTTTCTCTCACCTTTAACATGATGTATTGATGATTAATGATTATATACGTTGACATATTGTTAACCTATCAACATTACCATATAATTGTGTCATTACTCTTTTCATTAATGAATATTAAAGTAACAAAGCTTTATCAATACAAATTGAGGATCCTTTGTAGGTTTTTTCTTATAGGGTTTTTTATGCCTTACAAGATTTGATAACCTACCTACTCTTTGTTTTCTTATTTATTTATAAACTAAATGATCCAATGATCATGAAAAACTCTTCAAAATTCCTACAAGAAAAAAAAAATTAAAAATGATTTAAATTTCAAATGGAGACCTACTTCCCTTTTCTCTCTCTCTCTCCCTCTCTCTCTCTCTCTCTCTCTCACAAACACATCCACACACATCTTGTGAAAATTTTCATAATATCTATGAAAAAGTCTATTGACTTTACACCATCACGTTGGTGGTTTGGGGCTTTTCCTTTGATTGAAATGTAAAAAAACGATGCGCTTTGAAATTATTGAGAGACTACTATACAAGAAATTCGACATTTCTAATATTTTGCTCTTATATTATCCTTTTTCCATCTGTATTCTCTAGACCAATTGAGTACTTTTTTACGCCTAAACAAAAAAAAAAAGAAAAAAAAGAAGTGTTTTCAAGCATTCTGTACATTTTTTAAAACTAGGTCAAGCATTTTGTCATCAATTAATTTGGCATATTGCAGATGAACTCTAGGTAGCACAAAGATGCTCATACCAGTTTTTAACCTTTTTATCTTTTTGATAAAAAAAAAAATTTGTAAAATACTTTTGCATATTTTATTTTACTCTGACGAAAAATTAATTGTCATATGTATATTTACATATTCATAAAGTCGTTGCTCCAACCTGGCAAGGCCGCGGAAAGTCCAATTTCATGACTGTAAATGCCCGCTAATTGATCAAGTCTCAAAGAGTTAAGAAATATCCTGTCACTTCGGCAATTCCGAATCATTATATAAAAAATAAATAAATAAATAAAACCTTCTTTAGTAGGTCAATGGAGCCTACCGTGAGGGTAGCTTAGCTTAGATGACAAAAGACGCGACTCAGAAATCATATATCTCGAATTCAACTCTTCGCTCCCTCATTATCAGATGCATAGGCTTGCAGGTGGTTTGTTTATCACAAGAGGATTAGTTTGAGCCCTAATGGCATGAAATACCTCTCGTTTAGCAAAAGAAAAAAAAAATCAATGGAGCCTCTATTAGCATCCCAAAACTTGTTTCTTATCACCTATTTATTTTAAACTTCTCAAAGATTTTTTTTTTTTAAAAAAAAACAAAAAACAAAAGAAAAATTGACCATGTTATCCACCAGTAAACATAACTTTGTAAAAGACTATTTTTTAAAAATATGTTCTTTTAAGTGAATTTTTTCACCATTTATAGTCTCTACTCAATGTTCATTTTTACTGCATAGATTGTCAAAATGGGGTAAAATTTGGGCGGTGTTGCGGATTTATAAGGAGATGGTGGGGATTGGTATTGAAGTGGTTATGCGGGAGATCTTAGAAAGAAGAAAAGCTATTAAAAGATGCATACTAATTATGAAGTGTTAGAGATATTGGCCATTTATTAATGTGGGTCCCATGTATAATTTGAGGTGGGTCCATGTTGGAATTAGTTAATCTCTATGTGGAGATTTAATTCGAATATTTAATTGGCCAAAATCATTAATGGGTGAATGAGAAATTGTTCTCTAAAGTCACCTTTGAATAGTTGGTTGAAGAATGGTAATAAGGCTTGTCCCACATTGAATAACTATGAAATTCTAAGTGAATTCATATACACATACTTTGGACCTGTGGTTTGGGCCCAAAGGGCACCCAAGTTTTGTGAGGAGGGAGGACGTAGCCAACATTGGGTTTGGACCCAAAAACACACGCGCGCCCGCCCGCACCGGGCCGGGTGGGGTGGGGTGGGGTGGGGTCAAGAAGATTAAACCATGTGTGTTATTTTTTAGGCAAAATTAATTTAATTACCGTTAAGTCATGTCTGTCTGTTAACCCAGAACAGTCATGAACAAAAGACACACCTGATCAATGTGACTGTTCTGGATAGTCACTTCTGGGTTGTTTATTTAAACTGCATTTCGCAGTCAATTAGAGGTTAATCAAGAAATAAATTTCGTACTGTTTAAGAGAGAGAGTAAGGACACAGTGGGTTCGCCAGACGCAGAGATTGCAGTGCTTCTTCTGTGCGTACAGATCATTGTATCCTGGGAGGCAGACGTCTGTGAGACTCAAAGCACCAAGTGAGGGGCGAAATCTGTCTTAAGGACATAGCGTCAAACGCTAGCCTTGATCAATCCGGCTCTGTTTTATTATCTTCTGTATTCTGTAAGTTTGTGGATTTCCAGAATTTATTTCGGTTTCTATTTATATTCTGTATTCTGTATATTTGTGTATTTCAGAATCATTCGTCTATTATATGCATACTATTTTGACAGAATTATACATAAGTAATACAATACAAATATTTTCCAACAATCTTAAGACAAATTTCGTTTCTGATTCTTTGTAAATTCTGTTAATTATAGTTTGTATATATCAGTTTAAATACTGTTTGATAATCTGCGTAATATAGAATATATTCTGTATTATATATTCTGTATTACGAATTCTGTATTATATTATATAATTCTGTGTATTTATTATATTCATTCTGGGTTGCATTTCTGTTTAACAGAAATGGCAAGTGAGGGTACCAATGTTGTGCCGCCCGTTGTGGCTGTGGCCCCTGCTCCTGCACATGGAGAGAAACCAGAGAAATTCAATGGTTCTGATTTTAAGAGATGGCAACAGAAAATGCTGTTTTATCTGACTACATTGAATTTGGCTAAGTTTCTGTATGAAATTGCTCCAACTCTCAAAGTGGGTGAGACCGATAGGATTACTATCGCGGCGGTGGAGGCATGGAAACACTCTGATTTCTTGTGCAAGAATTATATCCTCAATGCGTTGGACAACATATTATACAATGTGTATAGTCCAATAAAGACTGCAAAGGAATTATGGGACTCCTTGGACAAAAAGTACAAAACGGAAGATGCCGGAATGAAGAAATTCGTTGTGGGCAGATTCCTAGACTATAAAATGATAGACTCCAAGACTGTTATAAGTCAAGTGCAAGAGCTTCAATTAATTTTACATGAAATACATGCCGAAGGTATGTCGGTTAGTGAATCCTTTCAAGTGGCTGCAGTTATTGAGAAATTACCAATTTCGTGGAAGGATTTTAAAAATTATTTGAAGCATAAGCGCAAAGAGATGAGCCTTGATGACTTAATCGTAAGGTTAAGGATTGAAGAAGACAACCGAAATTCTGAAAAGAATAACGGTAAAAATCCCATGGAGTCTAAAGCTAATATAGTGGAAGTGCAGAAAAATAATAAAAAGAGGAAGCACTCAGGCCAAGGATCATCCCAAAATTCCAAGGGTGGTGACTCAAAGAGGTTCAAGGGCAATTGCTATGTGTGTGACAAACCAGGACATCGTGCAAAGGATTGTCGCAAGCGAAAGAACCAAGGAACCAACAAGAAGGCTCAAGCAAATATGACCGAAATGGACAATATTTCGGATTCGATCAATGATATACAACTTTCTGCGGTCGTTTCTGAAGTGAATTTAGTGGGCAGCAATCCCAAAGAATGGTGGGTGGATACCGGTGCAACTCGCCATGTTTGTTCGGACAAGAAGATGTTCTCTACTTATCAACCGGTAGATAATGAAGAACAACTTTTCATGGGAAACTCCTCGATTTCTAAAATTGAAGGACATGGAAAGGTGATCTTGAAGATGACTTCGGGGAAAGAGCTTATTCTTAATGATGTGCTGCATGTGCCCGATATTCGCAAGAATCTTGTTTCGGGGTCATTGTTGAGTAAAAATGGTTTCAGATTAGTCTTTGAGTCGGACAAGTTTGTACTTAGTAAGAGTGGGATATATGTGGGGAAAGGGTACATGAGCAATGGGCTCTTTAAGATGAATGTAATGACTATTGTTTCTAAGATCAATAAAAACACAGATTCTGTTTATATTGTTGAGTTATTTAATGTATGGCATGGTAGGCTAGGACATGTAAATTATGGTTCTTTGCGTAGATTAATGAACTTGGAATATTTGCCTAAGTTTAATATTGATCCTAATCATAAATGTGAAGTATGTGTGGAATCAAAATTAACTAGGACATCCTTTCATTCTATTGAAAGAAGTACTGAACCTCTAGAATTGATCCATACGGATCTTTGTGATTTGAAATTTGTTCAAACTAGAGGAGGCAAAAAGTATTTTATTACTTTTATTGATGATTGCACGAGATATTGTTATGTGTACTTGCTAAGAAGCAAGGATGAAGCCTTAGAAATGTTTATACATTACAAAAATGAGGTTGAGAATCAACTTAGTAAAAATATTAAGGTTCTAAGAAATGATAGAGGTGGTGAATATGAATCCGATCCATTTGATGAATTTTGTTCAAACCATGGCATTATACACCAAACCACTGCACCTTATTCACCACAACAAAACGGAATTGCCGAACGCAAAAACAGAACCTTAAAAGAAATGATGAATGCTATGTTGATAAGTTCGGGTTTACCTCAGAACTTGTGGGGGGAAGCAGTGCTTTCTGCGAATTATATACTTAATAAAATACCTCGTAAAATTATAAACAAAACACCCTATGAATTATGGAAAGGTCGAGAACCTTCATATAAATTCATGAAAGTGTGGGGGTGTTTAGCCAAGGTAGCGGTTCCTATTCCTAAACGAGTTAAGATAGGACCAAAAACAATTGATTGTGTATTTATTGGTTATGCTAATAATAGTAGTGCATATCAATTCCTTGTTCATAAATCTGAAATTTCTGATATACATGTGAATACCATAATTGAATCTAGGAATGCATCATTTTTTGAAAATATATTTCCATGCAATCCTACACATGAGACAAGTTCTCTCAAAAGAACTTATGAGATTACGACTAGTCACGATCAAAACCAAAAGTCTATAGACAAAGATCGTAAAGATGAGCCTAGACGTAGTAAAAGGGTTAGGACTTCAAAATCCTATGGCTCGGATTTTCTAACTTATTTGTTAGAAAATGAACCTCAAAGCTTCAAAGAAGCTATGTCCACTCCAGAAGCACCCCTTTGGAAAGAAGCTGTAAATAGCGAAATTGAATCCATTATGCAAAATCATACATGGGAATTAGTGGACCTTCCACCAGGGAATAAACCTCTTGGATATAAATGGATATTCAAGAGAAAGATGAAAGCAGATGGATGAATTGATAAATACAAGGCGAGACTTGTAGCCAAAGGATTTAGACAAAGAGAAGGAGTAGACTATTTTGATACATATTCACCAGTTTCAAGAATAACGTCTATTAGGATGTTATTAGCTATTGCAGCTGTGCATAAGCTTGAAATACATCAAATGGATGTTAAAACGGCATTCTTAAATGGTGAATTAAATGAGGAAATCTATATGGAACAACCAGAAGGGTTCATTGTTCCAGGACAAGAAAAGAAAGTATGCAGGCTTGTTAAATCATTATATGGTTTAAAGCAAGCACCTAAGCAATGGCACGAAAAATTTGACAAAGTTATAATGTCAAATGGATTTAGAATCAATGAATGTGATAAGTGTGTGTATGTCAAAGAGACTACGAATGGCTATGTCATAATTTGTCTATACGTGGATGATATGCTAATTATGGGTAGCAATAATGATATCATTAAAGCTACTAAGAAGATGTTGACTAGCAAGTTCGACATGAAAGATATGGGTATTGCGGATGTCATATTAGGAATTAAGATTTCTAGAACGTCCGATGGATTAGTGTTATCTCAATCACATTATATTGAGAAAATTCTGAGGAAATTTAATCAATTTGATTGTAATCCAGCGAGAACACCCGTGGACATAAATCTTCATTTAACTAAAAATGGAGGTCAAGGCATATCTCAATTAGAGTATTCTCAAATTATTGGGAGTCTAATGTACGTAATGAATTGTACACGACCTGACATAGCATACTCAGTTAGTAAATTGAGTAGATACACTTGTAACCCAGGGCCAGACCACTGGAAGGCAATAGTTAGAGTACTCAGATATTTGAAATATACTCTAAATTATGGATTACATTACACAGGATATCCAGCTGTACTAGAAGGGTATAGTGATGCAAATTGGATATCTGATACAAAAGATTCTAAATCAACAAGTGGATATGTCTTCACACTTGGAGGTGGAGCAGTGTCTTGGAAATCATCCAAACAAACGTGCATTGCAAGATCCACAATGGAATCAGAATTTATAGCTTTAGATAAAGCTGGCGAAGAAGCTGAGTGGCTTCGTCATTTCCTAGAAGATATTCCAATGTGGTCAAAACCTGTGCCAGCAATTTGTATACATTGCGATAGCCAATCGGCTATTGGAAGGGCACAGAATAATATGTATAATGGTAAGTCTCGACACATTCGTCGAAGACACAATACCGTTAGACAATTGCTCTCAAGTGGAGTTATATCCATTGACTATATAAAGTCAAATGATAATATTGCGGATCCGTTAACGAAAGGTTTGACTAGAGAGCAAGTATATTGTTCATCGAGGGGAATGGGCTTAAAGCCTACTATATTTTAAAAGTTACCATAATGGCAACCCAACCTAGCTGACTGGAGATCCCAAGAACTAGGTTCAAAGGGACAACCGAATTGTGTGTGACTTAGTGGAATCACTTAGGAGATAACTCTTCTACCTATTCCTATGATGAAAAAGTGATGCCTGTAGCGTGTACAAGGATAAGCTAAGCTTTTAATGGTTCTTATATCTTGGAAATCCAAGTGGGGTATAGCAGGATACTCTTAATAAGAATCACCTATATGAGTGTAGAAGGGGCCACTTCTATGAGAATTATAAGGCTATATTCTCTAAAGCACTCATAGAAACCAGGAATTGTTCAGGGCCAAAATGAACACAATCATGAGAACCAAACTGTGTTCGGGAAGGAACTGTGTGAATTCTATTGTCTTGGTTTGCACAAACAGCTGAATAGTTCAAGACATCACGTTCACTAATCAGCCAGCAAATCCGATAGTCTTTCACAAGGGAAGGTTCAAAGCCACAAGCCACCTATCCTATGCAGGGACTTTCCATACTTACTCTCTTTCGTGTCAGCATTTTCATTTGCATAGATATCCAACCAATTTCCATTCATGTGGGGGATTGTTAGAGATATTGGCCATTTATTAATGTGGGTCCCATGTATAATTTGAGGTGGGTCCATGTTGGAATTAGTTAATCTCTATGTGGAGATTTAATTCGAATATTTAATTGGCCAAAATCATTAATGGGTGAATGAGAAATTGTTCTCTAAAGTCACCTTTGAATAGTTGGTTGAAGAATGGTAATAAGGCTTGTCCCACATTGAATAACTATGAAATTCTAAGTGAATTCATATACACATACTTTGGACCTGTGGTTTGGGCCCAAAGGGCACCCAAGTTTTGTGAGGAGGGAGGACGTAGCCAACATTGGGTTTGGACCCAAAAACACACGCGCGCGCCCGCCCGCACCGCACCGAACCGAGCCGGGCCGGGTCGGGTCAAGAAGATTAAACCATGTGTGTTATTTTTTTGGCAAAATTTATTTTGCTAATTAATTTAATTACCGTTAAGTCATGTCTGTCTGTTAACCCAGAACAGTCATGAACAAAAGACACACCTGATCAACTGTTCTGGATAGTCACTTCTGGGTTGTTTATTTAAACTGCATAGCGTCAAACGCTATGTCTTAAGGACATAGCGTCAAACGCTAGCCTTGATCAATCCGGTTCTGTTTTATTATCTTCTGTATTCTGTAAGTTTGTGGATTTCCAGAATTTATTTCGGTTTCTATTTATATTCTGTATTCTGTATATTTGTGTATTTCAGAATCATTCGTCTATTATATGCATACTATTTTGACATAATTATACATAAGTAATACAATACAAATATTTTCCAACATGAAGTGTTAGAGAAAATGAAGAATGGGGTTTCTGTTATTTACCCTTGTGCGTATGGCCTAACAGTCCAAACTCTTTTTATACGTGAACTGTGTGCCAAGGGAAGGCTTGATGAGGCATTATTAATTTTGATACTTGCATGTGAAGGAAGGAAAATCTAATAGGATTTCTTATAATCTTCTGATTGATGCGTTCAATCGACAAGGAAGGTTATTGGGTTCATGTAATGTATATGGTGAAGCATTAAAGCTAGGAGTGATTCCTCGAAGGCAAAAGCTGCTCAAGTGCACAGCCTAACAAATAGTTCTTCTTCTTTCTTTTTTTTATAATAAAAAAAATATGGTAGAACAAGGGCGACTAGCCAAGGGAACTCTATTTGGGCGTGATCATAGTAGCTCCCCTACCATTGAGGAGTCCATGACAGAAGGAGCTTAGACAAGCCCACGAATGATCTAGAGGCGCTCCCTCAAGGGAAAAATATACGTCACATCACTACCCGAGACTCGAACCCTTAACTACCTTACCTCCTGTACCTTTACCACCAGACGACCAGCCTTGGCGGCAACAAGTAGCTCTTCTGCTTACGTTAGATCAACCATTGTTTATAATCTTCAATGGCAACTAGCGAACGGTAAGAATCATTACATTTAAGTTTTTCTATTAGTCAATGGGCTATGAAGATGCTCTTGACGTGTAAAACTTATGTCACCAATGTGTATGAGAGTGATTTCGCCCCGCATCAAAATTACAATTTGCTTAAGGTACGTCAGCCCAAAAAAAAAAAAAAAAAAAAAACTCAAGGATAAGAAAATGATGAACTGATACGGTCGTTTTCTGAATAAAAACTTTTTTTTTCATTTGAATATGACTTCAGTATAGCAAAACTTCTGTTCTGATAAAAATACATCTATGTGCTGTGAAATTACTCAAATGAACATATAATTGACTGAATCAACCAGTCAAAGCTAGAAAATTTCTTGCTTACCTTTAGTGAAGAGAGAACACTCCGGATAGTTAGGCAAAAAAAGAATCTCTTAGCAGTAATCTATGCACGGTTCATGTACTGCCCGTTTCTTGTATCCACCAATATTTCATCACCAATATTTATGAACAACGGGACATTAACGACTGCACCTGTGTCTAGAGTTGCTGGTTTTGATCCACCTGCCAAATAATTTCATTTCTTAAATCAAAAGCAATAAAGAATCATCTATTCAAGTTTAAATTCCAAATCACTTTCTTTCTTTACCATGAAGTGCAACAAGGTGGCACACCGTGATTTGGAAATTGCAATAATTAAAAAATAAATTAGAAGGGAAAAAGTAGTTGATATGAGCCCCATTCCATCAACATTTGAATATCACCTTGAACATCAACTTGTTAATGTATGATAGTCAAACATACAATGGGTGAACCAATAACAGCATAGAATTCATCTTCTTCCTTTTCTTTTTTTTCTTTTTTTTTTATTTTTTTAAATTTATAATAATAATAATAATTATTATTATTTATTTATTTATTTATTTTAATGAAAACCAAAAGTAATAAGCACCTCAACACTACTCGTAAGCAAAGAAAATGTAATGATAAGACGTTTCTCATTATTCCATTAGTAAAAAATAGTTTATCCACATCTTCTCATCACTAATCAAAACCAATTAAATGCAGAAACCAATTAAATGCAATTTCTGCATCATGATTTTTAAGAATGACCAAGGAGCTGATGATCAGGTTATCATTGCCCTGACCAGGATATGTCTCATCTTGGTGAGGCAGTTTTGCCACAGAGACAGAATGGATCTGCCTTGCACTGAACCACAGCCCTTTTGTGTAAACTGAATACAAAATATTCAAGAGAAGCCATAATACATTACCTTGTGCAGTGTCACCTTTAAGGCCAGGATCAACATCAACCACAGTCAGCTGAACTGTGATGGGGAGATCAAAATCTATAACCTGCAACCATAGCATCAATCATTTTCTTATCAATAATAATACTAAGAAGCCACTCATTCGATGAAATAGCATATGCATTTTTAATGTTAGTTTATAGTGCAATTAAAAACAACAGGTACGAGGGTAAGAACATTGTGCAGTGTTTATCAAATGGTGCTCATGAACCATTATAGAGTGCTCTTCCAAGAACAATTTAATTATACAAGCAAACCCTGGCTTTTTTCGAGTGGTACATCACAAAATTGGAGGCCATAAAAGACTACTCTGCCGAATATTGTGTTGAGACATATTGCACCTTTTTGCATGTAAAGACTCGTAACTAAAAGCATTGAAAATTAATGTGAAGGTTAAAAGAAATTAGAAAGTACTTTTCCATTCCAAAATAGCAAAATGCAGTCCATGCCCTCTCTCAGCCACTTTGTCTTATCCCCAACATCCGACGCATTAAGACGAATTTCTTCATATGTATTCTGTCAAAGAAAATTTGCAAATTTGGGTAGAAAGTTATAAACTAATAAGCCTTTTAATGCCACTGCACACTGATTAGGACTAAGTGAATAAAATTTTGTACCTACTCGCTTCCTTGATAACAAAAATTTATCCCAAGTGTCACCAAATTGAATTTCCAATTAACCACCAGTTCATCACATGCTATGATACTAGTTATTATTAATACAACACACTATTTATGCTAAGCTGGAATGCCGCGAGGGGATGAGAATATTGAAATATTATTCTTGTTGATAAAACCAGCATATTACTTTCAATTGTAAATTACGGCAAACAGAAAAAATTTGATCTTAATGATGGGCGAAGAAGGATTAGCTCAGCCAACCTACATAGTTGGAATGAGATTTTGTTAAAAGTTGAGCAGATATATAATAGAAGTACTATATTTGGAAAAAAGATTGTACAGCCAAAAAAGTTATATGAATAGTGGACAATAAGATTTTTATGAAGAAAAAATCGAGAACCACACTCTATTAGGAAAAAAGATTGTAGTACCCAAAAATTTATATTAAATGAATAGTGAACAATACCAGGTCCATGAAGACATATTGAGAACCATCTTTATACGTGTATTGCTTGGTTTCCTTGAATACATTTGCTTCATCTATCTGGAGAAACAATGACACATCAAAAGGCTTATAAGAAACCTAGGTGGCCATCTCGTAATATGAGTACTAATTTGAGTTCCACATGTTTGGATGATAAATGAAATTAGGATAAGAAGTCTGTCCATGCCACTAGATGAAACTGTGTATCATTTTAATTGTAATATTCTTACAATGAAGAATTACGGAAGAATCTGCATAACATGTAATGTATAAGGCTGCTACTCTTGCCACATTCTCAGACAGTAGCGGAAATATATATATATATATATAT
Source organism: Liquidambar formosana (assembly GCA_039720395.1). Taxonomy (NCBI): domain Eukaryota; kingdom Viridiplantae; phylum Streptophyta; class Magnoliopsida; order Saxifragales; family Altingiaceae; genus Liquidambar; species Liquidambar formosana. The sequence continues at coordinate 49,083,531 of CM077821.1, read as the reverse complement.
ATATATATATATAGAGAGAGAGAGAGAGAGAGAGAGAGAGAGAGAGAGAGAGAAACTACCTATCAATTTTGAAGAAACATAGAACAGTAGTTTAACAAGATACCCACACTTTTGAGCTGGAAGCACAAAAGTAATGGGGATATCATATCCACGATCTTTTTTTCCAAAATACCAAATATAGCCCTAAAGAAAAAAGGTCTTCCGGGCCGTACAGTCTTAAACATAAAGCTAAGCTATACAGTGTCTAGGCTAATCAAAATTGAACTCCGGGATTTGTTTTATCAACTCGGCATCCAAGAACCATACATGCATTTTAACATGATCAGCCATGCCACTGTGACAAACGAAGAAAAGGTTCACTCCAAGACATGTAAATTCAATCACTTGTTAGTCTTAAAATTTGATGCATTTATATTCATATGACAAAATTTCTGTTCTTTATTGTCCTATAGTAGTGTTATTGTTATAAACCAATCCTTCCTCCTTAATAATAATTCTTACCCTTCAGCTTCGTGACAGAGGATTTGAAATATAATTTGTGATATGTCACCTAAAAATTTCTTACCTTTGAATTATATCCTATTTGTGTTGCTCAAATAAGGATACCAATACAAGTGTTGGTGTCCAAGATGAATACAATTCAAAACAAGCAAAATATTATAAGTATGTAATTATGGTTGTGCTGAAGCATTTTGTCATTTGTCATACCAAGAAAAACTCAACCAGCTGCGTTTATGCATATGTTTTATGTGACATAAAGAAATCAACTATGCTGTGATGAACATTATAACTCTCTATACCATTTGCTAATCTATAATCATATTACTGGTGAATACCAATCCTTCCTAGGGGTAACTCATCACAAACCAACTGTAATCCTAAGCACAATAAGTTGCTATGCACTTCAGCTATAACTATGGAGGGTAAGGAGACAGTGATGAACTTAAGACTTTCCAAAACACTCCCCAGTGTAAAAACATATTTATAAAATCATGCATCTTTACTAGGTTTGTGAATATTACCTGTGCAGTCAGTTTTTATTCTATATGAAATCAGGTGGGTTGAATTTCACACGTGAAGTATTAACCAAATTTTGGTGTCAATCACCATTCCCAAAGGCTAATCTAAATTGATGAAGCGAAAAAACATATTATGGTTAAAAATATACCATAATCCAAATTTACAATGACATAATTGGTTTCAGCTTGCTCAAACTAAAAATTACGTACATAAAAAGTAAAAGAACTAAATCTTGAGCAAATTCAGGGTAAATTGGAAGTCCATAAGTACAATTCGCATGCCACAATAGAGTTAGGGTGAGTTTGGACGTCCCATAGCAATTAAAAGGCTGCATTGATTTTTGCATAGCATTTAAAGCTACAATATATCACCAAAATTGTGGGCATCTTTAGAAAATTGGAGCTATCAACACAAACGATGGTATAATTCAGTTGTGGAATTTCTTCAAATGCTGCCATATAAAAAAAATTCACCATCATTTGTGAGAATACCAGCCATATTCTGTAATGGCCCCATTTATGATGATGAATTCACACATAAAATTGTACATAAAACACAATGGGGCAATTCAATTTCCAAGGGACGTCCAAAGGCGCACTTAGTCTTTTGAATGTTCCATCAACAAAGCAGCTAATTAACGAATAAAGCATCTGGAGAGTAAAAAAATTTATCATTTACCGAGCTCCCAGCACGAAAAGTTTTATCCACGACGTTTCCTGTCACGTAATTCCGCAGTTTGGTCCTCACAAATGCTGCCCCTTTTCCAGGTTTCACATGAAGAAACTCTACACAAAAGGCCACCACCCAAGTCATGTATATGTAGAATTAAGTCCAAATGAGTGAATTTAGAATATAGAATCCAAATGGGTAGTACCTAAAACCCTCCAAGGAGCTCCATCTACCTCAATGTTGACACCCACCTTGATATCGTTGCTCGACAACGCAAATATTTCTACAAATTCAGGAAATGGTTCAAAAATTACACAAAAAAAAGTACATACATAGATAAATGTAGTTTAGGAAGACTTACTAGGGAATCTGGTGCGGCGGGGATTTCTGGGAAAACCCAGCATGGGGAGAAGGGATGGCTTTGATGAGAATGTAAGAGATGATGAAGAGATGATAGAAGCTGATGAGAAATTGAAGGCTCCGATTCCCGCCATGGTTGTTGGGAAGGCAGGAAGGAAGCAAGGTGTGACTGAGCAGTGCTTCCTCCAAAAATTTAGAGGGCCATCTCCTGCTTGGCCCGAAAGAGAGCGACTTCAGATAAGGAAGGGTTTTACGAATTAGACAAGGCCTCCGGTTCAGTCTTCTTGTTAGTGACCGACTGATCGAAGGTTTCGGGTTTTTTGAATGGGTAAAAATAAATAAATAGAAGGTGGGGGACTGGGAAGGTTTGAAAATGTAATTACAAAATTTTTATATGCATAAAATGAATTTTGGAAAAATCAGCAGACCAATGGACCCTCGATCCTTACTGGCTCCACCAATGCCCACGTGCAGAAGATTAGTCCGAGATCGGTCGAAAGTGAAGATACATTTTTAAAGAAAAAACTAAAAAAAAGTACAAAAAGATAGTCACTATTTGGTTGCACTTTTTAAAAAATTCTTTTTGTAACTGGTAAAAGTTATTTTTTATTTTCATGCTTTTCGCTTTTAAGTAGAAACAATAAAAGCGAAAGCGTATTTGGTAAAATTGATTTCGGCAATAATTTTTTGAATGTAATGGAAAACTTTACCGAACTATCGTTACTCAAATGAGCCTAGGGCAGGTACAATATTTTTTTATCGTAAATTTTTTGAGTCAAGGTGAAACTCGTCCAAAAGATAAAAATGACTATTAGAAGCAAATCTTCATTGCTTTTGCTTAAAATCAAATATTTTGCTTTCTAAAAACCTTTTTTACTTCTTCTAACCAAACAATGCTTTTTTGCTTTTACAACTTTTTGTTTTCAAAAGCAAAAAAGATCTTAAAATAAGTGCAACCAAACAGTGCCATAATTTTTTCCTCTTTTCACATTTGATTACTTCGGTTATTTCATGCCTGTTTGGATGTCCTATCAAAATTAAATTATGTGCAGAATGTAATTTTGTGAAATAAATTCGTCATGATGAGCAATGCAATTCTTGAGAATAGTAGGTATCATCATAAATGACACTGAAAATTATAAAACAATAGTAGTCCATTAAGCATTAAAATTGGTTCCATCCTATCAATTTTAATGACGGTTCTAAATTTATTTATTTAGGCCAATCTTAGATAATGGATTTGTAACTGACGTCTAATTGTTGGGATAGTTAACAGATAATTTTGATGAATTTGGGTTGATACCGGCAAGTGTAAAGGTGCCACGTTGCTCGACTTTCTTTGAAAACATTTTTGAACCTAAGAGCCTTATGCACCTAATCATGTTGGCTTGGTTAATTATTTCTTAATCCTTTGGTATATGGCAAATGAGAATTGCGGTGAAGCTGCGTAAGTGGCCTACTGCCACAATCAGGTAAACATCCTGTTTTGAACCTCTTATACTTCCATCCTTAATGGATACCAACCATTAGCCACAAGTAAACATAAAGGCCCGTCTTTCAACCTGCTATATTGCCATCAAATAAGCATTGCATAAAGACATGTTTTCAACCTATTACAGCCACCATCATAAACATGAAAATAAAGGATTGTTTGCAACCTGTCAAAGTCATCATCTCAAAAATTCTGCAACCTGGCAAGGCAGCATTCATGCACGCTTATTGAACAAGTCTCAGAGGTTTAGGAAACATATGGTAACTTTGGCAATTCCAGGAATTTTATTTTTATAAAAACAAAAGAAAAACCTTTCAGCAAGTCAATCATTTCGGCTCTTCGAAACTATTGTTACTTGTGTGGGTAGGTGATGGCTCACATAGATATTTAAGGGATTAGTCTGGTTGAAATCTTGACGATAATAAGGCGGAAATTAATAGTTAATTAAAAATAAAAAATAAAAAATTGTAAGCCCATCTGGCTAAATGAGCCTCAAAATAGTTTATTAGAATTACTTGGTAATGCAACGTACTTATTCTAGATTGCATTGACAATCGAAAAAACAGCTTTTTAAGACCACAATAGCATTTGGCATGAAAATACCATTGGAGCAAATGCCTTTATTCTATTCAAACACGTAATTAACAACTATGATAAAGCACCTAAAATGAAGAAACAAAGGTAGTCTAGCGCCCCAAAATCAATTGGTTTTCCTGCAGTTGGTCCTAATCTGGCCGCTTGTGCCGGTGAGTGGGCTAAGGTTTCCCATTTTTACCATGGCGTTGGCAAAATCTCTGAAGAAAGTCCGTGAGTTGGTACTATAAGTTTTGACTATAGAGTTTGTGGAACCACCACTGAAGAGCTGTTGGTCCGAGTGGAGAAGCCCCTTTTGGTTCACCAAATTTGTGAAGTATGCATTATCAAATTTCGTTGGGCTTGTGGTGTCCAGAGGAGAGAGGTTGTCGTCACCGCCGGCGCTTGGGCAGTTCGCTTTCACGGATGTTGCAAATGACGAATCGATATTGTTCTCATTGTAGATCCGAGATCGGAAGATTGTGCACCTAGCTTGACCTATTGTATGAGATCCTGCATATGATTTTAGGGGGGAAAATTGTGGAGGTTATTTTAGTCTTTTCATGACAAATAACGGCTTAAACTGCCATGGAAATCTTAATGGGAGAAACGCCAACTGGGTTTTTTTAGGGTAATTAACTAGGGTTAATTAAAATTTATAACATACATATACCTGAGAGAGCCACCATTTCCTTGGCAGTGAAACCTTTGTTTGAGAAAGCATTGATGAGGCCACTAAGATTTAGTGCCGGGTTGGGTAGATTGGTATTGGCATCATCTGAACTTGCAGTCGTTGAGTCTCTTCGGCCTAATTGAACCGCCCAATTAGAGCCGCCCAGCTGCAGAATTCAAAATTATCAAAATATTTATAATAGCAACTGAAAAATATAGCTTTGTACCATGGTTTGATAGATAATTCATCTTTCAATAAAACTAACATGATAGTCTATTGATGGACACATAATGTGTATCTGTTTTGTAATGATAAACTGTCATACGAGTATTTTCTTCTTTTTTTTTTTTTTTTTAGGGTCAAGTTTCTAAACAATAAAAGAGCCCAAACCCTATCAACCCATGCCTTATATTGGGTCAAGTTTTGAATTCAAAATCTTTCCCACAGCTTTCAATTAATTATGATATATATGAATTATGAAAAGTTTAGATAACAACTTACAGCAACAACAGAGTCCCGGGCTGCAACAGCTAAGATATCAGCACAAGAAACCACACCGGGGCACAATTTCTCTACTTGAGATTTAATGGTGTCGATTACATCAAATCCCCTCAATGATTTTACGTTTGGACCTGCCATCTTCTCCCCTTTGAAGTTCGATGTGTCGTCCAAGAGCACCGATGCATCACATCCCTGTTACAGAAATGTTGCATGTATGATTAAGCTTGAATGGGTCAATCACACACATGGCGCATAGACAATGATTTAAAAGGTGCAAAAATGAGGACCCAGAGGCCAAGTTTCTCCTATCATGATGTTTTCTTGATGTATTTTTGGGGGACCCCTAGCATGAGTTGCCACCAATTGGTGTTAGTCTCATTGATTTCCCATGAAATTTATCATTTGTAAATCAAGGTGCTTCAATTTTTTCTGAGTATTTTGAAGTAAAAGAAATAAAATGTCCTACTTTGTCAGTAGGAGTCCAATTTGGTATACACTTCTATTAAACCATGACGAATCTAAACTGCATGTGGACAGTCAGCGCAGACACATGCAAACAATTCCAATTAACAAAATAAAGGAGGTAATTTAAGTGAGAAATGACTTGCATTAACAAAGCAGTCATGGAAATGAATACGGAGCAAGGACGCCCCCATGCGAGCCTCCTTTGACACTGCAGAGTTCACTGCAGATTTAATGGTCGAAAGGACATTTGGGCACGATGTCGAATAGAAATCGGAGGATAATTGAGCGGAGGCTATTCCAACAAGAAGCGAGAATAGCCACAAGCATAATCTAAAGGTTATAGGAGACGGTGAGGAAGAATAATAAGAAGCCATGAGTAATGACTTTAATAAGAGAAGAAGATGATGAAGAAGAAGAATGTCAAATGCAGAAAGCTATAACCTTTCAGTGCTTGGTGAAGGCATTATTGGATCCTCACTGTATTTATACAGGGGCCTTTCCTCGGGACTGTATGGCGTTTTCTTCATTAATTGTCCCAGTCAACGTTGGAATCTTTAGACAAATAACATTGGAGGGTAGTGGGCTATTCATCTTGGTTCCTGTCTTCTCGGGTCTATCTTTTACAGCCCAATTCATTTGTCCAATTTTAATTATCCAAAGTAACATAACAATTAGTCCACCAAAGTTGCTCGGACAGACAGGAGTCACAGGACCACAGCTCAAGAAGTGGAAGTGGAAGTGTCAGTGATTGAATCTTGATATTTTGACTATAATGAACTTAGTTTGGGGGTGATCTTATAAATTCATATGAATCGGTCTAGACCCAAATCTCAATAGAAATATGTCTAAGCTATCCCATATTGTCAAAAAAAAAAAAAAAGAAAAAAAAAGAAGGTAATATGACAATTGGGTTAACTAATTAAAATGTTATTTAAAAAATAAACTTTTTATAGTAAGTTGACATGATAAATATAACACAATATCAGTTGGACAAATAAATTGAATTTCTAAGCATTTTTTGTTTAAACAGAGTCAAGTGATCGAGTCATAAAGACTTGAGTTTGTGACACTTTGGCTCCAAAAATAAGCAGAGTGAAGTAATAATATTTTCAATTCCTTAAATAAAAAACTAAAAACTAAAATGAAATGAATTTAAAAATGTGTAAAATAAATAGGTGGAGCAAAAATGTGTTGACCCATCCCTCATTTTCTGCCTCTCAAACCCCAAAAAAAAAAAACGGGCTCACCCTCAACGTCATGGAGGTGACATCATTTTTGCACTACAACAAAGTGGATGAGAAATTGCGAAGTATTTTAATCTATTGGCTACGACAGCTCACCTACTGAGGGTCGGGCCTTAGGCGAGTGTTAGGCTTCGCATTTTTTTATTTTTTTATTTTTTGAGTTAGGGCACTTCATCTAACAGAGAAGTGTTAGGCGTAGCCCTTTTTTTTTTTTTTTTTTTTTGATAATCAAGTGTTAGGCGTAGATGGTTCCATGTGATTTGTTTCTTTTGTTACAAGAGGTGATACCGTAATATATAGCACACAAGCATGGGTGTGCAAGAACAATATTCTAATTATTTTATCATAATACAGGAAAATAAAAATGTTAAATAGACTTACAGTTTAAAATTTCCATAAAGTCATTATTGGATAATGTGTTCGGTGATGCATGTGTTGCTTTTGGAACTTTAATTAGTAGAAATAAAAGGAGACATTAATAAGCAGTTCCATAATTTGTGAGAGACCTAATATTAACAAAACCAAGCCAATATTGCCTAATTGATGACTTAAACTCCTAAAATTAATCCTACAAATTTCCAGATGGGGGACAAACAACAATGGGTGGTGAATTTTCATGGTAGATGAGAAAAATCATCACCTAGCGGGTTTCACCAACAAGAAAAATTAGTTTTGCTGGCATTAGTTCTATCTTAGACAGAGAACTATGCTTCGATGTGGACCAAAAAACTTACAATTGTAATGTGGCTAGGAATCCTTTGTCTTTTAATTTGGAATGGGTAAACGTGCTTTGCATGGTGTATACGTTGTGTGATATAAATCATGAATTCGGCTGTCGTTAGGCTTTGTTTAAATATTGCCACATTCTTTCCCTTCTATGAATCCGAGTACCAAAAAAGTGAGAAAAGACAATAACAAAACAAACACATGCCCCGCAGTCCAGGGGTGGAGTCAAGAGTTATTTCTAATGGGGCACCGTACTATGATTCTGTGGAGTGAGAAATGGAAGCTCTAGATTTTTTTTAAAAAAAATTTACTTTTTGGTAATCACTTTCTAATGTAATACTAAAACAAGGATTTTTGCCTCAACTTATTACAAATGGACTATATATATGTTTAAAAATGACTACTATGTTCCTTTTTTGGCATTATCTTGGTAAATGATCATTAAATGGTAACTTATCCCCCAAAAAAAAAAAATTTTGTTTGAGGCAGGGAGGCACGTGCCCCCAAAGGCCCTCCCCTGGTTCTGCCATTGGCTCGCCTCCACCCCAACAAATAAAAATCCCAAATTTTAACAAATTAATGCCGTTGGTTAAAAGGACAAATCAAAGATTACAAATAATCCCATAATTAAAAGCTATGGTCCTATGAGAACAATCTGCCATAAATGGAGATCCACCTCCTTAAAGTTTCCCTCACCCTAAAATATGGAATGAACAGCGAATTGGGTCAAAAGAGTCGGGCTCTTCAGCACACCTTGCTATTCCGAAATCCTCTTCATAATCATTGCATTGCGTGTGGTCCATCTTCTAGTTTTATGCTCGATCTTGAATTACTGCGTATTATTGTGAAGAACTCTCAAAGGTATTTCCAAATGTACTTCATTGCCTCACACACCACTACACCACTGAAACTTCTACCCTTTTTTTTTGTTTTTTAAAGCCAAGGAAAGAGAGTATGAAACTTCTATATGAAAAAAAAACAAATTTCAAAAAGTGTTTGGGGCGTGGTGGAACACTAGTACATGTCTCTGCTTTTTGACTTGGGTCGTCAACAGTTTTGCGCAATTTGGCTGGCAAATGATTCACTTCTTGCCGTGTCCAAACAATTGAGATGGTCAGATGAGTATAGATCTCATTCACATGATTTTTAACGATTTAAGGATGCACTAACAATTCCTACCAATCAAGTTTCATAAATTGAAATGTATTAATTTTTTAATTCGATTTCCCACTAACCCTAAGAGTGCGTAAATGATAAACGACCATGACTTATGATTTAAGGGTTTTGAATTTATGTTTTCGTCGTTAAATATCAAATAGACGGGCTTGCAATGAGATTAATTTGAACCCAAAGACCTGAAATACCCCTCATTTGACACATAAAAATAAAATAAAATAAAAAAATAATATCATCGATTTCCCACTCTTTAAGATTTATTCATTAGACTAAAGATCAAAATATCCATGTAAGGGAAAGAAAAAAAAAAAAAAAAAGGCATCTTTATTTATTTTTGATAACTTCGTTTATCTCTTATGAGGGCCGTTTCGTTTGAATGTCCCATGAAAGTTAAATTGGTTTATTGTGGTTTGCATAAAATTTTGTGAATAAATTCATCATGGCAAATAGGGAATTAAATTCAAGGTAATGACAACCATCATCATAAATAGGATAATTCTCAAACAGTAGTATTTTATGAATTATTAAAAGTGGGTCTATCCTATCTTTTTTTTAACTAATTTTGATGGTAACTCCAAATTTATTTATTTATTTGTTTAATCCCATCTAACCAACTCAAAGACCCAGAAAGTGGGAGAACGATTCCACGCAAAAGACCCTGGCCTACATCTGACCCATTATAGATAGATGGGTAGACGGGCATGGCTGACAACGACCGCCATGATTTTCCAAGAACAAGTCAAAATCATATTCAGCTAATATTTTCCCTTCGACTATAATTTTCTAAACACATGCATTCGGACCCAAAAGGTTATTACTCAGTATTAGCCCTACTAAACATGTCTTGGAAGGGATGATTAGGATATGGTCTTAATATTTTATATTTTTTATAAATAATTTGCTACTCTTAAGACTTGAAGCTATTACATTTGGACATCTCCTGAAAATCGAATAACTATTTCACTATAATTCACATAGGCACCGTTTGGTTACACTTTTTAAAAGATATTTTTTTAAGTAGAAAAAGTCATTTTTTACTTTTTCTTATTTTTTGCTTTTAAGTAGAAGCAACAAAAGTAAAGCGCGTTTGGTAAAATTGATTCCATCGGTGATCTTTTGGATGTAATGAAAAATTCTATCGAATCATCGTTGTCCAAACGGAAGTCTAAGACAGGCATAACCTCCCTCGATTGTAATTTTTTCGAGTTAAGGTTAAGCTCGTCTAAAAGATAAAAATGACTTTTAGAAGCAAATCTTCTTTACTTTTGCTTAAAATCAAATATTTTGCTTTTTGCTTTCTAGAAGTCCTTTTTAGTTCCTTTAACCAAACAGTGCTTTTTACTTTAAAAAGCAAAAAAGATCTTAAAATAAGTGCAACCAAACGGTGCCTATAATGTTTGATGTCTGAAGGCATATAATCTATTGAAATGTGGTCATTAGAGAGAGTGGAAGAAATCACAAAAAAGATTAATTATAAGAAATGATCAATGGTGTTACATTTGTTGATGGTTATCGTTTATTTCTTGGTTAATAATGGATTTGCACATAAATCACAATGGAGCGACTAATAAGCCTTTCAAATTGTTTGCGAAAATATCTTGGTGGAATTAATTACCATCTTGGTGGAAGTTGTTTTTACCATTCTAATCCAATGTGAAGGGAGACACATCTATCACTAGATTTCTTGGTCCCTTTTCATGCTATTTATATGGGCTCCATTATTTGTATGTTGTGTGACGTATGATCTTTATGTGTTTAGCATGAACGAATAATTAATTAATTAATTAAATTAGAGGAAGACAGGACATTAATTGGGTTTTAACTACCACTTGCACTTGCGGGCTAGAGGTATCTGGGTGGGACTAGGGTGTAACCCGTGACCCCCACAAAGAAAAAGAAAAGACCGAAGTCAGCCAATCTGAATCCAGTTTTAGTTGGAGCCGAAGCACATCAGGGGAATTAACTTATGGGTCCTTATTGTAACTCCAAAACTTTGTTTGTATATCCTGTTAATTTTGATTTTTTAAAGCTTTAAAAATACATAAAAGGTTTTTATGAAAAGTGTTCACCTATTCCACTAGAAAACGTCATTTTGAAAAATTTTGCAAGAAAAAGTTCTTCTGAAATCTATAGTTTAAGTTGACTTTTTGGCAAAAAATGAAATAGAGACGATAAGTAGTCAAAAAATCCACTTCAACGATAAATTTTGGAAAAAGCGGCAACCAACGAGAGTAGACCTGACGGCAAAGGGGTGAGCTGTAAACTCAAACATCTCGAGTTCGAAACTAGCCAATCTCTCTTGGTTAGCCACCAGTCAAGACTATTAGTCTGAATGTTAAACGACCTCTCTGACAGTTCAGACATCTCGTTGCTTGGTTAAAAAAAAAAAAAGGGCCAATTTTCATAAAAACCTTTAATATTTTTATTAAATCTTAAAAAAATCAAAATTAGTTGAGTATACAAACAAGGTTTTGGGGCTGCGATATCGGCTCCCTTAACCTGTACATCAGGCTCGGGCTTCATTTGTGAATGAAGCTTGCTCAACATATTCCAACGGGGGAATGGCTATTGCAACCCCCCATTCTTATCACCCCACCCCCCATCCTTTAGGTTTTTAAGGTCTTATTCAAAATATAAAAAGTTTTTACGAAAACCGACCATAATGTCTATCAGAAAACATCATTTTGAACAACTTTGTAGAAGAAAGTTTTTCCTAAATCTATCGTTTAAATATACTTTTTAGCCATTTATAGCATTTATTTCATTTTTTGCCAAAAAGTCTATCTAAACAACAGATTTTGAAAAAACTTTCTTCTGCAAAGTTGTTCAAAATGATGTTTTCTAGTAGATCAAGCTATCGGTTTTTGCAAAAATCTTTTATATTTTTCATAAAATCTTAAAAATTAAAAAGAAAGGAATGGGGTTATAAGAATGAGGGGTTACAATAGCCGTTCCCATTCCAACGCAACCCAAACTAAACTTCTGGTAATGAACCTTGGCCCGCTCTATATGTACAACAGTACAACCTATTGACTTGGACAAACGAGCGCGGAATTGGAATAGCAATAACTAAGGCTAAGCTAGTTTGGGTGCGTCATTACGCTAGCCCAAGCTTATGAGGGCCCCAAAATGGCTTATGGGCATTTATTTTTTATTATTTTTTTTTTTTTAAGGGGGCCTTGGCATCCAAGACTTACTTTTCATCCCTACTTATTTCACATTATAAGGTTTTATGAAAAATATATAAAGTTTTCATAAAAACTTATTGCGTATTTTTTAAAATATCATTTTGAACAATTTTTTAGAATAAAGTTTTTCAAAAATCCATCATTTAAGCAGACTTTTTTGCCATTTACAGTATTCGCTTCATAAATGACTAAAAAGTTCACTTATATGATAAATTTTGAAAAAACTTTTTTCCCAAAAAATTGTTCAAATTGATGTTTTCAAATAGACAGCATAATCAGTTTTTATAAAAACCTTATATATTTTTCATAAAATCTAAAAGTGTAAAATAAGTGAAGGATGAAAAGCAAATTTTTTGGTGCCAACAGGAGCCTTCTTTTGAGTATCATGTGTGGTATGAGTGAGAGGCTCACACCGAGAGCCCATTAATGTATGCACAGCTAAAATTTAGCAAATAGAGTATGATGCCAAAAATAAGTAGGCCTATGGCCTTCAGCTTTGCAGTCCATGTAAGCCCTTCCGTTATCGGTTTTCAGTAGATAAGATGCTATTACTGTCACACCTAGTTAGAAAAACCATTATGATCATCCCCACCAACTCTTTTTTCCCATTGAAAAATAAAAAATCTTATCTCAGTGGCATGGCAGGCATGCCATTCTCCATAATCTGATTGAGCAATGGGTGTGGTCCAGCAGAGAGAAACTCCCAGAGATAATTGGTGAAAATGTTGACCCTAAGTTTCCCATGAATATATTGATTACAATACATATAGAATCCACCAAAAATGCAACTCCTAGATTGCATATACAAGATCTGAGAAACAACTTAAACTGAGACCCCACCAAAAATCATTTGACGTGAATTACCATTCCAACCCAAATGCCTTTATTCTACTCGAAATACATAATTATAAGTAATAATTACCATAAAACAAGGAAGAACACCAAAGAAGGTTGGCCTGAGTGAAAGGAGCTCTGGTCACTTAAGTAAGAGGTCTCGGATTCGAGCCCTTGTGGATGCAGCAAAAAAACAATTGCCAGTTTGGCTACTAAAATTCAATTGGTTTTTCTGCAATTGGTCCTGATCTGGCCACTTGTGCCGGTGAGTGGACTAAGGCTTCCCATCTTTACCATAGCGTTAGCAAAATCTGTCAAGAAAGTCCCAGAGTTGGTACTATAAGTGCTAACTTGAGCATTTGTGGAACCCCCACTGAAGAGCTGTTGGTCCGAGTGGAGAAGCCCCTTCTGGTTCACCAAATTTGTGTAGTAAGCATTATCGAATTTCGTCGGGCTCGTGGTGCCCAGAGGAGAGATGTTATTGTCGCTGCCGGTGCTTGGACACTTCGATTTCAGGGATGTTGCGAATGACGAATCGATATTGGTCTCGTTGTAGATCCGAGCTCGGAAGAGTGCGCACCTTGCTTGCCTATTGTATGAGATCCTGCAACACGATTTTAGGGGAAAATTATGTCGAAGCTATTTTGGTGTTACAATGATCGGCCTATTAGTTATTGGTAAGGAAAATGGAAGCATTGGACATGTAGTCCTATATATTATTTTTTTATGAACATGTATTTTTTGGTCTCCTGCCTCTGCCTGTGCCTGTGTCTCTCATTATTTTAACAATAACAATGACGGACTGGAGGATTAGGTTTTCTTTCAAAATTGAAGAAAGAGGACTTTTGAGAGGATCAAGGTTTAGTTATAATTTGCAACACACCTGAGAGCGCCACCATTTCCTTGGCAGTGAAACCTTTGTTTGAGAAAGCAGTGATGAGGCCACTGAGACTGAGAGTCGGAGCAGGGAGGTTGCTATTTGCAGCACTTAAACTTGCAGTTGTCGAGTCTCGTCGGCCTAATTGAACCGTCCAACTAGTGCCGCCGAGCTGCAAAATCCAAAATTTGAATATTATTATTACTATAATTAAAAAACAGAGTAATTTATTTGGAGCACGACCAGCATCACGGTCTTTCATTATTTTTTTTATATGATAGACAAATCATAGCCTTCAAAAACTATCAAGGATGGAACAGAATATTTATTATCTTACATTTTCACGGTCATAATTTGTCTATTATCATAAAGTCATGCAATTATTTTCCATTTATTTGTGGAATAGGTTTATGGCCTCAATAAACAATTGCCTTTTTTTTTTTTTTTTTTTGAGAAAACAGGGCTTTTGTCACATCCCAATTAATTTGGATAACCATTTGGGGAAAGATTGAAATTAAGATCAAGTAGACTAGAGGGGACTCTGAAGCCTAAGCAAGCTGCAAGCCTATCCCCAGAGTATGGTATATATGAAATGACGAATCATAAAAATTTTGGAATATAGCTTACAGCAACAACAGAATCTCGGGCAACAATGGATAAGATGTAAGCATAAAAAACCACACCGGGGCACAATTTCTCTACTTGAGATTTAATGGTGTCAATTACTTCGAATCCCCTCAATGAATTTGCATTTGCACCTGCCGTCTTCTCCCCCGTGAAGTTCGATGTGTCGTCCAACAGCACCGACGCATCACATCCCTGTTACAGAAATGTTGCATGTATGATTAAGCTTGAATGGATCAATCACACACATGCGCATAGACAATGATTTAAAAGGTGCAAAAATGAGGACCCAGATGCAAAGTTTCTCCTATCATGATGTTTTATTTATATATTTTTTGGGGGACCCCTAGCATGAGTTGGCACCAATTGGTGTTACTCTCGTTGATCTCCCATGAAATTTATCATTTGTAAATCAAGGTGCTTCAATTTTTTGTAAGTATTTTTAATTTGTTAGCGCGTGTAAAGGAAGTGTTCACATGACAAATTGACAATGAATCAAACCCATGTCGGCCATTTTTTTTTTCAACCAAAAAAAAAATTTGTAAAACCACCTCACACCAACTGGATAAAAGAATTTGTCATCTACGAAATATCCATGAGTAATGACTTTAATAGGAGGAGGAGAAGAAGAAGAAGAATGTCAAATGCAGAAAGCTACCCTTTCAGTGCTTTGTGAAGGTATTATTGGATCCTCACTGTATTTATACAGGGGCCTTATGGCATTTTCTCGATTAATTGTCCTAGTCAACGTTGAAGTCTTTAGACAAATAACATTGGAGGGCTAGTGGGCTATTCATCCTGGTTTCTGTCTTCTCCGTCTATCTTTTACAGCCCAATTTATTTGTCAAATTTTAATTGTCCATGTAATATGACAATTAGCTAGTCCACCAAGGTCGATCAGACAAACAGGGATCACAGCTCAAGAAATGGACATGTTGGTAATTGACTCTTGATTCTTTGACTAGCTATAATAAACTTAGTTTGTGGGTGATCTTATAAATTCGTATGAATCCGTCTAGACCCAAATCCCCACAGACCCAAATCCCCACATGAGTAAGCCTAAGATATCCCATATTATCAAAAGAAAAAAAAAGAAAAGAAAAAAAAGAGAAGGTAATATGACAATTGGGTTAACCAATTAAAATGTTATGCAAACAAAAATTAACTATTTATAATAAGTTGAAATAGTTGATATAACATAACATCGATAAGTTGGACAAATAAATTTAGATAAAAAATTGAAAATTTCTAACGTTATATTTGGATAAGGAATTTTTAGGTGGAATTTGATTTTGAGATGGAATTTGTAAAAATTTTATAAGGATGTTGTTAATCTCATTCTTATAAAAATTTTACAAATTTCATCTCAAAAGCAAATTTCACTTAAAAATTTTTATCCAAACATAGCGTAAGCATTTTTTGTTTAAACAAAGTTAAGTGATCGAAACATAAAGACTTGAGTTTGTGACATCATGGAGCCAAAAACAATAAGCAGAGTCAAGTAATAATATTTTCAATTCCTTAAAAAAAGAAAAAAAAATGAATTTAAAAATGTGTCACATAAATAGGTGGAGCAAAAATGTGTGCCTTCATTTTCTGCTTCTCAAACGCATAAAAAAAAAAAAAAGGAAAAAAATGGGTGTATCCTCAACGTCATGGAGGTGACATCATTTTTGTACTACAACAAAGTGGATGAGAATTGAGAGTATTTTAGTCTATTGGCTAAGACAGCTCACCTACTGTGGGTCGGGCCTTGGGCATGTTAGGCGTAGCATTTATTTATTTATTTATTTTATTTTATTTTTTTGAGTTAGGGCACTTCAACAGTTCAACTTCAACTAACGGAGATGTGTTAAGTGTAGCTGGTTCTGTGTGATTTGTTTCTTTTGTTAGAAGAGGTGATACCGTAATTTATATAATTATATATAGCACACATGCATGGGTATGCAAGAACAATATTCTAATTATTTTATCATAATACAGGGAAAAAAAATGTTAAATAGACTTACAGTTTAAAACTTCCATCAAGTCACTATTAAGACTAAGATAATGTGTTCTCAGATGTATTTAGTGGCAGAGCTAGAAATTTACTCCAGTAGGATCGACGTTCTTTCTTTCTTTCTTTCTTTCTTTTTTTTTTTTTTTTTCATCCTATAAATCAAAAAATCATATGAAGTAGCCTTCTAGTAATGTTCTTCAGCTCCTCCTGCCAAAAAACAAAAAAAAAGACAATAACAAGAACTAAGAAAATTTTTTAAACAATTTAAAACAAAAACTTAAATATTTTTTTGATGACGTGGAACTCTCGACGACTCAACTCCACCTTGTTTACCATTCGTAGAATTAGGGTAAACCTCATATACCTACAACCTCCTGCAAGTATCGAATAAAACTAAAACTCGAAACCAAGAACTTAAAATATTACACTCCTAAAGCTAAGCCACCCCTACGAATAAAACTTAAATATTCATTAATAATAAAAAGGTACAATT
This sequence comes from Liquidambar formosana, assembly GCA_039720395.1. Classification (NCBI taxonomy): domain Eukaryota; kingdom Viridiplantae; phylum Streptophyta; class Magnoliopsida; order Saxifragales; family Altingiaceae; genus Liquidambar; species Liquidambar formosana. The sequence continues at coordinate 49,066,617 of CM077821.1, read as the reverse complement.
AGAAATATCAAATTTTTGTGTAATAAAAGGAGTAAGAATTAACTATATGAACGGAAAAATGAAAGAGGTAGGGGTAAAATTAGAAAATGTGAAGGATCAAAGTAAAAATCAGAAGGATCAAATTCAAAATATGGAATTAATGTAGAGTAAAAATAAAGTGGATGAGGAGGGACAAGTGCCCCCTCTGGCACCCCTTGGCTCTGCCCCTGGATATGTTGCTTTTGGAACTTTAGTTAATAGAAATAGAAGGAGACATATTTTTTTTTCTTTCTAAACACACATAGAAAACACACACAAACATAACACAACACACAAATGAGGAAGCCAAGTTTTCATTATCTATAATAGTTTTGATTAAACTTTTTATTTGGCCTTATAAAGAGAAAAAAGGAAAAGAATAAAAAAAGAGGAAAAATTACAACTACCATGTTTCAATGTGGCAAAAATAAAGTTAAAAAGTTTAACGATAATAAGCAGTTCCATAATTTGTGACAGCGGTAATATTAACAAAACCAAGCCAATATTGCCTAATTCATTACTCAAGAAGAAGAATTAGTCTTGCTGCCACTAATTTTATCTAGATAGAGAAGCTATGCTGCTGGAGAATTTATAATTATGATTGTAATTATTTTTTACTGGCCCTGTAGGACCAAAAAAACCTCACAGTTGTAATGTGGCCGGGAATCTTGTCTTTTAATTTGGAATGGGTGAACGTGCTTTGCATGGTTATATGTTGTGTGAATATAAATCATGAATTCGGCTCATTAGATTTTGTTTAAATATTACGATGTTCTTTAATTCCCTTGTACGGAGTACCAAAAAAAAAAAAAAACCAAAAAGACATGCGGTAAGCATGTAATAGTAATGGTCACAAAAGCATTTCTTTTTCATTCTACCACATTTCCTCCAATCCCAAATTTTATTTAAATTGACAAAGGTTTTCAAAAGAAAAACAATTTCAATTTTTTTTTTTTAAAAAAATTCCCGCACTTCAACGAATATGGAATGAACAGCCAATGGTGGAGCCAGAGGCCTTCAGGGGCACAGGCCCCATTGGCTTAAGTAATTTTTTTTCCTTTTTTTTTTTTTTAGAAGAAATTATCATTTAATAACTACTTTTTAACATAATCCCATAACCAAGAAATTGCTAATAATTTGGAAGCATATATATAGTTAATTTGTAATAAGTTAATAAAAGTAATTTTTGAGAAATGATTATCAAAAAGTAATTTTTCTAAAAAAAATAAAATTTTCTAAAGTTTTCAATTCTCATTACATAAAATTATAGCACGATGCCCTCATTCAGTTGGGTCAACTTGAAAAGGATAGCCACGATTTGAGTTGCATATAACATACTGTGAATTTAAAAGCAAACTATGCGACCAGGTAGCTGCCATTTTGTCAAAAGAGTCGGGCTCTTCAGCACACCTTGTTATTCCGAATGTACTTCATTGTCTCACACCACTGAAACTTGTACCCCATCCTTTTTTTTTTTTTTCTTTCGTTTTTTTTTTTTTGTGGCCAAGGAGTGAAACTTCTACTTGCTGACCAGGAAAAAAAAAACTTTCAGAAAGTGTTTGGGGCGTGGTGGAGCACTCTGTAATTGGACACTCGTACACGACTCTGCTTTTTGACTTGGGCCGTCAACGGTTTTGCTCAATATGTACGCGTTCTATGGGATCTTTTGAATGGCAATCGATTCACTTCTTGCCCGTGTCCAAAAAAATGAGATGTCATCTCCATTTCGGATGAGTTAACATCTCATTCACATGATTTTAAAGGATGCACTTGCAGTTCCTACCGATCAAGTTTCAAAAATTGCAATGTATGAACTTTTGAATACGATTTCCCACCACAGTGCATAAATGGTAAACCAACAACCGTGACTCACAAATTGCGATCCTGAATTTGAGTTTTCGCCCTTCAACATTAAATAGACAAGCTTGCGATGAGATTAATTTGAACTTAAAAACCTGAAATATCTATCATTTGACGCATAAAAATAAAATAAAGAAAAACAAAAAATCATCGATTTCCCATTCTTTAAGACTTATTTGTGAGACTAAAGGTCAAAATATGCATGTTAGGGAAAGAAAAAAAGGGAAAAAAAAAAAAGAAAAGAAGAAAAGGCGTCTTTATTTGCGTTTGATAACTTCGTTTATCTCTTATAAGGGCTGTTTCGTTTGGATGTCCTCTGAAAGTTAAATTGGTTTATTGTGGTTTGCATAAAATTTTGTGAATACATTCATCATGGTGAACAGGGAATTAAATTTTAGAAAGTGACAACCATCATCATAAAGAACACAAATAATTCTGAAATAGTAGCATTTTGTGAATTATTAAAAGTGGTTATATCCTATCATTTTTTAACAAATTTTGATGATGACTTCAAATTTATTTATTTATTTATTTAATCCCATCTAGGATAATAGATTTGGACCTTCAATTTATTTGTTGTCAATAACCAAAGAGAAAAACAGTGGGGCTGAGAGAGGCTGTAACCAACTCAAAGACCAAGAAAAAGTCGGAGAACAACTCCACGCAAAAGACCGGAAAGTGGGTTAAGGGTTGTGGAAGTGTTGACACCCAATTTTGTACCGCCTGACATTTTAGACCACCTTTAAGCCCAATGATGAAGGGCAACAGCAGATAAACTACCACAAGCGAGCCCGAAGGACCCGTGCAGGCACAACACAACTTTTTGATACCTTTTGATACCCCATGATCATATGAGCATGGTTCATGCACATACGTGCATCTTCCATGCACGTACGATCATGCAACCTGATTTTTTGATACCCCATGATCGTACGAGCATGGTTCATGCACGTACGTGCATCTTCCATGCACGTACGATCATGCCCCTTATTTTTGAAATTTTCAGCTTTTCCCTCCAAATCGTTCCTTTCCTTATGAAACCCCTACGCTAACAGCTGCTTGATGGCGGCTAAGAAACCCTAATGAACTCCGAAATAAACCCTAATACCTCCCTATATATACCCCACTTTCAACCAAGAAAAAGGATCCCAACTTTTGCACCTAGCCTCCAACCCGAAAGATCTGAAAACTCATAGTTGTGACTACGAGAGGTCCGGAAGGCAAGCTCGTAGAGAAATTGCTGTTGCCCGTACCTGAGGGTAACGATTTTCAATCCTTTATTCCATTTCCTTGTGATTTAATGTGATTATTAAATGTATGAAATGTGCATAACATCCTCCACATCCCTTTCATTTAATGGTTAGCATTCAGATTCGTTTTAGCATCTATTCATCCCTTACATATGATATTCCATATTCTATATATTGTTCGGGTATACAGGATAGGTAGAATTCCGCAATCATATCTCTTCATTAATTCTTGGTATTCGATTCACATGATTTAGGACTACATGTATGAATATTGTTTATTGCATCTTCATTAGCATTCACTATCATTCCATCATCTAGGTTTAGGCCATCCTATTATCCCTAAATCGCATTGTAGCCATTTCATTGCATATATTCGAGTTATAGATCCGTTCGGGCACAACATGGTAAGTGCAGGATGAGATTTTTGTAGGCACGTACGTATGTATGTATGAGATGCACGTACGTGCATCTCATATGCACGTACGTGCATGACCCACGTTTTGCAGACTAATCCTTGTTTTGCAGGCTGTGTAAGTATAATTCGACTCTATTAATGCTTTTGTTTCCTGTGTATATATTTATTTCTCTCGTTTTACCTTGATTTCATACCTATTTGCCATTGTGTGCCATCGATTGAATTAAATCATTGAATTAATTGAATATGGTTAAGCCTAATTAAGTCCTTTTTAATTAAAGCCAATAAGTACATGTGGGGGCCGGCCTCGGCCGGGCGTAGATGGGGTGCCTAACACCTTCCCATCCGCGTACCCTAGCTCCGAACCCGAACGATCTCTGGTTATGGTAAGTTTGACCCTTCCAAAGGGTCAATTGGTTCCCGAAGCCAAATCGGGTGGCGACTCCTTTTTTGCCCTAATCATCCGTGGTTAGTGGCGTAGTACTCTCGAGCCCGAGCGTGGTTCAGGACACGGCGCTCACAGGAAGCTAGATTCCGGTTGACGATGGAAGAAGAGAGAGGGGGAGATGAAGGAATAGGTGGCTATGTTTGTTATGAAGGAATGAGGAAGGAAATTGAATGATGATTCCATTTTTCAAAAGAAAGTGAGTGTTTGGTTGCACAAGGGAATAAAATGGCTATTTCCTTGTGTAGGTCTATTTCCTCCAATGAAAGAATAGACATTCCTTCCCAAACCAAAAGAAATGTCTATTCCCACCTTTCAATAAGTAAAAATCATTAAAAATAGATCTTCTTTTTGCTTTTTCATTCTACACCCTTTACCAGACATAGGGGTGGAATGTCCATTCTCATTCTCACTCCTATTCCATTCCATTCACTCAAACTAAACGCAGTCAGAAAGTGAATGACAGAGAGTGACGGTGATGAAAAAAACCAAAAAAGAAAAAAAAAAAAAAAAACCCACCGTGAGGAGCAGATGGTTCAAATAATTGATGGATCGAGTTTTGCTCCACATAAGGGTTCTGTATAAGTAGTGCTGTACATAACATTACTCTTAAGTCTTAACCTACACATCAGGCTTGGGTTTCATTCAAGTGTTGAAGCTTGCTCAACATATTCGAACTCAGCCCAAACTAAACTTACGGTAATGAACCTTGGCCCGCTGTATATGTACAACGGTACAACCCATTAAGTTGGACAAACGAGCGTTGAATTGGACCAGCAGACCAGCACTAACTAACGCTAAGCTAGTTTGGGTGCGTCGCTACGCTAGCCCAAGCTTATGAGGGCCCCAAAATGACTTATGGCCATTTTTTTGTAGGGTCTTTACTGGTATCTAAAGACTTGTTTTATATCTCACTTATTTTAATTTTAAGATTTTATGAAAAATATAGAATATTTTCATAAAAATTGATTGTATATTCTATTAGAAAACATCATTTTGAACAACATTTTAGAAGAAAGTTTTTCCAAATTCTATCATTTAAGAAGATTTTTTTGCCATTTATAATATTAGCTTCATAATTGACTAAAAAGTTCACTTAAACGATAGATTTTGGAAAATTTTTCTTCCAAGAAGTTGTTCAAAATGATGTTTTTTAATAGACAACGCGATTAGTTTTTATGAAAACCTTATATATTATTCATAAAATCTTAAAGTGTAAAATAAGTGGGGATGAAAAAGCAAGTCGGGTGCCAATAGACGCCTCCTTTTTTGTATCATGTATGGTATGAGTGAGAGGCTTTCACCGAGAGCCCATTAGTGTATGCACTGATAAAAGTGGCAGATAGAGTATGGTGCCGAAAGTAAGTAGGCCTATAGCCTTCAGCTTTGCAGTCCGTATAGGTCCCTCTTGTCATTTGTTTTCTATGGATAAGATGCTATTACGGTCACACCTAGATAGAAAAACCATTCTAATTAATCATCCCCTCCTATTCTTTCTCCCAGTAAAAAATGAAAAATAAATCTTATCTCAGTGGCATGGCAGGCATGCCATTCTCTAGAGTGTTGAAACTAACTATATTCCTCTATAATCTGATTGAGCAATGGGTGTAGACCAGCAGAGAGAAATTCCCAGAGATAATTGGTGATAATATTGACCTTAAGTTTCCCATGGATATAATTGATTACAATACATATAGAATCCACCAAAATTGCAACTCCTAGATTGCATAAACAAAATCTGAGAAACAACTTAACTGAGACCCCACCAAAAATCGACATGAAATACCATTCCAACCCAAATGCCTTTCTTCTACTCGAAATACATAATTATAAGTAATCATTGCCATAAAACAAGGAAGAAACCAAAAATCAATGCCAGTCTGGATCCTAAAACTCAATTGGTTTTTCTGCAATTGGTCCTGATCTGGCCACTTGTGCCGGTGAGTGGGCTAAGGCTTCCCATCTTCACCATAGCGTTAGCAAAATCTGTCAAGAAAGTCCCAGAGTTGGTACTATAAGTGGTGACTTGAGCATTTGTGGAACCCCCACTGAAGAGCTGTTGGTCCGAGTGGAGAAGCCCCTTTTGGTTCACCAAATTTGTGTAGTAAGCATTGTCGAATTTCGTCGGGCTAGTGGTGTCCAGAGGAGAGATGTTATTGTCGCCGCCGGTGCTTGGACACTTCGATTTCAGGGATGTTGCGAATGACGAATCGATATTGGTCTCGTTGTAGATCCGAGCTCGGAAGACTGTGCACCTTGCTTGGCCTATTGTATGAGATCCTGCAACACGATTTTAGGGGAAAATTATGTCGAAGCTATTTTGGTGTTACAATGATCGGCCTATTAGTTATTGCTAAGGAAAGTGGAAGCATTGGACATGTAGTCCTATATATTTTTTTATGAACATGTATTTTTTGGTCTCGTGCCTCTGCCTGTGCCTGTGTCTCTCATTATTTTAACAATAACAATGACGGACTGAAGGATTAGGTTTTCTTTCAAAATTGAAGAAAGAGGACTTTTGAGAGGATCAAGGTTTAGTTATAATTTGCAACACACCTGAGAGCGCCACCATTTCCTTGGCAGTGAAACCTTTGTTTGAGAAAGCAGTGATGAGGCCACTGAGACTGAGAGTCGGAGCAGGGAGGTTGCTATTTGCAGCACTTAAACTTGCAGTTGTCGAGTCTCGTCGGCCTAATTGAACCGTCCAACTAGTGCCGCCGAGCTGCAAAATCCAAAAATTGCATTTTATTATTACTATAATTAAAAAACAGAGTAATTTATTTGGAACGCGACTAGCATCACGGTCTTTCATTATTTTTTTATATGATAGCCAAATCATAGCCTACAAAAACTATCAAGGATGGAAGAGAATATTTATTATTTTACATTTTCACAGTCATAATTTGCCTATCATCAGTAAAGTTATGCAATTATCTTCCATTTATTTGTGTAATGGTTTGATGGCCTCAATAAACAATTGCCTTCTTTTTTCTTTTTTTTTAAACAGGGCCCTTTGTCACATCCCAATTAATTTGGATAACCATTTGGTGAAAGATTGAAATTAAGATCAAGTAGACTAGAGGGGCTTCTGAAGCCTAAGCAAGCTGCAAGCCTATCCTCAGAGTATGGTATATATGAATTAACGAATCATAAAATTTTTTGGAATATAGCTTACAGCGACAACAGAGTCTCGGGCAGCAACGGATAAGATGTCAGCACAAGAAACCACACCGGGGCACAATTTCTCCACTTGCGATTTAATTGTGTCAATTACATCGAATCCCCTTAATGAATTTGCATTTGCACCCCCCGTCTTCTCCCCTGTGAAGTTCGATGCGTCAGTCCAACAGCACCGATGCATCACATCCCTGTTACAGAAATGTTGCATGTATGATTAAGCTTGAATGGGTCAATCACACACATGCGCATAGAGAATGATTTAAAAGGTGGAAAAACGAGGACCCAGATGCAAAGTTTCTCGTTGATTTCCCATGAAATTTATCATTTGTAAATCAAGGTGCTCCAATTTTTTCTAAGTATTTTTAATTTGTTAGCACGTGTAAAGGAAGTGTTCACATGACAAATTGACAATGAATCAAACCCATGTCGGCCATTTTTTTTTTTATTTTTAATAACCAAAAGACGAAAAAAAAGTTCGTAAAACCACCTCACCCCAACTGGCTAAAAGAATTTGTCATCTACAAAAATGTCCGAATCATATATATATAGGATGATAATCAAGTAAACACATGTTGATATAATTTATATCAATACTTGCATTAGAAGTTGTACCTTGTGCATTCAGAAAAATATGAGGTATATATATATATATATATATATATATATATGTGGTGTCAAAAGAGTAGCAAAATTATTATGATGTAGCCATTTTTGGCAATATCATATCAGTTTCCATTACTTATTCTAAATAAACGTGTGGCCGGCCATTGGCAGGGATCGAAGAGAGCGTTGACGAGCGAGTCCAAATCATGCATATGAACAGGTTATCACAGGTACATGCAAAAGGATATAAACTATAAGACAAACACTAATCAATGAAATGTAGACTGCTTAAAAAACGTTTGACTACACGACAGCTTACAGCTTAGTGACATTGTCTTTTTCTGGTGCAGTGTCTCATAGGCATACAGGTTCTCTTTTGTTTTTTTTTTTTTTGACACCTTTTTTGATAAGCTACATAGTATAGACATAAGCTTTAAGAAATTAGAACATATGGAAATTGTATTTACCCACCCATCCCTTTTTCTTTATACTTTTTTAAACAAAACAAAAGAGAGATATATGAGTTGCTTCATATACATGGGTTTGCTGCCAGTGAAGCATCAAAGGAGATCAAAGAGTTGCAGGTTTGCTCCCTTCTTTTTCCTTCATAATTATCACCTCCATTTTTAATTCATAGAAAAAAAAAAGGGGATCTTTTATTATTTTGAAGTAAATTAACTACTAAAATGTTCCACTCTGTCAGTTTGGGTGACTGGTCATAGTTGGAGATTTTGAAGTATCAGTGATAGTATTATATATAAATGAGCTCTGCTAAATAACCTAACTCTTCTGCCCAATTCCTGTGATAATTGACATGACACGTTGTGTCAACTAATTAAAAAATCAATATATATATATATAAAATGCAATGCACCCTGTGAGTTTTGGACCTTTGGGCCTAACCTTTTATTAGAAAATGAGTCCAAATGTATGGTAAGGAGATGCATTGTATTCGGTAAGTATTGTGAGTTGTGAGACTTGTGACTCTACACTGTAAATGGACCAATATAGAAATATCTTGGGGGTAAGTGCTTTTGTGAAAGGGAAGTGCTGGTTAGTCCCATATTTTACTCTACATAACTTGTCCTATTAATATAATTAAATCTTAAAAATTGAAACAAAACTAAATTTACATAGTAGAACAAGATTTATAGGGCAAAATGTGGGACTAACTAGTATTTCCCATTGTGAAATGCACGTCAATATTGGGTGGTCAATTTGACATTTTCTTCAAGCCTTCAAGGCGTCATATAAATAACAAGAGTGATAATCAAAAATCAAAAATCAAAATCAAATCAAAACTTTGAGGAGCTATGGTCCTGCCAAGCTGCAACACAATTAAGTTTGTCCCTGCACGACTGTAGAAAAGTTGGATGGAGATACATGATCGAACATTGTACGGCATTAATAGCCTAGCTCATTGAGTGAAATTTGCGAGGTTTAGCAGTGATGAATCCCTCTTCAGGATTTAATAGACACGTGCACATGCAAAAACAGAGTAAAAAAATTAAAAGAGAAAGAGGAGAGGTAAAGTGAGAGATGACTTGCATTAACAAAGCAATCATGGAAGTGAAGACGGAGCAAGGACGCACCCATGCGAGCCTCGCTCGATACTGCAGAGTTCACCGCAGTTTTAATGGTGGAAAGAACATTTGGGCATGATGATGAATAGAAATTCGCGGACAACTGAGCGGAGGCTATTCCAACAAGAAGAGAGAAGACCCACAAACATGATCTAAACATCGGTAAGAGTTGGTGAGGAAGAATAATAAGAAGCCATAGAGAAAGAAGTACGAGAACAAAAGGAAGAAGAAGAAGAAAGTAGAAAGGTTCCTTTTCAATGTTTGGTGAATGCAGTTGTAGGATCCTTCCTGTATTTATAGTAAAGCATTTCGTTAAGACGTCTACTTTGCAATATCCTAATTAATGGTCGGGGCGAACATTTCTAACAAATAAAGGTGGGGGAAAAGTATATATTAATTGGGTATGGGAGACTGTTTAAATGAAGATGGAAGCTAGCTAGGCTCAGCCGGTGCCGTCTTTTTTTTTGGGGTTAAAGAGAATTATGACTCAAGTTTCCTTCTGGACTCAGATTCAGTACTGAGCTTAAACATCTCAACATGGTGTCGAAGTAATCTCGGTCGTCCACTTCAAATTGAACGATTGAAATTAAATTTAAAAAATAAAGAAAGTGTTGTGGAAATTACGTAAAGATCCTTATGAGCTTCTTTTTCATCTTTAATCTTAACCGTCCAAATCTAAGACAGATGGCCGAGATTCTCTTGACACCGTGCTGAGCTTTTTTCAACACTGAATCTAAACTCCTTTTGTCTCCTTTTTCCTACCTCTTTTTTCTGTCACCGTGTAAAGCTTCTGCCACGTGTCTAAACTAACCTCCTAATTAACAACGAGTCGACCATGGTTTAGAAGGCTGCTATATTCCGTTAAGAGAGTAAGTGGTATGATAATGAACCAAAGAACGGTGAGGAAGGAAAAAAAAATTAAAATAAAAGGATAATTAGCCATAGACCCTTAAGCGGCCTTCCTTGAGCAAAATCTTTCCATTGGTTTTATGTCTTCGTGATTGCTACTTTTTTGGCTCGAGTTTGTCGGATGATCTTATAGAGAATCAATTTGCATTTTTCTTCTAAACGTTAATTTAAAAAACAAGTTTTTCCACGACGAAAAGATATTGATAAGGTCTTGGGCTGAAATCTATACTCTTAAGTAGATTTTTTATACACCGACAAAAGAAGGTCGATTTTTCATACATTTGATGTGACCAATTACGAGGTGCGTGTTGATATTTAATGACCAATAAGAGAGGTTTTATTACTAATTTTATATATAGGATGATCCAGATCCCTGAGGTGTCTTCTCATGCAATACTCTGTGGTGGAGAAATGAGCGAAGCAATGCAACTGGCTGGTCTATTAATAATGAATTCTCTTTATTATATAATTTACTTCGATCATATCCATTTCAAAGAGGGTTGGAATTCAAACCAATTTGATTTGAAACGACAAAAACTAGAAACTACCTCTATCTTAAATCAACAAATAAGTATCAATATTCTTGCCCATTTGATTTGAGGATTGAAGAGGAGTTGAAATCCTATCAACAATGCACTAATGGTCCATGAGTCCATCTATGCCTGGAGTGCATGTAAAACTTAATTTTCTTCTAGACTAGATTCGTTTGGCGGCTTGGAACTGGTTGCTTTCACCGCCTTGTCTAGTTCTATATTTCCTATATAATCATTCCAATCTATATTTTTTCTTTGAAAATATATATATATATATATATATTAGAAAAAGTTGTAAACATTAAATATATATAGGCCAAAGGATGAGCATGTACTCCAGGCATAGATGGACTGTTAAACATTAAATATTAAAAAATCTTAGAAAAAGTTGTAACCATTAAATATTAAAACGCGTTAGACCCACAAAATTCACGTAGGTGACATCTTTTTTGTACCACTATATATATATATATATATATATATATTGAAGCCAGGCACAACTGGACCACTGACCCTTTTTAGCTTGTGTCTTCTACAGGAAGAAAAACCCTCCCCCATGCAAGTAAAATCTGCTGCCACGTACCACTTTACTCTGGCCCATGCTATATGCACCTGTTGTTCATACCGGTTTTGTTTACCAAATGTTGTGGCATTTGCCCTTTTTTTTTTTTTTTTAAACATAAAAGGGGAATTTTTTTTTATTTTTTATTTGGTGGTAAATTACAAGAAATCTCCTTAATGTTTGTCACTTTTTCAAGTGACCTCCCAAAGAAAAATAGTTTCAATGTCCCCCAAATAGTTTATACAATTAGCAATTAGCATCACCGTTAATCCTCGTTTGTAGAATTAATGGTCGTCACGTGATAATTTTCCAGGATCAACATACATATTTTTTTACACAAATTCTTAAATAATCTATCTCCAATTTATATTTTGTGAAACTCACTGTTAGATTAAATAGTCTTCCCACATAGATCATGCACGCAAAAAATTAAGTTGATCCGAAATTTGTTGCCATTCGATCTAAAAACGCATCTTTTAAATCACTAAAAATCTCAAATTTATGGATGAAATGGCTCTTAATCTTGGATGAACTTGATTTTTTGCATGCATGACCTATGTGGGAAGACTATCTAATCTAACAGTGGATTTCATAAAATATGAATTGGAGATGGGTTATCTAAATACTTATGTAAGAATTTGTGTAAAAAATTGTATATGTTGATTCTATCTAATTTTATGAACAACAATTAATAGTAGTATTAATTTCTAAATTTCTAAGCTGTCTAATGGATATTGCAACTATTTTTCTTCAAGGAGTACATGAAAATAGATTAAACATGAGGAGAATTTCTTATAATTTATAATTTTTTTCTTTTTATAATTACAATCATAAATATAAATTTGTCCCACATATATATTTAACTGGTAAATATAACATTTTCTAATATCATCTAGTTACCCCATGTTTGGTTGGGGGGAAAAGGCGAGGGATGGAAAGGGGGGAACCATGCATCTAGAAAAACTTTCTCTTTTTTTTTTTTTTATAATAATTTTTATTTTTTTCTGGTTGCATCCGGGTGTATTCACCTGGTCGTAGATCAGCTGAGTGGTGTGCATGGCTTGGTAGGACCCATAACCCACGATTTTGACGTGGTGGAAATCATTTGTCTTGTGAATTAGGCGGACGTAGGTGCTTCGCGTTTAGATTGGTTATCAAAGGTCGCATGGCGTGTTCTACGTGCGACAAATTGTGTGAATATATTCATCAATTTCGGCTGTCAACAAGCTTTGGTCTTTTGCATGACCATGCATATATAATTATGAAAGGAAAATGATGTTTGATTTTTATTAATTAGTCACTCAAAATAAAATCCCATCTAACGTGATAAAAATAAAATTAATTAGTTTCTTGCAATATATAAACTTGCAAGTGGTAGTAATGGTAGCTAGTAAGACTAATCAACATCTCTTTCATTCTAGCCTTCTAGGGCATTTCGATCACCCCAATAAGTAAAAACTCTTAAAGCAAAAAATTCTGGTGTCGAAGAATAGCATGGGGCAAGGATAATTAAGTTAATCCCATAAAAACTAGGAGAACCATCGAAGAAGCTTACCAACGTACAAATCAATACTAACCAATATAAGGGGCGTTCCCTTTATTTATAGTAAAATTGGGGGTCTCCAAAGCAACCTTTACATCTGGGTAATATATGTAGTTGATTACCGACAAATTTTCACTGTAAACATATTTGCTTGACTTCTAAGCCACTGAATGAATCAGCTTACAATTCAAAGATTTGTCAAAAGAATTAGGTTCTTTGTGACTTTCTAATTCCAAATCCTCTTCACAATAATGGTATTGCATGTTGCCATCTCCTAATTTTCTTCTCTTGAATCATCATCATCTATATATATATATATATATATATATATTTCACTCGTATACAGTACACGAAATCAATTTTCAGTGTATTATGTGAGAATAAAACACAATAGAAATGTCAAATGTTTAAATAAAAGGAACGCCCCTTAGTCAGCCGTATAAACCAAGCAGAATGATTTGTGTTGGAAAGTGCATGGTGAATTGGCATGCAAAAGATGGTGCAATATAAGTGTCACTACGCTACACCTAGTGAGTACTGAAAATTTAGGAACACTTGAAGACGGAAGTGCGTGATGATTAAAGTGAAATTTCAGTGGTAAAATTATAATTAATAAAAATAAATGTCACTTTTGTTTTGAAAGTATGGATTCCATTTCATCCAATGGATGTAAGACTACTCTTTTTACGTTTAGTGGAAATGAATACTAAATTCACTTAACCACCGATAATTGTCTTGGCCTCCAGTATGAGTGCTAAGTGTGGGTGTGGATTCATATGTCAAATTCTTCTGTTTTGTAAAGATTTTCTATTATTGAATTAGTTGATCGATAAGAATACCCACACCCATATCATATCACGTCGACATGGGTATTTTAGGATAAAGCCAGCAAAGGTAAAGCAAACGATCCGCTCCATGTCAAATCACATCGACGTGCCAATTACTTGTGTTCACTACAAGAGGGACGATGTGTTCCAAGGTGTGAAACAAAAAATTAAAAATTAAAAAGGAAAAACAATGCTTCCTTATGGTTTAAATCTAGCCGGAGAAAGCACGGGAGCAGTAAATATTGTTAAGTTTGTCGGTCTCTGGATATTTCAATTATATTTTGAGCAACGTACTTGCTTTGAACTTAAAAAAGAATTATGGGAATGCATACTCGTTGACTCTGGAGGCCAGTATTCCATCGGATGTCCCATGCACCGAAAAATGAAATCATGTTTCCCTGTTTTCCATTTAGCTTTTGAATTTTCTATATATATATATATATATATATATATTATACTAGACGGAAAATTTTTTAGGTTGTCAAGAAATTGAAAGTACCAGTAAAATTGTTTGTTATAAATTTTAGGATAAATATATTGCAGAAAACCTCCCTGAAATATGGGAGGGTTAATTAGTAGATAACCCATCTTATGTTTTAATTTTGTCAATGTGTCCCTTAGTTTAATTAAAAGACAAAACCAATCATCGATGGTCACTCAATTAGACATGATTTCGACGAGGGTTTTAGCGATTTTAGGCAACGTAGATCCGTTAATGGTATCACGTGCGTAGCCACGTGACTAATTTTCGTCAATTTTCATTAATGGCGAGTGATGGGAAAGCACATTGATAAAATTAAAACATAAGGGAGTTATCTGTTGACCCCCCATACTTCAGGGGGATTTTCTGCAATTTACCCTAAATTTTAAGTGATCGAGTACAGGATTCCATTCTAGAAGATGAGAAGTAGCCAAGTCCAAATGATAAGGAAAACGATTGACATAACATGCTACTCACTAATTTAATTTAATTGTCAAGAAAGTCAATTAATGCAACGGATTGAAGATTAATAGAATTAATAAATTAGTCCATCGGTTCCTAATATCATATTTTATTTTCTTTCGCAAGTAGATCGAGCTAGGTAGAGTAGTTGGCTGGCAAGGCCCATAATCTGTTCCAAGTCAAATAACGAATTGGCGATTCTAATGAAAACAATGTTCAACAATATCATTCATTATAAAAAAAAAAAAAGAAAAAAAAATGGTCAAATATCACTTTTTTATGTTCCTGTCTCTCTCATGCAGCTCCTAACTATGATTGGGAAAGTGAAGTGATCGAGCAAGATAAACAGTGCAGGAGGGAAAATTTTCCACAAACAAGACTACCCCACACGCTTAATTGCTTTAGTTAAAAGTCTTGGTTAGCTAGCAGTTGTCCACTACATGCCCTTCACCATCCTATGATAAGAATGAAAGCTACCTCCTCTAAGATTGTCTTTATTTATTTATATTTTTGGTAAACACCTCCTCTAGGCTCCGACCATCGACCAGAATGTTGTGCATGGATGCATGCTTGGTGTACGTAAGTAGAGACGTGTGATATTTAGCTTCTTCTCCTTTTGAGTTTTATTTAACTAAATAACCTTTTTTTTTTTGATAAGCAGGTATAGCCTTTTTATAAAGAAGAAAGATCTCGATCTCTCAAATGTTTATTACTATGTCCCACAAGCTTAATTTAATTTATATTTATACAAAAACAAATTTAATTTGGACTTTGTATGCATAAACGAAATATAATAATTTCTATCCACTTCTGTTTCGCTGATTTCAATTCATTTTCACCTCCATTTTTTTTTTTCCGCTGGGACTTTGCTCATGTAATACATAAATTTGTTATATCGTTTCAACAACATTTTTCCTCAAAATGCTTGAATTTTTCCAAAATGCCTTCTATGCACTCAAGTTTCTAAAATTGCTAAGAATAATTTTTCTATATTCTTTTAGACAAAAATTCCCACCAACTAGACGTAATCTAGTTCCCAAGTAAGTATCTTGACAAGTTTAGCTTTAAAATTATAACACTAGCTTCTTTGTGAGGTAAGTGTAGCGGTGTAACAAACTAGTTTAAGGTATTATGGAGTATATTAGCTGTAAAAATGAAATAGGATAGTTATCCGCAAATGAGATTACGAATACTACGTTGTGGACCATTTTTGCCCATAAAGTTGTATGAAAACTATCGTATGAGTGGTTTTACATTCAGTACATCATTCACCAAATTATTTTTTTTTCATATTTTATTAAGAAAAAAGAAGCTTATTTTATAATTAATTATAATTTTTCCATTCACTAAGTGGGTTGGAAAGTGTCTCCTTTCAAGAGTTTTAGTCTATGGCATGAATATAAGTATAGAAGATTGGGGGGACGGGAAAAAGATGGGCCTTAAAATGACAGAATGCTACTTATTGAAATGTTTTGGCCAGTAATTCCCCATCTTCCTTTTTCTTTTCTTTTTTTGGTCCCGGCAATAATTCTTTTTAAAGTAGCAGAATCCTAGACTCCTAGTCCACTGATATAGTGAGAACTGTAGAAAGAAGTCGAGTTGGACATTTTCCACAGAGATATGGCAAAAACAAAAAGAGAGGCCAAACAATAATTTTGGTCCCATGTGTAACTTTCAAAAGGGTGTTGGATGACTTTGTTTAAACCACTCATACACGTTTTCTCCTTTTTGACTTTGGACGTGTGAACCAAATTTCCTTTTTCCTTTTTTTTTTTTTTTTGTTTGATTGGTTTGGGTTTGAATGTCAGAGAGAAATTCCCATTTTTTTAACCAATGGACGTCAACGGCTTCTGCGCATAATATTAAATTAATATATGCCGTGGGGCCCCGTCGATCCATGTATTGACTGGCCATCCAACGCGGTAATGCCGTATGGGGCCAGTTGTTGGTGCGGTTTTGTCAAGTACCGGTTCCAGTGGAACAGGGTTTTTACTTTTAGGACTTGTTTCTTCTTTTTCTGGGCGGCCACTTTAAACATGGGTCACGCTCTGCTTTCAATTTGGGCGGGCACTATAATTTTCAGCTAAATGGGTCACGCTCTGCTCTACATTTTACTTTACATTTTGTCTCATCAGTATATTTGAAAAAATAAAAATTATAATTATATTAATGGATCTTATAATTTTATCTTTTCAAATACATTGATAAGACAAAGTATAAGATGTGAGTTACCTAGCATTGCCCTATTTTTATTTGTTCAACTAATGACTGGCTGCCATGTAAGTCTACCAAAAGACAGTTTTATTTTAATCAAATTTTATATTGATACGCAAAGTTATCACATGTGACAATTAAACATGGGTTGTGCTTAGCATTACTCTATCCCATTTGATCTTCCCTAGCAGTGATGGAATCAGGAATTTATTATAACATGGTCCATTTTTTTTTTATTTTAATTTTTTTACTTTATAAATTAAATAATCATTTAAAGTAACCTTGTAATAATGTTCTTTTTTCTTTTGTCTTCATAATAGACAATAACAAAAACAAATAAAATTTGTTGAACTTAATAATTAAAATAAAAACTTTTTTTTAAATTTTTTTATTATGTGGAACCCTCGACAACTTGACCTCATTTTGTGGAACTAAATTATTAAATCCCAAATACTTGCAACCTCCTGCAAAAATCGACTAAGACTGAACCTTAAAACTAAGACATTGAGATATTATACTTTTAAGGCTTGCTTACTGAGCTACCCAAGCAAGTAGGGCTGAAAACGAGCTGAACCGCTCCTTAATAACTCGCGAGAAAGCTCGTTAAGGGCTCAGCTCGAACTCAATCAATTAATAAACGAGCCAAACACAAGCCTAAATTTTAGACTCGTTCAGTAAACAAGCGAGTTTGAGCATACTAAAGCTCAGTTCATTTAAGCTCGTGAACAAGCTCATTAAAAGCTTGATGAGAAGCATGTTTAGGGGCTTGATAAAAAGCTCGTGAGTGGGGGGCATAATTGTCCTATCGTACATTTTGGCATGAAATGACAATGATACTTATTTCCTAGTAGTAGATGCTTGATGCTTTTATTTATTTTAATAGAGTTTTGGCGTGAAAGAGATACCTCTTTTGTAAGATCTAATGAAAATATGATGGCATGATAACTAATTTTGAAGCATATATGGGTATTATGATGTGCTCCAAGCCTCCAACCAATAACTTTAATTTTTTAAAGTTTATTGCATGCAGCTCTTTATTTAATAGTACTGAAAAATTGTGGCCTTTTAGGATTTTGATTTTGGATTTTGGGTTCTTTATGGTTTATACTTGGATGATGTTTCTTATTATTGATTTATTAGTTAATGTTTGGGATAGTGATGCTAAACTACTTATCCCCAAAAAAAAAATAAATAAAAAATAAAAAATCCTAAATAAGCCAAGCTCGAGCTCGACTCGAGCTTGAATATTTTTTAACAAGCCGAGCTCAAGCTTGAAATTTAGACTCATTAAAAAGTTCGGCTTGTTTACTAATGAGCAAGCTTCTTAATGAACTAAGCTTGAGCACTCCAAAACTCAACTCGGCTTGACTCGTTTGTAGCCTTAAATACAAGTAAAACTTAAATATTCATTGATAATAAAAGGGATATAATTATAAAAATCAAACTTAGTAGGGCCAAATTTAGAATATCAAAATACATGTAGAGTTAAAATAAATAAATAAATAAAATAAAGTTAATAGGTGAGGAGGGTCAGGTGCCCCCTCTAGCACCCTCCTAGATCCACCTCTGTTGTATAAGATAGGTGTCTAGAAGTCCCATATGTGAAGTTTGACCTATTTGAATTATCCGTCCAATAATTTAAGGTTTTAATCTGATTGTTTATTCCAATATAATATCAGAATTAATTGTTTGTGAATTCATCTTTATTGTTCATGTAAGAAGTCTGGAAGGCTAAATGGCTTCCAACACCTACAACTTTTCAGGTTATTTCTCCGATGCATATTCTAGGTGAGAATGCAAGTGTTTCTGAGTTGATTGATTCTCAAAATAAAGCGTGGAATAAGGAGCTCGTAGAGCGGGTTTTTCTACCTCATGAAGCAGCTGTAATCTGCAATTTACCTTTAAGCCTTCGATTACCAAACGATAAATTAGTTTGGCATTTTACCCCGAATGGACGTTTTACTGTGAGGAGCGCATATCACTTAGAACTGGATAGTCAAGCAAGGGCGCGCCCTTCTCGGTTGGGGGAATGTTCCACGTCTAATGATGGTGATCTTATGTCCGGCTTAATTTGGCATCAGAATATTCCTTCGAAAGTTAAGCATTTCGTGTGGAAGGCGTGCATGAATATCCTTCCTACACGGTCTAATCTGGCCAAACGAAGGATTACGAATGACACTGGCTGTGTGGTGTGTGGATCCGCCAATGAAACTATACTGCATCTTTTCAAAGAATGTGCACTGGCAGAATTGGTTTGGTTTGATAGCCCATTGGGGTTAAGGGTCCGGTATGCTGAAGCGGCGGATTTTCGTAGTTGGATGTTGGCTCTGTCAAAGTACATTGAGGGGCATGAATGGGACTTAGTGCTGATGCTTATGTGGGCGTTGTGGAATAATCGGAATGAGGTGCTTTTCGGTGGAGCTAATAGGGATCCCCAGTTGATCATTGGGAGTGCTTGTAATCTTCTGCAAGAGTACACTAGCGTTGTTGAAGGGAGTGCCATGAGTGGGCGCGCGGTGTCCTTTCCTTGGGTACCGCCCATTGAAGGGGTTTTTAAGGTCAATGTTGATGGAGCGGTTTTTGCTGAGTCTGGTAGTGTGGGGGTGGGTGTGATTGTTAGGGATTTTGAGGGTCAACCTATAGCTGCTGCGTCGAAGTGCATGTATGGACAATTCCCTGTGGAGATAGTGGAAGCTATGGAAATCAGGTTTGCAGTGGGTTTTGCAAGGGATCTAAATTTATCTAAGGTGAGTTTCGAAGGAGACTGTTTGGGCGTCATCCAAGCTATCAATTCGAATGTTGCCAATTTTTCATCTGTAGGGCTGATTATTGAAGATATTCAACTGGCGGCTAGACATTGTTTCACTTCAGCTGTTTTCACACGTGTGCGACGAATGAGTAATATGGTAGCCCATGGTTTAGCTAGATTTGCTAGAGATTTAGATGATGTACAAATTTGGATAGAAGAAGTCCCACCTTGTGTTAGGGATCAAGTCCATACAGATTTAGATCATGGTTTGTTTCTATAAAATTTATCACTTTTTCTCAACAAAAAAAAAAAGAAGTCTTTTTTTTTTTTTCTTTCTTAATAAAAATAGCCCGTATCACTCTAATTAATTATTATTATTATTATTATTATTTTTTTGGGGGGTGGGGGAACCCATCGTCCTCCACCTAACCGTAGCTTTATCGCAGAAAACTTTTACAAGGGAATCTCGGTGGTCCTTTCACAAAGCCAAAGTGCTTGCATATATTTTACTAGCGGAAACCCAAACGAAGCCCAGGAAACAAACAGTAATTTTATCAAAAGTTCTTACATAAGTGAGAAAAAATACCTTATGCTATGTTGGTCCTAATTAGTAGAATCTCTATTTCATCACCACTTATATTAGAAAGAAAGATGAGAGATCAATTGCACGCAATCCCCCATTGCCACCTTGCTTTTTGGGTTCAAAAAAAAAATTGGAACACTAAAAATAATAACTATACCAAATCTCCAAACCATTAAAACAAAAACTCACCTCATAATATATTTAGACAAAATGAATACTAAAAGTTGCCATTTACTAATTCATAAATCATACTATAATGAATATTGCCATATAACTAACATATATGATTTTGTGGTCGATAGCATATTAATTAACTATTCGATATGTATTTGTACAAATGAAATTTGAATAAAAAAAAAAGGATAGCCATACACCAATGGAGGCGCACTCCATTGAAGACCGCACGTAGTCAATCAAATGAGTCATTTCTTAAGCCAATCAAAAGTTGAGGCACGCAACCAAATATAAGCTTTGAAACTTATAATTCCATAACCTATCAATAAAATTTAAGTTTTGAGATCAATAAGAAAAATGCTACTAACCAAATCAAAGCAAATAAAATGAAAATTTATGGATTCATGATTTCAATTAATTTTGTTTTTACATACACATTCCCAGCAACCAAAAATAAAAAAATAGAGTTCATCAATTCAATTACATATTATCAAATATTCAAAATGAGACTATCCCAAGTCTCTCAAAGATTGTCAGCATTGCAAGAATTGTTCAGCAAAATCCATGACAAATTGACAATTAATTTGTGTACTTCAAAACTCAACTAATACAAATTATAGAAACTAATGAAAGAACCTCATAGTGCACATATTAAATGAAGATCAATGACACATGTAACTAAATAGGGATAGTTGGATGGATTGGGGAAAAGTAATCCATGCATTGAGTCAATAGAAATGATCGTAATGACCTATCACTTAATTCCTACAATCAGCCATGCCAGATCAACATTATTGTATGATCAATGATGAATTTCTATTTCTCGTCCATCCGTGGTAATATATTCCTATTCTTTATTTTGTCTTCACCCTGTATGTAAGAATGTGGTGAATTACATAAGTAATAATATTATTAATTAAAATAGAATCTAATTAGTCATGTACAAGAAAAATAAATAAATAAAAATAAAAAGGAGGAGGAAGGTGTCAGGTAAAATGTTAGGCTTGGAGATTGTAATTCCAATCCATCGTCCTCCACCTAACCATAGCTTTATGACAGAAAACTTTTACAAGAGAATCTCGGTGGTCCTTTCATAAAGCCAAAGCGCATGCATATATTTTATTTTATTTATTTTTAAAGACGAATGTACGAACGAGTAAGGTTTTGAAACTTGTTCACCTCAAATTGAGGGCCCGTAAATTAAGACAACAACTAGAGAACGAAAAGATTGGGGAAAGCCGACAGAAAGGAAATGCCTGAGGAAGGTTTTCAAATATTTCATACTCATCCCATGACTAGTGCCCGATACAGGTACAGATAAAGTGTAAAACTGTATCAAATTCAAGTCCCTATCGACATATTTGTATTCTAGTTGGGCTTCTTTAATCTCACCAAGTTGTACCATAGGACCACAGCAATTTTTTTTTTTTTTTTTTTTTCACTTAATGGTTCATATGAAACGACAATGACGATTCCATTTTACCTAATAATTAAAATTAAAGGAAAAAGGAAAAGCCATACAATAGAATCAAAGTTTTGCGAGGGGCAATGCACGTCATTACCATTTTTGCATGCTAAAGTAGTAAACATAGTGACAGTCAATTGGTCACTTGAGAATCTAGTTAAAGAGTAGAATTCAGGCTCCATTTACAAGTGGATTTCTTGCAAATGATTTCAACTTTTGGACCCAACTTAGGTCTACATTCCAAAATCTTCAAAACAGTATTTATATGGGAAATTAGGAACTGAAAATTCCTGGGGCACGGTTTACAACTTCAAATATTATGCATCGTCTTGATGCAAAAAATTCGGTACGTGTTGGCCTAAAAATCATGGGAAATTGGGAACTTATCAACTTACTATTTCAATTTCCTCTTTCCTTTTTTGGTCTAAAGAAGAATCCAACAAGCCCTTTAGGCAACACAATGGGATTAGCCCATTCGACTTCCCATAATCCCTTCACACACATTAAGGAGGAATTAAAACCACAACCTCCCCCAAAACATATTCCTCAAATGAGGAGGCATGCCTTTTGGGCCAAGTGAGTTTTTCATGTAATTGTGACACGACAACGTGGTGTTACGAGTTAATAAGAGTTACGCAAAATGGGATTGTGGAACCAAAAGTACTCTAATAACCTTATTTTACTTAACCCTCATTACACTACATCAAATCTATCGGTTGATCGAACACATGTAGGGTCTGGAGCGGGCCTGTTAAAGACAGACGGGTTGATTTGGTACCATTACATAATGCAATGAGAAACCCACCCCAACAGAAAGAGAGTTGCTATTTGATTCATGAATTGATATATGAATAAATGTTTACAAAACGCATTAAATGAAAATAAAATTTATTATTAAGAAAAGAAAAAATAAATAAATTTGAAAGTTTCAATTGAATAGCAAGTTTTTAGAGTGGAATCTTTAAGTTTTCTCAGTGAAGATCAGTCAATTGATTCCATCTTGAGAAAAATAGTACCCCGAGATTTTTGGCTTATTCTACTCAAAAGTCTTAATACACACCAATAACTCGCCTAATTTTACCAAATCAGATTAATGGGCTGCTTGGATCGTACTCTGTAAATTGAAGGGAACAGCTATCCCCACCCCCCCCCCCCCCCCCCCCCCCCAAAAAAAAATTTTATCAAACCCCCTTTAGTTTAGGTTTTTAAGATTTTATGCAAAATATAAAAAGTTTACAAAAATCGGCCATTCTGTTCACTAAAAAGCATTATTTTGAACAACATTTTATAAGAAAATTTTTCCAAAATTTATTTAAATGATAGATTTTGAAAAAACCTTTTTCTTTAAAGTTGTTCAAAATAATGTTTTTTCGTAAATAGCGTGACAGGTTTTTCGTAAAAATCTTTTATATTTTGCATAAAACCTCAAAAACCTAAAGTATTAGGGGGTGATAAAAATGTGGGGGAGGGGGGGGTGGGGGGCGCAATTGCCGTTCCCTAAATTGAATCAAGAGAATTAATGGGCTGGGCCGTACTTGGACTAAGCCCGTCGCCTAAACACAACTTGATAATTGCCGGTCCAAAATCATTTTTCAGGAAACAATGAACATAGGCCTGGCGATCAGCCGATCATCCTAATAAGGGAAGAGGGAGAATTACAGATTAGTACCGCTGGGGGCAAATAATTACAATTAGTAATCATTGTTAGTTAAGTTAGTAGTCATTTACTAAAAAGTTACCAATCAATTGTATTGAACTATAATTATTTGCCAATAACCGAACCAATCTATAATTCCCCAAGAAGAAGAATATGTTGTCTTCCACAATTCCACGATTGTATTCAGCACAAGTAAATAAAAGCGTAAACTATACTGAAAGAACAAGTAAATAATTAGAATAATAAAACAATTAATTCTATTCTCAGAATGGCTAGTAATACCTCCTTTCTCAAGTAAGCCTCATAGATGAATCTCACCTCAAGTGAGAGGAGCTCTACTCTCATGCGAGAGAGCGGGTACATGCAATTACGGATGCTACCTTAGAAGGACTGCTAAATTAATTTCTTGCCATGCATCATAGCTTAGGGTCGCATGGACCCCTTTTTTGTAGATCTTGCAGTGGAGTCTTGTTCTGGCCAAGATTCATGCAATCATGTAATTTTGATGTGTGCCGTACTTTGATGGAATGTCAAGACTGATCGACCACATGATAAATGTGTCTTACCTAGAAGAACAACCATATAAAAATAAAATAAAATTTTTAAAAATTATGTATTAAAACTAGTTTTGATGACCATCCAATTTATGTGATTTTTCGCAAATATTTTTCCTAACTTTTTCCCATTAAATTTTACAACTTTTTTTCTAAAGAACTGAATTTAATTGGGGCATAAGAATTGATTTTGCATCGATCATCAATTTTGAAGAGGAGGGGGGGGTGGGGGGTGGGGTTGGAGAAACTCGAGCCCTGAACCTTCCATTTGTGCCCCATTTTTTGATGGCTGCGCCTAAACCACATTATTGGGTGGAAGGTCACATATTCGAATTCTGAGAAACACAAGTATTAGGTCACAATTCATCATCAAGTCGACTCCATGTTAAAGTCTGGTTGTTGTGATAGATACCCAAACCTAATCCCTCAAGTCTCCAAAGAGCTTAAATACAAATTAAATGTGCTCAAATTCTCTAAACTGGCTAAGAAAGGAAGCGAACCAAACTCTCTTCCAAGCATCTTCCTTCATTTTCTCTCAATCTTTCCAAGAAGCACATATATTTTACAGTTCGAAGCTTACATTGTTGTGAAGATATGCACCAACATGCAAATCCGATATGTCTCCTAGCCTTTAGATTTCGTGCACATTATCATGCAATTGTTAATTTCAACATATATCAAATATATATATATATATATATATATTTTTTTTTTTCCTAACAAAATTCACCGTTTCCACATAAGATTCCTACTAATAAACTCCAAAACCATTTATTCTTGTTTAAAATCATTTCAAGGAACCAATAAATCAAAACCAGCTCAATATTTTCCCATATTTCCTCGAAATGCTCCCCCACAGTATGTTTTTTTTTTTCTTTTTTTTTTTCAAGCTTCTAATGATTACATGCACCTTCTAATTATGCTGTTTTTCTAAGTTTTAAACAGATCCATATTATTATTTATATTAACTGGAGCTAATTATGTTCAAAACAGACAATACAGACATAACTAATAACCTTGAGAATTGACATGACAGGAACTTTATTGCTTTCCATTTACTTCCAAATTCTTTTTCGGTCACTGCAGTTTACTAAGAGCCTGTTTGGTCAGTCCTAATGAGAATTAAACAATTATATATAGTTGTAATTTACATAGTATTGAAGGCACATCTCCATAATTATTGTTGTAGAATCAATTTAAAAACTTCATGAAAATGCCTTTACTTTGAATCTTCAGCCCCATTTGTATTGATGGTAATCATTCTCTTAAATTTTTTCAATCAAGATGATCGATTTGTGCCTTCAATTAATACTATATAAGCAAGATACACGTACTATAATTGTTTAATTCGATCAATCTCATTTGGACAATCCAACAGTTAGGCCATAAGCCAATGAGATCATAAAGTGGAACTAGTTAATTTATATCCGACAATGTTGTTAAGAAAACTACATTACCCTCTTGTTATGATAGCCCTAACCATCCAATGTGAAACACTCAACACATGTATTCATTCTAGGTAAATGTAAAGGTGGTTGTACCACCATTCCCCTAGAGGACAAGAAGAAAGTTCAATTCCCAAACCCAATTAAGGAAAGAAGGATATATGTCTTACTACTACCAAAAATTATATGGAGTAAACATGCAGTAACAAAAAACAAGCCCTCAGATTTAATTTGCATGATATAGGCAACGTATTAGCATATTTGCAACGAAATGAAAGCCAGTTGAAAATGATAGTGAATTAGCTTTAATCAAACAAATGTGATGCAATAATCTGTAATTAATATGAAAATTAAGAAGTAAGTTTCGACTAATCAATTAATTAAACAAAAAAAAATTGATTATAGTTTCTACCATATATGTGCCACACGCATATATGCTTCTTGCAGCAATGTCATTTCTCACCTTGCTTCCACTTCTAGTTTCCACAAATGGCTGGATGTCACCAATTTGTTCCCACACATTTTCCCACATTTGGAAAACGAAACTGTCACAGGGGAGAATGTGAGTTACCAGGAATTACTCATCCTCAGTGGGAAAGTAGTTTCCTCACAAGTCACAACTATAGTTCAAATTTAGGTTCATTCGTCCGTATTGTATCCTTTTGTGAAACAGATAAAGTAATGTTTTGACCTTTACACTAATTAAGGGAAGAGTAATGCTATATGCACTAACTCTTGTTACTGATGATGTGGCACATGCTCATTGAAGAAATAAAAAAAAAAATCATCAAACATCGTCTCATCTACCATGTGAGTTTGTATAGAGAGTGGATGCGAAAAGTTGGTGCAAGTAGCATTTTTCTTAAGGGAATGAAAAATATTTCAATAATTTTTAGCAAGGTTTGAGAGTAACCTAGTTTGTGGTACATTTTTTTTTTGGCTTCTTTCAAAAAACCTAAAGAAAAAAATAAATAATTTATTTGGTTTAAAGCAAATAAGGTTCTTAATTAAAGCAAACAATCTAAAACTATCTAACTCATTTCCAAAGATCAAAATCGGATGAAGATTAAGTTATTAATGGTAAGAGAATCCTAATCTAGCTATTGATATGACAGTATATTTTATCAGGCCTTCTGCTCAAATATATGACATGTTTTCTTATCCTACCTAAGTGTTAATCGAATAATAAATTGTAATTGACCAACTTTGGGGTCATCACTATCAGGGAGAATTAGGTTAATTTCATCATCTTCAATATTATGCATGGAACGAAATTTGATTACTATATGGTCCTAGACTTGCAGTTTTTTGAATTTAAAAGATGTGGTCTTGACAGAGAGGTAGCTTAATTTTTACTAGATTATATAAGCCTTCCCTTCAGTAGATAATTTTGTCACACTACATGCATCAACCAAAAGAGAAGAAGAAGAAGAAGAAGCTAGAAAGGAAGAAAGCTAGGGAAGATGAGACAACAAAAGATGATGGGCAATTCTTGCTCACTAGCTTCTTTCATTCCAGTTCTTGATGGCTTGCAACACTGCTTGTTTCACCACTTGAGCATCCATGCTATCATGCCCTTGATTCTGAAAAATCAATAAGTTCTCGATCACTTCCCAATTTAGTGGAAAAAAATAAAATAAAGGAAGAAAATTATTATATAAATAACAGAAATGCATGCATAATCATACGCATGTGAGGTAGCATGCTGGAGCATGCACCAGCCGGCCTCATTGTAATTCGCGCAATTACCCAAAAAACAAAAACAAACAAAAAAAAAAATTCTAAAAATAACCAATGAAAGAAATTAATGTATCCTAATGCTAACCACCCATTATCCCTGTCAGCACTCACAATCAAAAAATCCAAAACGTGTGGTTCAAACCTTTAGGTGATCGATTTGTACAATTCAGACGTAATGTTCACAAAAAAGGGTAAAATGAAAAATAGAAGATGCTGATGAAATAGGATTTACAGGTCAATTACAAACTATATGATATATGCTCAGACAAATTCACAGATTACCCCTATATATCTTCTCAATAGAAAGAATTGATATAAATATTTTAATTTTGTAAAATATAAATATATAAATTTTAGTTGCTTACTTCTCCTCCAACTGCCTCTAGATGGAAACTGTCTGAACAAGAAACCCTAGCATCAAGCACATCAAGGCCCAGCTCCTCAAAGGCTTCCAGTATGGTGACGAGCAAACCCGGGTAATTCTTTTCTGAAAACACATTAATTAGGAAACCATTTTCTACAGTTTCCACAGTGACCTGCTGAAATATTGAGTAAATTCAAATGAATAAAAGACGTCCAGCTTGGTAAATGCAAAATTCCAGAATAAACAATGATATATGTTGTAGTCACATGTCAATATATATATACCACGGGTAGTGAATTCTGGTCACTTGAACTTTGCAAAGACGTGATCTCTTTGTCCAGCCTTTTAACCTTTTGCTTCAACTCTTCTATGTACTTGGATGCATCTACTATGATTGAGGTTTTGTTCAGCTGCCAAACAAACAATCAGAAGCACAAAAAATAATAATAATAATAATACTAATAAATAATCAAATAAATAAATAATATTATGTCCTAATTGCACCATCAGCTAGGTTTAACTCCCATGATTATTAATTATACTAGCTAATGATGCTTTAGTGAGAACTCAAATAACATATATATATATATATAGAGAGAGAGAGAGAGAGAGAGAGAGAGAGAGAAGATGATCGGAAAACAGCCTTACGGTGATAAGGGCTTTCAAGCTTCAATACATGCACAGGTTGATAGGGAATAACAAGAGAGGAAGATTAAGGGAATTAAGTGCTTAAAAGGGATTAAAGTAATTACAGCAGTGGAGTTGGTGACAGAACGAAGTTGTTGCAACTTTTCATATAGAGCTGCTCTCTTTTGCTCCCTAGAACCCATATCTATGCCTCTTATTTTCAACCCTAAAATATTCTTTCTATATCCTCTCCCTTTCTGCTTCTGTTTCCCCTCTCTTTATCATTGCCAGCTTGGGGTGGGTTTTTAAAGAGAAGGGGGGTGGGATGTGATCTCAAACCTATAGGATCAGTACTTGTCTGTTTTCTATCTGCATGAGTGTCTCAGTTTCCTTACAGGTGATTATGATAGTATTATCATGATATATTTACATTAATAATTATTAAATTACTATGTTGCCCTTGTATCTTGAAAACTGTAATAATTTTTTAAAATGGATGCGCATTTGTGCATGATACGGGGAATTAAACAACACGATCGAGGAGAAGGAAGCAAAAGCAATATTCGGCATGCATGTTGCATAAACTCAAGCCCAAACTTTGTACTTTGCACTAGACACAATTTCATGGACCGTTTTGAGTGCAACAGAGAAAATTTTTGCCCTAAAGAATGGTTCCATATATATATATATATATATATATATGTCTAGGATTTTCTTATCAGCTCGTGTTAATCTTATAACATTACATCAGCACAATGCATTATAGGTTTTTATTCCATACATATGTGGGTTGTACAATACAATTTCTTAATACATAATATTGATACAATAAAATTAGCACGTGTTGACCTGAAAATTTATTATGGATAATTTATATATATATATATATGTTTAGCATTTTGTATCATAGCCATAAATGTAAAACACGATTTTTTCCATCCTCTAAATTTTTTAAGATTATATTTTTCAAAAAACAAATTTTCAATTTTGTGTTGAATTGGCCTGGTTTCCTAGGGACATGGCTGGGATCCACTCGTTGTGTTTGTGGCTCTAAAACCAATAAAAAAATCATGGCGCTATGAATATAGCATCCCTCGATAAATTCTAGGAGATCGTAGATATTTTTATTTCTATTTTTTTTGGGATTACATTAGAGGGATTCAAAACGTAGACTTAATACCACCCAAAATCCAATCAATTCAACACCACAACTAAACCACAAGGCTGGTGGAATATAGATATATTATTGATTACCAAATCATAAAAACCCTGGAGGAGGGAGTATGTGGTAAATGGAGTGGGAGGTGACGTTTTGCAAGAGAGAGCGAGAGAGATAGGAGACAAGGGGATGACGGCGAGAGGAGAGAGAGTGGAAGTGTGTCTTGATATCCCCCGTGAGAAGTGTTTGGAAGTATTCACAGCTAATAAACCTTTGACGCTTCCTTCGCTGCTTTCGATGCCTCTCTCTCCCCTTCCTTCCTTCTCTCCTCACCTCAACTCCAAGTCCGATGACTCCCACCCATCACGAGCAGATTCCTTCCCCCCACAAATGCCCCACACACCCAATCTCTCACTCTCTCTCTCCCCCCACGTGCCATCCTTTCTCTTCCTATATTATGGGTGCTAGTTTACCATGCTACTCCACCACATCATTAGTATATGGAACATTAATTCCCACTTACCACATGCATCTATTGAAATTGCTACATTTTCTAAGATTGTACTCTGAGAATCATTCTTTGCCAAATCTCCTAATTTTATATGGAAAATACTATTTCACCCATATTTTAACACATATCTTTACGATTCATCATGGAGGGGTTGGAAAATGTGGGTGAAATAGCATAATCCATTTGATATATATATATATATATAATTTCATTAACATGTACTAATTTTCTTATACTAATATCATGCATTGGGAGATCATGTTCCATATATGCATAGATAAGTTATATCATTAGAACTTATCATGGTGCTGATATAACTTCATTCTCATTTGTGTTTGTTTTGCACACCCATGCAAATTAATTGTCACAGACAATCCACATTAGCATTGCAAAATAAAACATTTTTTTTATAACTAAAAGCCTAAAAAAGTGAATAAGATTAATGAACTTTTAAAAGAGATGTGATGCAGGGTGACTTAGAATCAAGGTTTTGTGGAAATCTTTCTTTTCTTTGTATAAAACAACTGAGAGGGGAGCGGGAGATGATGCCATGTTTATTTTTCTTTTCCTTCGAAAAAATAAAAAATAAAAAAGTCACAAGATGTCCTACTTGAGCCGACCAACAATATATAAGAGAAATGATCACTTGATAGTCACATGCTGCAGGGCTGAGAAAATTACGCTCACGTATTGCATGAAGAGGGAAAGTCAGACTGATCAAATCATCTGAGCCATTCAATCGATATACACTTTCAGCTTTGTGGCCTATCTTTCTTGAAAGGAAATAGAGCCATAGAGGTTTGAAGAAAGCACCTCTAAAGTAAGAGGACTGAGCTTTCCACTTGGAAATCAAGTGGGATTAATTCCCTTCAAAAGGGAACCTGATTTCATCTTAAAAGCTCCAGCTACTCTTTCCATAGCACGATAGCGGTTGCTATATCAGTAATTACATCTATAATGGTGCCATAATTTCAAAAAGGACAAAGTATAAAAATTGGCAACGATTATGTTTTTTTATGTAGCATGCATTATTGCTGCACAATGTACACCGTTCTATATATATATATATATATATATTTATATTTATATTTCTTTTTCGTTTTCTTTTCTTGGGTGGGGGGTTGTGGGGGAGGGATCGAGTGACTGTTATTTTCCACAAAATGGTGTACATAAGTTCCAACTATTATGTTCCTTTTAGTTGCTTAAAAGACAAAAAATAAAAGGAAAATTTGGAATTGGCTACCAACCGGAGTACTAGGGCAATCATAAAGAGCTAGAGAAATTAAGCATCATATGGAAAGTATACATCCTGATCAGATGGATTTATATATATAGATGCATGTCATATGTCAATCTCAGTTGTTCCAACATTGTCTCCATTCCTCATGGACAAACCACCGCGTACCCACCTATTCACATGTGTGCCCATTGCTTCTCACAACAAAACAATTCACAGCTCTAACCATGTTGATGTATAGCGCCCGCCACTTCCAATTTCACTAGTCCTCTTATATAGGGTATTAGTTAGTGGGTCTAGCTTGCTCTTAACCTCGTATTAGAGTACTCGAATGTATTATATTATCTGTATAATATTGCAATCTTGAGAGAGATTATCGCTCTAACACCAATATTTTTAATCAATTATTCTTTAATCGGATCGATCTCGCATCAACATCATGAAATTCCAGAGGGAGGATGTGCCATACACTAACTTCTCGTATTAATCAAATCCTTTTTTTCCTACTTTTGTAGGCAAGTTAAGGGAGATGGCCCCATTAAATACTATATGTGATTACAACATGCTAAAGATCGAGCTATTATTTTTAAAAATTGATCAGCCTCACGCGTTTCCACCTCACCCAAAATCATGTAATGATACATGATTGGCATGGTTGTTGCAAACTAATTGATTTTCATTTGTTCTTTTCCCCTCTCGCAACAATGCGGGAAGACGTGATCCATTATTTGATAGCATCGCTCTTAGAAAACTCGACAGTTGCACTCTTCAATTTTTTGTCAATTGAGGGTGACTTGGTGCTTATCAGCAGGAGCAGGAGGATATTGCAAAGTAAGTCTTATAATCGTTTGTTCTTTTCCCCTCTTGCACAAATCATGTAATCTTTTGTCAAATCATATTTATATGTTTCAAGTCGATGAAATAACGCGGTTATAAGTTCTCTTGATGCACCTATAGCTAGCTAGAAACTTATGAATGCATCAAGAGAACTTAGCGGTTCCTAGCTAGCTATAGGTTCCTAGCTAGCCATAGGTGCATCAAGAGAACTTATAACCGCGTTATTTCATCGACTTGAAACATATAAATATGATTTTGGACTGTTTTACCACATTATATATAAATAAATTTTAAAAAAACCTGACACTGTGTAACACTCAATTGTTGACAGGCGTGGCGAGAGGACTGACCGGTGACCAGTGATGTGGGGACATGTTTGGATGTTCCATGGGATTGTGGGAATATTGGAATTGTTTTAATTTGAAGTGCAATGCACTTGATGTAAGTGCATTTTATTCTTACATCAAATGCATTGAATCTATTTCGGTTGCTTAGTGGGCTATTAATTCCATTTTGTTGAATGACTTCATTCCATGATATGAATTTGTTGATATTAGCCGGAGGGGATTAAGGGTAAGGGTAAATTCTATTAATTTTTTTTTAAAAAAAAATTTGTTTGGTTGTTCTATCCACTATCTGTTAACCCGTTATTCCAATATGGATTAATTGTCTGCCACAGTGATAAAATCTTAAGTTGATTGAGGGTTACTGATATTATTTTGGGTGGGTTAATTAATTGCAATTAAGTGGGAGTTTAATTGAGGAGATTCGTTCCTATGAATTGATTGTTTCTCCTCGCACGTTGCACTAAGATCGATAAATCTTTTTTATTGACTTATAGCTAACAACATGTGTGATTGCTAAAACCTAAATGGCCGAACTTAATTGCCATTACGTTGTTTACGCAGCAATTAGAATATTTTGTTCAACATATGTAATGAGTGGGCTTTATTGCTGACCAATATTTTGTTCACTACATATGTGGGCTATATATATGGTGCATTGCTGACCTGTATCTGTTTTTTGTCTGCTAATTTTCATGATTGAATCGTACAAATAAAAAATAGTAAGGAACATGATTAATGGTCCAATCATACTATACAGATAGTGATAAATTTGGAAACGTGTCTCGTGACAAATCCTTTTTTCTTTTTCCTTTTTTTTTTTTCTCCAGACACGCTTTCTTGCATGCATATGAGATCGATTACAGTCCCTCTTGAAATTAGAGAGACAGCATCTAACAATCATTCATGTACAAAGCTTGAAAACAAAATTGGGGTGCTCCTTTGACCCATTCAGGCACCTATCAGAAATTAATTTATGGGCAAAACTATACTGAGAAGGTGACCACTTACCAGAATATTTTGTTTTTGCTAGAATGCCACAAAGTGAAATCTCCAATTAAGTGACCTCATTTTGTGGGAGAAAAAAGGGTGCATTAATTAACTACCCACTAGATAGGTGTAGAAAGAATGGGCATGGGCTACAAGAGTAATCACTTATCTATTATCACCTATTTTCGTCACCCACCTTATATGTAAAAAATATATATATGAAGGTAATCATGTAAAATTCAACATGAAATAAAGAAAACTAACATATACAAATGGATAACAGGGAGAATATGAGTGAAATAATATTTACCAATAAAAAAATAAAAATTGCAGCTAGTAGGGGCTGGGAAGGGAGAAGCATGGTCACACAGACAGAGAGGGGCCAGCTAGTACTTTCACAAGACCCTGGCAAAACTCTAGCATTGGATAAGAACTAAGAAGTTGAGATAAAGGGGTGACTTTCCACTAGTACTGATGAGGCTTACAATTAAACTCCCGAGACAGCTTTTCTATTATTAGCTTTTATGGTACATGCAGACAAGGCTAAACATTAATTTATGACACACAAAGCACCCAAAAGAACATTTTAGAAATTCATTTTTAATTGGTATATAGGATGATGATCAGGTAAGCACATGCTGATATAACTTATATCAAAATCTGCATTGGGAATTATATCTTGTGCATTAGTGAGATGTGAGGTGCATTGAATCAATGCAAGGGGTACAACCCCCAATACATAGTGCTGATGTAACTTACATCAGTACGTGCTGATAGGATCACCTCTGTGGTATATATATATATATATATATATATATATATATATATATATAGAGGATGATGGTCAGACAAGCATGTGCTGATATAACTTATATCAACACCCATATTGCGAGTTATACTTTGTGCATTAGTGAGATATGAGATATATTTGGATCAATGCAAGGGGTACAATCCCTAATGCATGATGCTGATATAACTTATATCAACACGTATAGGAACATAATCGTGTGTGTCTATATATATATATATATATATATAGTGGTCACAATTTTCATAATAACAAGGCTACGGTGAAATTTGATTTTTGTTTTTTTTTTTTTCATTTTATAACAAGATATCTAGGAGAACAAATGACCAATCCTTAGATGCATGTGCAGTCCCTTGAATCCCACATGCACGGGCATTATGACTAGGATAAATCCCTAGCCCTAGGCGTGGCCAAATGGGATAAGAATTCAAAACCCCCCATTCGAATTGAACTCAAACCCTTGAACCTGGATTATTGTAGTTATTTAGCTGGGTAGAGAGAGATGTGATTGTTTCATGATGATCATAATTCTGTGGCCAAGCCTGCAAGCAATTTTCTTAAAGAAAAGGTTAAGAGCTCTCCGTATGGGGCCTCTGAGTTTATGACAAACTTATAGGTTTAACACAAGGCATTGATAGGGATCCAGGTAGGCGTACTACGCCACTTTTGTGGCGCAGGGCTTGTGACAATAAGTTCACGGGCTAGATTCTAGCTAGTTCATATATAGAGAGCATAAAATTATAATTGGACAAAAAAAGAAGTCATGGAGCATATTGTACGTAAAGACGTGTGTCTTAATTTGTCCCTTTTCCTCACATGTTGGATAGCAGCAGAGGATAAATCCATTGATGAAAACAACAAACGGCATGATAGCACCACAATGAATTGAAGGGATTCCCATTCTCAGAGGTCATTTGTACAAAGACAAATCCTTCGAGTTGAAGGGCCTTTCAATAGTCAAAATGGATAGCTGAGATTATTACTTTGAAGTAGGTGTCTATTCCCCCCACAAAATAGGAGTCAGGACACCTTTTTCAGTCTTTTACGGGGCGAGGTGACTTCTCCTTAGGACATGATAGGCTGAAATGCAACACTGCCAAGCTTAATAGCTAGTCTGATGATGATCCATCAAAAGGGGCTTGGATTTGCTTCAGTTGGGGCAGTTTTACTGCACCATGCAATAGATGTTGGATGTGTTCCACGTAGCAAATGAGAAGGGATGAACGGTTGGGCTTCAAAACCACAAAACAAGCTGGTTTTTGCACACCCACTCATCAGTGGTTTTCTAACTTTGGCTCCCTCTCCAATGAAACCATCCCCAACTCTTCACACCTCCATCGTCTCATCGCTGGTACCTATCTACTTCGTCGACGATGACAACCCAAACCATTTTTTCTGGCAAGGGACAAATCCACCGAAAAAAGAAGAAGAAAGAAAGACAAGAAGATGGGAAGAAAAAAACAAAAAGCATTTTGGACAAGTACACCCCCATCTAGTTGCATCTGGTTTGGTTGAGGTATTACCCAAATCACTCACCCCCACCGCCACACATAGCCTTCCCTTTCCTTTCTCCTCTTTCCTCTAGTCTCTTCCCTGTTCTTTCTTGATTTTATTGCCCAACTTGTAGTCTCGTTGTCGTTTGAGTTTGAGATCCAAAAAAATGGGGGTGTGATGAGAATGGGTTGCCATGGTCACAAAGGGTTTCTAACAGTGACAGGCGAAAAGAGTAGATTTGACCTTCCGGCAATCAAACCCCCTTCACTTCTCCCTCTCACTACCAACCAGTGACTGAGTCCGGCGGGAAGCAACACCGCTGGCGAAGACAGGTTAGTCATCGACGGGTGAACACGGTGAGGCGAGCAAACACGGGACTTGATTTCGTGTGTTTTGAATCTCACCCGTTGGTCTTCCCACTTACCACGTGGAGCACATCCAACAATTACTGCATGGTGCAGTAAAACCATCCCAACTGTAGCAAATCCAAATCCCATCAAAAGGTGAATGAAATTATAGGCCTTTTTTTTGGGGGGGGGGGGTTTAACGTGTGTACTTAAAACATATGTTAAGATACAATTAATAATTCAATCATTATATGAAAAAATATATTTTCACAATTTTTCAAGTATTTTCACATTTTTTCAAATAACTTTCATTATTTACTATGCATTTTTATCATTTCCCATATAATGATTGGGTTATTAATTATAACTTAACATTTGCCTACGTTAAAAAACTTTTTTTTTGGAGAGGAAGAGGGGGACAAATTACATAAAATAATCTTATTATGAGATTAATTGATGCAAAGTGGATGGTAACTTTATCCATGTTTTAGGGATTAGTTGATTTGAAGGTCTACATACCTTCCACTTACTAAAAATAAAAATTGAAAAAAATTAAATTTTCTTATAAAAAAACTTCTATATACTAGTGAGCTTATAGTTATTATAAAATGGCCGACATAGTTATCATTTAATTTCTTGTATAAGTGAAACTGCTTAAGATTTTACTAACTTACTAACTTAATAGTAAATAAATATTAACTTAATTAAGAATGGCTATTAACTATAATTGACCTGTAATTATTTGCTTCTCTATACCTATCCCTAATTCCCCACATTTTTGAACCCTTGAACCTGCTAATGTCTTGGTGTTAGTTCTAGGGATTTAACTTGGGCCGGGACAAATCGAGAATTAAATTAATCCGATCTGGTTCGGTTTAAGCAAAGTTGGCTTCGGTCCTCGTTTAAAAATTTTCAAAACCAAACGGGTTGAGTTGATTCCACCAAATCAACCCAAGAACGGAACCGAGTTGCACCGGTTTAAGTTCTCCAAATTTGACCCACTGGACAGTGGTCACCCTAGAGCACTGGCGGGAAGTGAGTGTGCACATGTCAAGGAGGCAGACCGCCTTAGAAAAGGCCTCGGCAATACTGCAACTGAACAACAATAAAACTTCCGGTTAAATACCCTACTTTATGGTCCATTTTAGACGACACCTTATGAATATATTTATGTCGGCTCGTGATCGTATATTAGTACAGTTTGCGCCGTAGGGAATTGGGGTCGTACGGTCATGTCGAATGCCGTCGAAACCTTTCGTTTTTCGTCGTCGTCGTCGTCTCCTTCTTTCAAATTTTCCATTAACGAGAAGCCGTTGATTCTTAGGGTTAAACGAAAAGCATCTCAGCCGCGCTTTGAAGCTCTCTGTGAGTTCCTTTTCTTTTTTAATTTTTAAAATTTTTATAATAAGCCTCTGTTTGGTTGCCGAGAAAACTGAAGAAGAGAAAAGGGGGTGAACTTCGAAGTCCCACAATTTACTACGTTTTAGTTCCTTGGGGAAAAAGAACTGTCTTCTAAGTTACTCAAATAATCGTACGAGACTACTGTTTTTTTTAATTGATCTTTCCGTTTTCTCGGGAATCAGAACGTTTCAATTTGCATTTTCTTTTCCTTTCTTTCTGTTTCTCAGTAGCCACACGGAGCGTGACGATCAGCATCTTAGGGGTTTTTTTTTTTTTTTTTTCCATTCATGGTTTTTCGTAATGTAGAGGGTTTTGGTTTTAAATTGTGGGGGATTTTTGTTTTTAGGGTTAGAGATCAATGGTAGGCCACTGAAGCAGACCTTGTTGGATTTTCAGAAGCTGTCTATCTCTGATTCCACTGGGAAAGGTATAAATGGGTGTTGATTTTTCTCATTCAGATTCAGTTTTTTTTTTTTTTTTTTCCTTTATTTCTTTCTTTCTTTTTTTTCTATGTATGTTCTGTTTGGTGCCTGTGAAATAACAAAGAAAAGCAAAGAAAATTTCAGGAAGAACTAGGGAAATACTTTTCCACGTTCTTCCTGAGAACAAATGGAGAATCTATTCTAACATATTAAATAATTATGGGCCTGTTTGGTCGGCCAAATGGAAATAAAATGATTATAGTGTAATTTACATTGTATTGATGGTACAAATCGTATCATCTTGAGTGGGACCATTTAAAAAGGTTGGAGTCCTCACCTTAGTTGATGTTATAGGATCAATTTTAGGTTATTTGGATTGAGCACAACTCCAGAATTTTCAGGGACTTAGTTGAGGAGATGGATGGTATTTGGGACAGGGTGTGCTTCCTTGCGTCCTTGTGGGCTTCAGTGGATAAATCTTTTGAGGGTATTCCTTTGTTTTTGATCATTAGGAATTGGAGGGAGATTTGTGCTTCGAAGCCTGTGAAGAGAAGAGCTGTTGGCAGCCACTTTTACCCTCCTTGAGGGGTTCTGTTCCTTTCTTTGGTTTCTGTGTAGTCTTGTTTTATGGGTGGGGTCTCCTCTGTTTGCTTGCTTTTTGGCTTGCTGTTTTGCTTGAGTGGGTCTTTGCTGTTTCTTTTGCTGTTTTTTTTGGCTTCTTTATTGGACTTCTTGTCCAATTTGTATTCTTCGTTGTGATTAATACAATTTGTTTCTTATCAAAAAAAAGGAAAGAAAAAGGATCAATTTTAGAATTTCATGAAATGCCTCTATTTTGAATTTTCACTCTCATTTGTTGTGATAGCTATCACTCTTGAATTTTCCTATTGAAATTAATGGATTTGTCCATAATATTATCTACAAATTATAGTGAGATAATTCAATTTACATGGGATGTCCAAACAGGCCCTAAACTCTTCCATTGATTCTTAGAGTTTAAAAAAGCATCTCATTAATGAATCAAAGGTCTGTTGAATTTTCAGTGTTTTTTATTAATAATTGATACGTTTTGGTTTGATTTGGCACCATATTGGTTTCTAGGTCTAGAAATTATTGACAGGCCTCTAACTCAGACATTATCGGATTTCGGGAAGCTGTCTATCTCTGATTTGACTGGAAAAGGTAAAATGGGTGTTGATCATATTTATTTTGAACTTTTCTTTTCTTTCTAATATTGTTATCTGTTGGACTTGTGTTAAATATTTTATTTTATTTTATTTATTTATAGATTTAAAAAAATAATAATAAAATAAAAAATTTGTTGAACTTCTGAAGGTTGAAATAAAAGGACTTCTGTGAATTCAAGTGTTTCCTGATTGTCTGAGTTCAGTTTTATGTAAAAGCGTCTCCATTTTGTCTTTGCCTAGTTCCTTTATAAAAAATATTAAAAAAAAGGTCTTTGCCTAGATAGTTTATAGCTTTTCTGTAAAAGGTCACATATAGCAAAAGAGATTTAAGTACAAAGAGTGGATATAACGTAGTCCTTCGGGTAGAAAAGGGTTTAATGGAGTGTTTTTCTTTATGGTATTGTCTCAAACTCTTATTCTATTGGTGTATCTAAGTCATGGTGAAATCTTTAGGCTTACAGATTATTGGGCAATTCTATCACTAAGTCAATTCAATAGTGAGCATGGAAGTTGGGATATGGTTTGGTTAAAGCAATGGATTGAGGTGAAGTTGTTTTGGTTTGGTTGAGTTATGAAAGAGAGGCTTGGTGGGTTTTGTTGGGTTATGGGAGGATTAGATTAGGCCCTTTGTATTTGTAATCTATTGTAAGATAATGGAAATTATTTCTTTGTGGATTGCCTGTGGATGCGGCCTCACTGTGGGTGAACTATTTTCATTACATGTCTTGTGATTGTGGTTGGTTTCTTAATTTTTATCCATATATTCTTTTAACACAAGATCCTCATTTTTTTTTTCAGGAGTTACTAGAATCAAGAAATTAGTTACTTGATATCTAATTGTTAGCAATTGATTGAAAGTAAAGGGCCATTCGCAACAACATAATCATGGATATCTTTCAGCACAAGTTTTATTTTTCTTTGATTATGTAGTTTGGGTTGTGACTTGGGATCCTTGTGGTTTCTAGGACTAGAAATAAATGAGAGGTCAATGAAGCGCCCATTGTTTGATTTTGGCAAGCTGTCTATATCTGACACGACTGGAAAAGGTAAATATAATTTGATTTTCATTAATTTGTAGGGTTAAAATAAAAGCTTTTCAGCTGCAGCTTGAAGCTTCTACTGAGTTTTGAGTGTTCATGAGTCCTTGATTTCTTTTAATTCCTTTTTTTTTTTTTTCCTTTTTTTTTCTTTTTTCAAAACATGCAGTTACTTTGGGTTTAAAATTGTATTCCTTTTTGTTCCTAGGACTAGAAATCAATGAGAGGCCAATAAAGCGGCCATTGTTGGATTTCGGGAAGCTATCTATCTCTGATTTCACTGGAAAAGGTAAAATAGTTGGCACACTTCCTCATTGTTAAACCTGTTGTCAATGGTGATAGTTAGTAGTTGAAAGTACCAGGATACATAACCTCAACAGTAAGAGCAGCAAGAGCCAACTGCCAAGCAAATGTCATTCTAGACCTTGTGAGGTCAATAACCAATACTCATAAATTAAAGTTTTCATCAGAATCTTGATTTTGTACACTAATTCAACAGATGTGGAGAATTAATGTCCCTTTTTTTTTTTTGGGGGGGGGGGGGGGCGGTTGGTTTGGTCTGGCTAGTGCATCTTACTAGGAGATTGAGGAATTAGGATGCGCTGGAGTCTAACGATTTGCATGTTTTCTTGTCTTTATTATTATTTATGCATTTTTGTTGTCTTATTAGCGGATATGAAGACTAAAAGGTTTTTCATGCAAGTTGTGGAGACAATAAGCAGCTTTGAGGCCACAATTGATGTGTTGCAGTCATTTATGGTCAGTATGCTGGTCCATTTACCATTTCTCTTATGTTCCATTCTTGCTTGTTGATCATTTCTGTGAGAATGCCAGTTTAGAACATAAGAATTTATATTGCTTCCTACTATTGTTGGAATTTATCATTTTGCTTTCAACTGGCATCTAACTTAATTGAAGGGGAAAAAAAAACCATTGCTATCCAAACCTAATTTTCACTGCAACCACATCGAAGATGCTTCCTTCTGTAAGATCGCTGTAATTACTGCCATTACCAGCCAGGATCCTTTTTGCCTGATCAAATTCCTCCTCAAGAAGGGGAATGGAGTGCATGGTCTGATCAAATGCTGTAAACTTTTACACCCAGCGCATCGATGACAGCTTTGTGGACCTCCAAAAAAACCCAAAGGCCCCCAGGAGGCTACCCTATGCTCACCTATCCAATGCCTACCATCGTCCCTGATGAGGTCTGCAACCTCACCACCCAGTCCCATGTGACCATCTTCTTTGAGGTTCCCAACTACTACACTGATGTTGAGTCCACTGTGAAGTTCATTGACCCCATCAGTGGATTTGTATCTGGATGACATTGCAACTGGCATCTAAGTCATTTAAGTGTCATGAAGATCTTTTCTTGGATGACCCAATAAGTTACCGTTTATTTTGCAGTCTAAATTTACCAGTGCATCAGAATTCAGGACGAAGATTGAGGAAAGAAGACACATTTTCAAAAAAGATAATGTACTCTCTCTCAATATCTCGTGTGCTGTGAGTTAAAGTACTTTCTATATTTGTGTGAAGAATCTTGTAGTATCATTTGTCCATTAAGCAGATCACGGGGCAAAATATAACCTTATTGTTTATGGGTGTCGCTGTTATCATATGTTATCCTACTTGTTATATGAATGAAAATTTGAACATGAGATCTTAGAAGGGATTTCAGTGATGGGTTAATTGAAATCCATACAAAATATTTGACTACTTGGATTGCTTATGATGTTAAGTCTCTTCATATTTATACTATGCAGGATGGAATAAATAAATGTAATTTTGTTAGGTCTCATATAAGATATATGAATAAAATAGCGTAATCGATTGATCCAATTTTTATTTATCCTATAAAAAAAAGTGTAATAGATTAATGCAATTCATTGTTTCCCAATTCCAATTTTTATATGGTAGAAAATAACAAGAATGTTTTGAAACTCTATGGTAAAGATAGCGAACAGAAAGAATATTGTATAGATTCACATTGAATATGATGCTAATTTAATTATTAATTGTTTAGAGAGAAAAGAGAAGTATTTTTGGGGGATAGATAATATTATTAATGATTGTATTAGGCTCATTAGAGACTATAATGTGGAGATTAAAATAAATCATATCTTTGGAGAAGATAGTAAAGCGGTAAATTATCTTAGAGCTAATTTAGGCCATGTGATTGAGGATTCAAAAGTTTGGGAGGATAATTTTCCAAGAAATCATTTGATGATTGTTTGAGAGGACAACTGTCATAGAGCTGACCTGGGGTTGTGTTGCTAATCCTTTCCTCTTAAATAAAATAAAATAAACAGACACACACACACACACACACACACAATGGTTAATATTTGCTCCCCTGCTGGTTAAGTATCCATGTAACATGCTTGATGGTGCTTGTTTATTGCCATGGTTCACCATCATTGGAATTGTTTTTAAATTTTATAGGTAAGTTTTTTCCTCTTTACATCATTTAATTTAATTTTTTTTCTTTTTGCTTAGAGCCACAGAGCCACCCTATGCTTCACGTGACTCCAATAAATATATAAATAGAGAGAGAGAGAGAGAGTATAAATGTATATGTGATTGAGCCACGGAGCCAGCCTGTGCTTCATGTGACTCCAATACACACACACACACACACACACACACACACACAGAGTATGTATAATTGTATATGTGATTATTTTCTATCCAATGAGTTTTATTTATGTTTAATGATTAAAAAATGCACTGCTAACATTG
The DNA here is from genome assembly GCA_039720395.1 of Liquidambar formosana. Taxonomy (NCBI): domain Eukaryota; kingdom Viridiplantae; phylum Streptophyta; class Magnoliopsida; order Saxifragales; family Altingiaceae; genus Liquidambar; species Liquidambar formosana. The sequence continues at coordinate 49,023,858 of CM077821.1, read as the reverse complement.
TTTATAGAATCTATAGACAGCAACTACTGACCTTGCTTCCAAAATCTGAGGTGGCAGTTTTAAATATGTTCAATGGTTGTCCAATCTTGTCGGTCAACTACGAAGCTAATACTGTCTAATATTGTTGGTGAACCAGGAAATTTTATTTTGTATGTCAGTCATTTATTGCAGAACTAGGAATTATTTTCTACTATGTGCAAGTTGTCTCACCTTTGTGATTTTGTAATGTTCACTTTTTATTTATGCTGCTTCTGCTAGGATCTTGCTGTAGATCCATCAAGTGATGGACACATAAAACAAGCAGGAGAGAAATGCAACCATGATTATGTGGTGAGGGATCATTTTGGTGATGTTTGTTGCATTTGTGGATTAATTGACAGAGGAAAAGGAATGATATGTGATCTCGAGTATATTATGGTATGGTTTTATCTTGCAAATCTGCTTTATTTATTGTCTTTTTAATGATCTGGAAAAGAGGCAAAGGATGCATGATTATTTTTAACTTTAGCTGCTTGAAATTGTGGGTTCGAAAATTTAACCTATCTGTTCATGAAGAGCTTGTGCTCAGCTCGTAAATGGGGCTTGTTTAGGCTCGTTCAAAAATTAAAAGAGCTGAGCTTGAGCCTAAACTGTAAGCTCATTTTTATAGTGGGCTGAGCTTGAACAGACTCAGTGGACTTGTGAATGTGATTAAGACTTTGCAGAGCTTCTTAATATATGGTTTGCTCCTGCTTCATTTCTTCAGTGGAGGAATGAGGAGAAAGATAGAAGTAGAACTAGAAGCAAAAAGAATTTTCATTCAAGAACCAGCCGCCGCCGTCACCGCTTCAGATATCCTGCCACTCGAGGCCTAGTAAGTTCCCCCTCATCTTTAGCTACTACCACCTCATTCCCCCTTTTTTTTTCCGCTTTTGTTTGAGATTTTATATATATATATATATATATCAATTCTCTCTCAAAATTCTAATTTCAGTATGCATTTGTCCTCTTATTACAAAATTTAGGGATGAGTTACTCTCTATTTTCTCCCTAAGGTTTGGGTTTGGTTTTGCTTTATGGATTTAATGACTAAAGTTCAACCTTTACATCTAGGATTTGGCATAATGATGCGCTGATGTACATTTGTTTAAACATCTTTATATCATCAAGTAATACTTGAAGATTCTTGGTGTTTGTCTGGCTTTGTAAATGAATTTCCTTTCGCCGTACTTTACCTTCACAACCACTGTGCATGATTCTACTTCTAGCATTCAATCAGCTGGACGTGATAGTATTATGTTTTGCAATTTGATACACTTTTTTGCAATTTCCATTCATAGTACATAAATGCCTAAATGGAAATCATCCTATAGTGACCAAGGGAGTGTACTGTTTTCTACTGGAAATAATTAGGGCATTCATGGTCAATGTATACATTGGCTGGAGTACAGTTAGCCGCTCATCCTTAGGTTAATTTGAATAGTATTTTCATTGGTATTAATGTTTATTTTCTTAAGCAATAAAGACAATCACCATAATGTAACCTCATATATGGCTCGGCAGTTCTGGACTGTTTGGATGGCCATATATGGGATTAAAGTCTGGCCAGAGAATGCGGGCCACGATAATTAATACCCTATGTTATTTTTGGGGAGTATTAGACATGACTAAATTTTTTATACTTCCTATTGAGTTATTTGTGATAATGTGCATTTCATTCTCTTAAAGCTATCAGAAATCCTTGAACCACTACCGTAGTAGCTGATTTGTTTTTCAATTATAATTTGTATTCCCTAGTTTGGTCTATGACTAACATTGCCATTGCCATCATATGACATGATGGGTCAATGGCTGCCTAAAATTTCTAACATGCTAACTTATTTTACTTTGAGGTGTCATACTATTACAGTAAGAGCTAAGCTTTGTTTTATTTCCAAATACATTTTTCTTAGGTTACTCCATAGACTCATTATTGGTATCTTTTACTTGTGGTCTTTTCTTAAACTCATGCTCTCAGTATTTTAAATTTTCATGATATTTAGAATTCATCCTGAAATTCATTGATGATTTGAATTGTGTAAAATTGTTATTTCAAATCATCAATGAATTAGCGCACTTAGATCAAGATTTGGGCAGATTTGGAAACATTTCTGTTGAATCTGTAGGCTTGGTTTCTCTTCTAACCCAGGGTGCAAGGACTACAACAAATAACATGTTTGAATATCAGAATACCAAAGACGGAGAGGCCATCGAAGCTTATCCTAACCAACAGGTAAATATTTTCTCTTCATATTCACAGGATTGAAATATCTGTTTATCTATTGCAGTAAGCAACTGAAATCAAGCTAAGCTATGTTTTATTTCCAAATGCATTTTTCTTAGCTTGTTCCTTAGACTCATTATTGGTATCTTTTACTTGTGGTATTTTCTTAAACGCATGCTCTCAATATTCTAAATTTTCAAAATATTTAGAATTCATCCTAAAATTCTTTAATTATTTTAATTATTTGAGTTGTGTAAAATTGTGCATGTATTTCAAATCATCAATGAATTATCCCACTTAGATCGAGATTTGGGCAGATTTGGAAACATTTTTTTGTTGAATCTGTAATGGTTTCTCTTCTAAACCAGGGTGTAAGGACTACAACAAATAACTTGTTTGAATTTCAGAATACCAAAGACAGAGAGGCCACCGAAGCCTATCCTAACCCGCAGGTAAATATTTTCTCTTCAAATTCACAGGACTGAATATCTGCTTATCCATTGCACAGTAAGCAACTGAAATCCTATTGTGGTTCACTGCTAAATATTATCTCTCAGCTTCAGCTTCATCTTCCGTGCAAATCAAGTACTTGTGCTTTCACCCCTCATCAAATCTTTGGGCTTATTCCAGTCCGAATCCATTTATTTAGTGTTATGCCTATCAATGAAGCCTGTGCTGCAGTTCGTCCTCATGAAGGCCCAGGATTACTTAGTTGGTGGATGACAAAATTGTTATTCAAATTATTGAATATTCTTTCACTATATCAATCAATCCTCCTGGTGTATGTTCATGAACCTCAATTGTTGGATTTACGTTATTTTTTGAATGAAGAGTCTAAAAATTCCATCTTCTTTACTTAAAACTTTTAGGCTATTCGTCCTGCATATACCTATTAGGGGGTATGTATCAGCATCGGACCATGATTAATTTCATGTTGTATTGCCTTTTTCTGTGAGAACTGAAATGTAAAACTATTTGGGTTTGGACATTTGTCAGTTATGTCATCATCCACTCCACCAAGCTTCACCTTGACTATTTAAAGTTGTCTGCTTTAGTTCTACTTGGTATATTACTTTTCCAGGGTTGTTTCAAGTTCTGCTCACAGTTTTTCTTTATCTAGGTTATCTTGCATTTAGGTGTGAATCTTCACCTTTGTTACCTAAATTCATTTTCTTCATTGCCAGTGAAAACAATCTCTTTAATAGTATTGTCATAGGTGTCCTTAGTGCTGGGAAAGATTGAGAATTATATGTGACCTCTTTTTTTTTTCCTTGTTGAGCTAGGTCATATGTTCTATTGGATGCACATATTTCTGTTTTGTCCCAAGCCTTTATCCAGCACAGACCTTTGACTGATAACATTTATTTACTGCCAGTGAACTGTTTATAATATATAAAATAAAATAAATAAATAAATATAATATCAGTCTTTTATTGTTTTTCTAAGCTGATTAATATGTGTAGTTCATGTAGTACTCTGGGATTAAATATTTTCTTTGGCTTTCTTTGTCTTGTTTTCGGTGCAACAGCATATATGTTTGCCTCTTGCAAATTATGGAACTGGGGGTAACTGTTTAGACCTTAGATGATACAAGCTGAAAAGTAATATAAAAAGGGAGAGGAGAAGTGAGGGTGCCTGCGGAGGTGAAATTAATCTTGTTCGTTGCATGCTGCAAATGTCTTTAACCATGTGATTTGATTGTTACTTTCATCTTTTATGCTCATTCCAAACTACTAATACTTTTGACTGTGAACATTTGATACTCTCTTATGCAGTTTGTAATCTGCTTTAATAAGCCCACCTCAATTTTTGCTTGCTTTTCTGTTTTAGAGAAGGAGATATAGAATTATCAGTTAAATTCATTGCAAGACTAAAATGGTTTCACATCTTCATCGTGTCAGCCCCCAGCAAAAAATGCTCGCTTCGAACAAATACGGAGAAGGAGAAAGGGAAGGGAAGAGGTCATCTATGATGAATTACTACGTGAATTTTGCCATATTTATGACATTGTTCATGTTGATATTGAGGAAACATCCAATGAAATGGAAGTGCAGGAGTATGATTCATGACCTGGTCTTTTTGTCATCTTTCATTACCCACTGTTGCATGGTTGTCTCTTTTGGTTAAAAGTGATTAGTCTTCTGTTATTTGGATGCAGGAATATTTCTTTGGAGGATAAAGAACTTTTATCTGGTTTTCTGTCTCTCATAAAGGAACATATTCCCAGCGCTGCTGCAGAGATTGAATCCGAATTTTGTGCTTCCTCCGAACAGGGTCTTGCTTTATCATTTGCGTTATTAGTGGATATGATTTTTCATTTTATTGTGCCTTTCCTTTTTCAGCAGTCATTTCCAGGGACAGTATGAATTTCCTCAAACCTTGTAAAGATGTCTGGATTGCATCAAACCTTATTAAGCTACTGATTTGGCAGATCATGTTTCAATTATTTTGGATTATATATGCTGTTTGATGTGGTGCCTTTCATGTGCTGTGCAGCATTGAAAAATGAGTACGTGTATGATGTGTACACAATGAAGGGTAAGGTGAACGTGCCTGGTGGAGATGCTTTAGACTTGTATCCTCTGTAAGGACTTCACAATATCTACCTTTTTATTAGACAGTTTTCTTTATCCCTTCTGAAAATAGGAGTTTTGGGACCAGGGTCCAAGTCGATGATGATGATGATGATGATTTCTATGATGGCCCAATTCAATTTGAATTTGAGAGTGAAGATTTGAATGAGTTAGCTACTCGGTAAAGGAATATACGTCCAGGGTCCAATACCACAGGCCAGTTCCCTATTTCATTTTAAGAAGTAATGGTATCCAGCTCATCTATTTCTTTCATCCTTAAGATAAATTCAAGTTCTTAAACTTTTCTTTTTTCATTTTTCCTCCACCTAATTTGGTTCTCAGTGGAATATAGTTCTCTGAACAATTATCCTGATGAGAATTGCAAAGATGAAGAACTTGGGAGCAAAAACGTTTTTGATAAATTGGAAAAACTCAAAAGCAGAAGTGTCATTGAATGTATAGGAATCAAGAAGAAAGGACTTGCCATGACTCTTCCAAAGATGCACACCAGTTATGTGCAGAACATATGTGATGATGATAATCCTTCTGATGATGATGAAGCCGATGATGGTGATGAGGACCAAAGATGGGATTATCATTCAAATGTTTCTATACATTTCATGTGTTTGACATCTATGTGATTTTGCTCTAAACTAAGGCAGTTAGGGAGTCACCTTTTTTTTAGGGAGTTATACATGAAGTATATTAAACCGTTTTCCTGTTAATATATATATACATTTTATATGTGTGTGTGTGCAAGCTGGAACATTATACTGATCAAGCACCACACCGTTTTCCTTTATTTTCTGTGAAAAATGTTGGGAGTTAACCACACCATAGTTGTTGTTTTCTTCTTCTTCTTCTTCTTCTATTTATTTATTTATTTTTTTTTTTTAAACATTGAAAGAAATTGGAGAGCTAAAAGCATCATAGGTAAATCTAGCATCCCAACTAAATTGGCAGAATTGGACCCCAATGTCATGTGCTTTAACTTTCAGATATTATTAATAGAATGAAAAATGGATACAAAGAAAGGAAGGAAAAAGAAAAGCTGATAACAACCAGTTGGGCATGATGCGTTATTTTTCAATGGCCACATGAATTATATTTTCCATCAACTTCCAGGGATTCATAACCTTTGGCAACTTCTCAAACCGGTCCACGAAGATATTTTTTTTGGGGGGGGCATTTAGCCACAAGTCTTGTTTTCAATACTTACACAGGAAGAAGTCTCCTTTAAAAAACTATTTAAGCCTCAAGTACCTATTAGATGATTGGACAAAAATGCCCCTAGTGCTCTAAAGACTTTCCATTCAAATTTTGTAAAAAATTAAATTCTCCATGATAACTTCCGAAAATCGTGTAACTAAATTAAAGGCTAATCAATGTTTCTTTGCAAGTTGATCGTGCTTCAAATTTTTCGGCGCGAAAAATGGGAATTTTTCAGTGCAAAATAGCTACATGAAGTTTATGAAATGTTACATGTCAAATTGGCAATAGTTTTCGTAATTGTAACTGTTTTATACAATTTTGTAATTACTTGGGGGCTCATTTGGGGTTCCAATGAATGTGTAACATTATTGCAACTATTTTAAAGGATGCTAAATTATCACAAAGTTTCATGTTTTGAGAAATATGTGGATTTAATTGATATACTATTGGGTTAATATTAACGAAAGCAATATAAGTTGTTTTGCCTATCGGATCTTGAATGGGATAAACATGGGAATCCCCATGATTTCCACAAAAATTGTGGAGAAGATTCACAACAATAAGTTGCGTAAATGATAACGTTTCTAGTCATAAGTGGACTTAAGGCCATGAAAATGGATTTGATAAGACTTAACGGTTTCACAAAACATGGGAATTGGACTTATGGTTGATTTTCCCTTTTTTTTTTTTTTATTTATAAGATTGTGGAATTTTCATCATCAAAACATAGTGCAGCAATGCTTTTTATAATTTCCACACACAAACTCGCACATCCTTCTTTCATCAGAATTCTACTAACACCCTCCAACTCAAGTATCCCCACCTCATTCATTTTACAGATGAGAGCACAACATTCATGGAACATAAATCTAATACTCCGTACCAAATTTGTTGGTGACCTTTATGGTTACGACACATGACATAGTTTCAATGTGGCGTGGTTTAACCCTGCATGCATTGTCTTCTATGGAATTGTCTTGTGAACTGCACAAAGGACCATCAAAGAGAGGTCTGATTTATCTCTTGCTTGTTTTCACAACTAATGCTTGTGTATTAAAATTGTGTGTTTGTAACTGAATCTTGCATTGCTGGATTTCTTTTCATTACTTGCCTGCTGAAAAGGAAAATCTTCTTCCAATTGGACACAAAAGTTCTGTTTTTAAACCATCAAAAATTTTGTAAATCTTGAATTGTGTAGACAATTAGCTTTGTGCAAAACAATCAAACCTGTGTTTTCTTTCGGCCGTATGGACTAGAAAAGGAAAATGTAGTCTCGCCCAAAATTCTCATCCAAAAAATAGGAATAATCTTGCAAAGGTCAATTGTTGTTGTCAGTACCCAGTAAGTTCTTTCTTCTCTTTTGAATCACATAATACAAAATCCCTCCCAAAACAAGCAAAAGAATCAATCCATCAACCACTCCTACCAACACCAAAACCCATTTTTTCACACTTGTAGCCGTCCCATGCCCACCACCACTTCCCTTTGGAACCTTAATCAAATAACTCAATCCACTTCCCTTATCAACCAGTTTAACTCCTCTCACCAATCCATAATGAAAGCATTCTTGCAGGTTTGTGCCACTTTTACCTGAAGAATGCAATGCAGCAACACATTTACAATCATCTATGCACAAATTTGCGCATACTTCTTTGCTAACATTAGTCATTTTTGGTTCATCCCTCAATACACTACTAACACCCTCCAATTCAATCATCTCTGCTTTACTTCTACCACACAACCCTTCAGAAATTCCCTCTCCACAATCAGAGCTCCTCTCATTTTTCGCTGCAAAAACCCGGATACATGAACAAGCATTGGAGAAGGTACAAACACCGTAAGGCTTACATGCTAGAGGAAGATCACACGTCGAGTTGAGTGCTTGAAAAGATGCCTCAAACTTTCCCTTGTTAGGTGAGTAATAATAGAGTCCCAAGTTTCCTGTTTTATTCCCAAGTGCCAAAAATCGCAGGGGTTCAATTCTCTGTGAAGGAATCTGAGCGATCTTTCGATGTTTTTCACCGAATAATTCCAACCCTTTCGAACCCAATTGGATGAAAGTTATGTTTCTGTTCTTGGAAGGGCTGAATTCCCAGTAAGAATACTTCCATGTACCAGAATTCAAATACAGAACAATTTTGTCGGGTTGGATTTCAAAAGAGAAGAACAAACTTGAGTTGGTAAAAGAAGTCAAGCGAGTTGCCACACTGTGTCTCTGGCCCCAGAGCATAACATCTGTTGGGAAACTGAAACTCTGCCATTTTATCCGATTCAATGCGTCGAATAAAACCAGATTTCCAGTCCTCAGTAACTTTAATCTCTGCATCAAAAGGATGAAAAAAGGAAGATCAAAATTTCAATGTAGCTGTGGCCTAATATCGTTTATTTCTTAAAATATCTCCAATGGGGTGTCAAAGCTAAATTTGGCACCAAGATTTAGAGGAAAAAAGGAAAAACTCCAATGGGTTGCCAGTCTATTTTACTTTGGCACCCTATCCTGGCAAATATGGCAGTGTAGTAATGTCAAATAATCCCATAGGCCTCCTTATAGCTTTGGACACCCATTTTGACACTGAAAATGGTCTCAAAGCTCAAGCTTTTGGATGAATTGGTAAAGTTAATAAGTTACTAAAGTAAAAAATCCTGTTTTCAAATCCCTATACACGTATTTCTACTTTGGTGATGTACTTATATTTTTTGACAGAAAATTTTTTCACCTGCAGGATTTTTTAATATTTATCAATATACATTATTGTCCCATTCTCTAAAAACTTGGCTCACCGATGAATTAGTAAATTAACAATTTTGAGAAATGACATTATTAACATGACAGGAAGAAAAAAATTCCAATTAGGGCTCTACATTAATCTTACCTCCACACCTTGTCCAGCAGTCCCTGTCCGCCACCCCACTTGCCCTTGTGGACCCATCAACCGCAAATCACCACCAGTCACTCAGCTCTAGCACACATTTCTCTGCCGTGTAAAACGGCGATAAATGACCGGAATTCCAGACCTTACATCCCCAATAAAAACTTCAATCGAACACGAGTATTTCTCATCAATGGCGGCTGCTTCCACGCTCAATGCAGCTTTGAAAGTTGGTACCATTTGGTCAGTCTCCATTAGAAAAGCTCTCCCTACAAATCCCACACTGTAATCCATGGGAACTTCAACAGTGACCCTGTAACCTATATGAATTTCCGATTTGCAATCCCCATGAGTGAAAAAATGGAGGAGGAAACTGAAAAGAAAGAGCTTCATGAGAATTGAATAGCCAAATCTATATCTGATTGAATATCTGAACTTTCGGAGGTTATGTTTGTTTTTTCAGGCAGGTGGGTTAGGCTGTCATTGGGATTTTCTGGTGAGAATTAATGAAAGAAAGTGAGAGGAAAAAGTGTTTGGCATGGGTGTTAACGACCTAACACTCTAACCCCCACTCCCAAAAAGATCTTAGGCTTTTGTTTTTGCTTTGTTATATAGAAATGTCACTGTTTGTAGTAGTGGGGGGTGACTGGTTGGCATTATGCAAGGAAGGATCATAACTCATACTCGCTGGTTTCCTTACATGATGATGTACTAGCGGCCTTTTGTGGACACATGCATACCTGATGCCAGCACTGATATTTCAGTACTGACCCACGCTTTAGACTATTTTTATTAACTTGTAATTGGAATGACTGATATAACCCTTACACATAATTTTTTCTCCTTTTAGTAATATGCCATAAAATCCATAAATGATAGGGATGCCCTCATTCCTCTGATTATGAGGTTTCCTCCTCTTCTTCTATTTTCCATTTTTACCCCTACCATTTGAGGCATGTAATTTAAGATGTCTGTTAATACAGGGTTGTAAAATAAGTCAACTTTTTCTTATTTTTATCCAAGACAAAAACATTTTATTGAAGTAACAAAATCATGGCCTAAAGCCTAAATCAAGAGTTGCTTATTGTTAAAACCATTTAGGAAACTCTGTCCCCCAAATTTTCGCGGAAGAAGATAGATTGTGAGCATAACAAGTCACTTTATGTGCTCCTCGATTACAAGTTGATTGAGCTAGATTCAAGACTAGCTTAATAAAAAGTTCGGTAATTCTCGCTTGTAAGATGTGGGAATTAAGTTCAGACTTTATTGTTGAATTCTTTAATTTATTGGGAGAATCTTAAGTAGGATATTATTTTGATTTAATAAAATCATTACAATCAAAATCAACTCATTTGAGTTTGGTTGTAGGATAAATGAGACAAACTTGAATCTCATTCTTAAACTCATTAATTTATTGAATCAAGCTTCATCAACTTACTACTTTGTTCAACAATTTATCTACAAACTTACACATCATGTTAACATATTTATCACATTAAACTTGTTTCACAGATATAAAATACAATAAAATATATGCCAAAATAGGCCCACAAACTGGTTAAAATTGACAAAAAATTTCATTTAACACATTATCATCATCATCAATATAAAACAACATTAAAGTTTGATTAGCCTATATGATTTAATTACGTGGCAATTTGTAATGAAACTTGATATGTTGAACTTAGGGGTGCTCACTCACCCACTAGACCCGCAAAAATTGCCCAATCCGACCCAATCCGAAGGCATAGAGCAGTTTCAACCAATAGGGTGGGCGGGTAGCGGTTTAGAATTTTATTTTTTTTCGGTTTCGTGGGTGGTTGCGGTTTTGAAATATAAAAACCGACTAAAACCCACCCGCCTACATATTTTTATACTTTATTAGATTATACACGTAGCAGTGTCTCATTGGTTCTTCATATTACATTGGACACATGGAAAATGGAGGATGACCTTATCTCTTACCGATATTGAATCAGTTTTTTGCATTGTGAAGTCTTTTATCTTTTTGTTTTTATACTTATGCTTGTTTAATTTTATTTTTTTTCCAAGTTAATTATTATTTTGTAATTTGTATGACTTGTTTTGACCAAAACAATATTTATAATAATTGAAATGCAGTATAAAAGCCCTCAAAAATTTAAAATAGAATGGATGGATTTTTAAAAAGTAAAGCAAGGTCTAGCTAAATTTAAATCCGCCAATCTGCCTGCAACCCACCCACTATTCCGCATGGTTTGTAGGTTAAAACCGCCCAATCATGTGGGCGGATGTAGGTGAGAATTTAGTTCACCCAATAAGTTATGAACGGGTTGCGGATGAACCCCAAACCCGACTCAAACCGTAAGCACCCCTGTGTTGAACCTTTATAGGGTCTTCTTTCCAATGACAAAGTGCTTATCTTAAGATTTATGGATTATTTTAATATCAAAATGAAAAGGAGAGAGCTCATCAATAAATGGATGAGGCCGTCCTTATCATGGCTTTTTCTTACGATGCATATTAGGTTGGAGCATCTTATAAAAGCGAGTATGTGGCCATTTCTTACTCTTGTGAGTAGGCAATAGGGTTGCTAACGGATCCTGATGTGGGACCCTTACACCCTCTATTTCGGTTGTGTTCAATCGAGTGCTGGCCTGCCCTTTTGAGTGGGGGATTTTAGAAGTGTGGTGTGTCCGACCAATGCCATTGATCCACGTGGCGACATTGGCATGTGATGACACTGCTCTCACGCTTGAATGACGTGTCGCATTTTATGTCAGCAAAATTATGCTTCCACGGTGGCATTTGCATCGCAAGGTTTGAGTATATATGTGTGAACCTATACAGGGGAGATACAAGGTGGACCGTGGGTGCATCGTTCCTTGTTGGACGTTACACTTTGATGGCGTAAACATAAACTGATAAACCTACCAATAAATGGAAATATGATAAATATCATGCCACATGTCGAACATGCAGGCAATGTGACAGGCTTGGATTTTGATAATATTTAAGTTGATCCTCCACCTGAAGTAGATTAGGAAATTGATGCTGCACTTATGCATGAGTAACACGTGTCGATGGTTGATTAATAGAGTACTTTCTTTTTTCTTTTTCTTTTTATGGGGGGACCAGAGGTGGGTTTCTCAAACCTATCCCTACTTAAGTTTGGGCTTAGATTAATACCACATGATACATAATTGACCCACAAATTTATTCTTCTGATGAATGAGAGGACTTGGACTAGTCCCACATGATACATGATTGACCCACAAATTTATGTATGTCATAATAAAAGAATTAATATTTAAATTCAGGACATATGATTCTTCAGCCGTGGGTCTCTGCCCTCTATGATACCTTTGGGGGTTAATCAGAGAGGATTGCAAAAACTGGCCGGAAAATACAATTTTACGGCCCATTGGTGAATCATATAGGGCTCTCTTTTTTTGGTCCTTTAGGCTCTGGAGAGGCCCAAAGCCCAACGGCACAAAATATGGTTCGGTCCGGTATACGCAAATTTATAACATACGCCGGGTGTTACCCTCACCACCGTCCATTGATTTCCACCTCGCTGTCTCTTCGGCGGTGAAAACCAGCAGTCCCCTTAAAAGTGAAATACCAAACGCGACAGCCGTCGCTTGGGAAGAACGCGAAGCATTTAACAGTCACCTCATTACTCTTTTCAAGTCGGCGACTTCGCGCAAATATATACAAGACCACCTCCTTATCATCCCTTGATTTCAACCTCGGCGTGTCATGCACTCTCTCTTGTACCGTACAACCTCTGCGTATCTTTGTCGTTCGTCAGTACCCCATATTTCCCGCCAAATTTCTCTGCGATTCTCTTCTTTGGCCAACATGAACCGTGGAAGGAACGATGTTGGGTACTCAGGAAGAGGACGGGGTTCAAACCCTAGTGGCAATTCTGCAATTTCTAATACCCAAGTGAGCTTTACTTATCTTTAGTTCTTTTTATTTGTTTATTGATTTTAATAGATTTTTCAGAATTTTCTATATAATAATTTAGTGTCATGACCTTGGTGATTTCTATATACTCCTAATAAATTGCAGAATGATAAGAGGGTGAGGACGAGTTGAGGGAGAAAAATTTTGTAGAATTTTGACTGATTGGATGTCCATTGAAATTTAATTATTTCACCTTGATATGGTGATCGCTCAATGGAGCCACTCAATTTGCATGGTACAACCAAACAGGCCCTTAGAGTATCCATGTCAGCTTGTTGGCATTTGACTGTTTCTTTCTTCACCGTCAAAACTATCTTTGAGTTTGCAGTGTTAGGAGCCTTGGTCATTGCGCCAAAAACTCTTTAACTGATGAACTCATCGAGTGAAAACTTATAGAGACTATGGTTTAACTATGGTTTCATTTGTTAGCGAAGTTAAATGGCATGGAATTGCTCTACATTATCAATTATCAATTTTGGTTTAACCTCAATGGGTGGACTAGTGGTTCGTGAGACTTATGTTCAATGTCCAACCCTATGTGGTTGGGATTAAGGCTTGGTTGAGTTGAGTTGAGTTGGTTTGGTTCAACCCTCCTCGTCACTGTGAAATTCATTTCTGATAATCAACAAGTACTAGTCATAGAACCAGGGGCGGATCCAGGATTTTTTTTTCAATGGGTGCACACTTGTACATGAGAACCGACAAATCAAACTTTAGGAGCTGGAGGAAAATCAGTGATGGAGGAAGATAGAGACCAATGACTTGGCAACGATGGATGGCGTAAAAACACACTTTTTCTTTTTTAGTAATCGATTGAATCTACCGTTACCCTTTAATATCAACAAATGGGTATCAATGATTTTCCATGAGCTTGAATCCAAAATCACTCAGTCAACGAGTAAGAAAATGCTACTAGAGTATCATGCGCTCATTTAATTATTTTTTTATTTTAAAAAAAAAACCATGTAAATACCCACAACTACTCACATCAAGGTGAAAGATACTCTCACGTATAAACTAGGACAATTAACACTCACTAACTTTAACAAACCACATTATACCACACTTTCATACATACACACACCGTATACGCACTAGAGACACCCACACTTTACCACTTACACCATAGAAACATTATACTCAAGGGACTACATACTCACAGATTAGCTTTGCTCTACACTAAACACACTACAGAAGCCATTACTCACACATTTGCTTTACACTTCACGACTTGCACCAAATGGGAACTCAACCTCCCATTTATGAACTGGTTTCACCAATGTAAATCGGTTTCTCCATTGCTGATTTTGCCAAAGTTTCAAGAATAGCGGTAATAGAAGATGCAACATCAAGACTGAAAATGATAAGGAAAGAAAAAAATGGAGAATGATGAAGGAACTGGGTTTTCTAGAGAGAAAAATAAAGGGAGATAAAAGAGAAGAAGGGAGAAGGATCTAGAGGGAGAAAGAGTGGGAGGCGACTGGTAACTCTTCTTCAACAATTAATTATCTTAGAAAAAGAAAAAAAAAAAAAAAAAAAAGACCAAAGATTTGAGTGGTTGCACGTGCCCTCACAGACATCCATATGCAACCGCCCCTGCATAGAACGACTAACTTCTATACAACTAGGCAGGTTGGTACTGATGGGCCTTTTCTTGATGTTTCTTCTGGTGGTTATTAGGGTGGGTCTTCTCCTATCGGAAGGCAAACTTCACTGCAGAAGACATTGGGCAGCATCTCAAAACATTCTGATTCCCTCTCTGCGTCACATTATCCATACGAGCAGAATCCTTCATCTCAAGAGATGAATTCTGCAGGGATAGCTGGAAGTAGCTCAAAACAACCTCAGTCCTTTTCTGTTTCAAATTCAACGTATGATAAAGAATTTCCTCCTCTCTCTGCCAATTTCAGTTCTAAATCAAAGATTAGAGGTGTAAATAAAAATGAAACTGCCATTAAGCGAATATCAGAGGAGAGGGCAGGGAAGAAGGGCTTGGCTTGTTCTAGTTCAAAAATCAGACGTTTAAATAAAAGTGAAACTGCCATTGAACAAAAATCAGAGGAGAGGGCAGGGGATAATAGTTCATTACAATTTGAGAGCTCCCCCGTGAAAAATTCTATGACCCAAGAGGATGAGTTTTCTCCCCCTACTAATTTTGGGAAGAAGGGCATGGCTTCTCGTGGCAGAAGACGAGAGCATGTCCATTCTTATCCTAACTCTGCAGCAAATATTGGAAACTCAGATTATATTTTTGTGAAGAAGGGCATGGCTTCTCGTGGCAGAAGACAAGAGCATGTCCATTCTCATTCGAAGTATGCAGTGGGCGTTGGAAATTCAGATTGTTCTGAGAGTTTGCCTATGATTGAACCTTTTGATATCTGCCATTCTGAGAGCAGAAAATCTGTCAGTTTAAATCCTTCTTTGCATACAAAGAACCAGGAAATTTGGAGTGAACTAGAGCAGTCCATGGAAAGTATTAGTCAAGTACTGAGGCCTGGGATGGTTCTATTAAAGAGATTCATCACCCACAGTGAACAGGTGCTGCTTCAGAAAATCCCTTAAATTTATAAAATGATGACCGTCCATTTTAATGTTGGAATAATGTTGGCTACTTTTTACTCCCTGTTCTATATTAACTTACGCTTTATACCCATCTTAAATGTTTTAGATTGAAATAGTGAAGAAATGTCGAGAGCTGGGTCTGGGCCCAGGGGGTTTCTACCAACCCTCTTACAAAGATGGTGCTAAACTTCGTTTGCAGATGATGTGCCTTGGTTTGAATTGGGATCCTGAGACCAGAAAATATGATGATCAACGGCCAGTTGACGGTTCTAAACCACCTAGTATTCCTGAAGGATTTAGTTCGTTGGTTGAAAGGGCAATCCAAGATTCCCATGCCCTAATTAAAAAGGACCTCAAAGTAGGCAATGTAGAAGAAATACTTCCCAGGATGTGTCCAAACATATGCATTGTCAATTTCTATACAACCAGCGGGCGACTTGGTCTCCATCAGGTCTGTACTAAACTTGCTATGTGGTCGTTGGTATTTATGACATTAAATTGCCTGTATTAGAATTAATTCAATGTTTCTGCGTGTACAACTTTGGGCACTTTGTTTTGCCTTTCCATTGAAATAATTTAAGATATTAGTCTTCTCTTTCTTTTCATTCCTAGGATCGGGACGAAAGCAAGGAGAGTCTTCTTGCAGGTTTGCCCGTCATCTCCTTCTCTATTGGTGACTCAGCAGAATTTTTATATGGGGATCAGAGGGATGTGAACAAGGCCGAAAATGTTATATTGGATTCAGGAGATGTTTTGATATTTGGGGGCAAGTCTAGACACATTTTTCATGGGGTGCCATCCATTATCCCAAACTCAGCTCCTCCAGCCCTGATGGAAGAAGCAAAGATCCGCCCTGGCCGGCTTAATCTTACCTTCAGAGAGTATTGACAAGCCTTTATACTGTCATTGGTTTGGCATTTCTTGAATGTATCCGAGGGAACAAATTCGTTTGCGTCAAATTTGTTGTTTGGCTTCATAAGTCTATGGAAGAAGTGAGTAATTCCTTGTAGACATTGAAGTTGGTGTTCTATTTTTGATAGTCAATTCACGTTGATGTTCTGGATTGAATTATATGACTTGGTTGATCTGCAACTTCGAAACAAAGAAAAGGGAAATGAAATAAATGGTAATTCTAATCTGAAAGATTAAAGTAATAAAGGAAGAATGAACCAAATAAAATTTTGATAATTTATCGACTTCTGGAAAATTGTTTCAAACAATTGAAGTATTAAAAAAATTTAAGCTACCAACAGCTGCCATGAATTGAGCAACTCTGGACCAGAAAGGGAAAAAATGAATCTGACAATTGTCTTGGCATCATGGTAACTCAACTAAAGGCTCAAAAAAAATAATAAGAGTATTTAATAAGAATAAAAATTCATCCCACAGGTACATTTTCCTCTAGGCACCTTTGTAAAAAAAAGAAACCAACATTTCCATAGCAATTGGGCTGTAGTTCATAACTTTTGGATTTGGTGACCTCACCTCAAAGGCAACAAGATCAACCACAACCCAGTAGTTGAGTCAGATTCTATGGGCCATCCGTCAGGGACTACTTCTCGCTTAGGATCTTGGTATTCCCCAACTCATAGTTGAGTCAGATTCTCAAGTGTCAATTGATCTTATCAGTTTGACTACTAATCCTAACCATCCAGATGCTGTGCTCATTAATGACTTTAGGGCTTTCATGGCCCGAAATTGGAGGTGTAAAATTCAGCACATTCTTAAGGAAGGCAATAGCTGTGCTGATTACCTTGCTCGTGAGGGTTATAAAATTGACTATAATTTTCTTATTTTAGATAGGCCCCCAAGTGGGCTTTGTAATCTTTTGTTAGGTGATCTGTCTGGTGTTGCCACTAGCAGATCTAGTTAATTGAATCTTCCTTCGAACCCAAAAAAAACAAAAAACAAGATCAACCACATGGAAAATGACCTCCAATCATTCCTGTCACTTCTGGGTCCTCAGGTTGTCTTTATGGGTTTTCGTTAACGGACCTCCTTCCAATTCAATATATATATATATATATATATAGATATATCTTCTTTGTCACCTTCAATTAGTGCTGCGGTTGCTTAAGCGTGTACCTAACTCCAAATTAAGATCATATTGGCTTAGTTTTTAATAGGGGTGTTAATGGTTCGGTTTGGTTCGGTTTTAGGAGAGATTTCAAATTAAACCATTATACTTCGATTTTATTCCTCTCAAACCAAAACCAAATTATACTATAAAAAAACCAAATCAAACTAAATCATTATATTTCGATTTGGTTCGGTTCGATTTCAGTTTTAACCTATCAAGTAACAACAAATAATTGAAAATGAAAAAAATGACATGCCAAACTCCAAATAAAAACATTTTTAATAAAAGCATTACATTAGCAACTAAAAAAAACAAACATTGTATCAAAATTGAAACATATTGACATATATCACACACAACATTAATTGCTAGTTTAATACATGCCAATCTAAAAAAGGGAAAACAATAAGAAACTTAAAATCGACAAAAACAAGTCCATTACTTATTTTACCCTTATTAGAATTGGGAATTTGCAAACTTTAAGTTTATATATATATATCTATTATATTTTTCGTTTTTTTCGGTTTTTCGGTTTGGTTTGGTTTGGTTTTTTAAAACTAAAAACCATAACCAAACCTAATGACAAAAAAACCAAACCAAACCAAACCGCCCGGTTCGATTTGGTTCAATTTGGTTCCCGATTTTAACCAAAACCATTAACACCCTCAGACTTTTTAACAATATTTCCAACAATAAAAATACGTGGAAGAATCGTGTGCGACTCCCTCACTCCTCACTAGAGATGTGAGTGTCCTTGGTGGCCTGACCACACAATCCCAACATGTTTATCATATCAGGATAAGGTATGGCATGAATTCAATACAAAAATTCATGCCCCACGTATGCTTTGCATCATTGTGGCACGAAAGATAAGATACCCTTTTAAATTATTATAATATATGTGTCATGCTGTGGCAGATGGTACCCTAGACCCACCAAAATCAACATTAATATATGCAACCGGACAAATCTGATCTATTCGAATTGCTGACCATCTTACCTTATTGATAAATGATTAATTGATTGTGTATTAGAGGCACATTGATCTTTTCCTTCTTTCTTCCTTGCACTTCCCAAGCTTTTCTTACTCAATTATTGTACTATTTGATGGAAATCAAAGATGGAAACATGTCCTTCCAAAAAGTGGACCAATAATCTCTAAGAGTCAAGAGGTCGACCAAAAGTTCTTGAAACTCACGTATCAAGAGTTGAGAGGTATTGGATTTGACTTCTCACTCTCTCGCCGGATAAGTTTATCTTAATCATTAGATGTAATGAACATGGTTTGGACAGAATGAACCTAAGACTTTGAGACTCTCTCTAATTAAACCCTTTCTTTATTTCCATTTTCCATTTTTATCTATATTGTAAGGAGTATTTAGACCTTGGCCCAACTAATCCCCTTGATATGGTTAAAGATACATTCTGAATTAATTACAGATATACAAATTCAATACAGACAAATCATCCCGATTGAATTCTCTATCTCACTTTAAGATTTCAACAGCCCATTTATGCAGAAGTTTGTATGAATTGTATGTGTGGAACTTTTTTGAGGGGACAGCATTTGTCTAAAACTATATATTAAAGCAAAGAACTGCCATTTACTTTATAACTTTGTATGAATTGTGTGCATAAACTATTTGTAAGGACATCATTCGCCCAAAACTTTATATCAAAACAAGTCTCTATGTGTGCGCCGTGTGTGAGAGAGAGAGAGAGAGAGAGAGAGAGAGAGAGAGAGAGAGATGGAAATCCTACATGGCAGACATAACAAGGGTTTCACCTAATTAACTAGAGATGTTGGAAGCCACTTTTGGTCGTGTACACTTCCTTCTTGTACTTTGTCATTACCGTCATCATTATCACATAGAATGAATTGCATTCTTGATTATGGGGACTCCAAATCATAGCCACAACTTTAAACGGCATTGCTTTTCCTTCAAATTTTATAATAGTTGGATTTTTTTTATAAATAATGACTGATGCTTAATCAGCAGAAAAGGACATCTAATTCCTTGGGCAAAGCTACTCCTACGGCAACTTCTAAGCCCAACCTTGAAGGTGATGCAAAAGGATGGATAGATGCATTATGCCCAATACTTAACTCATCCTCTAGCTTTCATTTGTCCCATAATTCTGGCCAGGTACTTTGGCTTTACACTTGCTTATTTTCGAGCCTCTAATCCCAAAATTTTGGCTGGGTACATTTGGCTTAATAGTAAACTCCCATTTTTAGGCGTGCAAACATATGACGGAGAGACTAATGAGGTTACAAGACACAATTCTATTCAAAAAGGGCCACATCCTGCTAAAATGGCCAACGAAAACATCATGTTATGGAATCATGGAAGGATATTAGGCAATAAAATTCGCAGCTTCAAGACAATATTAGATTTCCCAAATCACTTTGCATCATTTCGCCTACGAAGTTATAATCAACCAATCAACTCTTTTGGACACCACAATGGACTCAAATGATTTTTTTTTTTTTTGGAAGGAAGGAAGGAGTGGTCACAATGAGCAAGTCTGTGTCAAATCAAGGCCAACAAAGGTGCACGGTTGTTGGTTACCACTTTAGTGCCTGGCTCTTCTGAGGTTTTCACTTCTTTCTTTGGTAGCACTTATTGACCTTCCAAACTGGCTCGAGTGATAAATTGTTGATACTAATTTTAAGGGATGGAAAATTAAAGTTAAATAAATAAATAAAAAAATCAGACTTTCTATTAGGAGTTTTGATTCCCGTACAACTCCCAATAATTCAAAGTCGCAAAAGTTCGAAATTCAGAAATAATATCTTACTTTTAACTAATTATTTATAATAAGAATAAACTTTACTTTACCATTTTTTATTTTTTATTTTTTTGTCTTCTTGACCTATTTGACCCAAAAATTCCATATTTTAATCATGTTATATATATATATATATATATATATATATATATATATATATATATATATATATATATTTTAAATGAACCAATCACCTTAAATGTTTACCTATGATTCTTTAGTCTAAAGTCTGAACTAATCACCTTCTTACAATCATCCCCTTTTTCTCTATAAAGAAAGATAAATCTTCCTTATAATTTTGAGTAGTGTTAATAACCTCTAATTTTTATCCTTAATTTTTTTTTCACATCAACACATAGAATTTTTTGATATTTTCTAAATGCTAGCAAATCCTAGTAGATCATAGGAACAAATATAGGAATTAAAGTTCATGTATCTCATAAGAACTGAGGTGTTTGCACAAATTATGAAAATAATCTTAAAATTTTATTTTTCTATAAAAAAAAGAGGTCATTTTGAAACTTAACCTTTCCTTTTTTTCGAATGCAAATTTTGTTTCCTTTCAAATTCTTCTACTATTTTCAGCTTTGTTTAATTATTATTCTTCAGGTCCCTTCTCTGAGTTATCTTCATGACATCTAAGGAATCCTTTTATGTTTTTTATTTTTATTTTTATTTTATCATTATAAATATTACTGTTATTCTCTGTGATTACAGAATTTGATTACTCCCTTTTTTTTTTTTTTTTTTAAACAAAATTAATTTCAATTTTTAATTTTCAGGGCCTTTTTATTTTTTATTTTTTGGTACGAAATTTTTATGCAATTTGTTATGATGACTCTTATACTATTTTTTTCCCGTGCAATTGTCTAACGCTAGCAGGGAACTAAACCAACGAACATAGAACACGTCACAGGATCGATCTCTCTCTCTCTATCTCTCTCCCTCCCTCTCTCTATAAAACCTTTCCGTTCGTGTTTCATTTGCTTTGCCAGTCTCTCTCTCCTCGCAGACACACACAGTCCTGCATTTTCGGTATCTTTCCCCAAAACCGCAAGAGAGCTGCAGACACAAAAAGACAAATACCCAAAAAGATATAAAGAGAGAGTCGGAGAGGGAGACAGATAGCGAAGGATGATGCAGAGATTCATTAGCGTAGGCCAAAGGGCATTGCCGGGAAAGAAATTGTTCCGGTTGGATCGTTGCTTCTCTCAGGCAGCCCGCAACGAGGCCTCTTTACAAGATAATGACGAAAATATGCCCAAAATGCCCCCCTTCGATTACTCTCCTCCGCCCTACACCGGACCCTCCGCCGCCGAGATCTTGCAGAAGCGAAAAGAGTTCCTCAGCCCTTCCATGTTCTACTTCTACGATAAACCGTGAGTCCGTCATCCACCGAATCATATCCCTCCCCCATTGCTATTATACCATTCTTAATTAAACACCATACGTCCAACTTTTCTTTTCTTCAATAATTAAATTGCTATTTACTATTTTTAATTTTTTCCAATTTTGTTTTATTCTTTAATTTTTCGTGGTCTTGAATTACTGCACTAGTTTAGGATCTAATTTATGACCGCTAAACCTGTTTTTGTAACCATCTTGACAATATTTATATATATTTCAATTATTTTCTTCATCTTCGGATCAAAATTACAGTTTTCTTTAATTAATTTCAGTTAAAATATATTTTGATGATATTTATAGTCTGTGAAAAATCACATCCAGATTCTTCTGTGTGGGCCACGGAGATTCGGTTGACCGTATGATCTTCAATTTCTAGACTGATGTATCATGATAATAATTTGTGGGGATGATATGGTGTGTGGCAGCTGAACGTGGTTGATGGGAAGAAGCAGTACTTGTTCGACGAGAACGGCCGTAGATATCTAGACGCATTCGGAGGGATTGCTACGGTGTGCTGCGGCCACTGCCACCCCGATGTGGTCCAGGCAATAGTCAACCAAACGAGCCGCTTACAACACTCTACCATCCTCTACCTCAATCACGCCATCTCTGATTTCGCAGAGGCCCTGGCTTCCAAGTTGCCCGGTGATCTAAAGGTATATATGGGGGTGTAAGATGATGATCAGACGGTCCAGGTTGTTGAATCAGTATGGAGTTTGATGGGTGTTTGCGTGTAGGTAGTGTTTTTTACGAATTCTGGGACGGAGGCGAACGAGCTGGCCATGATGATCGCAAGGTTGTACACAGGGTGTCACGACGTCGTATCACTGAGGAATGCGTACCATGGGAACGCATCTGGGACAATGGGGGCTACTGCACAGAGCAATTGGAAGTTTAATGTTGTACAGGTATATTCCTTCTCTCCTTCCCCTACAGCTGCCTTTTTATTTTACTTTAAAAAGCAGAACTTCGGTCTCATAATGAATAGCTCATGTCTTGAGAATCACAACCATTATGTGTGTATATACAATCCCCATATGCGTGCAGGTTTTTAATGTGTTAAAACTTTTTTTCTCTTTTGGTGAAATTTGGAGTATCTCGGGTTGGTCATTATGGGACATTTTTCTGGACATCCCACATATATTGCTAGAGAATTAGTTCTGAGATACCCATAATAATTAATTAAAATAAATATAAAAGAAAAAAGTCAAGCATTCACTCCCACAAAGTCTCACACGGCAGTAAAGACGCATAGCATGACCGTGCCTGGCCATGAGAGAATGTATATAATATATATATATATCACATTCATACATAGCGTAAAGTTAGGCACTTAAGCAATGAGTATATATGAACCTTTGATGCTATGGGAATCTCCTAACATTTACAAATCATGTCGATATGTGGTAAGTGTTTGGTGAAGAATATGACCCCCTTTGATGTTATGGGAATCTCCTGACGTTCACTGGCTTAATGGGTCATTGTTCACTGGGTCCAACACAATGACTCAATGAGGTTGACTCCTCTCCTTTAAATGTCTATTTATCAAGTGAATCTCCCTTCATCAACTTCGCTGAGGAATTAGATTCATCCGACAATTGTCCCTCACAATGGATTTGACTTCTCCATAAAATATCTCCTCGATGATCATTATGATTGAGAAAATATTTCCTTCATTTTTATTTTGACACTCATACTCAACCAGTTTTAAAAAGGAACTTCCCACGCGAGAGGCTGGGATTTTAGTGGGATTCATAGCATTAATCTTTCTAAGAAGACGTTGCCATTCTTAGGGTATTTACAGTGGTAGCATAAAGGTGGTCTTAGCATAAAGAGTGCGAAACAGAACAACATATTCGACAACATGTACAATTTATGTTCTTATAAGCATTTGTGCCTTTCACGATTGACTTGTCATATTGCTACATCATTTTTTATTTATTTATTTATTTTTTTGTAATTTCCAATATAAAAAATCAGATGCTTTAGTTTGGGGATTAGGGAGAAGGACAAATAACATTGTTGAAATCGTTTAATTTAGTTTAGTTATTAAGTGATGGGACTCATCCTTCATCTTCTATTTTTTATTTTTGTTTTTCCTTTTGTTTAATGTAGTCCTATTCTAGTCCTTGTCCACAAGCTTAGGCTACAGATACAATCGCCTGATTGCCATCTTAGAGTAACCGCGGGCATCACAATGGAGTGAAGAGAGTTTCGAAGGAATGTATAATCCAAAATCTCCCTAATTTGACTAGTTGGACCACACCAGAACTAAAATCTATCAAGTAATGGTGCGAGAAGGATATAATGCAGGCACCCACACCAATAATGCCAGAAGTATGGCCTATTCATTCTAAGGGGAGAATTCTTATATTATGTAAGCATTTGACATGTTGGAAAAAGACGAGGGAGGGGGAATGGGGCGATCTTTGAATGAAGAAAATGAAAATAATAAAGGAGCTTAAGATGAAAAGGATATCTATACGTGAAGTGACAAAGTAGTCTCCAATAGTTTTCTTTGATGGGGAAACTGAGATAAACTGAAGTAAGTGAGAAGGTCCCATCCCATGAGGATAGACAGTGAAAGAGTCCAAATTACAGCAATATCGTATGTAGACATATGTAGTCATAGACCGTATAATTTGCCCAAAAAAAGGGTCATTGCAATGATTTTTAGCTGCCGATGTTTGAAGCAGCTTTGTTGGTTATACCAAGTTTTAGGGTTGTGGGATTTTTTTTATTTTTTTTCCCCTAGAAAGCTGTGTTGATAATAATGTAAGTAGTGCAAAAGGATATTTAATATAATAAATAATTGTTTCCTTCAGCTTTCAATTTTGGCACCCCGTCGCTTATTTACATTTATATTTCTAATATCTGATTTTTTTTTTTTGGGGGGGGGGGGGGGGGATAAGTATATATATCTGATTTTGAGTAATACCATAATATAAGCAGCCATAAGTTGCAGTCCTATTTTAATGTCATTGGTTAATTTTCCTAATTTTCTGAATTTTTTGGTTTGGCCAATAGAGCGGTGTTCATCATGCCATGAACCCAGACCCATACAGGGGTGTCTTTGGTTCAGATGGAGAAAAGTATGCAAAAGAGGTCCAAGATCTCATTGATTTTGGAACTTCAGGCAATGTTGCTGCCTTTATTGGTGAAGCTATACAGGTAATTTATCTTTAACTTTGTAGTTTTTTTCCCCATTTTATTAACATTTTACTGTATCCCAATTAAGATAACATCTTCATTTTATTTCCTTAACGGAACTACATTCTTAAATGGCAGGGAGTTGGCGGAATTGTAGAATTGGCCCCAGGTTACTTGCCTGCTGTTTATAGCACTATAAAGAAAGCAGGAGGCCTTTGTATTGCTGATGAGGTTCAGTCTGGGTTTGCTCGCACCGGAAGCCACTTCTGGGGATTTGAGGCCCATGGCGTAGTGCCTGACATTGTGACAATGGCAAAAGTTAGTTTTCTCTTCTATTTTGTTTTGAACATGACACTCCAAAAGAATGAAAAAGTATGAAAGTAAAGTTTCATCTTTTGTTCCGGTACCTCAGCAGATCATCCATTCACTTTCAACTACCATAAGATTTCACCAATCATGTTTTCCCTGCTTTAGAGGTTGAATTTCCATGTATTGACTCGTTTCCTTCCGTGGTGTCTGCAGGGCATTGGAAATGGCATTCCCATTGGGGCTGTGGTAACCACTCCTGAGATTGCACAAGTCTTGACTCGTCGAAATTACTTCAACACCTTTGGTGGAAATCCCGTATGTACCGCTGCAGGCCATGCTGTTCTGAAAGTAATTGAGAGAGAAAAGCTTCAAGAAAATGCATTTGTTGTGGGGTCCTATCTTAAAGAGAGGCTCAATTTTCTCAAGGATAAGTATGAAGGTAAAGTTTCTCCATCCCTCCTTGTGTTTATGAATTGGACATCCTCAAGTACCAATAGAAGCTTTTGGAATCTTCGTGTAACTTAATTAAGAAGCATCAATGGTTCTGGGATTTTTATCATGCATTGTTTTTTCAACTTCTTTATTAGTTTTTGCTTGACGGTTGCTGATTTTTTTTACTTTGGTATCTACAGTTATTGGGGATGTAAGGGGTAGGGGATTGATGCTCGGTATTGAACTCGTGACTGATCGTCAACTGAAAACTCCTGCAAAGGCCGAAACTCTGCATGTGATGGACCAAATGAAAGGTTTCTGTTTCTCCCCACTCCGTGTTACTCTTGCTCTTTCTAAAGCTTATTCCCCCCCTACTAAAAAGGTAATTAACCTTTGTTGCTAAATTTTTATATTATAGAAATGGGAGTATTGATTGGCAAAGGTGGATTCTATGGAAATGTTTTCAGAGTTACACCTCCCCTATGCTTCAATAAAGAAGATGCAGGTAAGGCCTTCCTCTTTGCATATGTTGATTATGGTAGCTAGCAACTAAACATTTCAAGCATTTTACTAACTCAGGTGCTCTTGTGATGTGTTGTGATAATTCCTTGGCTGCAGATTTCCTCGTGGATGTGATGGATTTCACGTTGTCAAAGATGTGAAGCTGCCTAATTTGCTATATATCAAGGTGTCTGTTTGATCATTCACAAAATCTATCCAACGATGTATCTTCTACATCTGTTTGTGAATGAAAATTATTGATATATATATAGGTTTCTACTTGAATAAGTTGCGGTGATCTGATGAAAGATGAGTCAACATATCGTTGTCTCTCTGTCTCTCACATTCTCTTGGGTTTTGCTTGAATTGAATTAGTTGTGGTGATCTTATAAATTGATGGACAACTGTTAGTAATGGAGCTTTGATTTTCATTTCGAACTCCCAATCTCTGCCTATGGTCATTTGAGTATCCCCACATTCACTATTTACTTTTAGTTTTTGTCGTCTTGGGTTGTCTATAATTAGTGAAAGGCCATTACCCAATATTGGTAAGCAAATTGCATAAATCCTTTTGACAATCATTCGGAAATGTGTTTAGAACTCATAATCCAACAAATCAGGGTGTGATTGTGGTTACGGTACTAAGCCCTTCTGTAACTTGGAGCAAATGCCGTTCCTCACATTAGGTAACTTGGTGTGTGTAATTGGCGTTCTGCTTGCATTATTTGTTTGTGCTTTATTATAGAATTTGATACCAAAACAATAACGTACAAACACAAGGATAATTGGTTGTTTCATAGAATTTGAATAAGTCCGTTCATATACGGACCCAAATCCATCAATCTTAAATAGGACCATCAAAAAACCATTGGAGCCATTACAATAATTGATACTTGATAAGATAGGATCCAATGTACGAATTCATGAAATTCCTTACAATCATTTACCATCATGACTGTCATCTCTTTGCTACAATTCTAATGTCCCACATCGGTTAAATAATCATATGTGTATTTGTTCTCAAACATCCCTTTTTGCAAACTGGTTTTCAAATGTGAGTTCTATCTATTTTACTCAACTAAAAAAAAAAAATTTATCCTGAATATGTTATCTTCACTAGGGCAACCGAGACAAGATATTTTTGAAAATTCATGAAATGACCCTACTATAATTACTCTTGTCACTTATGATAGTGGCTGCTACTCTTGAATTTCCATATTAGTTATGATAGATTTGCTCTCAAGATAAATATGAAGAGCAATGAATCAAGCCATCCAAGGCCCTAAGTGCGTGTTTGGTTGAGAATGAGCATGACATTCAAAGGAGAGTTTTTGGAATGAAATTTGTACTACACACAACACCATTGGGGTTCGGTATGATAAGCATAGACTTTGCTCACCTATGAAATAGTCTGTACATCTCACACAAAACGGATAGTGTAAAGTTATGTGTGATTGTCGCGCAAGCGTATGAAAAACTTCTTACGATCCAATCCTTACAAAACATGCCAAGAGAATATGAATATTTTCCAAATGAATTAGATTAGCTTAAACATAATTATACACGGATATGCCATAAATGGAATAAAAGGCATAATTTGGTTCTTATGTTATGACATTTTAACAAAGCTCATAATACTACAAAACCATACTCAAAGACCAAAAATTATGAAGAAAAAAAATCTAAACCACTCTTCGAAATGTCTGGGATCCGAATTAGCGGTCATGTCGAGCAGCCATCGACGACATGGGAGAGTACCTACCTGAAATGGAAGTAGATCGCCGGATAATTAAACTGCGAAATCGGATTACCGATGTCAAAATTGAAGCCAAGTCCCTCAACAAGAATGCAAGTTCACCATATACGCTTATGCACTTCCTAAGGAATATGCTCGTCAGTATGGAAATTGCATCCTTTAATCTAGGCATTTTTCAATTCCTCTTCTAGCCGTCTTCTTCTTCTTCTTCTTTGGTGTTCTTGCTATGACAAAAATCATAGGTTTGATTTGTTACGCTACATTATTAGGAGTTAGGAATTTACCAATATCAATAAATAATAGTAGTTGAAATTACTGTATTACCCTTATTATCATGATGGTGAGAAAAATTGAAGACCTTCTTGTGGGGCGGTATTCTCTTGTTGGTTAATTTTGTCAATGATTAGGGGTAGAGAAGTAATTATACATTTAAATGTTGGGGACAAGTACAAAAATGTAGGTGTGAGGACACTATGGGCTCATCCTACCGTTTGAACAACAATAGAACAACGACGGTGCGTCAAGTTTTAAGACTTTTGCCCAAAAATGTCGACATTCTTGCGGGAGGATGATAATTTGTTTTCTTTTGCTTAAATGACATTCTCTAAGGGGAAAATTAAAGTTCATAAATTTAGTATATTGATTATAAAAAATCATTAATACAAACTGTCGGCAGGCCAAGTTAATCAATTAAAGAATCATTTTTTGTCCCCAAATTTGTATGCTTGATTAGTTTGATGGGACACGCTAAGTTAGTTGATTAAAAAATCTTACCAAAAATAGTTAATTAGATAACTCATTAAAACCACCCCCCCCCCCCGCCCCAAAAAAAAAAAAAAAAAACATAGTCGCAAATAAAATTCATTTTTTGTTTTACCAAACGTATTTCTCTCTCTAACCTGCAATGATATTTACCACATAGGTTAGGAAAATAAAGTTAAGCAAAAGAGTTAGACTTTCATTACGCCATACTGACTCATGAAACTTATAAAATAGGCTTGTCACGGGATATATATATATAAATTATAATTAATAGAACCTACTCTTCTACCCTTACCATTAACTTCTATTAATATCAATAAAAGATTATCAATTCTTTTTCATGAGTTTAAATCTCAGATCATTCACTAAATTATCATGTCAAAAGCTGTTGCGAAATTGACTTGCCCCATTGTATACTTTCCTCCATCTGCGCTTTAACCTGAATCTTTAGATCAAGATAGGATCAACTTGGCCACCGTAAAATGGGCCCTGATTTTACCATCTAAGGGATAGGCTACTGCAACCCCCCATTTTTATCACTTCACCTCTTATCTTTTAGGTTTTTAAGGTTTTATGCAAAATATAAAAGGTTTTTATGAAAATTGGTCGTGATGTTTATTAGAAAATATCGTTTTGAACAACTTTATAGAAGAAAGTTTTTCCTAAATCTATTGTTTAAATATACTTTTTAGTCATTTATAATCTTTATTTCATTTTTTGCCAAAAAATCTAGCTTAAACGATAGATTTTGAAAAAAATTTCTTCTACAAAATTATTTAAAATGATGTTTTCTAATGGATCATGTATTCGGTTTTTGCAAAAACCTTTTATATTTTTCATGAAATCTTAAAAACAAAAAAAGAAATGGATGAGCTTATAAGAACGGGGTTGCAATTGCCGTTCCCTACCGTCAATACTCATCGAAGGGCGGGCCACAGGTGTACCAAGGTCAATTATGAATAAATGGGCCCAAACAGACAACAGCTTTTACAGCTAGGCAGAAATGCAGAATCACAGAGCTTTTCCCCCTTACTGTCGAGGAGACTGAACGTAGTTTGAGCATGTGTAAACCAGAAGCTCGCAGAATTCAGGGAGCCTCATCATTAATGGTAAATTTCAGAACTCGAATATGAGACTGCCTGTGATTCAGGTAGGTATTTGATTGGTTGTGAAGCACGCCATGTGGGAGCCCATGATTGGTTGTAAAGCACAGTTCCTTTTGTTGGATGGATATAGTAAGTTTTAGACACTGTGATGGGCCTTGGCCCTTGTGTGTCTTCAGGCACTTTAGCGGTGTCGCAGTTGGCAACACCAGCCTGGCAACTGATCTACCCCAATGGCAGACATTCTAATCATGCAGTGTGGGCCCTGCTCCTGCAAATCCTGCAATCATGCAGTTGGAGCATCTTTGCTACACATTTGGGCCCAAGGGGCTCCCCATTGAGTGATCTGGACCTGGTCAAACCCAGTCTTTGTTTTTTGGGCCAGCGTTTACCTAAGGCCCAACTTAGGGGTTGTAAGTGATGTCATTGTGTCAATTTGTATGGAGTCAGCAAAATATCACAATATGTTTTCTCCAAGTTAGGGTTGGAAGTGGGAGGTCCTAACTAAATATATAGAATGAATTTCTTGAAATACTCTTCTTCCTATTATTAGTATGGTGTGCCTGAACCAAAAGTAATAATTCAAGATCCATTTGGATAAATTTTTACTCTTTATTTTTTACTTTCAAAAGTAGAAAAAATTGAAGTTTTCTTAGTGTAAAAAATTTTGGAAGTTATTTTTAAAATTTGAGGAAGTAAAAAATTCCAGCTCCTTCAACTTTTCAAAGTAATTATCTAAATTTTGTACTATAAAATTTTTTCATTTTTTTGCTTTTAAAAGTGAAAAATAAGAAGTAAAAGTTTATCCAAACGGGCCTTTAACAAAACAGACTCAAATTATAATTTGTGTGACCTCTAATCTCCGAAAAACATTAAAACCCCCAAAGCCCATTAAGTGGGATTTGAACTCCTGTCACTATTAAACCAAGACAATACAACACAATTCCAAATGTAATTTTGGTATCTGAAATCTTTGGAATCAAATCTATGAAAAGATGTATATTAAAAGAACATGCCAAGATCACCCCTCCTTTGTTCATTGAACTGAGAGCATAGGAATGCTGAATGCACCCTAGTTTTATCTTGATTACAGCTTGGTTTATGTCAGTGCACAGCATTCCTTGTCAAAGATTAATTTATGATTAATTTTATGGTGTCCTTTTAAAAACGGCACTATAGTCATTGGATGCAGTATGTGTGATGATGTCACGGGTGACCTATTTCATTACATCACAATGAAAGAAATTTTACAACACTTGATCAGCCTTGCTCCACATCACCTCCTTAACCCTTGGATAATTTTGTAATTATCATGCATTAACGTTGTTATCAAGCAACGGGATAAATGTTAGGACTTTGGAGCCTTGAAATGTTCAAACAACAACGTTATTATCAACCAAAAGAGTTCCACCAAACAGACCACCTCTCCCCCCCACCAATCAGCCCATGTGGAATTACAAAATGTTAGGGGTGGTTGAAAGCAACTCCAATTAAATGGACTCCCCATATAGACTTCCAGCTGTGTAAAGGAAAGGGAAATCAAACCTCAATTTTTGAATTCAATGGGCTCTTTATATGAGTCCTTGAAATCGGGAGATTCTATTTGATTCTTCAAATTTAGGAGAGTTGTGAAAAAAGAGAGTGGGGGGAATTAATGGAGAGGTGTCTCTATTTCAATAGCGAAAACGAATCGACAGCTCGATATGCTCTAACATGACTTGTCACTTATGTTAATCATTAATGTATATTATACTAATATAACATTGTCATCATGTCAATTACTGCAATTAATAAATTGAAAATCGAAAAAAGTTTTAATCACTTTAACATTTCTCCTAAAAAAAAAATTTAAAAAAATCCATCAAGAGTAACTCTCTCCTAGCCTTTGTTGGTCAAACCACATTAAGAAGGTGCAAAGGATAGTGCCACATGAGTCAGGCATCTTTTGAAAATGTTCTCAGGACATGTGAACACTAAACAAGTCGAATCCTCCACTCTCTAATGTCCCATTTATAAAAGATTAGCACTCCCACGCGCCTTGAAAGGCTTGTGGACTTGAAAACCCACCTTTGTAGGGACACATTTGTCCTCATTGCTTGGGTAATGTTCCCTCACGCACTCTAAAGAGTAAGATGTGCTTGGGCCTAGTGCTAATCTTTTTTGCTCTAGTTGTGTATGATGCACAAAAAGCAATGAGGAAAGCTGGAACATGAAAAAGGTGGTAAAGTTATTGATACTTTCTTAAATATAAAATTTAAGACTTCTAGGTCAACATTTCTCCCATGCCCCCTTAAAATATTTAGATGGAGTTGGTTGTCACTTGTGAGGTTGTCTTTTGTAGAGAGAGAGAGAGAGAGAGAGAGTTTTCAAGGAAATTTAGGGTATGGGAATGAAAGGGGAGGCCACTTGCTTGATTCCCTAAAGGCCTTTGTCCATTTCATGTTGATTCTCGTAGACCCACAAGGCCTTATTCCAAAACCTGCCTTACATAATGGATGGCTAGCTCATGCAGCAAAAATGACCTCACAAAAATATATATACAGTGTAAGTCATGACCCCACAGCCCACTAACCTTAGCCACGAGGCCTACAACACTAATTGATGGAGGTCCGATGTTGTGCTAAATGTTTTGGCAATACTCATTCAACCATCATCATACGGTAATACTAAAAAATATTTATTACTTGCAACTTGCGTATTCAATCATTATGCATCAATCAAGCAAGGCAGTGCCGTGATAGTAAAAAATTATAGCTTCGATGTACTTGAGCCTAGCTTGATCGAGTATTGTTAACTCAGCGCTTTAATTTGGGTAAAAAAATTAAATCATAGATGCATAGATTGTCATATGACGACTTAAACTTAGGATTCATCTTGAGATATATACGAAAAGATGTGAATACGATAGGTCGTATCTTTTGTGGTCCTTGCTCTATTTCATGAGATAGGCTCAATTTTGGATAGATTTGTGCCTTCTTATGCTGTGTGCAATAAAATGGAATCCAAATTTTTATTGGTACATCCAAGAAAAACACTTTATAAGTTCATTGGTCATAGAACAATGTAGATGTGATTAGTTCAAAAGCATTTCCCCCCTTAATGGGGTGGTCTTGTACTCTAGCTTATGGCATCCATGGTACGGGAGCTCCCAGGGCACCACTATGCATTTTTCTCCCCTAATTTAGGGATGTAGGTAGAAATTATTGTGACAGTACCTTATAATACATATTATTCTGTCTCTACTCTCTGAGGCTCAAACTCTCTGAGAGCATCTTCATTGATTAATTAGTCATTTCTCTAATTAAAGTTAAATTTATCTGAAAAAAGATATTATTCCAAGTGATTAGTCGATGCTTAATTTAGTTGACTCAAAATTTGGTTTTGAGCTAAAAATATATAAAAAGGGTGTGGTCTAAATTGTTCTACTGTGTATAGATCTACCTTTTCAGGTATAGCTTTGGCATTTTTGTTTTTTGGATATTGTGGTTAGAGGTATCCTGAGTCAGCTTATGCACACCAGACTAAGTCCCTTCCCTAGTCCGGTCAAAGGTAGGCTATCCACGCCGAGACTAAGGGATTCACAAGAAAAATTCTTTGCAACCTAACCAAAAGGAGTACGGCGGAGATTAGAACAATCAAATTTTACCCCATTACAGTTGGTCTAATCAAATTTCAACTTTTTAACATTGTAAATGAAGCTTAGAATAACACGAGCTCGCAAGTGAATCTTGGCTGAGCTTGTTGATGGCCCTCCCAATGCCTGCTCTAAATGGGGTTGACATGTATTGCGTGAGCATCTTTATCACGTGAGCTAATCTTTGAAAAACACCACGTACTATTTCAATTATTGCCATTTGAGAATATATACACTAAATAAGGTTATCCCCACAACCCATGCTTCTGCAGGCACCAACAAATTAAGACCCACCGTGCCACATCGATCACCCAAGCAACAAAATTTGCGTTTTTGGGCTACTATACACACAAAATCACCACCCCATCACTTTAATTCCTCTGATTTAGATGTCTCTAATCAAAACAAATGTCTTTTTCTTTTAAGTACTAAGTATATTGCAACCTTGAGTACAAGTCGACACAGAATTAAGGGGCTTCTGTTAACAACAACTGAGTGTGGCCAAACCACAATAGGTGACCATGAGATGAGACAGTGACGAACACGTGGACGGTCCCCCGTATAAAGCATGCGTAAATACGGGATATTTTTTAATTTAGTTTGAAATCAAGTACTTAATCATTGAGTTTCAACTTTGTGTGCCCAACTGATGAGGACTTGGTAAAGGCCACGACACATAATGTCACAGCACATGCTATTAATTTATCGTTTGTGGCATGTATATATTGTAGGTTTTTCCTGATCATGGTTGGAATAGTTGAAGCCCTTGTATTGAGTCTTGACTTTTGTTTTTGCCCCCCCTAATGGCTACAAATTTGCCTACTCATATCAATTTAGGAAGGGTAATTAAAGTCTCAAACACTGTCAAGTTGTCTAACAGTCAAACATTACAGCAGGATGACCCTAGGGAGAAGGGAAAAAAACAAAGTATTATTGTGGCGTAAACCATTGCTGGCTCATGCCTTTGCTGCTGGGGCATTCTCTCCCACATCATTCCTACTTCAAACGTAAGCATCTTTGATGAAATTTCAATGTAAGCGTGTATAGGAGCCGAGCTGGCTGATGCTAATAAACGACACTGCTTGACCTCCCATGGATTTTATTTTATACTCTAATAGCTAACAGCTGCAGCTGGTACATCTGCTTGAAAATAGGTTCCACAACTATGGATCCTATGAACCGACAAACGGCACAGTATTGAGAGCAATATGGGCTACCTGATAAGATATTTTTGTGCATATTTTATAAAATGAGGGGAGAAAAAATGACAGTGAATGGGAGGAAACTAGTGGTTGTTGGTTGTGCCTTCAAATTATTAAATTGCCTAGACAAGGGGGAAATTTTTGGATTTGGGTTGATGCCTGCATATGGGTGCCATTGGGTTACTCCTTTTTTATTTTATTTTTCTCTCTATTATTTAAAAAATGAAGTTTCATTAAGCCAAAAACATCAAAGATACACCCAGTTGTAGTGAATCCACCGAAAAGATTGGAGGATTGTTTATCAAAACATTGAAATCTATCCACAATTCTATGTGTATTCTTGGTTAATTTTTGAAGTACATTTCTTTGTTTTTGAAAGCAAAGTGGAGAAATAATAATAAAATCTTGCAAAAATGCTAACCGAACTGACTCTAAAGATTTCACATGTTTGTTTCAAATTTTATGAGAAAATCTCAAAGATTTTTAAGAGATTATGGGCATTTCAACACTTCCATTTAAATAAATTTGTTAAAATTTTAGAATACAAACAAATTCGACCAATTTAATTTAGATTTTCAAAGGGAGAAAAAGGTTGTTTAAAGGAAAAAAAAAGTAAATATTTTTCGGGTGTTTAGGCTAAACAAACGAGCATTCAGTTTTATTTTTTTATTTTGGAAAGAAAGTAAAAGTCAAGTTTGTTGAAATTGAAAAAAGAGTTGTACAATTGTGAAGAACTTGAGCAAACGTTTATGGTGCTTTATGCATCACCCATGGTTGAATAAATTCATGAATGCAATTAATTTTAGTTGGGAAAAATCTAATCAGACTGCACATGATTGAAGAAATAAGGACAATAATTTAAAAATTATAAAAAAATTGTTTGTTAACAAGGCAAATGTGAAAAAATGAAAAATTGTTTATCCATCTTGGTTTTTTTTTTTTGGGTTGGGCACCGAAGAACAAAAAATAATGACACTTCATGTTGTCACATTTTTATCACAAATTAGGTAATTTGGGAGAAAATTATAATTCAAGACAAAGGAAATCTTTCACTTAATTTTTGATAAAGAAAAAAGGAAATTGTCATTGCTTACCCAATTTATTGATATCGGTGATTATATTCCGATACAAAGGATTCTTAATTCAAAATCTCAACCCCGTTTATGACTGTAAGATCCCATCATTTGCTTTGGATTATATGTGATTTTAAATGCTTAAAACGTGACAAAATTATTGTACACAATCTATTTTTAATTTGATATTTCCGTACATAATATATCTATAAATTTTTTTAAAAATATTTGAAGGAGAAGAAAATGTATAAGAAATAAAAGAAAAGATCATGCAAGGGCAAAAAAGAAAGGAAACATAAAAATAAAAAGGAAAAAGGAAAAGAACAAAAATATAGAGAAAATGGGAGACAGACACAATATAGCGATATACACGAACACGCATACACTCTTCCCTTTCTCTCTCTTGACAAAATCCCATTTTCAGACCCCTTTTTGTTCTCTGCCGCCACAGCTATATGAGCATCCATCTTCATCGAAAGCTAGGGTTTTCTGAGACTTCCTACACTCACTTTCCAAGCATTTCTAGGGTTTTCCGAGCTGGATTCGCTGTCGTTTCTCAGGAGAATCTCCATGCGCCGCTGGTTCAGTGGCTTCGTTGATTAGGTCACCGAGCTCTCATAGTTTCGATCCTAAAAACATCTCGGGACCTGGGTTTCACTGGTTCGTTTTTTGGTATGTTTTTATCGGTTATTTATGGTATGGTGATACGGAGGGTCATGTTTGATTAGGGCAGAGGTTGATATTGTTTTGATTTTTGATTTTTTTTGGGGGTGTGAGGGGTGGGGTTGATTGTGGATTTGAATGGCATTGGGAGATTTGATGGCGTCTCGATTTTCGCAATTATCGTTGGCGGTTTCGAATCACTTGGACGAGTGTTCGAGCCACGAGGATGGGGATTTTGGTGCACAGAGGAGGGACTCAGAGACTGCGAGTAGCAGTTATGGCAATGCCACGACGGCGACGGCCACCACTAGTATGGCATATTTGCCGCAGACTATGGTATTGTGCGAACTTAGGCACGAGGCGTTTGAGGCCTGCTTGCCGTCCGGCCCGTCTGACAGTGGGTTGGTCTCGAAATGGCGGCCTAAGGATCGAGTAAGCTCTTGTTTCTCAAATATGCCCTACTTGTTGTTGTCGTTTTCAGTATATTCGAATAGGAACTATAAATTTCAATTGAGGTTTTATTTATTTCTTACTTTTGGTTGATAATGTTGTGCTCGTCACTTTAATTATAGTTTTGGTTTAGTTGTTAAAGCATCGAGGAAATATATCAACTAAACAAAACCCACTGGACTGAACAATGTAATTCTTATGAGATATGGATTTATTGAAATTGGAAAGAGAAAAGGAGCAGAGATTGAGGATAAGTTATGCTTCAAGCATACAAGAAGAAAGAAAAGTTGAAAAGATCTGAAATTTTTTAAAGAATCAAACAAATAAAGAAGACCCAGGAACAATAACATCCCAAACAAATTAAGGCGACCTTGTTAGACTCTAGTTTAAGGAAGCTAAAAGTGCCCTCTAAAATGCAATAGCGTAGGATGGCTAGGGCCCGCCATTTATGCTTACACGTCCTCTGTTGCTAATAAAACTCTGAACATCATCAGTCCTACAAACGTTTCTACTTTTTGATCATTATAGTTTGTTGATGTCATATGGATGTTGATATTTTCACGTAAATGGTAAAAAAAACTTTAGTCATGTCAAGCCACATTCTTCCTCTTAACAACAATTTCTTGTACTAAGTGTGTCCTTCATGGTTTGTAATTGTTTGTTCCTTTGTGCAAGGTTAATGTTGATGTTGTAGGTTATGTTATGATCTAAAAGATACTCACACACTTCTCTTACTTATTGATGGATGTTGTATTTGATTTTGAAAAACTATATAAATATGTTTATGTTTGGGAAAATTGTGAAAATCTTTCTATGAAAGTCCATAAAATCTTTAAGAGAAATTACTACACCAAAAAAAGGTATTATAATATCTCGGTAAAAATTTTATACTTAGCAATTATGTATAGTTTATATGGAAAACATTTTGGTGATGAGTTAGAAAGTATGCATATGCTGGTTCCAACATCCTAATATAAATATGAAATAAAAGTGAACTATAAGATTTATTTATTATTTTTTCTCGTTTTCTTTTTGGTTAGACCACCGTAAAAGTGTATTGATTGACATAGACTGTGCAAAGGAGAGGACGGGCAGTCCTTCACAAAAAAAAAAAAAAAAAAAAAAAAAAACAAAAAACAGAAAAAAAGAAAAAAGAAAATGTATCACCAAAAACAGAGAGTATTTAAATGATGAGTATCCACTAGAGAATCTACTACATCTTGGTTAACACCAGTGAAATCATTGAAACTGATCATTTATATAATTTGAAAGTACAGAATTAATTATGGGCAGTGGTGTTTATAATAACAATATTAATAATTGTCACTATGGTCATATATATATATATATATATATTTTTGTTGTTGATAACGGGGAACCATTCCACAGCCGGGCCCTCTGAACCCACCCATGGAACCTAAACCTCCAGGGGAGACTAGTGCAGCAATTCACCGCAATGGCTCCTGACTTAAATCTTGGGTTGTCCTAGTGAACCCGTGACCGTACTGCCTAACCGCACAATCACAAGTTCATCCTTACCAATTGGGCTACCTAAGGGTGGGTACTATGGTCATCTAAATCTTAATCAAGACTTATCACTTAAATCTATAATTTTGGTAATGTAAAAGAAGAATTAAAATCATAAAGAAGAATGCAATAGTTCTGATAGAAATGCGTTTGGAATGTACTATTGAGGGTACCAGATCCCTTAGTTTTTAGGCTTTTGAAATAACAAAGAATGTGGTGTGGAGCAAGTTAATTAATTGTAGGAAGGAAAAAAGTTCCATTGATGATCTTGATTGATATTTTGACATGCAGCAATGGACATGTTGAAAATGGTTTTTTTTTTTTTTTTTGGTCATATATGAACTTAGTATTTAAATTCATGTTCATAAGGTGTGACTGTAGTTTTATGTTGTTTGTTAACTGACCACAATACGTCTCCGTTACCTGGGCTTAGGACCAACTGTGGGAAAAAATATGTGTTAAGGATTTAATAGCAGATATGACATTTGAGAGAACTGAATGGCGTAAAAGTATTCATGTAGCCAACTCCATATAGTTGGGAATAAGACTTGGTTGAGTTTAGTATATATGCAATTAGTTGGCATCTTTGGGAGGAGGTCCCAAAATACTAGTTGTTTTTTGATGGTATATTTTCAAAGTTAGAGTAGAGGTTATCTACACTAAAACTATGGAGGGGATACATTAGAATCTAAAGGTGTTAAAATAAGTAAGACTAGGGCAATATTTATGGAATGCGACTTAGTAAAACTATGATAGAAAAAGGGAATAGTGAAAGAGAAAATTTTTGTTATCTAAAGTGAGATGAATTGGAGTAGTTCTTTTGAGAGTTGGAAGATAGCTTTAATTTCAAAGGGTGGTCGTCTGGTGTTAGTCCAGTCTGTTTTGTCAAGCATTCCTACTTACTATTTATCTTTGTTTAGGGTTCCAGTCAAGGTTGCTCATATATTGGAGAAGTTGATGAGAGATTTTCTTTGGGAAGGCAGTGGTGAAGGTAAGAAGGATTATTTGGTTAGATGGGATATAGTGTCTAGATCTAAGGAACAAGGGGGTTTAGCTATGGGAAATAGCCGGGAAAAGAATGTTGCTTTGACTGGTAAGTGGTTGTGAAGGTTTCCTCTTGAGGTTGGCTTTATGTGGCATTCTATTATCAAAAGTAAGTATGGTTTGTAGGCTAACGGTAGGGATGCTCATTCAAGCCCTAGGGTGTTGGCTCGATGTCCTTGGAAATTCATTTCTCAGGTTTGTCTAGATTTTTGGAGTTCACGTCTTTGTTAGTTGGGAAAGGGGATAGGGTTCGTTTTTGGAAGGATCTTTGGAGAGGAGATGCACCTTTTTGTTCCTTGTTTCCTCGGTTGTATAGGCTTTCCTTGGCTCATAACGCTTCTATTTCATCCATGGCGTCGTCTGATTCCTTGTCTTTTGGTTGGGACTTTAAATTCTTTCGAAATCTTAATGAGAGCAAAAGTTTAGAGCTTGCTTCCTTGGTGCTTATTTTAGATGGCTTTTCTTTAAGTTTGTTCATCCCAGATAGGAGGGTTTGGAGTGCTAATTCTATTGGTGTGTTTTCTTGTAAATCTTTCTTTGAGAAGTTGATTGAGGATGTTGGTAATACGTCTATCTTCCCCTTTGCTTCTGTATGGAAATCATGTGTGTTAAAGTGAAAGTATTTGCCTAGACTGTTATACACAAGAGTATTAACACCAATGGCAGGTTTCAAAGAAGGAGACCATCTCTTTTTGCTAGTCCACAGTGGTGCATTATGTGTAGGGGGGCGGCTGAAACAATTGATCACTTATTTATGCACTGCTATGTGGCTTACAAGTTGTGGCAGAAATTGTTTTGTGTTGGTTCTGAGCAATGAATGCTGCCTGGTTGCGTAAAAAGGTTTTTCGAGATGAATTTTTGGGATTGGGCAAGGGCGAGAGGGCGAGAGTTCTTTGGACTTGTGCTTTTTTGGCAGTTTTTTGGGTTGTCTGGCTTGAAAGGAACACGAGGATATTTTTGGATAGAAAGTCCTCTTTCGATGAGATGTGGGATAGAGTGCATTTTTTGGGATTTTTTTGGGCTTCATCTTCAAAGGAGTTTGGTGATATTCCTCTTCCTGTATTAAAATCTGATTGGAGAGCTGTGTGTTAGTATGGAAGTTCTTTCTTGTTTTCTTCTATTGAGTGTTTTTTATATTAGTCTGTCAGTATATTTTGGGTGGACTTCTTGTCCCCCCCTTCTCTGTATCTTTCTTTTTACTTCAATAATACTGGTTTTGTTGCTTATCAAAAAAAAAAAAAAAAAATGAAGATGTTGAGATGAGTGCTAGCATGAGAAGAGGTGGAATATTGCTTAGATGGCACCAATTTAGGATAAAATGGGAGAAAGTCATTTAAGATTGTTTGCTTATGTGCAAAGAAGAAGAACAACTGCACAAGTAGGGAGGGTTTATTTGATTCAAGTTGAATGCATAAAGGGCTAGAGGAAGCACAAAAAGAAAGTTGGTTGAGGTGGTGAGAAAAGACATGATGGCGTGTGATTTGACAAATATATGGCCCTAAATAGAGCTAAATGAAAAATATGGCTTCATGTAGCTGACCCTACGTTTTTTTCAGTAATGTTACCACCATGTCAATGATAACATCACTTGAAATATCTATCAATATCCCTATACAATGGATATATATCCTTGGGCATTTTAATTTTAATTTTTTAAAATGGATATATCCATTATTACACTTAAGATATAGAATTAATTGTCTGGATGTATGGGTAATTGCTGCTGGTCTATTATTGGAAACCAGGGTTAGCCTGTGGAACATTGTAAGCCACCAATACCTCCGGAGTCCTTGTAGATTTCTGGCTTGGATCTGTTTTTTTCTTTACTAGTTCCATGTTGTAGTCAATTCTATTGAATGTCTGTAGCAGATGTTTTTAATTTGATGTTATTATATTTAGTTCTGATTTGGTTTCACTCTCAACTTTAAGTGCAGATGAAGACAGGATGTGTAGCACTTGTTTTATGTTTAAATATTAGTGTTGATCCACCTGATGTAATCAAGATATCTCCTTGTGCCAGAATGGAGTGCTGGATAGGTACAATCATCTCATTGCTCATTCTTTCCTACTGCTTTTATTTGTTTGTTAATACATTCGTTTTCAGCGCAAATAAGTTTTAATTGCTGCTACAGGAATTTTCCAGTTAAAGCTTTCATGGGTCTGATATGCAATCCTTCTAGATATTCCCCATCCTATTTCCTGCATAGTCTAGTATATATGAATTATTGTTGTTGATTTGACTAATGGTACATTGGTCAAGAACACATTATTAATAATAGTCCCCCCCCTACCCCCCTGAAAACAAACATTTTTTGTTTTAATAACAAATTGTTTGCCATATGCATGAAGGGAAGAATGAGATTGTAATTTATTAGTAAATTTACGGTTGCTTATGTAGTTTTATTCATCATCTATATGTTGATCCTTCAAAATTGTATTGTATGATTTCTTTTTGGTGCTCATACAACTGAACATCCTCATTTCAGCTATGCTTGTTTCATGGACTCATTTCTTTATTTGCCCAAAATTTCGCATCATGGTAAATAGCCCATTTTATAGCATTTATATACAGTTTGTTGTCCATCTTTATAATTATATATTTATATGTCAATAAGTCGACATGTTGGGAGCATAAGGTGTCCATGGTTGCGTCTAAACTTAGTGTTATTATTACCTATTATTGTTAATGAAAAAAGTTTGTCCCAATGAGGACAATTTTGAGCCGCCTAACCTATGTGTACCATAGCCTCAAAGGGCTAGCTTGAAATAGTTAAACCCCAAGGCAAGCTTGAACGTTTTTCAAGTGGTTGTGGAATTCATATGCAATTCATACATTGAACAAGCATCCAATCTGTATGTTTTTATTGGCTGTTCTGTTGATGAATAGAATGATGGCTTGAAAGAAGTTAGTTCTCTAGGTCCTTGTTGGAATGCAGGAATTAATTTGGTCTTCCCATGAGCAATGGCCCCTCATTATTTTCTTTTTTCCTTTTAAGTGCTATATAATGTTATGCAAAGCTTAATACGTAATTATTTGAGTTGGCATAGTGATGTCTTTGTGGAAGTGAAGGTTTGATATAGTCACATTCTAATCATGGTCAATACTCGACTCAGCTAAGCTTTATTTCTGACTACATGGGGTCGGCTAAATGAATATTTTTACGCCATTCAGTTCTATTAAGGGCACCATATCTGCTGTGAAATCCTGAGCACACATCCTTTGTAATCACCTCTGACTGTGTTATTTTGGGCCTTCCTCTTGTTATTTTAAGGCCTTCAATTTGATTTAAGTCACTCATAGAGCCCGTTTGGTAGATGGGAAAAGTGGAAGGAAGGAAGGAAAATGGAGGGGGCAAAAGTGGAAGGAAGGAGAGACCTTTTCCTTTGTTTGGTTACGAAGGAAAGTGGAGGGTAGGGAAAAGTGGAGCGATGAGCATTCCTTCCGTCCCACCCAAATCTTTCCTCCAAAAGTGGGAGCAAAAGTGGAAGGAAAAGTGATTGCTATTTGTTGTGACAAAAATATTCCATTTTCTTATCTTTCTTTTCCCTGTTCTTTGTACTCCTTGTCCAAATTGTATTCGCCTTTTTGATTAATACAAATTGTTACTTATCAAAAAAAAAAAAAATCTATTTTCTTTATTTCCTTCCTTTTTTTGTGAGGGTAATAGGGTAAAATACTAATATAGTTATTCATTTTTTTTTGTTTTCCATCCTCCTTGCTAACCAAACAAAGAGGAAGGAAAAAAGGTTTCCTTTTTCTAGGGATGCAAATTTCATCCCTCCTATATTTCCTTCCTTCCACTTTTCCATTTTTCCTACCAAATGGATAATTATATCCAGGTGCATCCATAGGTCTTCGTTGCACATGACCAAACCATCTTTAGATGATTTTCTCTCATCTTCTCATCCATTGGCACCACTCCTACCTTCTCAAGAATGCATTCAATTCTTAGTTTATCTTTTTGCTTATTACCACATATCCATCTTAATATACTCATCTTTGTTATGCTATTTTTATGCTCGTGTTGTCGCCTTGTAAAATTTTCCTGTTAACTTTATAGGTATTTTATTGTCTAGAGCACTCCAGATGCATTTTTCTACTTCATCCATCTTGCTCTAATTCAATGAGCAACATCGTCCTCTATCTCTCCATCTTTATAGATAATTGATCTAGTTTTATGTTGGCATCAATCTATCGCATCCCTCCTTATACGGGCTTGGGATTGGCTATGGGAAATATAAAACATTCAGTGTGGCACAAGCGGAGTTACAAATTATCTCAACATCACTCATTATAATCTTTGTGAGCACAGTAAGTCTTATGTTTAGCATATTGCATCATTGGTTTCCGAGAAGGGGAAAGAAAATATAAGAAATTTTGGAATCTTATTGCCACCATTGCAATCAAAACATGTTTTAGGTTCCAGAATTTTGTTACCCCCACCCCTTTTATTTTGGATAACAAAGTGAAGGTCGATTTATTCACTCTTCTTATTATGTATCTTCCCCATTGTTGGCAGATCCATTTTCTATGGCACCTCAAAAGGCACTTGAAACAATTGGAAAAACCTTGAGTATACAATATGAAAGGTGGCAACCCAGGGTGAGAATTTTTTTGCTTTGTACTTGTGTTGTATATTGATGTATTAAGTACATTATTTTAAATTAACTTCTTGTGATTGAAGCAGGCTCGCTATAAGTACCAACTTGATCCTACAGTAGATGAAGTGAAGAAACTTTGTACTTCATGTCGCAAATATGCCAAGTCTGAGAGAGTTCTGTTTCACTATAATGGACATGGTGTACCAAAGCCAACTGCTAATGGTGAAATTTGGCTCTTCAATAAGGTGTAGTACTGCTTTTAAGCTCTCCCCTGCTGTTCTGTTGTGATCATTTGCTAGATTATCATCCTGTTCTGACAGATGCATTTGATGCAGAGTTATACACAGTATATCCCTTTACCAATCAGTGACCTCGATTCCTGGTTGAAGACACCCTCCATATATGTTTTTGACTGTTCTGCTGCTGGGATGATTCTCAATTCTTTCAAAGAGGTACTTGATACTGTTTATACTGTTCATCATTTAATATTGGAGTTTTGGTTTTCTTTTAGAGGGTTTGATCTCTCTAAAACTTTTCATATTATCTGTTTATCTTTTCATAGCTCCACGATTGGAGTGCTTCTAGCTCCTCTGGTTCCACAAGGGATTGCATTCTGCTTGCGGCCTGTGAAGAACATGAGACTCTTCCTCAGAGTGCTGAATTTCCTGCTGATGTGTTTACGTCCTGCCTCACCACACCTATAAAGATGGCATTGAGATGGTGACACTCATCTGCTTTTTTGTTCAATTTGAGTACTAGTCTAAGCTTTGTTTTCTTCTTAGATATATACTC
The DNA here is from genome assembly GCA_039720395.1 of Liquidambar formosana. NCBI lineage: Eukaryota > Viridiplantae > Streptophyta > Magnoliopsida > Saxifragales > Altingiaceae > Liquidambar > Liquidambar formosana. The sequence goes on along the minus strand of CM077821.1, from coordinate 48,979,168 downwards.
CATCTGCTAACTTCTGGCACGAGTGCTAACTATGACCATTATATTGATTGTCTATACTGGTATTTTAGAACTAATTGTTTTCCTTTTTCATGAGTTTATGTGTTATGTTATTTTTGTTGGAATGGAAGAAATCATTAGACTCTAGTTGATATGTTGGATGGTGATATAAGGGAAGAACTGGTATCATTTGCTGTTAGATAATGTGGCCTGTGTGATCATGATTTATGGTTGTTTTGTTACATCATTGAAGAAGTTAAATAAATGTGTCATGCATGCCACTACCCAGATTTTATTAAAAGAAAGTGTCAATCCTGCGGAAATAGAGGAAACCGCATTTTTTCATTATGAGGAATGATCAAACTTCATATCAATGAAGTAGCAATCTTCTTGTGCTTTAGATAAATGGTATTTTTGTGTTTCATTTTCTGGATCTGCTTTCCTATATTATTTCCTGCTGCATTCTTTTCTGTTTCTGTCAATTCTTATCACTTCGGTATCTGTTAGTTATAGCATAAGTAAGCATTAGATGACTAACCATATTTTCAGCTTCTTGACAAAGAGTTCACTTACCTAAGAACGTAAATTCCTTCATAAAGAATGTTAATCAGTAATCACCCATTTTAGGGTTTACATTGAAAGTCACTTGCCTTGAGCCTATGCCTTGCTAGCAGTTTAAGACAGTAATTTCCCACTTTAAATCAGACATCTTAGTTATTGAGCATTGATTATTTTTATATTTTTAATCTATTGAGAAACTCTTTGGTAGAGATTTTTATTTGCCTTTTTTCCCTGTGAAGCCATCATCATCATCATTTTCTTCCTAGGGAGTCCTCTGTTTATATCAAATGAGTTTGTGTCTGAGGCATCTGCTTGATGATTACAATCTTAAGATGTCAATTTCCTTTATCTACTTTTGGAATTTAGTGTTCATGAAATTTTGGACCTCTATTACAGTAGTTCCACCCACCCCCCCAAATAAAATAAATAAAAAAAAGAGGAAGGAAATTTTGGACTCATTTGTTTTTGTTTTAGGGTCTTAGCTATTTTGCTTTCTGCATCCCGTATTGAGGCAAATAATGGTTGGTTGGCTCTTCAACATCATATCATCTTTTATTCTTTTTCTAGATGCAAATTAATTTCAACCATGGTATAAAAATTTTCGAGGGCAGTTTTGGTTCATCAACAGTATTGGTACCCTTCTTTGTGTCATTAACTAGTATTAATTTTTGTGTTTCCAGAGGTTTCCTTGTACAGGACTTTGTATGATGTAGAGTTCTATTGTACGACCACATCTAGTCAATTTCATGTAGAGTTCTTAGTGGATTGAAACGTTCTTATTTCCACTTGGAGTGGAACCATGATATGTGTTTCTGGTATACGATCTACAACCTCTTTTTTGGGTAGGATCTTATTGCTTGTTAAGGCTTTGTTGAGTTAAATTGAGCTGTATTACTTGTGAAATTTGATATATATATATATTTCTATTTTAAGAAAATATCTCCAGTCAATGGCCATCTACTTTTTTTATTTTTACCCTCTGTGGGTTAGTGTTCTTAGTTCTATAAGATAATATTTTCTTTAATCTATGTTACTTATTATTTTGGTTTTTCAACTTTAGAAATAAAGCATCAATAAAAAAAGATGTAACAAAGAATTGATATCTATATCTAGTAATCTAGTTGATATATCAACATGATCAAAATCTTAAAGTGATCCTTAATGTTTCAAAAATATATTTTTTTTTAATTTATAAATATTTGAGATATTGCTTAAAATTATGACCTAATACCACTTGTCATTATGAACAAGTTGATATATTGATCCATAATTTGATATTTAGAAATCTTTGCATAAACTTCTGTTGAGACTTGTTGATATTTGAAATCTTCGGAAGTCCATTTTGATCAAGTTTACATTTGAGGTGTATGTTCTCTTCAGATTTGAGAAATTGTAAGCGTCTGATATCTTTTTTAGTTGGGTTGAAAGATGAAGTATTATTTTGCCTCCTTTGTCGTTTGTTCTTCAGCTAGGAGATGCCCTTAATTTGACAGCGTTGTGCCCATGTGTCAGAGATGAATCAATTGCAAGTCTTAGATTCTTAGTCTTTACAGTTCATCTGTTGGTAAAACGAAAAGATGCAAGTATATAGTCTTCCAAGAGAAGTGATTCTCTCCTTGCATTATTGGTGCCTATAAACAGATTCACCTATAGTTTCCAGGAGTTGCTGAGTTGGTTGTTTTCAGATGATATAGTCTTTTGAACTGTAAGTTTTACCTGCGTCGACATTTCCACTTTGATATCTTGATTTTGAGCTTTGGGAGTTTGGAAAATTAGTTGGGACTGAGTAATTGAGCCAGGATGTGTTCTTGAATTAATGTTCTGTTTCTCACTGTTTGTTCTGGTGTTTAATTAATTTTATTAATTGTTTTGCTTTCTCTATTTAAGGAGGTAATTGGTTATGTTCGATTAGCAGCTGATTCTATATATTGTACCATTTATTGCATATTATTTATGTTATATGTTTACTTGGCTTATTATCATCATTTGCACGAGTTTTTTGTTCCAAATTTCAATTTTAGATTTGCTCATAGTTAGTTTTTGTTAGTTTTCCGATTTTTCTTCTTCCGATTTTTCTTTTAACTGTTGCTGGCTTTATGTGATGTTGTTGTGTTGTGTAGTGTTGTAGTGATAATGGGTGCCTTTGCTTATTGTATAGTTTGTATCCTTTGCTTTTCATTTTTGATAATTTATGCATTAATTGGGCTTGCTAATCATCTAATTATTATTTATTTTTTTTGTCTCCCAGGTTCTGCACACGATCATTACTTCACGAGTCACTTGATTATTCTCTTATAGATAGAATTCCTGGCCGTCAAAATGACCGGAAAACACTTCTTGGGGAACTGAACTGGATTTTTACAGCGGTTACTGACACAATTGCATGGAACGTTCTCCCTCATGGTATGTTAACAGAGTTACTGATTCAACGTGGCATGGTGCAGTTTCTTTGATTCAGCATTCTGTTTATTTCTCCTTATGGTGGTACTTGTAGCTAGTATTTAATTTTGCATCCTGCAGATCTTTTTCAGAGATTGTTCAGACAAGATTTGTTAGTTGCCAGTCTGTTTCGAAATTTTTTACTCGCCGAGAGAATCATGCGTTCTGCAAATTGTTCTCCAATTTCACACCCAATGTTGCCACCAACCCATCAGCATCACATGTGGTACCTACTAGAGATATCTTTTAGGTTATTTTGTTTTCTATTTGTTAGTTCAGTTGTCATTCTGGTGCCTATGTTATAGGGATGCATGGGACATGGCCGCTGAAATCTGCCTTTCTCAGCTCCCATCATTGGTTGATGATCCTAATGCAGAGTTCCAGGTGTATTTTCTCTCTAGTTTTCATTTACTAACACGAAATTCTTGAGTTTGCATGATTATCTGGATGATCAAGACAAATGATGCTTACTTTGTCTTTTTTATGTGTAGTTATTATCTCAAAGTAATATTTTGTTTATTTTGTTTCAGTCGAGTCCTTTTTTCACCGAACAGCTGACTGCTTTTGAATTATGGCTTGATCATGGATCTGAACATAAGAAACCTCCAGAGCAGTTGCCTATTGTTCTTCAGGTGTGTCAGTTTTCTTGGTCCCTCACAGTGATGGTGCTGTTAATTGTTCAACTGGTCATTCTTCTTATATTCTGGTGACTGAGAGTAAAATTTTGTGGAATATAGGTTGCATGATTTCCTCATATCCTGCCAAGTACTGTTTCTTTAGATTTTGATTGATCACGTGGGATGAAGATATTCCCCTGTTGTTGCTATACATTAGTCAAATTGGTTATAATTTGGTCTTGTGCAAGTCTTTTGATGGGAGTTTGGCCTGTTAAAATTACTTACTAGTGATGGGGTATGTATTTAAGAAACTAGTTCTTTGGAGGTTTGCATAAACAATTTGGAGTTATGTGTTTAATTTAAAGTTAAATAAAGATATTGCCATGATAGGCCTGTCCGGTGTTTAATGAAACTTGCCTTGAATGACAATGATTAGTGAGTAATGCTTTCTGGCATGTTCATCAGATCATGGTCAGTGACAGTTGCCTTCAATGAAATTTGTGAAAGTGCTGCTTGCTGACATGCCAATTGTTTCATGGTTGATTTCAGGAAAAATCTCTTAGCTGGTATTTTACATTTGTTCAGTTTTTTTTTTTTTTTTTGTTTTGATCAGCACATTTGTTCAGTTTATATTAGGCAACCATTTGATAATGTAATCACTTGGTAGATTCCATCATTATCTGTAGAAATATATTGTGTGAATCTATAGGTTGGTCCATCATTTTGTATATATAATAGTTTAATAGATGCTAGATCCAATACCTTTGTACATTTAATTACTTATTTTATGTGAATTTTTTTCTGCTCTTTTTATTGAAATGAGAAGCTGGGATCATGGATGACTGTTGTAATATATTTTTTATGCTCTCATCTCCACTTTCCATTTTTTTAAATATTTATATTTCATACTTTCTTGGTTGATGTACTTGGAATTCAGATTGATCTTTTTAGGGTTTTCACTTTCCATTTTTGCATATGATCATCGGTTGTCAAACTGTTTATGTGTTAGGTTTTACTTAGTCAATGCCATCGATTTCGGGCTCTGGTGCTTCTTGGAAGATTTCTTGATATGGGACCCTGGGCTGTGGATCTGGTATCTATTGGTGGCTTTGCCCTTTTAGTTCATTTCCATCTTCTGGATACATACACTACTGATATGCAACTTGCCATTTCATGATGCACTAACATAATGTTTTTCCTGTTATTATAGGCCTTGTCTGTTGGAATATTTCCATATGTTCTGAAGTTGTTGCAGACACTAACACCAGAACTACGGCAAATTCTTGTATTCATTTGGACGAAAATCCTTGCTCTTGATAAGGTATATTTAGAAGTGCCTCATGATTTCTCAAAAATATGTGTTTTAGCAAGTGTGTGTATATTGCTGATATAAGTTCTGGTGTTTGTGGCTGCCTTAATTGTTTAAAGAGTATTTAGGGTGATAATAGTATAATATATTTCTAGAAGAAAATTGTCCCTTTCATAGTTTTAAATAGCAGTTATAGTGTAATGGGATGTGGGTGTGTTTGTAACATCATTACATAGTGGGTTACGACATCGTTACATAGCAAGTTGCGTTCTTCATGACCATTACCATTTTTTTTAAAATGTTGTACAAAACGCCTAAGTCATGTTTTCACCTCAAATCTTAATATTTTGAAAGATTTTTTTTTTTGTGAATTTTATACAATCTAGTAACCTTTTTAAGAAAGGGTAGAGTATTTTATGATGTTTCTTAAATTGTTTTGGCTATATTTACTCTTTCTTTAACTTCCCAATGCAAATATGTTTCATTATTTTGACACACTCATAAAAGTAATTAGAGTTAAACATTAATGTTCAATTTTTCATGCATTTTTTAGTTTAGAAAGCAAAATAATATTACTCACCAGTCACCAATTAACTACTGAACAGAATGTTGTATTTGATCCTCACTACCTTCATCTCTAGTATTGCCATGCGAGCTTCCTCCTCTCCTTTTTTGTCATAACATGAACTTTAAGATCCTGTAATTCCTATCATCATGCTGTTGAATGATATAGTGCATTGGTGGAGAAGCATGTAGATGGAATGATATTCCTTAATGCGGAGCTTTTACTGGTGATGGATGGTAGTGAGATTCTCAATGTATAATGATGAATAAGGTGGTTTTTTTATATTTTTTGTCTTTTATTTTTTAAATTATAAATTTTATGAAGTAAAATTGTATTAAATCAATAAATAAGGCAGTGGTTGTTGTGGTAACTAATAATTACAGGGTGGATAATTCGGTAGAGGCAGCTATTATCTTCGCTAGTAACTCGTACTTAATAGACAATAAGTAACAAACATATCGAAGTGGAAAATGTAAAAACTAATTAAGTGAAGGAAAATACTATTCCATCCCTAATTTTTTTTTTTTTTTTTTTTTTTTGGGGATACAATTGGAGGGATCGAACCTCTAACTTATTCTAGTCCTACCTTTTCCCCCATCCTCCTTCACCACTAGGCTAGCCCTAGTAGTTTGATCCTTTTTTTCCCCCTTTTTTTTTCCTCCGATGTAGCATGATGTGCATTAAAAATGTAAAAATAAATAAATAAAAGTCACTAGATGTGATTATTCCTTCTTGACCCAATCTCATCCCACTCGCACCTGTATGTCTAGGCCTTAAAGGTTAACATTTAGGAGGCTCAGGAATGGTGCCTGTATTAGCATTGTGAAGAGACCACTCAAACGCTAGTTCCCATCAAAAGGGGATAGTGGAGCAGCACCACCATGATTAGTTTCCCTTCTCCCTTTAGTAGAATAACCTTCATTGCCCCTGTTTGCCCCATGGCCTCCACCCTTGTTAGGTGGACTGAAGTTGTCACCACCACCACTCTCGGTCGGTGCAGGACCGGGCTTGAAGTGCCAGATGGTTGTTGTTGTTTTTGTTCTTGAGATGCAAGGTTAGGCTCGTCATCATCAGACAAGTTTTGAAGCTGGCATCTAGTTCTACTTCTTCTCATAGTGTCTCAAGTTTTGAAGCACCAGATGGTTGTTGTTGTTGTTCTTGAGATGGTTGTTGTTGTAGTTTCATGTATTTCAGCCTATTATTTGCCTTTGTGTTGGTAGATTTGTCTGAATGTGCTCCATTTGCGCTTACTATTAGATGAAGAAATCTTCTGACTCAGAACTTTCAGACTAATTCACTGAAGTTCTGGGGCAGAGCTTCTGTAAATCCATCATTCAGCTGCACATATTAGAGATATGATAAATTCCAAATGCTTTTCAGAACCATAATTGTGTAGATAAATTGAATTTTGTAAATGTAATCATTAATACATGCTTCTACAAGGATTATAGCCAATGGATTGCTTATCTCTATACAACAGAATTTGCATTTGCAAAATATTTTCAGTTGCTTATCATAAAAAACATATTTTCAGTTGTTTAGTTAAGAGTGTTTGACATTTAGAATACTTAGTGAAACTACTAATTGTAAACGTGTTAAGTTTTCTAAACTTTGTTGATCACCCTATTTTTATAATCTATATAATTAAATTACATCTTTGAGACTTTGACCCCTTACATGGCTTCTCCAGATGAGGCGGTTGAAGTAGTCCCTTGGTATAAGCATTTGGGATTTTGGAAATAACGGCTCGTTATGGTAAACACCTAGTATTGGGTGTATCGTATACATGCCTTTTTTTAAAAAAAAAACCGATATGTATCAGCTGTTTTGGTGTGCATTGGCTGATGCTTGATTTCCTTGTCCCATGTGTTGTTTCTGCCCCGTCTCCATTTTAGTTTTCTCAATCAATCTGTCTGTTGAAAGTGTTTGCTACTTTTTATCTCCTGCTTTTTTATGAGAGTAATTATTTAAAGTTTTGTATTGTGGGATGATAGTCATGTCAGGTTGATCTGGTAAAGGATGGAGGGCATGCATATTTCATCAGGTTTCTTGATAGCGTGGAAGCATTTCCTGAACAGCGTGCAATGGCTGCATTTGTTTTGGCTGTTATTGTGGACGGGTATAGACGGGGTCAGGAGGCCTGTATTGAAGCTGGTTTGATAAATGTGTGCTTGAAGCACCTTCAGGGTCAGGGTTCAACTACGAATGATGCACAAACTGAACCCCTATTTCTCCAGTGGCTTTGTCTCTGTCTGGGAAAGGTGTGGGAGGATTTTACAGAGGCACAAACTCTAGGTTTGCGGGCAGATGCCCCTTCCATATATGCACCCTTACTATCTGAGCCCCAACCAGAGGTTTACATTCTACTTTGTACTTATATTTGATGTTGTCCTTATATAATGTTGTAATAAATGAATAACTCTCTCAGTTTTCCCTATAAATTCACATCTTTTTAACTATAGAATTTGATTTGTTGCAGGTTAGAGCTTCAGCTGTTTTTGCGCTGGGTACCCTGCTTGATGTTGGATTTGACTCATCTAGAGATGGTGTTGTAGCGGATGAAGAATTTGATGATGATGAAAAGATTAGAGCTGAAGTTAGTATTGTTAAGAGCCTCTTAAATGTTGTTTCGGATGGAAGCCCCCTAGTAAGGGCAGAAGTTGCAGTAGGTATGTGATAAATATTCAAATATCCCTTCAGAAATGATGCATGTGATAGGATTGTTTGTTGGTTCCGAGTATTGCAATTAGTAATATAATTAGTTGTTTATTTCATCACATGAATTAGAGATGAAGTTACAGATGGATCTCTGTTGACTTTCCAGCAATTGGACAGTGTGGAACATTAACATCAACAAATATGAGGGGTACATTAGACATTTAACTGTAATTTTTTCATCTCAGGAAAAGGCTTTTATCTATCCCATCATCTTTTCTTTCCCAATTTTGAGCTTCCACAGGGAGTAAAAATTGCTGTTATCTATATTACTATATTAGGAGGAAGAATTCTGACATTTGGGGGACCATTTATGTCTCTTTTTTTCCCCATTATTTTTTATTTAGTTGTGCTTGTTTACAAAATATTAACTAAATTTGAGGTTAAAATAGTAAATCAAAGATCTACATCTGAACTTGAAAGCCATTATAATATTATGAAACCATCAAAACCCTCTTTTTTTAAACTGACCCATAAAATCAAACAACCTATCTTTCTTTCTCTTCTCTCTTCTTTTTTTGGGTGCGTTTCTCTTCTCTCTCCATTTTGCACCCACTTAAACTATGCCATGTCGGATACCCCTTTCCCGCTCTTCACCTAATCTATTACCACATTTTTTTAAAGGTTTGAAATTGACCAAATATGGAAGAAACACAAATTTAATTAAAGTAAAAATTAATTTTAAACTAATTTAAGGTTTATCTTTAACACATGCATTCTGCATGTGGCCCTTATAGCAACAGTTTGGCATTGTTTTTTAAGTTGTTGAAGAGGTAGAATGTATAAATTGATGAGTGTTTAAAACTGAAGTGAAAATGAATTCTGCCACCTGACAATTTTGATTGAATTTCCTGAAGAACAATAATAGTGGATTATTTCATACACACTATGGTAATGCTGTACCAGCTTATACATGATGTTTGTTGTGCTAGTGATTGTCTAACCACAAAAAAACTGATTAGGTATCTACTAAGCAAATGGTGAAGTGTCTCCTTAAAACTACAGATAGCTGTCTCTAAGAGGTACTTGACTAGTTTTCTTTTCAAGAAAATTGGATCTCCATTCCGAAAATGTTTTGTGGATTGTGTTACAAAGCTAATGGTTAAGAGAAAACTAAGTGGGGTAATAGTTCATATTTATTGAATTAGATAATTTACTCCTTAATGTGCTCTGGTGCAGTTAAGATATAGAGTACAGCTAGGGCTTAGCTTTTATTTTTGTTTTCTTAATTTTAGTACGTTCGGTTTTAGTTTGCAAGATAACTTGGTTTGTTTCCTGATTATGTGTCTAGGCCTTCAGGGTCTTTCACATCTACAAAACACCGTTGTCACTGGTATAGAATGGTAACAGTACATACACATAAGGATTTCCACATTTTGTTTGTACTTTTTTCTTCAACTTGAGATTCAGTTTTTTCCCCTTGGCATTTCAGCTTGAAATAATTTGTATTGATAACTTGGGTGGGTTGGGGGTGTTTCTTCCCAAGCTTAGGCCAAATCTGACCTGCCCAACCTGAGCTCACTCTTTTTGAGTTCTGGTTTAAGTTGGCTTGTCAGGTTGCCTGAAGAGATTTTGTTCACAGAGAGAGAGAGAGAGAGAGAGAGAGAGAGAACTGGTTGTAGATCTACTGTTGAAGAGAGAGAGGTTTGAGGGGCCCCTAGGGTTGTCTGCCATTGGAGAAGGGATGGAGGTGGGAGATGTGGCTAGATTTCCTGTACAGGTCTTTAAGGTTTTTTAGTTGAGATACAATCCCTCAATTTCATTTTAACTAAGTTACACCCTCCTATAGGTGGCTATAACCAATTATTCATGTTTGGGTTAGGATCAAGGCATTTAATTTTTACACTTCATATTTGCACCTCATTCTTAAGCCATTGGATTCATAAGATCCAACAGTATTCCAAAAAGTTGACATGGACAAGCTCCATTCACCATTTGACAAATCAGATGAGGTGCAAAAATTAAGTCCCCTGATCCTGATCCTTTATGTTTGTATGTCGATACATAGTATTATAAAAGTAATGGTTGGGTTGCCTTGCACTTCAACAGAAGCCCAACCCTAGGTGCTAGAAGATTAGCCCAAGCCCATCCAAAAGTCGATTTGGCTTGGGTTCAACCTGCCCAATTTGTGCCTCTAAATTATAAATGGATAAAGAATTAGTGTGAGTTTAAAGGTTTTTATGCTTACATCTTAAAGCAGTGACGTCCTATCTATGTACATGTGTTGTTCAGTTTTCTATATAAACTTGACTACTTGTGCATTCAAACACGCAAATTTTGTGTCAACACCCTACCCTAAATCTTTATCGTGGGGGGTGGCTGTTGGGTTTAAGTAGACGTGGTTGTCTTTGTGAGCTGTAATTTATTACTTGGGTTGACATCCTTTTTACCTTTTTTTACAGCTCTGGCACGCTTTGCCTTTGGCCACAACAAGCATCTGAAGTCTATTGCTGCTGCATATTGGAAGCCTCAAACTAACTCTCTGCTGGGTTCCTTACCTTCTTTGGCTCATATCAAAGGCACAAGTAGTGGATATACTAATCCAAATCAGTACATGCCTCATGGAAGTATTGTTCCTTCCCAAATTGGTCCTCTGTTGAGAGTTGGTAGTGACAACCCTACGGTGATTCGAGATGGAAGGGTCTCCACCAGCAGCCCTCTTGCTACTTCTGGAATGATGCATGGATCTCCAGTGTCTGATGATTCATCCCAACACTCTGATTCTGGCATATTGAATGACGGTGTTAGCAATGGGGTTGTTAACCATTCAAGGCCAAGACCACTTGATAATGCAATGTATTCACAATGTGTATTGGCAATGTGTACTCTTGCCAAGGATCCATCACCACGCATTGCACAACTTGGTCGGCGAGTACTCTCCATTATTGGGATTGAACAAGTGGTGACAAAACCTGTAAAGTCCAGTGGTAGCAGTGTTCGTCCTGGTGAAGCTACAGCCGCATCACCAACCCCCAGTCTTTCTGGACTAGCTCGTTCGTCTTCATGGTTTGACATGAATGGAGGTAACTCTTTCTTTTTTATTTGGATGGTGGTACTGCTTGCATTACACCTTGGTACACAACATCTTTTCACGTGTTGTTGATCACTGAATTATCAGACCTTCATTTTTTGCCTACTTATTGTTTTCATATGAATCAGTTTCCAAATAATGTTTTGTTATCTTGCTCATCATCAAGTCTATCTATGCTTTCTGTGTTTCGAAAAAAGAAAACTTACTTTGAGCTGTTACTGACAGGTCATTTGCCATTTAGAACTCCTCCTGTTAGCCCTCCTCGACAAAGTTACTTAACAGGAATGCGAAGAGTTTGTTCTTTAGAGTTTAGGCCGCACTTGTTGAATTCTCCAGATTCAGGATTAGCTGATCCACTTTTAGGTTCTGTTGGTTCTTCTTCAGAGCGAAGCTTTCTTCCACAATCAACTATCTACAACTGGAGTTGTGGCCACTTCTCAAAGCCACTTCTTACTGCAGCAGATGAGAGTGAAGAAATATTAGCTAGAAGAGAAGATACAGAAAAATTTGCACTGGACCACATAGCAAAATGCCAGCACTCTTGTGCGTGCTTTTTGTTGCTTTTTCTTCTATTCCTTTTATATGGTTTATGAAATATTTTGCCTTCTTTACCATTGTGATTTTGGTTCATTTTTGTTTTCTCAGCTGTTAGCAGACTCAATAATCAAATTGCTAGCTGGGACACTAAATTTGAGACGGGTACGAAAACAGCTTTGCTGCAACCTTTCTCTCCTCTTGTGATTGCTGCGGATGAAAGTGAACGGATCAGGTATAACTTTTAAGAGTTTCTATTTTTAATTTTTTTTAAAATTAAAGTAAATTTAGTAGCATGATAACTTTGTCCCGGACACTACAAATATAGTAGATCAGCATGACAAAATTGCTGGAGCATAGCTTTGAGTTTTAACTGTTACCAACAGAAACTGGGAAAAACATCTTGCAGTCACATCTGATATGGATTTATAATGTGATTATGATTTTTTATCAGTGACCTTACACAATCAGTTGCCCAAATTTGTTCATGAATACAGGACCCAAATTGAAATCAGAAGGAAAGAAGATCATTCGAAAATTTGGGAAAAATATTGGAAAATTGGTTGATTAGTATTTTCTTTTATTTTAGTGGAATATTCTGACAAAATATTGGAGAATTTGGTTAAAAAAATTTGACAGTAAATTATATAGTTGACAAAGTTTGGTTGGTATTCAGGCTGTAGTTTTGACAAAGTTTGGCTGGTATACAGCCTGAATTTACTTCATAGAAAAAGGTTTTGATGATTTGGTTGAGTTCAGATTTTGCAAAAGAGAAATTCCTGGAAATTTATAATTGCAGAACATTGCGATACAAATTTATATACTCAACAAAAAAGAGCCTTAAATGTCAACTGGGTAGGTCAGCTTTATTTAAACACACAGACACGAACACATACATACATACGCTAGATATAATTTCATAATAACTTGGGCAATATAACATAGTATGAAAATTTGTTTCTGGATAGGCATCACTGTTTCCAACCCTTGCAGGCAATACATATTGTTATGCTGTTATTTGTATAAATTTGAAATCAATATGCTTTAATTTTTATGCGTTTGTCTCTTCACAGGGTATGGAATTATGAGGAAGGTACCCTTCTCAACAGTTTTGATAATCATGATTTTCCTGACAAAGGAATTTCTAAGCTTTGCCTCGTGAATGAGCTGGATGACAGCTTGCTTCTTGTTGCTTCATGTAATTTTCTCTACTGCTGTTTTAACTAGGTGCATGTTTTTCAGAAATGGCTTTCATTAGAATGTTAGATTTTTAAATGAATCTAACTTGTGCTGTTCTTATTTGATGTAGGTGATGGAAATATCCGAATATGGAAAGATTATACTCTAAATGGTGGGCAAAAACTTGTAACTGCATTCTCATCAATCCAGGGTCATAGACCTGGTGTGAGAAGTGTGAAAGCTGTAGTGGATTGGCAGCAACAGTCTGGATATTTGGTAAATGCTTATTTTAGGATCTGATATCTACGGCTATCAATATTTTTTTTCAAGCTCTATATTTTCCATGTCGACAATGTTCTTATACACATTTCTTGATGTTTCAAACAGTATGCTTCTGGTGAGATATCATCCATAATGGTTTGGGATTTGGATAAAGAGCAGCTTGTCAATTCTATTCCTTCATCATCTGATTGCAGCATCTCAGCATTGGTGGGTTTTGCCCCTTTCTCATGCTTATTATAAGTTATTTTACTGTTGCTATATTTCCAATATAATCCATTTGACTTGGATTTTAAGTCGTTTTGGCTCCAATTTCTTCTGTTGATTTATTACAGACAAATGAAACCTGAAACAAAGTGTAAATTTATTTTGGAAATTACGAATTGGGGAACAAAATTTACTTAACCCTTAATCCCAACTACTTGTGGTCAGCTTCATAAATCCTTTTTCGTCATGCAGCTCTATCGAGTGACACATTTGCTGTTAAATCCTTGGAAATCATTTTTTTTTCCAGCCTTGGGAATTAATAGTGGGGAAGACATTTATATATATATATATTATATTATTTTAAAGATTAGGTTAAATTGCATTCAAACTAAAAAAGTGGGAGAACTCTGTACAGGTGTGGTATACAAAAGACATTAAACAAAAATTACAAGTGTAGCCTATTCAAAAAAGTCTTTAAAAGAAGACCAGTGTAAATATCTCAGATCTTTCCCCTCAAAGAGTTACTCAAAACTTTTTGATTTTCCCTATTGTCCATTCCACACCATCAAAGATTTGCCGATTCCTTTCCCTCTGAATGGAATAAAAAATCACATGAGGAATTATCTTTCACACTGATAGGGAAAACTTATCTAAGCTCCTACACCGCTGTGCCTCCATCAAAACAGAAATGAGAAAGATGCACCACCCAAGAAATGCCAAAAGACTGAAAACACAAAGTCCATAGCTCCCAAACTACTGTATAGTGAATCAGAAGGTGGTCAACCGGCTCCACATCATTCTTCAACATTACACATTGATTAGGTAAATGCCAAAATCTTCCTTTCAGGACTACCTAAGTTCAGACATATACTCCACGTAGCCGTCCAACTGAAAAAGAAGATCTTACACGAAATGGACGGTACCCAGACTTAAAGCAGCTGGAAAATTTCTCCCAGAACTGTGGACAGAATCAAAATAAGGCTTGATTGAAAACATACCATTAGAGTTCTTCCTCCAAATGATCCTATCTTCCTGCTCCCCCCCTCTTCACGCATGCATAAACCTCCGAAAAGTCTATGACCATCTCAAACTCCCAATCAGTAAAATTTCTTTCAAAAATGAAGTCCTACCTTGTAGATTCACCCTCCCCTTCCGTAACATCCCTAACCCAGGCCTCTTTATCCATTGTAAAACTAAACAATAATTAGAGGTTGCCTGGTTAAGGCAGTGTTGGTAATGTGTATTCTTAAGTTAGGCCTTTTTGTCTGGTCATTTATGCGTATTCTAACTTGGTAGTGCACATTATTGTGTAAACTTTAGTTAGCCCTCGCATCATCCAAGTTAGACCTTTTTGTGTCTCTAATCCATTGCACAATACCTTAGAATGATATCTAATCTTCCTGATTAAATATTCCCAATGAATTTTGGAGTTCTCAAACAGTACACGATGTTGCAAGAGAAGGCTCTTTTCATATATTAATATGACATATAGTTGGTTTTGTGTGATGCATGTGCAGTGTTGTTAATGCTATGTCGTGGTTTCTCTCGTTCTTTTGGGAAGAAAATATGCATCATATTTCATTCCAAGTGGGCTTGTCCTTTTTATGGATTATGTTGTTTCTTTCATGGACCTACTGTTTCCATCATAGCCTCTTAATTTTGACCTTCATTTGTTGCCTGTATTCTCAGTTGCCTATATTGATATCATCCTTTCCATCAGGGATCTGCTCTTATCTTTTAACTTGCTTGGTTTTCACTTTTATTCCATGTTGTCTGTTATTGATGTTCACAATGTTTGCCTTTCTTTAATGGTTAATTTTTTGCATCCTGTGTAGTCCGCTTCTCAAGTTCAAGGAGGTCAACTTGCAGCTGGTTATGTGGATGGTTTTGTCAGACTATTTGACATCCGAACACCTGAAATGTAAGCACTCATCACATATAATTTTCTGGCTCGCAAGTGTTTACCTTTTAATTTGTCATGATACCTTGAGAAGTTTAAAATAAGTGGGGGGATGCGAAGAAAGTTTGAGGGGTGGCAATAACAGCCCCCCATATAAATCCAAAGGGGCATGTTCTGTTGGTTCTTGAATAAGCTTTTTTGTAAAGCTGCCCCTCCTTTAAGAATTTGACAATTACTTGTTCTAGAGATTATTTCAGTCTACTTTTGCATGATTATTTGTCTCATATATTTTATTGGCTTGCAAGTGATGTTTTGCCTTAGTAAGTGCCTTTTAGCCCATAAACTCGGCTTGCCTACAATGTATATTGTTTTTAACCTTGAATTCTGGTTTTTCTTTTTAGTTTTGACCATATTGTTTACAGAAGGTATAGTGTCTATTTTAATATTTTTTACAATTTTTTAATGATACCCCTCCCCTAACTCTTGAGAAAGGAAAGTAAAATAGTATGGCAATCATAAGTTTAAAGGGATTTTATAATGAGAAGTTTATGTTTTCCCTGAGTGAGAAATTCTAAGGAACTAATATTCAACCTTAAAAGCACTCTGCTGTCTGCTCTCTCTCTCTCTCTTTCTCTCTCTCATGTTTCCATTTTATTCTGTTCTGTCTCATCATATTCTGTATAATTCTTAGGCTTGTTTGTGCAACGCGGCTGCACACACAGAGATCAGAAAGGGTTGTAGGGATTGGCTTTCAACCTGGACTCGATCCAGCAAAGGTAATTGCTGCAACTTGACATTTACTTGCCACAGTTAGGTTTATTGTTTTTGGTTATGTTTGTTTTGTTTCAAGAAAATGATCAAAGTAACATTTAGGTGTGGCGTAATTGAAGTTTACCTTGGGATTCACTGTTTGGCTTGTCTCTTTTCAGATTGTTAGTGCATCTCAGGCTGGTGACATTCAGTTCCTCGATATCAGAAATCGTAACGATACCTACCTCACAATTGATGCTCACAGGGGTTCGCTTACAGCTTTAGCTGTTCATCGACATGCCCCCATTATTGCTAGTGGCTCAGCCAAACAGATCATCAAAGTCTTTAGCCTGGAGGGCGAACAACTAGGCACCATCCGATACTACCCCACTTTCATGGCCCAGAAGATTGGATCTGTGAGCTGCCTTACATTCCATCCCTATCAAGTACTTCTTGCTGCTGGTGCTGCAGATGCTTGCGTCTCTATCTATGCTGATGACCCCTCTCAAGCACGATGAATGAATGTCCATTCTTTGGTAATATCTTTGATGAAAGGCTTCTTATTGGGAGGCAGCACAAGTGTGTGAACTTACATTGTAGTGTCATGGATGCGGCTTTATGATTACAGTTTGATCATCAGGTGTGACACGTTCTGCTGCCCCAATTCCTCTTTGCAGTGAATTGTATCTGTAAATTCTGGTTGGCTGCAGTGTTGAAATTGTATGTTATATATTCATTAGCCTCCAGTGTAGAGGGTCACACATGGTAAAAAATCCTGCATATTAGTGGGAGGCTTTGGCAATAATCTGAGAGAGAGATATATATATATATATAGGTCAGAGGGTGTAAATATCTCTGCTTTTAATGTATTTTCTTTTTTTCTTCCCCCACTTTGGCTGTGCCCCTTTTTTCTTTCCTTTTCCTACCCATTGTTCAATTTGTAATAGCAGCAAACTTACCATTATTATAATCAAGTGTTGCAGAGACATTCACTGATGTGTTTTAACCCCAAAAATTTGAGGGTTTCAAAATTAATTTATGTCCCTCGTTCTGTTCATTTAATGTAGCACGGACTGTGAAATCTATTTGTCCTTCATTGTGTTTAGTTCATTTAATGTAGCATCTGACTTTCATCAATCATTTTCTAGCCATTTGCATTGTTGGACTTCCCTTTTTTTGGTCCTCAACGAGCGTTGGTATTGACTGTTGCGCTCTTTATTCCTCTAATTCTATTCCATCACATAAGTTTCATGATTGGCGAACCTGAAATATTGAAACATGCGTCTCATAGTTCAATCTGTCGCTTCAGTGGTGAATAAGGGTTAAGGGTTTCAAAATTATCTGCCAATGTCAAGCGGTAGTAATGACCATCTCACTGCCCTGTAAACGATGATTGATGAGCCAATTGCTAGAACTGGTAGTGTTATCACACAGGGTTAATGGACAAAATTGAAGTACTCAGAAAAACCTTAATGACCACATGAGCGGCGTAATGGAGGGGGAATGATGAAAGTAATAGACAACAACCAACTGAAGCCCCTTCCCAATTGTCTGTTTAAATGACCAATAGAGAAGTTTCCATGAATGTGATGTTAGGAAATTAATCTCTTTGCTTGGATCTCATAAACAAAGAGTACCCACAAGACATGAATCCATTTTTATGCAACTTTCAGCTTTTTCCTCTTTCATGATTTCTTCCAAGAATCACATGGAACCTAAAGGGAGCCATTGTGAGAAGGTAAAGGCGGACAAGTGGTTAAACACACAGGCAAACTGCTGAAGGCGTATACATGCAGTAATAAAGAGATTTTGGCTAATTGTCAAACCCCACTTGCAAACACCCCCCCCCCCCCCCCCCCCCCTTCTCTCACCAAAAAAAAAAAAAAAAAAAAAAAAAGGTTATCAAGAACCTGGCATAAGTGAGGAAAAATTACTATCAAGAACCTGGCATAAGTGAAACCACAGAGGGAAACCAATACAATTTCGTAGGGAAGATGCCACAAGGACTACATCACTTCATCTATTCAAAAACCAAAGTCATCATAGCAATTAATGAGAGGATCTACATAAAGGATGATGCTGATAATGAACACTGACCGATGATAATGCAAGGCTATGACTTTGTCAATATAAAGGGCTTTTAAATATATTCCTAATTGAAAGAAGAAATTGATATACACTATGTTCACATGTATCACATTCTGTTTGCAAAGACGTTCCACTCATATATTGAAGCATTTCACTTCCTTCCAGTCACCATACCTTGGCCAGAAGTTCCTGACAAACTTGAAGATGCGCTGCTCGTCATCTTAAACCTTCCATCCACATTGCCAAGAACATTAAGATCTTCAAACAATCTGTACGAGGGAACAAAGGGCTTCTGTGCTGCTGCAGAGGCAGGGTTCCTAGGACTGGAATTCACCTGTGGGTCTCCATGCATAGCTGATCCATTGCTTCCTCTTGCTGGGAATGAGTTATATTGCTGCGCTGGTCTAACCCCTTGCATGGGCATATATGATGTACTTGTGTTGGCTTTCGGAGTTGAAAACATGTCAATAGAAGACGAAGGATTTTGGTTGTTGTAATAACCGGGGGTAGCTGCCCATGGTGGAGGGGGGTAGGCGGGGGAGTACTGTGGATATTGAGGTTGACGTTGTGGTTGAGGCTGAGGCTGGGCCCAGGGAACAACATAACTGTTGTAAGGTACCTGTCCCTGGTTTCCAGGATAAGCTTGGGAAGCATAAGGATACCCTTGTGTGGTGGGGCCAACAGGTGTGGTGGGGGCAACAGGTACCTGATGCATGTTTTGGTTAGAGGCTGATGAAGTGGGAGTGTGAGTGTGAGTGTGAGGGGTATGAGGGGTGTGAGGGGAGGTTGATGTCGTCGACAAAGTTAAGCTCAAAAGGTCAATCATATCTTGCTCTTTCGTGGTCTGAACTGGTGCAGGAGGATCAGGAAGAGCTAATGCATTGCTTAGGCCAGGGGTTGACGCAGCTGCTGCAGATGAAGTAGCAGTGTTGCTAGAATTCAATGATGTAGAGCCTTCACCAGTTCCAGAAGATGTGCTTTGAGAAGGCATGTGCTGTGGTTTGGAATGCCTGCATTCATAGAATTGAGTGCACCAATTATGAACTGAACTATAATAAATCTAATCTCCAATTCCAGTTGATAGACTGGAAAAAAAGCTCAATATGTTCTTGGTGCACTGCAGAACTGGCAGATCCGAGATAGATGATCCACCAGGGCGAATTTTGAGCTGATCTCTAATCATAATCATATACCTATCTCATTTTCTAGTGTGCATTTACTATTACTATATACTAGAAATCCAAAAGAGGAAGGTTGCAGTAACCAATGGTTGAGATCATCTGAATAAGAAAGATTCTGACCATGGTGACTTAAGGGGGATTCCATTGTGATGCAACTGCATCCTGCATTGTGCATGGGTGTCATGACGACTGACATAAAAAGTGCAATTCAGTGTCCCTACAGAAATATTAGACAAACTACTTAATAGAGATGAGCAACCTTCGAGCTAGCTGTGCAAAGTCATCTTCCTCCTCTTCCTCTTCTTCGACTTGGCCCCTTGTCAGAGCAGCAACAGGTGTAGAGGGGTTAGCATCTGGTCTTGGGCTAGAGGCACCTACATCAGTTGGTTTAAGGGTGGAGGCACCTAATTCAATTGGTTGGGGGCTGGAATTTGTAACTTGAGTTGGCAGGGGGGAACCAGACGCTATAGCATCATGTTTTGCGAGCAAACTTTGCAGGCTATCATTTAATTCAAGACCGCGACCGAGAAGTTCCTCATCACTGCCACATAAAGAAAAAATAAATTTTGAGAAATTCACAAGACCCAAGCACATGCACATTAACAAGAATGCAGGAAAAAATCCCACACGCAAACACACACTGCAGGAGACTGATGTATAGTCATAACAATGCCAAACACGCACAGCATAAAAACGGCCTTGCCAGTTGAGGGGGAAAAAAGCACAGTTGCAGAGAGTATACCCAGTTGAAGTCAGCATCTGCATCAGCTTTTTCTGGTTGGAACGGCACTGGTTGACAAGATCGATTATCACTTCATCTTTTACAGCCTACAAACAGAAAAAGGACATCAGGCAAGAACTTTACTGATAACATGCTTTAAGGAGAGAGTCAAAAACATCATACCGCACGATCACTTGGGTTCACAGCTTGCAGCATGTCAGCTAAGAGCTCCATGACATTCCGCATTGAATCCAGGTGTGATAAACTAATATATAAATATAAACTCAATCAAAGGACAAAGTGAACATAGCAATCGAAGACCGAAAGGCAAAGCAGAAGCATAAGAAAGCAATTACAAGCAGGGGTCTATACAGTGCAAATAAACCCTCACCTTAAACTTTCTACCTCTGATGCCATCGCTTCATCAAGCCTTTTTGAAGAATTACTCGGCATTCCATATCCTGCTTGAGCATGTCTCAGAGTCGGATGGGTAACTGGTGGCGTAAATATGGGAGCTACATCTGATGAACGCTTGGGAAATTCTACTCCAGAACGCTGCCATTAATACAACCCACAATTATATAGTTATATTCTCTTAGGAATAGCATATAAACCATGCCTTGTTATTCATGAATAAGCATACAAAATATTTTTTTATTTAACAGTGATACGTGCAAGCTGTAGTATATAGGGGTATCTAAGCACATCAATGGTCAACCCCACAAAGGATGGTAGAAGTTTGAGTGTCCAACACATTTGATAAAACAGGATAATCCCACTACCTGACTGGTAGCACTCATTTGATTCAAAGAAGTATATATTACCCAATGATAACAGCCCACTCCCCCACAAATATCCCACAACATGCACACTATTTTATTTTCAGTTCCCAGTCCATTAAGATTATTATGTATATGTGTTGTATCATGGTTGTGATACCAAGATAAGGAGTCAAATCCATCCAAACAAACCAAGGTAACACTGT
Source organism: Liquidambar formosana (assembly GCA_039720395.1). Classification (NCBI taxonomy): domain Eukaryota; kingdom Viridiplantae; phylum Streptophyta; class Magnoliopsida; order Saxifragales; family Altingiaceae; genus Liquidambar; species Liquidambar formosana. The sequence goes on along the minus strand of CM077821.1, from coordinate 48,958,110 downwards.
CAACTGTCAACTGTCAACACCAAACCTGGCAACAGAGAATCAAGAAAGCAATACACTATCAATCTTCCAAGCTATATGCTTATTATGTATGTATGTTGTGTCATGGACATGATACCAAGATAAGGAGTCAAAATCCATCCAAACAAATCAAGGTTAAGACTGTCAACTGTCAACTGTCAACACCAAAGCTGGCAAGACAGAATCAATAAAGCAAAAAGAATTGAATCATACTAGCTATATGCTTACCCTTAGTTCCTCATATGCCCAGTAGTATTGAGGATGCTTTCCTCCTGGCCCACCAAATGCTTCCTGCCAAGAGTCTAGCAGCACCAAGACTTTATCCCTCACATGCATATCAGACTGCAAAACCCATCCAAAATTTTGTGCTTTAAGGTGAGGTAAAGCTCTTAACAGTGTGCAAAGAGAACACCCAAATGACATTAACATAACAAACCAGCACCATAAATAATTTCTTAAGCAAGAGAGTTGAATAACCAAAATTGCTATATGTAAGAAAACGAGAGACCATGACAAAATCAACGTACAAACAGAATCAACAAGAGGCAATGCACATGCATAAGGTAAATTGGGCCATTTAAAAATCAATCTCATCAAAATCACAGATTTTGCAAGTAAATTCAATTAACAGTCATTTAGCATTATCCATTAAAAAAAAAAAAAAAATCAGTCGTTTAGCCTCAGATGTAGCAGGGAAACCCTGACCACTTGGCTTCACAATGACTAATCATGCCATTCCTTGATGAATAATCTCTGGCCTGCCAGTTCAGGTGAGCCACACTAAATAATGTCACTGCTACTTGAACATGATTGCAGGTGCTTAGTCCATAATTATAGGAAACAAAGTATTTATCAGTTTTAAGAAAAATTTATAAGGAGAATACAAAGAAAATACCCATCCACAAATTATCGTAAACGAAATCCTACACGTGCAGTATATGAATCGGCATATGCAAGATAGATAGCTCGTTGAACATACTCCTTTTTGAAATAACCATTCCACTTGACTTTCATAGATAAAATAGATAACCTATCTGTTCAAAATAGAATCGGTTCTAACACGTTATCACAAACACAATCTTCCATAATGGATGATTGAATATACTTTATTAATATAGTCCAGAAATTACACACAAGAGGCATATCAATGTGTCCTCATGAAATAATTGAAGCATGTTATAACCAAGAAACAAAATTTCTTTTCTTTTCAACCACAATGGTGAAACGTTTCTTGACTGACCAAAACGAAACACCATAGGAATCTTCAAACTCTTGGGTTTCTATTGAAACGTTGTTGTTACCCTCAGTTTTGAAATCTCAAAAGGGTTCTTCCCTCTTTCTCTATCTTTTGTTGTCAATATTTTTTATTAGGATATGGAACTTTGAATACTATAAACTTTAACCATTTCAAAAGTGGGTATCAATTACTATATATAATGTGTTTACCAAAAATAAAATAATAACTAAGTCGTAAATCTAATAGTACTAAATATTTGTGAAAATCACATAAATATAAGTTGGTATCAAAATGGTAAATAGTACTACAACTTTAAGTGTTCTTAAGTTTATATCTGTTTAGATGGGTGTAGGCTTGAAATATATCCCATTAATCATTGAATACACTTATAAATACTTTTTTTCTATGTTTTCAACCATTTCAATTTTTTTCGCTGTTTCCATTACGTATCTTGAAACATCTTGAAACATTTTTGTCTATAAGGATGAATGAAACGAAATTTAGTACCTTTGTTATAACATTGATCAATTCAAAGAAAGAAACAAAGAACTCCAATGGAAAGGCAAGAATTATTAGATGACCTTAGACCATGCATTTCACATGGAACTAAAATGGAGTAACCAGATACATTTAAGAAACTTACCTTCTTCTTTACAATTTTGATCATCTCTGGTAGTATATTCCTTTCCGCGATTTGAAAATGGACATAATCACCGCAGTTCTTCACCATCGTCTCCAAAAGCTACAGAGTAGAATCACACACAATTAGGGCCTGCATGGATGACTCGTGCAAATTTAACTGTTACATTATGCTTTGCATATAATTCTGTGAACAAATCCATCATTTTAAATAGGGGAAATTCAAGAGAATAACGGCCACTATCACCAATAAGAGCAGGAATTTAAAACAAAGGTATTTCATGAATTTCAAAAATAGATCCCATAAAATCATCTATGGTGGTAACTCCACTTCTTTTAATGGCCCAACTCAAGATGACAAATTTGCACCTTCATTACTATGTAAAAGACACTAGAGCCATTGAATTTCTATAGCCCAACCAAAAAGGCCCTCAGTTAATCACAAAGACATATATCTGCAACAATGGTGTCCTAAATCCCCAGACTAAACTAACTTTAATAATTGAAATTGTGGTACAAATATATTTGCAACAGACCAACGAACTTGGGCTACCACTAAAAAATTTATATAAAATTATCAGAAAAGAAAACACAAAAGGATTTGAACAAGAATTACCGTCAACGCAAGTAGTTGAACTTTAGAGTTCCTATGCTGTAACCTTTTCTTCACAGCTTTAACAACATCTTTTGCCTGCCTGACCAATTTGACACATACCCATCAATAAAACAAATATCTTTTGCCTGTCTGATCAATTTGACACACACACATTAACAAACGGGAAAAATTTTCATCTTATTATATCTTTAATTAACATACTATATTTTAAAAAATATATATAAATTGAAAAAAAAAATGGAATTTATTAATAACTGCAAATTCTATAGGAAATCTTGATTTTATCCTCTTATTTCTGAACCTGCTATATAATATAAAAATAAAAGAAAATGATTGTGAACAGATTGCCTTCAATAAAACCAAAAAATACTTTATTAAAGAGCCATCAGCCATGTATCGTCCAAAACAAAGACAAAAATGATTTTTTTGGTTACTGAGAATCGGTAGAAAAAGATTTTTCCTTTTTTTTTTTTTTTAATAAAAAAATAAAAACCTTATAGGTTTTCCGTTATCCAGGACCATAGAAAACATAAAGCTTCACTCAATAGCTCCTACTAAAAACAATTTGGCTCAGTTGACGTTCTTGTAAACTAACCAACATAAGGCATAAGATTCAGAAAATTGATATTCTTTTCGTTTCTGCAGTTTTCTCAGCAAACAAACAGAGGGGAACGGGGAAAAAAAATCCTAACGGAAAGTTATTTTTAAAAAAAAATTAAAACAAAGAAGGAAAGAAAAGAACTTGTAAATCATAAATTCAATATTAAAATTTTGGATAAAACCAGAAACCCTAGATTATATATATATATATATATATATATATATATATATATATATATATAAGTCAACTCCGAGAAAATTGAAGCATGAACTGGAAAGGTACCAATGATTAGAATTGATAGAATCACAGATATCGATGTTCATAGTCCAATCGGGACCGATAAGGAGATCGCTCGTCGCCTTCTCCACTCGAACAGTAGCTGAAGAAGAAGAAGACATACTTTCTCTCTCTTCTTTCTTTCTCCACCTTTGCAATTAAAACAACAGAAAAAATGACAGAAAACTTTGTTTGTATAGAAGATAAACAACAGCAACGAGAACTTCAACGGAAACTCGTTTGTTTCCTGAGAAAATTGTGGAAAATTTCGGAAACCCTAGAAAAGTGCGTATTCCACTTTGCCGTTTCTTCGTTCTACCACTCGATCATACGTGTTTTTTCCTCATCCCTTTCCTTTCCGAAAATTTCGTTTCCTTTTTTTTTCCCCTTTCTTTTCTTTCTCTTTTTCCTTGTTCCTTCTGAGCTTGGAATGCTTTATTGAAAAAAGTCATAGACTGTACTCGCTCGTTTACATAAATGTAATACACGCGCCACGTGGCCTATGTGAAAGGATTTTATTTATTATTATTTATTTTAAAATATCCTACTCCATATTTCATCTGAATAGTGATTTTTTTTAATTTTTGGTTTTTGCATGGGACAAAAAAATAAACTACAAAATCATTTTATAATTGGATCCTAATCAAATGAAGATGGGCGCCGATTAAGGGGATTCAAATTCGAATTCTTAACATCACATTGATGGATTTTCTACCAAGTTGAGAGGCAACATGACCATCTTCAAATAGATAATTATTTTCTTCTTCCTTACTTGGTTCGGTGGCATAATAGAAGTTAACAAATGTATTATAAATTTAAATTCTTTGCTCATAGAAAACGTGCTGAGTCAATATTCAATGTATTACAATATATCACGTTATATGAGCGAGTATCTAATAAATGTATTAACACGTTAATACATTTGCTCATTTTCAGCATGTCACATTTGTCAATCAATTTTTACCCATTAAATAATATTTCACATAACACAGTGTATTATAATACCAAATCAAACATTAATTCAACCTATATTAAATGAGAAAAGGATTAGGGCTCAAAACTTTACACTATAAATAAGGGTTTTTTTTTTCTTTTTTTTTTTAATATTTATAAATGAGTTTAAATGATTTTTCATAAATTTAAATCTAAAATCACTAGTTTAACAAGTAAGTTAAATAAATATATTAGACCCGCGCAATACTATAAATAAGTTGGACAAGCGATTGGCGTGTATTTGTGTAGTGCAGCGAGTGGTAATACCTTGTGCACATTATTCGCTTTTGTTTAATGCACCTTTATGCTCGTTTTTAGAACAGTATGGTGTAAATCATATAGACCACACAGACACAGGGTGATGAAAGCGGGGAGTGGGAATGGATCAAGCGGTGAGGACAGAAGACTATTATCTGTCCCTATCACGCCGGCTTTATCTGTCTTATATGTGCTTCTTTTGGTATACGGACCAAGGTTCCTCGGAAATTACGGATATTGCCAATTCCTTTTCCTTTTTTTTTTTCTTTTAAAATTTATAAATATGAGATGAGAAGCATAAACTGTGGTGGCCTCCAACATGGACTATGTAATTTTGTCATTACCCCATTCCCCCCCAAAACATAGGTATCCGAGGTTTATTCTTGTCGCTGGTTTGCATCAGACTAAATTCTTGTGATTCATACTTCATCCACAATTCTATATATCTTTTTTTTAAAAATTTTTTTAAACAAATGATAATAAATTAAGAAGAAAGCTTTAGGGTCATTTCTAATCTCTCATTCCTTAAACAAAATAGAGTTAGGTAAATCAAAGATAGGTATTTAAACCAAAGCGATTACAACGGACTGCTCATTAGAATAGTTCTTGAGTAACAGAATTGACCCTTCTAGAAATACAATTAACAACAAACATATTAAAATAAGCTAACAAAATTCTGGCATTCATAATAATTGATTTTGGCATCCACAATTCTATATATCTAATAATGAAAGGACTAAGATTTGAATTTAAAACTTTTAACTCTTAAAATGTCATTTATTACCATTTACACTACTCTCACAGATCACAATTTTGTTTATTTATTTTGATGTACATTGTTACTCCATTTCCTAATAACTTAAGCTTATTAGGAGCTCTTATTTGCAGAAGGTCTATGGTTTGAGTCTCATTGCCTCTATTTGTTTATTTCTCAATTAGCATGTCTATTTATCTGGCTATTGTATTTTTGTCTATCTTTATACATGAGAATGAATATTAATTTGATATACATTGTTGATTCATTTTTTAACAGTTCAGGCCTTTGAGATCAAGTGGTATTCTAACATTGTCAAATCAATTCACCTCTTCCCTTATTTATTTATTTATTTTTTGGCTAGGGGGTGGGTGATAACCTTTAAATGTCTAGAGAGGGTGAGTGACTAATGAAAAGATTGAGCACCATTGCATTGATTAGTGTAGAATCGGAGATTCAAACCCACACACAAGTGACTGTTGGCCAAACTTGGCCACCTGTTGCAGTAGTAAATTAACTCATATTTTACCATATCAAAATATTGATAAAAGTGCAACAACAACTCTAGTGGGGATGGCAACATTCAAAATTTCTGTAATGTCAAGCAGGTGGGTTTTTGAAGTCGAAGCTCTTTTTTATTAGAGGAGAAGAGATATACCATTTGAGCTACAAGATCAGTGATAACTTTATCAACATTTTTCACTTGAATTACTATCTACACTACAATTTTAAACTCAGTCGAATTGTTCATATTTTACATTTTATTTATTTTATTTTTCCTGTCTAGGTTGAAATTCGCTCGTCCAAGCGTGGAGTTTAATTGACTGAAATCAATAGATTTTGAAAGCATGATTTTCAGAAGTTTTTGAATAAGTCATGCAGTGGAAAAATTCCACAGAGAATCGGATGATTTTGGAAAATTAGGCAGCACGGCTTGGTTTCAACAGACTTTCAAGTAAAGAACAAGGAAAAAGAAACAAATTAAGACGCTTTCATCACCCAAAACCAAAACAGAGGGTTTAAAATAAAAAAAACCAAACCAAAATTAGGGAAAAGACAATTCCAACAATAACGTGTACAACTCAAGAATATTGGATGATGTGATGTTCAATTAATTCTTAAACAATAAGGCAAAACCAGCTTATCTTATCTTTGTTATTTTAATGTAATGACAATTAACAACAATTCTAGGAAAATCAACAAAAATATAATCTCCGTTTCTTTCTTCCTTTTTTTCCCCCTCACCACGGAGCAAGACAGACACAAACACAGACAGAGATGGAACCTAGATTAGTTGGTTGCAAGTGCAGACATTTGACTTTAAGCAGCGCCATCAGCACTAATTAAGAAATCTTTAGCATTGGTCATCTCTGCTTACTTTAAATGCCCACTGTATATTACCTTTAAAAAATAAAATAGCTACCCGGGCATGCGCTATGTGTGTATAATACTAAGGAGTTAGGCACACGAGATGCGTGTGCTTTTGATACAAGAATTGTAGTTTACAAAAATATTGACCGAATACAATTTAAGAGCAATGTTGAATGGGAACCAATTGATGGATCAATGTCATGGAAAAAATATATCACAGAATTTTTAAGGTAGTAAATTTTAATTTTCTTCAATTTGAATGGCGGGGACTTGTGCAAGCTCCATTGTTGAAATTTGACCCCCAAATACTTTTGCATTTTGCAGCACAGATTGGTCCATGCGTCATGATTTCTTTTATAATAAAATTGACTAATGTAGATAAGCAAGAAGTCATATATACTTTCAAGGAAATCATAATTTTGGCAGTGGAAGTTATGATGGCAACAGTACTGCCGTTACATTTTTTTTTTTGGGGTGGGGTGGGGTGGGGTGGGGATTGGGGAAGTGCCATGAGATATTAAAGAGGTCCAACTTTACACCTAATTCTCCAAGAATGCACTCATTGACTGGGCCTGCATGGCAATTAATTTCAGAAAATTTTAGATAATCAATAACAAAAAATTTATATGCTTGGGAGGTTATCATTTTCTTGAAAATTAAATGATTTTCCCCATAAACTGATGAAATTGAATGACCATTATCCTCCAAATTTGACAATTACAACTTATGTTCCTGTAAATGCCATAATGCAGTGATTTAAAAAAGAATAATCCCTCTCCCTCTTTCTCTCTCTATCTCTTTTTAGGTGCTACATAGGGAGTATTGTTGTTACTCGCGGCAATATTAATCAACTTTATTCTCGTTAATCTTGTAAAGAATCATCACAAGAGGAAGCATAAGGGCGTAATCGATCAATCGATGCTTGATATGCATAGTCACCACGATTGTGTCTTTTTCAAGAGCGATCTGCATTGCCATAGATCAATCATTGATATTTATTTAAGCAATTTAGCTCGATGGGTAGAACACAAAATGCTTCTTTAGAATATACCATGAAATTTAAATGGCACTAGCTTGTTTTTTGAAAAACTCTGCAGGTACGTTTTCTATTATCCTCTATTTGGTTCATGGATTCTACCAAGGAAAAAAAAAAGAAGGGAAAAAATTTGACGAGGAAAGAAAATGAAAGAAAAGATAAAATTATATCAAATCAAAATTATTCTAATTCTTATTCTTTTTCTAATTTTCCATTGCAACCAAATAAAGAAAAGTATAATTCCTTATATTTTATTTTTTTTCCTTGATAAAATTCACGAACCAAATAGAGCCTTAAAGCACCGATTATAATGATAATGACAAAATTTGTACATAGAATTACATCCAAAACACAAAAAGGTATTTTCATGCTATATTTTGCATTTTTTTTTTTTTTTTTTTTTGGGGAGGGTGGGTTTGGTATTTTCATTTTTCATTTTTGGAAAGGGTTTGTGGGTGTTGAGTCTGAGCAATTTCCCTTAAAAACTTGCCGGCCATCTTCAATTGGGTGACAATATCTGAATAGAATAAAACATACAATCAACTAAGGATCTATTTCAGCAGAGTGTCGTAGAATAAGATCCACTACTTTAAGCGTTCAAACAACCCACTGGGAAAGACATGATGATGATGATGATCTATACATGGTTCCAAAGTTGAATTACAATCACCATGCCATTATCAATTGATCATAAGTTTATAGTAGATTTTTGAAATGGGCATGCTTAGCCACCCACTTTGGTATTATATTTTGCGAATGACTGCTTTATATTTTATTAAAGCTAACCAAAGATTAATTCTGTAGTGAAGCCGATTATTAAGGATATTGCAAACTTTTTGAGACTATTCCTAACACATTTTGTCCTTTTTCAAGGTAAGCCAAGCGTAGTAAGGTTTGGGCCAACAAAACAGAAACTAAATTAATGAGTCCACAAAACAAAAGCCCAAACACACTACAGGCCGAAAGCTGATGACCCAAAGACCCTCTGAAAGTCTAAAGTCTAAACTTATCTACCCAGCTTGTCCATATGTCTCCAAAAGAAAAGTAGACGCATGCATGCATCTATCATTATCCCAAATAGAATGGCCCAAGTAATTCCAAAGTAAACTAGAGAGGACATAATCGAGGCTTTGTTGGCAGGCCGGATCATTCTCGCAAGTTCTAGCCGCCCAGTAAAACAACTACAAAACTGTGGGCTGGGCACATGAACCTCCATCAAGGCCACTACGAGTAAATTTGCAAAACTCAATGGAGACACACTACTGACCAAACATAATCCAAATGTTCCTGCCAAATTCTTGTTGACCAGCCAATCATTTCCTTCACGAGAAGCGTGCAAATAGGCCAATCACTAATTGAGGAGTTTTCCTGGCCAGGGAAGAGGTAATGTGGAAACAAAGATCTCGGGTAGCTTGGCTTAAGGATGGAGATCGTAATACGGGTTTTTTCCACGCCTAAAGCAACACAACGGCGGAAAAAAAAATCTAATTAACGGTATCAAAGATAGCGATGGGGTGTGGCGAACAGATGACGAGAAGATTGAGAGGTTACAGTGCAATATTTTACCGAATTGTTTATGACCTCAAACCCTCAAAATGTTGAGCGAACCCTTGATGTGATCGATAAGCGGGTAACAGACGAGATGAATATTTCTCTCATGCGGGATTTCCAGCCCGAGGAGGTACGTGAAGCTCTTTTTCAAATGCATCCCACTAAAGGCCCAGGGCTTGGTGGTATGCCAGCACTTTTCTTTCAAAAATATTGGCATATTGTCAGTCCTGATGTTACCAAGGCAACTCTTTCTTTTCTTAACGGTGGGCATATGCTTAGAAAGTGCAACTACACTCATATTGTATTCATTCCTAAGACTGATAGCCTAGAAAACATCACCCAATATAGGCCCATTAGCTTATGTAATGTGACCTATAAGATCATTTCTAAAGTTTTGGTTAATCGGCTGAAACGAATTTTACCACACATTATTTGTGAGAATCAAAGTGCATTTGTACCAAATAGACTCATAACAGATAATGTGCTGGTAGCTTTTGAGATTATGCACCATTTGAAAAATAAAAGATTTGGAAGAACAGGTCAGTTTGGGCTGAAGTTGGATATGAGTAAAGCATATGATTGGGTGGAATGGGTTTTTTTAGAAAAGATCATGGAGAAGATGGGTTTCGTACAGGAATGGAGTACCCTTATTATGAACTGTGTTAAGACTGTGTCATATTCGATCATATTTAATGGCAATCAAGGTGGATATTTTCATCCGTCTAGGGGACTTCGTCAAGGCGACCCCCTCTCCCCTTATCTTTTTCTTCTTGTTACAGAAGGATTGTCAGCTATGATTCGAAAGGCTGAGCAAGACAAGGAATTGATAGGTGCAGCCTTATGTCGACGAGGTCCGCGCGTCTCACATTTGTTCTTTGCTGATGATAGCCTTTTATTTGGAAGAGCGACTAGGCAAGAAGGTATGAAGATTGTGGATATCTTGCGACGATATGAAGAAGCTTCTGGGCAAAAAATTAATTTAGAAAAATCCTCCATATTTTTTAGCAAGAATACAAACAATGAGCACTGTCAACTGGTACGAGAAGCAATTGGTATCCAAGGAGAAGATCGTCATAACAAATATTTGGGCTTGCCAACACTGATAGGCAAATCCAAAAGAGAAGTTTTCAATGGCCTCAAAGAAAAAGTATGGAAAAGAATCCAAGGGTGGAAGGAGAAATTGCTATCCAAGGAAGGGAGAGAAATTCTTATTAAAGCAGTTGTCCAATCTATACCCACGTATGTAATGAGTTGTTTCAAAATTCCATTTTCCATTTGTACAGAAATAGAAGCCATAATCCGAAAATTTTGGTGGGGCCAAAAGCAGGAGGAGAGAAAGATTCATTGGATTGGGTGGGGGAAGCTCTGCCTGTCCAAGTCAAGAGGGGGGCTGGGATTCCGGAAGTTACAGGTGTTTAATCAAGCACTTTTGGCGAAGCAAGGGTGGCGACTCCTTATGAATGGTACTTCTTTAGTTTCCCGGGTGCTCAAAGCTAAATATTTTCCCCACAGTAATTTTTTGGAGGCTCGTTTGGGGACTAATCCAAGCTATTCGTGGCGGAGCATATGGGAGGTGCGAAATATTGTAGCAAAAGGGGTGAGATGGCGTATTGGAGACAGGGAAGGCAGTGCACATCTGGAGGGATAAATGGCTTCCTATGCCGACCACTTTTAAAGTAGTCTCGCCAGTGAAGGTGTTGAACAAAGATGCTCTAGTAAGTGAATTGATAGACCCGGATCAAAAGGCATGGCACAAAGCATTAGTGGAGGAGATTTTTCTCCCTTCATGAAGCAGCTACTATATGCCAAATTCCCATCAGTCAGAGATTACCAGAGGATAGGTTAATTTGGCATTACACTTTCAAGGGCCATTTCTCAGTCAAGAGTGCATATCACCTAGGGATGGCAGGTTTGCAGACCTCGAGGGAGCATAATATAGGGGAAAGTTCAATAACCAACCATCAGGAAGAACTAGAGGCATTGATCTGGAAGCAGTCTATACCTCCCAAGGTAAAACATTTTGTATGGAAGGTGTGTAAAAATATTCTTCCAACAAAATGCAACTTATTAAGGATGAAGATACAGGTTGATCCGAGATGTGAGCTATGTGGTGCAGATAGAGAAACGATAATCCATAGCCTAAAGAATGCAAAGTGGCCTGAACTTGTGTGGTTTTGTAGTCCGCTTGGTTTGAGATGTATTGATTTTTTGGCCACTGACATGCACAGCTGGTTGGTTGACATGATGAAGGTACTTGACAAAGGAAGCATGGCTCTAGCGTTCATCCTAATGTGGGCAATCTGGAACAATAGAAACAAATCTCTATTTGAAGGTAAAAAGGCGAATCCAGAGGCAATTGTTGGTACGGCATGCACTTTCTTTGAAGATTTCCTCAAAGCATAGACCATTACCAGGGGCGATGCTGTTCCAAAGCTGATAAGATGGAGATTACCAGGGGAAGGTGTGTACAAACCAAATGTGGATGCTGCTTTGTTTGCGGATTTACATAGCATGGGGGCAGGTGTGCTGGTGCGCGACTACGAGGGTCAAACAATTGCTGCTGCTTCTAAAAAGATCCTAGGTTGCCCTCCACCCTTGATTGCAAAAGCTATGGCTATGAGATTCGCGGTTGGGTTTGTGAAGGATCTTGGCCTGAGTTCAGTGGTTCTAGAAGGAGACAATATGGAGGTTATTAGCTCTATAAACAAAAAGGATGATTCCCTTTCGCCGGTGAGGCTAATTATAGAGGATATATGGGCAGAAATCAACAATTCTCGCTCCACCAAAATGGTCTTCACCTATGTTGGAAGACAAGGCAATAGCGCTACCCATGGTCTAGTGCAACATGCTAGACTTGTGGTAGACACTGAAATCTGGATTGAGGAGGTTCCTCACTTTCTAAGTGAATGGGTCCAAAGTGACTTACTTCATTGTACTGATTGATTTCGTATTTTTAATAAATCTTTTGATCGTTTCTTATCAAAAAAAAAATTGAGGAGTCTCAGTGTAATTGTAACACAACGTTACGTTGTATATAGATACATATCAGTTTTTCTCCCAATTGAGTAACAATATGATGCCGTATTAGTGAATTGTTTATCCCGTTTCGTTTGGCACTTAACGATGATTATAGGCTTCTAGATCGCAGGTCATTTTTGTCAATAATATCTTTTACCTTCAAGCAAGGGTGCAAAAAAAGAAAAAAACAAAACAAAACAAAACAAAACAAAACGCAGACAAAATGAAACCATTGCTAGCTCCAACCAATTAACAGAAGAAGAGTAATTTATCGGTCTACTCCTTGGTCTCTACTAATTAAAATGATAGAAATAAGCTTTTACAAATCTAAGATAATATAAAACAAAGCGACATAATTGTCTTATTACATCACAATTGCTTACAATATATTAACAAATATTATCTTGATGAAAGTCTGAAACTAGAATATCATATGCCCACATGCATAGTGTGTACACTAATTTAGATCTTGTTTTAAGAAAATTGGAAGGTAATCTAGCTAATTAAGAGACAGTAAAGCAACCCATTTATTTCCCCACAAGGTTCCTAATTAAGAGAAGCGGCAGCCTCTATGCCATTGTAGCTGTAGAAATGTCGAGTTCCCCTTTACTATCCTGGCCTCCACTGTGGATGTCGTCAAGAAACACAACAAGCGCAACTATGAATGCGTGATCGATGTTAGGTTGCACTTCCAACATGAACTTGTGCTTTCCTAAGAAATAACTGGCACAATTGTGTTTCCTATGCATCTGCAATTTCATCAATCCTCAAATTAATTAGATTTGACTGTCAAGAAACACAATTAACAAGTGCAACTATGAATGCATAATTGATGTACGTGACTATGTGAGGATAAAACTGTACGTCAACACGAATTTGTCATTTTGAGAGTAACAAAAAAAACTTTTTGAATTGTTTTTCCTTTTCATTTGCATCTTCATCGATCGATCCTCAATTAGATCAAGAAAATATTTGCATTGTTAAAATTAAAAATTAATCACAGTTCTCTTAGAATATTAATTCATTTCAAGCGCAACCCTTTTTCTCTTGATCACACCTAACTATGACCAATTGTAGTGCAGTTTAATAACTGAACCATCATGGTATTTCAATGAGACGCACTGGAGGAAACGAAAATACTGCATGACCAAAATTAGTGACCCAAATGATTGATTATATCCCAAACTCTATTAGGGTCATTTAGCATTAGTGCTAGAGAGAAATGATTATGAAACCTTATTTCAGCGGCTGCAATCTGACCCTGGCATAGAGTCCTTCTGTTCCTAGGTCATGTAATCGAGCGGCCCATTGAGTGGCTTCATATGCTCGGAAATCTCTGCTGAAGAAGTATGGGGCCTTCAATGCCCTGGGTGGCTTCTTCAGGAAGCTCTTCTTGATGTAGGTAAATATGTATACTTCATGACTTTATTTATTGAATGAGATCACTTTATCTTTGATGAAAAAAAGAAAAAAAAGAAATCTTACCTTGGCAATTTGGGTAAACTCTCCGGCGGTGAAGATACAAGAATCGTTCCCCCATTTGACCTTGAAATCACAAGACTCCTTGGCCTTGTTGTTGGGTAAGAACACCTCTACTTCTTTATCAAATGTAAGAATGGAATATCTCTTAGCGGTGAAGAGAAGATCTTTGGGGTCTGAGCTATCTCCCTTAAAAACTTGGCATTTGTTATGTGCGGAACAAATCTGCATTAAAAAAAATAAATAAATAAAAATTAAAGAGCTGAATTCACCACATAAATAAATAAATATAGAATTAGGATGCGTGTGTGTGTGTGTGTGTTGATTAAAAATATGCAAACCTTCTCCTGCGAGTTGGCAAGGGGATTTCCAGCAGCATCAAGCAAGACCTGCCGGCCATGCATCGTACATAAGGTACCTTTTACCTCAAATACGAGGTTACCGGTAGCATCTTTAACCACAAAGTTATCGTAGTTCATGTTCTTGAACTTTCTCACGATTACAAGATTGACGGTTTCAGGGCTGCAATACACATCTTTATTAACACGAACGGTTTGTGCCATATCCTAGATGAGGGACGGATAAAGCGATCGACCTTTGTTCCCTACAAATTTTTTTCTTTTCTTCAAAGGTTACAAATTAAAGATGGAGTATAAACAAATTAAGAACTAGCTAGCTAGGAGGCTATACAGAGACAAGAAGATGCATCTATATATATATATATGATGCAGCTTCCTAGCCTTTATCATTTGATCTTCAAAGACCTTAATATTGTGAAGAAAAATCTTCAATTCTCACACGGATTTGACAAGGTCTTCATCTTGAATTAAAGGGTTGGACTTGTAGAGTAAGAGAATGAATGAGTCAAGATGCCTATGTACTTAACCCACCACTGGCTTGTAAATTGGGAAAGGGTTTTAATTTTCACGTCCTAGTAGAAATTATTCCATGTATTTAGTACACTTATGCATAGTAACAAACTTCTCGAATTTTTCTCAAATTTATAATGAATTTTTTATTAAACGAGTGAAACCCAAATTTTGATGAAGATTTGGGTTTCACTCGTTTAATAAAAAATTCATTATAAATCTGAATGTTACAACTAATTTCTGAATTCTTTTCAACATTCTTGAATTATTTTTGAATAATTAAGAAATATTCACACATTTTTTTTTATTAAATTAAAATTCACTGCTTTTTGACTCATTAATTTTATTTTTTCCTAATCATTCCCAAATAACTTCTGTATTAATTACAAATGTATTATTCCAACAGTAAATAATTCTCAAATCCCAAATTTGTTACTATTATAGCATGTTGATATGGTGTCCCAAAAAAATGACACTTAGGATTGGTAATATACAAGATAAGTGAAAGCATGGCAAACTAAAATTTAAAATTAAAAGAAAAAAAAAGGGGGCACAAAAGTGATATGACATTAAATTTATCTCTTTTTTATTTTTATTTTTTATTTTTTATTTTTTTTTTGTGTTTTCTTACAAAGTTCTAATAAATATTTGACCCCACAATGTAAGAGTCCGTCAAGAGGGTGAACAAATATCTGCGTGTACTGGGTTCTTACAAAGTTCTAATAAATATTTGACCCCACAATGTAAGAGTCCGTCAAGGGGGTGAACAAATATCTGCGTGTACCGGGTCAGCTTTATCAGTCTTAAATGAGTTAGCTTTCCTAGGAGTGTGGGATTTATAAAAATTTTGGTTTTGGTTTCACATGGGGGTGTGTGAATATGTATGTTCTTCTACCGTTAATTTGACAAAAAAATAAAAATAAAAATTAAAATATCTAGAACGTTATGCCCACGTGCATAGCAAGTACCAGCACATCTAATTTTAAAAACATTACAAGATAATTCTACAATTTGAATCGTGTACATCTCAACAAAATAGGAAGGTAATCTACTCAATTAAGAGACATCAACCTAAGGATAAAGCAACCTTTTCTCTTTGGGAGTAAAATGGTTTGTTCGCTAGACTTTTTTTTTAAACGGTTTGTGCCATCGTAGAACAGTATTTGTTCCCTGGAGGATGATAAAAAAGAAAGAAACGCTCTATACAGAGACAGTATAGAGCCAAGAAGATGCATATATGATGTAGCTTCCTTTATCATTTGATCTTCAAAGACATTAATATCGTGAAGAAAAATCTCCCGGGCTACATGGTTTTGTTATGGTCTTCATATCGAATTAAATGCTTGGACTTGTATAATGGTTAGTTGGTTGATTTGGTAGGTGGGGCATACTGTGCAAGAAGTTTCCCTTAGTCGAGTTTGGATATATTTAGTGCTAAGGTGGGGGAATTCGGTATCGTGCTTCCTTTATCATTTGATCTTCGAAGACATTAATATTGTGAAGAAAAATCTCCCGGGCTACGTGGTTTTGTTATGGTCTTCATATCGAATTAAATGCTTGGAATTGTACAATGGTTAGTTGGTTGATTTGGTAGGTGGGGGCATATGTGCAAGAAGTTTCCCTTAGTCGAGTTTGGATATATTTAGTGCTGCGGTGGGGGAATTCGGTATCGCGTTGAGGTCTCACCTGGTCACTATTAGATGATAGGTTGGATGGTTCAAATCAAAAGTTAAAAAAATCGGTTAACTAGGAAAAGCCTCCTCATGTCGTAGTAAAAGTTATTTCATGTATTTGGTACACCTGATAGTATGCATAGTAACGAACTTCTCGGATTAATTGTTCTCAAATTTATAACGAGGTTTTTTGTTAAACGAATGAAACCAAATTTATCCCATATAGTTTAATAATTCTCAAATTATTCTCAAATAATCCTGAATGTTATAAACAATTTTCAAATTATTTCCAAAATTCTCGAATTAGACTTAATTATCAAACAAGCTTTGTTCCCTACAATTATTTTTTATTTTTTATTTTTAACCTAAAGCATTCAGACCTGTGTATGATTTTTTTTTTTAAAAAAAAAAAGAAAAGAAAAGAAAAGAAAGCGTTACAGAGTTTGAGTAAACAAAGAACTAGGCAGACTATACAAGTAACATGAAGATGAATGATGTAGCTGCTTCCTCTCGTCATTTGAGATTTATGCTATTTCACCTACTTTCACTCATATTCTTTCATGCATCCATATGTGATAATTTTTCCTTATTTAATATTGAACCTCACATAATTGCTTTTATCTAAAAATTATTACACATAAAATGGGTAACAAAGATGAATGATAACATATAGATAAAATAGCATTTTCCATCGTTTGATCTTCAAATATGACGTTGATATTGTGAAGAAAATCCTACGGTTCTGATAGGGTCTTCATTTTCACGAGATGCCGGAGACTTTGAGCTTGACTTGGAATGTAGAATCAATGGGTTGGTTAGGTTTGGCGGTATCCAGGGGCAGACCCACACATTGCCTTTGGGGGCAGCCAAGGCAACACAAATTTTTTTTTTTATATTAAATCTTTACAATGTATTTAATTCCATGAAATAGCACTCTCAAATTTAATAGAGTGGCACCTTCAAATTTATCTTTCAATCCTTAATTTTAAATAATATATATATATATATAGAATGATAATTAAGTAAGCATGTACTGATATAACTTATAATAACATTTATATTAGAGGTTGTATCTTATGCATTAGTAAGTTACGAGGTACATTAGGTCAATATACGGAATACAACCCCTAATGCATGGTTCTGATATAAATTGTATGCATTAACACATATTGACCTTATCAGGATTAATATATATATATATATATATATGTTGGAAATATATCACATCTCACATTGTCCAAATATTAAGTTTAACATAACTTTATATACCTGTTTGGACCTTTCACTTATAAGCTTAGGCTTTTAAGTTGGAAATTTAACATGCTATCAAAGCATGACGTTCTTGGACTCGCTTCGCTCATCAGCCCGTCCTTCTTTGTCTACGTGACAGGCCTGTTATTGTCTTGTTAGGCCTGCACAAAAGGAGGAGTGTTGGAAATATACCACATCTCACATCAATTAAATATTGAGTTTAACATGTTTTCATATACCTATTTGGACCCTTCACTTATAAGTTTCGACTGTTAGGTTAAACTTAATTTGGTATCATAGTTAACTTTCACGTCGAGTATAGGATCGGATACAGTATGGGATGCGATTCTCTGTGATTGGTTACTGTAAAAGGGGCGACTTATAGGTTGGATTAAGGTGACTTAATATTGTGTATGGATATGATACTATCTTATTAAATACTTATAGATAAGTAAAGCCGCCAAAAGAGAAAAAACTACCATCAAATCAATTTCCAAAGATAAATTTTACTCAAAATGAGTTCTATCCAATACATATTGCTGATATAAATTATACATATGGACACATTCTGAACTCGTCAAAGAAACGCAGAAGACTTACTCTTTTGATATATAAGGTCTTCTTTTTTGAATTAATATTGTGAAGAAAAATCTTACGGTTCTCGAAAGTTCTATGATGTGAGAGTTTGTTCAGCATAGGGATGGCAATGGGTCGGGTCAGATGCGGGTCGGCACTATCCCATACCCGACCCGACCTTTAATCTCTTATACCCATACCCGACCCGATACCCGATGGGTATGAAGAATTAAACTCCATCCCCGATCCACCGTCTTCTTGGGCTATCCATACCCGACCCGCCCATGCCCGACCACCCTATTGTGAGGATTTTTTTTCCCAAAATTCCATTTTTTTGCTACTTACACCTATTACATGTTATTCATATAATCATCTACCAAGCTTATAAATGTTTTTAGCACCTAATATGATCTTATTCAAATAAGATCATACCTAATATGATCACACAAATATTATACACAAACATAAGGATTAAAAAATATATATATATATATAATGAGCCTTCTAATGGACTCCATAAGCCTATACCAAGATAGGTTTCAAATATTCATAAAACCATACATAAATTCCTAACATAGGACATTAAAAATATATATATATAGATAAATATATTTTATTGTAAAAATATCGGGTCGGGTCGGGTCTCGGGTATTTTCTTGTTGGGATCCATGCCCGACCCGTACCCGAATTTTTTAAAAAAATTTATACCCATACCCGACCCGATACCCGAAAATAAAAAAAAATACCCACTCATTCGGGTATGGATCGAGTCGGGACCTTATGGATCGGGGCGAAATTGCCATCCTTAGTTCAGCAGGGAACAAAAAGATCATTATCTGCACCTATCAGAGCAGCTTTATCAGTCTTCAATGCGCCAGATTGCTAGTTACGTTTCATATCCAACTGTGGTTTCTCGGAAAACCACGGATATTGCCAATTCTTCTTCGTGTTTTTTATTTTTTATTTTTTATTTAAAATTTTTTTTTTTTTTGTTGTTGTAGTGAGTAAGTATATTGCAATAAAGAAAGAAGAAAGTTACAGAAATCTATAAGCCTGAGGGCTAAGGAGTCCAACAATGAACTCGAAAAACCAAAATAAACAAAGCCCAAAACACACAAAAGAGTGGTTTAGTTTACTTGTCTGTCTGTTTCCAAGCGAAATTACACTTCTAATATTTCTGGAGTTTATTATTGATGTTCTCAAGGCCATCAACACTCCGGACCAGCTCATTCAGCGGATTAAAGTGTGCATTCTCACTCCTAAGCGATCTGCATTGCCATAGATCAATCATTGATATTTATTTAAGCAATTTAGCTCGATGGGTAGAACACAAAATGCTTCTTTAGAATATACCATGAAATTTAAATGGCACTAGCTTGTTTTTTGAAAAACTCTGTAGGTACGTTTTCTATTACCCTCTATTTGGTTCATGGATTCTACTAAGGAAAAAAAAAGAAAGGAAAAAAATTGAAGAAGAAAGAAAATGAAAGGAAAAGATAAAATTATATCAAGCCAAAATTATTCTAATTCTTATTCTTTTTTCAATTTTCCATTGCAACCAAATAAAGAAAAGTAAAACTCCTTATATTTTATTTTTTTGCCTCGATAAAATTCACGAACCAAATAGAGCCTTAAAGCACCGATTATAATAATAATGACAAAATTTGTACATAGAATTACATCCAAAACACAAAAAGGTATTTCCATGCTATATTTTGCATTATTTTTTTTTGGGAGGGTGGGTTTGGTATTTTCATTTTTCATTTTTGGAAAGGGTTTGTGGGTGTTGAGTCTGAGCAATTTCCCTTAAAAACTTGCCGGCCATCTTCAATTGGGTGACGACTATCTGAATTGAATAAAACATACAATCAACTAAGGATCTATTTCAGCAGAGTGTCGTAGAATAAGATCCACTACTTCAAGTGTTCAAACAACCCACTGGGAAAGACATGATGATGATGATCTATACATGGTTCCAAAGTTGAATTACAATCACCATGCCATTATCAATTGGTCATAAGTTTATAGTAGATTTTTGAAATGGGCATGCTTAGCCACCCACTTTGGTATTATATTTTGCGAATGACTGCTTTATATTTTATTAAAGCTAACCAAAGATTAATTCTGTAGTGAAGCCGATTATTAAGGATATTGCAAACTTTTTGAGACTATTCCTAGTACATTTTGTCATTTTTCAAGGTAAGCCAAGCGAAGTAAGGTTTGGGTCAACAAAACAGAAACTAAATTAATGAGTCCACAAAACAGAAGCCCAATCACACTACAGGCCGAAAGCTGATGACCCAAAGACTCTCTGAAAGTCTAAAGTCTTGACTCACATGCTGTGCCGGATGTGCTAGATTTAACTTATCTACCCAACTTGTCCATATGTCTACAAAAGAAAAGTAAACGCAAGTTGAAGCCGCCCAGTTGGCAGGCCGGATCATTCTTGCAAGTTGTAGCCGCCCAGTAAAACAACTACAAAACTGTGGGCTGGGCACATGAATCTCCATCAAGGCCACTACGAGTAAATTTGCAAAAGTCAATGGAGACACAGTACTGGCCAAACATAATCCATATGTTCCTGCCAAATTCTTGTTGACCAGCCAATCATTCCCTTCACGAGAAGCGTGCTAATAGGCCAATCACTAATTGAGGAGTTTCAGTGTAACTGTAATACAACGTTACGTTGTGTATAGATACATATCAGTTTTTCTCCCTATTGAGTAACAATATGATGCCGTAATAGTGAATTGTTTATCCCGTTTCATATGGCACTTGACGATGATTGTAGGCTTCTAGATTGAAGGTCATTTTTGTCAATAATATCTTTTACCTTCGAGCAAGGGTAAAAAAAAAAAAAAAAAAAAAAAACAAAACAAAACACAGACAAAATGAAACCATTGCTCCAACCAACTAACAGAAAGAAGAGTAATTTATCGGTCTACTCCTTGGTCTCTACTAATTAAAATGATAGAAATAAGCTTTTACAAATCTAAGATAATATAAAACAAAGTGACATAATTGTCTCATTACATCACAATTAATGCTTACAATATACTAACAAATATTATCTTGATGAAAGTCTGAAACTAGAATGTCATATGCCCACATGCATAGTGTGTACACTTATTTAGATCTTGTTTTAAGAAAAATTGGAAGGTAATCTACCTAATTAAGAGACAGTAAAGCAACCCATTTATTTCCCCACAAGGTTCCTAATCAAAAGAAGCGGCAGCCTCTATGCCATTGGATGCGACTGTTGAAGCTGTAGAAATGTCGACGAGTTCCCCTTTACTACGCTGGCCTCCACTGTGGATGTCGTCAAGAAACACAACAAGCGCAACTATGAATGCGTAATCGATGTTAGGTTGCACTTTCAACATGAACTTGTGCTTTCCTAAGAAATGACTGGCACAATTGTGTTTCCTATGCATCTGCAATTTCATCAATCCTCAAATTAATTAGATTTGACTGTCAAGAAACACAATTAACAAGTGCAACTATGAATGCATAATTAATGTACGTGACTATGTGAGGATAAAACTGTACGTCAACACCAATTTGTCATTTTGAGAGTAACAAAAAAAACTTTTTGAATTGTTTTTCCTTTTCATTTGCATCTTCATCAATCGATCCTCAATTAGATCAAGAAAATATTTGCATTGTTAAAAGTAAAAATTAATCACAGTTCTCTTAGAATATTAATTCATTTCAAGCGCAACCCTTTTTCTCTTGATGACACCTAACTATGACCAATTGTAGTGCAGTTTAATAACTGAATCATCATGGTATTTCAATGAGACGCACTGGAGTAAACGAAAATACTGCATGACCAAAATTAGTGACCCAAATGATTGATTATATCCCAAACATTCTATTAGGGTCATTTAGCATTAGTGCTAGAGAGAAATGATTATGAAACATTATTTCAGCAGCTGCAATCTGACCCTGGCAATAGAGTCCTTGTGTTCCTAGGTCATGTAATCGAGTGGCCCATTGAGCGGCTTCATATGCTCGGAAATCTCTGCTGAAGAAGTATGGGGCCTTCAATGCCCTGGGTGGCTTCTTCAGGAAGCTCTTCTTGATGTAGCTAAATATGTATACTTCATGACTTTATTTATTGAATGAGATCTCTTTATCTTTGATGAAAAAAAGAAAAAAAAGAAATCTTACCTTGGCAATTTGGGTAAACTCTCCGGCGGTGAAGATACAAGAATCTTTCCCCCATTTGACCTTGAAATCACAAGACTCCTCGGCCCTGTTGTTGGGTAAGAATACCTCTACTTCTTTATCAAATGTAAGAATGGAATATCTCTTAACGGTGAAGAGAAGATCTTTGGGGTCTGAGCTATCTCCCTTAAAAACTTGGCATTTGTTATGTACGGAACAAATCTGCATAAAAAAAGAAAATTTTTTTAAAAAAAAATTAAAGAGCTGAATTCACCACATAAATAAATAAATATAGAATTAGGATGTGTGTGTGTGTGTGTGTGTGTGTGTGTCTGTGTTGATTAAAAATATGCAAACCTTCTCCTGCGAGTTGGCAAGGGGATTTCCAGCAGCATCAAGCAAGACCTGCCGGCCATGCATGGTACATAAGTTACCTTTTACCTCAAATACGATGTTACCGGTAGCATCTTTAACCACAAAGTTATCATAGTTCATGTTCTTGAACTTTCTCACGATTACAAGGTTGACGGTTTCAGGGCTGCAATAAACATCTTTATTAACACGAACGGTTTGTGCCATATCGTAGATGAGGGACGGATAAAGCGATCGACCTTTGTTCCCTACAAATTTTTTTCTTTTCTTCAAAGGTTACAAATTAAAGTTGGAGTATAAACAAATTAAGAACTAGCTAGCTAGGCGGGCTATACAGAGACAAGAAGATGCATATATATATATATATATATATGATGCAGCTTCCTATCCTTCGTCACCCAAATGGTCTTCATCTTGAATAGTTGAATTAAAGGCTTAGACTAGTAGAAGAATGAATGGTTGGTTTGGCAGGTGGGGCATATGTGTGGGCTGCTTGTGGGTTTTTTTTTTTTTTTTTTAATTTTAAAAGAAAAAGAGGATAAAGAAGCCAACCTATAGCATCCCAACTGGGCCCTCAGCATCACACTAGCCAGGGGTTCCAATATTTCTTTATTGAAGGCACGTTGACAAAATTAAAATATAAGAGAGTTATCTATTGATCCCCATATTTCAGGAGGGTTTTATTTAATTTACTCTGTTATTTATCTTTGTTCAGTGGGAATTAGAGGGGAAATGTACTAGTATCTCTAGATGATATGCTGAAATGTTTCTAATTGGTTGAGGTAGTTAGAAGAGTATTTTGGTCTTCACAAAATTTTTGAAAACGAAAGGGGGGCAAATTTGTTTTTTCATAAATATAAACATTAATTTATATTTTAGATTAGGTATCTAAACTATCTACAATTCTACACCAATACACTGACAAAAAGGGACAAGGTGTAATCTTAAAAAGTGAAGGAGAAAGCCTGTCTACTACTCTATTTAATGAAACCATATATAAGGGGCGTTTGTATTTTTACCAATTTATGAGAAATCATACACTATAACATGTGGAGGGTAATGAAAAAAATTAAAAATCCAATGTAATATGAAGCTAGCTAAAGAGTTCAGGACTGATTTCATGCCCAAAGTAGTCTGAAATGGACTTTATGAGCAGCGAAAAATATATGGCATGTTTGTTATGACTGTATGACTGTTTGATTTTATGTATTCCTATTTAGTTATCTTATCGAGACCCATTATTTAAAATAGGATTCCATTCCCACCTCTGGTCTAGCTAAACAACGGAACCTTAGAGTCAACCAAATGAATATTTTGAATGCCCAATTAAAGAACAAATGTTGGCTAAGATTGTTTATTTAACATTACTTTTTATTGTGAATTGTTATTCCATCACGTGTTGGGTATATATACTATACACACACAAAAACAAGTTGGCAATGATACTTTGATCGAGGACAGCTGTGCAGGGATCTTATTGTATTTCAAGTGGAAGAACTAGTTATTACACTAAGCTATATGTGTTGGGTATATATAATATACACACACAAAAACAAGTTGGCAATGATCCTTTGATCGAGGACAGCTGTACAGGGATCTTATTGTATTTCAAGTGGAGGAACTAGTAATTACACTAAGCTATATATATTAATATATGGTAGGTGCTGTATGTCATTGACCAGCTATCATTGACTATGATCTCTGTGCAGTTCATCTATCAATCTGACACACATATGGAAGCACAAGAAGAACTATTTTTTCAGTATAAATGAGTCGTTGCAAAATTAAGATTTCAGCAACAAAAACAAATTGAAAAAAAAATTTAATTTTCCTTTTTGGAAGAATAGCAAAGGAGCCATATGCATGGATTATCCCATACACACCATGATATGAAAGGAATAATTAAAAGTATTGGTATAAAGATATGATGTGGAGAAGAGTTTTTGGCATTGTGGAAATAAGAAAAGAAGAACACCGTCTTCTTCTTACAAAACAAGAGCTGGAACCGTAAAATACAATTCTAATTTTGAATAAATAGACAAAGACGGTGTTTAGATTCAAAGCACTATTACTAACGCTGCTTTCTCTTATAATGGAAAGTGCTCTTGCAAGACACCCTTTCTTTATAGGAAGAGGGTTATTTATTATTATTTTTTTTTCCTTTATTTTTTGGGAGAAAGTCAGAAATTTTTTTATTCTATTTTTTTTAACCAAACGATAGGAAAATACACGCCCATGCTAAATCGAAACCATGGGAAAAGTCAGAATTTCATTCCATAGAGAATTGTAAACGCTTAGCTTAAATTAAAAAAGATTAAACTATATTAGCTAGACTAAATGCTACGCTGTGACACGAGTAAAAACGGACCGGACCTTCCTTCACAGACATGTGGCCAATAATTTTCACCTACTATCCAGTATAACTACTACAAGTAATTATTATATTTATAGAAGCATCAAAGGTATGGAATAATTTCTTTTTTGGTACAATTGGAAGTATTTGAATCCCTAACTTATCCTACTCTACCCCTTTACCCCATATTCTTTTACCACTAGGCTAGGCTAGGCTAGCCCTAGTGGTGCATGGAAGTATGAGACAATATCTTATTCAACAAAAAACAATATAGATATAAGGTGCATTGAATGCATTTATATACAACTACCACATTCAATATTGAGGGTAAATTACAAGATATCCTCTTAATATTTGATCTTTTATCACATAAGCCTTTAAAGAAAAAATAATTGCAATGTCTTTCCTAAATAATTTACATATTTAGCACTTAGTGTCACCGTTGATCATCATTCCTTACAAATTTGTCTAGGTGCCGTGTTTGTTTGTGTGTATTATGGCAAGAATCATATAAGTTTTGGATATAAGA
The DNA here is from genome assembly GCA_039720395.1 of Liquidambar formosana. NCBI lineage: Eukaryota > Viridiplantae > Streptophyta > Magnoliopsida > Saxifragales > Altingiaceae > Liquidambar > Liquidambar formosana. The sequence goes on along the minus strand of CM077821.1, from coordinate 48,932,470 downwards.
TACAAAGCTTTCCTGGTGAGACCCTCTTTGATGGTGCCTATCCATGTGCACCTTTTATAGGTCTTAGTATAGGAAGACTGATAGTGCCAATTGACCTCTTAGTGATGGGCATAACATCTGTGGCCATTCCTTACTAAAATTGTAGGTGGGACTGGTATTATAATTGTCATGACCTAATTTGGAAAAAACTTCATTTTCTTTCTATTTTGTTTTTGTTTGGTATGCTAGAAAATGAGCAAATTGTTTAATTTCATCTTTGATCTTTGTGATTTTGTTTTTCTTTGTATTTCTCATTAAGCAATTATCTTGTTAAGTGAGTTTTTCTTGGAGGTTTTTTTTTTTTTTTTCTTGGCTTCAACTGCTATTTTATTTTTATTTAACTTGCAGAAAATCCATAATCGAAAATCATGCTTGCAGTATGGTTTAGTACAATTGTGTAGCTAAACAGATCAGTCAAATAAGTGTTCCCTTTTTTTTTTGGTACTTGTGGTTAAAAGCCATGCATTTTTTTTCCCCACTCAAATAAGTACTTTTCTAACAGATAATTTTATATTACTCATAAGGTTTTTAAGGTACCATACCCACTTACCATTTAAAGTGGTCCAAAATGGCCCACTTACCATTTGAAGTGACTCACTAATCATTTAGTAACCACTTACCATTTGAAGTGGGTAACTTACCATTTCAAATAGCCTACTTACAACTTGAAGTGACCAACTTATCATTTCAAATGACCTTATGGATATGGTATCCCAATTTTTTGCTAGGGTACCATAGAATTAGCCTCTCTAATGCAATGAATTTATTAAATTTTCACCAAATTAGATCAGCACAAAATGATAGTCATCATTTTTTATGTTCTCTGGTAACGTTTAGGGTACGGACATATCAGTTTTGTTGACGGCAAGGTATTTTTTATCTTTTGCACTGATAATCATATTTTAATATATTATCTATTAAAATTTATGTATCTATATTTCATGGGTTTTATTTTTTCCTTCATTTTGTTTAATTCATTATCATAGTTGTTTTGGGATTGACCAATTTTTTTTCTTAATATATAATTCATGAATTTTTTTTTCTTAAGTAATAATATATAATTTGTTCGTAATACATTTTGTCATTTTCCAAGGTAAGCCAAGCGTAATAAGGTTTGGGCCAACAAAACAGAAACTACATCAATGAGTCCACAAAACAGAAGCCCAAACACACTGCAGACCGAAAACTGAAAATGACCCAAAGACCCTCGAAGGTCTAAACTCACGTGCTGCGCCGGGTGCACTAGATGTAACTTATCTATCCAACTTGTCCATGTCTGCAAAAGAAAAGTAAACGCATGCATGCATCTATCATTGTGACAGTCACATTCACCCTATTAACTTTTTCTCGCAAATAGAATGGCCCAAGTCTTTCCAAAGTAAACTACAGAGGACATAATCGAGTCTTTGTTGGCAGGCGCATTCTCGCAAGTTAAAAGCCCACTAAAACAACTACAAAACTGTTGGCTGGGCACACGAATCCCCAACAAGGTCACTACGAGGAAATTTGCAAGACTCCATGGAGACACATTACTGACCAAACATAATCCAAATGGTCCTGCCACATTCTTGTTGACCAGCCAATCGGTACTGAAATCCCCTTCACGATAAGGTTCCCTTCATGAGAAGTGTGCTGATAGGCCGATCACTAATTGAGGAGTAAGTTTTCAGTGTAACTGTAGTACCACGTCAATTGTATCACATATACATATCAATTTTTCTCTTAATTAAGTAACAATGTAATGTTGTATTAGTGAATTGTTGATCCCGCTTTGTTTGGTTAAAGATGATTGTAGGCTTTTAGCTCACAAGTCATTTTTGTCAATAATATCTTTTCCCATCAAGCGATGAACGAAAAAAAAAATAATAATAATATGAAACCATTTCTCCAACCAACTAGCAGAATAAGAGTATAATTTATCGATCTACTCCTTGGTCTCTACTAATTAAAATGATAGAAATAAGCTTTTACAAATATAAGACAATATAAAACAAAGCTGACATAATTGTCTTATTACAGCACAATTGCTTAAAATATATTAACAAATATTATCTTGATGAAAGATTTAAACTAGAATGTCATATGCCCACATGCATAGTGTCTACACTTATTTAAATCTTATTTTAAGAAAATTGGAAGGTAATTCTACCTAATTAAGAGACAGTAAAGCAACCCATTTATTTCCCCTCCGAAGGTTCCTAGCTGGAGAGTAGCGGCAGACGCACCTACCCCTATGGAATTAATTGGATACGACTGATGTAGGCTGGAGAAGTGAGGAGATTATGCTAATTGGCCTCCGCGGTTGATGTCGTCAAGAAACACTACAAGCGCAACTATGAACTGCGCGATCGATGTTAGGGTGCACTTCCAACACTGAACTTGTCCTTTCCCAAGATATAACTGGCACAATTGTGTTTCCTATGCATCTGCATGCGATTTCATGACTCCTCAGATTTATTAGTTTTAAGTGTCAAGAAACACAACAAGTGCAACTATGAATGCATAATTGATGTGACTATGCGAGGATAGAACTGTACGTCAACACGAATTTGTCATTTTGAGAGTAACAAAAATGCTTTTTGAATTGTTTTTCCCTTTCATTTGCATTTTTTCATCGATCTTCAATTAGATTAAGAAAAATATTTGCATAGTTAAAATTAAAAATTTATCACAGTTCTCTTAGAATATTAATCCATTACAGGTGCAACCTTTTTCTCTTGATCACACCTAATTATGACCAATTGTACTACAGTCTAATAACTGAATCATCATTGTATTTCGATGAGACGCACCGGAGGAAACGAAAATACTGCATGACCAAAATTAGTGACCCAAATGAATGATTATATCCCAAACAATAATAGAATGTAGGGTCATTTAGCATTAATGCTAGAGAGAAATGATCATGAAACCTTATTTCAGCACCTACGATCTGACCTCGGCAATAGGGGCGAAGTCAGGTGAGGCAATTTTTTAACTAAAATAACAAAAATCATTTTGGAAACGTATATTACTTTGATTCCGAAAATTGTTAATCCTACAAAGTCAAATCATTTCAGACCTATTAGTTTATGTAATATTAGTTATAAGATCGTAGCAAAAATTTTGGCGAACAGAATGAGACCTTTTTTAGAGAGATTAATCTCTCCCTATCAGAGTGCTTTTGTTCCGAAAAGACTCATTTCTGATAATATCCTTATTGTTCATGAGATATGTAATGCTATGAAAAATAAGAAAGGTAAAACAGGATGGATGAGTGTTAAGCTCGATTTGGAGAAAGCATATGATAGGCTGGAATGGCCTTTTATTAAAGCTGTTATGGCTAAATTTGGATTTGATAATAAATTCATCAGCTGGACTATGAGCTGCATTGAATCTGCGTCTTTTTCCATTTTGTTCAATGGTGTGCCAAAAGGTAATTTCTCAGCCACTAGGAGTATTAGACAAGGTGATCCGTTATCTCCCTATATCTTTATTTTATGTATGGAAGCGCTTTCTTCAGCACTTACTAATTGTCAAAATAAAGAAAGGAGTTAAAAAAAAGTGATCTTATTGGTATTAAAATTTGTAGAAAAGCTTCTATTATTAGTCATCTTATATTTGCAGATGATTGCTTAATTTATGCTAATACTATGATACCTACTTGTAGAAATATTTTAAAGGTATTACAGGAGTTTGGCAACGCTTCACAACAAAAGGTATGTTAATAGTTGGGTCGGGTATGTGACCCATACCCATGGTCCGCCCACATGCGGGTAGTGGATCTCATAAGTGTTTCCTATTAAGTGGCTTTCCTAGTGTGTGCGGAACCCTAGTCCTATTAGGTTTAGGACTTATAGGAAACTATTTAAGGTGGCTTTCTCTACAGATTAGGGTTGGCCTCTCTATGCACCCTCTATCATTCTGGTCTATACCCACACATTAGGACATTAACCTTTTACCATGAGGCACGCTTTATACTTGTTAATTGAATTATCTACCATTGTAGAAGATCAACTAACTCCTAAACTCTATTCCCATCCATCAAGCTCAACTCACCCTGCGTAGGTATCATCCACTTATTTCCAGCATAAGAAGAAAGCGCTTTTCTGTATAAAGCAAGCTCATCATCTTCTCTATAAGCATATAAGAAGGCATCCCCTTCAATTCCAAAATGATGATGGGGAAAGTTTCAATAAGGTAAATTTCCATAAATCGGCTATTTCTTTTTCTCGTAATGTGCCTACTTCAATGAGAAATGTAATCAAAGGTGAATTGGGAATTTTAGATAATCTTTCACTAGAAACATATTTAGGCACTACTTTAATTAAGGGTAAAGATAAAATTAGAGTACGTGTTATCAAGTTCTTGATCGTGTTGTAAATAAAATGCAGAACTGGAAAGCAAATGTACTATCTAGAGCTGGTAGAGAAATTTTGATTAAATCTGTCTCTTTCGAGTGTTAGTCAGCATGTCATGAATTGTTATCTCCTTCCTACGAAGATTAGAGATGATATTGATAAAATTCAAAGACAATTTTTTTGAAGTAATAATTTAGAGAAGAATTCTATGGCTTTAATAAGTTGGGATACCATTTGTTCTCCTAAAAAAGAAGGACGGCTTAAGTAGTCGTAATACTTTTGACATTAACTTTGCTTGTATGGGTAAACTTGTTTGGCATATATTAATTGTTTGATAGAGATAATTTTTGGGTTCAAATTAATTCGAGCAAAATATTTAAATAAAGAAAATTTCTTTCAAGTTCTCCCAAAAAATAAAGGTTCATGGGCGTGGAGAAATATCCTCAAAGGGCATGATCTCATTAGTCATGGTATTCGATGGACTTTAGGAAATGGGAAAGATATTTATTTGGGTAAATTACATTAAGACCCCCTCTAAAATCTGACAATTACAAATAGACCCCCTCACTGTTTCTGAAATTACATTAAGACCCCCTCCCTCTAACTTCCGTCCATAATCCTGTTAAATCACTTTCAATTTTTTTCAAAATACCCTAATTACCCTTATTGGATGACAACTTCCATGTTAAATGCATATAATTCATCAGTCCAACACATTCATCCAGTACATTTGATTGATTTATTTATTTATTGATAAACAACTAAAAGATTATCTATATATAAAAGAAAAATGCCAAAAAGCTTAAATTTTTGTCCAACTGATGTGGTAGCCATCAGATTTGCTCATTAGAAACAATTATTTATTTAATTAATGTGTAAAAAAAAAAAAATGATTTGCCAAGTTGCCACCTCATTTGCCACCTCTATACGTGCATCTCCATTGTAATAATTCTTTAATTATTTCTACATATGAGTAATGCTACATAGCCCCTTTTTTTTTTTACTCAAATCTACTTACTTAAATGAGGTGGCAACTTAGCAAATCAATTTTTTTTATTTTTTATTTTGCAAATCAATTAAAAATTTAATTAAATAAATAATTGTTTCTAAACAGAAAATTTGACAGTTGCCACATCAGTTGGACAGAAAATTTAAATTGTTTTTAGCATTTTTCTTATATATATATATATATATATATATATATATATATATATATATATATATATGTATGTATGTATGTATTATCTTTTAGTTGTTTATCAATAATAATTAAAAAATTCAAAAGTATTGGATGAACTATTGGACTGGTGAGTTATACGCATTTAACATGGAAGTTATCATCCACTTAAGGGTAGTTAGGGTATTTTGAAAAAATTTGAATATGATTTAACGGATTAATGGACGGAAGTTAGAAGGAGGGGTCTCTTTGTAGTTTATTTTGTAAAGTAGGGGTGTTCAGTGTAATTTTAAAAACGTGAGGGGGTGTATCTCTAATAGTCAGATTTTAGAGGGGGTCTTATTGTAATTTACCCTATTTATTTTTGGGTGGATAAATGGCTAACTAATAAATCTATTTTCGAAATTACTCATAGACAGTATCTTAATAATATTAATTGGGATTTGAAAGTAGCTGATACTATTTGTTCAGATAAGACATGGAATGAAGAGTTATTATATCCTTGTAGGGGAGTCTTTAGCAAGAAAAATATTGAATTTTCCTATCTCAACTATGGATATTCCTGATAAGATCTAGTGGGGTCCCGCATCCAATGGGCGCTTTTCGGTTAAGTCAGCTACGTGGTTTCATAAGGAGCTGAGGTGCAGAAAGAAAGTGAGAAAATTATGCCCTAAGAAAAATTTCAATTAGATTTGGAAGCTTATAGTGCTCCCAAGATAAAGAATTTTATGTGGTTGTTAATTCATGGTAAACTTCCAAGTAGAAAATTTCTTGCTATTAGAGGAGTAAATGTGGATCGTTCTTGTCCTCTTTGTAATTCGGATATTGAAGATATTAATCATATATTTATCACCTATACCTAGAGTTAAAGAAATGTGGAATTTGGTTAGTAATTCTTGTCCTATACCTACAGATAATGATAAAGATTTATTTAATTAGGATTTTGAATCTGAATAAATGCTCTTCTCGAAAAAGTATTAATGCAGATTATGAGATGGATAAAATTGCTAATTTACTTTGGCAAATTTGGTGTGCTTGAAATAATGTTATCTTTAAGAATGAGACTTTTAATAAATTCTTAATTATAAAGAAAGCTACTAATCTTTTTTCAGACTATGTGATTAAATTTTCAAGAAATGATATTAACTTTGATAAATTCTTAGAAAGTGAAAACAAGAAATTTAAAAAAAATTCAAAATTTATTAGATAGATTCCTCCTGACGATGAGTGGTTTAAATTGAATTTTGATGGATCTGTTAAAGATAAGCATAGGACTACGGGATCAATAATTCGTGATCAGTTTGTTAAGCCAATAGTTATAGTTATGCATTGTATTTACTTTGAGGATAATATTTCTGTTCCTAAAACGGAAGTTATTGCATTAATGAATGGTTTGTTGTAGCAAAGCAAAAAAATTGTAACAAGGTGATTATTGAAGGTGATTCTAAATTGGTTAGTAATAGTTTGCATCATTTGGATAATTGTCCTTGGACGATTTATAATATAATGAGTGATTTTAAGCAGATTATTATTGAAAATAATATGGATATTAAGATCAATCATTTGTATAGAGAAGCAAATAAAACTGCTGATGCTTTTACAAAGTTGGGATATACTGTAAAATGTAATCGTTTATGAGAATCTAGTTTTTCTTCCGAAATATTGATTGTTATCTAAAAAGATTTGATAGATAGATTTAGTTTAAAAGAGGATTGACTGTCATTTAATTGATTGTCATTTACCCAAAAAAAACAAAAATCATTTTGAAGAACTATACCCCCATTCTCTCACATCTCAACTATGGGTGTGGGACCCAAATCATCTGTTTTACCTCTCATCCCCCCCCCCCCCCCCCTCTCTCTCTCTCTCTCTCTCTCTCTCTCTTCCTTCTTTTTCTCTTCCCTTTCTTTTTTTCTCTTTATTATTTTGCTCTGCCGACTTTCTCTCCCCTCTCTCTATTAACCCATTTCACCCCATGACCAGATCCCCTGATTGCGGAGCGGAGTCAGCCAAGCATGCCTTCATCAACGGGGCTGGAAGAGCAGTACCCTGTACCCGGAAGGTTTGAGAACTGAAACCATGGAGAGGAGAGGAGAGGAGAGGAGGGAAGAAAGAGAACGTGAAGGAGTATAGTTGTCCAGAACAGAAACAAATCAGATTTAACCAGATTTAAAATAAAAAAATAATTTCAAAGAAAAAGAAGAAAGAAGAAAAAGAAGGGAGAGGCAGTGATGAAAAGGGGGCTCGTGACTTCGTGAGTGGACTTCAAATCCCTTTCTTCTCTCATCTCCATGGACTTCAAAGTTTGGTTAAAACCAATAGGGGTATAGTTTTCCAGAACGGAAACAAATCAGCTAGTTAGGCATTTTCAAAAAATTTAGTGGAGCTCAAGGTTTTAGCTACACTATAGGAGTTTTTTTGGATAGGCCATTTGTCCAGAAAAATCCTATAGACCGGAAAGAAAGCAATGAAGAGCTAGGCTACTCTGATATGCTTTGCTACTAACTCAAAATTCACTTTTATTTTTTCTTTAAAAAACCTCAAAATTCACTTTCTTTATCGCACTTTTTGATACACCTTAATTTCACAAAGTTGTAGACGGTTAATAACGAAATTCGTCTCTTCAAGAAAATTTATTTTTTCCCTTTTTTCTGGGAGTTTTTATCATTTTCTTAAAAATTAGATAAATTTCTATATAAACTAAAATCCCCCCCCAATAAAATAAAATAAAATAAACGAACACGCAAACACGCACACAACCAACCCGCACACAACCAACCCCCGCGGCAGGCACCCCTACAGGAAAAAAAGACAACTAAATCTAATGTCCCAATTACAGCAAACAGAGTGCCTTGGCATATGCTTTAACCAAACACATTCTCACACACATAATAAATTTTTATTTATTATTTTTGGGGAAACATTCTCACACAAATTTAAAAAGGCCCTCAAAGAGTTAGTTCCTGGAATTATACAAACTGCATAGTAAAGGAGAACTGGATCATAGCCACATCATTTCTCGCAGTTTATGTCACCCTCTCTCTAATCAAAGGGAATGCAAGTACATTTAAAGAGACATTATTGTCAATCCTTGCAATATCAATCATCTTTCTCCTCGTTAATCTCCTCAAGAATCACCACAAGAGCAACTATAAAGGCGTAATCGATGTTTGGATACACAGTCACCGTGAAGGTATCTTTTCCAAGCACCACACTTTGAACGCTGCGTTTATGATGCATCTGCATTGCCATTGATCGATCAGTCATTGATCTCTATTTAAGCAATTTAGCTTTATGGTTAAGCCAAAAAAAGTAGTATAAAAAAAAGGCTCGATTAGATATTCCATGAAAATCAAATGGCTCTAGCTAGTGTGTTTAACAAAACTTTATAGACACATTCATGATGATGAAATTGTACCTAGAATTGTCGTCAAAACACAATAGGGAAATGGAATTTTCATGTGAAATCCAAACACACCTTAAATCAAGTAAAGAAGATATGCTGCCGGCAAGAGAGAGAAGAGGGGGGGGGGGGCGGTTCTGAGTTTTTCTTTACTGAATTGAAAATGGAATTTGAACTTTTTTTTTGGGGGGGTGAGAAGGAATGCATTAAATAGATAAAAACTTAAGACAATGGGATTTGAACTTACTTGTGCAATGACAGTGGAAGAGTCTCCAGTATATATGATGCAAGATCTCTCCAACCAGCTCCCTTTGATCTTGAAATCACAAACCTCTTCTTTTGTGTTAGAAGCTAAGAATACATCTAATTCAGTCCTCAAATGGGTGTGTGAAGACTTCTTAGCGCTGAAAAGTAGATCTTTGGCGTCTGAGCTCTCTTCCCTATAAACTTGCCATCTTCTATGTGCTGTAAATATCTGAAAATAGATAATAATAAAAACAAAACAAAACCATACAGTTAACTAACTATCCGTTTACAGAGTAAATGGGGTCTTCTTGAATGGCAGGATAAGATTGCACTATTTTGAGAATTCAACCCACTGAGAAAGAAATTGATGATGAGAATGACAATTTATAATTTCGGAGTTGAATTATAATCGATCACCACTATAAATGGTGGATGTTTGGACTTGTTGGCCATCATGTTGTAGTTCTACTTGTTAGTAAATAACTAAGTATCCTATGAATGAGCTATTCCCCAATCCCCCGGAGCATACAGAAGGCACCCTAAATGTCTTATATAAAAAAAAATAATAAAATTATTTTATATTGTTTTTAGGGTGGTAAAAGGTGAATTTTGTAAGAACCTTTTCTCTAAAGACTAAGAGTAAAGAACAACCACTAGCATTTCTGACTAAGATACACCTAGCCTCAACAGGAAGCACACGGGGACACAGCACAATACATTGGCCATTCCTTTTCCTTCTTAGGATCCTTTCTTTCTTCTTCTGTTGGTATCAAACCCAACATCCTACCAGTAACCCCCTGGCCCCCACCAAAGTTCTTTTTGGCTTGACTTGTTCGTTTATTTGTTAGGGTCCATCGTTTGCTTGGAATTGTTACTCTCGAGAATCTGAAACTTGAACTCTTGAGATTTGAAATTTTCAGAAATAAAATATTGTTGTTCGGATGCTAATATGTTTTTATAAAAATGCAATTACTTACCTTTTTTTTTTTTTTTTTTTTTTTCCCTGATAAATCACTTTCCTTATTCGTTTTACACTTCTGCATGTTATGCCTCTGTTTTCTACCCTTTCTCACTCGTCTTCTTCATTTTCATCTCTTCATAATCAATCAATGTGTCACTGTGGCAGTTTCTTGTTGCATCTATTTCGAATTCGATCAATAGCTTATAGTCTACAGGGATTTGGCGATGTGGGCATCTTTAGATTCTGCTATAAATGTAATTTCTAACATACACAAAAATATTATATATATATATATATATATATATATATATATATATATATATAATTTGCAAAAACACTAAATACAGTAAGATGAATGCAAATGGATTGTGAAATGGGGGAGTGAATATATATATTTCATCATTAAAAAAAAAAATTAATGAAATGTGCTAACTGCACTGAGAAAAATAAGAGTTGAAAATTTGTGGATGCAGCAAGTTGGGCTTTTTTGCTTTGATGCCCAAAATAGAAGAAGCCTCATATTGTTCTATGTTAGATGTTGCGAAAGAAATGGGTTGAGAGCTTGGGCTTGAAGGGTATAGGAGTTGCTGGATAGGTGAAGAGGATGTTGGATGATCTTGGGTTAGACGGTTACAAAAACAGAGCTTGAAGACGCTTAGATGCCATTGAAGGAGGTTTTGAAATGGTAAAGGAAAGAGGGTTTTGGTGAGGATGGCAAGTAGTGTCATGGTTCGGTGCGGGAGTTATCAATTTCTTGGTCTAATGATGGGAGTTGCATCTCCCATAAATTGTGAGAGTTAGAATGCTCCAGGAAATCAAAATCTTACAATTTTAGCAAAACGAACAGCTGTGTTTACTTCAAATCCCTGGAATTTGCAATTCCTCCGCTCCAATGATGGGATTTGCATCTTCCATGACTTACATGAGTTCATTACTTCTTTTGTCATGTACACCTATCGTAACTAATTATTAGAGTAATATATTTTAATCACCAATGGTCTAGACCCGTTGTTGAATGGCGGGCTAAATAATCCGGTGAACCATTCCCTTATCTGGGTCAATGTGTGGTCCAAGCTTGCTAACTATGCCACCTAGGTTAAGGGGATGAATACAAGTTTACCCCATTTGTTTTATTTTTTTTCATTTGAAGCACGTACAAGTCTACCTAGATATATACAAAAGGAAGCAAAGCAATTAAAAAATTGGGAATTACTTACAAGTCCAATTTTTCTCCAAATTTATCTACAGTGAAATAATTGATATGAAAGCCACTAGGCTTAGCCTAATGATAAGGGAGAGTAGGATAAAAGATAGGAATAGGATAGGTTTGGGATTCGAACCCCTCTTATGGTATCCCAAAAAAAAAAAAAAATCATTGGTATAACATATTTTGCGTACCCAAATTCAAGAACTTACGCTTTTTGATGCAAAACGCAGGCTATTGCATGTTGAATTTCAATTTTGAAAATACCAAAGAATCTAAACTGTTATCAAAATTTAATTATCCAATTAACATGGCAACTACCACATCAACTTAGTATGAATAATTATTAGGCGGTGTTAAATGAAGCATCCTTTGTATAGCTTTGTAGAGCATCCCATGTAGCACCAAGTTCACATCAACAAAAAATAGATATTTTAAATAAACTAGATATGGGCACACGTGAATTGCATGTGAATAATATTTAAATAATAAAAATTTATGAAAATTTATAAATTTTCAGATAAAATATAATCATTTGTTACTTTATGTTGAAAATATAAATTCCATTCTAGAGACATGTATATATTATGTTCTTAATATATATGAATCTCATTTAGGTCATTAGATTGGAAGTTCAATATAATAGGTGAAACTTTCCTTCCATGATTAGGAGTATAGGAATAGCAAGTTGGCAAGACATTTATATTAATGGAGGTTATGTAGAATTCATAAAGTGGACATCATTATCTTTTTTTCTTTCTTCTTTTTTGCTAAAATGTAAATATTTTTAATTGTTTAATTAAATATGAGGGACAAATAAGTATTTAAAATTTAAAATAAGAGTCTAATGGTCAATCAAAAGTTTTTTTTTGATATATAGACTTTTATAGGTAATATAAATATAGATATAGATTGAGAGAGTTTTAGTTCATACAAGTAGTGTCACATAAGGTGCTGTACATAACATTTTTCATAATTATTCTCTAAATAAAATTGTTGGGTATGTTATAGCCAGAGAAGCAAAGGTTGCTTCCACGGTTTTTTTGGTAGATGTACCAAATTACCCTTTCCAAACAAAAGAGAGACAAAGTAGAGGGGATAATGAGATAAGGGATCGATACTATGGCAATGACCGCCGGTGGCTCGTCGGTGGGAGAGAGAAGAGAGAGTAGATGAAAGAAGATAAGAGAATTGAGAAAAGGGCGGTTGTGATGGCTGTTTTGATGGTCGTGAGAGGAGGTGGATGGAAAGATTAGAAAAAAAGAAGAGAAAGAATAGAATGGGGCCTTCTTGGTGTTGCAGTGAGAAGCCATGTTGTCGAACTTCCTTCTTGGAGTAGAAGAAGCACATAGCTGAAGCAATTAGCACCGACCCCTTTTCCTTTCATCTCTCTCCTCCCTCTGTTATCTTGTAATTGAAAAGGGTAATTTGGTCTATATGAAGGAAAGAGCCGTGGAAACAACAATTGGCTCTGCGCACTATACCCGGATGCACATTTTTACACGTGTGGTCACTATCACCGCATCACGTGCACTGTACGAGTGATATAGACACGCATAATTTGTATAAGAGCAACTCAAATTTGTTTACGCAAATGACGTAGTTAATCACTTAAAAATTTGGGGATAATACACAGGTGCAAGATGAAAAGAGAGGAAATTGAGAATGGGGAACCTTTTGTTGGAGAGAGATGATGGGGTTTCCGGCAGCGTCAAGCAAGACGCGGCGGTCACGGAGGCTCGAGAGGGTCCCTTTGACTTGGAAGATGATGTTGCCGTTAGCGTCGGTGACGGCGAAGTTACCGTCCGTAATGGTTATGAGCTTCCTCACAATCATCAGATCCACTGGGTAAGGTGCGCAATACTGTGGGCTTATCACGGCCACCGGCTTCGCCAACGGCAGGTAGCTCGATTCTGCCATATTCATCACTTCCTACGTGTCAATCGCTCAGACACACAGAGAGGAGAGATAAGCCCTTTTGGTTCTTACCTCTTCGTGAGGAGTCCTTTTAATTTGGTGTTCGCAAAAAAAGGGTTTTTTTAAAAAAAAAGAAACGAAAAGTGGGTTATATCCTGGCTGAATTTAGCGTCAGATATCATTGCACACATTGAATTATTTGTTTGGGTTACCTAACCTATACGTGTAGCTAGGTTATTCAAGATTTGCCTCTGTCAGAGGGCAAGATGGCCGACATGCCCGTTTCCTTATTCCCTTGTAAATCTGCGAATCCGTCAAAAATTAGGAATTTATATAGCTTTGAAGATGTGTAAATATCTAGATATTTCATACGTTCATACTTATCCAGGAAAAATACACGTATGTATGTAAATGTACATGTATTATTTACGAACGATCGTAATCGAATAAAATAGTCTGAAATATCCTCACTTAAATAACTCTATATATATATACATATATAAAGCTTTGATCATATGTGGGATATCCTGTTTAATTATAGTCGTCTGACACGCGCATAGACACACGCACGCATGTAAATGCACGCACATCATTCACGGACGACTGTGATTGAATGAGATACTTTGGGATATTCCATACATGATCAGTCTTCCTATATATTTATTTATATATATATTTACAATTTTGTTTCCATTAGCACGTGTTGATATAAGTTATATCAACACCATGCTTTGGGGGTTGTACCATTTGTATTGATCCAATATATTTCATTTTTCACTAATGCATAATGTACAACTCTCAATACGGGTGTTTATAAAAACTAGTTGGTACACACGTGCGTTGCACGTGAATATTTTTGTATTATAAAATAAATATTTCATTAATGGTATACGAATTTATGCTAAAGTGGATCATATAAATTGTCTTTTAAAGAAGAGATTTTTGTGATGGGAAAAAAAAAAATTCAGTGCCAAAACTAATAAATTAATTAAATGTGTCATCAATAACTTAAATAAATATAAAAAAATATTTGTAAATTTCAATTGTACACTTGCCTATCAAAAGGATATTTATCATGGCTCTGTCCGTATATATATGTGTGTGTGTGTGTGTGTGTGTGTGTGTATTTATTTTTGTAAGGAAAAAGCTAAATAGTTTAACTCTTTTTTTCGAACTTGTTTGGCAACTAACCTAGTTATGTACTTATTTCAAAGAGTAATAATTTTTTAAAAAAATTATTTCATAAATAAATTGAACAAATAACATCGTGTTTAAATTCAAAAAATAAGAAATAAATTAAAATAAATGTCATCCAACTCATTGAAAATATTATTCTATGAGTGGGGAAGTTGGGTTTTTTTTATAAAATTTTTTTATAATATAAAAAATTAAATGAAATTATGATAAATATATTTATTTTTAAAATTTTCTTAATGAAAAATGTGCTTACTAAAACATGGGAATCCTCCTGGTTTGTCATTTGTTGAGATGATGCTTTATTGACCAGATAAGGTAGAATTTTTAACATCATTACATATAGGATTTGATTTTCTTAATGCCAGTTTTTTATAGTCTAGGAACCTCATTCGGTTTTATTATATTATATTTTAATAAAAGGTTCTATGTGAGAAAACAAACCAACTCCAAAAATATATAATTAAATAAAAAGAAAGGTATCCTCATAAAATATTTATGAATCACAATTTGTCAAAAACTTACACCAAAAAAATAAAATAAAAAAATAACAAAAAGTAATAATATCTAACAGAACTAAAATAGAACCCTACTGCGTTTGCAAGGAATCTTGTAGGTAAGACATTTAGTGAGAATAGAAGTAGGAGAATCAAAGTTACAGAAATATATGAAGTACTTCACCCACATGGAAAACAGTATTTTCTATAGCAATTAGAACAAACCCAAAAACCCTAGATTTCGAAAAAGAAAAAAATATGAGGGCTTTATTAAAATAGGTTGAAGCTACTGTTAATGGAGAAAGTAGAATTTAGAATCCCATTGTTAATGAATAGATGATATATGTTATGAAATAGAGTAAACTTACAATTCTGGGTTTTATTTATTTATACGAATTATAGTTTCCTTAGAATTCCTATTTATGTATATGTTTTATATTTCTATATTTCCTATATATGTAGAAGGGTAATTGTGCATTTAAAATTTAAAATAAGGGTATATTAGTCAATCAAAAGTTTTTCTCACATTCAACTTTTTATAGGTAATATATCTATATATATATATATATGGGCACACGTGCGTTGCACATGAATATTATTTAAATAAAAAAATTTATAAATTCTATATATATATATATATATATATATAGAGAATTTATAAATTTTTTTATTTAAATAATATTCATGTGCAACGCACGTGTGCCCATATATATATATATAGATATATTACCTATATATATTGAACATGAAAATCTAATTATCTGTTACTTTTGTGTTAATTTAACTTATTAGAATAAACGCTCAACACAATAGGTCAATATTCCTTCAATTGTTAGGAGTTATGGTAGGAATAAAAAGTTAGCTAGAACACATGCATAGTAGTGAAGGCTGTATAGAATTTATGAAGTGAACATAAATTGTGTTATCTTTTTTCCTTCTTTTTTGCCAGAAAATAAACATTCTTAATTGGTTAAATATAAAACATTCTTAATTAGTTAAATATGGGAGGCAAATAAATATTTAAAATTTAAAATAAAGATGTAATGGTCAATCAAAAGTATTTCTAAACTATAAACTTTTATAGGTAGTATAGATATAATATAATTTAATATGTGATACAAGAGCATATTTGAGGGAGGTAGCAAAAAAAAAAAAAAAAAAAGTAACATATCTGTCTTTTGCTACCTTATGTGGGCTATGGCAAACATAATTATTTTCTATATTTTATATTTTTGATGCTTTTAAATATTATTTAATTTATTTTTTTAATAAGTGAAATTGATCCCTCATAATATAGTTTTTCTTACTTTTTCTAAAAAAAATTCTCAATTTTATTTTTATATGATATCATCATCTACATGTTTTTTTGTTCACTTAGAGATTGAAAAGAGAGTGGAGATCGAGATTTTCATTTTATTTTTTTCCTTTTTCTTTTCCCTACCCTTCCCATCAACAACCAAATTCAAGCAAAATAATAATAATAATCATTATCATATACATATATGACTTATTCCAACAATTTCCACGTTACAATCAAAACACACTCAAGGGTTTTCCTAGTCTACCCAAAATCCTCGAAAACAACCACTCCTAACCATAAACAAATTCAGCATTATATGAATTCTCACCAAATTCTAAGAAATACATAATAAAAGTATAAAACACTCACGCAACAGCCTCTTGAGATCCGGTATCGTCTCTATGTATCGTCTCTATGATGTAGATATTTGGTTTGTAACTGTGCTGGAAGTAGGTGTGCCTCGAACAGCCATTCTCGTTTGCTAGAAAATAAGAAGAAGAGGGAGATATGAAGTCAACGTGCTTTAAGATTATATGTATAGTATTAAATAGAGTATTTGATTTAGGGTTTTCTTTGAATTCCTATTTATGTTTTATATATTAAGGTATGTGTTTTAGAAAATATTAGGGTATGTGCTTTAAAATTATAGTTTCCATATTGCTATATTTCCTATATATGCAGAAGGGTGGGTAGTTGTGTATTTAAAAATTAAAATAAGGATATATTAGTCAATCAAAAGTTTTTCTTACATTCATCTTTTTATAGGTAGTATAGATTATATCAACAGGTGCTTACCTGCTTATCATCCTATATATTTATATATTGAGATTAGAGCCATTCTTTTTGACACTACAAATGCCTTGAAAATACAATTAGCGTAGCGAAAAGTACCAAAAGAAAAGTATCGTTTTCCTATAAAATAAAGAACAAAGAAAATAATATAAACTTTCTGAAATTTTATTGATAAAAATTTGATTTGTTGTCCGTAAGTTACAAACCTATTTATAAAGAACTAATACTTGAATTCTAAGTAAACTAAGAAAAGGAAATAATTAAATTCTACTAAACCTAGGAAAACATAAAATAGGAAATGAAAAATTAAAACAAGAAAAATAAACAAATTAAGCAAATCTAGTTGTGGTTCGGCTTGGGCATGTGTGACTTTTTGGGTTTTGCCATTCAGTGCGACTTTTTTCTAAATCTAACTAGACTTTGCCAAATTTAACTAAATTTTCTTAGCCTTTGTGAAGAGGCCAGGATGCAAAAGTAGAATCGAGGAAACCCAATTTCTATGATGAGTTTGGAATGCAGAACTTGCTGTGGCAGGAAATTAAATTTGATTGATGAGTGGCAATTTTTTTATGAGTTACTAACCTACTATAATTCTAAACAGGGTCTGAATAGAAACTAGGATATCATGTTTATTCAATCATACAAATCAAACTTACTCCATCCGTTTTTCATTGATTGTCTTTGCTACAAAAACATAATTTTTTAGGAAATTTTATTAAGTACTTTCACATTAATACATATGTTTTGACATAGAACATTCTAATTTTGTCCTCAAGTATACAAAACATTAGAAAAAAAGAGAATACATTTTTAAAGGTATTTTAGGAAATACAATAACAAGAATTATTGACTTTTGGAATGTGATAATAATTTTGAAACATCTCAAAAAATAAAGAAAGCCAACAATTTAGGAACGGATGGAGTATTTCATAATACTACCCAAAAAAAAAAAATAAATAAATGTAGACACAAATCCAGTGAGGGATATGAGATGAGACGCATGCATCCACAATGATGCATGCATCCCACTCGGTTATTACAAAGGCATCCTCAGCAATATGCAGAAATACACAAACAAAACAAAAACAGAGAGAGGAACAGAGGGTGGAGAAAAGCTAGGAATGGAAACAAGCCAGTTAGATTGATCCAAGAATGCAGAAACCGGGCAAGGGACATTGTTTCTGGGTCCTTGTGGCAATGTCAGTCATCTCAATCTCATACTCTATTGGGCATAGAATCGATCATTAATATGAGCGCAGCTATAAACGCATAGTCCATGTTTGGATGCACTGTGACCATGTACTTGCCGTATCCTAGAATAGTTCCAATTGAGTTTTTCAAATGCATATTCAACAATCATCAATTTAGATTAATTCATTTCAACCATATCAAATGAAGCTTCTCAGAACACAGTTTTCAGCATCCATTCTGCCACGGGTCAGCCATTCAAAGCATATCACTTTTTCCAAAACATTACCTTTTGGTATGCACTTCCCAGAGTAATACCAAAACAAGGAAATTAATAATCGATTTGTATTAAGTTGATAATTAATTTATAGTAAGTTAAGAGATAGTACCTTTTTTTGGTATTATGTTGGGAACTGATTACCAAAAGATAACTTCTCCGCAAGAGGAGAAATTATCTTTTGATGATTATTTCCTAGAGTAATACCAAAATAGATAAAATTAATAGTCAATTTGTATTAAGTTGAGAGTTAATTTTTCGTAAGGTAACAGATAATCTCTTTAAATTGATTACCAAAAGATATTTTCTTGGAAAAAACAAATGCTGCCATTCACAATGAGCACTGCTTGCCTCCACCTAGGATGGAAGAGGTCCTCCCTACCTCCATTCATGTTTTGTCACGTATCATAAATATTTTTGAAAAATATGAATTTAAAAACACGAACAAACAAATATACAGTATGGACATATGAATACACATCCATATTAACATAAATATATGACATGCAAATATGGATTTATGAAAATATACTCACAAGTATGTAAACTTAATAATACATGCACACAATCAATTTTTCTTATCTATTTGTACAAATGACAAAATTTGAATGGAAGGAGGGGAAGAACTCTTCCACCCTAAGATGGAGGGACTGGAGGCAAATAGTTTTCATTCACAATTCCCATGTTGATCACTTAACAAAAGTTATAGAAACACTTTTCAATCTACCGGTAGGAATTAGGAATGGGTAGATATTTTTATTATTTATTTTTAGTGTTTTTTTAGTTTTTGATATAGACTTAAACAACGAATGAGATCAAAGGTATCCTAGATTGTATTTCTACTTTTTTTCTCCTTGAGAATGATCCGTTTTAATTTAAACCAAACTAATGAAAAATAAAAATACGAAACTATGATAATTCATCAATCAACTTCCTTTTCTTTCAAGTAAGCACCAGTAACCCCAAAAAAAAAAAAAAAAAAAAGAAAAAAAAACCTCATACTTTCCGTAATTTGCAACATGACTAAACAAATGAAAAATAAATGGCCACAGTAATCCCCTACAAAAAAAAAAAAGATAAAAAAGTGCACTACAACCGATGAAATGTCCCTCCTTTTTTCTTAAATGCTCTACATCTGCTTCAGTAATTATCAGATGCGAGGGAGTGTAAATATAATTTACCCCTTGCTCTTTCTCTTTGATCAAGAAAAAGGAAAAAGAACAAGACCAAAGACAGAAAAAGGAGCCTTGTTTGAGCAGAGACAATCTTACCTCGGCAGCAATTGTGGATCGAAGACCCTCCAGCATAAATGACACAAGATCCTCCCCGAGAACTTGCTTTGACCTTGAAATCACAAACCTCCTCAGCTGTATTACTGGCCAAGAACACGTCTAATTCTTTTTCCTTAGACCTTGAAGTTATTTTAGCAGTGAAGAGCAGATCTTTGGCCTTTGAGATATCTCCCCTAAAAATTTCACTGTTAAATTTCCAGAAAGAACAACACATGTTAAATTATGAAAGAAAAATTATTTTGAATAATTATGAAAGAACAACACATGTTAAATTTCAGTGCTATTTGACTCATAAATTTCTCATTGAATGAATTTTTTTTTTTTTTTTTTTCAAATCATTTCCAAATAACTCATGTGTTACAAACGTACTTTTCCTACAATGAATAATTCTCGAATCCCAAATTTGTCTCCATAATAGCATGTTGATATGATGTCCCAAAATAATGACGGTGAAGATTCTTAATATTAAACCCTTTTTTTTTGCACCAAAATTTATCATTTAGTTTAGACCGACATATTTGCAACATTAAGGGAATAAAGTGTAATTTTCAAATCATATGAGATAAAAGTGAAAACATGCCAAACTTAAAAGGGTAAAGTACAATTTTTTTTTTCCCCAAATAATTAATGTATGAAAATGCCTCTTCAGGTGAACTTTTCTTTTCCACTCTTAGATTTCAAAGTTCTCCAATAACTTGTAGGAGAAAAATCTCAAGTTAATAGAAAAACATCAAACTGGTATGTCATTGACATTTCTAACACAAATACTTTGAACTGTTTTTATTGTCTTGTAATAGAAATAATATGGCGCAACTGCTCCATGAAAGTTTTTCTCCATTTACAAATCTTGATTTCGACATGATATGGATAGGTGTGTCACTTCTCCTCTCGTTCGGAATTATGGAGTATTATTTTTTTTTTCAATGTTCTAATTAATTTTTGACCCCAAAGTTCGTTGAGGGGTGAGCAAAAGGTCATTGTCTGTGTCTATCGAGTCAGCAGTCAGTTTTATGTCTTTACTAGTGAAAACCCCCAGGCGATGCCCGGGAAGATAAAAGCAGTGAAAAAAAAAAAGAAGAGAAAAATGCTAAGACTTGACACCTCAGCAAGTTACTGTTTACCTACAATAACTACACCCTCAGGCATATAATGTAGGTAAAGATTTATCAGTCTTCAACGTACAATTAAACGTGCGAGTTTTGTTTTGG
Organism: Liquidambar formosana; assembly: GCA_039720395.1. Classification (NCBI taxonomy): domain Eukaryota; kingdom Viridiplantae; phylum Streptophyta; class Magnoliopsida; order Saxifragales; family Altingiaceae; genus Liquidambar; species Liquidambar formosana. Next base: position 48,911,435 of record CM077821.1, on the reverse strand, counting down.
ACCTTCCTAATATGGAGAGCACCACAAGTTCTCGTGGCCCAACGTCATGAATGATGCACTTTCACACACGTCATGGAGGATGCACTTTTGTCAAATTTAACTCTCTCTCTCTCTCTCTCTCTCACACACACATCTATATATATCTACTAAAACGGAGGAAATGCCTCCCTTTGGTGCCACGTGTCCGTTTGTGAACAGTTGATGAACAGTTGAGGAAAAAGGTAAAATTACTGTTTAGTGACCATTGTTCAATCTAATGCCAAAAAAGGACAATATCTATCAACTTGCTACAAATTACCTGTATACTTACATCAAAATAACTATCAATTTCTTTTTTTTCGTATTAAGTTAAGAAAGAATCACTAAAAAGTAATTTTCCCAAAAAGATATGACTTTTGGAGAAATTACTTTTTAGTGATCAATTTTCAACTTAATGCCAAAGAAAGAATATTCTCTGCCAACTTGTTACACATTGACTGTATACATACTTCAAAAGGACTACTAATGTTTCATGTTTGGTATTAAGTTGAGAAGTGATCACCAAAAGGTAAATTGTCTAACTTTTCTATTTTTTGGTTTTCACTGCTCTTTTTCATGCTCTTTTTCACACAGTATAAGTAGGTTAACACTTAGTGTACCCTGCATATCTTTTTGTTTTTATGTAGGAAAATCAAAAAACCTATATTATACAATGTTCAACCCAAACTTAGTAGACTATATCATATTTCTTCGTTTTTTTTTTATGTCTATTCATCTCATTTCTCAAAAGTTAAACGTATAAAATTATAAATATTTATAATCAGAAAGGGAGCCAAATAAAGGCAATAATGATTAAAAAAGAAAATGCGACACATTGGAATATGTATTAACATATCAAATTGCTTAGAAAACTATAAAAATGCTTTCAAAATTGTGCAAATATACTTTTGCCAAACAAGGAGTATCTCAAACTGTTAGATCCAAACTAATTTACATGATGCACAAATCATTCTCAAGTCCATGCATTCGATAGTAGAGGAGCGAAGACGCGAACTCAAGATTTATGATTTTGGAGCCGCGATTCTTTACCATCTGAACTACCACACGGATGTGTATTATATATATATATACTAGTATGAACCCGCGCGATGCGCGGGAATCACAAATAGCTTAGTGATCCGAGTTTAGGCCAATATGTTTTTATATGTGGTTCAACTCTTTGCATACATGATCCCAATGTTAATCTCAATCACATATCTAACCCAAAGTACCCAATTTTGCATTCATTACAGTTTCAGCCTAAAAATGAGAACGATAATGATAATGGAAAAAATGATGTAAGGGAATTGCTGGGATGATATGGAATTGGGAGTTGGAGAGATCAAGAGAGAAAAGACAGACAGTCAGTGATTTTCAAATTTTGAAATTTGAAATACACAAATGGAAGAAAGAAAAGAAAAAGAACAGAGAAAGAAATATGGTCTGAGAGGGGAAATAAAAAAATAGATGTGGGAGGAAAGAGAAAGAAAGAAGAGGTAGAGATGTGGGCCCAAAGGGAAGGAGAACTTAGGCTTTAGGAGGGAAAGGCTCTCAAGCAGCCACCTCATTCACTGTGCTTGATGTCAGCAAAAAATTCCTAAATATAATATAGTATAGATATATATATATATATATATATAATTTATATTGTTCACAATATTTATATTTACAGACCTCACCCGTGCGTTGCACGGGTTATAAAAAATAAATGATATTGTCTGTCAACTTGCTACAAATTGACTTGATAAGTGCTTCAAAAGGAGTACTAACTTTCTTTGTTTGGTGTCAAGCTGGGAAGTGATCACCAAAAGATAAATTCCTCACCTTCTTTTTCTTTTCTTTTTTCTTTTTTCTTTTTTTTTTTTTTTTTGTTGATATTACTTGCTCTTTCTTATATGGTGGAGGTACGTTGACGTTTGGTGTTCACTAAATATCTCTTTGTTTTTATGTGAGAGGATTAGAAAACCCACACTATACAATGTTCAATCCAAACTTAATAAACTGTAATATATTTTTCTGTTTTCTTTATGCCTATTCATTTCCCCTCCTAAAAATTAAACGTATAAAACTATAAATAGTCATAATTAAAAAGAAAGACAAATAGAGAAAAGGAGGATTAAAAAAGAAAACACAATCCGCTAGAATCTTCAGATTCTCCCAATTTGCTTCTGACATGAATAAAAAAGAAAAAAAAATCTATTTGAATCAAAATTCTTCCCATATGGTTAATTACATAAAATTGAAAAGATTTATACTTTCTCTTATTTTCTTCTTCTTCTGGCTTTTTTTCCTATTCTCTTTCTCAGTCTAGACTTTTCTCTCATCTTTTTATGATCTAATTTCAAACATATTTTTGATATTTTTCCCCATGGTTTTTCACTCTTTGTGAAACCCACTTGAAACTTCATGAAAGGTCAAGATTTATCATTGTCATGCATTTTACAATCTCCACCGTCGGATTTCGAGACACCTTCAACGGCTATATTTGCTTTAGTATATACCAACATGTTAAAACCAGGATTGTGGGATAGACTAGGCTTTAGAGAATTTTAATATTTTTTCACCAAATATCATAACGTATCAGTTCCTTCATTTTTTTTTTTACAAGTTTCCACTATTAAATTAATTGTTTTTCAAAATAATTTATCTTTTCGAGAATATAATTAAATTTTGTGTAAGTACATTATGCTAACATCACACCAAAGATTATTTTGATTAAATTATTTTATTTATTTTTGTCTATATCTTTTCAATTTAATTGACATATTATATTAACAAATATATTTTACTATTTTAGAGAATAAGAGTTTTGTTAAAATTTTAATTTGTTAATAATATTATTTTTTATAAATTAATCCGTGCGTCGTACGGGTTCTAAAGCTAGTATATATATATATATGGGCATTTGTCCACAAATTTTATAAGTTAAAACCTCAAACTCCACCAAATTTTTTGAAAATGTCCAACTAAAATAACAAAAATCATTTTAACAACTATACCCCTATCCTTTTACATCTCAACTATGGGTGTGCGATCAGTCATTGATCTCTATTTAAGCAATTTAGCTTGATGGTTAAACCAAAAAAAGTAGCATAAAAAAAAGGCGCGCTGGATTAGATATTCCAAGAAAATCAAATGGCTCTAGCTAGTGTGTTTAACAAAACTTTATAGACACATTCATGATGATGAGATTGTACCCAGAATTGTCGTCAAAACACAATAGGGAAATTGAATTTTCACGTGAAATCCAAACGCACCTTAAATCAAGTAAAGATACCATATGCTGCCCGGCAAGAAAAAAGAAAGAAAAGGGGGGGGGGGGGTTCTGAGTTTTTCTTTATTGAATTGAAAATGGGATTTGAACTTTTTTTTTTTTTTTGTTGGTGAAAAGGATTGCATTAAAGAGAAAAAAACTTAAGACAATGGGATTTGAACTTGCTCGTGCAATGACAGTGGAAGAGTCTTCAGTATATATGATGCAAGATCTCTCCCACCAGCTTACTTTTGATCTAGAAATCACAAACCTCTTCTTTTGCGTTAAAAGCTAAGAATACATCTAATTCAGTCCTCAAATGGGGTATGTGAAGACTTCTTAGCGCTGAAAAGTAGATCTTTGGCGTCTGGCATGAGCTCTCTGCCCTATAAACTTGCCATCTTCTATGTGCTGTAAATATCTGAAAATAGATTAAAATAAAATAAAATAAAATAAAAAACTAAAAAAAAAAAAAAAAAAAAACCATACAGTTAACTAACTATCCATTTACAGAGTAAATGGGGTCTTCTCTAATGGCAGGATAAGATTGCACTATTTTGAGAATTCAACCCACTGAGAAAGAAATTGATGATGAGAATGATAAATGGTGGATGTTTGGAACTTGTTGGCCATCATGTTGTAGTTCTACGTACTTATTAGTAAATAACAAAATATCCTATGAATGAGATATTCCCCAATCCCGCGGAGCATACAGAAGGCACCCCTAAATGTCATTTTTTATATATAAAAAAAAAATTATTTTATATTGTTTTTTGGGTGGTAAAAGGTGAATTTTGTAAGAACCTTCTCTCTAAAGACTAAGAGTAAAGAACAACCACTAGCATTTCTGACTAAGGTATCCCTAGCCTCAACAGGAAGCTCACGGGGAGACAGCACAATACATTGGCCATTCCTTTTCCTTCGTGGGATCCTTTCTTTCTTCCTCTGTTGGTACCAAACCCGACATCCCAAACCCCCTGGCCCCCACCAGAGTTCTTTTTGGCTTGACTTGTTTGTTTATTTGTTGGGGTCCGTTCGTTTGCTTGGAATTGTTACCCTCGAGAATCTGAAACTTGAACTCTTTGAGATTTGAAATTTTGAGAAATAAAATATTGTTATTCGGATGCTAATATGTTTTTATAAAAATGTGATTACTTTCTTCTTCCTCCTATTCTTTTTCGGTTTTTTTTTTTAAAATTATTTTTAATGATAAGTCACTTTCAGGGCTGACAATTGGGTGGGTTTGGGTGGATTTAAATGGGTGCAGTCAAAATATCACCCAAATCTAAACCAACCCATTTACATGAAGACCCATTTAAGCAAAACCTAAACTCACTCATTTATTATAGGTTGAAACCCAAACTCACCCATTTAAACCCATCGTCATCAAACCCAGTCGAACCTCAAACCCATCGTCATCAAACCCAGTTGAACCCCAAACGTAACAGTCCTCGCAGCAGTCCTCGACGGATTCGATTATTGGCGATGGAATCGAGAGCGGCGATATTGGCTTTGGCTTCGTCAACAGCTGACGAATCAGGGCGAGGACCGAGGGCTTGGAGGAAATCGCAGGCGTAAATGGCAGGGGAAATCGCAGTGCCGAGAACATGAAAAAGATGGGGAGATCGCAGTGGCAATTCGTCGGTGAGGTTGGCGGCTGTGCTTCGTCGGCGAGGTTGGTGTCGGGTAGATCTCAATGGAGTTGGCTGGAAGGCACTTTTTTTTTTCCTTTCCTTTTCTTTTCCTTTTCTTCTCCTCTTCCCTCCCGTCAGCAGCCCTCTTTTTTTTCTTTCCTTTTCTTTCTCTTCCCTCTTGTCGTTGGAAAAATTGGAGGTTTTGGCTTGTCGGCCCTCCCTCTCCATCGCTGCTCCAGCGTCGAAATCGGCTGCTCCGGCGAAGGCGAAGAAGGCATCTCCCAGCGTAGCAAGAGTCCCCATTCGCCGGTAAGAGTCTCATCGTCGCAGCAACCCTCACTGCTGGCAAAAGTCTCACCGCTGCAAGCAACACTCACCATCGGCCACCTGAACTCAGGTGAGTCTTCGATCTTCTGAGCAAATTTTTTTTTTTTTGTTTTTTTCTCCATGCGTTTGTGCTGCCTGGTATATGTATATATTTTTGGGGCAAAATTTTATTTTTTTGGCCCCTTTTACATGCTTCAATCAGTGTTGTAGCCTATCAGGTTTCATTGCACCCAAATTTTTTTTATACCAACTCGATTGGACCCAATTATTAGTTAGGTTATTATGGGCACCCATTTATAACCCAATTAATAAAATCACCCATCTGCACCCATTTAACTTGGGTGCGTTTGGGCGGGTCAGTGGGTTTGGGCATAAATTGCCAGCCCTAGTAACTTTCCCTATTCGTTTTACATTTTTTAAATGATATGCCTTTGTTTTCTACCATTTCTCACTCATCTTTTTCATTTTCATCTTCTCATAATCAAACAATGTCTCACTATGGCAGTTTCTTGTTGCATCCATTTCGAATTCGATTAATAGCTTATAGTCTACAGGGATTTCGCGATGTGGGCATCTTTAGATTCTGCTATAAATGTAATTTCTAACATACACAAACATATTATATATATATATATATATATATATATATATATAATTTGCAAAACACTAAATACAGAAAGATGAATGCAAATGGATTGTGAAATGGGGGTGTGAATATATATTTCATCATTAAAAAAAATAAAATAATGAAATGCACTAACAGCACTAAGAAAAATAAGAGTTGAAAATTTGTAGATGCAGCAAGTTGGGCTTGTTTGCTTTGATGCCCAAAGATAGAAGAAGCCTCATATTGTTTTATGTTAGATGTTGCGAAAGAAATGGGTTGAGAGCTTGGGCTTGAAGGGTATAGGAGTTTCTGGGTAGGTGAAGAGGTGTTGGATGATCTTGGGTTAGGTGGTTATAAAAACAGAGCTTGAAGACGCTTAGATGCCATTGAAGGAGGTTTTGAAATGGTTAAGGAAAGAGGGTTTTGGTGAGGATGGCAAGTAGTGTCATGGTTCTGCGCGGGAGTTATCAATTTCTTGGTCTAATGATGGGATTTGCATCTCCCATAAATCGTGAGAGTCGGAATGCTCCGGGAAATCAAAATCTTACAATTTTAGCAAAATGAACAGCTGTGTTTACTTCAAATCCCTGGAATTTGCAATTCCTCCGCTCCAATGATGGGATTTGCATCTCCCATGACTTACATGAGTTTATTACTTCTTTTGTCATATACACCTATCGTAACTAATTATTAGAGTAACATATTTTTATCATCAATGGTTTAGACCCGTTGTTGAATGGCGGGCTAATAACCCGGTGAACCATTCCCTTATCTGGGTGAATGTTTGGTCCAAGCTTGCTGACTATGCCACGTAGGTTACAAGTTTACCCCATTTGTTTTATTTTTTTTATTTGAAGCATGTACAAGTCTACCTAGATATATACAAAAGGAAGCAAAGCAATCAAAAAATTGGGAATTACTTATGAGTCCTACTTTTTCTCCAAATTTATCTATAGTGAAATAATTGATACTCCCTCCGTCCCTAAAAGATAGGCCAAATTCCCAACTTTTTGTGTCCCAAAATGATAGGCCATTTTGAAAAGTCAAACCATAAAATTGTTTAACTTTCCTATTATACCCTTTGTTTTGTTAAGAATTACTTTACCATTTCAATTTCATTTCATAAAGAAAGGGTATTTATGGAAAACAAAATTTAGTCAATGCATTTATTAAGTTTTCTTAATTTGCGTGTTTGGTCAAACTTGGCCTATCTTTTAGGGACGGAAGGAGTATAAAAGCCACTAGGGTTAGCCTAATGATGAGGGAGAGTAGGATAAAAGATAAGAGTAGGATTAGTTTGAGGTTCCAACCCTCTATGGTATCCAAAAAAAAATAAATAAATAAAAATCATTGGTATAACATATTTTGCATACCCAAATTCAAGAACTTACGCTTTTTGATGCAAAATGCAGGCTATTGCATGTTGAATTTCAATTTTGAAAATACCAAAGAATCTAACTTGTTATCAAAATTTAGTTATCCAATTAACATGGCAACTACCACATCAACTCAATCTGAATAATTATTAGGCGGTGCTAAACAAAGCATCCTTCGTACATCTTCGTATAGCATCCTATGGCAACACCAAGTTCACATCAACAAAAAATAGATATTTTAAATAAAACAAATATGGGCATACGTGCGTTGCATGTAAATAATATTAAAATAATAAAAATTTATGAAAATTTATAAATTTTAGATAAAATATAATCATTTGTTACTTTTTGTTGAAAATATAAATTCCATTTAAGAGACATGTATATATATTATGTTCTTAATATATATGTATCTCATTTAGGTCATTAGATTGGACGCTCAATATAATAAGTCAAACTGAGTCATAATAGTAATAGCAAGTTGGTGAGACATTTTGTATTAATAGAGGTTGTGTAGAATTCATAAAGTGGACGTCATTATCTTTCTTTCTTTTTTTATTTTTGCTAAAAATAAACATTTTTAATTGTTTAATTAAATATGGGGTCAAATAAGTATTTAAAATTTAAAATAAGAGGCTATTGGTCAATCAAAAGTTTTTCTGAGATACAGAATTTTATAGGTAATATAGATATAAATTGAGAGAGTTTTGATTCATATATGTAGTGCCACATAAGGTAATGTACATAGCATTTCTCATAATTAATCTCTAAATAAGATTTTTGGGTAAGTTATTGCCAGAGAAGCAAAGGTTTCTTCCGCGGTTTTTTTAGTAGATGTACCAAATTACCCTTTTCAATCAAAAGAGAGACAAAGTAGAGGGGATAATGAGGTAAGGGGATCAATGCTATGGCAATGACCGCCGGTGGCTCGTCGGTGGGAGAGAGAAGAGAGAGTAGATGAAAGAAGATAAGAGAGTTGAGAGAAAGGGGGTTGTGATGGCTGCTTTGATGGTCGTGAGAGGAGGTGGATGGAAAGGAAAAAAAAAAAGAGAGAGAGAATAGAATGGGGCCTTCTTGGTGTTGCAACGAGAAGCCATGTTGTCGAACTTCCTTCTTGGAGCAGAAGAAGCACATAGCTGAAGCAATTAGCACCGACCCCTTTTCCTTTCATCTCTCTCTCCTCTCTCTGTTCTCTTGTAATTGAAAAGGGTAATTTGGTCTATATGAAGGAAAGAGCCGTGGTAAATTGGATGCAACATTTTATACGTGTGGTCACTATCACCGCATCACGTGCACTATACGAGTGATACAGACACGCATAATTTGTATAAGAGCAACTCAAATTTGTTTACGCAAATGACGTAGTTAATCACTTAAAAATTTGGGGATAATATACAAGTACAAGATGAAAAGAGAGGAAATTGAGAAGGGGGAAATCTTTTGTTGGAGAGAGATGATAGGGTTTCCGGCAGCGTCAAGCAAGACGCGGCGGTCACGGAGGCTCGAGAGTGTCCCTTTGACTTCGAAGATGATTGTTGCCGTTAGCGTCGGTGACGGCGAAGTTACCGTCCGTAATGGTTATGAGCTTCCTCACAATCATCAGATCCACTGGGTAAGGTGCGCAATACTGTGGGCTTATCACGGCCACCGGCTTTCGCCAACGGCTGGTAGCTCGATTCTGCCATATTCATCACTTCCTACGTGTCAATCGCTCAGACACACAGAGAGGAGAGATGAGCCCTTTAGTTCTTACCTCTTCGTGACGAGTCTTTTTAATTTGGTGTTCGCAAAAAATGGTTTTAAAAAAAGAAACGAAAAGAAAAGTGGGTTATATCCTGGCTGAATTTAGCGTCAGATATCATTGCACACATTTAATTATTTGTTTGGGTTACCTAACCTATAGGTGTAGTTAGGTTATTCAAGATTTGCCTCTGTCAGAGGGCAAGGTTGCCGACATGCCCGTTCCTTATGCCCTTATAAATCTGCGAATCTGTCAAAAATTAGGAATTTATATAGCTTTGAAGATGTGTGAAATATCTAGATATTTCATACGTTCATACTTATCCATGAAAAATATGCATATGTAAATGTACATGTGTCATTTATGAACAATTGTAATCGAATAAGATACAACTTCTCATAACATAGTTTTCAGCATCCATTCTACCACGGGACAGCCATTCAAAGCATATCACTTTTTCCAAAACATTACCTTTTGGTAAGCACTTCCTAGAGTAATACCAAAACAAGGAAATTAATAATCATTTTGTATTAAGTTGATAATTAATTTGTAGTAAGTTATGAGATAGTACCCTTTTGCTGGTATTATGTTGGGAACTGATGACCAAAAGATAATTTCTCTGAAAAGGGGGAAATTATCTTTTGATATTTTTTCCCAGAGTAATACCAAAAAAGATAAATTAATGATCAATTTGTCCATTTTCCTTATCTATTTGTACAAGTGATGAAATTTGAATGGAAGGAAGGAAAAAGTTTCGGCAAGTAGTTTCTATTCACAATTCCCATGTTGATCACTTAACAAAAGTTTTTGTAAAAATGTTTTTCAATCTACCAGTTAGAATTAGGAATGGGTAGATATTTTTATTATTTACTTTTAAGGTTTTTTTAGTTTTTAAAATAGGCTTGAACAACGAATGAGATCAAAGGTATCCTAGATTGTATTTGTACTTTATTTTTCTTGAGAATGATCCATTTTATTCTAAACCAAACTAATGAAAAATAAAAATACAAAACTATGATCGTTCATCTATCATCTTCCTTTTCCTTCAAGTAAGCACTAGTAACCCAACAAAAAAAAAAACCTGATACTTTCCGAAACTTGCAACATAACTAAACAAATGAAAAATAAATGGCCACAGTAATCCCTCCAACCACCCCCCCCCCCCCCAAAAATTAAAAAAAAAAAAAAAAAAACCCTTAGTGCACTGCTACCTATGAAATGTCCCTCCTATTTTCATAAATGCTCTACATCTACTTCTGTAATTATCAGATAAAAGGGCGTGTAAATACAATTTACCCGACTCTTTCTCTTTTGAGCAAGAAAAAGGAAAAAGTATAAGACCAAAGACGGAAAAAGGAACCTTGTTTGAGCAGAGACAATCTTACCTCGGCAGCAATTGTGGATCGAAGACCCTCCAGCATAAATGACACAAGATCCTCCCCGAGAACTTGCTTTGACCTTGAAATCACAAACCTCCTCAGCTGTATTACTGGCCAAGAACACGTCTAATTCTTTTTCCTTAGACCTTGAAGTTATTTTAGCAGTGAAGAGCAGGATCTTTGGCCTTTGAGATATCTCCCCTAAAAATTTCCGGCCCATCGTGTGCTCAGTATCTGCATATAAAATAGAATAAATAGTCGAATGGAAGTTGTACCCTACGATCAACTCAAGAAGTGTGATGCGTTTTTTTTAAAAATAATTATCAAACCTCCTTCTGTAAGGTGATGATGCGATTTCTAGCAGCATCAAATATGACCCGCTTTGTATCAAAGACGTATTTGTCCATTGCCTTAACTCCATGTTTGACTTTGAATACGATGTTGCCATTGACGCCTTTAACGGCAAAGTTAGGAAACGCTGCCGGCATCAACCCAAACTTTCTGTTAATTGCAAGATCGACGGGATGAGGAGTGCAAAACAGTGGGCTAACAACTAGAACAGGACTAGCTACCGGTGTGGAGCTTGGTCGTTGGGCCATAAGAGAGAGAGCGAGAGAGCTTTGTCTATAATCCTGTATGGTTTAATAATCCCCGAATCATTCTTAAATAATTAATCTGAAAAAACATGTTTTTTCAGGAAATCTTATTAAATACTTTCACATAAATATATATGTTTTGACAGTATAACATTTCAATTTTGGTCTCAAGTATATAAAACATTGAAAAAATAGATAATATCATTTAAAAGGTATTTTAAGAAATAAAATAACAAGAATTATTGACTTTTAGAATGAAACATTCCAAAAAAGAAAAGAGACCAATAATTTAGGAATAGAAGAGTATTTCATAATATTAAAAATAAAATAATAATAAAAAATAAAATAAAAAGAATGACCAAATGTAGACACAAATCCGGTGAGGGATATGAGATGAGACGCATGCATCCACGATGATGCAAGCATCCGACTCATTATTACAAAGGCTTCCTCACCAATACGCAGAAATACACAAACAAGACAAAAACAAAGGGAGGAACAGAGGGTGGAGAAAAGGAATGGAAACAAGCTAGTATGGATCGATCCAAGAACGCAAAAAGCGGGCAAAGGACATTGTTTCTGGGTCCTTGTGGTAATGTCAGTTATCGCGATCTCATGATCCTCAGTCGTACAAAGTTTCGACAATCATTATGAGTGCAACTATAAACGCATAGTCCATGTTAGGATGCACTGTGACCATGTACTTGCCATATCCCAGACAGGTTCTAACTGAGCATTTCATACGCATCTGCATTTTCAACGATCATCAATTTAGATTAACTCATTTCAACCATCTAATATAATATATATATATATATATATATAAATAAATAAATAAAGTAGTATTCACAATCGCTACGTGTCAATTTTTTATGCAACCACGTTGCATCATCTTTATTTAATTCTAAGTGTTTTAAAAATCGTTTTTAAAAGTTGTATTTCTAATTTTCAAAAGTGATAACCGTTCAATTATTTTTAAAAAAATATAATCTTTTTTTTTTCAAAGGTTGTAACTATTTGTTTTAATTTAAAAGACAAAATCTTTCCAATTGACATCTAAGTTGTATTTCTAATTTTCAAAAGTGGTAACCGTTCAATTATGCTTAAAAAATATAATTTTTTTTCAAAGGTTGTAATCATTTGTTTTAATTTAAAAGACAAAATCCTTTCAATTAACATCTATATATTAGAATTACAATTTTAGTTCAGAAATTAGATCAAGAGGTTGATAAAACTAATGTATTGGCACAAGTAAGATTTTACTTTTACGCTTTTTTTTTTTTTTTTTTTTTGAGTCTTTTCCTATTAAATATCATGTTCTTCTCTTTGTCCCATGTAATGTACAGGCTCACTGCTAGTATCAAATACACTCAGCATCTGTTTTGCCACGGGTCAGCCATTCAAAGCATATCACTTTTTCCAAAAAATTACCTCTTTGTAACCGCTTCCTAGAGTAATGCCAAAGCAAGTAAATTGATAGATTTGCATCACATTGATAATTAATTTGTAGTAAGTTAACAAATTGTACCCTTTTTTGTTGGTATTATGCTAGGAAGTGATTACCAAAAGGTAACTTATCCAGAAAAGGGGAATATCTTTTTCGGAGAAATTATCTTTTGATGACTACTTCCAAGAGTAATACCAAGACAGAGAATTTGTATCATGTTGACAATAAATGTGTCATAACTTGACAGATGATCTCTTTATTGGTATTATACTGGAAAGTGATTACTAAAAGATATTTTCTTAGAAAAAACCAAGGGTTAATTACGATTTAGTACCATTAACTTTAGGCTAAATATCAATTCTTGCCACAAACTTGACATTGACATGATTTTGGGACAATTCTAATTTTAATTTTTCAATGTGGGACATCCTTTACCTTCCATCAGCGAGCTTAATGGAACATGCACATGATAACATGTGCATGCTAAATAATTCTTGGGTTAATTACAATTTAGTATTATTAACTTTAGGCTGATTTTCAATTCAGGCCACAAACTTGTTGCGAATTTTAGGTTTTTGAATTTAAAAAAATTACAAATAAATGTTAAATAATTTCCAAAAAAATCCGGAAAATTCAATAAATTCCCAAAAAATGGGGAAATAATTTTTAAAAATAATTAGGGAAATAATTGTTGCAAATTTCCTAAAAATTTTATTTATTTATTTTTTCTTAAATTCCCCAAAATTCCTAAATTATGTGACCAATTTTTTAAATAAAAAAAATTTCCCTATTTTTTTTATTTTTTTATTTTTGGGATTTCCTCAATTTTTCAAATAAGGAAATAATTTTAAAAAAAATATTACGGAAATAAATTTTTCATGAAATTCACAAAAAATTAGGGAAATTGGTTAAATAATTTTTTGGGAATTTTTTGGAATTTTCAAATAAAAACTATTTCCCTATTTTTTGGGAATTTCTAGAATTTTTTGGATGTTTTAAAAATTATTTAACATTTATTTGTAATTTTTTAAAAATTGAAAAACCTAAAATTATGTGGGTATGACACGTGGCAGAAACACTGACGGAAGGTAACAATTGTCCCACATTGAAAAATAAAAATTAAAATTGTCCCAAAATCGAGTCAATGTCAAGTTTATGGCCTGAATTAAAATTCAGCCCAAAAATTATGGTACTAAGTCGTAATTAACCCAAAAAACAAATACTACTTTTCATAGTGAGCACTGCTTGCCTCCTACCTACGGTGGAAGAGGTCCTCCGTACCTCCATTCATTTTTTGCCACATTCATAAATATTTTAGAAAAATATGAACTTAATTAAAAACACAAACAAACAAATATGCAGATAAACATATGTTTTGGAAAAATGCTATTGGTAAATCCAGTCCACGTTATGGACATTTTCTCTTATACCCAAAAAAAATAAATAAATAAATAAAATAACAAAGACAGAAAAAGGAACCTTGTTTGAGCAGAGACAATCTTACCTCGGCAACAATTGTGGAAGACTCTCCAGCATAAATGACACAAGATCCTCCCCAAAAACTTCCTTTGACGTTGAAATCACAAACCTCCTGAGCTGTGTTACTGGCCAAGAACACATCTAATCTTTTTGCCTTTGCCCTTGAAGTTATATTAGCAGTGAAGAGCAGATCTTTGGCCTTTGTGATATCTCCCCTAAAACCTTCCCATCGTGCGCTCAGTGCCTGCATAAAATAGAATAAATAGTCGAATGAAAGTTATACCGTACCCCTATATGATCAACTCAAGAAGTACTGGGATGTGTGTCTTCCTTTTTAAAAATAATTATCAAATTAAACCTGTCTCCGTAAGGTGATAATGCAATTTCCAGCAGCATCAAATATGACCCGCTGTGTAGAAGAGGCGTAGTAGGACATTTGGACAGGTCCATGTTTGACTTTGAACACGATGTTGCCATTGACATCTTTAACGACAAAGTTAGGAAACAATACCGGACACAACCCACACTTTTTGTTCATTGCAAGATCAACGGGATGAGGAGTGCAGAACAGAGGGCTAATAACCGGAACAGGACTCGCTACCGGTGTGAAGCTTGGTTTTTGGGCCATAAGAGAGAGAGCGAGTGAGCTTTGTCTGTAATCTATATGCAAGAGCCGACTGTCATACAAGTTTATCCAACAGGAGAGGATGGAAGTTTATATAGAAAACTCAAAACCCCCACAAAACCACGGGTCAAGTTTTAAACAACTAATTTTCTGTATGACTTTTCTCCCTTCCCATATTTCATAACCAAAATAAATTAATTAAATTGAAAGTTTTGTTTAATTATTCAACTAGTCAACTCTATGATATTTATGTCTCCCATTGATTGGATGAAAATTCCATGAGTGAGTCTTCGATACGGTCAGTTGGCGTTATGGGCTAACAGAAAAATTAAAATGTGATTGTGGACGAGGACGAAGTCATAGTGCTCACACATGGGGCAAATGCCTCAACTGTGAATTATATTTTAAAAAGAAAAATTTTTTATTAATATTTTTCTCTTTTGACCCATACTGCCTCCAATAAATATACAAGGGGAAATCACCTTTTGATGATCATTTCCCAACTTGATACCAAACAAAAGAAATTAGTGGTATTTTGAAGTACATATGTACTGAATTTGTAATAAGTTGACAAATAATATTCCTTTTATGGTATTAAATTGAACATTGCCCACTAAAACATAATTTCCCCAATACACACACAAATATACCTTTTGGCTTCCCAAAATTCAAAAAGCCTTAGGCCCTTTCCCTTCCCCAAGTGGGCAAGACCCCCAATGGTTCCCAAGACAGAACTCTTGCCATTTTGGCAGCAAGTCCACATCGCTTTCCCTTCCCCAAGACGGCAAGACCCCAATGGTCCCCAAGTCAGAAGTCTTGCCATTTTGGCAGCAAGTCCTCATCGCTTTCCCTTCCCCAAGACGGCAAGACCCTAACCTTCTATTTGGTTCATGGATTCTACCGAAAAAAAAAAAATGAGGAAAGAAAATGAAAGAAAAAGATAAAATCATATCAAGTCAAAATTATTCCGGTTGAAAATTATTGATACATGAATTTTATTGAAAGGGTCAAACCAATGAGAAGGCGACATGTGTCCATTATCTAATGACATGACAATGACCTCCACCTCACCAATGGGGACGTTAGGTCTATCTCCATGCCAAAGTCGACTTTTACCTAAGGGTATTAGGTCTACCTCACCAGTATCCCACCTTCAATGAGAATACCACTTAGGGTAGATGCCCTCCTTGGCGGGATGACATACATATCCTTTTCTGGAAGGATGCCTAATTCGCCCATCTTAGCTGCCATTAGCCTACGACATAGCTTGCCCATCTTAGTATCCATTAGCCTACGACATAGCTCTTGCTTAGTGCCTTCGGTCTAAGTAGCCTCGGTGAGTACGTCACACCTCATCGAGACTACTCATCTCCGGATGGATGCCTCCTTTGTTGGGATGCACGAGTTATCTCGAGGTGGGTCCTCGTGCCCCCTTCGGGTCAAACGCCTGTTGCATCGCGCAGTGAGAGCCAAGGTTGTCGGCCAACACGGTCCACTTAGAAGTGTCTTAATGGTACTACACGCTGGCACCATGCTTGTAACGCCCAAAAATTATACTCCTTCTGTTACACAAAGATAGGCCAAGTTTGACAAAACACGAAGTTTAAGAAAAGTAATCATTGCATTGATTTATCATTTATTAAATTTCATCTTTACAAAATTACCCCTCATATTTAGGATTGGGATTTGTGTTAAGAGTAATGATTGAAATAATAAGGGGTAATATAAGAAAGTTCAAAAAAATTATGCTTTGACTTTTCTAAGTGGACAAACATTTTGGGAAGGAAAAAGTAGAAAATTTGGCCTATCTTTTAGGGACAGAAGAAATATATAGTAAACACGTACAATTTTTATGAGTTCCATATAAATAAAACTCTTTCAAAAATAAATTTCATTTGAAAATACAGAGTATTGCGCGGCCGCGAGTAGCGATGGTTAACCCAAAAATTATAAATATACATTGGCTAACCAAATGAATAAAATTACATCAGCTTTAAATAAAAATAAATGTACGCAATAATTTCTCAAAATCTCGACCCCAATTCAATTACGCGCTTCCAACAATGCTCACCTAAAAAAATATTGGAATGAGCAAACAACAGTCCAGTGGGAAATCCAATTCCTACACAATAAATAATATTTCAAATATCACATGCAAGCATTTATATATTCAAAATAATATATAAATCAAATAATACAAACTCCAAATCATAAACCTCAAATATAATCTAATTGTCAATGAAATCAACCATCATAATTCATGACATCAAATAATATCACCATCAAATATACGGATCAAAATACTCATAATTCACTGTACAAGAATTAAATCCCCTACCTCAAAAATAAGTGAACAAAATAAAAAAACCACAACTGTAGACGTGTAGATCAGTTCAAGAAATACAAAATTCATAATGACATGTGACGGATTGGAACTCCTATGCTCCGACTAGCGATCATCCACCTTCTACCACTCTCTCGGCTTCCTCCCTTCCTCTCTCTTTCTCTCATCCCTTCTTCTCTATTTATTTCTTCTTTCATTCTCTCTTTCTCCCTTCTTTCTCATGTTCTAATCTCCTTTTCTCTTTCTTCCTTATCTTTTCTTCTTTTCTTTCTTCTACACCTAACTCGCCACTTTTTTCTTCCTTCTTTCTTTTCTTCTCTTCTTTCTTCTTTCCACTAGAAACATTAATTTCTTTTCTTTTTTTTCTTTTTTTTTTAAATTCCATTTCTTTTTTTCTTTTGACTTTTCTTTCCTCCACTGGTGGGTTATATATATATATATATATATATATATATATATATATATATATATATATCACAATTTAATCATCTTCTCTACCCAAAGCAATTTAATGCAATGTCTCCCAACATCTAATTGACCTCATCTTCATTCTTTATATAAAATATTTAAATTATCATCCTGTTTACGATTCCACCAAATATACATGTAAAATTTAAACCAATAAATATTCGGGGTATCACAATGCCTGCCCAAGTCGGGCAGCACCCAGGGAGCTCAATCTAGAGCTTGGTGTTTGGACTGGACTAGGTCGCTCGACCTAGTCCCTCACTTCATTTGGGGCTGTTGGAGGATCTTGGTTTGGTAGTTAGAGAGAAAGTTCACTAAAGTAGAGGTTACCCTCATAGCATTGAGGGTCGACACTTCTTTAGTTTATCTGAGAGCAAGTGGGACACTATGACACCGGGTTACATCATCTCCATCATATGGAAAGCTAACACAACGGTGGACTGGACATAAGTGGGGTTGTGTATTCAACTCACCAAAGCTATTAACATAGTAGATGGGGTGCTGCAGTAGACCTACCCCTATGCGACCTAGGTCTACTACCCCCCTATTAACCAGTTGGATCCCACTTAGTCTCTCCACTATAAAAAGCCTTTTTTGGCTTCCGTGAGAGGAGACACCCAACACAGGATACCAACACCATACGGACCATACACCACACATACCTACATACACCACCATACATATTACGGCCCCCACCATCAGGATGAACATCTCCTTGGGTCTCTCCTGGTTCTATTGGACTAGAATCTTTCCAATGGCGAAGGTTGCCATTCTCCCTGCCCTTCTCCTTCCCCCACATTGCTCTCAGATTGCTTCTCTCTTTCCTCCACCATGGTTTATCCCATAGTCCCACCATCTCACATGCCTGACCTCCTCGAATACGACCTATGTGGGCTCTGTTGACTCCACATCAATATAGCCCACAAACAGAAATATATCACATTCTACATTGGTTAATTATAAACCTAGCCTTGACATGGTTTCATATATCTATTTGGCCCCTTCATTTATAAGTTAAGACTTTTAAGTTGGAAATTTAATATGGTATTAGAGCGTGTCATTTATAGACATATTAAATTCATCAGCCTGTCTTTGTTTTCCATGTTTTAAATCTTGTTAGGCACGCAAGTGAGGGGAAGTGTTGGAAATATATCACCTGCACGTGAGGGGCAATGTTAGAAATATATCACATCCCACATTGATTAATTATAAACCTTGACATTACTTCATATACCTATTTGAGCATCCACTTATAAGCTTAGGCTTTTAAATAAAAAATTTAATAATTCCAATTTTTCTTCTTCTTACAATTTTCCATTGCAACTAAATAAAGAAAAGTACAATTCCTTATATTTTATTTTTGGGATTTTTGGCCACAGCTCCATGTTGGAAGAGTTTTTAACAATAGCTCCATAAACAAATTTAGTAACCTCATAATCCATTTTGACACTAAATTGACAAAATTACCCTTCTATCACAAAAATATCTTTTGTTTTTTTCCATCTCCTCCAACCAATAAATTCATTTTTTGAGTTCTAACAACAACTACTCAACTCAATGAGTTGAACCATTTCTCACTACCTCCAACAATTCGTCCCAACACCCAATCATTTGACAAGAATCATGGTCTGTTTTTATAACCTTTCCGTGCCACAAAAAAATAAAATAAATAAATAAAACACTTATTTTTATGTAAAGAAGAGTAACATGTTATTGCAACCTTTCTCCACCTAAGAAATTTTTTTTTCATATTTATATAGAGAATAATAACAAGTTACTATTAAACAATAACAAAATAGTAACACATTACTATTTAACAGCATAAAATCCATTTGATTTTTCTAAGTTGCCACCAACCTCACCCCTATAAGAGGGGAAGATATACAGATAGGCTACAAGCCTATTGCTTGCAATCACATTAATTAGGGAAAATTTTGTGCTACCTAGGGGATAGTGTAACCAAATGCTAAGTTTATCACATTTTGTGATAAGTGGTCACATTTGTAATAAATGATCACTTAGATTACTACAAATGTGACCATTTACTACAAAAGGTGACCACTTATAATAAAAGGACCATTCAAGACATAATATCTCATTTTTTGTGTGGGTACCATATATTTAAGGGGAGTTCCAGCATCATGAAGCAAGACCTGCCGGTCATGCATGGTACGTGCATAAGGTAGCAGCAGTATCTTTAACGACAAAGTTATCGTAGTTCATGTTCTTGATTAACACGAATGGTTTGTGCCATCCTAGATGAGGGACGGACGGAGCGATCGACCTTTGTTCCATGCAATTTTTTTTTCATTTTTCTTCGAACGTAATGAATTGAAGTTGGAGTAAACAAAGAAGATGCAAATATGATGCAGCCTCCTTTGTCATTTGATCTCCAAAAACCTTAATAGTTGTGAAGAAAAATCTTCCCACTGCACACGGATTTGATAGGTCTTCATCTTGAATTAAAGGCTTGGACTTGTAGAATGAATGGTCGGTTTCGCAGGTGGGGCATAGGTGTAGGCCAAGAGGAAAGTCTAGTACGTGCGCGACCTATAGGCTATATAGTCAAGCAAAAGTGTCTACTTAACCCACCACTGGCATGTAAATTGGGAAAGGCTTTTAATTCTCACGTCGTAGTAGAAATTATTCCATGTGTTTAATACACCAAGTAGTATGCCTAGTAACAAACTTCTCGAATTGTTCTCAAATTTATAACGAATTTTTTATTGAACAAATGAAACCCAAATTTACATGTATAGTTTAATAATCCCCAAATCATTCTTAAATAATCCGAATGTCACAAATAATTTCCGAATTGTTCCCAAAATTCTTAATAATTATGAAAGAACAAGGTACACATCTTTTTTATTAAGTCAAATTTCACTGCTTATTGACTCATAAATTTTTCATTGATTTTTTTTTTTTGTTTTTTTTTTGAATTAGTCCCAAATAACTCCTATATTACAAACGTACTATTCCTACAATGAATAATCCTCAAATCCCAAATTTCTATAACAGCAAGTTGATATGGTGTCCCAAAACAATGACAGTTAGGATTCTTAATATTAAACCTTTTTTTGCACCAAAATTTTTAATTTAGTTTGGACTAACATATTTGCAACATTATTTCCATATGTAACTTAAGGAGATGAAGTATAATTTTCAAGTTATACAAGATAAAGTAAAAGCATGCCAAACTAATAAAAAAAAGCTCAAAAGTGGTATGACATTAATATATATTTCGAGACTGACACAAGTATTTTGAACCATTTTTATAGTCTCGTAATAGGAAATGATATAACTAGGATTTGTATGACATAACTGTTACACACAAGTTTTAGGGTGTTAATTTCAATGTGCCATATGTTGGTACGTGTGTGAGTTCTCCTCTCCATTTGGATTTTTTTTTTTTTTTTTTTGAAATTTCTTTCAAAGTTCTAATTTATCTTTGACCCCACAATGTAATAGTTCGTCAAGGGAGGAACAAATATGTGTGTCTACCGGGCCAGCTTTATCAGTTTTACATGTGCTAGCTTCTCTTGAATGGGAAGCAACCTGGCTTCTCGGAAACTAGCCCTATATTTGGCACAAGGGATTTGTGGGAGGATGGTAAAGTGGAGGAAAAAGAATTAAGGGGTGTGTTTGGTAGGAGGGAAAGGGGAGGGGAGGAGAGTAAATCCCACAAAGTCATATTTTTATCATCCCTCCAATTTTGGGGGGAAAGGTGGAGGGAAAGAATGGGGTTTTAAAATGATCATATTATCCTTACATTTTCATAACTTTTTTTTACATGTGAGGGTAGAAAAGTAAAATCACACTTTTTAATATTCATCCATCTATCCTACAAAATACAAAGGAAGGAAAAGATGAAAGAATAAAATTATCATTCCATCTATCCTATCAAACACACACGAAAGAAAGAGAGCTTCTCTTCCTAGAGGATGAAAGTATGTAATCTATCCTTCCTAAACATAGCATAGGGTTAATATGATGAGCATGCAGCACGATGTTGTGGTGGCCCACCGTCATCTATGACGTACTTTTGTCATATTTAGCTCACCATTATTTTTTTTTTTAAAAAAAAGAAAGAAAAAAAAAGAATAGAAACTCGAAAGGAAAGTTATGAAGAGCTAGGTTACTTTGATATATATGCTTTTGCTACTAACTCAAAATTCAGTTGATTTAATTAGAATAATCTTGATATAAATGGTGAGCTAAATATGAATTATCTAATGTTGGAAATTTCCAACATTCATTTTTAAAATTTCTTAAATTATTTAATTTTGAATTGGACAACCAAATAAGCCATAAATTTTTTCATAATTCAAGTATAGTGTTGTCATCCGAACCTTTTTTCCTTTTAAAAATGAAGTGTTAGTGGCAAAACAAGACCACCACTATGGCACAATCTTAGGAAGGGAAGAGACCTTCACGTGCCCACTTGATTTCCACCATCCTACAAAAAATACGGCAATTATCAGAACTTGGGAAATAAATGAGTCATTATGGCCACAAATATCCGCACCCCAATTGTTTGATAAAAAGAACTAAAGAAGGTCCCCCCAACTCCAAGCTTGTCTAAAAACAACATCGACCCTTTTCTATGACTTATTTAACCCTTTAATTTAAGACAAGATTACTTTGTTTTTCAGATATGAGGATGCCCAGATTGGTTGCTCTAATATTTTAGATTTTTTTTTTTTTTTTATACAAAAAGTGAATAAAAAAAATTATTGAATGCATCCCTTCATCACGTGGTCTATCGATAGGTAAGCGTCGCCATCACATTCACTGCTAATTACTTATTACTTACAAGTCAGAGGTAAGTCAAGTGAGTGAGTCTTCCATATAACCGTGACAGGGCTAGGTGGCGTCACAGGCCAATAGGATAAGAGAAAAGTGAGATTATAAGGCCAAAAAATACTCTGATAATTTCATTTTCTTTACCTCTTATTGAGTTGTGATACCATGTCAACCGTGTCACAATTACATATTCTCTCCATTTCAAATTGATCGTCTCATTTGAAAAAACACATTTTTTAAGAAAATCCTATTAAATGCTTTTACATCAATGTATATGTTTTAAGATTCCAATTTTACCCTCAAGTGTGCAAAACATTAGAAAAAGAAAAAAATAATCATTTTAAGGGTATTTTAGAAAATAAATAAAAAAAACTAATAACTCTTGAAATGTAACAATAATTTTGAAATATCCTTAAAAAAAAATGCCACTTACTTAGGAACAGAGGTGTACAAGTTTTTCTCGACTGAGTCAAGCAGTCTACCTCTGGAGCCTGCCATACACTGATACACCTCTCTCTCTCTCTCTCTCTCTCAACTTAGGTAAAAACATTTAAAGCATCTGCACTTTTTACAAACCCAACATTAAAAAAAAAAAAAAAAGAAGTTTATTCGTCAGTCTGGTTTTGTACTTTTGTTATTTAATTGTCTTCAACATGCATTCTAAAATTAATTGGCATGCCAGACTAGTTATTTAATTGTCTCGTTTTGTACTTTTGTATTTAATTGTCTTTAACATGCATTCTGAGTAAAGTTAAGTGATGCAATTTAGGAGATTTATTAATTAGTGTCGATGGCAGCTTAAGTCAAATGTTCAAATTTGGAGCGACCAAAATTCGGGTTTTATCCAGTCTCTATGGGGGGGAAAACAAAGTTAGATATTCAATTTGATGAATTTTCATATCATTGTTAATACATAAACCAACAATAGGTAACATAAGCCGATTTTTCCCTTATTATAGTGATATAATAATCATTTTGTTGAATTTTCATATCATTGTCATTAATTGTTAATACAACTAAATTGTCATGGTTTCTTTCACCATAAAGTTAACTCATGACTTACCCAAGCAAAAAAGTTAACTCATGTTTCTATGTACGACACTTTATATGCAGTACTAAAATATAACACCTTATGTGACACTATGTATATAGATCAAAACTCTCTCAATTTATTTAACAGATCTTTTTTTACTGATGTGAGTTGGGTACTACACGGGATGCCGTATCAAAAATGCTTCGTGTAGCACCGCCCTTTGTGAAATTGCAGTTGTGGTAGTAAAAATTCTGATGGCAATAATACCGTTTAAGTGAGCCAAAATTTTACCTAAATCTCCAAAAATGCGCTAACTTAACTTTATTAGTTCGAGCCAATGGCTCTTGCGTCTAATAACATGTCCTATCGCAATAGGGGTATGAGTTTCACGGTAGTCTTAGTTCCAATTCTGTGTGGGTGCATTTATAGGTGGGTGTTCATTTGGCAAAAAAATAAAATAAAATAAAATAAAGAAAAACTTTACTAGTACGACATGCCTTTAATTTCACAATGTTGTAGACAGTAAATAACAAAATTCGTCCCTTCAAGAAAATTTATTTTTTCCCTTTTCTGAAAATTAGAAAAATTTCCCTATAAACTCCTAAAATTACCCCCCCCCCCCCCACCCCCAATCCAAATAAAAATAAAAATAAAAAAGCAAACCCGAACAAACAACCACCCCCCCCCCAACAAAGATAAAAAAGACGACTAAAGTAATGTCCCAAGTACAGCAAACAGAGTGCAACTAATGTCCCAAGCACAGCAAACAGAGTGCATATTCTCACACAATTATATATTTTTATTTATTATTTTTGGGGAACAATCTCACACACATTCAAAAAGGACGATGCTAGGGACCTGAATTCGGGAATTCCGAAGAGACACGAAGACCCTTGGGTCTATTCGGGAGTCCGAAATCGGGAAGCTCAGCATTTTCCATTCAAAAAGGCCCTCAAAGAGTTAGTTCCCGGAATCCTAGGATTATACATACAGCATAGTAAAGGAGTGGGTACGTCATAGCCCCATCATTTCTTGCAGTTTATGACCCTTACATGCATAACATTCCCAAGGAAAGTAGAATAAAGTCACCCTCTCTCTAATCCAAGAGTGCAATACATTTAAAGAGACATTATGGTCATTCCTCGCAATATCAATCATCTTTGTCCTCGTTAATCTCCTCAAGAATCACCACAAGAGCAACTATAAAGGCGTAATCGATGTTTGGATACACGGTCACCGTGAAGGTTTCTTTTCCAAGCACCACACTTTGAACGCTGTGTTTTTTATGCATCTGCATTGCCATTAATTCATCAGTCATTGATATCTATTTAAGCAATTTAGCTTTATGGGTTAAACCAAAAAAAAAAAAAGGAAAAAAGGCTCATTTAGATATTCCATGAAAATCAAATGGCTCTAGTGTGTTTAACATATTCTCTAAATGGCAGCATTCATGACGATGAAATTGTACCTAGAATTGTCGAGGGAAATTGAATTTTCATGCGAAATCCAAACACACCTTAAATAAAGTAAGGGTTCTGAGTTTTTCTTTATTAATTGAATTGAAAATGGGATTTGAACTTACTTGTGCAACGATAGTGGAAGAGTATCCAGTATATATGACGCAAGATCTCTCCAACCAGCTCCCTTTGATCTTGAAATCACAAACCTCTTCTTTTGTGTTTGTGGCTAAGAATACATCTAATTCAGTCTTCAATTGGATAATCGAAGACTTCTTAGCGCTGAAAAGTAGATCTTTGGCGTCTGAGCTATCTCCCCTATAAACTTGCCATCTTCTATGTGCTGTCAAAATCTGAAAATAGATAAAAACATAGAGTCAACTAACTATCCGTTTACAGAGTAAATGGGGTCTTCTTGAATGGCAGGATAAGATTGCACTATTTTGAGAATTCAACCCATTGAGAAAGAAATTTATGATGAGAATGATAATCTATACTTTCCGAGTTGAATTATAATCGATCACCAGTGTAAATGGTGGATGTTTGGAACTTGTTGGTCATGTTGTGTTTCTACTTGTGAGTAAATATCTAATTATCCTATGAATGAGCTATTCCCCAATCCCCTGGAGCATGCAGAAGCCACCCTAAATGTCATTTTCCGTAATATATATATATATATTATTTTATATTTTTTTTATATATAAATATAAATATATATATATATTATTTTATATTTTTTTTGGGTGGTAAAAGGTGAATTTTGTATGAACCTTCTCTCTAAATACTAAAGAGTAAAGAACAAAGTTAACCGAAAAAAGAAAAAAAGAAGAAGTAATTCTATAATACTCATAAAGTTTTTAAGATACCTTACCAACTTATCATTTGAAATGATCTACTTATCATTTAAAGTGACCTAATTTATTATTTATTGATCACTTACTATTTGAAGTAATTAAATTACAATTTCAAATAATCCATTTATCATTTGAAATGACCAACTTACCATTTCAAGTTACCCTATGGTATGATATCCAATTTTTTATTTTTTTATTAGGTTACCATAGAATTGGCAAAAAAAGATAAGAACAACCACTAACATTTCTGACCAAGATATCCCTAGCCTCAACAGGAAGGTCACGGGGACACAGCACAACACATTGGCCATTCCTTTTCCTTCTTGACAGACTTCTTCCCTCCTTGGGATCCTTCCTTTCTTCTTCTCTTGGTACCAAACCCAAGATCCAAAATTGGGTAGTATTATTTATAAGTACAACTTTTATCTATGGTGAAATAATTGATATGGAAGCCTCTAGGCTAAAGGAGGAATGTAATTAAAGATAAAGCACGGGAGATTTGAGATTCGAACCCCTCTCACCGTACCCAAAAAAAACTATGCATCCTAATTACTCTCACATCAACTTGGTATGAATAATTATTCTCTTAATAAAAATTTCATAGTGATTGACCTCGTTATTGGAGTAAATAAATTTGAGTTGCTCTTGCAAATAATGCGTGTCTATGTCACTGATTGTGACCACAAGTGTAAAAACTATGCATCCTCGTATAGTGCACGATGGTGATCAAATCTGATATATATATGTACACAAGTAGAAGATGGAATGAGAGGAAATTGAGAAGGGGGAACCTTTCGTTGGAGAGAGATGATAGGGATTCCGGCAGCGTCAATCAAGACGCGGCGTTCACGGAGGCTCAAGAGGGTCCCTTTGACTCGGAAGATGATGTTGCCGTTAACGTCGGTGACGGCGAAGTTACCGTCCGTAATGGTTATGAGCTTCCTCACAATCGTCAGATCCACAGGGTAAGGTGCGCAATACTGTGGGCTTATCACGGCCACGGGGTTCGCCAACGGCGGGTAGCTCGATGCTGCCATATTCATCATTGTGTACGTGTCAATCGTTCTGACACACAGAGAGGAGAGACGAGCCACGAGCCCTTTGGTTTTCTCTTGGTGAGGAGTCTTTTTATTTTGATGTTCGAAAACTGGGAAAAGCACCAAAGAAAAGAAGAAAGAAACTTTAGATATCTTGCTACAAACAGGTGTAGTTTTGTCATTAAAGATTTGCCCCCCTTGCAGGGCCAGCTGGCCGACATGCCCGTTTCCTCGTGTCTTGTTTTCTGCACTGCCAAAAATTGCCTATATCCCTTGATTTGTAACTGAATTTGAGTATGTCCCTTGAATGAAAGACTGTTGAATTTGAGTTTGTTAAGAGTACCCTAATTGACTAATTCTCTCATTAGACAGGCATCACTTGATTATGGTGGACATTTTGCGAAACTTTAGTAGTAGACTAAGTGGTTCATGGGCCTCTTGCCTAAGAAGAGGTTTTGGACCTTTCATGGCCATTCCAAAGAAATTCATCTTATAAACTTCTTGATAAAAATTTTAAAAAAAAATGTTTGACATTTTGCAAGCGTTGTTATTTGCACAGTCCAAATAATTATATCTCTAAATTAACCAGTAAGAAAATAAAATAAAATAAAAAAGAAAAATTTGCATAACCCCAATTAAAATAATGATTTTAATAATAATCCCATCAAAATATTTCTTACCCGGTAACTCCACATCTTAGTATTTTATTTGTAGTAACCTCATCTATTTTTTGAAAAATCCTAATTTACCCTCATGTGTTTGGGAGCACTTTTTTTTTTTTTTCTTTTTTTTTCTTTTTTATGAAAGGTACTCCATGTAACTAAGTTGTTTTTTAGTTTTTCAATTTTTTAAAAATCATAACTGTTAAAATACACATCTGATTTTGACAATTTGTAGTTTTGGAATCTATTCGTCACGATCCTCGAAATAATACCCATTGTGATTAACTAATTTTAAGAAAAAATGAAACAGTAATATGCAAAGGCGGAGCTAGGAATTATCTTTAATGGCAGCATTGTGCTATGATTCTGTGAAGTAGGAATTGAGAACTAAAAGCTTTGGAAAGCATTTTTTAAAAAACATTACTTTTTGGTAATCATTTTCCAATTTAATACCCAAAAAAGAATATTCTTGTCAACTTATTACAAATTGACTGTAAATATGCTTTAAAATGACTACAATTCTCATCTTTTTGGCATTATGTTGAGAAATGGTTATCAAATGGTAATATCTCTCCCCAAAAAAAAAATAATTGGTTGAGCCGGTGGGAGCATGTGCCCCGAAAGGCCCCCCTAGCTCCGCCAGTGTTAATATGCTTCTATTTTTCTATCAAATAGCAACATGTTACTAATTTGATCTTAAGTTATAATGTCAAAAAGTAACATGCTACTATTATCCTATATATTGTCAGCCAATAACGTACTACTGTGGGTTATATCCTGGTTGAATTTGGCTTCAGATGGATATCATGGCCACCTTGCCCGTTTCCTTGTGCCCTGATAATTTGCGAATATGCCACAAATTAGGACTATATATATATATATATATATATATATATAAAATTTGAGATCATAATTTGAAATTAGAGCCATTCTTTTTGACACTACAAATGCCTTAAGAACACAATATAGGTCTGCACTAGACAGAAGAGACCAAGGTGCAAGAGTAGAATCGAGGAAGCCCAATTTCTACGATGAGTTTGGAATGCAGAACTTGGGGTGAGGGGTTCTCTCTCTCTCTCTCTCTCTCTCTCTCTCTCTCATAGACTCATATAAGCTAAGGCCATTTCATAATGTTGGTTTCACAGAGCAAGGTCCTTAGGGGCCGGTGAAAAGGATAAGGTCCTAACTTTTGTTTTTTGATACAGAAAATGCTCTCAAAAATCAAACTTTTTTTCCTACTATTCGAAACTCAAACTTGTGCTTTCTTAATTAATTCCTAAAATCAATCTTTCTCTATGTACCTCGCTGTAATAGCTAAAAAAATTTTCACATGGCACCTTCTCACCCTATCCATGCATGGGGTTACAACCATAGTACATGACTTACAGAACATACTTAGACCGGATTGACCTGATGAGAAAATTTTATTTTTGTACATATGCGTGTGTGCGTTTGTGTCATCATGTATCCTTTAGGCCATGTTTATTTAGCTGGAATGGAATGGATGGAAATGGAATCTGATTCCACACTAGAAGTAATTTTGAATGAAAATAGATTTGAAATGGTTGTTTAAACACACTATTTGATTCCATTCCGGTTCAAATTACCTCATCCAAACATGTTGTTTGGAATGAATTGGAATGAAATTCTATTCCACCCATTTCATTCTAGGTAAACAAACATGGCACTATAGTAATGAAGCATCCGACTCATGCAGGTACTACAAGGTATGCTCAACCATACACAGAAATACACAAATTAAACAAAACAAACAAAAACAAAGAAGGCAGAAAACCAAAGACATTCTTTCCGGCCTTGCCTTGTGGCAATGTCAGTCATCCCTCATTCTTGATATAATCGAGAATCACGATAAGTGCAACAATAAACGCATAGTCCATGTTAGGGTGCACTGTCACCATGAACTTGTCCTTTCCCAGAAACAAACTTTGAATTGATTGTTTCTTATGCATCTGCATTTTTCAACAATCATCAATTAGATTAATTCATTTCAACCACATCCAATATATAGCTTTTCTCTCTCTTTACGCCTACTAGTTTCGTCCAACGACCAATCAGAGTGCGACACATCAGGTTAAGCTTCTTCTCTTCAGTCCTAGACAGACGGTCCAGTTTAATTAGTTCAGTCGTCCAGTTTTTGAAATCCAACAGTTGAATTTTGCTAGGCTGTTTAAAACCATAAATTGGATTGAACTGTACCATTTAGGACTGAACAGAGGATTAACCCACAACGAATCATTGTAACAAGGGCAAATGATCACACAATTGGGCGTCTTTCTGTTCCTTTCTAAGTTAGTTCCTGGAATCACAGGCAGATTGGCCGGATAATCATGGTCACCCCCCAATGCAAAAAAAAAAGGGAAACGTTGTTTGAGGAGAGAAAATTAATGTTACCTCGGCAACAATTGTGGAAGAGTCTCCAGCATAAATAACACAAGATCCTCCCCACCAACTTCCTCTGACCTTGAAATCACAAACCTCCTCCGCTGTATTACTGGCTAAGAACACGTCTAATTTCGTCTTTAATTGGATAAATGAAGACTGTTTAGCACTGAAGAGCAGATCCTGATCGGTATCCGAGCTATCTCCCCTAAAAACTTTCCATCTGCTATGTGCGCTCATTATCTGCATAAATTGAATCAATAGTTGAATAGAAGTAACCCATAATCATTTCAACAAGTGGGATGTTATAATTTTTTTTAAAATAAAAATAAATAAATAATTATCAAACCTTCTGCCTTAAGGTGACAATGGGATTTCCGGCAGCATCAAGTAAGACCCGCCGGTTGCGCATGTCAAGGAAGGATCCTTTGACTTTGAATAGGATGTTGCCATTGGCGTCTTTAACCACATAGTTACCATCTGTCAGGATCGTAAATTTTCTGACAATTGCAAGATCGACGGGATAAGGAGTGCAAAACAGAGGACTAATAACCGGAACAGGACTAGCTACCGGTGTGCAGCTTGGTTGGGCCATAAGAGAGAGAGAGAGAGAGAGAGAGAGAGAGAGAGAGAGGGAGCCCTTCGTCAAAATCTATATGCAACTATGCAAGAGCCGCCTGTCATCGGAGTCTATCCATCAGGAGATGAGGAAAATGTATTTGTTTGACAATGTCCCGAAACTTTTCCAAGAGACCAAACGTGTCCAGACGGAAATCCAAATTTAAGTTATTCCATTGTCAACGAACAGTTGGGAATGAGTATTTTTTTTTTTTTTTTTTTTGAATTATTATATTGAAATGGGTGATTAATCTATAATTAGATAAAATATTAGTAATCAGTCAAATAAGAGTTTTTCTAATTCAATAAATCAATGTAGGTGAAACTTATTTAGCAATGAGGTTTTTTTATTTTTTGGGAAAATCTCTAGTTCACCCTTACTGTTATTAATGGCACTTATTTTTTTGGTTATTAAGGACACTTTATATAACCAACTTGCTTTTTTAGTAATTCAATTTTCAAGACTTACAACTTGCAATATACATATCCGTTTTCAATATATATATTTGGAACCTATTCGTCAACATTTTCAAATCAAGACTCGTATTGATTAGGTATTTAAAAAAAAAAAATTTGAAACTGTAAAATTTTATTATTTGCGAAAGGTGCAATATAATACTTTGTAAAATTATAAAATTTTACTATTTGGCATGGTTTAATATAATATTTTATAAAATTGTAAAATCCAATCAATTATATGAAATAAGATGCACCCTACAATGATGCAAGCATCCCACTCCTATATTACAAAGGTGTGCTCACCTATTGACAAAAATAAACAAACAAACAAACAAAATTAAAATTTTTTTTAAAAAAAAAATGACCCAAGCTAGTAGAACAATTCAAGATCGCATAAACCAAAACATTGTTTCCCTTCTTGTGCCAATGTCAAATCATCTTTTAGTCACTATTGATATTATCGAGAATCACTAAAAGAGAAACTATGAACGCATAATCAATATTTGGATGCACTGTCACCATGTACTTGTCCTTCATATGCACCTGCGTTCAATCATTGATTAGATTTCAGATTAGTTCATTTCATTGATTAGGTATTTGAACAGTAGTGAAACTTTTGATAATGCCTCACGAATATGTATTATATATATTTTCAATTAAATGATCGAAATTATTTAAATAAATTGATGTTTTAAAAAATTTTTTTTAAAAAAAAACAGAATAGGAGACACTAAGCAAGACCCACTATTTGTTAAATCCTTATATAATTCTTTTGATACTAAACTCAATCATGCAAAAGAGCACAAAAGAGGAGGCAGAGGCCAGAGGATCTCCATTTTGATGAGACATGCTTCAAAGGTTTCGTTAAGTGATGCAATTTTTATATGTAATCATTTGACCACTTTTTTTTTTTTTTTTTCTGGTTTTTTTTTTTGGGGGGGGGGGGGGGGTTTGGGGAATGTCCAACTAGAAAGATAAAGAAAAAAAAATCTTTATTTGGGCCGGGACAATCTTACCTCAGCAACAGTTGTGGAAGACTCTCAGGCATAAATGACACAAGATAGTCTTATAAAAAATAAATAAATGACACAAGTTAGTCCCCAGCCCCTTTTCTTGATCTTAAAATCACAGACCTCCTCAGTTGTGTTAGAGTATTTCCAGCCATGTGAGATAAATTAGGTGTGCTATTACTATTTTGGAACATGCTATAGTGCCAAATGCTATAATTTAGCACAATGTACTTCAATGATGCAAATAAACGTAGTGTGTTATTTTTTTACCACAACTTCAACTCTTTTCACAGATTGAAGGTATCATAAGATAGTGAATGAGGAATATCAGAGATCAAATGCAATGTTACTTGAGTGAGATGAATGAGTTAAAAAAAAAAGGTATGTTTTTTTTTTTTTTTTTTTTATATATATATAAGATTTCAATATTATTTTTGAAAATATTGTATTTATTTATGGGTTGTTTGATTACTGAGAAAATTTTGGAAGAAAAATAGAGGAAAAGAAGTTGCTGGTGTGTTTGGTTGTTGAGAAAGAGAGGAAAAGCTGACATGGCAAATATAGCAATAGTTCACTCTTGTGCCAAATATAACACAAGGATGAGTTATTGTTATATTTAGCATATGCATTTAACACACCATTGGAGCATTCCAATCTGTGTATAATATAACAATAGCACATCATATAGCTCACCCTTGGAAATGTTCTTATTGGCTAAGAACACGTTTAATTTGGTCTTGTATAGGAAAAGTGACACAGACTTAACGCTGAAGAGCAGATCTTGGGCACGTGTGCCTTCTGCCCTAAAAACTCTCCATCTCGTGCTCGTTATCTACATAAGTGAAATAAAATACTCCGTGGTTGAATAGAAGTAATATGAAAGGGAAGGGCCATATTCAAATCGAGAAATGGGATGTTATAAATTATTATTTGAAATATAAAATAAATCCAAATTTCATCTAACGTAATTATCACACACCATGCGCCCCTACAACATAGAGGCATGCACCAGTGAACAGTGTCCGAGTAAGCAGCCATCAGGTGGCCGGCCTAGTGGCCCGGGTTTGGACCAACATGTATTTGTGTATGGATTTGAATCTTAGATCTACATGCATGTGTACGTGTCTGGGTGAGGAATTTGAAAACAAGTTTGGGGTTCTTAAAATTGTGGGATTTAAAGTTCAAAACTTGAAATTGTGAAGTTTTTACAAAATTTAAATTTCTAAATAGAATTTTGTAATTTCATTATTTAAAAGATGTAATTTGGAAAATGGGAATTTATGGAAACTTGACCCCCAGATTCGGAATTAAAACTTTTGACTAGAACTTCAGCTAGCCTGAAATAGAATTTGGTTCTAGGCATTTGAAAAATTAAGTTTTGTTCGCC
This sequence comes from Liquidambar formosana, assembly GCA_039720395.1. Taxonomy (NCBI): domain Eukaryota; kingdom Viridiplantae; phylum Streptophyta; class Magnoliopsida; order Saxifragales; family Altingiaceae; genus Liquidambar; species Liquidambar formosana. Next base: position 48,878,421 of record CM077821.1, on the reverse strand, counting down.
TGAAAATTATTGGTACAAACACACTTAGTGAATTCGGTGGTACTATTCTTCTCAATTGGGTCACCTTAGCCCGCCAATTAGAAGTTGCCACCCACTCCTGCCCCTTTTCTTTTATCCAGAAAAAAAAAAAATGGTTGGAGGAGGGGGGGGAGTGGGAAGTAATTAATCTGAAAACAAATGAAGAATTTGGAATGTTGTAAATTATCAAACCATCTGCCGGAAGTTGACAATGGGATTTCCAGCAGCATCAAGTAAGACCCGGCCGCCATTGGTTTTCAATAGCAACGTCCTATTGAAAACCAATGGCGGACAGACACTTGATGGTAATTGGAAGATCAACGAGACAGGGAGAGCAAAACTGAGGGCCAATAACCGAAACAGGACTAGCTACCGCTGTACTGCCGCTTGGTTGGGCCATGAGATACAGCTACCGGTGTGTGGACTGAAGCTTTCTTATATAGGCAAGAGCCGCCTGCCATATATAACAACTATACAAGTTTTACCAAAAGAGGAAGAAGATGTTTTGTCTAACGATAAGTTTCGGAACTTTTCCAGGAGGCCAAGCTTGTGTAGACAAGGAATGCTATTTTTAATATAATCCCCATGTAAACTTACCGTGTGGGGATCGATCAAGACAATGTCTTTTGTTTTCTTTGTCTTGGATGCAAGCATATTGGAGAATATCCCTCACAAGTCTGGGAAAGATACACTATTAGGCTACATATATGGTCTTACGAAGGGATGATGAGATACGATGAGTTTTAATTCATGCGCAATCTTGTATACTCGTATTTGAAATATTTTTAACAACGTCCTAAGGGTCTGTTTGGTTGTTTATTTCGAAATTAAATAATTCAAGAAATTTGAACTATTCCACCATGCTACACATTCTCATGTATAGATAAGAAGATATATGCAAGCTTTTATTTTATTTTGTTTCTTACAAAACTATTGAAACAAGGGGTATCCGAGTTCATTGAATCGAAACTATTCCCCTGTGATGCACAAATCACTCTTAAACCCATGCATTTGATAGTAAGAGAGTGGCTCATATATCTATAGTATGAGTGAATACAAAGTAAAAGACTCTTGATACACTACAAAAATAGGGAGCTTCGCCGGCACTTTTTCACCGGCGGTAGTTCTCTGGCCGGCACATATTCGGTTTCCCGGCTTTTTTTCCAGCCGGCACATGTGTTTTCACGAAATTCGTTTACTGCGCTTATGAATTAAAAGTTTAAAACGAAAAAAAGGATCACATTTCCTGAAATTCCAAAAATCTCCCTCACTCACTTTTTCTTCTCGAAATTCTTTCTAACTCACTCACTCACGCCCTGTACATCTCTCTTCTCAAAATTTTCTCTCGCACTCGTCATGTTCTCTTAAAAATCTTCTTCCCTAAATCATAAATCTATTTCTCGTGAAATCAGTGATGATGAATGCTCAGAAACCTTAGGAGTTTGATTTGAGTGATTGGAAGTGGTGCTCTTCGTTCCTCACCAGCGACGATGAAACTCAAGGTCCTTTCTCTCTTTAGATATTATATATATTTTTTGTTAAATTTGTCTTCTGATTTTAAGTATTTTGTTCTCAATCTCATAAATCGAAGCTTTTTCGTCTCTCTCAATCTCATTCTCAAAAACCCTAGGAGTTGGATTTGAGTGATTTGAAGTGGTGCTCTTCGTTTCTCACCAGCAATGATGAAGCTTAAGGTCCTTTCTCTCTCTATTTTTATTACATACATGATTTTTTTGTCAAATTTGTGTTATAATTTCAAGTTTTTTGTTCTCAATCTTAGAAATTGAAGCTTTTTCGTCTCTCTCAATCTCATTCTCAGAAACCCTAGAAGTTGGTTTCGAGTGGTGCTCTTCATTTCTAACCAGTGATCATCGTTTGTCTAATGAGATCCTCGCTATTGTGTTCTGATTTCAAGGTTTTCTTCTAATTCTCAGAAATTAGAGCTTCTTCATCTCTCTTAGTTTGTTGTATGTTCTATAATTTGAAGCTTTTTTGTTTTCAATTCAAATTTAGTTAATTTTTATGTTTTGATATTATGCTCTGCTTTTTTGAAATTTATTTTGTTTTGTAAATTCTTCTATTGAATGAAACTGGAAGTGACCAAATTTATCTAAGCTCCACCAATGAAAAGATTTCTCAGATTGCCAAATAGATCTTGGTTACAAGACAAGGTGTTTGGTACTATTCTTCCACTGTTAAGGTTAGATCTCGTTTTTTTATATTGATTTAGTGTTAGTTATGCTTATAGTGTATTTCTTGGAGTGTGAACTGTGTAGCATATCAGGATTTCTTGAAGATTGCTCTGCCTACTTAGTTTCAGCATATGGCTACTTAGAATTCCTAGCCCTACCTGCTTAAATCTCTCAAAATGTATGACCAAGATCATGGTAGAAATTGTGATGAATTTTCTGTTTTTAAATAAATCTATCAGAATTTAGGAAGTTAGATTATCTTTGTTTCCTTGAAAAATGGATTAGAACTTGTCTAATCCCATTGAGTGGTTTGGTAGCATTTAATGTTGGGGCGTGTGCACAAGGTCGCTCTGCCTCAGCTAAGTGTAGAAGAAAACATATATAGATTTTAACCTTGGTATATTTTGCAACATCCTTGTATCTAAGACAAATGAAGATGTTTTGATTTGTACGGTGAGGATGTTTTGATTTTCTAGTCGCAATCTATTTATCACCACAGAGATTGTTAACCAATATTTTAGAGATGAAAAGCAAACAAATTAGACAATTGAAGGGCCTGTATTTTCTGATACTAATAGCCAGGCCCATTAATACTAATTTTCATTTTAGTCTTTCATGCCTGGACATATTTGGCCTCTTATCTCAGCCCTGGGATCAGTTGGATCACTTAAATCCATCAGCGGCTGCCACGACCCATCCAAGTACCACCTACACTGCCACAGGACAAGTACAGCAGTTCTCTGGATACTCGCTACAGCATGTAGCTTCTGGATTACAGGTATTATATACTCTAACAATTAGCCTTGTAGAGATCATTTAGCTAGATATATACTCTAAAAAGTTCCCAATCAATCTCTATTAACTTTAGCAAATGCCCAGAATGTTTGTGCTAGTTTTATGTGTGGATATGGTTTTGGTACTATCGTATTTTGATTGGATGATTGATACAACCTAGTTGACGATGCATGATGTGGGTAATGGGTTTAGGACATTTAAGGCTAAGTGAAGGTCTTTATAATTGTTTTAGTACTAAGATTAAAAAATATTTGTATTGACTATGTATTTTGAATTGGATTATTGCAATCAGGTGGGAGTACATACTCACTAAGAGGTGATTGGAGACAATAAATGGAGACACACGGTCTTTTATATTTATTTTTTGAGTTGAGTTAACAATTTCTGATTTTTACGCATAGTATTATACTGAGGGGGTCTTAAATGTTTAGATAATTAAGGCCATCTTTTTCTCTATCATGCAGAACGTACTACACATGAGTTTAAAGTTTTTGGCTTTTAAATAGATGATAGGCTGTGCAATGGCTTCAAGGAAATACTTAGTGCTCACAGAGAATTACTTCCCCAAGTTTGCTTGGCTGGTTGGTTTAATTGATTCTTATAACTTGGTTTTTTGTTCAGTTTTTGTTGAGTTATTGCTATTGAGGGTACCTTTAATTTATTTAACTGGACGAACATCCTTTGCTCCAATCATTGAAACTGCTATTGGTTTCATCCACCCATTTCATTTATCAGGTGATGTATCCCTTTTTCAATGACAAGGTTGTAATTAGTAAAAATAAATTACTTTTTTAACTAGAATCTTTTTATTTTTATTTTTATTTTTTATTTTTGTATGTTACATGAATTTTTGTTGTAATAGATTACTTGTCAATGGCATCATTCCCACTGTTTTGGAAGTTGAGATACTTGATTATGTTATCTGAATAATTTCTGATCTTTGTTACAATTTAAATGATTACAGATGATCAAGCCATTGAAAGTGCTAAGGTTCTTGCATCAGAGAAAGGTCTACCGTTGAGTTCACAGCCCTTGCATCGCAGATTATTGTTTAATGTGCAGTCCTTGGGGAAAAGTTTGGTATTTTGATGAATGCATGAGTTTAAGGATTGAACATTAGATTAATGATTTTTCCTAAACCTCAACCGCTTGAGCTTAGATTTTTTAGTGACAGTTTCCATATCAATTGCTGACACTAGAATTTAGATTTTTGAATAACATATTAATTGCTGACACTAGAATTTAGATTTTTGAATAACATATTAATTGCTGACACTAGAATTTATTCTGCCCACCTCTTGACTGAATCCGTAAAGAGAATCACAAGATTTTATCTAATAAAATCATACCTTAGGTATAGCCCCAGGCCCTGGGCAGTGCTTGGGTATTCCCCTAGTTCATTTTGGAGTTAAAGGTAGCCTCCTTCGAAGTCAGCTTCTTCTCAAGCAGGTATATTCTTTCTTAAATGGATAGATGCATAAAATTTATGGGTCTTTTGGTTGTTTAACTTGTTTTATTTTCATTAAACTAGCATAGTATTAATTCTTTTATTTTGGAGGGGTATGTGAAGTTATTTGCTCTTAAATAAGCCAATGAAAACTCAAAGTTGCCCCTTTTGAACTAGGTGTTGTGACTGTTGCCCAAATCAAGTGCTCTCTTTTTTTTTTTCCTCAAAGAAAGGAAAATTGCATTGGCCTGTTATTAATTGTCATATTTGAACATTTTATAGTTCAATGTTTCCCACATTGAGTTTCTCCACATAATTCTAGAGCTCTTTTTTTCTTTTCTTTTTTTCAAAATAAAAATTAATAAATTGAACTCATTGTCATAAGTCAAATTGCAAAATGCCATTGCCATGGATGTATAGGTTTCATTTCACATTTAGATATATATAGGTTCCTATTTTTATTTATTTTTCTGTCATTCTTTTTTGCAGGTTGAAGACATGAGAGTGCAAAGTTGAATGGATCATGCTTTAAACAAATAATTTTGTAATTGGAACTAACAAATCTAGATGCCACATGTTGTATTTGGTTGTTTTGGGTCCTTTTGTGATAGGAATTAAGAAAATCTAGTTGCAACACATTGGAATTAATATGTTATATTTGGTTGATTTTGGAAAATGTTGTATGGAACACCTGTGATATGGAACAGATTTTGGTGTCAAATAAAAATAAAAATGTTATTTGTTATTTGGTCTATGTAGAAATTTTTATATTTTGGAACAGGTGGCTGTAATGAACAGGTGGTTAAAACAAAAAAAGAGCCTTTGTTATAATTGAACACCTGTCATTAGTGAAATTGCAAAGTTGTTCGGTCTGCCCCATAAGGGCCTGTGCCAGCTGTTTTAGCCATGCTGTTGCCGGCTGTTGTATCTGCTGGCAATAGCCAGCATTCTCGGCTATCAACTTAGCTGCCAGCAAAGGATTTGCCGACTGAGGCTTAGACGGCTGATATCATTACAGCCGGCAAAACTTTTGGGGGCTGAAATTCATGCATTTAACGGCTGTTTAATCTGCCGGCAAAGCCCAACTTTTTTGTAGTGATAGCAAGAGTTTCGGTCTTTTATTTATGAATAAAAGAAAGACTCTTGATCGATGGCAAGAGTTTCTGTTTTTTATTTATGGGTAAAAAGAAAGGTACAATTATTTTCACATTCTTTTTTACTTCATCCACATCCTTTAATTTCATGACTAAAAGAATTGCAAAAATAAATCATGAAAGGCATTGACAAAGCCAAAACGAGTTTGAAAATATAATGCTCTTATTTCTATAGCATGAGTGTGTGAATATAAGGTAAAAGACTCTTGATGGCAAGAGTTTCGGTCTTTTATTTATGGATAACAAGAAATGTACAATTATTTTCACATTCTTTTTTACTTCATCCACCCGAATTTGGGACGCACGATTCTTGAACTGTGATTTTTTACCAGCAATACTACCCTTGTAGGTTTATGCGAGCTTAATTGAGACCTCAAATTTCAATGTAGATCAGAAAATATAAATACAGGAAGTCTATGTTGGCAGGGTCGTCCATTGGACGTCACTTGTCCTTCCATTCCCACTATGAAAGATCGTATTCATATTCTACAATGTTTGGGCAATTACCCCATTCCAAAATAAGGAAGATGTGACTTTATCATTAATATATTCATTTTGCCCAAAAAATTTAATGTGACGTTTTGTTAACTTTTGCAAATAGCAATTCCTGCAAGGTCATAGAAGGGAAATGCTACATACCCACATTTTGTCCTACACACTATTCCTACTAAGAGAAAAATGAGATAAAATTGTAAAATCTATTGATATGGTTAAACCTTAAAACATAATTTTGTCTATTTTTCTTCTTAAAAAGGCAAAGCATGGGGCCATGTAGCATTTCCCATCACGGAGGTGTAGAATATAGTAATAGTAGGCAAATATACCCCTTGCTAACTCTCAAGCTATAGTTTAGTTGGTACCCAAAAGGTACATGCCCCATTGCACTAGCCCTTCACATTTTTTCTGGATCGGTGATTGACAAGCTTAAGATGGACGTTCCTACTTATAAGCTTTATTCAGACAAGTTTGTTGCTTTGAAAAAATTGCTATAATTCTTATAGCGTTGTTTTAAGTTTCAACTTTTTCATTGTAGGAAGTATGAAACATTGACATACGTATTCCTCATGCATCTGCAATTTCACCAAACATCGATCAGATCAATTCTTTTCAGGCATTTCAAAGGAAAATTGCCTGAAATTATAATCTCAGAACTAAGCGTCGGATTAATTCTCTGGCAACACACTGTAACAAGGTCACTTTGTCATTTCCTAAAACGGAAAATGTCCCAATAAGCCTCTTTTTGCACTGTGGTGAGAAGTGGCAAATTTTTTTTTTTTTTTTTTTTTTTTTCCTCTCGTAGCCTTGTGATTGATGTCCAAAAAGAAAGAAAAAGAAAAAGGAATTAAACCCTGTTTGAGATGTCAGACAATCATACCTCAGCAACAATTATGGAGGACTCTCCGGCATAAATGACACAAGATTTTCCGAACCTACTTTCTTCTTTGACCTTAAAATCAGAGTCTTCCCCGGTTGTGTTATGGGCTAAGAACACATTTAGTTTTACGATGGACTGGAAAATTGATGATTGCTTAGCACTGAAAAGCAGATCTTTGGCATCTAAGCCATCTCCCTTAAAAACTTCCCATTTGCTATGCGGGCTTCTCTAAATAAATTGAATGAATAGTTGAATAAATGGGAGTAATTAGTAAGGGAAAGGTTTTTGCAAGAGCCATTTCAAATCTAGAAGTGGGATGTCACAAATTATAAAAAGGTCGTTCTCGCTACATAAGGCTCTGCCTATGGCGAGGTCTTGGTGAGGTAAGAGGAAGCCTTACCACTATTTTGGAGAGGTTGATTTCCTAAGTTCGAATCCGTGACGCGTTGCTGGGTGGATGTTGCAAATTAATTATCAAAATTTTAAATTAAAGGAAAATGTTGTACGTTAGACCCATATTATTTATCCAAAATAAAATCCTGTATGACTTGGTGTAAGTTTACATGTGAAAAAACACTAAATATTTAAAATTCAATTATATTTTTAAGTCTTAAAGGCACGGTCAAGTACACCAAGGGAGATCTTCTTTTTGGGTGATTAATATATGGAGCTAAATTCCAAATTTTTTGTGAGGTAACTATTATGGTTTTTTTTTTCTGTTTTTTTTTGCTTGCTATAGGGTCGGGTCTGGGAGAGAGGAAAATCATAGGATGACAAATTGACATGACTATAATGTACACATTACACACCCTTCAATATCACCATAGACTTCTACAGCATAGAGAGGGTACTAGTTAGGGCCTATTCTGACCCCAAACGAGCAAGACAATCGCCTGAGACCCCATAATTTGGGCTAAAAAAAAAGGGCACCATTTGCTTTCCCCTTTACTAATTATAATAGCCCAAGAATCAGCCCAAAAGTTTCTCTATTGTTTTTTTTTTAAAAGGGCCCTATTTTACCAATCAAGTCAGCCCAAAGAAAAAGTAAAAAACCAAAAAAAAAAAAAAAAAAAAAAAAAAAAGCGAGAAGAATGTTTAAATGACATTTTGTTGTAATTGATTCATTTCTTTAGTATTATAACTTTAGATCTCATTTGGCATTTGTTTTTTTTTCTTTTTTGTGTTGTAAGGGTGGATTTTGCCCAATTATGAAACAAGAAGTATGTATTCTATCTTTATAAGTTTTTGTGATTATCTCTTGTCATTTTAATTTATAAAAGTAAATTTTAGTAATTTTATATGCAAACAAACTGTATATTGGTACTTAATAGTAGGAATTTTTTTTATTTTTTTTTTATTTTTGGGGAATACGTATAGAAGGAAGAGAGCCCCATTTTAAAAGTTCACCGGCCCCATTTTAACCGCCCTAGTACCAATGAAAAAAATTAGGCAATCTAAAAATAATAGTATGAAAACAAATGAAAAATTTGGGATGCTGTGAAGTGTCAAACCTGTGGTCGTAAGGTGACAATGGGATTTTCGGCCGCATCAAGTAAGACCCGCTTGCCACTAGTGCCTAACAGGCTAAGACCTTTGAATACGACTTTGCCATTAACGTTCGTAACAACAAGTTACTGCCCATTTTTTCACAATCGTGAGTCCAACGGGATTAGGAGTGCAAAACCGAGGGCTAATCACCCAAACGGCGGCACCAGAGCTTGGTTGTGCCATATAAATGAGGAGGGAGAGAGAGATTAGCTTGGCCTTATGCCTTGGTGAGGCATCCTCGCATTCCACTGTGAATTAACATATGTGTAGACAAGGAAATGCAATTTTCAAAATCATTAATTTCAATGTGAACTAGGGCGTGGGAATGAGTTGTTTTTTGTTTGGGTTCCGAGAGTATCCAAGAATTTGCAATTACCCCTTTCTTTAATATATAAGGAAGATGTGACTCTTTTAGCTCTTGCAAATTGCCATGTCATTAATTGATGCGAAGCTTAGTAGGGAAATGGCTTCGCATCTCAAATGGCTTCAAGAGCAAGAGATCAAAATTTCAAGCCAACTTCGTAGTGCTATTTGACCTATATTATTGAACTAAAATAAAATTTTACATGATGTGATTATACACATGGCAATTGATTTTTAAGAAATCGATTCCTTATAATATATAACGTTGTTTCGCACCATATGAGATTTTATTATGAGTCAAAACAAATAGGTGAGATAGCATTTTTCTAAATTCTAGTGGCCTTGAGTTGTGGCCAATGGAATCTTAATGATATCAAAACCTTGTTAAGTTTCCAACTTATAAACCTAAGCTTATAAATGGAAGGTCCAAATAGGTATATGAAATTATATGAAACCCAATGTTTGGACGATACGAAATATGGTATATTTCTAACAAAACCAACAAAATTGTTGCATTAAGGCCTATCTATTCCTTCTTTTTTCGCTCGACTCTTTTTTTTTGCTCGACTCTGTCGATGCCTTTAGAACCCCTATAGGTTTGCATTATACAAAACAGAGCAGGGTGTAAATTTAGAATCGGGGAAGCCCAATTTCGACAACGTATGAGTTTGGAAGGCAGGAAATTGAATTCGATTGATGCGTGGCAATTTTCTTCGATTGAGTTTCCATAATCCTAAATAAAATCTTACTAGAGACTAGGATTTATTAATCAAAACCAAATCCAATTTATCTCCTTTTTTCTCATACAAATTACAATAACAAACAAATAAATAAATCCCACAAAGTCCCGGTCAGCTATCACAAATGTGTGCTCACCATCCACCAGAAAAAGTAAAAAAGAGAGACGAAAGTTCCCAAAAAATGAATAGAAATAATAAAAAAATGGTACAGAGGTAGACCAAAGGAGCCAAAAACAGATCAATAAACGACCAAAAAGATTCTAAAAATCATTTCTTCCAGCAATGTCAATTATTTGAGTCTCCTCTGTTGATCTCATCAAGAATCACTATAAGAGCAACTATGAAGGCGTAATCGATGTTGGGATGCACTGTCACCATGAACTTGTCCTTTCCAAGAAAGACGCTTTGAACCGTGTGTTTCTTATGCATCTGCATTTTCAGGGGTCGTCCATTAGATTAATTCTAGTCAGAGGAAATTAATACACGTAATCATGTGATTAATGACCAACTAGAAAGCGAAAAAAAATAATGAAGTGGAAAAACCTTGTTTTTGGGCATGGCAAAAAAAAAAAAAAAAAAAAAAAAAAAAAAAAAAAATCATACCTCGGCAACAACTGTGGAAGACTCTCCAGCATAAATGACACAAGATCGTTCCAACCAACTTCCTTTCACCTTGAAATCGCAAACCTCCTCAGCTGTGTTATTGGCTAAGAACACATCTAATTTTGCCTTCAGTTGGATAATCGAAGATTGCTTAGCGCTGAACAACAGATCTTTGGCCTCTGAGCTATCTCCCCTGAAAACTTGCCATCTGTTATGCGCCGACATTATCTGCATAAATACAATAAATAGCTGAATAGAAGTAATCAAAGGGTCTTGAGAGCGCCACTTTGTACTAAAAACAAATTATATATTAGACTTTATCAAACTCCGCCTCGCGCAGGATCAACACTAGGTGATGATCTTTTTTATTTTGAAATAAAGTCATAGGGTGGAGGCCAAAAGCCATTTTAAAATCAAGAAGTGGGATGTCATAAATCTTTTTTTAAAGTATGCAACCTGAAAACAATAAGAAAAGAAATCAAGAATTGGGGATGTTGTGAAGTTATCAAACCTTCTGCCTTAAGGTGACAATGGGATTTCCGGAGACGTCGAGTAAGACCTTCCGGTCATGCATGCTAAAGACGGGACCTTTTACTTTGAACAGGACGTTGCCATTAACGTCGGTGACCACAAAGTTACCATCTGTTATGGTTAGAACCTTTCTCACAATTGCAAGATCAACTGGATAAGGAGCGCAAAAGTGTGGGCTAATGACCGGAACGGGACTAGCCAACGGTGTGGAGCCTATTGGTTGGGCCATGAGAGAGAGTCGGTTTAGAGAGAGAAAGAGAGGGCCTTGCTTTGTATTGAATTTTTGTGAGACATATCCTTGTGTGAGGGTTCACATATATAATATACGCAAGAACCGCCTGTCATCAAATTTTATTCGAGAAGGAAGAAAATGTCTGCATGCGCGTGAAAATATGCTCCGGGAAATTTCCAAAGAGACCAAAAAGTCATGTGTCAAGAAAAGGCACAATGAAATGCTCAAATTCAAAGTCATTCCAAATTAAACTAGCGCGTACAGACGTGTCTATCCTCTTTTCATTCTTTCTTCTTCCATTATTATTATTATTATTATTATTATTATATTTTTTTTAACAAGAAAAGAATATCAAAATATCAAATTATATTAAACAACGATACATTAGTAAAATAGGTTTAGAGCTAAAAGCTATCCTTGCAAGAGATGAAAAGGTACAATTAGATTACAATGTGCATTGAAAGTTAGGATTGCAACTCCGTCCGAACTGGCTCAAGTAAAAAGAAAATCTAGACTAAATGGAATTAATTTGAACCTTCAAAATCTAAACCCAAAAACTGATCCCGTTCTCAGTTTGCTTTATTTTTTGGTTTTGTAAAAAATAAAAAATTATTGGATAAGTATTATTATTGGATAAAGATGAGGCAAGTGGCGTTAGCCGACTTGTACGCGGAGGGTAGGATTTTTTTCTTTTCTCTTTTCTAGTTCACGGACAGTGTGTAAAATTGTGTGCGTATAAAGTCGGCTCCCGAGAGCACAAAAGTTTCTCATTTCTCTCTCATCTCTCTCCATAAAAAGGCTGACAACATCTCCCCTCTCTCTCCTTTTTCTCTCCTCTCTCTTCGTGTGTATCCAGCCTTTCTTCTCTTCTTAAAGAAACAAACATAAAAAATGACATTTGTTTTGGTTTGACCGTGCTTTGGAATTCAAAAGGGGTATTGAAGTTATCCTCGTGCGGCTTGAAGTTTGTTTGACGGTGTTATTCACACACACGTTATTTAGAGTCCGGATTCGCTGCTGTATTGAAAAAAACACAGCATATGCTGTGCATGTCTCAGATCACGACACGTGTTTTAGAGGGCATCCGACGGCGTGAGATAAAAATACTTATTTTAATCCTGGCCCAGAGGAAAACTTGACGATGTGAATTCAAAAGAAAAACCCACCGGCTCCTCTGTCCTTCCTCTCCTCAGTTTGCAGCCGGTGCTCCTCATCATGTACATCTTTTCTTTTCTTTTTCTTTTTCTTTTTTTCTTATTCTTTCAATTTTTCAAGGATTTAAATTTTTTCAGGTGACTAAAAAATAAAAAAAATTCAGATCACTCTCAATTGCCGATAAGTAGGATTTTCAAGTTGGATTTTTTGAACAAGGATGGGTTGGCAAATGGCAGTTGGCTAGAATTGGTTGAAAACCCAGATCTGAGACCTCGAATGAGGGGTTTAAGTTGATAGCGAGGGTAGAATATTTCCAAGGCAAACAATTATGGATTTGGATTTGGTGCAGTTTGTTACTTTAACTGCACCATGCAGTTACCACACGATGCGTGACACATGGCAAGTTGAAGTGAATCGGCGGCTGGAGTTTAAAACGCCCAAAAATGCATCCGTTTTGAGGTGAAAGTGCATGACGTTAACGGCGTGTGATGGAAACACTGCCAAAACGCAGCGTTTTATAGGTTAACGTTTCCCCCAAGTGAAAAAGCAGATCTGACTTATCTGAGATTTTCATTCCCCCCCCTCTCTCTCTCATCCACTCACCGGCGGCGACGAGTCTCCCCGTGGGAGGAAGGCGGTCCGGCCAGATCGTCGGAGGCGCTCCCCGCATCGTCGGGTTTAGGAGACGCCGATCATTTTTCCCCTGCCGTCAATCCATTCCGGCGAACTTACCACCGCCTATGGCTCTCTTTCTTCTTCTTCTACGTTTTTCTTTTGATATTGTTTTTTTTCATGGGCATTAGATCTGTAAAAAAAGAAGGAGAAACTAAGAAAAGTGGTTCCGGCCGACTACCTCAATCCCCCGGTGGTCTTCAACCTTCGTAGGTATGTCTTACCCTTTTTTATTTTTTTTTTCTTGGTAAAAATACAAAGGGTTTGGCTTTTTAGATGCTTCAGATCTGTGCTTAACGTTGGGGTTTGGGTTTTCATACCAGGGATGCAACCCACCATCTCCGATAACGGCGAGGCGACAACCATCTTCTCTTCTTCTTCTTCTTCTTCTTTTCTTATTTTTATTTTTTCCTCAACTTCAGTCGTCCTTTTTCCTCAAAACGGTTATCTCCGACGACCCCTAGACCAGATTTGTTCCTTCAATTTGGTTAAGGACTTTTGTTTTTGGGTATGAAATAAAAGGGAAAAAATTGGGTTTTTGCTTACGGTGTTTGATTAAAGTAGAAAAAAGAAAAAAGAAAAAAACAGTTGGCCGGAAAAAATGGAGTTGCCCGACGGTGCCGCTGATGTGCAGGTCAATGGGTAAAATGGGTATACTCCAAAGAAGGCCATCATCCTTCATCGCCATCGAAGGGGGAGGGGGTCTTGTTTGATTTTTTTCCTAGATCTGTTTGATTTTTTTCTTCTTTTTAATGGGTTATGTGCCTAGATTTGTTCCAGAAAAAGGGAGGGGTCTTGTTTCCTCGGACGCCGCCGGCCATTGCACCTTGCTTCCATGGTCATGGATTATCATTAACCCCAAGCCAAAGGAAAAGAAGAAAAAATAAAATTAATTTGGGGAAATGCATCTTCAAGGGGAAAAAATGGATGGTTGATGATAAGGAATATAAAACTGGGTTGGATTATTTAATCAAAGGGTTGAACATGATGGAGTTGGGCATCGCCTGGGACGGCTGCAGGGGCGAAGGGGGAAGTGGGTTCGCCGGCCGCCGGGGAAGGAGCAGCGGCAGCAGGGGCGAAGGTGGAAGTGGATCTCGCTGTTGGCCGGGGGAAATGGGGGTGACCCTTCGACGAGGAAGGAGCGGCGGCGGGAGGGGAGAGAGGAGATGGAGGAGAGAGAATGAAATTGAAATCTGAAATCCCTTTCGTTTTGACCTGCAAATACATCCCAAATCCACCAAAACGCAGCGTTTTTAACTCACTTTTCTTATTAAACGGCAAACGCCGTTAGGGTTTAGTGGGCTGTTGGGGGAAATCATCTCAACCTTCCATTTCTTGCAGCGCCACGTGTCCGCCATCGAGCGGTAACTGCATAGTGCAGTTAAAGTAACAAACTGCACCAAATCCAAATCCAACAATTATAGTCCCACAACTTGACTGAATCTAGAGCAGTTGAACTCAATCACGAGCATCATGTAAATTTATTTTTTTTCAAGAATTTTTTTTTTTTTTTTTTGTAATAAAAGGTATCAAAGCTTGGATATCGATTGCAACAACTCAACTTTGTTATCTGCTGCTGTCAAAGAACTTGAAGGAATGCTTGTCAATGGCGTTTCCACACTTGCCAGAACCTTTGCCATGGGGGAGCCTCTGTCGGAATTTATGGAAAGAATTTGACCCCCAGATTCGGAATTAAAACTTTTGACTAGAACTTCCCGAATTCTAACTTTAGCTAACCTGAAATAGAATTTGGTTCTAAGCATTTGAAAAATTAAGTTTTATTAGCCTGAAAATTATTGGCACAAACACATTTAGTGAATGAGGTGGTACTATTCTCCTCAATTAGGTCGCCTCAGCACGCCAATTAGAAGTTGCCACCCACTCCACCTACCCCTTTTCTTTTTTCCCAAAAAAAAAAAAAAAAAAAGGGTAAGAGGAGTGGGAAGTAATTAGGCTGAAAACAAAAAGAAAACAAATGAAGAATTTGGAATGTTGTAAATTATCAAACCTTCTGCCGGAAGTTGACAATGTGATTTCCAGCAGCATCAAGACCGACCCGGCCGCCATTGGTTTTCAATAGGACGTTGCTATTGACGTCTTTAATAACAAGGTTACCGGACAGACACTTGATGGTAATTGGAAGATCAACGAGACAAGGAGAGCAAAACTGAGGGCCAATAGCCGAAACAGGACTAGCTACCGCTGTACTGCCGCTTGGTTGGGCCATGAGACACAGCTACCGGTGTGAGGACTGAGGCTTTCTTGTATAGGAAAGAGCCGTCTGTCATATATAACAAATATACAAGTTTTACCAAAAGAGGAAGAAGATGTTTTGTCTAACAATAAGTTTCGAAACTTTTCCAAGAGGCCAAGCTTGTGTAGACAAGGAATGCTATTTTTAATATAATCCCCATGTAAACTTACCGTGTGGGGATGGATGCAAGCATATTGGAGAATATCCCTCACAAGTCTGGGAAAGATAGCCATTAGGCTACATGGTCTTACGAAGGGATGATGAGATGCGATGAGTTTTAATCCATGCGCAATCTTATATACTCGTATTTGAAATATTTTTAACAACGTCCTAGGGTCTGTCTAGTTGTTTATTTCAAAATTAAATAATTCAAGAAATTTGGACTATTTCACCGTGCTACACAAACTCATGTATAGTTAAAAAGATATATGCAAGCTTTTATTTTATTTTATTTTATTTTATTTTATTTCATACAAAACTATTGAAACAAGGGGTATCCCAATTCCCAATTCATTGAATTGAAACTATTCCCCCGTGATGCACAAATCACTTTTAAACCCATGTGTTTGATAATAAGAAAGCGGCTCATATATCTATAATATGAGTGAATACAAAGTAAAAGATTCTTAATGGCAAGAGTTTCTGTCTTTTATTTATGGGTAATAAGAAAGGTACAATTATTTTCACATTCTTTTTTACTTCATCCACATCCTTTCATGACTAAAAGAAATACAAAAATAAACCATGAAAGGTATTGACAAAGCCAAAACGAGTTTGAAAATATAATGCTCTTATATCTATAGCATGAGTAAATACAAGGTAAAAGACTATTGATGGCTAGAGTTTCGGTCTTTTATTTATGGATAACAAGAAGGGTACAATTATTTTTACATTTTTTTTTACTTCATCCACCCGAATTTGAGACGCACGATTCTTGAATCGTAATTTTTTGCCATCAATGCTACTCTTGTGGGTTTATGCGAGCTTAATTGAGACCACAAATTTCAATGTAAATCAGAAAATATAAATACGGGAAGTCTATGTTGGCAGGGTCATCCATTGGACGTCACTTGTCCTTCCTTTCCCACTATGAAAGATCGTATTCATATTCTACGATGTTTGGGCAATTACCCCATTCCAAAATAAGGAAGATATTTAGATCTGAATTCTACGATGTTGGGGCACTTACCCGAATTATATTTCTTTTTGGGTGATTAATATATGGAGCTAAATTCCAAACTTTTTGTGAGGTAACTATTATGGTTTTTTTTTTTCTTTTTTTTTTTTTGGCTTGCTATAGGGTCGGGTCTAGGGAGAGAGGAAAATTATAGGATGACACATTGACATGACTATAATGTACATATCACACACCCTTCAATATCACCATAGACTTCTATAGTGTAGAGAGGGTATCACTCAGGCCTGTTCTAACCCCAAGTGAGCAAGGCAACCGCCTAAGGCCCCATAATTTGGGCTAAAAAAAAAAAGGGCACCCTTTGCTTCCCCCTTTACTAGTTATAATAGCTTAAGAATCAGCCCAAAAGTTTCTTTATTGTCTTTTTTTTTAAAAAAAAAGGGCCCTATTTTACCAATTAGGTCAGCTCAAAGAAAAAGTAAAAAAGTAGAAAAAAAAAATGCGAGAAGAGTATTGTTTAAATAACACTTTGTTGTAATTGATTCTTTTCTTTTGGTATGATGGTTTAAAATTTTATTTAGCATTTGTTTTTTTTCTTTTTTGTGTTGTAAAAGTGGATTTTGCTCAATTATGAAACAGGAAGTATGTATTTTACCTTTATAAGTTTTTGTAATCATCTCTCGTCATTTTAATTTATAAAAGCAAATTTTAGTAATTTTATATGCAAACAAACTTTATGTTGGTATTTGGTAGTAGGAATTTTTTTTTTTTTGGATATTTACATTTTTTTTTTTTTTTTGAAATACGTATAGGAGGAGGAGAGCCCATTTTAAGAGTTCACCGGCCCCATTTTTACCAGCCCTGGTACCAGTGAAAAAAATTAGGCAATCTAAAAATAATAGTATGAAAACAAATAAAGAATTTGGGATGCTGTGAAGTATCAAACCTGTGGTCGTAAGGTGACAATGGGATTTTCGGCCGCATCAAGTAAGACCCGCTTGCCACTAGTGCCTAAGAGCATCTCCAATGGTGAGGTATATGTGTGCTATTGCTATATTATAGCATTTAGCACAAGTTGGGTTGCTCCAATGGTGAGCTAAATGCATGTGGTAAATATAGCAATAGCTCACCCTTGTGCTATATTTGGCACAAGGGTGAGCTATTGCTATATTTGTCATGTCAGATTTTCTTCCCTTTCTTAGCAACCAAACACACCACTCCCTCCATATCTCAACAACCAACACAGCAGCAAATATGAAAAATCAGATATTTCTCTTCCTCCATTTCTAAAATTTTCTCAATAACCAAACAACTCTAAAAATACAATATTTTCAAACATAATATTGAAATCTTAAAATTAAAAAAAAATAAAAAAAATCAGAACAAACCCTTTTGTTTAGCCCATTCGTCCCACTTCAAGCAACCTCGCATTCAAAAAACATACCCTTCTTGAGCTACCATTGAACTGAATCACATATTTGGATTCGTTTCTTACTTTCAAGCATCTCAATTTCCCCAACTAATAATCTTTTCTCACTTTTTGCACGACCCCTTTTTGCATACCCTTTCTCGGTTAAGGCTTTTTGCACACAGTTTAAAAAATAGCACACCATATATTTGCACCATCGGAGCACCTTGTGCTAAATTACAGCATTTGGCACTGTAGCATGTGCTAAAATAGCAATAGCTCACAATTTTTAGCTCACATGATTGGAGATGCTCTAACAGGCTAAGACCTTTGAATACGACTTTGTCATTAACGTTTGTGACCACAAGTAACTGCCCATACCCTTTTTCGCAATCGTGAGTCCAACGGGATTAGGACTGCAATAGTGAGGGCTAATCACCCAAACGGCGGCACCAGAGCGTGGTTGTGCCATATAAATGAGGAGGGAGAGAGAGATTAGCTTGGCCTTATGCCTTGGTGAGGCATCCTGGCATTAGCTCGGCCTTATATATATATAACGTCGGTGACCACAAAGTTACCATCTGTTATGGTTAGAACCTTTCTCACAATTGCAAGATCAACTGGAGAAGGAGCGCAAGAGTGTGGGCTAATGACTGGAACGGGACTGGCTAACGGTGTGGAGCCTATTAGTTGGGCCATGAGAGAGTCAGTTTAGAGAGAGAGAAAGAAAGGGCCTTGCTTTGTATTGAATTTTTGTGAGACATGGCCTTGTGTGAGGGTTCATCTATACGCAAGAACCGCCTGTCATCAAAGGAAGAAAATGTCTGCATGCGCGTGACAGTATGTCCCGGGAAATTTCCAAAGAGACCAAGTCATGTGTCAAGAAAAGTGTGTAAACACCAACCAATAAAATGCTTAAATTCAAAGTCATTCCAACTTAAACTAGCGCGTACAGAATGTGTCTATCCTCTTTTCATTCTTTCTTCTTCTTCAATTTTTTTTTTAATTACAAAATAAGAATATCAAAATATCAAATTATATTAAACAAGGATACATTAGTAAAGTAGGTTTGAAGCTAAAACATAACTTCCCCAACACACACACACAAATTTACCTTTCCCAAAATTCAGTAGTCTTAGGCCCTTTCCCTTCCCCAAGGCGCGCGGCAAGACCCCCAATGGTCCCCAAGCCAGGAGTGTTGCCATTTTGGCAGCAAGTCCTCATCGCTTTCCCTTCCCCATGACGGCAAGACCATAACCTTCTATTTCATTCATGAATTCTACCAAGAAAACAAAAAAAAGAAAATATGGTATTAGAGTGTGTCGTTTCTAGACCCGTTACTTTTATGAGCCCGTCTTTGTTTTCTATGTTTTAAATCTTGTTAGGCCTACACGTAAAAGAGAGTATTGGAAATACATCACATCCCACATTGATTAATTATAAACCTTGACATGATTTCATATACCTATTTGTACTCTTCACTTATAAATTTAGGCTTTTAAGTTGAAAATTTAAAAATTCCAATTCTTCTTCTTCTTCTTCCAATTTTCCATTGCAACCAAATAAAGAAACATACAATTTTTATTTTTATTTTTTTTTTTTTTGGTATTTTGATTACAAGATAAGAATATCAAAATATCAAATTATATTAAACAAGGATACATTAGTAAAGTAGGTTTAGAGCTAAAAGCTATCCTTGCAAGAGATGAAAAGATACAATTAGATTAAAAGGTGCATTGGAAGCTAGGATTGCAACTCCGTCTAGGCCGGTTCAGGTAAGGGAAAAATCTAGACCGAATCGAATTAATTTGGTCCTTCAAAATCTAAATCGAAAAACTATTCCGGTTCTCAGTCCAGACCGAATTTGCTTTGTTTTTTGTTTTTTTTTTTGTTTTTTTTTTGTAAAATGTAAGAAATTATTGAATAAATATTATTATTCATTGAATAATACTTATATATGGAGTATAATATATTAATATTAACATATATATAAATAATTGCCTGAAAATATGAAAATATTTGCCTGATATTAAAACATAAAAACATAAAACTTACAAATTTGCAAATTGCAGTAGAATTCAGTTGCATAGTTACAGTTGCTGAAGGGTTGAGAAAGAAATTACAGAAAGAGAAAGGAGACAGAGGGTTATAGTTGCGAGAAAGGGTTACAGTTGCCTAGGAGCGAAGTGTATTCAAAATACTTTACAAAGCAAAGCAAATTTTTGCAAAAATAAAAGCCCATATTTTTCAAAACCTCTCCCATTAAACATTATGGTTATTGAGAGAGAATTTTTGCAAACTGATATCTTTGAGATTCTGGAATCCTATTTTCCCCCAGGATTTCAACATAAAACAAATGATTTTCGCAAAAACCAGCAATGGAATCAACATGTCCTTGAAAAAGGCACAAAATCTACAACATTCAAACACCATAAAAATGAGAATGATCCATGAAATTATACTCATTCAACATGCGATATTCATCATGTTCTTAATCCTTCTGACTGGGAACAACCTCTTTTCCAACCTAGGCAACTCCCAGGCAACATTTCGCCAAATCTCTATAAGTATTTTGATTATGAGAAGGCATGGCAAATATCATTCTTCATTCAAAATAAGATCAATCGTCACTCATGGATGATCTATTTTGATAAAAATTTCAATATTGAGACAATTCCTCTCTGGTTTCTTGACTGGTGGAACTATTTCGGCTCTATTCAAGATATCCTCCTAGACCAACCTATCAATATTAGTAAGTCATATACTTACTATGAACAGCAAATTCAACCCAAAACATATCTGCAATTTTTCCCGAAACTTTTCTTATTCTTTGCCAACTTTGGCTTAGCATGGATTATGTTTTGGAAGTATGAGTTTACAAGTACACAACAACTCCCCTTTCTAGGACGAACCTTCCATGTCAAATGGTGGGATGATGCAAAAATGGAACACATAACTCCTGAAGCTATTCAGAAATGGTTCCAAAAACATCTGGCAATTCAATCAACTATAGGAGATTCATCTAAAGCTCCCCTATCAAAAAATCTATTGATGACAAAGTTAGCAGCTACTCCTCCCAACAACAAAGAACTAAAGGTATACCTTCAAAAAGCCCTATCTTCTTTCAAGTCAGATGATGAAGAAGATGAATAGGAATCTTGTGCTTCGGTCAATTTGGCAAACGACAATGAAGATGATTGTTTTGGCATCTTCCCCCTAATACCTTGACAATAGCAACATCATTGTATTATTTCGGACAACAGCTCCTTTGGCGTGAATCTACAGTATTACACTATCATTGTACTTCTCTGCCCAAAGTAGCATTGGATTCCAAAACAAAATGGCAACAGTGGCCAAATATCGAACAACAACTCTTTTGGCGTGAACCTATAGTATTGTACTTTTCTGCCGAAAGAAGCATTGGATTCTAAAATAAAGCAACAACAGTGATTGAATAACCTAAAGACAAAAGCACCATAGTATCTACCCCATGTGATTGAATAGTACCCAGTAATTATCAATGTACTGTTCTCATGAGTAGGTTTAGATACCCCCCCCTATATAAGGGAGGGAAGGACCCGAAAGAAGGGGACGGACTTTAAATACACTCCGCTCCTAGGCAACTGTAACCCTTTCTTATAATTGTAACCCTCTCTCTCCTTTCTCTTTTTGTAATTTCTTTCTAAATTTATAAACCTATAGTCTATAAGTGCCATGAATAGAGACATGTGAAGGCCATCTCTTCCCAGAGGTTTAGCACATATTTGGACCAGACCTACATGTAGAAATCTGTATTTATTTTTCAAATATTTTTCTACTATCTTTGCATTGAGGAGTTGCATCGTTTGATACTCTCCTTCAAGTTCAATTTTCTGTTCTTGAATTTTAACATTCATGTTAACTAGAAGCCTATTACTTTTATAAATTTCATGTGTTGGAATTTTGGGTAAAAACATTGCATCAAAACATATTTTCACCAAATGGTAGGCAATACTTTCTGTTTTCGACTTTAATATAGAATATATTAAAGGAGAATACAATTATGTCCCTGATTTCCTCTCCCATGAGTTCTTACAGAGTCATCTATCCAAAGAACAAGACAACGCCTCAGAATGCCCAGAAAAAGCAAATCCAAAACCCCTCAAGGATGCCCTACCCAAAACACCCAAATTGCAACAGGATCATCTACTCAGCAAAAAACCCCAACAACAAACAAATGGTTTGAAGACCTTCAGGAAGAAGAAGAATTTCTTACCTAATACAAACAACAGCAATTAACATTGCAGCAACAACAACAACTCAGCTTTCAATGGGTAACTCCAATCAATAAGTCATAGAATTATTCATTGGCAGCTTCCAGCGTTAGAAGTAGTGGCAAACCCATTGCGACTTATATTTTGGAATTCGGGAATTTGGTCAGGTTGGTTTTAAAACCCCATAAATCGAAACTGGACCGTTATTGTTTGGATCGAGTAGGAATCGGACTAAATTGATCGGACCAATCCGATCCTCGGGTTTACCCAAACTATGTTGCACCCCTAAATTTGAAAGCAATAAGAACTAATCCAATCTATGTTTTTTTCAATAATAGCAAAAGGAAAGGCAATGGTTTTACTTGGATGGGGAATAATCAACCCTTTAAAGCTGCGTTTGATTTAAGTGAATGTAATGAAGAATGAATAGAATAGGAGTGGAAATGGGATGAAAAAGGGTTTAAAGAAAAGTACTTTTTTTTTTTTTTTTTTGGTATTTTGATTACAAGATAAGAATATCAAAATATCAAATTATATTAAACAAGGACACATTAGTAAAGTAGGTTTAGAGCTAAAAGCTATCCTTGCAAGAGATGAAAAGATACAATTAGATTACAAGGTGCATTGGAAGTTAGGATTGCAACTCCGTCCAGGCCCGTTCAGGCAAGGGAAAAATCTAGACCTAATCAAATTAATTCGGTCCTTCAAAATCTAAACCGAAAAACCGTTCCAGTTCTCAGTCCAGACTGAATTTGCTTTGTTTTTTGTTTTTTTTTTTTGCAAAAGGTAAGAAATTATTGAATAAATATTATTATTCATTGAATAATACTTATATATGGAGTATAATATATTAATATTAACATATATATATATATATATTTCGGAATTCGGGAATTTGGTTAGGTCGGTTTTGAAACCCCCTAAATCGGAATTGGACCATTATTGTTTGGATCGAGCAGGAACTGGACTGAATTGATCGGACCAATCCAATCCTCGGGTTTACCCAAACTATGTTGCACCCCTAAATTTGGAAGCAATAAGAACTAGTCCAATCTATGTTTTTTTTTCAATAATAGCATAAGGAAAGGCAATGGTTTTACTTGGACGGGGAATAATCAACCCTTTCAAGCTTCGTTTGATTTAAGTGAATGGAATGAAGAACAAATAGAATAGGAGTAGGAATGGGATGAAAAAGGAAAAGGGATAGAAACGGCCATTCCATTTGAAGGCTTGGAAAGGGGTAAGAAATGAATGAAAAATATTAGATATGACCCATTTTCGATAATTCATTTTTTAAAGGATGGAAATGATTATTCCACTTTATTTGAGAAGGTCTATTCCATTCTTTAGGGAAAAAAAAAATCTCCGCAAATGAATAATCATTTTATTTTTTTGGCTACCAAACAATCACATTTTTTTGGCTTTTTGGATCATCATTCCAATTTGTCCCTCATTTCCTCACAATAAACCCCTAAAAGTCCGGACACTCGGGGCCAAGGGGAAATCCACCTAAAAGGAAAAGACAAAGGACCAAGCGACTTCGCCAATCTAACAAAGATTTATACACCCCTGGTCTGTAGGCACTCTTGAAAAGGACGGCACCCTCATTTCACCATGGTCAGATTCTCTGCTGCAAAGAGTAGTAGCAGCAATTTTCTCAGAAAAAGAAGAAAATGGCTACTCTCACCTTACAAAACCAAATGGCACGAAACCTTCGACCAACAACAAGCAATGCAAACCCTTCAACAAGCAGCATCAGCATCACCACAACAAAATCCAGACGAAACCCATCTCCTCTCCTCTCTCATTCACTCCTTCACCATCTACAACTCTAACCCCACACCTAATGCATACCACTTTGTCATCAAAACGCTCTCTCAAACCTCCCAACTCCACCACCTCCACCCAGTCCTCCACCGCCTCGAACACGTCGAGAAATTCGAAACACCCGAATACGTATTCGTCGATCTTATCAAAATGTATGGAGATGCAAATAGGATTGAAGAGGCTATTGACGTTTTCTTTAGAATACCCAATTTCAGGTGTGTTCCTTCTATCTGTTCACTTAACGCTTTGCTCTTAGTTCTATGTAAAAGTAGAGAAGGGCTTGTTATGGTTCCCCAAATCTTGTTGAAGAGCCGGGATTTGAATATTCGTGTCGAGGAATCAAGTTTACATATACTGATTATTGGTCTTTGTAGAATTAAGAAGGCTGGTCATGCTATTCAGATATTGAATTATATGTTGAATGATGGGTATGTTCTTGATTTTAGAATGTGCTCGTTGATACTGTCATCGCTTTGCAAACAAAAGCATTCATCTAGTGTTGAGGTTATGGGTTTCTTGGAAGAAATGAGGAGGGTTGGGTTTGTTCCTGATGGGATGGATTGTGCTAATGTGATTAAGTTTTTGGTGAAGGAAGGGAAGGGTGGGGATGCTTTGGATGTTCTGAATCGGATGAAAGTAGAGGGGATTAAGCCTGATATTGTTTGTTATACTATGGTTCTGAGGGGGGTCATTTCGGATGGGGATTATGTGAGGGCAGATGAGCTGTTCGATGAATTGCTTGTATTGGGTTTGGTGCCAGATGTTCATACTTACAATGTATATATAAAGGGTTTATGTAAGCAGAATAATGTTGAAGCGGGATTTAAGATGCTTGCTTGTATGGAGGAGTTAGGGTGCAAACCTGATTTGATTACTTATAATGCGCTTTTGGAGGGGTTTTGTAAGGTTGGAGAGATGAGTAGGGCAAGAGAGCTTGTGAGGGAAATGGAGTTGAAGGGTGTTGGGCTAAACCCACAAACATATAGGATTATGATTGATGGTTTGGTTAGTGAAGGTGAAATTTCCAAAGCTTGTGGTTTGTTGGAGGAGATGTTGGATAAATGTTTCTATCCTCGGAGTTCAACATTGGATGAGATAATATGGGGGTGTTGCCAAAGGGGCTTGGTTTGTAAAGCACTGCAACTGCTTGAGAAAATGGTTGGTAAGAGTGTTGCTCCTGGGGCTAGGACGTGGGAAGCACTGCTCCTTAGCTTTGGATCTAAACTCAGTTTTGCGGAGAACACTTTGACCGACTTGGTGAACCCAATACAAACTCACCCAGTTTGATTGCTGGAATGTCAACTTTGATTCATTGATTGTAAAACCTGGCAAAGTGTTGTATCTGACATTCTTTGTTAAAAGTTCTGACAGTAATCATTGGTTAGATGTTGTAGTGAGTATACCACCCCATTGCCTTTAACTAGCTGGGTAAAGAGAAGAAGCTCTACTTTCTGGTACCATGTGCCTACTATAGTGTTCACTTGAGTTTCAGTGAAAGTGTGACTGCATATCATGGTATATATTTCCTTTTTGTAGTCTACCCCACGCAATACTCTCTCTTCATAACAGTCTACATTGGTTGCCTATTGTGCTCATAAAACTTTAATTTTCTGGAAATAAACGCTTGAGTTGCACATATTTGTCTATCAACTGCTTGCCTACTTTCCAACCTAAAACTCCATTTGCTTCTCTTCTTCATCTTCTTCCACTTTAATTGTTTCTATGAAACTTGAATAAGGAATTTCCCAGTCAACTTTCAACCGAAAGGAGTACATTGCCTTTGCCATGTTTGATATAAAGTTTAAGTTCATTTTTGTTTTGCAGTGCCCCACATCAACTGGAAATTGATTGTGCTCATCTTCTAACATTGACAGCTAAGAAAAAGGGAACTTAATTGGTTAATCATCCAGCACGATGCTTGAGTTCAACAATTAGGACCATGAAGCTTAGCAGATCAATTGTCGTGGTAAGTGATCCAATTGTGTGTTTTATCCATGTTTCTGATCACTGTCACATAATCTCAGTTCTCCTTTCCTTTTTGTTTTGGTTATAAATCTGCATTATAGTTTTACATGTAATTTTTCTTCTTCCACAGCAGAAAGTATCGTCCTTTGTTCCCCATAGCAACTTGGGATCAAAAAGCACCAAACCTTAGGATTGCATTGGTCTTTATTTTGGTGGACTGCTGGTCCACATTGTTTTGCTTCTTTTCTTATTAATACAATTCTTATAAAATAAATAACTGAAAATTTATGTTTTATTTATTTAAAAAAAAAAGAAAAAAGAAAACCCTTTAGGACTGCATACTGGATGTAGGTCCTGTAGGATGCATGCAGTTGGTATTTGCATGTCAGAATAGCAAAATGATGACTAGTCCCCTTTCTATTTCCTGTATTGCTCTAGTAGGATTTCTCATTCATGTTCCCCTTTTACATGCTAGATTAAAAATAAAAAAAAAAAAAAGTGGCTTTTTTTTTTATATTTTTTTTATGGAGTAAGAGTTGTATTAAAAAGGCAAAGCCCAAGTACACAAGACATATACAAGCACTAAGCCGAAAGGGAGAAGGAAGGGAAAAAAAAAACCCCTGATTACAGTTTAAGAGAGTCTATAAAAGAAATAAAAGAATGTTTGTGATCATAAGTGCAGCTATGAAACCAGCGAAAAAGGGTTTTCACAAAAAATGACTTAAGCTCAATAATGGAAGCTTCCTTCTCCTCGGAAGTTCTTTGAATCCTTTCCTTCCAAATACACCCAAAAAGTCCGTTCGGGACCATATTCCATGACTCGAACTCTTTCTCTTTCCTGCATTGCTTTGTGTGCATTTATCTATCAAGTTCTCCATGCTATTGTGGCGATAATTAGATTCATCATTGCAATCTTCCAAATGAGGTTGATAAGTTGATTGCCTCTACGAGTCATTTTAACATTTCAGGAAATTCCTCTTGGAGATTTATTCTTATTTTGTTGATGCTTTAACCTGTTATCTTGTTTCTTGATGTTATTTTCTTCACTGCTTAAATAAATGGAACAAATTTTTCATGTGCTCTAAAGACAATTTCTTTCTTTACTGCATGTAAATATCTTTAGACTCCATGTAACTGAAAGTTCTTTGCCGAGGGTGGGTGATATTAAAAAATAGTTAAATCTTGTTTGTCTGTCAGTCACACATCTTCATATTATTTCTACTTTTTCATTTTATTTTATTTTTGGTTAACAGTATGTAGCAAATACTATTTTTGCTGTATGAACAATTCTTTTGCCACATTTTGAATGTTTCTGAACTGAATATTACTATGCTGAGACCATGTAGAAACCATTTTGCAACAGGATTCTCAAACTATTGTAAGGCCGTAATCAAGCTATTTGCCCCAAGTTAACTAGTTTTGCACTTTGTGACATGCAGACAAGTTATTTGTTTCCCAGATGGCAGTGGTCCTTCACCTGAAAGTGTCTATGTGCTGGAGCAGTTAGACTTTCATCCTATGACACCAAAGCTTCCTCCTTAAAAGCCAATGCGCAACCTAATTCTCGAACTGTTTTGTCTAATCATGTCTCCTTATTCAGAATTTAACACTGAATTTCTTATATAACAAAAGATATCCTCAAGCACATTATCTGGAAAGACATTATATGTGCAGTCGACAAGGACCCCCTACTGGTTGGAGGCTGCCAACAAGATTTATGGCTCAAAACTTAGGTGATAAGTTGATTTTTTAGCATCTATCTTTTTTTTTCATTTTTTCTTTTTTTTTAATATATAATTCTTTTCCCCTTCATCTTTTTTATTGCCCAAAAATTTGATTTGATTTGATTTGATTCATAAATTTATTATTTGGGAGATTGAAAGTCATTCGTGGCAGTTATAATTAGAATTTTTTTAATTTTCATTTTTACCAACCATATCTTGACCAAGATCCAGCCATGATAAAACTTCTTTTCTGATTTTTCATCTTCCTTTTCTCCTATTTTTTCTCTTCTTTCTCCTTCCTCCAGTCTTCTCTGTTAGATTCATGATCTTTCTGAGATACCTTCTAAAGTACAGGAATAATATCTGTTAGATGATTTTTAATTTTTTTTATTTTTTTATTTTTGGTCCAATATTTGTAAATTCCTAATTTTTTTCAATTCAATAAATTTCTAGCTGCTTGAGACCCTTCTCTTTCAATATTTCACAAGAGAATGCGAATATATGAAACCTTGGTATCTCACGATTTGGAGCTTGCTGCAGGAACGGACATGCTGATGTAAGTGTTATTGACCTGAGTGGTAAGCCGAGCATGCTAATCCATGCTGCCTCTCTCAATATTTATGTTCTTACGTGATGATATTTGAACCTTTATACATGCTAACCCTTTATCTCAATCCTATTGTCAGGAAATTTTTCTGGAGTTTGGTGCAGAACTTAAAAACTAATTACAGCACAAATCATGTCGCTATGTGCAGCCTATTATGCTCGACGCAGGTGAACTGAAAGACTTGGGCCGTTTTGTACTAATCTTATTTGTTTTTCAACTCTTACTTGTGATTATTTTGTTACAAAATCAAAAGGCTTACATCAAACTCCTGCATATTTTGAGAATTGTTTTTGTGCATATATGGAGGATCAGAATCACGTGTTTCTCACACCTAGTTCATATTAATTTATAAAGCTATTTATTCATGGTCATTTCTGCAATTAAGAGGATTCCCACTAGTATAAATTTTGTACTGCTTATTCGGTAAAGCTGAAACGTGAAATCACACCACTGTTACTTGCTTCCGTTGGGTTTTCAACCGGGTTATATAAATGGGTTGAATTCATGTTCTGTAGTTTCTTACCAGCTCTACAATCAGCTTCTGCGGTTTTCAGATTACGGTTCTCATCCCCTTGTTCAGTTGAGCTCAAGGGACATGTTCTTCCCAAATCTTGTCTGGCCTTTAGCTTGTGTCATCGTATCCCTTTCATCTGTTGACTCTTTACCCTGAATCATATCAAATCAATTAAGATTGACATACATGTTAGCGCAAACAAACACGCCACTAATTTGGATTAGGATTTCCTTGATGTAGGATGTCGGAAAATCCCAATACGTAATTCGAGAATGAATTTCCTCAGCCAATCAAACAAGCTCAAGTTCCCAATCAGCTCATTCAGACTTTGCAATCAAGGAGGAATTTATGGCTTATCACTTCACTAAACTCAATTACTTTTGTAAAATTGAAAAACATGGCCGCCTTATTTCTGTCTCAAGCCTAGAAGTCATGCCTTGGATCAGGTAACTTTGTCCAGCTGACCTGACTTACATTTTAGAATATGTGAATGTTTTTAGACTGCTATAGCATGTGAATGGAAGAAAAAAAGATATGATGAATTAAGATTTCCACCCAAGATTTGTTTCAACTTGATTGAATCCGAATCTCTAAGCAAGTCCGTGATGACAAAATTTTCAAAGCTTTTGGCTCTAATCGGTTAAAATTGTGGATTAATATAATGATTCAGTCAATTTCACTAATTCAATGAAATGATTGAAGCAACCTAGGAGCAGTGGTGTCACATTTGTATTTGCCTTTCTTAAAGTGAACTTTGTCGGGGTTCAAAATGGCTTATCTGCAATTAGACACGTGTCTTAAATCAGACCTATAAGAAAATGATAGCTAGCTTGATAATGAGATGACTCTAGTCATTCAAATTTGTTATCTTTATACTGTGAAGAAGCTTGTACCAATCTCTCCGGACATATAGGTAGCCAAACTTGATGATGAAAATATGCCAAGCTATAGTATTATTATTATTATTCTTTTTTGGGATACGGTTCTTTTTTTATTAGATGATGGGTTCCAATCCTTTTGAAAATATGAATAAAGCCATCCGTGCTGATAGGTGCAGGACGGTTGGAAAATTTTGCATTCTTTTTGAATTTCAAATCTTTAGAAGTCGGTCCAAAAGAAAGGACCTTGGAAAAAGTGGAGCATGAGACACCCATTTCAGGGACCACGCAAACAATAACTCCTCTCAGTGGGTGTGATTTTTATAATTTTCAAGGCCAGATTTGGAGGTTGACAGAAGTTTAATGAGCTCACTGTCTTTTTTGTCCTTTGGTTTTTTCTTGTTTTTTTTGGAAGAGGAAGAAATTGGCATTCCAACTAGATCTACCTATAGCATTTGTTTAGAGAACAGTTAAAATCTATCTCATATATATATATATATATATATATGTTTTTTTTTTTAAAAAAAATTTTGATGGGAAATATTTATCTCGTATTTTAAAAATGTGAAAGTGTACCATTACAGAAAATAGGAGCTTATAAAAAATGATAGTGAAAATTTGGAGACACAGCATTTCAAGAAAACCCACAATGGACTGCTTAATTAAGCGCTTACCATCACTCGTCATAAAGACATTTTTTATGTGGCCCCTTTGATTTGGATGGAATTTTTACCTTCAAATGCTATATGAAAAACACTCAAACCCGTGCAATTTCAATGAATTCCAATAATATATGCCTGCAGGTGAGATTTAGAACCATCCCTTCTCTTTTTCTTTCTTTTCTATTTTTTAGAAAGAAATGTGCAATTGTTTCATTGTTAGACGTTAGTTGATTAACATGAAAATCCAGGCCTTCGATACAACGTTGATTAGGCTTTACCACCTAAATTAGGAATCTTCAAGACCATCCATCCCTTAGGTAAGAAGAAAACAATAAGATATTTGTGACAAAAGACCAAAACCATATTACACATTATCGAATTCCATTACTCCATAAAGTTGCCGACAAACAAATCTCTCCTTAAATAGGTAAATCAACAATAAGAAACTATACTGAGATTAGAAAGCAAGCTGTTGTGTATAGCTCGTCATTGTTACTCAAACATGGACAAGAGGGAAGAGCCAAATGTGGGATGGAGATTCTGAAACATTGTACTGTCCCCTGGGTGGTGGTACCAAACTTCTGTTGAAACATTACCTCATACTGTGGGAAAATAATAACAGCAAGAAAGGGAGTTATTCCTAACTCAATAAAGATTTTGTTATCTTGTTTTTTTCTCGGCATCACTGGTTAGCATGCTATACTCGATCCCTTTATCTTCATCAAGCTCCTCTTATCATCATGATTTCTATGAGATTGCTTAATTATCAACATTATTTCCTGTACGCCTAATGTTTATCTGGTCATTAGGATGAAATTTCTGTAACATTTACTCATTCCAAAACGTTTACATATTGAAATATGAGATACTGTTCAGGTTAAACACCATGCCCCTAGGGGACAAAAACCTAGAGAGATGAGTCAGGACTCTAGCTAGTTGATTATTTGAACGTCCAAACAAATTTATAAAAAGCTACTAACCACAGGTTTTTTTTTTTTTTTAATAATGTCACAGTTGAAAGTTACGTTGGTCCACTTAAATTACCGGTTCTTTTGTCATTAAGTAGGATTAAATTAATTAAATTACCAACTCTTGATTGTTCGATCATGATTGATCATTGTCTGCATGCCATTTTTTTTTTTCTTTTTAAATTAAGCATGTCTCTGTAAAACTTTGTTATGCCCAAATATACTTTAACAAAATGTGTTTTCTGTATAGGGTTAATTAAAAGTGAGATATATAAGAAAAGCATAATTTTAAGTTTATCAATCCCCACTTTGAGAAAAAATCTCATGTTTGGAACATAAATTTATTGTCCATCACCCATCTCCGAGGAACCTGCTTTTGCGGGACCATTGTTAGGTGAGGTAATAACCTTTTTTTTTTTTTTTCTGCAACAAAATAAATAATTAATTAAAATTAGAATAGGTTTTTTTTGCAAGTTTTCTAATCCCAATCCACTGATTTGAAAACGATCATGGTAATTCAAAAATTATTCTGAAAACGAAATTTTTTATTATTAATGGATCCATCAAAGAACATGATAAATAGCTGGAGAGGGCTAAACTTCACCTTTCAAAAACATGCCTGAGGAAGTACTGAAAACTAGAGAAGAACCAAACAGTTACAGGTAGAGAAGAAAGAAATAATTTTTAATTATATTCAAACCAAAGATCATAATACTAGTCAGTAAAAAATCTAGTCATTAAGGCGTTGCACATAGCTTAAGATTTTCGATCTATTTTTTGGTCTTTTGTCAATTTAATCGTGTGAGCTTTTCAATGCATCAAGTTAAACCTTGTTCTTTTTAACCATTTGGCCGGAAAATCACTTGCATGAACTCTTCCCCTTCTTCACAATTTAATTACGTATTGTCAGACCTAATCTTTACATACTATTTTGAGTTTGCGACCTCAAAATTAGTCTGGTTTAGATAAGCTAGGGTTATGGTGGGTTGGGGGGGGGGGGTCAAAATCTGAAATTGAATTATTCAACAAAAGAAAAAAAAAATCTAAAAAAATCAAACTTTCCGGCATGATGATGACTAGTCTCTGTACATCATCTTCTTAATTAGAAGTTCGCGTGGTTTAATTATGACACTAATCCAGTCCACGGTCTTTGCCATGGCATTGTTGAAAAACGATACTGGTTCTTTGACATATTTTCTCCATCATTATCCTTTAAATTATCATATTATATTTTCTTGATAATTATCCTTGTATGATATTATGACTTGAGTTTTGAAACTTAAAAGAATACTATGATTTAAAATACTTGAAGGAACTGTTTGATTAGGGTTTTTGAAACTACTTTCTTCCTTTTGTTAAGAGCTATGAAAAAAACAACGCGACCTTTGCTTTCAAAAGCAAGAAAATATGTGGAACTGAAATTGCTAACAAAATGATACTTGAGAAATTGATAAGCAAATTCATTTCTTATATGGTGGTGGGCAATCATAGACTCACCTGAAAATGGAGCTTCAACGATTTCAATTGCTTGCATGAATCGACGATGGCTGCTACCGAAAATTAACAGGTGGTCGTTGGTATTGCAATTGAATGGTTATAAGGTAGAGTGGTCATGATGGGGAAGACGGGCACATGAAGAACCAACTCAATGGAGCTAACAAGACCTTATAATAGGTGAGAGTCATAACTCCAGCAAGAAAATGTGCTTGTGCATGAGTTAGTAATGCACGTGCCCTGCTTCTCCATCTTGCTCAACACTCACCTTCTCATGCCACAACCAGCGGCACTGTACTTCTCACTCACAAAAGAGAGAGAGGGAGAGAGAGAGTAATTGGAACATCCATATGCAGTCATGTTGCCCTTGGCATCTCATTTATAACAAAATAGGCAAATGGGGGAGAGAGAGAGAGAGAGAGAGAGAGAGAGAGAGAGATTATAATGGGGTATTTAGGACACCCCGTATGCAGTGCTGTTCTGCCTGGCATATCCATTTATAACAATAGAGGCAAATGAAGTGTGTTTTGGGGTAGATGTGGGGTAAGACATGAATAGCTTCGTTGGGTGTGGGGCCCCATGAGTTTGTAACCCAATAGCTTTTCACAACTAGCGAAGGACCACATCCTTGTGTAGTTATGCATCACTCAGTGAATAGAATTACACTTGTACCCTTTCTATTCTCACAAAGACCTTAAATTGTATGATCTATTTTTGATTCCACCTGAAACATTAGTTACCATTGCAGATTTTGGTGCCGTAAAATTGTTAGACCTGGCATATGACAAGTGTCCTCTAGCTTTAAGAGTATATAGTATATTTGAAATTCATAACAATCATATCGGTGGGCGGTGCCAATGTTCTGTAACTTCTGTTGGTCTAATGTTATCAAATAGCTTTCTTAAAGTGTGGCATCAAGCGCCGCCAAGTTCTTTTTTGAGGGATTACAGCCTACAATTTATACATAAAGTTGTGGGCATAAACCCTTGGCCTATTGAGGAGATTTTCAAGTGCATGTTAGTATATAATTAATGAAGAAACATAAATTATATATTACTACAATCACAGGGCTTCTAGTTGATTCTCTACACAATATGCAGAAAAAGAAAAGTAGTCATTGTCATCATTGTTAATTCATAATGGCTCCTTTAGTTGCTATAACTGCTATATTTATTAGGCCATGGACAATGCCTGGTGATGATCATATGTATAACTTGGCAAGATAACAGTGTCATATGTGTCACATGCATCTTGCTTTTTTTATAAACTGCCTGCAGTAGTCTTCTCGGTGTCTTTCTCTTTAATGTACATACATAAAACATTAGCTGTTTGAGAATTCTATAATTAGATCAGACACACTTGCAAACCAACCCCACTGGGCAATTTATGCCATGCTACCCATGATCTTCCCAATTACTTCATATGGGTGCTGGGTTTTGGATATTTGCATCATCCTTATTATATTTACTGTTATTGAATAAGCATGGACTCCAACTCATTACCACCATTCATGATTTTTGCTTTTACAAAACCTTTTTTTTTTCTTTTTTTTTTTTTTTTTTGGTTGGGGGGGGGGGGGGGGGGAGATGCTGTTATATTAATGGGACTGGAACCTTAGACAATTAATCCCCACCCTACCCCACTCAGATAACTCCAGGCCATAAGGGCCGTTGGTGTGCTTTTACAAAACATGAATACCCTAGTGGTAACAGCCATTTTGGGCACTCTGGTCTCCTCTTGAGGCTACCTTTGCTGTAATACAGCGACCTCTAGCTCTACATCACTCCACAAATTTTAGAGTTAGAAAATGTTATGGAAAACACAATATTCAGGAAGAATATCAAAATTTCAATCAACACACTCGAAGAAAAAATAGACAGGATATAATCACACGACGAATGGCCTGCCCATTCTACGTTGTCAATTACTTGTTCCTTTCATATCCATATTCCTAGATCGCTGCTCGCCACAGAACATGCATATAAATGTGTCATGATCAGAAATGTTGCTGTCTCAACTCTTGCAACATATTAAATCTTGTGAACAAAACCACTTGGAGAAGAAGAAGATGGGAGGAGGTAATTACACACTGACATCTTTTCGTATAGAGCATTTACTAGCTACAACAGTGTTTGGATGTCCAGTGAAAATTGACACAATCTGTCTTGTTTAACACACGAGATGAAAAAAAAAAAAATACCATATATGACACAAGAAAAATAGAAAGTGCTAAAAATTTTAAAAAGCAATTGACTCCAGTGGATGAATTCCTATTCTTTTGGAAAGCTAGCTCCCACGTTGTCTACTCTGTACTTGTCACGAATTTCATATGGCCATGACAGCTACCCTATGTTGTTATCAGAAAATTGAATGCACTTTTTTTTCATGTTGAAAGCACCATTAATTAATGGGATAACTCTGTGCAACTCTAGCAATTTACGAACAGCTAATAGAATTATTTAGGCTAAGTCATCAAGTGAATCGAAAGCCTCTCCTTGAGCTGCACAAGGAAAGGAATTGAAGTGGGTTGGGGTATTGTAAATGTTGCAACATTTTTCTTATTGCTTTAATTTTTTATCTTTCATTTTCTTTAGAGTTTGAAGGTAGTCATAAGTAGGGTTTGAGGAGAATTTCATGATTGTACTAATTGCTGTTTTCACTAGACCCACTTCCCTAATGGACTCCCCAAGTCTTTTTCCAAGTCCACTTGCTATTATGAAGCTCATAGATGCTTCTCGAGTCTTTTAACATATCTCTTCCCGTCAATCACAAATTTTGTAACTCTAAGAAGAAGAAAATCTAGAGTGTGAGTATCACTAGATTCCAATGTATGACCAAGAATATATGACCCACCAATAATCTTAACCTTAACCTGATTGATCAGGCTACAAATCAAGCTTAATGAATCGTCAAGTGAGTCTAAGGACCCAGGCCCCATTCAAAAAGTGGATCCTACTATTTTGTATTGTGGCACGTGTATTTTTTTATCACCATTTTCTAATCATCCTGCCTCCAAGAGTGAGTGATTTTGTGTGTGTATGGAGGGAAGGAGAGAGAGAGATGGGCACCATTTTGTGAGTAGACACCCATGTTCTCCACAAAGGATTGCGAAAATCTGGAATAGCCTATGAGAAAATTATAAAAACTAATACATAATCTAGAGCAATATTGTATGGTCCAGAAAAAATATAAAGTGCAAAGCTAAAATAGATATAGGTAGATACAAAAAGAAAACTCCTTTTTCTGCTTCAAGATTCCTAGGCCCTCCAGATATTTGTCCCAACCTAAGTAAGTTTTACAAGATAATCACATTAGCATTAGTGGGTGACTAATATTAATTTTTAGCCTTAAAAAAATGATGATTTTATGGTGAGTATGACAAGCATTGATGAAACATGCTCATGTGCACCCTAAATGTCATGGGGCACACCACATGTCAAACCTTTAGAAAAAGATCTATTTTAGCCGTCATGGCTCCTCACAAGCACTAATTTATGTTCTAGTATTTGAGATAATTTATTCCGTTCATGATTGATGGGAACCGTGCAATTAAAAAAATACTAGAGACATTTACCTTATTGTATTGGCTTTGTACTATCCAAATCCTCTCAGTACCACATAAGATTTACACGATTCATGATTAATGTATAAGACTAACGTGGGATCCATTAATCGGAAGGTGTAACTATCGTCCATTAATTTTTAGTACCAAAAAGAATCTCAGCCCACATGACCCAAGAGTCGAACCAAGTTGATATTTAAAACCAGATGGGGTTTGATAATTAATGTAGAAAGCTAGCTTGTGGAGAGGTAATGACAGCCGTACAAAGTGAATGCAGGATCATCAACTGTTAAATTATGAGAAAATCTCCACCATTTTGGAAAAGATAGCAAATTATATTAGCAATATTCTCTCCTTTATGGCTGGCTGGTCTTGTTCTCTTTCTGCTCAAAGCTCAGGAGATAGAGTTTGTTGGTGGATGAGGTCCATTGACCTGTCATTCCACTGAGGCACTGATAGAGATATGAGTAGGATACAATCATAAACAAATTAATAAATAAATTAAAAAATTATTTAAAGAATGCCAATTAAGTCGGTTCAATATGAAAAAAGGTCTAAACATTTTTCTAGAATGTTTGAAAAATTAAAACTATTTTATTTCAGAGATGTCAATTTCAAAACTAGACTTGACATCACATTAGGAAAGAAATAATAGTTATTAAAACGGAAGTGAAAAAAGGGTTGGTAGTGGCTTAGTGGTTAGTGAGGTGGTGGGAGGAAAAAGGGGCAGACAAGTAAGGAAGTAGGTAAAGTTGTCATTAAACACTCTTAGGGGTAATGGACATATCACTTGATACCACAATATCTAACAGTGGAGGCAATTAAAAATGGTATCAGGTTAAAAAAAAAACTGATAGTGGGGCCTAAACCACCAAGGATTATAGTGTGCATTTTCATATCTCACCTATTGGCTAGTCAAAATTCAATTGGTGTTGATCAAAGTGTCACTACTTTTGATTTGATTAATCAGATCAGTCCATCTCCTATGAAAATGCCCTCATCTCTTTCATCATGAGTTCTCTCATTTCGTCCAGCTATTTCAAATGCGTAATTTAAGACATTGCGCCGTGTCGTGTCATTGTGTTTATCACATTGAATTTTATAAACTCAATCAAAATGAATTAAAGTTATACAACGAATTTAGTTCAAACTAATAAAAATATCGAATTTTGATCGATGTGTGTGAACAGACCACATAGCACTTTGCAATGAAATTTTGTCTTTGGGACTCTTAGAGGGTCCCCTATCAAATTGAATGACGTGTGTCTTTAGGATTTATACAATATTAACCGAAATATGGGGAGAACTCATTCTATGCGTGATAGCACCCAGGCCATAGTATCTTTTCTCTAATAGTATTTCAACTATTCACTTCCTTCTATACTACTGGATTGTTTTTAACAAAATCTCATTCTCATTCCTTCCATTGTTCAACAACTACACAAGTGAACAAAAATTGGCCACCAAACTTGGCCGTGCAGCATTTCAGCCTTAGAGTTTAAAAAAATATTATTGAAAGATTATCTATGGGAAAATTAGGCAGAAGTACATTGTCCCCATTCTACTCAAGCAATAAGTCCTCTGTTGAATATGATATTGCAAGAGGTCCACCAATGTGACCAAACGACCACGTTTAGAAATTAATGTGGGGATTTCCCTCACAGCGAATACCACATTTGCCCTTTTAAATACATATGGGAACGAGTTGAATGGAAAGTGGCTAGATTTGCGGAATTGATTCTAAAGTTAAAGATTTGCCTTAACGATTACCATATTTGATCGGTGTCGACCAACAAATTTTGCCACGTTTTCGAATTTGAATTTCAAAGGGGTTCAAGTTCATCTTCTTTTCAGCCGGCACGGTTTGAAGAATACACGAAGTTGATCACCATAAGCTGTAGTAATCATTTGTGGGTATGTATTATTGCGTTTGTTTGATAGTAGTTTTGTGGAATGAGCTGGTTAGAAAGTTCTTAAAATAGTTACATGATATTTGTAAGCATTTGCTTGAAAGTTACATTGACTTCGTGAGTTATGTGAGATTTAAGAATAATTACAAGAAACTGAGGATAGTAACTACAATTCAAATACATATATCTAGTAATATTTTTGTGGAGAGGAATAGTTACCTGATAGTTACACAAGTCTGAAGATAGTTACATCAATTTTGACATATGCAAGTGTTTTGAAATAGTTACATGGTTGCAGAATTTGTTGCTGAAAAGAAGAAGAACTTGAATCCCTTTGAAATTTCATGTCACTGTTTTATTTTATAAATGATTTGTTAACGTGTATTTGATTATTTTATTTCAAGTCACTGTTCCTTCTTATTATTTTTTTGTGGATGTAACTTATATTTGATGCTTGTAGTTTCAATGTAATTGAAGAGTAACAAGTTTTTGATAGAAAACAGTATATAAGCATTGTATCATTTGGTGCCATTTGTTCTAAATAGTTACTTAGAGATATTGTTACTTTACATCCGGGTGAATGTTTAGGAATAGTTACATAAATATAATTTGGGAAAAGGTAGCAAAATCCGTTTGGGTGCAATAAAAAAAAGGAAATGTTTATTTACGTTAGAAAATATTGGGAGGAAAAAAGGGAGCAATAAATGTGAGGTAAAGTCCGTTTGGGTGCAATAAAAAAGGAAGCTGTTATTTATGTTAGAAAATATGAGGAGCAAATAAATGGAGCAATCAATGTAGGGGCATTTTGGTCTTGTAATCTCTTAATGGGACTTGAGGCTTTATCAATTTTTTAGGTGGGACTTTAACCCATAAAAGTTTGCTAAAATAGACTTCTCGCCAACTACCCCATTATCTATTAAGTAGGGTTGAGTTATGGAATATAATTTAAATCATTCTACCAGTTTTCAAGTAGAGTTTAAAAAAAAAAATATATATATATATATATATATATATATATATATATTCTTTAGGTGCCGACGTCATGGTAGTGCAATATCTAGGTCATGAACACTATTTAATCCTTTCCCCGCTCTTAGGGATCATGTTAATTAGGTAGAGTGAGATTAAGTTGATCACTCCACAGAATTAAAGTTGCGACAAAGAGCACCATTAATTCAAGTGAGTGACAAGCATGATTACAACATTTTTATCCAATCAACAGGAAAAGCGGGACCGATTATCTATCAATAGTCTTTTTCGATCTTGTCCAACGTCAATTGGGTTTTTGATCTTTTAATCAGGATTACTTAATGCATGACTTCATCATTATGGCCATAATCTCATGCTTAATTAGAAAAGGGGCTACCCTATGTTTAATTACAGACAACATTTACTCACACCATTTCACTCGCACCTACTGATTTTCTGTTTGAATGTGGTTCATCCACCAATTTTGCATTCGAATTTGATTATATTATCTTTGGTTTTGAGTTTAATTGAGATTTTGTGGGCAAAAAAGGCAAATCAAGCCAAGAGTTTTTGGGATCCAATTGTCTTGCAGAAATGCAGCTCCCACGTCCCATGAAAATTGAGTGGCACCATTTGTATTATATATATCTATAGCAATGGAAGTGCAATTCATCATCTAGAATGGTGCTATAAAAACGATGTTGGATTCATCAGTGTAATTGATGGTATGTGAATGATTTTAGGAATTTAAGAAATTAAATATCGCGTTTTAGATTTTTAGGTAAAACACAACCAAATAAATTGAATTTTTTGATACATATATCCCAAACAGGCCCTAATTCCATGCATCAGTAGTGTTGTTATTTCATAGCACAAGACATCATGAATCAAGAAAAAAGAAAAGTTAAAAAAGAGATAATCATGAATCGACTAGCCATACCCCACTAAGAGGAAATAATAGAGAAGAATCCCACAGTTTTAGGGGATGTATGACAAATGACATGAGCCAAAGAAGGAAAGGAGTATGGCCTCGGGTTTCCAGTGGTGTGTGACCAAAATAAGGTTATAGTAGGAGTGACCCCAATCAAAGTTGTCATAAGCATTTTTCCAAGAAGAACAGAGGTGGCAGTCAATTCCATGGCCTTCAATGCTCAACTTGATGTATTTTAGGTAAACCCTTCTCTTTTTTCTTCTTTTTTTTTGGTTTCTTAATAGAGGTATTTAGATAGCCCAACACGGCAGTGGGTGGATTGAGTTATCTAGATAATCCACGTTAACTGTAAAGGATCATGGATTTACGGTACACAGGATTAGAAATCGAAGGTTTTGAATTCGACATGATCTATTGGATGTATGAGTTTACAAATGGATTGTACATCAAGTGAAACTAATTTGACCTCAAACCTTAATGAAAATAGACTTGAGATACCCACATTTGATCTCACTCTCGCCTCCCTCTCCCCCCCCCTCCCCCCGGCACCCCAAAAAAAAAACAAAAAAAAAAAGAAAAAAAAGAAAAGAAAACATAGATGTGCAACCCAACTAACGCTCTTTGTAGGGATAAAATTACCATCTAGTTTGCATTGATTGACACTCAGTATAATTAGATGGGAGGCTAATTCCAAGAGAAGTAAATAGTTAAAACTTATGACCTTTCAATTCCTTGAGAAGTTAGTTGGGATGACCACTAATCTATCCTATGGGATTAGGTAAAGCCAGTTATGAATTGAATTCAAAACCACAAAACAAAACAAAAGAATAAATAAGTAAATCCACCGACGAGGACAAAAGTTGTAGGAGGCATTTTGTTATATGGTTTCAAATAATTGAGATTTGGAAGGAAATTGAATTATTAAGGTAGGAGAATAGGATTACGACTTCCACGGATTGAGACTTGGCAGAAACTGAAAGAGACCATGTTTGTATAACAAACAACCCGGAGCCCCACCACAGGATCTTCAGCTTTTCGAGTGAAGATATCACCGATGCTGATTGGGTGTCCTATGACCGCCAAATTTTACCAAGTGGGAAGTGGGAACTCTGTGAGAGTTCAACTGCCACCGCCTATGCCTTTCTTAAACCATGGAATTTGAATTGAAATGTAGTTTAATCCTCCGCTTTAAGTTCAAAAAAAGCGCTTAGAATTATATCTCCTTTGTTTTTTTCTAAGCGCTTAGATACATTTGACCTCACTATCCTTTTTCACAAGTTTTTACCAAATTTACTAAAGAGTGCGTTATAATTAGGAGAAAGGAAACCGAATATGATATTTCAAAACTATTCCTCTTTTTCTCTTTTCTTCCTCCCCACCCTCCCCCCCCCCCCCCCCCCTTTTTTTTTTTTTTTTGGGGGGAGGGGGTCTGTTTGGATCTCAAACAAAATGAGAAATGAGTAGCAAAAGCTTAATAATATTGTTGAAAAAAATTCACTTCTAAACAATTTATGAGTTAGAAAGAGAAAGGGGAAAAAGGAAAAGGAAAATGTCAACAAACATGAAGGTCCAATTTTTTAAAGCATTTTCCATTCACTTCCCTGTTATATATAGATGAATGTTAAGGAAAATAATCTGATCCCTTTCAGTGATACACAATAGAGAGACTCATTTATAAATGCTATTGCAATCTAATGGTTTTCCCTCTTTTTTTTTTTTTGGTCACTAAGTAGAATTGAGTCCACACCACCCACTCCATAGGCATGGATAAATGAGTTAATAGTCAATAAAACATGACTTGAATACATACAAAGAATGACAGGATGATAATCAAGTAAGCACGTGTTGATATAACTTATATCAAAACCTGCATTAAAAATTATACTTTATACACTAATAAGATATAAGATACATTGGACCAATGCAACAGATACAATCCTCAATACATAATGTTGATAAAACTTATATCAAAACGTGCCGATAAAAACATAACCAAAGAATGACAAGATCAAAACAGAGTCCAAGCATACAATTCAAAAGGGCCTAATGAAGTCAAAATAGTTGTCCGATTGGGGGCATCTTGTGTCACATCATTTTCCCAATGGCATGCGTGGTTAAACTTCTTCCACTTATGTCTAAATTTGAAGTAACCAACCCATCCAAAATTAGTAGGCCCAACCAGTCTTACTGTGGGTCTGGTCCTAGCGGTTCTGTCAAAGTGGGCCACATTTGAATTCGTATAAACTGTGCGAGGCATATGTCGCTTTCCTATCATGATGAGAACACGAGGTAGTGTTTGCCATTAGCACCCTTCACAACACGGAACACACTCATCCCACTTATCTCTACAACTAGGGTCGTCGGGTCGATGCAATTATTTGAAGCAGCAAGGTGGGTTTCTATTTTTTTGGACCAAATGTGAGTATACTACAAATATCATGTGACTCATAATCCTTTCTCAAGTCGGTACATCCAATAACGACGGAATATTTGAACTCAAAACTTCCGATCTATAAGCCATAGTCCTTTGCTATCACTGCTATCCTTGCGGGTTAATTAATTCTTATATTTGTGAATTTTTCTTTTCAATTTTTTTTTCTTTTTAGAGGGGTGAACTGGTGCTGCTTGGTTAATTTAGTATTTCTTACGATTTTAAATTATGGGCCTGCAAGTATTATAAAAAAAAAAAAATTATAAACAACAATGCTTACAAGACGTTGCGAATTTTACTCCTCTTATGGATGGGCTTGGGCGAAGCTATTAATCTTTAAGGTCAGGCTTTAGGTACATTGAATAGACCTGGGCCTGATGTTGGGCTAGACTGGGCCATGCTCAACCCACCATAATACAACTAATTTTACTGGGAGCGGCTAATGCAACCCCCCTAAGGCAGTGTTTGGTTGGGGGGAATCATTCCCAGGAAAGGGGTTTGATTCCCCTTTACCCCGTTTGGCACGAACCCATTCCCGGCGAAATTACATTCCCGCTACCTTCAGATTCCCACCAAGGGTGGGTATCCGAATACCACAGGAGGGGTGGGTTTCATTTTTTATTCCCAGGCATGATTTCTAGTTTTAAGAAAATGGCAAGCGTGCCCTTGTAATTTACGAACAAACAATCCATATTCCTCTCATGTCCCCTTTCATCTCTGATTGCTTCCTTTTGCATATAATGGGTAAAGCAAACCTCACCGGTGGACAACGCCGACAGAGAAGAACCAGTATGAGAAGAATGGAGTCGGGGACCTATGCCGGTGGCTCAAAGAAGAAGAAGAAGAAGAAGAAGAAGCAGCAGCAGTATTGGGTTTCCTCTCCTCTGCCGCTCTCACTTGCGAAGGCGTTTGAAGCAGCAAACGCACGGAGTTTCCTCGCCTCTGCCGATCTCACCTGCGACGGCGTTTGAAGCAGTGGGTTTCCTCACCTGCGACGGCGTTTCTTCTCCTCTGCTGATCTTACTCTCCTCCTCTCTCTTCTTTTTACAGATCTAAAATTGGGGCTTTATTGGGTTTTATCACGTGAAAAGGTAGAGATGGAGAAAAAATAGATGAAATAATGGGGTTAATTGGTTGTGGATTTCACCGGAGAAGTGGATAATAGTGGTGAAGGGGTGTTTGCTGGGTGGGCATTGGATGTAAAAAAGTGATGGTTAGTATTGGAATTTCACACATTTTAGAATCAGTTTCCTAACCCAAGCAAACTAATGATCCAAACAGGGGAATGGGAAATGTTAATAGCATTCCCATTCCAGGGTAATGTGTTATTCCCAGGTGTAAGATTCCCATTCCGCGAACCAAACGCACCCTAAAGGTTAAGTTACCCCCCCTGTTATCCCCACCCTCCAAAAATATATACCCACCCCTCTCAAAGACTTCACTACCCCTCATTTTCACCCACCCCTCTCACTCACCCCACACCCCATGGCAATGACGATCGGCGAGAAGAAGAAGAAGAGACGGCGACGGCAACTAGCGAGGAAGGGCGACGATGAGGGCGCCCCTTCCATTTTTTCCGGCGACTCCTCTCCTGTTCTTTCTTTCTTTCTTTCTTCCTTCTTCTTCTTCTTCTTCTTCTTCTTCTTCTTTCTTTCTTTCTTTCTTTCTTTCTTTCTTTCTTTTTTTTTTTTTTTTTTTTTTTTTTTTTCCTGGTCAGATCTATCAAATCTGTGTTCCTCCATTTTTTCCGGCGACCTTCTCTCTTCTTCTCCTCTTCTTTCTTTTTCTCTTTCTTTCTTCCTTTTTTTTTTTTTTTTTTTTTTTTTTTTTTTTTTTTTTCCCTCTGTGATCAGATCTGTGTATTCCTCCATTTTTTCCGGCGACGGGGAGGGAGGGCTGCCGACGAGAAGGGGGTGCAGGAGAGGGGTTCTAGGAAGGAAAGAAAAAAAAAGGCAGAGAAAAAGAGGGAAGAGGAGGAAGGAAGAAGAGGGGTGTGGGGTTCCGACAAGGGAGGTTTTGTTTTCAAAACCTCCATTTTTTCCGGCGAGGGGTGCGGGAGAGTAGTTTTGGGAGAGTAGTTCTGGGAAGGAAAGAAAAAAAAAATGGCAGAGAAGAAGAGGGAAGATGAGGAAGGAAGAAGAGGGGTGAGGGGTTCCGGCGAGGGAGGTTTTGTTTTCAAAACCTCCATTTTTTCCCACGAGGGGTGCTGGACAGAGG
Organism: Liquidambar formosana; assembly: GCA_039720395.1. NCBI lineage: Eukaryota > Viridiplantae > Streptophyta > Magnoliopsida > Saxifragales > Altingiaceae > Liquidambar > Liquidambar formosana. The sequence continues at coordinate 48,833,887 of CM077821.1, read as the reverse complement.
TCGCCGGTGAGGAGGGGTGCAGGAGAGGGGATAGGTAAGGGTTAAGCCCTTTTTAGTAATTTTACATAATAATTTTTTTAATTAAAAAAAGGGGGGGCAACTTAACCTTTGGGGGGGTTGCATTAGCCGTACCCTTTACTACTACTGCGATTGGCTTTGTCCGAGACTTCGCCGCGTCCACCCGAAATAGTAAAATGGCAATGGATCAGAAGGTCCGTTAGAAGAGAGCATAGGAGAGGGTAGCTTATTCACACATCTAAGCGGTGCAGAATCAAAACCTTTACAAATCTCACCTTCTTATTATTAGGGTGGGGCCCAAGAGCCACTGAAAAAAGTAAGAGGATTGGAATGTTCATAGCACAATATGTGTCTATTAACGAATTCATCCAACTTGATAATACCCATTATTTAGCCAATACATAAAATGAGGAGACGATAGTGACGATACCATTACAGTCTTGGGGGTTCTCTATTGGCACTCAAGACTTGCTTCATAGCACCCCTATTTATTTTATATTTTAACGTTTTATTAAAAACAAAAATGTAAAATGTTTTCATGAAAGCTGGTGAAGTTGTCCAACTAGAAAAACATCATTTTGAGCAATTTTCTAGAAAAAAGTTTTTTTAAAATCTATCATTTAAGTGAACTTTTTAGTCATTTCAAAAAAACATTATTTTGAGCAATTTTCTAGAAAAGAGTTTTTTTAAAAATCTATCATTTAAGTGAACTTTTTAGTCATTTCTAAAATAGATACTGTAAATGGCCAAAAAGTTTAGTTAAATGATACTCCTTCTGTTTCTTTTTTATTGTCCTACTTTCTTTTTTGGGATACTCCAAAATTTTTGTCACATTCAAAAAGTCAATGAATTTGTTGAATTGATTTCCTAAAATACCCCAATATTTTACCTTTTCCAAGGTTTTGTATACTTGAGGGTAAAATTGGTATGTTAAGGGGTTTATATTGATGTAAAAACATTTTAAAAAGTTTTCTAAAAAAGCATGTCTTTTCAAATGTGACAAACAAATAAAAATAGAGAGAGTAGATTTTTAAAAACCTTTATTATAAAAGTTGTTTAAAATTATGTTCTTTAGTAGATAATGTGATTGGACTAGTTTTTATGAAAACCTTTTAAACTTTTTCACATAACTTTAGATTGTAAAATAAGTGAGATACAAAGCAAGTCTTGAGTGCCAATATCTTCATAAGCCCAACTCAGCTTGTAAACCTTCTATTGCATTTTGGTCAATGTCAAAAGAAAAACTTATATGTAATGTGATATGGTTGATGTATTATTACAAGTCAATGAAAATAAACTTAATGTTGACGGCGCCTTATTAGCGGAGCACCTCTATGCGGGGCTGGGCGTGATGGTTAGAGATTGTGAAGGCCAGGTAATCGCAGCGGGATCCAAAAAAATCAATGGCAATTTTCTAATGGTAGAGGTGGAGGCTATGGCTATGCGTTTTGCCATGGGATTTGCTCGTGATTTGGGTTTGCATTACGTGGAAATAGAAGGGGACAGTGCAACGGTTGTTACTACACTTAACTCTAATGAAGCGTTGCTTACTCCTTTGGGTCTTTTTCTCGAGGATATTCAAGTTGTTGCAACTCTTTTTACTGAGGTGACCTTTTCTCATATTCGGCGCGAGGGTAATGCAGTGGCACATGGTCTCACAAGGCACGTCAACAATATTAAAGATTTATATGTTTGGATGGAGGAAGTCCCCGAGTTTATTCAAGAGCAACTTCTTGCTGATTTTTATTTGAGAGATGTTTCATGATTTAAGTTTTACATCGTTCATATAAAAATTTGACAAAAAAAAAAAAAAAAAGAGAGGGTCAATGAAAATAAAGTGAAGTGAAATTATCATAATACTTTTTCATCTCATATTCTTATTTTATTTCATTTCTATTGACTTGTGACCCTACGTGGTTATGTGATGTATTACACGAAAGACTCACTCCAATGCCAGGGTAGTCCCAATACTATGGGATTAGACAATGGGTCAACAGTTAACCCACCGATAGAAAAATTCAAATGGGGAAGCATCAGATCTGACTTATGCTGCAGAACAAATGGTTACATAAAAACGCAATCCTTCATTCAAAAAAAAGAAAAAAAGAAAAGAAACCATGGAAATCCAGATAAAATGGGGAGATGGAATTCGCAGATGGACAGAGAAAGAGAGCGAGAGAGGGGATGGACGGCGGCAGATGGCGGAGACAGGCGAGCCGGCGACGATGGATGACGACGGAGGGAGGAAACCTAAATCGCGAGAGAGAGAGAGAGAGAGAGAGAGAGAGAGAGGGTGAGAAACTGACAACTCGTCAAAGAGAGCCGGCGTCGGGTTTGTCGATGATGGGGTTCGTCGGGATCATATACGTCTGCGACAAATGCCGTAAAACAACGTTTTTTTTCTCCCAACAGATATAACCACGATAAGTCACCTTTTTTGTAGTCTTATACTTAAAGCGTTATTTATAACAGCGCTTCTTATAAACAAAAATTGGTAGTTCTGATAACGCTTTCTATTTTGGGTGAAATAATATTTTTATATTGAAAGCGCTTTTAGAAACTGCGCTTTACATAAATTGAAAGCGCTGTTACACTTAGCTCTTTCAATCGTATTTTCCTTTCTTATACGGCTTTTTGAATCGTGTTTCCTTTCTTATACGGCTTTTTTTTTTTTTTCATCTTCATATCATTCGGTGCTTCTACCTTCATTCCATCGGTCTCTCATATTTTATTTTCTGCAAATGACCGATCGAATGGCGGATCAGATAGCGAAAGGAGAAGAATTCGAGAAGAAAGCAGAGAAGAAGATCAACGGCTGGGTTTTATTCGGCACCAAATACGAAGACGCTGCTGAATTCTACGACAAATCTGCCAACTACTTCAAACTCGCCAAATCATGTAATTTTCGTTCTTTCTCTTTTCTTTAATTATATTTCTCTGATTGCGTGTTAGGGTTTTTTTTGGTTGCTGGCAAAATCTAGGGGAAGGAAAGAAATTGGGACTTTCAATTTCTAGCAAAACTGAGCTTGATGCGATTTTTTGGTTTTTCATTATTTTCCTCAGTTTTCTCGGCAGCCAAACAGAGGGTTAAGGGAAAATCAGTATGGATGGTGATATAATTTGACCTATGGCTTAAGAACTGATGAGGAAACAGTGGGATTGGTTTAGGGTCAAAACTTCATTGGAAATTAACTAAACGAAAATCACTTTCATAATCTGTTTTTGATGCCCTAGAAATCACAGGAAAATAAAAGAAAAGAGAAGAAACGTTTTCGTTTATTTCCCCACTTTTTCTTGGCAATTAAACAGGTTTGATTGTTTGTTTCCAACTGTGGTCGAATATGGCTTCTTGGTGAAACAAAAGTGCCCCATACTTTTTGAATTTTTGAAGAAGAATGACGTGTTGTTTATTGAAGAATTAGCACACTACTACTCTCTGATATGTTGTTGTGAAACCCAAGGTTGGTGTTGTATATTGGATAATTAGCGTGATCATCTCTCTTTTATGTTGTTGTGCAGGGGATAAAGCTGGATCAGTTTACTTAAAATTGGCTAATTGTCATTTGAAGGTAAATGATTTGGTTGTGGTTATATTGTTAGCTGCTATTGTAATTCCATTTTTTGCACTGATTATGGTGTTGTTGGCTTACCATTTACAGTTGGACAGCAAGCATGAAGCTGCGAGTGCTTATGTAGATGCTGCAAATTGCTACAAGAAAACATCTTCCAAAGGTGAGCATTGCATTTTATCTACCATGAGCCTGTTTCACTTTAATTGATGTGTCCCTTGGTGTATTATTTGGGAGTTTCTTGAAAAAAAAAATAATATTGGGATGATTTGTGGGAAAATGTTAAAATATGTAATGATAAGTTAGAATAAATTTGACCATATTCTTTTACCTTTGAAAAATGGGTTTGCCTAGGGGGGATGTGGCTGCATTCCTTGCCATTGTAATGAAGGCCCCTCTCTCTCTCTCAAGGAGTTTGTTTTTGCACCTATACAAGTGTTGTCCTTTCATGGGTGACCTAGCTAAGATCCCCATATATGGATTTAAGTATCAGTCTTGATCATGATATTGGTTGCCCTGGTGGGATTTGGTATCAACAATATGACTTGTTATTGGTGGATATGTTGTGAATGTGATGCATAAAAAGATGGAAAAAATTCCCTAGGGCCCAAAAAAAAAAATAATAATAATAATAATAAGAAAAATAAGAAATGTAGAAAAAGGACATTATGACAACATAATGAATTAAAGACACAGTTTTTTTCATATAATATGATTAACAAGTTCGAAAAAGGACATTACGACAACATAATGAATTAAAGAAACAGTTTTCTTTATATAATATGATTAATGATTAACAAGTTCACTGAATGTACCAATACATTAGGCTCTACTGTATTAGATAGTTGATATTAAACCTCTCTTGTGGTGTTTCGGCAACATTCAGAAACTTCTTTTTTTTATAATTGATTCCCACATTGTTCCTTTTTGAAATGATATTGCATATAGTGGTGTGCCATTGCATGGTAAGCCTCTCTTGGATATCCAATTTGCTGTTAACATGTTCTCTGACACATGTTGCTTTTGTTAACTTAATCTATGACTATAATGCTTTTCTATAGTGCTGTATTTGTATGAAATAACAAATATGTTCCTTTCGTTTTTTATTTTTTGTTCTCTAAAAGCTGACCCAGTTCTACCTGAGTTGATTTTAGTTTATAAAATTTTTTTCTTGAATATTCCCTTGGGCTGACCTACATTTTTTCCCTGTTTATTTATTTTGACAAATCCTTTGTATTCAGGTAAATTAAGCTCGATTAGTGTCACCTTTTAGTCAGTGTACTTGTGTTTTAGCATATCTAGCAGATACAGTTTAGTTTGACTTGCAGGCAAAATATTAAGTCAGATAGTCAGATCTAATAGGCCATAGGTCACATGATGGCACTTGATTCTCACAGTCTTCTAAAATCAGTGCTGTTTATGTGTTTCAACTTAAACTTTGTTACACTGTTACAGTCAAGCTAAACTTATCAGTTATATTGGCATTGGGTGTTTTGCAGAGGCCATATCATGCTTACAGCAAGCCGTGAATATTTTCATGGAGATTGGGAGACTCAGTATGGCTGCAAGATATAGCAAGGTAGAACCTATAATAATGTTGTTTTCTTGATTTCTTAGCTGAAACTTCCTGGTGGTGATAATGTGTGTTGTTGTGTTGTTATTGATTTGGAATATAGTTTTAGGGTATGAGGAGATGAATTTTTGAAAGTGTGGAAAATTGCGTTGAGGCTTTGGTGAGTTGAGTTGCACTAAACTGCAGTTGACTAGGATTAATGTTTTTTCATTCAGGAAATTGGTGAGTTATATGAGCTGGAACAGAACTTTGAGCAGGCTATAGTTTATTTTGAACAGTCCGCTGAGCTTTTCCAAAATGAAGAAGTAACAACCTCTGCAAACCAGTCCAAGCTGAAAGTTGCACAATTTTCTGCTCAACTGGAACGGTAAGTGACCTCTGCTATGTTATATAATTTCTATTAGAGGAGTTAATTTTCATCATGTTATTTGGATGGACTCTTGCAGCAGGGATTTCTTTTTTGTTTACCAGCATCTCTTTGCGAATGCACCATGTTCCTTTTCACTTTTTTATTTGTGTGCATTGAGTTATGAAGCAGATTGAGTGGGGCTTGGCTCAGCTCGGTGCCTACAGCTGAAACAATTTAGTGTATATCGATGGTTAAAAATTCTATATATTATTTATTAAGAGTACTGTGGTTGTAGAGCTATCATGCTTATAAATCCTTGAATACTTTTTTCTTCTTCTTTTTGGCCTTTTCTTTTGAGTATTATATCTTTGCACTTTTTTCTATCTTTGGGGTTATTGATAAGGTAGAACTGAATTGGACCAGAAAGATGATGACTGCGAGGCATATACCAAGAAAAAAAAGCACATCAGTTTAGAAATTATATTTTAAATTAAATTTCAATTATTCATGTCATATCCAGTTATTAGGAGTCACCAATGGGCCATCCTTAAAGGGCTTCAAACTGGATTGGGATAAATGGTTTAGGGAAATGGTTCTTGAGGCCAATTCTCCTGTAGCCTCCTCTTTGGGCCACTTCAGTGGAGTTGGATCCTCATTGTAGCAATGATTGCTGAATGTTCCGAATTGATTCATCATCCATGGAGATGATGTATTCTTCATATTTCATACTTGGATAAATTTCTACATTAACAGCAATGCATAAGATGATAAAATATAATTCCTATAATCCTTTTTTTTTTTTTGGGGGGGGGGGGGGGGGTTTGGGGGGGTGGTGTTAAATCTATATCCTTTAATGCATCTAATTTTAAATAACAGACCATTTTCCTTTCTTAGATAGATTTCTTTTTTGCATTTCTTCAGATATCCGAAGGCAATCGAAATTTATGAAGATATAGCACGACAGTCACTCAACAATAATCTACTGAAGTATGGAGTTAGAGGACATCTTCTTAATGCGGGTCTTTGCCAGCTTTGCAGAGGAGATGTTGTTGCGATAACCAACTCGTTGGAGCGATATCAGGTCCAAGTTTTGTTTTGTTTTTTGTTTTTGTTCCCCCCCGGATGGTAGAAAAGTTCATTTTTCTTCTGTCTGTTGTATGTAGATTTACCATATAATTAAAATCTATAGCAATTTCCAATTGCTTGTGCAGGACTTGGATCCAACTTTTTCAAGAACACGGGAGTACAAATTGTTGGCTGTAAGTGGTGGTTTTAGAACAGTGTGGTGTCAGGGACCTTTTTTTTTTTTTTTTTTTTTTTTGGGGATAAGTATGGCAGGGACTTTGTCTTACATTATTTGTCGTACAGCTTTCTTTCATATAGTCATTTGATGTCTGATTGCAGCATATGATTTACTGAGTTTTTTAAAAAATAATAGTGCTTTATAGGCTTCTCTATTATGTTTCACACATATATGGATGCAACTTAGTTTCTTTCTAGTAGTTAGGTCGTTGATTAAATATAGCCATCCACCACCTTGATATGGACACGGCATCTTGCTTTATACCCTTTTTATGACCATTGTTCCCTCATGATTACTAAGTATCAGCTTATCATGGAGTTGTATCACATTTCAGGATTTGGCTGCCGCGATTGATGAGGAAGATGTTGCAAAATTCACCGATGTTGTCAAGGAGTTTGATAGCATGACCTCGCTGGTACAATTCTTTCCGAATTAAGCCATTAAAATTTTAGTACTTTCATAGATCTTGTAAATTTGGATATTGGAGTGAGTATGATGCATGGAAAGCCCTTGCTTCGTGAATTTGATAAAGTGGTTCCAGATTATTGCATTTGTGATCTGAGTGAACTGTTAAAAGAGAAATATATAGATGTTAATACCAGTAATTATTTATTTAATAGTAATATGACTTTCCAGGTATTTCATTTGAGCTTGATTATTCTGCTGTGCAGGATGCTTGGAAGACCACCCTCCTATTGAGGGCAAAGGAAAATTTGAAGGCCAAAGAACTGGAGGAGGATGATCTAACCTGAAAAATCCAAGTATATATATAACACATATTTTTTAAATCATAAAAATTGGTTCTGGGTTTGTAACTACAAATTTGAATGGTGGTGAGCCATAACTATTGTTGTGCCAATTTTTGATGTCTACTGCTTTGCATTTGTCCTGCTTTATGCTTGCATTTGAGTGCAAAATTGATAAATCCTGTAGGTTATTTGTGACACCTTGAGAATTTATGTGAAAAGGACGTATTCGTTTGTTGAAATTTTATTTTGGATTGATCACTAAATAACGGCAACCTATTTACTGGTCGGAGGTAGTGGATTTTATTCCATCTTTTGTTTTCTTTGGAGAATGCTCTAATCCAGTTTGGAAGGACTGATGTTCGATTGTTCGTAAAGGTTTCATTAAAGGTTATTCGTTGCCTCTCCAGCAAACAGGCAACTATCTTTTCTCATGGCTCTCGGTGAAGTTGAGGAGTATGGCAATAATTAGTTGTTGGCCAACAGTACGGTAGTGACGATTGAAATTGCCGCTGAAAATTGAAGTAGAAATTTAGCATGCAAATGCAAAAATTGTGACTGGCAACTTTTTGATATTCCGATACGAGTCGTTCACTTGCTTTATTGCACCAAGGGATCTCTTTACCTAGCACGGTGTTGATATGAGTCGTTCATATATGGATGACACGCGTGGACACATGGGATATTTGGGATATTCCTCCTGCACGTGATCAAAGTTGATCAAAATTTTGTAACTTGTTGTATATGTATAATGCATTAATGTTATTAGTAAACTTCAAGAGGGGTTTAACATCATGGATGGGGGGCTCGAACCTAATATTTAAAATTCAGGAGTATAAGGAGAATTTTTCACATAATTTCAATTCATATAAAAATTAGTAGGTGCTCTTATCTAGTGGGTCCCCATTCAATTCATATGGTGCCATTTGGCGATATCCTAGCTGAATGAACCCCACTATTGGGCGCATTAGGGATCACTAACAGAGCAATGTATGGAATCTTTTAACAAAGAAGATTAGCTAAACAACAAAGGAGTTATTCTAAACAAGTTTTTTGCACTCCTCTACAGTGAGAGAGCGAGGGAAGCATGAGAAACTTGTTTTGAAATTTTAAAATCATTTTCCATATATTATTATGTCTTTAGTCATTATCATTAATAAATACTAAAGAATAAGATAAACTAGTAGGTCTTGAAACTAAATTTAATTAAGGTCAAGATCAACAGACAGTTTTTGGCTGCATTTCTTATAAAAAATTTACATTATCTCAATAAATTTTTTTTGTAAGAATTATCTCTTGGGAAATCAATTTTTGGATTACTTATTCCTCCTAGACACGTCATTCCTTTTAATTACCAAATTAATCGAAAATTAAAAGATGTTTTAAAATGAAACATTTTTCATTGATTAAAATTTGAGTTCATGAATCGAATGATTACTGATATTTAATTAATGTGAATTTTGGTATGGAAAAAGGGTGCATCAAATCCAACAAGGGGCTTAACAAATTTGAAACACACAAAAAGTTATTGAAAATTGTTAAAATTATTATTGAAAATTTTGTCAAAAATTTTGTACCTTAATCCTGACCCATTTAATTTAATATATATATATATATATATATAGTGTTCACAATCGACACGTGTCAATTTTTTACGCAACCACGTGGCATCTTTTTTATTTTTAGGTGTTAAAAGTTGTTTTTAAAAGTTGTATATCTTATTTTCAAAAATGGTAACCGTTCAATTATTCTTAAAAAACACAATCTTTTTTTCAAAAGTTGCAACCATTTGTTTTAATTTAAAAGACACAATTCTTCTAATTAACATCTATATATTAGGATTACAATTTTGATTCAGGAGTTGGATCAAAAGGTTGATGAGGCTAATGTATTGGCACAAGTAAGATCCTACTTTTACTTTTTTTTTTTTTTCTTTTTGGGTTTTTTTATTATTACATATCATGTTCTTGTCTTTGTCCCTGTGCAATGCACGGATTCACTGCTAGTATATATATAAAAGTAGTATTCGCAATTACCACGTGTCAACTTTCTACGTAATCACGTGGTATCCTCTTTATTTCTAGGTGTTTTAAAATTTGTTTTTAAAAATTATATTTCTAATTTTCAAAAGTAATAACTGTTTCATTATTCTTAAAAAACACAATTATTTTTTCAAAGGTTGTAACTATTTGTTTTAATTTAAAAGACACAATCCTTACAATTGACATTTATATAATAAGATTATAATTTTGATTCAGGAGTTGGATTAAAAAGTTAACGAGGCTAATATATTGATACAAGTAAGATTTCAATTTTATGTTTTCTTTTTCTCTTTTTAAGTTTTTTCTTATTAAATATCATATTCCTCTCTTTGTCCCGTGCAATACAAAGGCTCACTGCTAGTAAATACTATAAGACAAAGATAGATACACTAAATTTACTTTGAACATTAAATCCATGACTGAATAACTAATCACATCGAATATTTAGATTGTTGGCCAAAAAAGGAGAAAGAAAAAAGAAGAGAGGGAATTAGTATTTTAATATATAAATCCATCCGCTAAAAGACAGCGCCAACGGGCAGTGGCCACGACGCACTCCACGCATAACATTTCTTTTGCCGTCCGAGTGTCCGACTCAATTTTTTAAACACAGAGCAAAGGAAAACTCGTCGCCATGCTCACCCACTTCACTATATACTACACACTGCTTCACACATCGTTACTCCTCCCAATCCCATCTGTTTCGCCAATCATTTCTCGAAAACCCTATTCTTCTTCCAATGGCGTCGCTCTGTCGCGCTGCTCTCGCGTACAACTCAAACCTCCCTCTGCTTCACCACCCAGGGGTTGGGATCAAAGAATCATTTCAAATTCAGAAATGTTCTGTCGATTCGCCGAAGTTCTCAGCCTTGAATCGGTTGTTGAAGAGTTCTTTACAGAAGCGATGGTGTGGAGTTGGAGTTACTCGTGCCACTGTGGAGGTTGTGGATGGTCGGATTGTTGAGGAAGAAGAGAAAGGGAAGGAAAAAGGAAAGGTTTTGAGAGTTGGTATCATTTGTGGAGGTCCCTCTGCGGAGCGTGGGATATCGCTCAACTCTGCAAGATCAGTTCTTGATCATATACAGGTATACGTCTCTATGTTTGTGTGCACTGTGCGTATGTGTGTGTGTGTGTGGGTGTGTGTGTGTGTGTGTGTGTGTATTATCGTTTTCTCTTGGTTCTGTTTGGTTCCCGGGAAATTGGTGGAAGAGTAATGTGAAGGAAAACCCATGTCGAACATTTTCTTCAGTTTACTTCTTAAGAAAAAGGAAAGACCTCTTTAATTGGCCAAATAAGTGTACGGAACTTAGTTGTTTGACTTTAGCAATTTTCTTCGGCACCTGCGATTCTTTAGTTTTTAAGAAAACGAAACACTCTACTTAGCCTGGCCAAATAAGGGCCTTTCCAAATGAAAAATAAATGGTTATAGTGTATTTTACGTAGTATTGAAGGCCCAAATCCAAAACTGATATTATAGGATCAATTTTAGAAATTCATGAAATGCCTGTGTCTAGAATTCCCACTCTAATTTGTGATGATGGCTATCATTCTCTTGAATTTTTCTTATCAAGATGATAGATTTGTTCACAAAATTTTATACAAAGCACATTTAAATGTTTCAATTTACATGGGACGTCCTAACAGGCCCTAAGTTATTTGATTCGATTTTTTCTGTTCTTGGAAACCAAACAGAGGTTTAGCTGCTTTAGCATCATGGTTCTGTAGTTTATTTGCTGAAGACACTGTTAGGCGGTGTCCACCTTTAGAGTGTTTTGTATGTTTGATTGGATGAGTTTCTTGTTTTGTAACAGGGAGATGATATGCATGTCAGCTGCTATTACATTGATTCCAATCTCAATGCATATGCAATATCCTCTGCTCAGGTCTGTACATCATGCATTGTTCTGTAAAAAAGAAAAGAAAAGAAAAGAAAAGAAAAAACGAAGCAGCTACTGTCGTATATGGTTGTGTTTGTGTTGTGCAAGTTGTTGAGTGCACTTAAGTTGTCCAAGTTTAGCTGTAGGGATCTTTTTTTGTGGATTTTCATCATTCACATCAATTTGATGGTTTTATTTACACTCTTTGGGAATGTACCATCAATAAATTTGTAATTGTGGATACACATATTAACCCAATGTTTGCTAATGTTAGAACTTTGTTATATTTTTTTGAAGTTTTTTCATTTTTTCTTTCATGTTAATTACAGGTATACTCGAACACTCCTGCAGATTTTGATTTCAAACTTGAAAGGTAAACTTTCAAATCTTGATATTTACTCGGTCTTTGTGACTGAAAGTGTTGAGACGGCTAATTGTCTGTTTTTTGCAGCCTTGCGCAAGGTTTCCAGTCTCTGTCTGACTTTGCAGAACACCTTGCTGCCTCTGTGGACATAGTATTCCCTGTTATACATGGTCGTTTTGGTGAAGATGGTGGCATTCAGGTGTAGAATAAAATAAAACGCTATTACTCATACACATAAATATTTTTTTAAGCTTCTAAATTGATAGTTAAATTATATTTCTTCATATAATGGACTTCTCAGGAACTGTTGGAAAAATCAAATATTCCATTTGTTGGCACTGGATCAAAAGAATGTCGTCAAGCATTTGATAAGGTAAAATAAGCCTTTTTTTCTTACGTATAAAATTATGGAGGTAACATCCAGCATCTGAGCCCTAGGACTGTTTAAGGGTTCTTAAATGTCAGCTATAATGGTGGATAACTTACCAGTTACCACTTCCCAGGACCAATCAAAAGATAGTAAATTCACACATGATCATGATTGGATGATGTCAGGCTATCTAATTTGAAGTTTTCTCCCCACTTTTCTAATATATTTCTTCATCATATATATATATATATATATGTATGTATGTATGTATATATTTGATAAGGTTTTTTTTTTTCACCATATTAAAGTATGATAATATTATAAGGCCTAGGATTGGTAGGTTCCACATATTGTAGGTTTCATGATAATAATTGCAAACCACATGTATGAGAAATGAGGTTTGAGTAACCACACTAGTTTGAGAGTCTTTGATTAGCTACTGTTAATTATTTGTTTCTTTATACTATTGGCAGTATGATGCTTCCTTGGAGCTCAACAGACAAGGATTCATAACAGTACCAAGTTTTTTGGTGCAGGTACTGTTCTTAACTTAATTATGTATTTGATAACTTATGCACTTTTGTTACTTTATTTTTTCCTATTTAGATCAAATTTTTATCAGTATGAATTTGTCTCATATTCCTTGTTGTAGCACCCACCTAAGATGTTATATGACTAAGTAATAACATTTGTATAGTGAAGATTTATTTGACGGTTTGCATCCAGGCGCTTTAAAGTTTTGTACAGAAAGAATGTTTGCTCACAATTTTCAGACTGTAAAACAAAACGGGCTGTCCTTTTTTCTTAGGAAGACTCTCTCTCTCTCTCTCTCCACATAGTTGTTCAAAATTCCAGCACTTTAGCTTCCACTTAAAATATTTTTGACATGTAGTTTTTGACCTTATGGTTATTGTGCCTAACTGCCTATTCAATTGATTATCAAATAAGCTAGAGCATTCTCTGCTATATACTGGAAAACTTGAAATGATGCCCTATAAAGAATGGCTGTTTTGCTCACTCTAGACTTTAACTTATTTGCATACATTTGGTTCCACTGACTCTCTTGAGATGGCATTTAGGGAAGTGAATTGAACGAATCTGAACTTTCAAAGTGGTTTGCAAGAAATCAATTAGATACTAACTCGGGGAAAGTTGTGGTAAGCCACATTTTTTAGTGTTGTTTTTAGAAGTTTTTAACACACTTATAGTGATATAATCTTTTAGGCCTGTTTAAGATCTCTGAATTCTTTGTTATATTATTGCAGGTAAAACCAGCAAGAGCAGGATCAAGCATAGGTGTAACAGTTGCATATGGTGTTGCTGACTCTCTTAGAAAAGCAAATGAAATTATTTTAGAGGTATTTTGATGCTTGACTCTAAACCATGGGTTAAAAAATTTTCTGACATTGGTCAAAAAGTTGGACCAATTTGATATGATTGGAGTGCCAAAATCACTTTGAATCTAGAGTCAGGCAGAATAAATCATTTGTGTTTACTTTTTACAAAATTTGAGACATTATTCAGGAAATTTGAACGTAAATCTAGAGTGGCATTAAATTCAGATAAATGAACGAAATAAATAGAAGTCCGTAATTAATTGTTTGTCATAATGGGGTTGAATCTTCTGCAAACTGGATGGCTATGGATTTGGGCCAGGGAAAATTTTGTCTGCAAGAGACTAAAAAAACCAGGCTCAATGGCAACATAGATGATTTTATGAAATATGTGCTTGTTGTATGTTTGACAGGGAATTGATGATAAAGTTGTAGTTGAGATTTTTCTTAAAGGAGGGAGCGAGTTTACGGCCATTGTTCTTGATGTGGGGTCTGGTTTTGATTGCCATCCTGTTGTGCTACTGCCAACTGAGGTGTGTGCTCTCTAATGCTACTCTGCCTTAGATCTTTTTCTTTGTAAAGTAAAATCCTCAAGGTTCTTATTCAATTCCTTGTGTGACATTCATGTTGAAATGCATTAATTTAATGATCTCAATGTCGATGTCTTTCTAGCCCGGGTCTATACATGTTGGATGCCGCAGGTTCCACATATATATATATATATATATATGTTAGATACTGCCTTAACAGTATAAGGAACTATCATGACCTCAAAAATTTGCAAAGAAGCACCAAAATTTCATGTAATCAGTGCTGGTTTACTTTTCTACACACATTCATGAGTACATGTCAGAACAGAAAGGAAAGCTAAATAGACTTTCCATTGCCATGTACTTCTTAAAGTTGCTGGGGATAGAAGATCAATAAAATGTTGTTAGATAAGGAAAGCTTGGAAACTGGCTGAGGGATTATGTGTCAAGTTGCTGCTGGACCAAGTAGGTACTTTTAGGCATTAGGACTGATTATAGTTGTGGAATTGTTCGAATCAGAGAAGCGAAAAAACTACTTAAAATAAAGCTGCATACGAAGGTAGTTTCTTGACGGTTTGATCACAGCTGTGTAACGAGGTTTAAGTTGTAACTCCATTACTATATCATGACCTAGTCTGAAAGCAGAAGTGGCAACCCAATTGCCCAACCCACTTTGTCTTTGGGTTGGATTAGGATTGAGAAAGTACAACTATTTATGAATAGGTTGAGTTTGGGTTTTAAGAACCACACTCTATAGATTACAAAAAATGATTCAGGGATAAGTTGTACTAGACGGTTTTATGTCCTTGGTTGATGGGAGAAGGGAAATTTCAACTCCATTCTAACGAAGCTTGATTTTCGTTTGTAGTCTGTGGCTTGGATGTGTTGTTTCCTTTGTTTAGGCCTGCACTTAAATTTCACTAGAATTAACTGTCAATCTTTGGTAGAGTGGTGGCTCTATTATAGATGAAGGTTGAAACTAGACTGAAGCAGGAGTGGTTGATACCACATACTTAATTTTCAAATTTTGCTGCATTTTTATTGTGTTTGTAGTTTCGAGGTTTAACTCCAACTACAGTTAGTGTAGAAATAGAATTATCATGAATCTGAGGGAAGTTTAAAAATCAGAATATCAAGTTTTAGTATAGGAGGTTTTGAACATTGACTCTGATAAATTTCAGTTATTGTGGAAGTGGATTAGTTTGTCGAAATAATGAAATATTAAAACTGACTTATAGCTGACATAATATTCACCTGGTACAAAAGAGTCAGATCTACTGGGTCCAATTCACTACAATCTAATGAGTATTTTCAATTATTATTATGGCATTAATGACCAGGTGGAGCTCCAATTCCAAGGCAGTGTTGATGTAAAGGAGAAGGATGCAATTTTCAATTACCGAAGGAAGTATCTTCCAACACAACAGGTACGACAGCTGTACATTTAAAACATTTTTCTGTTTGGATTCTGTTGGTTATTTGAATCAATGTGTGTGCAGAAAAATATTAGTTTAGAAAAGGATGCATGCAAATGACATGCAATCATCACCCACTAGCTACCAATTTCATGCTAGTTGTTAATATCATGCTAGTTGCCATGTAGTAGTCTATTGCCCTATTGAGTTGGATTGTATAATATGCTATGTATTTTATCTTGCTGGGCTTTCTTTCATGTATCTTTTTGAAAAGTTTAAGCATACTTCACAGGTTGCATATCACACTCCACCTCGTTTTCCTATAGATGTAATTGAAAGTATTCGAGAAGGAGCATCTTTATTATTTCGACAACTTGGCCTGCGTGATTTTGCTCGTATTGATGGCTGGTTTTTGCCTTCTTTTGATTATATAACTTCATCTTCAGAGAACAAATTTGGAAGGACTGAATCGGGTACAATAGTGTTTACTGATATCAACCTGGTAAGATCAGTGTCTGATTTTCTTTATATGTTTGATTGCTAGTAAAGATTCTTCTTACATATCTCATTTCTACTTTTTCCTTGCATCCATCAGATTAGTGGGATGGAGCAAACCAGCTTTTTATTTCAGCAAGCTTCAAAGGTATTTCTGAATCAGTTTTGTTGTAATGGAAGTTGTAGATATAGCTCTTAACTGGTCTTAGTGATGAATTATCATGATACTTCAATATTCAGCTAAAACAACACCCTAAGCTCCTTGCATTTTGTACATGGAAATCCATATCTAAGCTACTTTGTGTACTATGACTGTATCTTGAGCATGTTATTACCATCAATGAAGACCATTCACTATTTCTCAAAGCTTGATCTCTCCCCTGGATGGATCATATAGCCAAGAGAAACCATGAACAAGAATAGAATAAGCTTGCCCCATCCATGAGTACATATTTCATAGTAAATATATATGGGATGACGATCAAGGTGAGCACGTGTTGATAGAATTTATATCAGCCCTTGCATTGGGGGTTGTTCCTTGTGTATTACTGGGTTATGGGGGACATTGGGCCAATGCATAGGGTAGAACCCCTAATGCATGGTGTTGATATAACTTAGGTAAGCACATGCTCACCTAATCAGGACTAGATATATATATATATATAATATAAATATTTTATAAAAAGCACGCTTCAAGTATTGAGTTATTAAGGGTGTGATATATATTTTCTGTTCCTAAGCTAGTAATGCCTCTACTTCACTTAAAAAAAATCTGCCTCGTGTCCAGGTTGGATTTTCTCATCCAAACATCCTCCAAAGCATTATTTATCGTGCTTGCTTGCGGTTTCCCAATCTTGCATCGTACGATAGTGTATCAAGTCCTTCGCCTAGAAGATCAAAATCTTCACAGCTTGCTGAAGCATTCCCCAAACAAAAAGATGTTCATAAAGTTTTTGTCATTTTTGGAGGAGACACTTCAGAGCGGCAAGTATCTCTCATGAGCGGAACAAATGTCTGGCTCAATTTGCAAGCATTTGATGATGTAAGTGTTCACTTTCAGGGAGACCCTTGTTTATATAATATGAATAAATGTCTTTATTCATTATGGTTGGGGAATGCAATTTCTGAAAGTGGAAATTTAGAGTTGTACTTAAAGTGTAGGCATACAATATTTAAGTTTTTGTTTAATTCCTTCAGACATGGAACACTTCAAGGAAGTTTACGATTTTGCAGATGAGGAAAGTTAGATGGCAGTTGTAAATATATATATATGCGCTAATGCTTCATGGATGATGCAACGGTTATTTTTATTGAAGATTACGAGGCAACTCTGTGTAAGGTTGTCAATTAATCTTTGCAAGTGAGAAGTGTATCTGAGCATCAGATCTGATGCTATGCAGTCATGTTACCACAAGTAGCTGATTTGTTAGCATAATGTAGGTGTTTAAAAACAAACAGATCCTAAAGGATGCTGGTTTACAAGTAAGAGCCCCTTCCAGTTGGACTTTAAATGTTGCAGTACTTTCTAAAGGGCTATCAAATGTATAGTTTGATGTGCATACATGAATTGACTTGCAACTTGCCCAACGTATGTGATCCTGTATGTCTTTGGCCTACATTGGCTAGGGGTTGCCCATCTTTTGCCTCATCATCCTGTATTTGGTGGTTCAATATTTGTAATTTTATTCTTGATGTATGTGACCCATTCAAACTTTTAGCAGCCTAACGTCTGAATTTTCCCAAGATGGTATTTGGCCCTTTATTTTATGGCTTAGCATTATTTAATTTAAAAATTTAGACTGCATTTTGTTTCATTTCTAATCAAAGTGCATTGTAGGATTGATAATGTTTGAGCTTGGAAATTTTGGTGCTTACAGCTTGAAGTAACTCCTTGTTTGCTTTCCCCCACAAGTGGATATTCATCTAATGTGGATCTGGATAAGAAGGAAATTGATGTGAGCTCCAGAACAGTCTGGTCACTACCGTAAGTGTAGATTTCATATTCTTGTCCATGTATTTTGCTGTTTTATATGCATAGGCCTTACGCATGATGTTGTGGTTTTGCTTCATTGCTTTTGTCTTAATTCTTGTAAAGCAGCATTTTGGGTAGCTTAGGTCAAAAGAAGACTAATTTAAAAATAGGTTAGATAGCACTATAGCAGTAAGCATGCAAACAATTTGCTTCCTCATGAACTTGTGAGAGCTGCAATTGGAAATGTAGGTCTTGAGGTCATCAATTCAGCTAATGTAATTATCCTTCCTTTCTTTTTTCCTTTCTTTTTTGGTGCCAATCCATGAAAGAAACCCCAACCAAATCTGAATCCCACCCCACCTTTTCCTCATGGCTGGGTGACGACTGGTGTCTTTAATGCCCTTGAGGAAGTTTTTACCTCCTGATATCTCCAAAGCAAAGTCTCTTGGCGGGCTAGTTGTCAAAATTTAATTCTTAATGTTCCAGTCACATGTTGCTGGGAAAATTGTAAGGTTTATCATCGTCTTGGCCGACAGATTTCTGTGTTACTTTTTACTAAGATTTAGTCTCCCTGAAATCAAGATATTTAAGTATGCAGTATGCACTAATTAAGAGTATTCATAGTTAAATATGTTTCTTCTTGACAATGCAGCATCATGAATGTCTGATATAACATAGATAGTCCATGTTTTAAGATAGATGAAGGTGACAATTTTGTTTCACTAAGCATATATTAATTGTTGTATGCAACTCTTTTCTTGCCTTCTACATTTTCGTGGTGTCCAATACAATGCTTTTTCTTTGGAATGCAGTTATTCTCTTGTGCTAAGACACACTACAGAGGAAGTTCTTGATGCCTGCATAGAGGCAATTGAACCAGCTCGGGCTGCGCTGACATCTCACTTACGGAACCAAGTGATGGATGATCTCATGGAAGGCTTGAAGAAACACACTTGGTTTAGAGGGTTTGATATTGGTGATGAACCACCTATGAGATTTTCAGTGGAGCAATGGATCAAGCTAGCCAAGGAAGTTCAAGCAACAGTTTTCATTGCAGGTTCCATTTCCCAGCCATATATTTTCCAGTGATTTGGTATTTTCATTCAATTTTCTTTCTCTATGTCAATAAACCGATGAATTTACACGACAACATTATTATTTATGTTTGGTACACAGGGTGTGTTACTGCGTGTTGTTTTTCAAGAGTAATTGTTTATGCTTTTTGCAATTTCATGCATGAATATAGTTGATGTGGAATTTACTTCCACATCATTTTTTCCCTGGTGGAGATTTTTTTTTTCTTTTAAATCCTTTCAAGAGCACTTAAGCTTCCTCTTTTCTGGACATAATCTAGGAAGATGAGTAAACATATTCAGGTACTAGGCATGGTTGCACATTTTGTTATTTTTAAGTTCAATCAGTTTCTTTGGAACTACCTGCAACCTGCACAGAGATTTCATGAAAGTTCTTTGTGTGGTATCCATCTTTTTTTTTTGGTGAATTCTAGTTATTAATCCTGCTTTCATTGGGCCTTGGTTTTTTATGTTGGAAACCTCTGCAGTGCATTATGTTGGATGTTGACATACCCAACTGACAGAGTTATTATCATGGGGTTTTTTTTCCCCCGAATTAGATATGTACCTTTTACTTTCCTAGCGGCCCTAATCTATTTAGTTGTTTTTTTTTTGTTTGATTCGAATGGCATGTGAATTCTTTTTTATCAAATAATCTATCTTTATCTGATCTTCATGATTAGTTTGATGGAATCTGATCCACCTGTATGCAATTGAGTTAATAATTTTTTTGGGGTTGAGAATTCAATGTCTCTATGAGGTTTATCTGACTTTGTTTGCAGTGCATGGAGGCATTGGTGAAGATGGTACACTTCAGTCGTTGCTGGATGCTGAAGGAGTTCCTTATACAGGTATATTCTTATTGTCAACTATGCTATGAGTACAATTATCTCCTTGCATACGATTGCTCACTTTCCACTTTTCTCTTTCTTTGACTGTAGGTCCTGGTGTAATGGCTTCTAAGACTTGTATGGACAAAGTTGCAACATCTCTTGCTCTTAACCATGTATGGTAACTAACTGATGTGTATGGTTTCATTAAAAATAAATGGGGTTTTCTTTATCTATTATTCCTCATTATGCCATATTTTTTTCATACTATTAGTGATGTCAACCTATCAACCTGGAAAATCTATTAATCCATCATTGACTAGTAATAAATAAATACAATCTGAAGATAGTTGATATATATTAAGCATGGCTATTAGATTGAAGCTTTTGATAGAAAATCACACTTTTTTTTTAGTCCATTAATTGCTGTATTTGAAAGTTAAAATCGACAAAACTTCTCCTTTTTTGTTGTATAGGCATTGTGACATCGCATTGCCAATGGATGTCCATCTCAATATGCTGTCTGATTTGTTTTATATTTCATTTATTGTCAAGTGGCTTTCATTTGATCATTATGAATTTTTGTTAATTTCTCTTTTTTATCTAAATCCTTTTTGTAAAGTTTTCAACATTCATGCACATAACAGAAATAATTATATCATTTAGAATGATGGACAGAAAGCAATACAAATTCTGTTTTAAGTTCCATTTTTGCTAACTACCAGGTAGATAGCAGTAGGGGAGGCTCTAGTTTTTTTATCAGACTTCCTGTGGTTTGTGTTTTGATTATGTGTTTATTGGATTACATTTGGTGTCAATAAAGCTATCTCACTCCATATTTTGAGAATCTAATACGGAAGCTGGTTTTACTGGCTTCTAGCTTTATTTGGCGATCGTTGTTATTCATCTGATCTGAATATTTTTCTCGTTAGTAATATAATTTCATTAAATGAACAGCTTTCGAACTTGGGAGTTCTTACTATAGAGAAGGATGTGAGGAGGAAAGAGGATCTGTTGAGTATTCCCATAGTAGATATTTGGCATGATTTGACCTCAAAGCTTCAGTGTGAAACATTATGTGTTAAACCAGCCAGAGATGGATGCTCAACTGGTGTTGCAAGGTTACGGTATGTTTCATTTCCCTTGTTTATTGCTATCTAGTGTAATCATATATACCTGAGGTCATGGTAAATTTTTCTGATGCTGTTCTACTTTCAATCATTGGGTGCTATTTTTTTATGCAGCTGTGCAGAGGACCTTGTGGTTTATGTAAAAGCATTGGAGGATTGCCTTCTGCGGATTCCTTCTAATAGTTTGTCTAAGGTATACAGTGATTGTTTTTTTATATCTATTTCACATCCTCCTGGTTTAATTCTATTCATGCTTCATTTTAGAAAATGTTTATTAACTATTGTTCTAAACTTAAAATATATTGTAAGAGATAGTTGTTACCCCAAGGCTTCATGTTCTATGTTTGACCAACATTTGTGGTACAATGATCGCTTCCACATACTGTCTAATGAATTGGGAAACAATTATTGATGGCAGCATGAACCTAAAGCAAGTAAAGAATTGGCACGGGTACCATCTGGTACCTCAAATCAAAGTGAATGATCTGAGTATGCATACAACTCCTGTCTGGAATGGGAGTGTAATACATGCACATAATGACTATCTTCTGTGTTATAGAATTTTTTTTTATTTTATTTTTTATGTAATGATAAAATGCATTAATAAACAGAAAATTGTTTAATACACCTAGGAAAGGAAATTTCTCTAACATCATCCGTAATAACCTCCCAAAGAATTTTTGGAAACCTACTTTCCCAACTAATATTTCCTTCTATAATGTATCCTAAATTGGCTACACAATCAACAGCTCAGTTAGCCTGTCTATGTACATGGGGAAATGCAATCCTATCAAAATGAGGTATTATATTATGAATATCCTGAACCAAATCAAATATAGGCCAACTAAAACTTGAGTCCCCTATAATCACAATGTACCTTATCCCTCTCTAGCACGCTACATGCAGCCCATTCTGAAGAGCCCTTGGGTTTAATTAACCTATTATGATGTCTCCTACCATTTCCTGGAAGTGTTTTAGTTGCCATTGTTCGTTATTATTCTCCCCTTAATAGATAGATTCCACAAATCTTATTTGTTGGCAAAAAAAAATATTAAATTGTGGAGTTTCATCATTTATCCTTCATACATGCAACAATTGAACAACCATAGTCCTTTTTAGATGTTATACTTTATATTCCTTTTTTTTTTGGGATAATATACAGGCACATGGAGTGATTGAGATGCCAAACCCACCTCCAGAGCTCTTGATTTTTGAACCTTTTATTGAGACTGATGAGATCATTGTTTCATCCAAACCTGCAAATGAAAATGCACATCACCTCAAGTGGAAAGGACACAGTAGATGGGTAGAAGTAACAGTTGGTGTTATAGGAAAACGCGGCTCAATGCACTCATTGAGTCCTAGTGTTACTGTCAAGGAAACTGGTGATATTTTATCACTTGAGGAGAAATTCCAAGGTATGTCTTTATTCACTGTTATTCATTGTTACCTAGATTAACAAGTAACCTTCTGTGACAGTCCTCTTTTATTTCATGTTTACCACTCATATGTCACTAATGGTAAATTAAAGTTGTATGGAATCATTTTTGGAAATTTTCTTAATTATGTAGAAAGAAAATATAAAAAGGCTACAGAACCTTGTTATGAACACTGCTTTGTGAATTTTTTAATTCTTTTTCCTGGTAATGAACCGATGATGTTAGTCTCTTATTTAGCTCTTGTAGTTTAAGCTTTTAGAAGCCAAGATCTTGTTTCCTTTATTATGTAGGTTGTTAGAGAATTGCTCTGTATATTTTATTAGATATGCACTCTTTTTTCCTGATTTAGATAGTGTTGCTTGACAGGTGGAACTGGCATCAATCTGACTCCACCCCCATTATCAATTATTAGGTTTGTCAAGAATCCTCATCTTTTGAAATTTGAACTCCTTTAATGGTTAGCAGATTCTGTTATGTCTTTGACATTATTCCTTTTATGATATCTGATGGTTGACAAAAATAAGCACCTTTAGGTTTTGTTTTAGATATCTGAAAGAGGACATGCATTCTTTGGTGCTAAAATGTCTTTCATTAAATAATGATATTGTTATATGTTTTGAGAACAGTAATATCTTTTGGTTGCATTGGTTGATGATGATTGCGACTGACAATGATGAATAGAAGAGAAAAAATAAATTCTTTCATTTATATCCTTGGATGCCATTTAGTGAGATATATTGTTCCAGAACCCTAAGATACAGACAATTGCATGATTATATCGACTAACTCTTATTGTGGCTTTCTCCATGTTTAATACTTCAATAGTCTAAACTCTAAAGCCACTAGGGGGTGAGGGAGGGTGGGGAAAAGGATAGGAATAGGATAGGTTAGGGGTTCGAACCCCTCCCATGTACCAAAAAAAAAAAAACTTTAATAGTCTTTATTTTTCCTTATTTGACTTTACACGTCAATTTTAAATGTCATGAATAACCTAGTTTCTAGGCAGGGGTGACAATACTTGACCTGCCTGTATTTATAAGGGTACAGCTTCATCAATATATATATATATATATAAAGGTTCAGCATTGGTTTTTTTTTGGTCCTATACTTACTAAAATAACTACTCCTCCTTCCGTCCCACAAAGATAGGCCATTTTTGCAAGCATTTTAGTCCCAAAATGTTTGTCCATTTTGAAAAGTCAACATAATTTTTTTGAACTTTCTATACTACCCCTTGTTATTTCAATAATTACTTTTAACACAAAACCAAATAAAAAGTAGGAGTGGGTACTTTTGGAAAAATGTAGTTTAATAAATGACAAGTCAACAATATGATGGTTTTTCTTAAACTGCGTATTTTGTCAAACATGGCCTATCTTTGTGGGACTGGAGGGAGTACTTTCGATTTCAACCACTCAGCCAAAACATATTGGACTCATTAGGATAAGGCTTTTCTTTAATTTTAGAAATAGATTAAAAATGTAAAGAGAAAAAATATAAAGGTTCATATGCGAATTATAAAAGAAAACTTGGTGCAAATTTAAAAATAGAAGTGAGATATTACTATTGTTTAAGTCAGACACATATCCCATACATATGCTGCTGTGTCTCATTTTTTAAGAATTTTCTGTGCTAGCTTGTTCCTATCATGTTGAGTTTGTGTCCCATTCAACAGTCCTATAAATTTCTGAGCTTTAAGTCTAGACGCCAAATTGCATAGCACTACTTGTTATATTTGATTGTATATAGATCTTTTTAGAATAAAAATTTCTAAACAAATGAATCATCATTTATTTTGTTTCTATTAGCATAGGGGCCCCTTGTAGGCAGCCTACTTAATTTATTCTTTTTGTTTCTACTTTTTTTTCCCCACCTCATTGAATCTGTAATTTTTTAAATGGTTGTTTTCTTTTTGAATCAGTAATGAGGCTTTGGAGACATGTAAACAACGTATTGAACTAATAGCAAACACACTGCAATTAGAAGGATTTTCACGGATTGATGCGTTCGTTAATGTTGACAGTGGAGAGGTATGTTGATTTCTTGATGTCATAGGACATACTTTCCCCCTGCTAAATTACAAGCACGGCAAGTTTTACACTTTTTTTTTTTTTTTTTTGAATCTTAAAATGAAATGGAATTCTTCCTTGCCACCCACCAACAACATGATTATTGGCAATATAAATTGATCCTGACACTACCAAAAGCAGTTCCCCAGTTTTTCACAATATAAAGTAAGGCATGCAGCAGGCTGGGATAAATAGAATTCTTGTGTGTTCCTTATAATGCACATGTGCTTTTGAAAGCATTACATGCAATTTATCAAATGCCTACAAAGATATGGTTAAAAACTTAGTATCTTGGTGAGACCCATCAAATTAATCTTGGGGTCAAGATCTCCCCATTTGTAGAGCATGTTATGTCCAAATGAAGGGAAACTGGCCTCATTTAGTTTCGATGCCAGTATTCTTCTTTCAACTCCCTGATTTATTTGAGAAGGACAATTCTCAGAACTGTGTGAAATATATGTGGAGTTGTTCTGAATTCACTCAATCAAAATTTTTGGATACTACTTCCCTGCACTTCATGGTCCCATTTGATTATTTACAGGTGCTGATCATAGAGGTCAATACTGTGCCTGGAATGACTCCTTCCACTGTTTTGATTCATCAGGTAATATAATGAGATCTCCCGTATCCACTTGATGAGCATCACTTGGCTGTGTTTGAGAAATTGAATTTGGCCATTGTGTTTTACATTGTGTCTGAAAACACTAGTTTGTATTGTATTATGGATACATCAACAAGCACCAAACAAAATAGAAATGTGTTCATTTATTGAAAATTATAAAATTCCCTCATTTAAAAGTGTTGTGAAAAGAAAAGAAAAAAAAAATGACAAGACTCTTAGATTTGCTGTAAAAAATGCAGCCTAATGATTTCATATTAATGTAAGACACGATGTACTGATATAATTCTCATCGAGCACCTAACGTAACGTATTTGATCTTGCTGTTTACATCTCAGGCACTCGAAGAGCAACCTCCCATGTATCCTCACCGGTTCTTCCGTACGCTGCTTGATTTGGCATCAGAAAGGGTTAAGTAGAATTTTTCCGCTGCCACTGACCCTAGTGGTCTTATGACAACCTGTGGGCTTCCCAAAGTAAGCCGAGTGTGGGAGTTGAAGCCACCCCTCGTTGTTTTAGGGTAGAGTAGCAGGATTAGGTGTCATATAATGTTTTGGTGTTCACTTACATACCCTCCAAACCCCCTCTCCCCACCGCCCCCCCACCGCGAACCAACAAAAAAAAACCAAAAAAAAGAGTACATAGAATACCTCTTGAAAAACATTGTGTGATTGAAGAATTGGATATTGATTTATATTTGTAAAATTAAGGGGAAAAAAGCGTGCAAATGTTCATTGAGAGTTGGTTGTTATATATAGTAAGCAGATGTGCTAAAAATTGTGTAAACATCTGTCAGGTTTTATTCAATAAAAATATAGATAATTTGGCAGAGATATGCAGCCTTTATGTGACAGAGGGCCTTGATCCAATTCTATTAGCCCCAGGCTGTTTTCACCTAGGTGAAAATTGACTGGCATTCTTGGATTGAGGCGAAGATTTGAGTCGAACCAGGTGAGGTGATCTGTTCAAGTTGGCAGGTTTATTAATTCATACATAAGCAGAGTTTCTTGCAAGCATAGGCCGGTAGTATCTGGGACCGTATGGCATGATAGGGAGTCATATAATACTCATATCGGCTATATGATATCGCTTTTAAGGTTCATCTTGGTGACTCGGTCCTTTGTTTCATTCCCATTGCATACGACTATTCTAGATTTTGATTCTCTTTGGCTGGATTTGTTACCACGCGTAAGTCTGGTCTTGGCTCGTTTGTTTGTCTGATTTCTGCGTAAAACTTGCCACGTGCCTTGACGTCATTCTACGCCCATGATTATGAAAATTTCCAATTTGCTATTATTAGTTTATTATTAATCTATGGTGAATATAAATACTATATAGTAAAAAAATTTTGAATTTTACTTTTCAAATAAAATACCTTTCTCATGATTATGAAAATTTCCAATTTGCTATCTTTCTCTACCTAAATTTCATGCACATCTTTTTGTTAACCGTATATTCATTTTATAAGATTATCAGGTCAGATTGGATTGTTGAATCAAACATAGGAAATTAATGAATTTGAGATTTGTATATTATTGATCCACTAAATTATTGTATTGAGCTGAAGTTATTTCTTAATCGATCATATTAGGATACACTTTAATCTGGTCCACATTCAATTTGTATTGATAGGTCTAAATAGAATTGGATGGACTCGGCCTCTATTCAAGCTTAGGGGCCAAGGGTTAGACTAAGCTGAACTTGAATTTAATGTAAGGAGATTTACCAAGAAGTTGTTTAAAAAACTTGAAAACTTGTCCAACTAAAAATAAGATTTGTTAGTTTTGATTTCACAATATTATTAAGGTTTTGTTTTTTTTTGTTATTAATCTGTTCCACTTTCTGCTAAAAACAAAACATGAACACAATTTATTTGAAGAGAATTTCACTTAAGGGGCTGTTTTCCAAATTAATATAAAGATATCTTACTATTGACTTGAAACAAAATGACTACTAACTTGGGTATTACTCGAAGTTTGGAAAACAGCACCCCCCCTTCCATTTAAATTCTAGTCAAGGTCAACGCTCTTAAAAAAATTTGATTAAACCAAGAGGGAAAGAAAAACAAAAAGAAAAAGGGACGAAAAAAAGGTCTAGAATGGTGTGCCGTTCCGAATCTTCTCGCACCTACAATACGCGTTATAGCTTGTGAAGCGGAAAAAGCAACTAGCTTTGATATTTAACGTACATGTGTATATTTTATTTGAGGGAGAAATCGAGCACTTTTGTTTGTGAGGTTGAAGAGAACTCGTTTGCTCCTGTTTCTTTGTTGTGCAGCCACAGGTACGCCTTTAGCGTTGTTAATCGTCTTGTTTTTGGCTCTTATTTTCTATATTAGTTTCTGGGTTAATCATTAAACTATGTTTTTTCTTCGTAAAGATTCTTGGGTAGGTATACGGGCACTTTCCAAAATTCCAAAAAGTTAGATGAAATTTTGTAGTTTTATGAATTTTGTTTTCTGGGTTTGTCCAGACATTTTTTTTTGGTCGAGACTTCTTCAATGTGTGTTGTATTTTGTAATTTGGTTGATCGGAAAGGCGTATATTGTATTTGTTTTGAATTTTTGATGATGGAATTTCGTTGCTCTATGGTGGGTTCCTCAGAAAATGAGCTGGTACGAGTATGAAGCTGTGTTCTTTTGTATCACTTTGTTGAGTTCATTGCCAAATTTTGATTTTATCCATTTATTTTTTTGGTAGATAAATTTTGATTTTATTATTTGTGAACTGTTTAGATCCCTTGCTCTGTTTGTGGGTTTTAATCACAATTTATGTTGAGTAAATTTTGGGGCCACTTTCGTGGAAGAAAATGGTTTGTGTTTGTAGGATAACTTCAGGTCTTTTGTGTTTCTACCTTGATGGAGATGGATTTTAATTGGAAATTTAAATAAGAAGTGAAAAATAATGGCACTAGTGTCATCTTATATTTGTACTCTTATTGAGTTGCAATTAGATTTTCGTGCCGTTAGACATTTATCCTTTCTTGACTAGTCAGAATTTGTGTTATACTTCTTTGATTAGTAATGTTTTTCTGTTGCCGATCAAGAAAAAGTGTCATACTATAAACCTAAAAATAATTTTTCCCTGAACTGATCTGATTCAATCTTATGTTTTAGTTATTGTTTTGCAATTATCAACCAAGGTGACCATTTAATATGTTCAGTGTGTTTGTTGTTTCAATAGGTTTCTAAGGGACTCTGGCAATTCAATAGGGATCAGAACCTTTGTCGGAGAAGGTTATGTGGTATAGCATGGTCTAGTGTTTCGGACAAGGTCAGGGGTTGGTGTCGCAGCATGAAAAGAGTGGTGATTTATGGGTTTTAATTTAAAATTGTTTTAACACAAGAAGAGCTCAATTTTGGTGGTAGGATGACTTCAGCTGGTAATGAAGAACGAGTAGTGGAAGTTAAGGAAGAATTACCATCAAGTACAACTCTGAATGGTTATGAGGTTAATGGTCAAAATGGGCTTCACATTTCAACATCCCGAAGGGGACTGCTGAGCAATGAAAATCCTAAAGGAAGGTCTCGGGGCTTCTCATTGACTATTCCAAATAGAATAAAGTTCCTGAAACTTGGTTCCAGTAATAGTTTATCTTCCCCATCTGCCAAATTTCGGCAGATGGCAGAGGAAAGAGATGAAATCTCTTGTTCTGTACCTTCTTCCACTGGCCAAGGTTTCCGAAAACGTTTCAATGGGGTTCTTTCTCAGAAAATTGATTGGGCTTCTCTAAGGAACATCTGCGCAGAATGGATCAGGAACCCGTTGAACATGGCCCTTCTTTTATGGATAAGTTGTGTCGCTGTCTCGGGGGCAATCCTTTTTCTTGTAATGACAGGAATGTTAAATGGTGTCCTACCGAAGAAACCTCAGAGAAATGCCTGGTTTGAGGTCAATAATCAAATCCTCAATGCTCTTTTTACTCTTATGTGTCTGTACCAACACCCAAAGCGGTTCCACCACCTTGTACTTTTGTGTAGATGGAAGCCAAAGGATATCTCCACACTCAGAAAGATATACTGCAAGAATGGCACCTACAAACCCCATGAATGGGCCCACATGATGGTTGTCATTATTCTACTCCATGTGAACTGCTTCGCTCAGTATGCCTTGTGTGGCCTTAACTTAGGATACAAAAGATCCGAACGGCCTGCTATAGGTGTTGGTATCTGCCTTTCTGTTGCAATTGCAGCTGCGGCGATTGCTGGTGTATATTCCATTGCTAGCCCCCTTGGGAAGGATTATGAATCTGAAGTGGATGAGGAGGCGCAGGATCAGATTCTCACTGTTGGCTCCAGCTGGCAAAGCCACCCAAGGAGGATGTCATTGGAGAAGAGATTCTCATTTGCAATTAGAAATGAGCAGAGGATTGTTGAGAATAGACCTGAATGGAAAGGGGGATTATTTGATTTTTGGGACGATATTACTCTAGCCTATCTCTCTCTTTTCTGTAGTTTTTGTGTTTTCGGTTGGAATATGGAACGACTTGGGTTTGGGAACATGTATGTTCATATTGCTACTTTTCTCCTCTTTTGTATGGCTCCCTTTTGGATCTTCAACTTGGCTGCCATCAATATTGATAATGATACTGTCAGGGAGGCTATGGCACTATCTGGTATTATTCTTTGTGTGTTTGGTTTACTCTATGGAGGTTTCTGGAGGATCCAAATGAGAAAGAGATTCAATTTGCCTGCAAATAACGCTTGTTGTGGAAAACCAGCAGTTGCAGATTGTGCACAATGGCTTTTTTGTTGTTGGTGCTCTCTTGCTCAGGAAGTTCGAACAGCTGATTTCTATGATATTGTGGAAGATAAATTTTGTAGAAGGCAAGCAGATGAGAATGGCTATCCAGCACTGTCCCCTTTACCTCGCGAAAATGGAGAAGTTCAGTTCAGATCCAGCCCAAGTTCTCCCCTTTGGAACAGCCCCAAGCTGTCCAAACTTAGGATGGAAAACTATCCAAGTCCAAGTAGACCTTCAAATGATTATTACAGCCCAGATGGATCACTTCCCAAGACGGATGAAGAGTTCTCTACGAGAGGTACAGACAATAGTATGAAGCCGCCTGTTCCATCACTGATACAGAGAGAAGATATCACCACTCAAAAAATATGAAGACAAGATAATTAGTGTTAATCCATTTGAAGGACACCAAGACTCAAGAGCTGTAGCATTTATGGTGCGGGGAAATCTATGTAATAGTACGTATACATTGATGAATTCATTTTTTATTCATCACCATACTTCCACATACTTTCTAGTGCATGTATATTTTGATGATTCCTTTTAACCCCACACCCCCCCCCCCCCCCCAAAAAAAAAAAAAAAAGAAAAAGATTCCAGTACCTTTAATTCCTTTTTTTTTTTTTTTTTTCTTTTTAAATGCACTTTCTTACTCTTGAATTACTTCCAGTACCTTTACTTTGAGTGAACCGTTGTTATCTTTGTAACTGTCTCTAACATGGATGTAAGGTGTTTGACACGACAAGCTGCCAAAAGCAAAATGACCTGCAATGTAATTCTTGTGCCTGAAATATATTTGATACATACATTATTTTTGTCATTAATTTCCATGTGTTTTTGGGTTTTACCTGATTTGCTTTCTTTAAGTACCTTTCTTTTCCTTTTCCCTAGTCAAATCCTAATCTTAGATCACAGGCTAGGCTTCAATCCTTTCTCTTGAAGTTGTCTCAGAACTCAAAAATTTAAGGGGGGTTACAGATTGATCTGGCTATGTGAAGATAACTACAGTTAGTAGTCATTCTTAGTTAAGTTAGTAGTCATTTACTATGAAGTTAGTAGTCTTTTGTATTATTGTGTAGTTGTTTGCCCGTAGCAGGACTAATCTGTAATTCCTCAAGATTTAATCCTAGGAGGTCTCCTAATTGGGAGGCAGGTAGATAATAGCTGTATTATGGCCTTATGGGTCATTAGGCTAGTGGTTTAGTAACAGTCTCTCTATATAAATTCTCCGTTAATGATTACAAGTTTGGATTCTTTATTGAAGAAAACTTGTGCCTTCACCAATTATTGTGGATTATATATAGATATTAATTGCATTGTTGGAATGATTAGTAACACCACTAAAGGATGGAGCCTGAACCACAATTTGTGAATTCCTTTGGTATGAACTCTTCTAATGGTAGTGTATGTTTGGCATTGGTCATAGCTTCTAAACTATATCAAGGCATTTGTAATGGCAACCAGTGATGATTCAAGTGGTTGGACCTAAACAGTAAACACTACCACCTTTAGAACACCAAACCCCCCCCCCCCCCCCCAAAAAAAAAATAAATAAATAACAAATTGATTTTGACTGATCACTTGTGGAATAACCAATGCACATTATCTGGACTAAAAAAATAAGAAACTTCCATTTATCGTTGAATTGTGTTACATGGAAGACACAGTTTCTTGTGAAATGTTCTAGAGTAATCCAGTATTAGTCATCTGTTTACCATTGTGATCACTGCCCCTTCCGTTCTGGTAGATTGGGATAAAAGCATATGGTCACTGTTAGCCATATCATATGAGACCATACATGAAGCTGTCCTTCATTCATATCCACGGTCTCAACTCTCAAATGGACCTGAGACCATAAATGGTCGCATCCAACAATGACAAAAGGTGTTCATTGCGTTGGCTCTGCTCATGATGCACGAGGACCATGTTCAATTAGAGATTGCCAAAAAGATTACAGATTTCACCATTAACAATGCTTGGATAGACTTTTGCATGAATAGAATGCAGGCCTGTGAAAAAGTGCTTTAACCACAGGTATAAAAAGATTTATAAAGGGCTTGTGTGAGTCCTTGTAGGTTGATTATGGATGTTGAAAGCATAAGGCAGTTCTTCCAGCTTTCTCTTAATGGATGTCTGAAGCATAATTTTGGATGTTTTTGGGCTTTTGTAGCGCTGAGGTGCTTCAGCCTCAGACTTCAGTGTTTAACACTTCCCTAATCCAATTTGATATAGCTTTCCACTAGGTTTCTCTTGCATATTTCCAAATTGTCTTTAAAACTATCTCCATGTAACATGTTTCTCATTATATGTGATGCTCTTCCTGCTTCTGGATCGTAAGCTGGCTTATGCTACCGCTCAAACTGGTTGCTATGGTTATGTTTTGGTATTTAGCTTCTGCCATTCTTTATGGGGCTATGTTATTACATGTCATTGTCATGTATCTGGCATTTTAAAAGCATGAGCAGGATATTTTGATGGAAGTGGATATCCACCCAGGCTATTAGGAAATGCCTCACTGCTAATTATGCAGCGCATTCTGCTAGAAGTTGTAATCAAAGAGTATTTAGTTACAGTTTCTAGTACTGTAGAATAAGTCAACCAGAAAAGAGATTTTTTGTTGATTGGCTTCGGACATTCTGTTTTCATGGTGATAGCTCACCAGTCACCATATATTCAGCATGCCTAAAGTAGGGAGACTGACGCTGTCCCACTTCAATTATTAGTTTAATTGCAAATTCATTTTTATAGAACTGATTTTACAATATTTCAAAAAAAAAAGAGGGGGGGGGGGGGGGGGGGGGTTCATTTTTAGAGAACTGATTTTACCTTCTCATTATTAAGGTGACTTCCATTTTCTTGCTTTCTGGGTTCCTCCATTTGATAAATTATGTATATATATATTTTTCCTTTTTTATTACTGATAAGAATAAGAACCCGAGAAATCACCCACCACTGCACTGAATTAGCCATCCATTTTGGGCATTTAAGGAGCGAACGAAGTGGGTCCAAACTCTATTAGGGTTTTGGGTTTGTGATATAGTGTTCTTGCATTATGGAAATTATGGACCCAATGATGAATGGTTGCCTAAGAAATTTACACGACGTTAACAGCTAAACACAGCTGGAGTTTCTGGTCATAGGCCCATACCACCATGCCAGACCTTAAGCAGGTAGAGGAGTACGTGTGCATCTTCCGTTTGGGCTGCACTGGAAAGAAAGGGACCTGAGAAATACATGAACCTAGAATTTCATGTTTGGTGTCACACCAAATAAAAGGGTGACGTGATATTTGCTGGACCAGATCACCATGACACCATCCACTTTGTCACGACATGGAGCCATCTCCTCCCTTGTAAATCTACTCAACCACCTACTCTGAGGACAAACCATGAGGGGCTGATGAGATTGGTCAGGACCACATCTCATGGAGCAGAAAGGTCTTGATTTTGAATGTTTCTTTTTTTTAGGCCAGTCCTATGGATTTATTCTGCAGTAATGTAAATATCATCCATGGGCCATTGCTCACCATATGTGAA
Organism: Liquidambar formosana; assembly: GCA_039720395.1. Classification (NCBI taxonomy): domain Eukaryota; kingdom Viridiplantae; phylum Streptophyta; class Magnoliopsida; order Saxifragales; family Altingiaceae; genus Liquidambar; species Liquidambar formosana. Next base: position 48,800,492 of record CM077821.1, on the reverse strand, counting down.
AGCTAAAAAAAGAATGGCATTTTGATTATTATTTTGATCATTATGTATGATATAAAGAAGAGGGGAAGTGACACGTCTCGTGGGTGATCAATGATAGGGTGATATTGGTGGGTGAAACTCATCATATGTGGAAGCTAAAAAAAGAATAGCATTTTGATCATTATGTATGATATAAAGAAGAGGGGGAATGACACGTCTGGTGGGTAATCAATGATGGGTGTTATTAGTGGGTGAAGCAACATTTTCGTTATCCTATCTTTGCGTGTGATATACGAGGACTGAATGTGCACACAGGGATAATTGAGTGTTCTATGAAATCTGAATATCTCGTTATCTTAAAAAAATTGAGGGGTGTATTTTAGTGTGACAAAAAACCGAATATTTTTTGCTCAAGTCTAGTTCTAGATTATTGTCCAATTGCCTCTCCAATCCAACTTTTCTGGGTCTTTCATCAACAAAAGCAAGGGGTATTTGAATCCTTCGAGCGTAACGGGGACTTAGAAGATGAACCCATGGCTTGTAAAAATAGATGAATCCGTCTCTCCCTATAAGAAATAGATTATATAGATGACTCCGCCCAAATCGATGGTCCGTCTAGTTATGAGACACCATTGCTTGCATTTTGATCTTTCACCGCTTTATTTATTCATTTACTTTCAAAATTCCCATTCAAATTGTAATCACTACAGGACTTGTTTGGGCAATTAAATAGAAATTAAACAATTGTAGTGTATAATTTTTTTCTTTTTGCCAAAAATAGAAGAACACATCCATCCACGCAAAGTCAATAAAACCATGACCTCTGCAAACCCCACATCCCTATTAGGATGGGACATGCCATTAGATCCAAGGGTCATTGGCAAATTTATCACTATGAATGAAATTATATAAAAACTTTGGAGTCATTGCTTTAGCTAATGTTATAGGATCATTATTCTCTCGAATTTCTTTATTCAATGTGATAAATTTAGTACCTACAATACTTCACAAAGTATTCTAAAATTGTTTGATTTTCATTTGAATGCCCAAATGAACCCAATGAAATACCAATTAATTAATACCACATAGCACGGCCTTAGTATTTTTCTGTCATCACTGTAGATAATACACTTGATGTGGTCATACCAACACCCATCCAACAACATTGTTTTTCATGTAATTAAATTTTGTAATATTTGGCACATACTAAAATGCATTTTTTTTTAATATCAATTTAAGCTTGGCATGTATCCTCGTGCCATTCGCCTGGACATGCAGCTATAAATAACGTATTCTATGTCTCATTCTATAAGTCAGGAGGTTAGTAAAATGAAAATGAGTATTTTTATAAGTTTAACTCAAGCATCGAGTATGACACCCACACACTATATCATATAATTTAATTTTTTTTATTATTATTTAAAATTTTTGGTTATTTTGGTAGTCCACTTTGCACTACACATCTACTGAATGAGCAGATGGATTAACGGAACAGAGTGTCCATTTTCTTAGAGACCTTTACATGTGGCTGCAGTTCATGTGACATCCAAGCTTCCAGCTCCTTAGATAGCAAGCACAAGGCCCGGCAACGAGCGGGTCGCAAGATCCCGAGGCCCACTCTGCCACAGAGTTGGGCTTTCGTGACCGGCCTCCCAGCCCAGCCGCCTCAGATCTCTCACAGTGAGCCACGTGTTGAAATACTCCCTAAATTGAGTCACTAAACCATCTTTTACAGTCCACACATGCACCCAGTACGCTTTGGCCCCTTCCCACCCTTCGGCGATCACCCGGCCGTCGTCGATGGCAGTGACGCTCCGAGGTTCGAACCTGAATTCGGAGTGGGCGGACTCTCCGGTGAACACTCGCATCATGTGTTGGCATTGTGGGGGCCCATGGAACCACCATTCAAGATCATGGGCTAGAAGGCCGGAAACGGTCTCCGTGTCACCGCGTGCCAACGCCTCGTAAAGTGCGGTGACGGTCGCCTTGTTTCCGGTTTCCGGCTCGGCGGGCATTGGAGATTCGACGTCGTTTGATGCCATTTTTGCAGGAGGAATGAATGAAGAAATGGAGTGAGGTAGCTAAGAGTAGTATAGAATATATGGTACTAGAAATTAGCAACAACTCTTTATGCATGGTATGGATGAGTGGAACCTTTTTATAGCAAAATGGAGAGAGAGAGAGAGAGATTACCAAAAAAAAAAAAAAAAAAAAAAGGAGAGAGAGAGAGAGAAAGGGTGGGACCCACTTAATGATACATGATCATGAACGATCATGATTGTTTATTTTGCTGACGTGGGAAATCGGGTGGTGCAGATTTGCTCCTGAGACAGAAATGAATTTCATGTTTAAATTAATGTAAAGGGCACTTTCGTGCCCAACTAATATAATGGGGAACTCAATGCTTTTCTGGGGACAAACGATGGGTTGCACAGTTTACACCGGTACCAAATGGATACAAAAACCCACTGTCCAAACTTCTATGAAAAAATCTGTATATATAAAATGACTGACTTGCCCTTGAGAAGTTTTTTATGTGATATTATTGTCACTTTCCTCTTCAAGTGCCATCCTAGAATTTGTTCTTTTATTTCTTAGAGGTATCTTATGCTAGGAATTGACTCCTTTGGAATTTGATATTTGGGTTGGGTTCGTTCTTACTTTTGTCCTACAAGCTCCAACAACTTGAGAAAACAAATGGATGTGTTGAAAACACAATTATAATTACTGTGTAATTATTTTCTTCAATTTCTTGCTGACACGTTAATATATTTGACGGATGCAATATACAATCACCTAGTCACAAGAAGTAAAGAAAGCACTCGCACACCCAAACCAAAGAAACTAGATAGCAAACTAGTCTTTTCTTATTTAGCAGAGAGGTGGATGGTTCATTTTCCATATTCTTGAACCCGACATCGGCAGAGAAAAGCTGCATTGAAGAGCCTCTTTGCTCATAAGTGAATTGACGAGCCCCGATATATTAGAGGTATTGCATGAATTCCAAGGCATGCATCGTTTCTCCGCATAGAAAACCCTAAAAGAATCTTTAAGTGTAAAAATTTATCATAAAATATTTTATGATTTAATTATACGTCCCAATCAAAGTTTGTGATTCTTTTCATTTAATATGTGTAATAAAAAAATCTCCATTACCTTTGATCAGCGTGTGCATGCAAGCCCATTTGAACAGGGCTTGGTTGAATTCGGATGCTCTCCTTATTGATGGATTCTATGCCCCAATATTTTATTGACATTTTTCAAAAGGTTGAAGAAGACATGTTTCGACCAACATCCCTTTTGTGGGATATTCCGCAAAAAAATTGACCATATGATAGCTCTGTAGTTTTGATATTAACAATAGTATATGCCTATTAAATGGGATAAGGCTTCATGTGGATGGGTTTCTATCTCTGACCATGCTATAGTACTTAATACTCTAGCTCCAATTTTCATCCACTTATCTAATGGCTTGGATCAATGTCATGCAATTTATTATATCTTTTATTATTTTAGGAAAACTTGCTCTTCCCAAAATAAATTTCCTACTTTTTTCTCCTCTAGATGGCAACTAGCACGACTATTTCATGTCATTTGTTACGTCAACACACTATTTTTAAAACTTACCCATTTAATTTTTTGATATTAACATAGTTATTCAAAATCAGTTGTCACATCAAATGGGCAAAAAAATAAATAATAACGTTGGGATAATTGGTGGAATGTATAGCACTGCTCATTCGTTTAGCATCTTATAGGGATTATATGAAAGTTGTATGATATATACCCGAGAGCATACAGGCTAGATAAGATTGATGCTATTTTGGGAATATTTGGAAGAATGGGCTTCCTAATTGTGTGGCTCATTAGTGTTGATTTCCCATGATTTTTCCATTTCAAAAATTTTGGAGGGATAAATTTATGCCATCAATGCTTCCAAGGAAAATGCACTCCCAAGTGGGAAAACAATTTGCATTGCTATCCCTAAGGCATAAAATAATATGCTGGAATTTCATTACTCTTAAACAGTAATTAAATCGTTGCTTACGTCGTAGTTATCGACCTAACTTGACTTATTGTAGTTTCTTAGCCTTGATACCATCTTAAAGATCATTTTATTATTATTGCAAATTTGAGAATAAATGATGCACCACACAAAATAAAATAATGTGCCAAGACACTTAGGTTATTGATAAGTAGGAAAGTGAATTTAGCTAAGTATTATCATTGGAGTACTTGTTTTGAAGATGTTTTCAGTGAGATGTGAATCAACTGCATTTGGAGGTTTTCAATGTAGCCAAAATGACTCAAACAATGGCCTCTCTCTCTGAGACAAATGGGCTGATAAGGAAAGATTGCCATTATAATTTTGCAGCATTGCTCCTTTCTATGTTCAAAGATGGTTTTTTATTCTCATTCATTTCTTTTTAAGAGGTTTTTTCTTTTTTTTTCTTTTTTGGTTCAAATAATAAGAACACACACCCTCCACCGATAAAGTTTTTTTTAAAAACAAAAAATATATAAAAACTCACAAGGCATCATCTTCAAATTTATTGTAAAACAGAATAAATCTCTCAATTACCAGTCTAAAAAACTTCCATGTTATATTAACTTCTTAGACCTTCGAAAAACCCAAAAAAACAAATAAATAAAATAAAATAAAAAAAAAAAAAAACAAACAAACAAACAAACAACCAAAGAGGAAATCGATGGAGGAAGAAATAAGAGGAGGAGGAGGTTGTGCACTCGTGGAATCGTGGATGAAGCATTTCCACCTTTTTTTTTTTTTTTTTTCCCCTTAATATAGAAAAGTGAAGCCTTGATAGGTAGTATAGCAAAAAACAAATAAAAATAGGTAACCGTAGTTTAGTTAAGTGAGGGCTATTTTCGTCATTTCAAATGCATCGATAGCGGCGGCTCAAATTGACAGCCTGGCGGATCATTGACTGTTTGACTCGTCTCGTCGTTTTTGATAGCACCTACCACGTCACTCTCAGATTGTGTGCGTGACTGGATTGAAATTCCCAAAATGGCATCCCGAATGAATTTAATATCAAATTGCCCCCCTTCAGTGTGCTCCAAAACTTGCAACCTTTTATTTTTAACACACTCCCTTTTTGTATATGCTGTCCAATTATTTGTTTATAAAGTTTCTTTCGATTATTTTAAAAGGCATTTATGAAGTTAATGATAAGGTAATTATCGTTTTTGCTTTAAACTTAGTTTGGATCTTGAAAACTTCAAGTGAAAGAAAAAGAAAATGCCTGAAATTACATATCCCAAAAAAAAAAAAAAAAAAAATTCTAAAATTGCTTATAAAAGGTTTCCTTTTATAATTAATTTTGATAGTTTTTCTTACACTTCTCTTACTTTTTCCAAGATCTAAAACACAAACTTAAGAAAATACGAGTGAGGCAATGAACGATGTCAACCTATATATATAGTACAAGTTTCAATTTGCGCAAAATCAATCACAAATATGCAACTTCATATTGCATAGTTAAAAGAAGTTATCAGTCGTGGTCTTTCCATGTCTTAAGCTTTGTTATTAGAGAGTTCTTCTAGTCTAGTTAGCAAAAAAAAGAAAAAAAAAATAGAGTTCTTCTAGTCGATCATTCAATTCCGTTTAGGGTTTTGTAATTACAACCACCCAAAACTTTTGGCATTCAGTTGTTCAAATTAGATGAATTTAAAAACAAGGCTTATCCGGCGATTAGGACACAATCTCGAAAACTTTGCCCTAACATAAATTTAATATTCATTATGTTTGCAATTAACACGCCAAGGCAATTTTTATATTGATCAATAGTCACCGACACGAAAGTTTTTTTGCAAGATGGCCCATTAATTAAATACTGTGAAGAGTCCACATTAGAAGTGGAGCCCTCTCAAAACTCTAAAACTCTTTTTATTTCAATTCTAATCCTAATTAAATCGCAATATAATAAATGAGACAGTGATATATCTATTTAGACGGGCATTTAAGACCACCAGTTGGATCCAACCAAGAACCCCCTCGTGTACATGGATTAGGACATTCTGTAAATTTACCTAAGCCCACAAAGCAAAATTATTGGTTGTACACTGAACTGAAAGCTCCCCCATATTGCATGGATGGGGACTAGCCATTATTATGTCGTCTACGCATCATTGCTGGATTTCTGAATCTCCTCGTCTAAAAGAATACTTGGGAAAATCCCTTGGAGGAGAGATCTTATCACCTATGCTTCTTGACTTCGCTTCTCATCCTACTAAATCTATGTCATCTCTCATTGAATGAAGGGTCTCTTCAGTAGGAGGGGAAAAGCTTTGCCAAGCCTGGCTTGTTGGGTTTTTGGTAGCTTTAATTTGTGGTTTTGAAATTCCTTCTCCTCACCACTGCATAGGATGACTTAGTGATTCTGGTTTTGGGCCAACGATATGCCTTTCTATGGGTTTCAGTCATCAAATTCTCTTTTATGAGGCAGTGTATGTACCCATCATCCTATCAATTATATTGGACTGTTAGGATTGCCACCGACCCCCTAGATCTTCATATCAAGTATATTAGGTGGTTAGGAGTTGTCATCCACCCCCAAGGCCTCTAACCTAACCCTTTTCTTAATTTTATTTTTGCGAATTGGGAAACTTTATTCAATAATTAAAAAGTAGTACAAAATCTCAGTGTTGCCATACCATGGGCATCCCATAACAGTAAAGGCCTAACCCCTTTTTTCACCCCAAAAAGGAAATTTCCTTATTGTCTTGAATCTATTTAAAGAAAATTTTGGGAAACGAAATTAGGTTGTATAGTTTGGGAAAACTTTTGCCAAATTTAGAGCTTGGATTGAATAGAATTAATGTTCAACAAACCTTTTGCCAAATATTTGGTGCAAATTGAAATTTAATTCCGCACCCAAATACCTAATCAAGTTTCCTAGGTAGGATTAGGCTTGGCTGGCTGGTTTAGTCAAAATTTTGATGGGTGAAACACACTATGAAGCAAAATGAAAGGATGTTTTGCGGTGGGCCAACTAAGGTTTGCTTTAAGAGCGTAAAAGGTTCTATCTTTCCTTCAAGAATTAAGCCCATTTGGGAGTCAAATGTAAGTTTACTTTATAGACTTTTGGTCTATGATATATTCGTATTTTGTGAGTTTTTTTACTGTGTGTTAAATGGGTGGGTGTTGATGTGTTAATCAAATTGAGGCTTGGCTTGCTGAATGCATTTGTTTTGTACCATAGGAAACTTAATTTTCCTTTTCCTTCTATTTAAAATTATTTCATTTATTTTTTTCTTGGTCGGCATTGGACTGCAAGTATTGTTAGTGGGTTAATGAGTTGGGTACAGTTAGCATGATAGTCTGATTTGTCTTATTTATTTATTTATTTTTAAGAATACAAGGCATGATATTCAAAAAAACCCATGACCATATACGGTCAATTAGGTAATCATTCCTTTTCTTAATAACAGACTATCATTGAACCATTTTATTAGTAGATTTGACGAAAACAAGTGCCCTTTTGTGAAGATTCGTACTTAAAAGTAATGACACTCACATATCTTACCATCCACAACTCTCCCTCCTTTTTTATTGACAAAACCCTATCCACCCCCTTAAGTCCCAAATATCAACAAATAATTATCAATTCTCCCTTATAAATTTGAAGCTGAAATCACTCATTTGATAAAGTGAAGCCACAGCTATAATGAGCACCATTCAACCTTGATGGCAGTCTTCGAATTGAAACCACAGCTAACACTCGTACATGGGCCTACTATGCGACTATAATTAAGTTGCGTTTGGTAGGTTCAACAGTCACATTTGTGAGAAGGGGACACCAAAGAGTGATGTGAGGTCTCTCATGAATCACTTGATAGAAAGAAAATTCCAAAATGAAACAATGATGAGTTTAGTTTGGTCACTTTCTATACAATTCAAAGCTAGTAACAACACTGTGGGTGAGGAGCTAGAGTGATAAAAATTATAAAGTGTTAGGTGATGAGTGCCTATTCATGATCTGGAGTCTGGTATGAAAAGTGACCTAAGGCTTGGTCCCATTCCATTAGCTCATGATTGGTCAGATGAATCGCACTTGTCACGTGCACACCCTCGTGATGCAGATGGGGATCGTGCTCATCTCACCACTCAAACTGGATATATATTGGTTGTGATGATTAGACAAAAACACATGACTAGATGAGGGTGACCTGGAAGTTGCAAATAAATAAATAAATAAATAAGAGGTTGGAATACTTTGGTTCCGTTCTCAAAAAATAGTAATTCAAATTATGTTTTCAGAAACAAGAAAGAAATATTAGGAAAGTGATTTCACTGATTTCAGTGTGCTTAAACAGAAAACAAATAGCAATAACATCATCTTAATGTTTACTAAAAACGGGTCATTTCTTTCACCACGTCAGCCTACTATGAATAGTTATCTTTTTAATAAAAAATTTAATTAGTTAATCCATTTATCACTTTATTTGAGCAATAAAATTTAGCTAAATTATTAGGACGATATAGCATTACTCTTTGTTGTAAGCTTGAAAAGCCATTGCGCTTGATTTCATGCATATTAGACTCCACAGAGCTGTAGAATTTGGATGGCAGGATGGGGGTGACCCGTTACAGACCATTTCATGGGTTGAAGGACATGAAGCTGCTCAAAACCTTGAAACATTCAAAGGGAGCGGCTATTGCAACCCCCAAAGGTATAAGTTCCTCCCCATGATTTCCTCACCCCCCCCCCCCCCCCCAAAAAAATTTATATACCTATCCCTCTCAAAGACTAAAATACCCCTCCTTCTAAATAAACCCTAACCCTTCTCACCCACCCCACTCCCGACAAGGAAGGGCGATGGCAACGGCAACGGCAACGGTGACGGCAAGCACGAGCACCCCTTCTTCATCTTCTCTCTTTTTTCTTTCTTTCTTTCTTTCTTTCTTTCTTTTTTTTTTTTTTTTCTCTTTTTTTTTTTTTCTCTGTTGGTCAGATTTGTGCAAGGGAGGTTCTTCCTCTTCTTTCTTTCTTTCTTTCTTTCTTTCTTTCTTTTTTTTTTTCCTCTGTTGGTCAAATCTGTGTGTTTTCTAGCGAGGGAGGTTTTTTTTCAAAACCTCCATTTTTTTCGGCGACGAGAGGGAAGAGAAAGAAAAGGAAAGAAAAAAAAGAGGCTGCCAATGGGAGGGAAGAGGAGAAGAAAAAAAAAGAACGAGAAGAGAAGAAGAGGGAAGAGGAGGAAGGAAGAAGAGGGTTCTGACGAGAGGGAGGGCTGCAGATGAGAGAGGGGTGCAGGAGAGGTTTTGGGAAGGGAAAAAAAAAAAAACAAAAAACAAAAAGAGGGTTCCGACGAGAGGGAGGGGAGTGAGAGCTGCCGACGAGAAGGGTGTGGGAGAGGGGTTCTGGGAAGGAAAAAAAAAAAAAAGAGAGAGAAGAAGAGGGAAGAGGAGGAAGGAAGAAGAGGGCTGCGGACGATGGGAGGGAGGGTTGCCGTCGCTATTGCCTAGCCGTCGCCGATGGGGTGGGGTGCCGGACTTGTGAGAGAGGGGATAGGTGGGGGGTACTTAAGCCCTTTTTGGTAATTTTGTATAATAGTTTTTTTAATTAAAATATATTGGGGGCGGGGGCGGGGGGGGGGGGGGACTTACCAGTTTAGGGGGTTGCAATAGCCGTTCCCACATTGAAATTGGGCTACCAAGGATTGAGACCAGCCCAAATATGACAACAGTATCTCAATGGAGATCCTATTTCTACACATTTTTTAGCTGTACCCACACCCCTCTAAACCAAATAATGAACTTATATATAATTGGTAATAAAATTATTTTGTAATAATTTCATGATAATATGTAAAATACCCCTTTGTGTCTACAAGGGCAAGTCGTACTAGGGCTGGCATAGCATAGCTCTTTATTTATTTATTTGTTTTTTTGCGCTAATAGCATAGCTCTTTCTAATGAACCTCCAACAGTCCAACACCTGTATATGTGAGTAAACCATTTTATAAAAAACATACTTTCAACTCTCAAGCACGTGATTTTTCCAATTTGGCAACAATTATTGTTAAACGAATGAAGAGAGTGAATTTGGGTATACCGTGTTGATCGGGGTCTCCGAGTAGGGGTGTCAAAGTGGAGGACTTAGTTTGATTTTTGTTAGGGAACGGTTGTTGCAACCCCACTTTTTTTATCAAATCCCTACTTTCGTTTTAGTTTTTAAGATTTCATGAAAAATATAAAAGGTTTTTACAAAAATCAGCGGCATTGTACACTAGAAAATATCATTTTGAACAACTTTAAAGAAATTTTTTTTTCCCCAATCTATTGTTTAAGTAGACTTTTTGACAAAAAAATGAAATAAATATTATAAATGACTAAAAAACGATAGATTTGGGAAAAACTTTATCCTACAAAGTTATTCAAAATAATGTTTCCTAGTAAATGTCGCGACCAGTTTTCATAAAAAACCTTTTATATTTTACATAAAACTTTAAAAACCTAAAAGATGGAGGCTGGGTGATAAAAATGGAGGGTTGTAATAGCCATTCCTTTTTTGTTAAAAGTTGAATAGGCCCAATCCAAGAGTCGCTCAAGATTCAGTTGAAAGCAAGCCCGTTTCCCTGCCCACCTCTATGTACGGGGGCCCATGTATCATTTCTCAAAGGGAACGGCTATTGCAACCCCACAATCTTATCACCCCACCCCTCATCCTTTAGATTTTTAAGGTTTTATGCAAAATATAAAAGGTTTTTATGAAAACCGATTGTAAAGTCTACTAAAAAACATCATTTTGAACAACTTTGTAAAGGAAGTTTTTCCTAAATCTATCATTTAAATATACTTTTTAGCCATTTATAGCCTTTATTTCATTTTTTGCCAAAAAGTATACCTAAATGATAGATTTTGGAAAAACCTTTTTCCTGCAAAGTTGTTCAAAATGATGTTTTCTAGTGGACTATGCAACCGGTTTTTGCAAAAACCTCTTATATTTTTCATGAAATCTTAAAAACCAAAAAGAAAGAGGTGGGATTATAAGAACGGGGGTTGCAATAGCCATTCCCTTTCCGAAAACAAAAGACCAGCTCAAGCTTGGCCCGAGCCCAACTGTACTTTTACACCTAGGTTAATTGAGGTTTGGTCCAGCTCGAGCTATGTCTACAAGCATACGAGAGCTCATTTATAATCGAATTGCCTACCCAATTTGCATTTCAAACCTCACTAATACCTTCTTTTTTTCTACAAAATTTTTCTTGGTTAGGTCTATAATTTTGTTTCTATAATTGCCAATTAAACGAATCAGGGGATACGAAAATACACATAATTACTTGAGGTAGTAGGTAAAAACATGTTAATATAAGTTTATATCAGTTTATATTAGCACCATACATTGAGGGTTATACTTATGCATTAGAGGGTTATAGGATACATTGGGTCAATGCAAAAAATACAATCTCAATGCATAGTGGTAATATAAGTTATATTACCACTACACATAGTCTACCCTTTGTTATTTTAATAATTACTTTCAACACAAAACCCAATACAAAAAAAGAGAGGCTATTTTTAGAAAAATTAAGCTTAATAAATGGCAAGTCAATACAATGATGACATTTTCTTAAGCTCCGTGTTTTGTTATGACCTATTTTAATGGGACGGAGGGAGTATAAAACACAATTGTTCTTTTTTTTGTTTTTATTTTTTTTTCTTTTATGTTGTATGTCTTTAATAAAAATAAAAATAAAGACCTTGAAATAAAAGTGGTGTTAGTAATGCCGCTTTTATTACTCTGAAAGCTTTATTAATGCCACTTCTAATACTTGGAAAGCGATGTTGGTAATGCTGCTTTTAATACATGGAAAGCTTACTCCGCTTTTAATATATTGAAAGTAGTTTTAGTAACATTGCTTTTCATGTAATAAAAGCGGCATTAGTAACACCACTTTTATTTTAAGTAGTAGTAGTTGCTTTTTTTTTTCTTTTTTTCTTTCTTTCTTTCTTTTTTTTTTTTTTTTTTCTTTTTTTTTTTTTCAACATTACACTAATGATTATTTTGATTTAATTATTTAACAAACACATTTTATTCTGTTAAAATTCAAATTAGTAAATAGCTTTTGGATTTAATGGTATGACCCATCCTAATAGGGGTATAAGATTTATAAAGATTTTGATTTCAACTCTGTGTGGATATGTGTTTTTTTCTATAATTTGGCAATATATATATATATATATATATATATGCATTACACTGGTTTTGAAGCTAATGAAATCATCATGTGTCCAATCCAAGCGTCGCTCAAGATTCACTTGAAAGCAGGTCCGTTGCCATGCCCACCTCTATGTTCACCCAATCTCGAAACAAGATGAATGAGTATACTGCGGGCCCATGTATCAGTCACCAAGACAAAAGACCAGCTCAAGCTTGACCCGAGCCCAACTGCACTTTTACACCTAGGTTAATGGAGGTTTGGTCCAGCTCGAGCTATGTTCACAAGCATAAGAGATCTCATTTATAATCCAATTGCTCACTCAATTTCCTTTGCAAACCTCACTAATACCCTTTTTTCTTCTAGAAAATTTCTTGGTCAAGTCTATAATTTTGTTTCTATAATTGCCAATTGAGTCAAGGGATACAAAAATACACATAATTACTGCAGGTAATGCAAGACAGTGAAAAAAAAAAGGAAAAGACAAATTACATCTAGTGAAAATGTACTAATATAAGTCTATATCGATCAATTTATATCAACATCATACATTGGAAGTCATACCTTTGCATTGACGGGTCATAAGATATATTGGGTCAATACAAAAGATACAATTCCAATGCATAGTGGTAATATAACTTATATTAACTCATCTCATAGGACCGGATTTGTATACACACACGAGGGAGAGGAAAAAGGGAAGAGAAAATTGGAAAAGTTGGAAGAAAGAAACCACAGAAAGCATCATATATGATAAGCTGCCCGAAATACAATTACAACCCACCAGAGTCTTTGGAGTTTATAATCTCACCTTGATCTTCGGTTGTTGGGATCGTCAACCACTCATCTGGGTATGGGCTATGATCATATGCATCCAACGAAGGTCCCTCTTTTACTATTGAACCATCCATGCACTCACCAAACACTTTAGGATTACCCATCAAAACCTTATCCTCAAATGGGCACTTTGATTCTTGAGTAGTATTCTTACCATCCATTGTCTCTAAAAACCCTAGCCACCAAGTGTAAGAAGAATTCAAACTTTCTCCCCACTCAAATTCTAGGGCTTCCATTGGAGATGGTGTAGCATGTATTGAAGGTGCCGTGGTAGACCATATAGGCTCTGGAAGAGGCAAAGACTCCATTATTGAGCAGTAGTACTGTTGAGAGCTAGCAACATTAACAGGCTTGTTGATACCATAGGTGGAGTTATTTCCTCTTATGGTAGACCCCCAACTTGTAACACATGATGATGATGATGATGATGCTCTATGGACGAGCAAGGCATTGACAACATCTCTCCTAGCTTCAGCCATGTTGATGGGCCAGTGTTGGGGTATTTTTCTGGTGTGAGACTTTCTCTTCATGGGTTTTCTTGGAGAATGGTTGCTTCCCTTGGAACCCATTTTTTCCATGGCTTGTCTAGACTTCTACAGTCTGCTTGAGAGGTATATAGTAAGTGGCGAAGTTAACGAGGAGAAGAAGGATGGGTCATAGCATCAGGGTAACATGTATGTTGACACGTGGTGGATCTTTGGACACATCAGATCCCTTAAGTGGTAGTCGTCTTTTTTCTTTTTCTTTTTTAAAAAAAATAAAAATACGGAGTATATTTGTTGGGCATTTGTCTTTATTTCTCTCACTCCTCCAAAATCCAAGCCAACCACCCTACTACCTTCCTGTTATTACTCCCAATATTTATTAAACCTGCGGATCTGATTTTGATTCGACACTGATATAAATTCGGTTGGTAAGAAAAATTGTAATCCGTGAACGGTCCCAAAATTAAATAATTCATTTTTTGGATGTCCTATTTAAAATTTAGTAATTTAATAAATTTTATTTTATGTAAAATAATAATAATAAAACAAATTGAAACTTAGAATCCCAAACATTAACTGGATCTCCCACTCGGTGCCCAAAAAAAAAAAGGGCCTAGAACTTTACCCATTTTTGACTGGTTTGTAGTGCAGTGTTAGGTATAACTAGCTTTAGAACCCGTGCGATGCACAGATTAATTTATTAAAAATAATATTATTAGTAAATTAAAATTTTAATAGAACACTTATTCTCTAAAATAGTAAAATATATGTGTTAATATAATATGTCAATTAAATCGAAAACATATAGACAAAAATAAATAAAATAGTTTAATCAAAATAATTTTTGGTGTGATGTTAGCATAAAGTATTACACAAAATTTAATTATACTCCCGAAAAAGATAAATTATTTTGAAAAACAATTAATTTAATGGTGGAAAACTTGTAAAAAATGAAGGAACTGATACGTTATGATATTTGGTGCAAAAATATTAAAATTTTCTAGAGCCTAACCCATCCCACAATCATGGTTTTAACATGTTGGATATACAAAAGCAAGTATAGCCGTTAAAGGTGTCTCGAAATCCGACGGTGGAAATATGATTTATATCAGCACGTGCTTACCCTGATCATCATCTTATATATATATATATATATATATATATATATATATAATACACACTTGTAATGGTACCCCTTATTTGGTAAAACTGTATTTGCACAATTTTTTAAGTATTTTTATAGTTTTGTAAGTAATTTGTACCATTCTCTATGCATTTTCACCGTTTCTATATAATTATTATCTCCTTAATTGCAGCTTAAGGGCACATGTTAAGGATATTTTCAATCAACTTGCTACAAATTGATTGCATCCATGTTTTAAAATGACAACCAATTTTCCTTGTTTGCTATTTAGTTGGAAAGTGAGAGAGGGAAAAAGAAAAGTTTGGGGAGAGAGAGAATGGGTGGAGCAAAGAGGGAAAGAGAAGAAGATAAAAGAATATATAAATCTTTTCAATTTTTGGTAATAAACCATCTGAAGAATTTTGATTAAAATGATATTTTTTTTCCTCTAACTATCTCTCTTTCTTATTATAACTATTTATAATTTTTTACGTTCAATTTTTGGGAGAGAAGATGAATAGGTATAAAGAAACGAATAAATATGGTAGTTTACAAAGTTTGGGATGAACATTATATAGTGCGGGTTGTTCGATTCTCTCACATGAAAACAAAGAGATATGTGGTGAATACTAAGTGACAATTTACTTGCATGAAAAAAAACAGTGAACACCAAAAAAAAGTTAGGGAAATTACTTTTTGATGACCGCTTCTTAATTTAAAAGCAGACAAAGTAAGGTGGTAATCATTTTGAAACACGTATACAGTCAATTTGTAGCAAATTAATAGAAAATTACATTTTTTTGGTATTAAAATGCAAAGTGGTCACTAAAAAAGCAATTTCCTCAAAAGTCCCTAAAAGTAACTTTTTGGAAAAATTACGTTTTAGTGATCAGCTTTCAATGTAATACGAAAAAAAGGAAATTAGTAGTCATTTCACGCATGTATATAGTTAATTTGTAGCAAGTTGACAGCTGATATCCTTTATTGGTATTAAGTTATAAAAGGATCACCAAAAGGTAATTTTTCGAAAAAGCTCACTGTTTAGGCACGTGATTTGAACAAAACAAAACAAAAAAAAAAAAAAAAAAAAAAAAAAGAGAGAGAGAGAGAAAATGACGCGTGGCACAGCTACAGGAGGACCATTCCTCCGTTTTAGTATATATATAATAGATTGCACAGATTGCAAATGAGGTAATTTCATATGTACCCGGCCAGCTGCCACTCATATTGACAAGATTTTTTTTTCCTTTTTTTTTTTAATTTTATTATTATGGGGTGAAAGATAATTGGGTGACCCGAATAAATTATGTCTTTTTTTTTTTTTTTGGATAAAAAATAAATTATGTCTTATTGGTCCAAGTTGAACATGTTCCTTCGACAGATTTACAACTCATGCTGTGGTAATGTTTCACCTTTGACAGCTTCCAAGTCTAATAATGGGTTTTTTAATATTGAATTCCAATGTTTGATTGAGCTGTCCGTGACCACCTTTTGAAGAACTGAACCTCTCTACAATGCACGCGGAAGAGAGAGAGAGAGGGCGAGAGGGAGAGAGAGAGTTGTTCCTTTACTTTTCTAATGAAGAGAAACTGACATATATAAAGAATTAGATGGATGTTTCCTATCTGAATCCTCAAGTGGACACATATCCAATTCACAAAGGACGACTGACAAGGCATAAGGTGGACTGCATTTGTGGGTAAATGATTTTTTTTTTTTTTTAATAATTTTTGAGCTAGCGCAATCGCGGTTTTAATTTGATCGAAGTAAGAGAACAAAATTTTAATTTTACAAGTAATGGGGGTTTTCCTTATGGGATTTCCACAATGTACTTTTGCCAAATTACGAATGAAACTCTTAAATTAATTTTTTTTTTGAAATTAGCGGCCATTAACCAATTGAGCTGAAGAGTGACAAATTAAAGATACACTAATAATACTTGGTCTTTTTTATTAAGTTATGGTCTGAGTTTTTGTTAACAAGATATTGGACTTACGACTACCTAAATTTTGTACCAAGTCAATATTTATCCTAGCTTTCCGGCCGTCTTGGGCGACTTTTTCTACAACTTGCTTTTTTTTTTTCTTCTTTTTATAAGCTTTTCTACAACTTGCTTTCTCAGGATTCCGTGGCTGTGGTTTACATGCGTTCATGGGGCGGGTCAACCATACGGCTCTTACATAAAGGTTAAGAATCTAGAGCCAAGACTATGACAGCTTTGATACGACCTTTTACCCTTTCACCCATACCCATAGAGGAATGCTACAGTGAGCGGCGGAGGCTAGACCGTTGCGCCCCTATTGTTATGTGCAAAACTTACCACGTATCAACATTTGCGTGTCGTGCACGTACTAATGGGATGTGATAGTCCAATCTCTGTGGTTGACCGTAGCATTTCGCTTCACTCATTTTCTCTTTTCTCTTTGGAATAGTTCATGTTCTTTTCTTTTTTTCTTTTTTTTGATTTTTGGTAAAAGGTTCATATTCTTTAATTTTAAAAAGTAGTGGCTGTGGGTGGTTCTGCCTCTTGATTAAGCAGCCCTAGCGTCCTAATCCAATGGCCATATTAAGGGTTATATTAAAAGCTAAAAGCCCGTTAGACTTATTTGTAATTATCTTTAAAGTCCTGGTGAGCGGACTTGTGGGTCAATAAATACACTCATTTAACTTGCCAAATGAGTGAACTCTTACTATTACTGGAAAAATGAGAAAATTAAAGTTATAACACCACGTATGAGAATAATTGAATAGATGTGATGAATCAATACAATGATATAGGTTTGATTCTATAACCCTGTTTTAATGGGTATATTGAGAACCTATAGTGACCTAGCAATTTTGGTTTGACTCTCCGCTACGCCTTAATTATATACCAAACCCACCGGCCACGAGCCCACGAAGTTGAAATTGAAAACCTCCGTACTACATGGATATTCAACCATATAACTATGACTCCGCAAGCAACCCTTTTTTACATGTACAACTCATAAAATACACCTCATGCATGATATCTGGTAAAAGCAATTTAGATGTTTAAAATTTAAATGTTGATCTTTTCAATAGAATAATTATAACATCTCCAAGAAGTTCTCCCATTAAGAACCCACATTGATGCAAAGAAAAATTCTACGCTGGAAATTCAATAACAAATGAAAAAAAAATAAAATAAAAAATTCCTACTATTATGTTACAAGCCAACACAGTTTCTTGAGGTAGTAACCCCACCATCCACCACAAGGTTATGCCCACTTACATATTTTGACTCATCACTAGCAAGATAAAGAGCAGCCTCAGCAATATCTTTAGCCCTTAGTTTTGGACCCTTTAAGTTGGCCAGCCCTCCCACAAATTCTTCCATCTTCTCAACTTCTTGCTCACATGGTGTCCCAAAATTCATGCATTCATCCTCTTCTTCATCACCACTCCTCCATGCATTAATGAGCATGGGCGTCGCCACGCCAAATGGGGAAATGCAATTAACCCTAATCCCATGCCGGCCGAGCTCACAAGCCGTGTTCTTCGTGAGACCAACAATGGCATGCTTCGAAGCTGTATAAGCATGTGGGCCAAGCCCACCCATGACTCCAGCCACACTGGCTGTGGAAATGATACATCCAGTTCCTCTAGGAACCATCACACGCGCCGCGTGCTTAATTCCTAATGCCACTCCTCTCACATTCACACGCATGACACGATCGAATTCATCCACATCAAAGTGAATGATGCTCTTGTGCTTTGATTGATTTCCGAGCACCCCAGCGTTGTTGAAGAGGATATCTAGCCGCCCGTAACGGGAAATGGTCGAATCGATTAAGTTTTCAATGTCTTCTTCTAAGCTAACATCACAATGGACAAAGGTAACTGAAGGGGACAATGAGTTTGCAAGCATCATTCCAAGTGTGTCCTCAACGTCGGCGATGACCACCTTGGCGCCGTGTCGAGCAAAGAGTCTTACAGTCGCCTCTCCAATCCCTCTAGCGCCGCCTGTGACAATTGCAACTCTTCCTTCCAACCTATAAGATATCAATTAACAAAATTTTAAGATAATGTGGAGAATATATTTTATTATGAAGAAACTAAATTTTGAGATGGAGTTTGGTCTCACCCATCTTCTAGGAAGAAAAGATTCCAAAAAAGACGGTAAAATATGAATTTTGCTCTGAAGCAAGGGTCTTGCATGAATTGTTTGAATATGTCAATTGACAGAATAACATCATTATTATATTATATAGTTTTATAATTATAAGCACAAATGTTATGCCCATTATATTATATATGTATGTGTATATGCTAGCTAGCTGTCCCTGAAAAGTTCATCACTACAGATAGTTCCGGCGAAGGTTCGGCCGGAAATTCAATGGGATTGAAATTTTTTTAGGCTGCAAACATATCACAGGGAAAAGACATTCTTCTAAACCTTTTGTGGGATTAAAATCAAAATTCATATGGGTGTGTAGATATATGTATGCTTAGCCAGGGGTGGTACTCGATCATGCTTCGTTATATATATTGATGATAGAGCTAGACATGGAAAGAAGGAAAGGGGCAATTACCTTTTAGGGGTGGGAGGACTATTCTCCCATCCCATGACATGAATTCCTTGAAGGGTTTTCTCAGGCATCACTTGGGCAGGCATGGTTGATCTCACAGAAACAGAATGTGTACAGAGAGAAAGAAAGAAAGAGACAGAGAGAGAGAGAGAGGCAGGCTAACAAGCTAGATTGATGGAATGCAGTTAATCAGAAGTGAAGGGATTTTATAGGCAGTAGATAAATGAGGGCAGTGGGCAGTGGATTACGTGGGTGGGCTGTTGTCTATTTCAAGGTAACTTCCTTGGCAATGTCCCTTTCCCTGAACCTCGCTTGCCCCTCAAGGACATGTTTCCCTATCTCCATTGACCAAAACACCCCTTTTCCATTACACAATAAATCAAACATGAATTGAATACAATGCACTTGACCAAACTACCCTCCATGCTTTCAGGAAATAAATATGATCCTGCAAGTAGTCAAAAGCTTAGTGTAAACCACAGAAAAAATAAATTAATATAAATTTAAATGTAAAAAACCCTTAATAACCCTGTCTTCATTGTAATAAATATTTTTGGATAGTAAAAATCAGCACTCACATCCACAGTAATTAAGTAAGCAATTGCACTTACAAAATTACATATATATTTGGGTTTTGATAGTGAAATATTGAAAAAGTCTCCCCCTTTGAATGATTATATGACTATAATGTCTTTGTTACAACTTATAAATTAATGTAAGGAAATGCCAATATTTGTCATAGTTTATGCAACCTAGCTAACTTTGAACACACGCAAGGGGGAAGAATTCACTCGTAGTCTGACAAAATCTCAAGATATATTTTTCTCTTATATAATCAGCAAAAATAATTTTGTTAAAGTACTTGCAACATATATCAAGGTAAACAAGAATCGAGAAAGGTCCTTGAAAAATCTCAAGATTTAGCTAGGGCACATAAAATTAACCCACTCGATCATCACCTCAAAAAGGACCTCATGATCTTCCCCTTTGATCTAACATGGGTGATCGAGCTTTAAGCTAAGCTGTCCAGCTTTTGGGGAATTGGGTTAGATTGTGGTACATGTTACCCTATGCCTTAACCTAGGAATGGGTAGGATTGCTCATATCGAGCCTATAAGAATATAGTATAACCAACGTGAATCTTGCTTCCAATTTATGTATTCTTACTCCTATTTTCTAATGGCCGGACTTCGAATCTCCTATTTTGTTCTATTTTCCTGAGATTGAATTATTAGGACTTTAATTAACCAAAGAGTAGGAACCCTTCTTTAATTAATTTTCTATATTTTAATTTATTTATATATCCAACCTAATTAGGATTCTCTCTCTCTCTCTCACAGATATTTTTGGGGGGGATATTTGGATCTTCCTAGATGGGCTGGAAGCCACGATTTCCCCGTCGGGAACCAGAGAAGGGAATGGCTATTGCAACCCCCCATTCTTATAACCCCACCCCTTTTTTTTTTTTTTTTTTGTTTTTAAGATTTCATGAAAAATATAAAAGGTTTTTGCAAAAACCGGCTACATGGTCCACTAGAAAACATCATTTTGAACAACTTTGTAGGAGAAAGTTTTTCCAAAATCTATCATTTAGGTAGACTTTTTGGCAAAAAATGAAATAAAGGCTATAAATGGCTAAAAAGTATATTTAAACAATAGATTTAAGAAAAATTTTCTACAAAATTGTTCAAAATGATGTTTTCTAGTAAACATCACGACCGATTTTCATAAAAACCTTTTATATTTTGTATAAAACCTTAAAAACCTAAAGGATGGGGGTGGGGTGATAAGAATGGGGGGTTGCAATAGCCCTTCATAGACAAACATGGATCCAAGCTGGACCCATCAGGCCTACTCCCCACCCCTTTAAAGAATCCCAATTTTTAGCAATCAAAAGGGGATATGTAGAAGTTTGGAATTAAGAAAGGAGACAGTTATGCATGGGTGTAGTTTGCACACGTAATTGAATGAACATAGCAAGAAATCCCATCCCTTTTAATTTAATGAGGGTGTTTTTTGAAAACTAAAAAAACTGAAGAAGATGGCATGTTGGTTTTGCTATCATTTTCAGCTGGCTATCTCCTCTACGTCTAGGACTACTAATCATTTTGGGAAGATATTTTGTGAATGAGTGTGAAATTCATTCAAATTATAATAATAGTGACAAACAACTGAACAAGGCATGCATTCCCAATGTCCTAGGTTCACCTATATTATTTCAAGACAAAAGCTAGTCATTAAGAGGGTGTCCTCATGGGTGTACCAATGAGCTCTTGTCCTATTATAAAGATTTTTGTACAAATCCACACCTCGTTAGTAAAGGACGCTTTTAAGGTCCAACTTACAAAATTTCATCTTAAAATGCCACGGTTTGATGGTATGTGTCAATCAAAATTTGTCGTTCTCCACCCAACTAGAATCGGATTAATTGGCCAATTTTCGATTTAAAATGATATGATTGTTTCTAATATAAGCTTAAATGAGTGTTTGTCTTTCACAGGGGCACATTAGTATTTCAATTAATAATCAAACTACGACGTGTGTCAAATATGGGCATCAAGAATGTCAAATACAACCCCCAGAAGTAATGATAATCTTCTAGCTTTATTTTATTTCATTTTTTGGTTGAACATTGACTAGCTCAATCGATTTCCAAACATTAGAAAGTGGTCGTCATGATTTTCTAGCACAAGTATCCCAACAAAGGAAGACGCCTCAAGAGTATGACCAAATCTGCCTTGTTTCAAGGCTCAAGTTTCAATTTCAGAAGTTCAAACCTTCTCAAACTTTGCTCATAAAAGTAAATAAATAAATAAATTCTCAAACTTTGCTTTTCCAATTTCTAATCTTCCCTAATTACATGTAAATTAGTCTGATTTCCTTACACCGAGTGGTTGACATCCCTATGTTTTTATTTTTAATCATTCTTTAATAAAACAAATGTCATGCCCATATCGTGAAGATTGTATACATGTTTAAGCCAGACTGGCAACCCAGGATTAGATGTTAATTTTAATTAATTTAAGCTAATCGTCCGTACCATAATGGATGCATAGGAGTATTAGGGCATCGGTCGATGTAAGATGTGATTCAATATATAATTAGTCAAAGGTCAAAGAAATAAAAACTGCCACATTAACTTAATTAGTTGTTAAAGGGATGATTTAATTAATAATTAACTTACTCTTGTTAAGATACTACTGCCAGTCCTGCCTGCCTATATTCTCTATTAGCAAAATGGTAATAGGAAAGTTCACGACAAGAGATTGGAGATGTGGTAGGGCTCTATTGGTTTAAAATTTAGGTATGAAATTATAAATCCTGAGGAACTGTACACGTAGCCAAACGCATGTAAGCATTCCAAGTTGCATGATTAAATAAATAATTAAAATGCCCAAGCACTTTGATTCCTATCTAATCTCTCTTTGTTGATTATGTTTTTAAGTAGATCCTTTTTTTAGGAAAATCTTGGCAATTATTAGGGAAAGATAAGACGCCATGGACCATTCTGTTGTTTAATTGGAAAATCTTAATTAAGTACAATTTGCCCTTTTTTATTTTAAATTTTGTCTTTCCTATAGTTAACTCTAACACATGATGAAGAGTCAAGGTTCCCCTGTGTTTATTTGTTTTTTTTTTTTTTTTTTTTCCCTGATTCCTTTCTTGGGAAATTAAAGGTGGAAACACTAGTAAAATTAGTAAATTACTAGGGAGAGGTTTTGTTAGAAGATTTTTGGGGTATTTCTTTCCTCTTTTCTTCCCAAAATTAAAAAAAAATAAAAAAAATGGTCTCAACTGGCTTAGTTTGTCGTCCCTAGGAATTTCCATTACCATATAAAGAACGAAATCTGCTTCCATTCACCAGGTTTAAGTATGGATTAAAGAGAGGCTGCTAGTTTGAAATCTTTTTGCTATTCAATTAATTTGCTTTTCTTTGTAAGACAAGCCACTATCAGTAGTGGCCCATCGAAATTAAGGCCACTCGTATTTTAATTGACATGAAATGAATTATTGGTTGACAATCGACAGTCCGGGCATATATGGTCTCAAAATTTTGAGGTTAATTGCACCACCCACTAATCTTTATGATATTGTTAGCAATTACCCTAAGAGAGAAATTTTATTTTTAAAAAGATTATGTATTCACTTTGTCTTAATTATAAACGGCCTACATAGATTCCAATAAGAACTGTGTAACTAAGAGGAAATATGTCCAATGCAACTGTGCCCAAAAAAAATATACATATAGGGGTTTTATTTAAATAATATTTCTAGCTAATACGGCCCATTGTCGCTTAATGGTACCCGGATGGATTTGAGTTGTGGGTAATCTAGTGGTCGAATTCTCTCAAATGTAACCTTCTTAAATATATATTTATAATTAATAATTTTATTTATTAAAGAAAAAAAGTGACCAATAGACCATGTGCAGCCCTCTTGATGGGCCATCATCAATCCCTATTTCCTTCCTTACAATCCAATTGCATTCATCTTAAGTCAGGCCTAAGAACTCCATGCACAGGCTCACCCGGGTAGGTCTCCTTCCTTACAATCCATATCTTCTCATTTCTCTCCTCCGTCTTGGGCCAAATTGAACGTGGATGGTTGTGAAAAAATTAAGCCAACTCATGCACGGGCTCAAGGCCTTTTCAGGGTCGGCAACGGGTCCATGGTCGACAGCTGAGGGGATTTCTCTAAATCATTAGAATGTGCATGAGTCTTACATCTGATGGCATAATAATTTATTGGCATTCTCTTCACTTGTTAAGCAAGCCGTATCAAGTGTAAGCTTATGAAAAAATGCTAATACCTAGTTGTTGATATTAAGGATTAGTTAAAAGTAAATTTTATCAATTAAAAAAATAAATAAACAAAAAACCAACTCGGCCTTGAACGAGTTTCCTCTCAAAGATAGGCTTTAAACATTGGGTTCAAGAAGATTAGGGCACAACTCTTAATAAAGGGTACCAACAGGAGTTTCAAATCTTTGCCTTGGACTTATTCTTTGAACATGATTAAGGCACCATTCACTCCTGGATTAGTGTACAGGGGATTTCTGCTTGCTGCTGCCATTGATAACCGCAATGAGAGTCATGATGAGAACAATGGTTGTGGGCTTGACAGAGAATGTGATGTGGCGCTGTCTCAATAATTGTACCGCGCGCCTTCGATTTAATGTGGTCCTAGGATGGTTGGGCCCAACCCTAACAAACATCTACGTACTCTTGGGATCCATCTACAAGTTCCCTATAAGAGAAAGGAGGAAGGTTTAAACGCGCCAGTCGCACAAAGTCCAGCCACTTCTCCAATTTTGCATTTTGAATTCCCCCAATATTATATCTGAATGAAAACTTCCGTGCCAGAGTTGATATCATTAAATTTAGTTCAAATTAAGGAAACATTTTTATCTTCGGTTCTTCAATTTATACACACTCCTGCGCGCACGACTAAATTTCATGCTATTATATAGTTTTACTCAAAACTGTTGCAATGATTTTCTTATGAAATAACAAATTTATTGGCATTTCATTTTACTCCGATAGAATAATCGACATATTGATGTTTTGGAAATAAAATCACACTCAAAAGCGTGCTCTTTTAACATCCCATGGATTTTTTTTAGTAGAGTGGTTGTGTATTATATAGATTTCTTTTCTTTTTTTTTTTTTGCTACCAAACAAGGGGGATCTTAGACTATTGGATTTAAACTAATCTCTTGTAATGCATAAACTACTCATAAGCATATGCATAGGTTTCCAATTTGACTCATTATACGAATCAACTATTGATTAGATTTTCACAAGTCTTAACTGATGTGGAATCGTTCGATTATCTTACATCTGTTTGATGATTAAATTAAACAGGTTGAACACTTTTTAAAAAAAATTAATTGTTAAGGGAGTATTCCAAGTCTTACTCCCGCTGAGGTTTTGGCTCAGACTATTCCCCTAATGATTCATGTAAGATACCTTATACCCAGGTAACAATTTCTACAAGAAGTTGAAACGATGACTTTTAAATAATATACCAAGAAGCTGACTACTCAACCAACTCCGTAAGGCATGGGCTGAACAGTTGGATATTTCATTAATAAAAAAACGAAAATGGAATGCTCCATTTGTTTGTCTTTCACGCAAAACAAAATCAAAGCATTTTAAGATTTTGTTAAATGCATGGACCCTTTTCTAATGGCTTCTGTGATTATGGTGACACCGGCCTCCATGCTACATTCTGAATTTGTGTCTTCACTCGCATTGTTAAACGCTTTGCGCCGCCGCCCCCACCCCCCACCCAAAACAAAACAAAAAAAAAAAAAAAAAAAAGGAAGGATTGTCCAACATGTGATTGGTGGGACACACCAACAAAACGAAACTATTCCATAACCACATTCATCAATGGATCTTGTTAGAAATGAACCAAATTAAAAAAATAAAAAATAAAAAGAAGAAAAGCAGCAAGAATTGTTGAAATTTGGTGGGATTCCCGTAGGCAATCATTTATCCCAAACGAACCAACTCATAGGTCATGTAGCCGATGTGGCGCGATGTAGTGGTTGGAAGTTGAGAATGCTGGCAATGGAAACGGTTTGGATATCTACTACACCAGAGTAGGAAACTTGAAAGCATTCCACCAATGAACCAAAGCTTTAAAGCAAAGATTAAATGATTAAATCCACATCCGTGGTTAAAAAGTCTTTCTACCCGGCCCCATTATTCTTTATAATATCACTTTTTCTCTAATGTACCCTAGTTTTCTACAGCAGCTTTGTAACTAATACATTTAATTTTGTTTCTTTCTCTCCCATTGACCCTTTTCCTTCTTGCATCATTTGAACCCCACCCCAATTTTCATTCCAACTCCAAACCAAATCTCCATCAATTCATTGGTGAATCCTAGCTCTTAAACTCTGTGATGATCATTGTTTGCATCGATGTATCCTGATAAATATACATATGTCTCAAACAGGATAATTGCAGACGTCTAAGAATTAGATACAATCGAATGAATAATTTGTCACTTAAACGATAAAACTTGTTGGTTTCATGTCACGAGCGTGGATTTGAACAATAATTTATCAAATTCACCCACATATTTAATTTAGATTTGGCAAGTATGCTTATTTTTTGCTCCCAACAAATAAAATTTTAAATTTTAATTTACCGTTACCATGTCAGCCCATAAAAAGAGGAAAAATTACGGATAGGATCAGCCAAACAATTACAGTTCTAACCATTCTAAACTGTATTTGTTTAATTGAACCTATCTATAATTCCCCAAAAGAGGACAAATCTATCGCAGGTAGACTTTCCTTCTATTCTTTTATTTGAAACCAAACAATCAAAAGAGTTAAAAGAAAGATTTGGAAGAATCCCTTGAGGACAAAACCAAGTGAAGGTTGCTTACTCCTATTGTTTACTAACAGTGGAATGGAAAAGATATTAGTTTCAAGTACATCCAAAAACACTGGAATCTTTGTATTGCCCCATCACTAACATCGATGGATCATCATTTTGTGAAGAAAGAAAATTTTAACTAGATTTCTTGATGGACAGGTGGGGCCTAAATCCCGTGTGTGTAAATTTGGATTTGTTGTCCTCCCGGCCATTTGTTGTCAAAATGCTACAGCGACAAAGCGGTGGTGCGTGATGCCATGTCGTGCCATGCGTGGGCTCCACCTCAAAGGTAACTTCCTTTTTCTTTAGAATAATAATACGGAGTAACTTATTATGATAAGAGTGATGCGTATTATATATATGGGGGCCACGACAGTTTGAATTCACCACGGTACAATACCTCAATGGGGGGCATTTTAGTATTTTAGTTTGTGCATTGGCCTCTTTTAGCTCAACCGCCTAACATCCTATAATTCATTTGTGAAATTTTACTTATTTATTGATTGTGACAATTTTATCAGCTAAAAAAATTAACAATTCATCATAAATTGATAAAGAGACTGTTATATCAGGGTTTTTTTTTTTTTTTTTTGGGGGGGGCCAAATAAGAGCAAAACACACATAACTGTACACGTACCTGTGCGGAGTCAAAATCGAAATATTTGCAAACTCCACATCCCTATTAAAATGAGACATACTATTAGATCTGAGAACTATCGGTTATTGTTATATTAGTTGAGTAAGTAAATTTGGACAAAAATATTGGACACTTTAGTAATTTTCAACTTTAATATAAATTTGGGTGGTAGTTAACTTATAAGAATGTGAGAAGGCAAATTCAAAATCATCTATTTCAAACAAGTGCCATAAATCACTAATGCTATATTTGGATAAGGAATGTTTAGGTGGAATTTGTTTGTTTATAAAAATTTTACAAATTTTATTTCAAAGACAAATTTCACCTAAAAATTGATTATCTAAACATGGCATAAAGTCTTTGAGATTACACATAAATTATAAGGGTTAAATATAAGGATAGATATTTTTAATGAATGAAGGTAGTGAGATGATCATGGAATGTGCTAATGGATTATAACCTGCTGGTATTTGCTTCATGTTTTAACCGATAGATATCATGTTTAAGCCCATTGAGAAGTATTGATACTCATTTTTTGATATTACATTAGACATGATTAAAAATAAGAGAATAATCTATTGATTGTTAAAAAAGAAAAAAGATTGATTAATATTATGCATCATGGAAGGAATTGTCAGAAGAGGTTTTCCCTTTTCTTTATTTTTTTATTTTTTTGGGTGGGGGTTCATTTTTAAATATAGGCTTATGGTAGGTCCACCCATTGATGGTCACAGCAAATAGGTTTCATATAACTATTTGCAGAAATTTGATTTTAAAGTAATGTACGTGATTGGTTTATAATTATTTATTTATTTATTTGGAGTGGTTTATAATTTTTTATTAATCATATGTCTTTTGCCACATAAACACATATCACTTTCCTTGACCTTAACGGATTCCTCACATAATCACATATGGAAGGGACTTAATTTGGCTGAAGACCACCTTTCCTCAATGCTCTCCAACCACTTGATCTGAAACTCCAAAAACGCCACCGTTACATTAGGCAAAATAACACGATCCAATACAACGCGAGCATGATAAGCGCCACGATGCGCGCCCTCTGACACCACAGCGTATTTCACGACCACTCACCGTTTCATTCATTCCAATATTCTCACTCACATATCACTACATGAAAAAAATATAAATAAATAAATAAATAAATAAAGCGAGTATAAATATTTGTGAATTAAATACACACAGCTGAGTCTCCTCACTGACCTCACCTCTCTGCCACTGTATATTCATTTCTCACACACCCCAAACCCCAATACACATTCTCTCTCCTCTTTCTCTCTCCTCTGGTATACGAAGTTTTAAATACAGCTCACAGAGTATAAATGGTGGAAATGTAGTATCGAAACCGAGGAAAAGGACGACGGAAGATACAGACATCCTGTATCTGAGAAACTAGGGTTTTTCTTTTTTTTTTTTTGATTTGGCGAACCAAGAATGCCACTGACTCGGTACCAGATAAGGAACGAGTACAGCTTGGCCGATCCGGAGCTGTACGGAGCCGCCGATAAAGATGATCCCGAAGCTCTACTCGAAGGCGTCGCCATGGCCGGTCTCGTCGGCGTTCTCCGCCAGCTTGGCGACCTTGCTGAGTGAGTTTTTTTTCTTGATTTTTCTTGTCCTCTTTTAGAGATTGTTGGTTTGGGGTCTTGAATTGTGGTTTTTTTAATGGAAAATGGTGAAGCCACTAGGGCTTGAATATGGGATTCTTGGTGAGGTTTCTAGTAAAGCTGCTCTTGGTTGAGGCGATTTCGATTTGCTTGGTGATTCTAATTCCGTCGAATTTTGAAGTATTGATTTTATTGCGGATTTTTTTTTTTTTTTTTTTAAAATTATGGGGTGGGTGCTGAATTTGTTGCCTTGCGAATAAATGAAGAGTATAGTTGGATTCTGAGTCTGAGATCTATTAGACTTTGAATTTAGATTACTGGTCAGATTGACACTGGAAATTTTGGATTTTTAGTCTGCATAATCAATTTTGGTATTTCTAAGACTTTTTGGGGAATTAATATTTCCACGGGTTGTTAATGTTATAGTGATGAATTTTAGAATAAGAGCATGCTAACGAGCATCTGAATTTATTTATTTATTTGGCCTAATATGACTTGGGCAATAGAGGATATGGCCCTTTGATAGAAGTGAATGGCATAAAAGGATTCATATAGACGGCCCTTTGATAGAACTGAATGGTATAAAAGGATTCATATAGCCCACTGCATGTAGTTGGGATTAAAGCTTTGTTGAGTTGAGTTGAGTTGAGTTAATATGACTTGGGCGAAATTATTATCTTAATTAGATGATGAATTTTCATATTGATTGAGCTTCATATTAGATTTGGTTATAATTTAAATCTGGTTATTGGAGGTGAAGCATTGCACCTTTACGAGTCTGAAGAAAATTTTCTGATTCCTTCATTGTCTGCTTTGATGTGTGAAAAAGCAAGAAGATTTTTTAATTGCTTGCTTTTGTGATTGCTACAGGTTTGCTGCTGAGATATTTCATGACTTGCACGAAGAAGTGATGGCAACTGCTGCAAGAGGCCATGGTCTAATGGTCCGTGTTCAACAGCTTGAGGCAGAATTTCCTTCAATTGAGAAGGCATTTCTGTCCCAAACTAGGCATTCTTTATTCTTTTACAATGCAGGTTAGAGTACTCTCTCAACAACAATATATATAGTGGGAATGAACAATTATGTTTACTGTTTCAGTAACTTCATGATAATTTATTGGACCCATGCTTTTTGCTCCCTTTTTATTTTGAATGTTTTAAATTGTTATAGGGGTGCTTTGTAGTTGCTAAGAAACTTCTTTTTCCACCATTCCCTTTACTCTAAATGTTGAGTTGTGGATTTGGTGGGTTACAAACTTATACTTTTCCCCCATCACAATGGACATAAGAAAATGCGTGTGCATGAACTTATTCTAAGTATGTATGCCTATATGCGTGTGTAGATGTGTATATAATTACATATATTACCACCCTTGGGTAGCCCATTTGGTAAGGGTGAACTTGTGATTGTGTGGTTAAGCGCACGGTCATGAGTTCGATTCCCACTAGGACAACCCAAGATTTAAGTGGAGGGCCATGGCGGTGGCCGGTGGGTTGTTGCTCTAGTCTCCCCAGGGGTTTAGGTTCCATGGATGGGTCCAAAGGCTTGCTGTGGGATGGTTGCCCTGTTTTCAAAAAAAAAAAATAAAAAAAATTACATATATGCATGAATATCTACATGAGCAATGCTTAGGAAAATTTCATGTAGGAAAAAGGTATTATTGTATTTTTACCTATGTTTCTTGACCATCCTATGAATTTTTTTCCCCCATTTTTTGCATTTACTCTGGGTCATGTTCGGAATTTTGAAAATAAGCACTGCGTCCTTCTAACGCAACAAGATTTTTCCTAAAAATTCAATAGGCAAAGTTCTATCTGTCTGGCCACCTCATCACATATGCACATGGCAAGTGTTTTTTTATTTTTATTTTTATTTATTTATTTTATTTTATTTTTTTCACAAAATTTTCCTCACCTCTTAGCAAAGAGAGAACTTATATATAGCCTCCTTTTATTGAAAGAATTTTAGATTGTACTGACTTCTTATTTCATGGTAGAAGTGTTCAACACAGTTTGAGATTGTTTATTGTGGACAAGCCAATATTCTGAAGAGTTGTATTGTCCAGAGAAACAAGTTTCTAAATAGATGAGCAAAGGTCATAACTATGTAGATGCATTATTATATTGCAGGTGTTGACTGGCATCCTAATCTGCGTACGGATCAGAATTTGATCACTCGTGGAGATTTACCTCGATTTGTAATGGACTCCTATGAAGAATGCCGAGGTCCACCACGGTTATTTCTTCTAGACAAGTATGAAACTTGATTTGTTTTTATTTAAGAAAGTTTGCTTCGCATAAATTTGAAACCAATTTGTTTTTTAATGTTAAATGTAATTTTTTTTTTCTGGATTTTACCAGGTTTGATATTGCTGGGGCTGGGGCATGTTTGAAACGCTACACTGATCCATCGTTCTTTAAAGTGGAAGCAGCATCCTCTAGAATAGGGAAGGTAGATGTCCAGAGAGAGAAGAAAATCCGAAAAGTGAAGGTATGACCAAGAAAAGCATCACAATGGGAAGAGTATTATTGTTGTTACTATTACTACTTTTGCATTTATTACGGTTATAGAAATTCATATTCAGATTTTGGTATAAATTCCTCTATTGGGGGGCATATCTATTAATGTTAGACCCTCCCTAGGGTTCTCCTTAGTTGAATGCCAAATTTGTATGCTTGTAACCCTCCAAATGGATTAGATTTTGGCCCCCCAAACAGTGGCCTGGACTCTCACTCCCTAAGAGATACGAAAAATGGTTAGTTGGTTACATAGCAAGGATACAATAAGATAAACTTTTAAGATTAAAAATGAAAGAAGTACCTTTGACTCACACAAGATTAGCAGCTGCTTTGACTTTTGAGGACTTGAAGAATTGAGCCTAGGATGATGCTTCTCTAATACAACCACTCTGACCCTTCAGCAAACTTAGTCTACTATACCATATTTCTTCATTTTTTTTTTTAAATTTTTAATTTTTGTAATGTCTATTTATTTCCTCTTCTAAAAATTGAACGTATAAAATTATAAATAGTTATAATCGACGCACCGTTTGTTGGGTTGGAAAGCTGATTCGAAGAGCTTTCTAACCATATATGGCTCGAAAATTTTGGGAAAGAACTCTAATTTTGGCATGCAAAACAAGATGACGGTTTTTCATGACTACCATGAAAATTGTTCATAACAGTTTTATAAAGCCCTAGTTTTCTTAAAACTTATTAGGACAACATTAACCAATTAATTGTACCATAAATTCCAGCCCATATGATGTTTGTATGAAGCACAATCATGGCTCTGATACCACTGTAAGGAATTAATGTAGAAAAATAATACGATGCAGAATATAATGATAAAAAAAAATCATAATTCAATTCCTTAAACCCTAACTTCTCGGGTCTTGCTGTATGGAGGTCAGTGTTAAACCTTTCAATTGTGCCATGTTTATAACATAGATAGGGAGTTAGGCTCCAAAACCTAGTCTTGTCTTGAGTTGTCAGGGATAAACACCTTCTTTGCAGAAATTACACATGTTCATCTATGTGATTAGTTGCAATTGTTTTCTATAGGAATATAACCTGTTGGCTTGACACTTGAGTCCGTGTTTTGTTTATTTATGAGTTACTGCTTTAGATTGGCAGTGATTTTTAGTCATCTCTGGCTTTCGCTTTTCAGCTCAGCTCATTATGAGGCTTTAGATGTCAGCCTTGATGCTCAAGCTTAGAATCCAGGCCTCAAATTCTGATCTGCACTTGAAGGACAAACTTGCTAATATGGGGTTCCATGGACAAATTTAAAACTA
This sequence comes from Liquidambar formosana, assembly GCA_039720395.1. Classification (NCBI taxonomy): domain Eukaryota; kingdom Viridiplantae; phylum Streptophyta; class Magnoliopsida; order Saxifragales; family Altingiaceae; genus Liquidambar; species Liquidambar formosana. Next base: position 48,767,880 of record CM077821.1, on the reverse strand, counting down.
AACAATCTTCTACATTTACCTCACCTTTTTAGTGCTTAATGTTTGAACAAATAATTGCTTTTTATGTTAATTGAGTACTTAATCGCTTTTGGACAGTAATTAAAATTAAGGGTTTCACAGAGTTTAGAAGATGCACACTTGTTTGTGATGTGAATGTTTTCTTTAATATTTATGGGAAAATTCAATTTAAAATACTAATCACACCATTTTGTATCACTACCTCCTTATATGTTCATTATGATGTATGGATAAATTGTGTTTTCTATCCGCCCTATGATGGTGCATCACACATTATAATGAATACATACAAGTCTTAGTATATGGTTAATTCAATAGAAGATTTGGATAGTGCTATGACGTGTAATATAATTAGTCAACACTACGCAGAAAAAATTATGTATACACTCTGCAGTTTTGGAATTACTACATAATAGCTTAAGAGCACATTTTTCCTGGTAATTCTGAAAATTATCACCTTTTGACATTGGCAATTAGTATAATAGGTTCTCCTTTTGCTAATGACAGCCCAGAACTATACAATACAAACTACTTCTTGACAATGCTAAAGAAATAACTTGTTCTTTTACTTTTAGCAGAAGAAAGGATCACGGTGGAGGAATGGAGAAACTCCAGAGGTTTTACCATCATCACATGCCAAGTGAGGCCTCTAGTTTTATTTGGTGCATTATATATTTCTTGTGGTTGTTTAACCACACATGTCTTCAAATATAAATGGTTGATTGGTGACTCAGACTCTATTGTTATAGTGCAGACTGCATCAGTTGTTTTTGGAAGAGCGTGTTGAGAATGGTAGTAATGACCCTGCACGTCTTGTTAAATTGAAGAAAAGGCAATTGAATGGATCTTCATCTGACTCACAAACTAAGAGAAGTTACATGGAGAAATTTTTGCAGTCTCCTTCACCAGAGCATAAAGTTGTTCATGAAATTTCTTTAAGTCCATCGCCTTTGAGATTGACACCTAATGTTTTTAGTGAGCCAGGGCTTGAAATTCTTGACATTCAAACAGTGAGCCCTGCCAAGGAGTCATTGTCTTTATCACCTATTGCACAGGAAACAGAGTTACTAAAACCATCCATGGGCGAGTTAAATGAGGAGGTCATTGATGGAGGAATTTTGAAGATGCCTGCACCAAACCCTGATGTTGAGGTTGATGAAATTCCTTTGACCCTTCATCAAGTGGCGAGTGAAAAGGAACTAGCAATTGATGGAGAAAGCAAAACAGATGGTAGTGTAGATGGGTCCCCTTCTGATGATGTTGCCAGCGAGATAGACAATTACATGGATGCCCTTACCACCATGGAGTCAGAAATGGAAACGGACACTGAATGCAGACCCAAAAACAATCGGTGCTTCTTGAATATAGAAAAGAATGGAACAGATTCTGATGCAAATGAAGAACAGCATCATGTCCAAGCTCAGTTTTTGGATTCTCAATCAATTGGGAACTCCAATGCATCAGATGATGAAAACATTTCATCCAAGGGAGGAAGATCTAGTTTTTCTCACTTCGATACTCTGAGCAATTTGGCTGAGAATACACCGTCAGATGGTGATGGAGCAGCTAAAACTGAGAGTTCTGTAGGTGAGATTGTCGATACATCATTCGACCAGCTCTCCATAAATGAGGAGATTCAAGAAACCAAATCTCATGAGCATTTAGTGCCCAATAATTCGTGCACTGAGGTTGTTGATATCCCAAGTTACAGATCTGAATTTGGAGAAGCATCTTGTAATTCATGTCTTACAGATTTGAATCCTATGCTTCCGCCTTTGGATCCTGGAACAAGTTCTAGGGAAGCAATGTTGGCGGGACCAGAATTGGAGGAAACATTGTCTAACGGTGTCAAACTTGAATCAGGATTATCAGATACTGACCAAAATGGAACAACTCTAGGTGAAAATTTGCCTGTTACAACTGTCGTCTCTGATGTTCGTTCACAGACAAGAGATGATTTTCTCCTTAATGTGTCTGCTGAAACCCATCCTGCAGTTGAGTTAAATGATGGCGCTCCAAATGCATTTTCTGATGCTTTGCTACATCTCTCAAACAATTCAATCCTGGCTTCTGAAAAGAACGGCAGTGACAATTTTGTGAACAAAGTGCTTCAAGCAGAATATGCAGACGATGGTTCTAGTGAAAATTTGGTCAATGGAAATATTGATTCACCACATTCAATTATTTCATCTTCAGAAGAGGAGCTCCTCAGCCCAACCTTTCCAGAAGTTGAACGTTGTTCCAGCATCAGTTTACTGCCTGACGGTTTACCTGCTTCCATCGCTTGTTATCCTGATGTTGAAAAGCATGATGGCATAGTTTCCGAAGTTAATAATGCTATTCCAGAAGCTGGAGTCAACTCAGGCAGCTTAACTCCCAAGGTAGATAGTCCTCAGACTCAAAGCTTTTCAGAACAGAAGTTCTCAGAAATAACAGATGATGTGCTGCCAATTGAACCTGATTTGGCTGAAGTCAGTGTGGTGTATTCTGGAGAGAAATCGAATCTTGAATGTAGCATAACAGATAGTGAAGATGCAGATGGATCCATGTGCAATGTGGATATAGTGGAAAACGGTGCTACCCCTCTTCGGTTTTCATCTGATTATCCAAATAATCAAGGTCCTGAGGATGATGTACACTCAGATGATGTAGTAACTAAAACAGATCAAGCAGAATCTGTGGCTGTGGCTTCTGCTGCTGGTGGCTCTGATGATGGGAATGATGTTATTTGTCTGTCACCGGATATGATTTGTTCTCCATCCAGGAATTTCACAAATATGCAAGAATCCCTTTCTGCCTCACTAGCAACATCATCAGAAGGGTTGAGTCCTTCGGGGAATCTTATTGAATCAGACTCACAAAAGGAAGTGAATCAATTGGCACTTGCTCCTGGAGATTTGGAGGCGATTCTGTGCAGCACTGTTTCTTGTAGTCAGTCCAATTCAAAAGTTCCCAGTGATGTTCCTGATTCATCTCTGGATGAACAAACACAAAACAGTTTGCCCATTGGTGATGTCACAACAGCACCAACATCTTCTAAACAAAATGACCAGGATATGGAATCAGAATCTCATCATCAGACTCATCTTTCGGAGAATTCAGAAGATGCTGGGTCTTCACCTACCTGTTACATCCAAGAGCCTGGAATTCCTTTCAAACAAGCATTAGAGTTGCAAGTTGATCATCTCAATGTGGAAAATTTGCATTTACAAGCAAGTCCCCAGTTGTCGAATCTTCAATTTGAACAGGTGCAAGCTCCAAATCACATAGATCAGGAAAGATGCTTTGATGCTCCTTCTGAATCTTCTCGAGACAACCTTCCAAGCCAACCTTCTGCCTCAGAGTTCTCTCTGCAATCAGCTGACCTGAAGCTCAACCTTCTGCCTCAGAGGTCTTCACCTACCTGTTACCTCCAAGAGCCTGAAACTCCTTTCAAGCAAGCATTAGAGTTGCAAGTTGATCATCCCAATGTGGAAAATTTGCATTTACAAGCAAGTCCCCAGTTGTCGAGTCTTCAATTTGAACAGGTACAAGCCCCAAATCACATAGATCAGGAAGGATGCTTTGATGCTCCTTCTGAATCTTCTCGAGACAACTTTCCAAGCGAACCTTCTGCCTCAGTGTTCTCTCTGCAATCAGCTGACCTGAAGCTTAACCTTCTGCCTCAGAGGTCTTCACCTACCTGTTACCTCCAAGAGCCTGGAATTCCTTTCAAACAAGCGTTAGAGCTGCAAGTTGATCATCTCAATGTGGAAAATTTGCATTTACAAGCAAGTCCCCAGTTGTCGAATCTTCAATTTGAACAGGTACAAGCTCCAAATCACATAGATCAGGAAAGATGCTTTGATGCTCCTTCTGAATCTTCTCGAGACAACCTTCCAAGCCAACCTTCTGCCTCAGAGTTCTCTCTGCAGTCAGCTGACCTGAAGCTCAACCTTCTGCCTCAGAGGTCTTCACCTACCTGTTACCTCCAAGAGCCTGAAATTCCTTTCAAACAAGCGTTAGAGTTGCAAGTTGATCATCTCAATGTGGAAAATTTGCATTTACAAGCAAGTCCACAGTTGTCGAATCTTCAATTTGAACAGGTACAAGCTCCAAATCACATAGATCAGGAAAGATGCTTTGATGCTCCTTCTGAATCTCCTCGAGACAACCTTCCAAGCCAACCTTCTGCCTCAGAGTTCTCTCTGCAATCAGCTGACCTGAAGCTCAACCTTCTACCTCAGAGGTCTTCACCTACCCGTTACCTCCAAGAGCCTGAAATTCCTTTCAAACAAGCGTTAGAGTTGCAAGTTGATCATCTCAATGTGGAAAATTTGCATTTACAAGCAAGTCCCCAGTTGTCGAATCTTCAATTTGAACAGTTACAAGCTCCAAATCACATAGAGCAGGAAAGATGCTTTGATGCTCTTTCTGAATCTTCTCGAGACAACCTTCCAAGCCAACCTCCTACCTCAGAGTTCTCTCTGCAATCAGCTGACCTGAAGCTTGAGAGTTCTGAGCAAGCCACGGATCCGTCAGAGACAATCTTTCCTAGCTTTGGCATGCTTCCTCATGCAAGTCAAGGCAATCTGGAGGAGATGCCTCCATTGCCACCTCTGCCTCCTATGCAGTGGAGGATAGGGAAGCTTCAACATGCACCCCTAGATTCGGGGAGAGAATTGGTGGAACATACCCTGGGCTCATTCCCACCAATGCTGCCATCTTCAGCTGATGAGAAAGCTCAATTTGTCTTTCCAGCATTAGGGGGAGAGATTCAGCAACCACAGAACCCATTTTTGCCTCTTTCAGCTGTAAAAGATGAGAAGCCCCAACATGTTTCTGAATACTTGGCAAATAATTTGGTGCAGCCCAGTCCATTACCGCTGCAAATGCCAACCATGGTTGATGATGCATATAGTCAACACAATTTATTCACTCCAGAGGGAGCACAATCCCTGAATCCGTTCTTAGCACTACCAGCCATGTCTGAGGGGAGGCCTCAACATGGTTTCCTTGCTTTAGATGGAGAAAGGATCCAGCCTAATTTGAGCCCATTCTCGTCAATAACAACTGTGGAAGATATAACTTCTAGACATGCTCCTGTTTCATTACCAGAAAATCTGATACAGCCTCTGAACCATACAGCCTCAGAAACAGGCTTAGAGGATAAGAAGCCTCAGCACAATTCCTGTAAGTTCAGGAGGAGACAAGGTGAGTCATCCTGAGGCATTTGTTCCTCCACCAACTATGGAAGATGATCAGCCCCAGCATGGTTCGCTGACACACGAAGGAGAGATGGCGTGGTCATTGAACACATCTGATCTATTACCTGTCTTTGAAGAAGGAAAGTCAAATGGAAATCCTTCGGTTAAGCTTCCCCGACCTCGAAGTCCTCTCATTGATGCTGTTGCTGCTCATGACAAAAGCAAAGTAATGACGGTTTTGTTTTGTCCTTTTTCCCCCCAACTATTTTGAGGTCTAATGCTAGTAAAGTAGTGTTTTTCAAACTCTTGAATCTTGTGCAGATGAGAAAGGTAACGGAACGGGTTCGGCCTCAGATAGGACCACAGGTAGATGAAAGAGATTCACTGCTACAACAGATACGAACCAAGGTTAGACCTAACTTCTTCTTCTTCCTATTTCTTTATTATTTTATCATAAAATTTATGTCGCCCCATTATTCTTTGATGAAACTGTAATACATGCCCATGCGTAAACTTTTGTCTTTGTTCCATCAGTCTTTCAACTTGAAGCCTGCGGTCGTGACAAGACCTAGTATACAAGGTCCCAAAACCAACTTGAAGGTTGCTGCCATTTTGGAGAAAGCAAATGCAATTCGCCAGGTTGATCTCTCTCTCTCTCTCTCTCTCTCTCTCCTCCCACCACCCCCCACCAAAAAAATAAAAATAAAATTAAGGTTATTTATTTATTTTCCCTTTTCCCACTACATATTGAACAAGTTGAATGTTATAAATAGGCATTGGCTGGAAGTGATGAAGATGATGACGCCGATAGCTGGAGTGATTCTTGAACAAAGTTGCTCTGCCACAGAACCTTCATAAATGTGGTTATTTCCATGAAAAGGACTGGGGATATCAACTCTCCCTTATAGTTAGTTACTAGCAGATATTTGTGATCTGGTGCATTCTTTCCTTCTCTACCGTATATTGATGTATAATATTTTTCTGTCTCTGTCCCTGTCCCTCTCTTCTCTTGTTGGTATGTTGCTGTTATGTACCCACAGAAATCCGGTGGGATTAAATGCTTTATACATGAATGATAGATGAGGCTCAGCATGCGAGCGCTGTACAAATCCTTTTCTATGTATTATTCTTTTTAAGATTTTGGCAGGTATAAATTGTGAGCGTCAGCAAATTTTATATCAAGTGCACTTTCTGAGACGCGACACTTTCTTTGCACATCTAGTACTATTGAACTATTTTGGTGGTTGATTTGATTTCTTTTGATTTATATTTCTAAATTGAATTATCATAAATAGACTGTCCTAATTAGATGTGATTGGCTGCAACCATAGTTGGGCCCCGGAAATGCTTATCACATGTCTATGCCTTGGATTTCAATGGGATTCATTAGCCAGGTTCTGCAGATTCAGATGTTTGGCTGCCTGCCTGCCGGGTTACTGGCCTAGCTCATGGGACCCTAAAATTTGTACTCGAATCTTTTTTGAAATTCCCCAACATATTCCAAAAACCTATCATAATAATATTTCCTCCCATAAACATACACCCACGTCTAGCTCCGGCTCCCTTTGTTTGAAGCTCTGGCGACCTTCAAGCCCCAAGTTCCGGCGACCTAACAGTGTCGGCATTTCCTTCAACAAACACAGCTATATTAGGTAGCCATTTCCTTCAACTAACACAACTATAAATAAGGATTTGCAATTGCGTTGGTGACTTCTTCATCTTTGGTGACCTCAAGATTAATCGACAAAAAGTCAACTGTCCAAGAAGAGAGAAAAAGAGAAAGAGAAAATAACTTTCCTATGTGTCCCTGATGATAGATCTAGTGAATTTCTAGCGAAATATAACTGTTAAATTTTTTGATCGATTTACCCTTCATATTTGAGTATGGTTTTGATGTCCCCCTGATTTGGATAAGAATTTGAGTATCCATAGATTTGATATGGATTTGAGTATAGGATTGGAGAAGGATTTTTGTCCTTTTTCCTTAAATTTGAATTTGATATAGGTTTTGAGTAAGGGCTAGAGATCCTCTGATAGGGCATGAAATGGTCCTCTAACGACGTTTACTCCGCACTCCGTCTCTGCTTGCCAGTGAATATTAGGCCTTACCTATCTAAAGAAGTTTACGGAGAATGCTGACAGCGGTTTTAGTAACCGCGCTATTGAAAGCGCTATTAACAAACGCGCTTTCTAATAAAAATTTTATAGTTGAGAGCGCTGTATTAAAAACGCTTTTATCTTTTTTGTTGAAAGTGATATTAGTAACCACGCTTTCTAGTAGTATTACGTTTTGAAAAGGATGTGGATATGTTTGGCTATTTACACCACTATTGCCCTTTTCGACTTCGGGGCATCGATGTCGACGCTCAATCCTTCGCGGCGGCGGCGATGGTTGCTGGAGCGAAAGTGACGAGAAAATAGAGGGGTGTGGAGAGATTTGAAGGAGATGAGAGATGGGTGTAATTGCTTTATTGCAATCTTACGTTGATGAAGATATCAAAAAGTCAACACATTCATTTAGAACCGTTGGTATTCCCTTATTAAACTATTTGAAATTTTCGCGGGATGAAGGTCATGACCATCTTTACCAACCCGACTTCTCCCCCATTTTCCAAGTCCTTGATAGAGATCAAGAAACGCCTCCTTCAAGGGTTCAACTCCTTCAAACAGCTCAAACATGTTCATGCTCGGCTTCTTCGCCTCGGCCTGGATCAAGACAACTATCTCCTCAACATGATCTTCAAGTATAGCTTGAATTCTGGTAACACAAATTACACTCGCCTCGTATTTAGTCAAACGAGAGAACCCAATATTTTTCTATGGAATACGATGATTCGGGGTCTGGTTTCGAACGATTGCTTCTATGAGGCGATTGAGTTCTACTGTTTAATGCGGCGAGAGGGCTTCTTGCCCAACAGTTTCACATTCCCTTTCGTTCTAAAGGCGTGCGCGAGGCTTCTGGATTTCCAATTGGGTGTGAAGATTCATACCCTTGTAGTTAAAGCGGGTTTCGATTTCGATATTTTTGTGAATACTAGTTTGGTATGCTTGTATGCGAAATGTGGGTATCTGGAGATTGCCCACAAGTTGTTTGATGATATTTCTGAGAAAAATGTTGTTTCTTGGACTGCGATCATTAGTGGGTATATTGATGTTGAACGATTCAGGGAAGCCATTGATATGTTTCGGAGGTTGGTCGAGATGGATTTGAGGCCTGATAGTTACACACTTGTTCGGGTTGTGTCTGCATGTAATCAATTAGGGGATGTAGAAAACAGGGATTCGATACATAGATATATAATAGAAACTGGCATGGAAAGGAATGTCTTCGTTGGTACCTCATTGGTGGACATGTATGTAAAGTGTGGGAACATGGAGAGAGCCCGAAGTGTCTTTGATGGGATGCCCGAGAAGGACATAGTTTCTTGGAGTACAATGATTCAAGGTTATGCATCCAATGGGCTCCCAAGAGAAGCACTAGACATCTTCTTCCGAATGCAGAGAGAAAATGTAAAACCTGATTGCTATTCCATGGTTGGAGTTCTTTCTGCTTGTGCAAGTTTGGGTGCGCTAGAATTAGGGGACTGGGCCAGTGGCTTGATGGATAGAAATGATTTTTTGTCTAACCCCATTTTGGGTACAGCATTGATTGACATGTATGCAAAATGTGGGAACATGGCTTCAGCCTGGAGAGTCTTCAAAGGGATGAAGGAAAGGGATCTTGTGGTCTGGAATGCTGCAATATCTGGGCTTGCCATGAATGGTCATGTCGATGCCGCATTTGCTCTCTTTGGGCCAAGTAGAGAAATTTGGGATTCAACCTAATGGGAACACTTTCATCGGCCTGCTTTGTGGATGTACTCATGCTGGTCTAGTTGACGAGGGTCGTCGATATTTTAATAACATGATTCATGTCTTTTCCTTAACTCCCACTAGTAGAGCATTATGGATGTATGGTCGATCTCCTTGGTCGGGCTGGTTTATTAGATGAAGCCCATCAGTTGATAAAAAGTATGCCAATGGAGGCTAATGCCATCATTTGGGGAGCTTTGTTGGGTGGCTGTAGGCTATATCGGGACACCCAGTTGGCTGAACATGTATTAAAGCGACTGATTGAGCTAGAACCGTGGAACTCAGGGAATTATGTTCTATTATCAAATATTTACTCCGCCGATCACAGATGGGATGATGCAGCAAAAATTAGGTCAAGCATGATCGGGAAAGGTATACAGAAGCCGCCAGGCTATAGTTGGATTGAATTAGATGGGGTTCTTCATGAGTTCCTTGTGGGAGACAAGTCCCACCCTTTATCAGATAAGATATATGCAAAACTTGGTGAACTGATTAAGGAATTGAAAGCAGCTGGTTATGTTCCAACAACAGAGTTTGTGTTGTTTGATATAGAAGAAGAGGAGAAGGAGCATTTCCTTGGTTATCACAGTGAGAAGCTAGCTGTTGCCTTTGGCCTAATAAGTTCATCAGAAGACGTAATTCGAATAGTTAAAAACCTTCGTGTTTGTGGTGATTGTCATGTATTCATGAAGCTCGTTTCAAAAATTATGGGTAGAGAAATAATTGTTAGGGATAATAACCGATTCCATTGTTTTGTTGAAGGGTCGTGTTCATGTAGAGATTATTGGTGAAATTAGTGATAAATTAACATTAGCATGGATGATGACATAGCAGGACCTTCCCCGCATGTTATCAAGAAAATTATGTTGTTTAATACATTTATTAATGAGAAGGAAAGCTCCAATTATTAGCATCTAGACCACACTTGTTAAGGCTTCTCTCTCTCCCCCCAAAATAATAATAATAATAATAATGAAATGTTGGGGAAGGGGGAAGAAAAAAAGATTATATGATATTATTTTTAGCAGTGTCCAAAGTCTTGATTGCAACCAAAACTATTATAAAAAGGCTGAGGAAATATGTAAGCTTATCTTAGGAATTGGTCTTTGTTATCCCTTTGGACTTGCCAACGTTGGCAATTTGGAGAAGGGATTAGGTCGAGCCAACTTCCAATAAGGTTAAATTCTTGAGTATGTGTGGGATGGCAAGAACTATTCTTCAGTCGTCTTAAGCTTAGCCTGGGTGAAAATATTTGAGGTATGACCGAACAAGTTTTTGAACTACTAGGATTCTTAAAGCAATGTGCCTTTGTGCATAGATTTGAGTCTTTGGATCAAGTGAGTGGTTAGGGATTGCCATTTACCCCAATCCTTTTGTTCTAGCTAACCCCCCGCCCTAGCCCGCAAACGAAAAAAAAAAATAATACTAATTTAAAAAAAAGGATCTAGGATGATACAAATCTATGTTGATTCGGACCCCAAATAAGTGAATACTGAATTTCTTCTAAACTGGATTCATATTGATAGGGTAAGTGACTCCAATATGTGGGTAGGTTAGGGCTCCTTATTAAGACATTTAAGTAACTAAATCCAATCAGTATGGCATAATCCATATGATATCCAAGCCTGAATTGAGAAATCCAAATCAGAATATAATCTGTGTTAAAGTGTTGACCAATGAACTGGTTGGTGCTGTAACTAGAGGTGGAGAACCACAAACATTGGGCCAGCTGGTTTGAACTCACCTTCCGACTGGCTGTGGGCCTGCACATTTTGCCTCAACTCCTGACGACAAATGTGAGGGTGCTTGTATATATATATATATATACATATATATAGATATTATATGTGACACATGAAAGTGATAAGTATGGCCTATAGAGCTACGCATATTAATCAATTAAACTTAGAAAAGAAATTGTCCTGCCCATTAGAAGAATAGCGTTTCTCCTTTTGCAAGTCTTCTTAGATTCCCTTGCCCAGCCGAGGAAAAATGCCTTTTACAGATCAAGTGGACATGCCACTGCCTCTCACAGTGGATCTCTTGTGTAGGACCCGCCAAATTCTGGGCTTATCCCTTGATTCCCACATGCCCTGAACCTCAATTTTCCTCAAGGTGGGGTGTGCCTTGCCAACCTTTAGTGCTGTCATGGACCCATATGATTCTTCGTGCAGCTTTCTCTACCCTCTTCTTTTCTTCAAATCATTGACTCAATTAATTTCCAACGTAGAAAAAATTGTTACTCATTAGTTAATTAGCGTTTAAAAATAAATGTAATTCATAATTGATCAAAAAATAAAAGAAACCGAATTCGGTAAGTTATATGAATCACTGCTCCATCTTTAAAATTTCATTTACTTGGCTTCACCCCATGAGAAAAGTTACAGTCTGGCAGTCTCCCCTATCCTTTACATTACGACGTCGTTTCTTTAAGGCAACATGTTCTTATTAGGTGTGTTCGTGGTTTGGTTTGGTTCGGTTTTATGATAGATCTTAAACTAAACCATTATACTTCGGTTTTTGTTTTATCAAACCAAACCAAACAAAACCATAAAATTTCAGTTTGGTTCGATTCGGTTTCGGTTTTATACTATCAAATAGTAACAAATAATTAAAAATAGAAAAATGACAAGCCAAACTTTAAATAAAAATATTTTTAATAAAATTATTGCATTAGCAACTAAAAAATACTGTTAACATTGTATCAAAATAGAAAAGTATTGACTTATGTTAATCCAAGTTCAAATCTCTAATCTAATTTACATCAATATCTCACACAATAATAATAGTTAGTTTAATACATATCAATCTAATAAAGAAAAAATATTAAGAAAATTTACAATCTATTACCTATTATGCTCTTATAAGAATAAAAATTTACAAAGTAAGTTTAATATGTAATATATAAAATTATATATATTTATATTATATTTTTTTGGTTTGGTTTGGTTTGGTTTTTTAAAGATGAAAACCAAAACCAAACTAAGTTAATTCGATTTTCTAAAATTAGAACCAAAACCAAACTTATGGACAAAAAAACCAAACCAAAATTTGGTTTAGTTTTCGAATTTTAACCTAAAGCATGAACACCTCTAGTTCTTACCTTATAAAACCGCGTCGTTTTCAGTTCTAAATAAGAATCCCTTTAAACTCTCACAGCGCATCATAAGATGCGTACGGTCAGATTTCAAAAATTTTCCCCGTCAAACATGAAATCCAGATGGTATCTAGGGAAAGGTAAGAAAGAAAAGAAAATCAAATTCTCATCTCTCTCTCTCTCTCTCTCTCTCTCTCTCTCTATATATATATATATATATACAGAGTTGAAAATTTTCGATTTAAATTTTATGGGAAAATCACTTCCCGACACAACTAGGCTGCAACAGCTCGCGAGGAGCACATCACAACATCTCAAGACTCCGAAACGCCCAAAACCATCATCGCCGGCAACAGCCAAGTCAGGAGGCGTCGGCGGCGAGTCGAAGCGGGTGAAGTTGGAGAAGATGGAAAACAACGTCCGTGTGCCGTTGTCGGAGGTGATTTCCGATTGCGTGAAGCGATGGTTCCAAGACACGCTCAGGGATGCCAAGTCGGGCGATATTAACATGCAGGTGTTGGTGAGTCAGATGTATTACAGCGGTTATGGCGTCCCCAGAGACACTCAGAAGGTTAGTTTTCTTGTCCCCCCCCCCCCTTTTTTTCTTTTTCTTTTTTTAGTTTTGAATTTTTTGGATTTTTATTTGGGTTTGTGATTAATTTGGTATTTTAAGGTTTAGGGTTTGGTGATTCTTGAAGTGGCTAGTTTCGCTCTGTTTTTTGCGTAGAAATTTATACTTCTTAAGTTTTGTGTTTTCTCATTTCTTTTCTTTCCTTTTTTGTTCTTCCCTTCAATTTTTGAATTTTGTGGGATTTGTTGGGATTTCAATTGATTGTACGTTTTGGGATTTAGGGTTCGATGGTTCTTGGTTAGGCTGTCAGGCCCGTTTGATTGCTGAGAAGACTGACGAAAAGAAATTAGTGATTCTTATCTTTTTGGGTTTGTTTCTGTGTATATATATATTTTTAAATTTTTTTTTAATTTCTAAAAGAAATAATGGGTTTTTTTTTTTTTTTTTTTTTTTTTTATTTATTGATTGTACGTTTTGATGTTTAGGGTTGGTGATTATTGGTTTCGCTTCTTTAGGTTCTGTCTGGTTGCTTCGAAAACTCAAGAAAAGAAACGGAAGAAAAGTATGATTCTCGACTTCCTCTTGAATTAGGACCAGAGAAAACAACTCCCCTTAACTATGCAAAATTATGCTATTTGGCTTTAATTGAATCAATGTTACAATCCAAGTGTCCCACAGTTAAGTACGGGACTGACTGTGTGTATATAGACACTGGGCACCCTTCCCTTACAAGCTAGTTTTCAAGGGTGATTTCTACCCATGGGTTCATATCATTTGGTATTGGAGCCTACACCATGTCCTGGTTCGGGTCATGGAAGGGGCAACCTATATGCTGTATTAAAATAACTTTGTATTGTGTATAGGCATGGTACTATCATTGAATACTGATAGATGAGTAAAACCACCAAAAAGAAAGGCCAACACCAGGTGAGTGTAAATATAGTGGGCCATTGTGGACGTTGGCAGCGGACACCTAGTAGTTTGTTATGATCCAAGTGCCCCACATTGGTTAAGTATGGGATTGACTGTGTATATAGACTCTTGGAAACCCTTCCCTTGCAAGCTAGTTTTCAAGGGTGAGTTCTACCCATTGGTTTGTATCAATTGAGTTTTTCTATTTATTGGAAACAAGGAACATAAGACTCAAAAAGGTTTCTTTCATTTTCTTTTTCTCCGCTTTCCCAGCAACCAATGGAGGGTCGATTAATTCATTAGTTACTCCACATCTTAGGGTTTTGGTTTGTGATTCTCTCTATCTGTCTCTCTAGATTCTGCACTTCTCCCCCATGTTATCTTTGATCTTAGTTTCCTTCTTCTTTTTTTTCTTTTTTTTTTTTTTTTTTCCTTTTTTTGACTCTTTATGGAAATTAATTTGAATTGTTGGTATTTCAGGGAAGAATTTGGATGACAAGAGCTTCAAGGACTCGATCTTCAGTTTGGAAAGTTAGTGATAAACATCCAGGTTGACACCTCTCTCTCTCTCTCGCTTATATGCATGTGACGTGTGCATGTATATATGAACCATTATCTAATGTGCTTCTGTTTGTTGTGTTGGACACTTTTTAGGTTATAATGCAAGTGATTCAGATTCTGATGAGTTGAAGGGTGATTCATGATAAGAGCAAATTGCCCTTCATGTCCATAATGATTTCAAAGTGAGTTGAATTTTCCTATTACTTCTTTTGCTCTTGGGCTTTTTATCATTGATTTGCTTTGGTTGTGCTGCATTTAATTTAGTAACCCAAGAGATTTGGTTTTATAAGGATCTTGGGTTTTTCTTTTCTGGTCAGTTGTGTTTCTTACTATGCCTTTTTCAATTCAGGTGTGGGAAAAAAATTCAATTTTTAGTTATGGTCTATAAGTAGATATTGTTTGTATGAGAATCAATGTACATATAATATTCTAAACTTGATTGACATACTAAATACCAGAAATCAGTGGTTTTTGTCTAATTTTTATGTGATTTTGCTCTTAGACAAATAAGCTTTTGTTGTCTAGTATTACCTTAAACTACCATGTCTTGATATATGGTTCGATAGGACCACAATCTATCATATTGCATCTATTTGTGGTTGCCTTGATTTGTGGTCTACTAGAACCTTAAACTACCATTTTTACCATGCCTTGATATATGGTTTGCAAGGACCCTTCTCGATTTGTGTTTACCTCGATATGTGGTCTGTTAGGACCTTATATCACCATGTTGCAGCACTTCATGCTTGTCTCAAGCAGTCTTTTAGTAAGACCTTAAAACCACTATGGTTCCCTAATATATGGTTTTGATGATAATCATCTACCATGTATAACTCTTTATTTTACCTTGATTTATGGTTGCCTCGGTTTGTGGTTGGGTGGGACCTTAACTATCATATTGCTTAGATTTATTATTGGCTTAAACTCTCATCTTCCCTTGATTTTTCTTATGAGTTCCTCCAGATGTGGTATGGCAGGATCTTAATTCTTAAACTACCATATTCCTTTGGTATGTGGTCTCATAAGACCTTAAACTATCACTTCACTTTGATGGATGGTTTGATAGGATCATTATATATCATGTTGCCTTGATATGTGGTCTAGTAGGACCTTAAATTACCATGTTGCCTTGATGTGTAGTTTGAGAGGACTTTAGACTAACTCTTTGCCTTGGTCTGTGGTTTGTTAAGATGTTAAACTATCATGTTGCCTTAGTCTATATTTGGTAGGACGTTAGTTTACCACATACCATGTTCCCTTTGTATATGTTCTAGTAAGATCTTAAACTGTGATCTTGGTCCGTAATCTATAGTCTAAGAAGACCTTAAACTACTATGTTGCCTCACTGTATTATTCGGTAGGATGACAACCAACTATGTTTCCTCAATTTATGGTTGAGATGTGGTGTAGGCAAGGTCTTAAACTACCATGGTGCGTTAGTATATAATCTAGTATGACTTTAAATTACCATGTTTCCTTGGATCTCAGTATATGTTTGCATCGATGTATGGTCTAGTAGGACCTTTAAGTACCATGTTGCCTCAATATATTGTTTGTAAAAACAGCAAACAATAAAATCCCTTTTTTGGTTTAATACACATTTACCTTATCAAAAAAATATATTGTTTGTAAAAATCTTCCTTGATTCATGTTGGCTTGTCTTATAGGACCTTAAACTACTATATTGCAACGATTCATGGTTGGCCCAATAAGTGGTTTAGTAGGGTCTTAAACTATCATGTTACTTTGATGTATGGTTTGGAAGGATCATAATATTCACTTGTGGTTTTCTCAGAATGTGGTGGGGCAGGACTTTATACTATCATATTGCCTCGGTATATAGTCTGATGGGATCTTGACTATTATGTTTCCTCAATTTGAAGTTGCTTAAACTCCCACTAGGACCTTAAACTTCCATGTTGCCTTGGTATGTGGGTTTGGTATCCTCTTAAAGTACCATATTGCCTCAATAAATGATTTGGTAGGACCATAACTTTCTATAATGCTTGGATTCATGGTTACTTCAAAAATGTGATCTGTTACAATCTTAAACTATTATATTGCCTTAGTAGTCTATAGTCTAGTAAGACCTTAAATTACCATGATTTTTCAATATGGTGTCTAATAGGACCATAGACTACTATGTTTCCTCTATATTTGGTTTAGTAGGATCAGAACTTACCATGTTGTCCTAATTCATGGTTGTCAAGATGTGATTTGGTAAAACTTTAAATTGCTTTGGTATCTTTAATTATCTTTACAAAAAACCACCAGCAACCAATCTGTGGACACTTAGCAATGTCATTGTATCCTAACTTTGGAGTTTACAATGTTCCGGCACTTGGATATGCACCCACACCTGCCACTTGTATTCAAGGATGATAAATATTTCTCTTTTCTATTTTACATTCCTAGTCACCGTGTTGCTAGTTTCTCCTCTTTGAGATGATATATTGTAGCCATAAAACATTCTGAGCCATCAAGAACAATTTTTGAAGCTTGAATGCGTAGGTTCGAGTCTTGAGAGGGACCATTTTGTGTGAAAAAATATTGAAGGTTAACACTGTATCTAGCTCAACCTTTCCAGGACCTAGCTTTTCCAGGATTAATACTAGGTAATGGCCTTTTTATGGTAAGATGAAGGGGATAGAGTTATAAGGGCTTGTTTGGTTGCTCCATGGAAATTGAATTGTTCAAATGTGTTTTTGTATATAGTTTTGTTAGCAAGTTCACTATTGTGGATGGGGCAATTTAAGAGAATGGCTGCCTGACTGTAAAAAAGTTGAAATGGATGCATTTCATTAATTCCTAAAATTGATTCTGTACAATCAATTCTGGTTGTGGACTTGTGGCTCCAACATTTTTACTGACTGAATTGAAGATGAAGGATTTGTACTACAATGCTATCAAAATGTAAATGGAGCCAATCAATTTCTATGGGGCAACCAAACAGGCCCAAAAAAAATGCATTTGTGTGAGGTCAAGGGATAGCATGCACCTATTGAGGACATCATGAGATGGTTGAGCAGCTTGATCATATGCAACAATGGCCAATGACTGCAATAATGAGTGATATGGTTTGAGTTGAATGTACTACACTGACAAGGGAAAAGCCAGAAAGAATGTGAACAATGTTGTGGGGAAATAAATGATAGCATATATTTTCTAGAACTGGGCCCAAGAGGCAGATAAAGGATTCGAGTGTATGACTGCAGGAGGTGGACTTCTCTATTCAGTGTACTTAATAGGTTTAGTTCTGTGAATTTAACACTGATTTAGTCAGTTCTGACATTTGTGAATTGCCAAATCCGTGGTAGTAGGCTTGCATCCCCAATTTCTTATATAATGGGGGAATAAATCAACTTATGCTTACTGGTACATGAAGCATTTCCTGGAGAGATTAATCTAATGATTGTTTCTTGCTGTTTTTGTTTTTGTAGGGTCTGCTTGGTTCTCTGCCCGCTTAGCCCACCTTGAATGTTTCTGTGAAAATCTCTCCTTTTTTTTTTTTTTCCTTCTGGTTATTACAATAATCTCTGTACTTTTCTGTTTAGCTTTCTTTTCCTTCTTTTTTTCCTGGATGTCACTGTACTCCAATTTTGTTTATTATAATAAAATTAATATATTAATTGAACTTCGATGGGCAAGAATCCTTTATGGTTAAATTTTTGTTATGTGGGGCACTTTCTTGACAAGGAGAGGATGGATTCCTAGCGTTATTTTCATTACTTATGTTGATGGAATCAATAATGTGATAATAACAGACGATGATATATACCATTCAACCAGCCTCCCAACATAAAAACTGGTATTGCTAATGACTTTGAATTTGGCAATTTTTCAGTCTGTTGTAACTGATAAAAATCCAGTCTTTCTCGTTGATCATGCTGGTGATGCCTGTTGTACAGTTGACCGTCGACCCACGAGGTCATGAACTCATTGCCTCGGTTTTTGACATGGCAAGTTCTTTTTCCTTCCTTTTTTTTTTTTTTTTTTCTCTTCATTCATCTAGGCAAGCTCTTTTGCAAGTATTTTTAAGTCCCATGTGAAGGACTGCTAGAAGAAAAGCCGATGGATTCTAAAATCACATAATAGACCCAACCTTGAGAGCTGATATACCTGGTTGTTTCATCAGCATCGATGGATAGATGATAAGCTATTCATGGGCATTCTTATGGTTGATTTGTAGAGTTAGCCTTGAGAGCTGATATACCTGGTTGTTTCATCAGCATCGATGGATAGATGATAAGCTATTCATGGGCATTCTTATGGTTGATTTGTAGAGTTAGCGTCTCTGTTGACTGATCTTGTTCGATGTCTTTAGATGCGAATTCCTCTATCGCTCCCTTTTCTTTATATATATATATATATATATCATACTCAGTATTTGCATCTAGGCTTGGTTCTTGAATGTTTTGATTGTTACTACTCGAGACACCACCTACCTTCAAGACAATATGACCACTCGTTGTTACTGAGGCAGCAGCATGTGGGAGCGGACCCAACTTTGGGTCTATTCTACTTGGCGTCAAAGGTAGATTCGCGTTATCTGTTCTCAAGCTCCTTTCCCATTTGCTTTAATTTCAAGGGATGCTAACCGTTTGCTCTACTTTGAAGGGAGTGGTGCTCAATTACCCATCGCCCTCCTTACTATATTTATTTTTATTACGGAGTATTTTTTAAAAATAATTTTACTCTCACCGTAGATGATAATACGTCTCTCACATGACATAAGGGTGGGACTTACACGTTTTCGTGATTTTACTTTCCTATTGCACGTGTGAATTTCACTTTAATGTGAGAGACGCCATTTTAATCCTTTTTTTATTATTATAATTTGAATCGAATAAAGAAATTCGGATTAGATTTCACATTATTTAAAGTTTTGCTGGCATATGTTTATTGAGGTACTTTTGTCTGTTGTCAATTATCACATAGCATGAGCCTTTTTTTTTTTTTTTTTTTTGGTAGGACTCAGCATGACTCATGAGCTTTTGATCCTTTTGAAACCCTTCCAGACAAGACGTGGGGAAAATTAAAAATAAGTAAATTACACTTTTGACCCAAGTAACCCAGTGGCCTCATTTGCTCATCTGATTTGTGTAAAGCTTTTGCATGGTCTACTCCAAAGTAACCCACTACGAAAACAGACTCCAAGTTACCTACCAACCTACTTATTAAATAATTTAAGCTTAAATTATATTTCAATGATGACAATGGTGTGCGATGGACGATGGAATGATTTGAGAAAAAAAAATTAAAATTTACCCCACATGGGTAAACCTTAAGAGTAGACCCTCAAAATAACAGGGAATTATCACCTGGTAATGAGTAAAAGGCATTTGCAGTAAGGTATAAGCGATTATCATATGGTAATATGTAAAGGGTGAGGTACAATTTACTCCATCCAATCATTCTCAGCACCAAAACAAACATTTTGGGACCCCCCCTCTCCCAAAAAAAAAAAAAAAAAAAAAAATCTGATAAATTCCATCTATTAGATCAATTTTACCACACAACATATTAACCAAAAAAAAAAAAACCACCACCATTCTTTATATATTAGATATAACAAACGTATGTTGCACGTGAATATTTTTAAATAATATTAGTTATGCAAAATAATGAATACATAAAGATTTTATATTTTTTTCATAAAAGATAAAGTTTAAAATTCAAAAGTACATTTTTTTTAATAAAGAATTTAACTTTGATTTGTAAAGAGTTTAAGTTAAAATCTAACTTTGATTTATTACCAAATGATAACAATGTTTACTATGTGTTTTAATTAAAGAAATGGTAGATATATACTTTTTTAGAAACATAAGGATATATTAGTCGTTCAAAAGTTTTTCTAAAATTCAGCTTTTTATAAATAGTATAGAAGATATAGATATGTTTCATAATTTAGTCTATGGAATGCCAAATCAAGAAAATATATATATATATATACCCTGCAGAATGGAATTCAAAACAAACCTTCAAAACATACAGAGATTCTCCAACCGCTAGTCAGCAGCACCTTTTTGCAGTAGATTGGCATCTGCGTTGTTCATAGGTTTCGCACCACGTACGTACCCTACATTTGTAATTTATCAAGGATGATGAAAAGGACAACAACATCAAATTCCACCAAATCGTCAACTCATTCATCTATAACCATAGGCCATGCCGCCATGGAGCCACCATAATATGAATCGTTGTTGAAGAAACTCGTCGGCAATGAGAAACCAAGAAGCTGAAACAGAAGTAGAAATGCCAAGAGAGCCACTTCTTGCCCAACAACGACAAACCTCTGATGTCCCTTCATCTCTTTTCAAATATTTGTATGCTGGCCACTTTTTGGCCAGATGGAGTGGCAGGTTTATTTTTCCACCTCTTTCATTTCTCTCTTCAAAACTTTGTTTACCTTGTAGGCTCCTTTCTCTTCTCCGTTCCATTTTGTTGACTAGGTTTTTGAAAATAAATAAATTAGGGTTTTAGGTTGGTTTTTGTCCCAAGGGGGGAAAAAAAGAAGAAGAGAGAGTTGAATTTGGAGTGATTTTATGATATTGAATTTGGAGCTGCTCAAAATTCCTAAGGGGTGGCTCTGTTGGTTCCGGTACCAATACCTCAAGAACCAGATGGTACTGATTTTAACTCCTCATAATTTTAAGGGGTCAGCCACCAAACTGGGTTTTCCCAGCTGTTTATGCGCCTAAGTGGCTGGTGGCCTTGCTTGAGACCGAGGAATCTTTGGGCCAAAGGGATGGTTGTTTGTACACCTCAGGGCGATAACCACAAAAACAAGTAGCTCTTTTTTATATAATAAACAACAGATAACAAATTACAAAGAAAAAAAAAATACTAAATTTGTGAGTTGAACCACCTGGTGTTGCTGGAACCAAGCTCATCTTGAACTAACAAATAGAAAATTTTGAAGTCTGATATGATATAATTTTGAGGAAAAAGAAAATGACAGAGGGATCATCTTTCTGTACATTTAAGGCAAACATTGGGCACATGGCCCAAAACCCAAGCGGATAAGCTGGATGATCAGTTACTATAATATGTTACCTGATAATTGAATTATTAGAATCATTCAATTCAGACAAGATTTTGCCTAGCATGGCCCCTAGGTGCAATACTGCAGTGGTAGCAAAAGTCCTTCTTTTCTCCCCTACATGCTTCCCATAATTTGCCTGTGATTTGGTATTGAATCCCTTTTGAATCTTCCCTTATTTGCAGAATGTGGGAATTTGCTGTTGGTTTATACATGATCAATCTATGGCCAGACTCTTTACTGTTTGCCGCCATATATGGTGTCGTAGAAGCTGCCTCTACTGCTTTGTTCGGTCCCATCATTGGACAATGGGTGAATAGGTTGACATATGTACAGGTTTGATTGATTTCCATTATTTTTGTTCTTGGCATTATATCAAGATTTAGAGTTTCAATTTAGAAACACTTCTTTATTGAGTAATGCAACAATTCTTCCAAAACACTCCTTGAAACACTGAACATTTGTACTGAGTCGGGTAACATTTGGAAATGTTGAAAATTTTCAAGTGGCTTAAAGTTGAAATCAGGAACCCAGATTGTCAAAAATTTCACCAAAGTTCAAATTAAACCTTGTGTATGTATTTACATTGAAGTGATCTTATAAGGGATCCATGATATAACTTAGGTAAGGACTTCTAGTCTTGGCACCATTGGATGAAAATGGACGGCCAAGATTAGAAGTCCTGATGGACCTTAGTTATATCAGGGATTCTTTTATTATGGCTGACCAAGATTAGCTTTCAAACAATAATCTAAATCTACATATAGAAGTCCACTAAGTCGCCTGCAATTCAATTTGCCAAAATCAATCCATGGGTGATCATCAATAGGATTGGGCATAATCAATACAAGTTTCTGAAAATTTTCACTTGCCTAGTTTCTACTGGTTTATTTGCTCATACAGATTTACGATAATTCCTCCAGTTATAGAAACTTAAATCTTGATTTTTTATTGGCAGGTTCTCCAAATTTGGTTGTTAACACAAAATCTCTCTTTTATGGTTGCCGGATGCACAGTGATAGGATTATTGGTCTACTCAGGCTTAAAGTTTACAAATTTCACTGCATTCATTGCCCTTGTTGTATTAACCAATATATCTGGAGCTGTTGGTGTGCTTTCCACTCTTGCTGGAACCATCTTGATTGAAAGAGAATGGTAACTCCATATATAGTCTTCTAATGGAAAAGGAAAAAGAGAAGTGAGTTCAGATTAAAACTAAATTGGAGAGATCATTTCATTTTATTTTTTGCTGTCACAGAGTAACCATTGTTATTTTGTAACAGTTTGAATCTCAGAAAAAGTTGGTGGGAAAGGAAAGAAAATACTTGAAATTGCTTATGAATTGTTTCCTCTCTTTTGCAAATTTTGTTATTTTATTTTCCTTTATGTTCCTCTTTATGAGATCCAAACAGAAGCTTAGTAATCAAAATTTTAGAATTCCAATCATTTTATCCCTAATTCACTTCCCAAGGAACACAAATTCCAACCCATTCTAATAATTTTCTAGCTGTCATTTCTTATTCTCTGTCTTACGACATCTTTTATAACCTGTAATTGGTCGTAAGACACTGAAATTTTCTTTGCTGTGCCATTTGCTTTTGGGAAAGCATATGGAGTATAAGGATTTTGCCATCTTTCACAATAATTTCTCTGTTTGAATCACTCCGATAGGGCTAAAGATATTTTCAAAATTACAGGGCAGTGGTGATAACTGAAGGCCACCCTCCAGGAGTATTGACAAATATCAATTCAGTTCTCAGGCGGATAGATTTAACCTGCAAGCTATTTGCTCCTGTGGTCACTGGCTTCATCATCAGCTTTGTATCGCTAAGAGCATCTGCTTTGGCTTTAGCACTGTGGAATACTGTATCTGTCTGGTTGGAATTTTGGCTTCTAATGTCTGTATATGAAGGAATTCCAGCTTTGAAGGAAAGAAACCAAAGGAGGACCTCAAGACTTTCGCCGAGTGATCCAGAGAAGAACCCATCTACTTATCAGAAGACAAAGGGCTTGCTTTCCTCTGATGAAAGCAATTCGGAATCATCAGGGAAGAGCTGGAAAGATAAAATAATTGAACGGGTTTCAAATATCTCTTTTGTTGGTGCATGGAAAGTGTACTTACGGCAAGATGTGGTACTGCCTGGAGTAGCTCTAGCTCTATTATATTTTACTGTCCTCAGGTGACAACCTCTCAAGCCCACTAGCATCCCTTTAATAAATAAAAATTACCAAATACTTTGGTTAAGGTTGTGTTAGGAAGCAACTGTAAGGAAGACTTGTAATGGTTTATTTCATTGGTCTTCTCTTAAAAATCCTAAACACACTATTAATACATAAACGTCCACTGATATTGTTGTTTAAGTCCCTGTTGTTTGGCTTTGTCTCAAGATCTTGACTGATGTAAGTAAATACTTTCTGATTTCGTTGTTCTAGCTTTGGAACTTTGATGACAGCTGCCTTAGAATGGGAGGGTATCCCTGCCTACTGTTATTGGACTAGCACGCGGAATAAGTGCTACAGTTGGAATAGCTGCAACACTTCTATACCCAATCATGCAGTCTCATATTCTAACACTCCGAACAGGACTCTGGTCTATCTGGTCTCAGGTATCTACTCCAGTAAACTTAGAAAGGGGTCACTTTGGCAGTTGGAAGATAAGTGTTCTGTTATAGTGGCATCCTAAATGAAAATCACCTTCAAATATTTTTTTCCCTTTGAAAGACATCTATAATAGAGTCCAATGGAAATTGTTTGATCCAGCTATTAGAATTCATTATTCCTAGAAATTACTCCTATCTGACTCTTTGTTTTTATTGACTTTAATTTATGTTTCATATCTGTGTGGTATTCATACAGTGGATCTTCCTCATTGTCTGTGTTGCTTCAATATGGGTCCAAAACAACATTGTGTCAGCATATATGCTGATGGGTGGAGTAGGCGACATCTCGTCTGGGATTGTGGATGTTTGATTTAGCTGTAATTCAACAAATGCAGGTAAGGAAAGGGGAAGATCATGTTAAACCATTACAAAAATTTTGTTTAGATCATCACTGTATCTGTCGCTTTTGATTTGTTGGCAAGTTTGTTTGCTTTCATGAGTATATTTCAACAATAGCCTTTCCTTACTAATTACTCTTACAAAGTTTCCATGTCTGTTTACTTATCTGCGTTTTTTTTTTTTTTTTTTTTTTTTTTTTCCTGATAGGATCATGTTCCTGAATCTGATCGTTGCATTGTGGGAGGTGTTCAGAATTCACTTCAGTCTACTTTGGATTTGATGGGTTATGTCATGGGAATAATTGTCTCCAATCCACGGGTAATCAATCTTAGCATTTAGCTTTTTCTTGAACAATTTTTATGGGCAATTCTTTCTTGTGTGATGAGATATTAGTAAGTCCAATACAAGCATTTAGACGAGCACATAAATATTGGCTGAAACTGTTTCAAACAAGATATATGTTGGCCTTTTGGGTGACTTGTGATATTATGAAGTTTAGGCACCACATGGGTGTCTATACTGGGTACACGGCAGTACGTTTGTGCCAGTTACTTGAAGGAACTCGAGGGTTTGTGGTTTCCAGAATTAGCTCACACTCACAAACACAGTAGTCTTGAGGATCGTATGTGACATCAGCTCTTACTTTCAAAGAGTCATGTCTTGGAATTATAGTAACTTGGTTTCCACTACATTAATTGTTCAGGAGTTCTGGAAGTTGACATTGTTATCCTTTTCATCGGTAACATTGGCTGCAGTACTCTACACTACACATATCTATCGTGCCCGAAAACACCTCTTTCACTTTGAGAAGCTGCCACTGTTGGTTCAGTCGTTTCAGTCGATCATCTCAAGATTCAATGTCACAATAGAATGGTAAAAGTCTTGTTTGTCTATCATACCTTCTTTGTAAGTAGTATTTTTTAAGCAATTTGTAAAGTCCTAAGTGTTGTGTTGGCTAATTCCCATGCCAAAAGCCGTGATTACCATGTTGTCCTTCATTGAAGAGGATTCTGTGTAATTTATGGAAGCTTATCTCTTGAACACGAGTCTCACTTTTTAGGCATGATAAGGAACCTGCTAGAAACCTTGTTTTTGAACTACTATGGGATTTGTATTTAGCCTCGTTAATCTTTGCATGTCACTGTGTCATGGCTATCATGTTGGGGTTCGTATCATCACGTATTGTACTTTAAATTTGCTTATTGAGGTACTTTTGTCTGTAGTGAATTATCACCAAGCGTGAGCATTAGACCCCATATTATGCCATTCCAAAACAGGACGTGAAAAGACATGATCCAAGTAGCCCAATGTCCTCATTTGCTGTACTGCTTAATATAAAAACAAAAAGAAGCAAACTCCAAGTAACCTACTTATATTAAATAATCCTTCACCATGACGACAATGGTGGGCGATGGCAGAAATTAAAAATTAAAATTTATCGCCTTCCATCTTAGTATCTTACTCTAAATTAATATTAAAATACAAATATTGCCGCGCATCACGTGAATCAAGCTGGTGCATCAAATATCACACTTAATTGAATATATTTTATTTTATTTTATTTGTGAAAACTATTCCTATATCCCGTTTCACAGAAAACTATTTATTTTTATTTTTTTTTCCTTTGGAAGATTAGTCAAGAAAAAAAAAAGAGATATCACCAGTGACTAAGCCCATAAAGAGTATTAATCATTTGATTTATACTACATATTGTAAGTTTCTTTCTTTGACTTTTAAATACTAGCGGATTAATTTGGCCGAAAATCCGAATGAACTATATGCAAAATAATAAATAATAAAATAAAAATAACTGAAGTTTCATTTTTTTTCCCTCTTTTTTTTTTTTTTTTTTTTACATTAAAGGTAGACAACCTGTCCTATGTGAGACCCACCCCTATTCGGGGTAGGTCATGTGGCACTGACCTGCGAGGCATTTTCCATTTAAAGTTTTGTTTAAGGTGGAGTACCCACATGGGTAAAGATTAGACACTCAGATTAGACCCTTAAATTACTAGGGATTATTATCTAGTAATGTGCGGAGGGGATTTGAAACAAATTAGGCAATGTTAATCACAGTCATGATGGTCAAATTGACATACAAACATGATATGCACCAATCATAAAGTATTAATTTGCATGACTCAATTGTAATTAACATATTTTGTAACCCATCGCCTAATGAAGAAATTCCATCTTTAGATCAATTCCACCAAAAAAATAAAAAATAAAAAATAAAAAAATCATCTTGATTGTATGTGTTTTAAACATGAGATGAATTTTTATGATGGATTGATATGCCAAATGGGATGCAGCGATTGGTGGGGTTCAATGAGGCTCCTTACGTGGCTAAATTTGAGTTGGATCGTAACGGAATGCCCTGCGTCTTTACAGGATTATACATACAAAACCCTCCTACTTCTTTATACAGTACCTATTTTCATTTCATAATTTTTTATTGACATGAGAAAATGAAATCAAACAGAGATTCTCCCACTGCAAGTCAGCGACACCTTCCAGCCACCCTTTGCCCCAACAACCTCATTCAATACAAAATCATCATCATGATTTTCAAAACCATCACCATATTTACCACAATATCAATCATTGTTGAAGAAGCTCATCATCATCATCATCAGCAATGGGAAAGCAAGAAGCTGAAACAGAACAAGACACGATGAGAGAGCCACTTCTTGCCCAACAACAAACTCCTGATGTCCCTTCATCTATTTCCACATGTTTGTATGTTGGCCACTTCTTGGCCAGATGGAGTGGCAGGTGTTTTTTTCTCTCCTCTCTTTCTTTCATCCCTTCAAAACTTTGTTTACGCTTTTAAAAAAATAAAAATAAATAATCAATGAATTAGGGTATTACCTTATTGGGTCCTTTTTCTTCTCTGTTACTTTTTTACGTGTATATATATACTGATTAGTTTTTTATTTGTTTTTTTGTTCCAGAAATGAATTAGGGTATTAAAATGGTTTTTGAAAAAGAAGAAATAAATTGAATTTGGAGTGATTTTATGATATAGAAATGTTTATACATTGAGATTATGTTTTCCCACCCTTTTTTTGGAATTATTTCACATTTGGAGTGGTTTCATTTTACTTTCTTCTCATTATTTGAATCCTATTTTTCAATTTTGAGTTGGTATATGATCATAATCCTTGTGCGGTTTGAATTTAGTCATATATATATTACATATCAAGTGTTAGAATTCAGTCTAGATACACTCTTCAATGGGTTGTGTTCTTTTCATTTCTATCTTCATTTTATTTATTTATTTGTGCTAAATGATGGGTTATGATCTATTGAAAGGCAAGTGGCTGCTCAAAAGTCAGTTATAGCAATTTGTTTGATAATAAACAACAAATTACAAAGAAATTTGTGGGTTGAACTACCTGGTGTAGCTAGAACCAAGACCATCTTGAGATATTAAAATATTAATGTTTGAACTTTGAAGTCTGATATGATACATCTTTGAGGAGGAAGAAAATAAGCCAGAGGGGTTTTCCCTCTGTACATTTATTGGCAACATTGGGCACATGGCAGAAAAACAAGGGGTCCCAAAATCCATAAAAGCTATATGATCAGTCCGATGAACCCTTTTCAAGCGATCCACTATATATTTCCAATAGTAAAATGAACTTGATAATTGAATTTTGAGAATCATTCTATCAAGGACAAGATTTTGCCTTGCGTGGCTGCTAAGTGCAATGGTAACATAAGGCATTTTTATCTCCTCTGCATGCTTCCCATAATTTGTTTGTTTTTTGGTATTGAATTTCATTTCTATTTTCCCTGCAGAATGTGGGAATTTGCTGTCGGTCTATACATGATCAATCTGTGGCCAGACTCTTTGCTCTTTGCCGCCATTTATGGTGTCGTGGAAGCTGCCTCTACTGCTTTGTTTGGTCCCATCATTGGACAATGGGTGGATAGGTTGACATATGTGCAGGTTTGATTGACTTCTAGTATTTTTGCTGTAGGCATTATATCAAGATTTTGAATTTCAATTTTGACATCCTTTTCAGTGGGTGAACATCCAAGTGAAACAATTCTTTCAAAACACTGAAAATCTGTATTGAGTCAGTTAACATTAAACCTTGTGCTATTTATAAATATATATTCATTTTCTATGTGGATATAGGTTATTGTTTGATAGCTAATCTTGGTCAACCATAATAAAATAATTTTTCCTTTTTCTTGATGACCTTAGTCATTTACTCAGGAGGCCCACTCAAGTTGGTTTGTCTCAATTTAATTGAATGATTTCCCTTCAGTGATTTACTGATTGTTTTCATCTGCTGTACTCTGTATTGATCTTTTTCTATTAATAACATTTCTATCGTTCTAAGCAAAAGAAACAAAAAATGCCAGAAGCCGATGGGTGCCACTAAATTGCCTGTAGTTCAAATTGCCAAAATCAATCCATGGGTGATCATCAATAGGACGGGGCATGATGAATACAAATTTAAAATAAAAATAATAATGGGTTCTGAAAATTTTCACCTTCACTAGTTTTTACTGGTTCATTTAATCATGCATATTAGAATGGCCATTTATGATAAATTCATACAGTTATTGGAATTCAAATCTTGATTTTTTTGTTGGCAGGTTCTTCGACTTTGGCTGTTAACACAAAATCTTTCTTTTATTGTTGCCGGAGGCACAGTGATTGGATTGCTGGTCTACCCAGGCTTAAAGTTTACAAATTTCTCTACATTATCTCACTTGTCGTATTAACCAATATATCTGGAGCTATTGGTGTGCTTTCCACTCTTGCTGGAACCATTTTGATTGAAAGAGAATGGTAATTTCATATACAGTTCTTAAAAGAAAAAAGAAGTGAGATTTGAACTAAACTGGAGAGACAATATTATGTTATTTTTGCTGTCACATAGTAAGTATTGTTATTTTGTGACCCTTAGGCTCAGTTTGGATCTCAGAAAGTTGAAGGGAGAGGAAAGGAAAATACTTGGTCTTACAAATAGTTTCCTCTCTTAAGCAAATTTGGTCATTTTCCTTTCTCTTCCCTTATTCTTTCTGAGATCCAAACAGAAGCTTAGTGATCAAAATTTTAGATTCCTATCATTTAATCCTTGATTCACTTCCCTAAAAATACAAGTTCAAACCGATTCTAATAATTTTCTAGCTGGTGTTGTTTATCTTATGATATCTGTTCCAACTATTTCCTACCTGCAATTGGTTGCAAGATTCTGAAATTTCTTCTCTGTTCCCTTTTCTTTTGGGAAAGCAAATGGATCATTAGGGCTTTGCCATCTTTCACGATAATTTTACTGTTTGAATCATTCTGATGGGCCTAATGAAATTTTCAAAATTACAGGGCGGTGGTGATATCTGAAGGCCGACCTCCAGAAGTATTGACAAATATGAATTCAGTTCTCAGGCGGATAGATTTAACCTGCAAGCTATTTGCTCCTGTGGTTACTGGCTTCATTATCAGCTTTGTATCACTAAGAGCATCTGCTTTGGCTTTAGCACTGTGGAATACTGTCTCTATCTGGTTGGAATATTGGCTTCTAATGTCTGTATATGAAGGAATTCCAGCTTTAAGCGAAAGCAGCCAAAGAAGGGCCTCAAGACTTTTGTCAAGTGATCCGGAGAAGAACACATCAACTTATCAAGAGACCAAGAGCTTGCATTCCTATGATGAAAGCGATTTGGCACCATCGGGAAACAACTGGAAAAGGAAAATAATCGAATGGTTTTCAAAGATCCCTTTTGTTAGTGCATGGAGAGTGTACTTACAGCAAGATGTGGTGCTCCCTGGAGTGGCTCTAGCTCTATTATATTTTACTGTCCTCAGGTGACAACCTCTCACGCCTGCTGATATTCCTTCAATATATAAATTACTACCTTGTTTAAGGCTGTGTTAAGAGGCAACTTTTAACAAAGGAAAATTTCTAGTGGTCCATTTTAGTGGGGGTGAAATATAGAATTGAGAATATAATTTCCACCAGACATTTCTTCCAATTCTTTAATTCAAAGAAACCCAAAAGGATTGTGGTCTCCAGCAGGCTGTAATATACCGTGCTGGTCCTGCGAACAGTGTTTTTTGGTTGGGAGCGGCTAATGCAACCCCACAAAAGCTTAAGTTGCCCCACCCTGTTATCCCCACCCCAAAAAATATATACCCACCCCCCAAAAAGTCTAACCTACCCCTCTTTCAAATAACCCTAACCCTCACCCACCCCACTCCCCCCAACAGCCCCGTTCCGACGACGGCGAGGAAGACGAAGAGCGGCGATGGCGACGGCGAGGACGGCGACGGTGACGTCCTCTTCTCCTCTTCTTTCTTTCTTTCTTTCTTTCTTTCTTTCTTTCTTTCTTTCTTTCTTTTTTTTTTTTTTTTTTTTCCTCCTCTTGTTGGTCAGATCTGTGCGTTTTCTGGCGAGGGAGGGTTTTTTTTTTCAAAACCTCCATTTTTTCCGGCAAGGGAGGTCAGATCTGGGAAGGAAAGAAAAAAAAAAGCAGAGAAGAAGAGGGAAGAGGAGGAAGGGAGAAGAGGGGTGCAGGGTTCCGGCGAGGGGTGCGGGGTTCCGGTGAGGGAGGTTTTGTTATCAAAACCTCTATTTTTTCCGGCGAGGGGTGCGGGAGAGTGGTTCTGGGAAGGAAAGAAAGAAAAAAAAAAGGCAGAGAAGAAGAAGGAAGAAGAGGGGTGCGGGTTTCCGGCGAGGGGTGCGGGGTTCCGGCGAGGGAGGTTTTGTTTTCAAGACCTCCATTTTTCTCCCGCACCCCTCCTCACCGGCAACTTTCTCCGACACCCACCCCTCGCCGGAACCCCGCGAGGGGATGGATGAGGGTTAAGCCTTTTTGGTAATTTTCCATAATAATTTTTTTAATTAAAAAAAAAATGGGGGCAACTTAACCCTTTCGGGGGTTGCAATAGCCGTTCCCTTTTTGGTTTTTAGGAAAAGCCCACTCAAGCTCATGGGCTACACAAGGAGGGAGCCCTCTCCCAACCCGTAAACCACCCTCTTCTAACTCCAAGGGCCTTTCATGGGCCCTGAGAACTTACTTTTCCTTCAAGATGCTTCCAAACAGTAAACGTGGATTCATAAACATCCTCTAATATTGCTGTTTTACACTGTTCTTTGGCTTTGGCTCAAGATCCTAGCTGATGTAATTAAAAACTTGCTGATTTTGTTGTTCTAGCTTCGGAACTTTGATGACAGCTACTTTAGAATGGGAGGGTATACCTGCCTATGTTATTGGACTAGCACGCGGAGTAAGTGCTTCAATTGGAATTGCTGCGACCCTTCTGTACCCAATCATACAGTCTCGTATTTTAACACTTCGAACAGGACTCTGGTCTGTCTGGTCTCAGGTATTTTAACACTTTAAATCCTCTTTCCCTTTGAAAGTCATCCGTAATAGAGTCCATTGGAAACTGTTTGATCTCCTATCAGTATTCTTTCTTCCTTGAAATTACTCCTATCTGACGCTTTGTTGTATGAACTTTTATGTTTCTATCTGTGTGGTATTCATACAGTTGATCTTCCTCCTTCCATGTATTGCTTCAATATGGGTCAAAAACAACCTTACATCAGCTTATATGCTGATGGGTGGTGTGGCAACATCTCGCCTGGGATTGTGGATGTTCGATTTAGCTGTAATTCAACAAATGCAGGTAAGGAAAAGGAAAATTTATGTTAAATCATCACCTGTATCTGTTCCTTTTGACTTGTGTTTGGGCAAGTATGTTTGCTTTCTTGAGTATATTTCAACATTAGCCTTTCTTACTCACTAATTACTCTCACAAAGTTTTCATGTATTTTTTCTTATCTCCTACACTTTCTTTTCTCGTTTCCTAACAGGATCATGTTCCTGAATCCGATCGCTGCATAGTGGGAGGCGTTCAGAACTCGCTTCAGTCTTCCATGGATTTGATGGGTTATGTCATGGGAATAATTATCTCCAATCCACGGGTAATCAACCTCAGCATTTAGTTTTCTTGAACAGTTTTGTGGGCAGTTAATCCATTCCTGAGCACCTGGACATTTGAGGGTTTCTTCATTTTTTATTTTTAAATTTTTTATTTTGGGTCATAACATTTCCTGTTTCATTTGCGTTACCACCAACTGCATTCACTTTCGTTTCTGACAACTATGGTCAACACATACACGCACGTGGCAACTGGATATGACTGAAACCCCAATGCCCCCATCCTCTTCATTCTCTCTGTGTATGGATTGATGTTTTGTTTAAAAATATAGAAGATGAAGGAGATGGGATAGTACTAAAGTATTTTCTAGCAGATTATACTAACTTGGTGTCCACTATGCAATAATTGTTCAGGAGTTTTGGAAGTTGACAATGGTATCCTTTTTGGCGGTAGCATTGGCTGCAGTACTATACAGTATACATATCTACCGTGCTCGAAAGCACCTTGTTCACCTTGAGAAGCTGCTTCCAGTGGGTTCAGTGTCTTGGAGGATCATCTTAGGATTCAATTTTACAAGAAAAAAGGTCTTGTTTGTTCGTGATCATGCCCGTGTTCTCAGCAGGGAGATACATTTATATTTATATATTAATTAATGAAGAACATAAGACTGAGCAGTAGAGTTGCATTTGCTCTCTTGAGTTGTAGATAATTATTTACCTTTATAGGCCACGATCGATGGTTTAGGCCTCCCAATCAAGCCTTTTTCCTTTTTCTTTTTCTTTTTTCTTTTTCTTTTTTATCATTATCTTTATTTTTATTTTCCTTTAATAACAAGGAACCATCCCATAACAGGGTTTTTTTAGTTTGCAACTGAAGGAGAAATGAAATCCTTAAGCCACCTCAATATGCCAGGTCATGGTTTCGAATCGAAAACCATAGCTCTACGTAGGTATAGAGAAACTCGATTACAATGTCTTGTATTTTGAAATTTACATGAATTCTATTTGGCTTTAGGTCTGTTTGTTCGTTTATCTTGATTTTTGAGATTAATAATAAATATGAAGAAAGAAACATTCAGATAAATTGAGAGAGAGAGACAGAGACAGAGACAGAGACAGAGAGCAGTTGCATGTGGGCCTTGTTTTGTCATCCTATGTGGAGTCTCATCGTACTAGTTAGGGAACGGCTATTGCAACCCCCATTCTTATAACCACAACCCTTTTTTTTTTTTAGTTTTTAAGATTTTATGAAAAATATAAAAGAGTTTTGCAAAAACCAGTCGTTTGGTCAACTAGAAAACATCATTTTAAACAACTTTACAGAATAAGTTTTTCCAAAATCTATCGTTTAGGTAGACTTTTTGGTAAAAAAATGAAATAAAGGCTATAAATGGCTAAGAAGTATATTTAAATGATAGATTTAGGAAAAACTTTCTTCTACAAAGTTGTCCAAAATGATGTTTTCTAGTGCACATCTCAGCCGGTTTTCATAAAAACCTTTTATATTTTGCATAAAACCTTAAAAACCTAGAGGATGGGGGGTGGGGTGATAAGAATAGGGGTTGCAATAGCCATTCCCTACTAGTTAACAGTCAAGCCCAATGGGTAAAGATACGGGGCCCAAATGTTCATATAACTCTCTTGGGATATTTTGGTATTTTAACTTTTGGGTCTATGTTCTCTAATAATTTGTGGAGTGTATATATATATATATATATATATATGCCTTAGGGCATAGTGGAATCATGTGAGTTGGTCATGTACCCCAACTTCAGAAAAGCATGCAAAATCTTCTCTACTCTCTTATTCTTTCTTTCTTGGTTTTGTGGGTGAAGAAGGCTCAATCATTCTCTCTAAAACGTTCACAATGCAATTTTTGTTTCTCTATTTTAGATACTCCGTATTAAATAAGAAATACGCACATATACAATCATTTTATAGTCTATAATTGATGGTTTAATAGGTTGGAGATAAACGTCCTTTAGAAGAATTCAAACCAGGCGTGTAGTATCATATTTAGATGTTATACCATCCGATTTAGATGGCATATTCCCTCACAATGTTTACATTTTTAAATTTTTAAAAAAAAAATGCAGAGTTTAGTAGAAGCCGTATTAGTTTATAGTTTATATACCAGTGATCTGATCATATATATAAAAGCAAAACGCAACATTCTGGTTGGAATGACACAGGTTTTTCCTGGGAAGAGTTATTGACTCTTGACCTCCTATTTGAAATTATTAGAAGGAATCACACCTGAGGGAGTGAATATTTACAAATAAAACTGGAATAAGAATATGAAACTATATATGTAATCTGTACAACTGATTTGGAGCAAATCCTTTTTGATTTCCTTATCAACTGCACATGATAACACTTCCCCATCAGCAAAGTTACAAATGGCAAGGAATCTACACTAATGCATATATATATTTATGCACCCACATACAAGTAAGAGTGATTGGGTGCCAAAACATGAAAACAAAAACCAAAACTAAAAGAGGAAAGAAAATACTATAGTCGATGCACATTGACGCGTCCTGACATAGTTTACGTGGAACCC
Organism: Liquidambar formosana; assembly: GCA_039720395.1. Lineage (NCBI taxonomy): Eukaryota > Viridiplantae > Streptophyta > Magnoliopsida > Saxifragales > Altingiaceae > Liquidambar > Liquidambar formosana. Next base: position 48,733,174 of record CM077821.1, on the reverse strand, counting down.
TGAAACTTTTGCTTTCAATGCTTTCTTTTTCCCTTTTTTTTTTGTTTTTTTGTTTTTGTTTTTAGGCATAGATTATGAGTAATGTTACATGATCTGCCATGTGGGACATCCCATCTAGGTCCCGCACCCCTATTAGGCCCCTCCCACATGACGCAAATGACAGATCATTCAAAATTTTTCTTTAACTATAGATTAGATTATCAAAGTACATTATATAATCGAGCATTCTATCATGTCTTCTTACAATTTTACACCTTGTACCATCTATTGAGTCACTGTGCACAATTAATTGATTTGGTTGCCCAAATCAATTCATTATAATTTTCATATTATCAAATTATATAAACTTGGTGTCCCCTATTGCATCATTGTATTCTGCTTCTACGCAACATTAACAATAGTTGCTCTGCCTAGCCCTAAAATAAATAAATAAATAAAAACATGGGCGCCCTAATTTTGAAGCTTTTGTTTGTCTGCGTGCGATCAACCTAAGCGGAATCCATTAATTTTGTCTGCGTGCAATCAACCGGAGCTGAATTCCTTAATTTTGAAGCTTTAGTTTGGTCAATGTATGATCAGAAGGTTCCTTAATGTTTGGTGTTAGGCTGTCAGCATTTTCTGGCCGGATGAAACCCAGTCAAGACAGATTCGTCAATGCACCATACCCTTTGCAACTTGATGAGAATTCAATTCCTTAATCATGACAGAGATGGTATAATGGAGTGTAAAATATTGAAGGTGGGGGAAAAGATCTTCACAAGTGCACTCGACTTTCTAGTGCACATCTTAATTATTCATCAAACGTGGGATTCAGAATTTTGATGGTTAAGACGTGAACTCGATGGTCGAGAGGAATACATTTATTGAATAACATTTGGGACCCCATATGGTACAATGTGCACTTTGGAACATTTGACCCCCAAATGGTTTTTTGGGGCTAGGAAACTTCAACGTACCTAGGCAAATAACATAACCAGATAGAGCCTTGGAGAAAACTAGGCTAAAACTGAGCTTAAGTTTTGGGACGATTCGTCTGAGACAACGTACTTAACCAGATGGAGCCTTCAGCAAAATTTGGCTACACCTGCCTGGTTTAAGTTTTGTGACAATTTGTCTGCAAATAGCTTAACCAGATAGGGCCTTGAATAAAAGTTGGCTGATGGAACCTTGTTCAAGTTTTGGGACAATTTGTATGAACCTAGCGTACACAATTTATTATAGTGAAAATTTCCACACTCAATATATCCTTGTCATCTATTAATAAAATATCTTGTTTCAACTTTCAAGTTAAGTTTTTATTTCTCTTATATATGCTCCATTTAGATTTTGGAGAGTCAGAGGAATCGAAAAGAAAAATGCTTCAATTAACTATAAACTGCATTGTTTTTTACTGCAACTTTTTTTTTAACGAAAAAATAAAAACTTCGTCTTTCTTTCTTTTCCATTGCTATTTCTAAGATCCGAACAGAGGTTTAGAGTATGTTTTTGCGAAACACAAATTCTATCTTAGAGTATGTTTTTGCGAAACACAAATTCTACCTCAACATGAGAGAACCACGTAAATCTTTGTGTAGTGATTTGCTTCTTTGGTGTTTGTCGTTTTATGTTACATTATTGATATATTTAGTAGGATCAATATAAATGTCCTTAAGGAGAATTTGAATTCAAATGTGTGATATGATGCCCACCACGCTTTATAATCCAACCTAGATGGCATCAATCTTGTCATTTCTTTTTCTTTTTTACATGTTTTTTAAATAAATTAAAAAAAAAATCAAAGAGAAGAAAATAGATTTTAGTAAGATCTGTACTAGTGATCTGATTTATATATATAGATATAAAAATACAACATTCCAGTTGGAATGACAGGTTTCTTCTGGGAAAAGAATGTCTAGGTTATTGACTCGTGACCTCCCCATATGAATTATTGGAAGGAATCACATCTGAGGGAGTAAATATTTACCAATATTGAAAATGGAATAAGAATATGAAACTATAATATGTAAACTGTAGAACTGATTCGGAGCAAATCCTCATTGATCTTTCCCATCCACCATAATATAATACTTCCTAGTTGCCATCAATAAAATTTTCAATTGGAAAAAAAAAAAGAATCTTAGCCCCTTCTAAATTGCCTCCATATTTGTGCAAGTGGCTACATAAAATTGATTTGGGTGCCCTCATATTGAAAACAAAAAGTGATAGAGAAAACAAAGTAAAAAATTAAAAATTAAAATGCAATAGTTAATGCGCATTGACGCTTCCATACATAATCTCCATGCAATCCCGCGAGTATTGCTTCCTCTATTTTCTTATTTATTTTTTAATTTTTTACCGTACACCTACGTCTTAAGAAAATATTATATGATCTTACATCCTATCGGTAAGATCGGTTCCCCACTCTTACCTTTTACTAGTTGCTTGATTCAATATTCAAACTCAAGCGTCAGGACCTTCTCTTTACAAGAATTTTCCTTTTTATAATCATTAAATCAGTACGTAGTGGTACAAGAATTTTCTTTTTAGCTAGTAAGAAGTAAAAATGGAATCCCAACCCACCCCTGAAAGAATGCTTTATTTATTTTTATTTGGGTTAATTACAATTTAATACCATCAACTTGAAGTTGAATTTCAATAGGATCACGAATTAGGTATTGACTCAATTTTAGGATAATTTTAATTTTAAGGTTTCAATGTAGGACAGCTGCTAACTTCTGGCAATAAATTTGACGGAACATGCATGCGATAGCACGTGCTTGTTATGTGTCACACGCACATAATATTAGGTTTTTAATTTTTAAAATTTACAAATAAATGTTAAATAATTTTTTTAAAAAAATAAAGAAAATTCCAGAAATTCCCAAAAAACAGGGAAATAAATTTTATTTGAAAAATCCTAAAATATTATTTAACCAATTTTTAAATATTATTTTAAAAAATTATTTCCCTAATTTTTATTAGAAAAATTATGGAAATTCCCAAAAAAAAAATAGGGAAATAATTTTTATTTTACAAATTGGTCACGTAATTTATTATAAAAAATCAATTTTTGGGAATTTCTAAAAAATTCAAAAAAGTCAGGAAATTCACAACAATTATTTAACCAATTTTTAAAAATTATTTCCCTAATTATTTTTAAAAATTATTTCCACAATTTTTGGGAATTTCTTGGATTTTTTAAAAATTATTTAACATTTTATTTGAAATTTTAAAAAATTAAAAACCTAAAATTATATGTGTTTGACACGTGGCAAACACGTGCTATCACGTGCATATTCCATCAAGTTTATTAATGGACATTAGTAGCTTTCCTACATTGAAATGTTAAAATTAAAATTATCTTAAAATCAAGTCAATGTCAAGTTTGTAGTTTGGATTGAAATTCACCCTAAGGTTAATGGTATTAAATCGTAATTAACCCTTTTTATTTTTTATATTTGGTACGAAGCTTTACATTTTACTCATATTGGTAGGTCCCATCCCAATATTTGATTACATCAGTTAAGTCAAGTTCCGAACTTCAAACTTACTCTTTATATAAAAAAAAATTAGATATATCAAGTAGACTACAACATTGTAACCTTATTAAATAAGTTTCTATGGATATGATGAGTGTGGCAAGGAGAGGAGTGCATGTTAGCATCACCACTCACCCTCCGACGCAAACACTTTTTTTTTTTTTTTTTGGTTGAGCTTTTCGTGCTAAATGGGCAAACATATTTTTAACAAGTGAACACATATTAGTGTTCATTAGTGTCACATCCTACATCGGTGGGATAGGAGGTCTCATTTGGGTTAAAGATTTTTTGTCCGAGCTGTCTCTTAGTAGGGTTGACATTTTAGAAATGGTTTAAGCTCTTTAGGGATTGTATCCGACCACGGGACTGATAATCATAATTTGTTTGATATTCTCTTACTTATATATAATAATATTTGATTAGAATTCTTCATTAGCTTTGAACCATACTTCTTTTTTTTTTGGGAGGGTTTTAATTTAAGTTTCCACTAAAGGATATAGCCTTAACGAGATGAATCTTATTTTTTTACTTTAATTTTTGATATTTTGATAGTATTAATAAGAAGTTCATTACATTAATAACCCTTATCCTACACTTCGAACCTAGGACCTCCTCCAACCTCAACGGAGGGAGGAGAAATGTCACAAAACCATTGACGACGTGATAGATTTGATTAGATGGTGTGTTTGTAATAACTTAAATGAAAAAATAAATAAATAAATGCTCAAGGGAAGAAGAATGAGGGCGCCTTCATAGGCGTAGGACCCAACAAATGATGTTTTTCCTAAGATTAAAATAGATGGTGGGTGAAAATTGAAAAGACCCTGGGAGGAAGAAGGTATATCACGGGAGGGTACGACCAGAATAGAATCTGGTTGGCCCATACGCTTCGTACCACCCGAACGTTTCGTCTGGTTGTGTTGTCACTTGGGTGATTGGGATGCTATTCTTGTCATCCACGTGTCGACACTTCACATGCTCCAGCACACACCTCCCCAGTAGGTTTTGTAGCACTCAAAGCTCGAGAACCTTCCCCAGTAAAAATCAAAGAGATTTATGTCACTTCATTTTTTTTTTTTTTAAATGAAAGAGAAGCTACTATGAGGGTGCCTCCATAGTAACCCATGTGGTGGGATTCATCGTAAATATATTCATCAATGCAGAAAGAGCGATAACTTCATCAGTATTTAAGAGATTAGTCAACTTAAATTTTTCGATTGATATCCGTATTGATCTAAAAGGAAAAATAAAAATAAAAAAAGGAAAAAAAAGACAAACCTTCTTAGTATTTGATAATTGCATCATATTATTGTCTAAAACATCTTAAAAGATTTCATGTCAAAATTTTATCAAAAGATGCTATGTGGTTTGATCAAATGTACTCATTACAATATGTTGTAAATACATAGAATATTTTCTGATAATACTACATGCCTACATCCACCATATGAATCCACTGAAACCATGCATATGCTGTTATCCCAACCCTAGAGGGGGATGAATAGGGTTTATAACCAAATAAAACTATGATGACAAACTAAAATTCACATTATATCAAATGAGAAAAGATTCAACAATAAGCAATAATGAGAATGAGTAAGAGAATACAAACACAAGATTTTAACAAGATTTGGCCTTCCCGTCTATGTCCTCACTTCAAGGGCTCTGCTTAAGGGTTCTTCAATCTATTATCACAATCTACTTCAAGAGTGGGGATCAAACCTTTTACAAAGAGAAGTTATCTTCGAAAACAAAGCACTCTTGTCTCACTAGGATTTATACAACTCTTGAAATTGAAGTTGATTTGTTGTAAACAATCTCTCTTGAAGTAAATATAACACTTAAATGCTCAACAAATTTCTAATAATTGCTCAATTGAATGTTCTTTAAAAATTAGGGTTTGAAAGCTCTTTCACTAAGGATGGGAATTTATTGCACTTGTATGGATACTCATTAATGAGTTTAAATGCTTGTATATATACTTGTGTGGAAATATCTCTGAACCGAGGTTCCAGCTCGGGATGGAAGGTTCAGTTTAGAAACGCTGACACGTGGCGAAGACTGTTCAACCAGGCTAACCACAACGTACGTGATTCACCTCCTACGATCCAGCTCGGGGCAAGGGGTTAAATCACATCACTTGACGCGTGGTTAATACCGCACGGTAGGACCTGCTGCAAAGCACGTGATGTTCCAGCTCGGGACCTGGTTTTCATCTCGGGACACCTGTCCTATGACTCACACTACAATCCAAATCCTACTACAGTCCAAAACTGTCCCAGCAGCTGTAATTCCTGACACAACGGTTACTAGAAACCATGGTTCCTTGGCCAACCATGATCAGCAAACTATGGTCAGACGGTTATGGGTAAACCATGGTCAGATCTGACCTAACCAAAGCAGTTACCTGACCTCACATGGTCAGTCCGTACAGGTGGGTATAAAAAGAATACGATACAGCCTAATTTGGTAAGCTACAGTACCCTAATTCTCTAAGATTCATCTTCTTCCTTGCCTCATTCTCCCCACGACAGTTTTCTGACTTAAGCATTGGAGAAGGCACGGCCAAAACCCACCTTGGCCTATCCTCTGACCCATTTTCCAAGCTTGTGATTGCAGGTCCAGGCGAGGGAGCAAGCTCCACCTTCAACACGTAGTTCGGGGAGCAGATTTTTACCCCGTACAATACTCATTTGGCCTAATATAACTGTTGCAAGCATTAAATGCTGGAAACGAGCCGTTTGGTGACAATAAATGTACCATTAGGTTTTTAAAAACTAGCCATTACCATTTGACTGATATAGTCGACTATAAGCCTTCATGTAGTTGACTGCAAATATCAGTAGCCAAAATTGGGCAAATCTGCATGATTTTATCAACTATAAGTGTTCATATAGTCGACTACAAATATCAGTAGTCATTTTTAGGCCAAATCTCATGGTGTAGTCGACTACATCTTTCTAAATCCTGATTTTTCAAAGTTTAGCCTATTTTTATGTGTTTTCAACACTAGTTTCAATTTGTATCAATTCAGACCTCTAGTATTTGATAAATTTAGTTCAATTAAGGGTCTTAAGGTCCTTTTAAGTCACTAGAGTAGAGTCATGAGTAACTATGTACATTTGGAACCTAAAATTTCACTTGTAGCTTAAATATGACTTCATTGACGATCTTTACATGGCTTAAAGTGCTTGAGACCTTTTGCTTGCTTTTTATGTTCTCATTGAATCATGCTTGATTGTCCTTGATGTTTTGAACACGAGCTACAGGGGCAGAGCCAGGGGGAGGCCTTGGGGGGCACGTGCCCCTCTTGGCTGAACCAAAATTATTATTTTTTGGGGAGAGATATTATCATTTCATGACTATTTCTAAACATAATGCCAAAAAGAGGAAGATAGTAGTCATTTTAAAGTATATTTACAGTTAATTTGTAATAAGTTGACAAAAAATCCTTTGTTTGGCATTAAATTGAAAAATGATAACTAAAAGGTAATTTTTTTTAAAAAATTGCTTTCTAGGACTTTTAGTTCCCACTTCATAGAATCATAGCATAGTGCCCCCCTTGGAGATAAATCCTGGCTCCGCCCCTGACGAGTTATGAGTTTCATGACGTGGTTATGCTTTAAAATCCATGTGCTTGAGTCATTTGATCCTTAAACTAATGCTTAAATTGATTTGAGTTTGAATACCTAACTTTGATCATTTTCTTGATATTTAAACCATTAGTACTAACATCGATCCTTTATTGTCATCAAAATCTCAGATATGCCCTTAGTTGAAAACCTTAAGTCTAACATATGCATGTTATGTACATATTTATTATAAACTTTTCTTTTAGTTTATTATAATTACTTCATTGACATATCCATTATGTAAGCAAAATTAGTAAACTCTATGAGTAAACTTTTTTTCCTACATTTTTTTTCCACCATCTAACAGGATGTGACTAGAATTCTTCACTTTGATTAGTATGTATGAGTCTATTTTAATATAGGTATATATATTAAAATAATACGTATGGGTATTTTGATTAGTACGTACGTTTTTTTTCTTTATTATAACATAGTGTTCGGAACTTTGGCCTTTTCTAATCTTTCAAGCACGTGCAATCCCTTTATCTCACACATACCGAACAATATATTACCAATCTTCTTGAATGAACGTTAAGGTAATTTTAGAAATCAAATGTTATTGTGGGGTTTTGAACACTTAACTTACACTTCTGAAAACATTTATAAAGGCTCACCACAACTTTCCACTGGACTAATCCCTTGCTAAATGTATGCTATTACGATCAACTGATCAATCAATGCAATAAATAAGATAATATGACACATACCTTCCCTAAGGGGCTGTTTGGAAAACCTAAGAATCTGGTCAATTGAGGATAAGTTTAACTATTTTTTATTTCGCACTGTTTTATAAATTTATTTTTCTTACCAGTTCAATTTTATTTTGAAAACTAAATATAAACACAGTTTCATTCAAACAATCAATGACTTTGTTTATTTAAAAACTAAATAATAATTATGGATCTAACTCAGTATGATTGAGTTTTGGAAGTTTTCAAATAAACCCTAAAACAGCAAACAAAATAGAAAAGCTTATAGAAAGATCGGTGAGGGCGCCGTCTTAAGAGCCTCACCCAAAAAAATGGAGCTGGTACTGTCCTTCACGTAATATCCTCCTCTTCACACGCGCGCACACACATACACAAAGTGGTCACTTTCATTGCAAGTTGCAGCTTACGCCCTTCACGAGTCACGCCCTCCCTGACCAATTTCTACACCTTTTTTTTGACTCTCTCTCTACCCGTTCTTATCAGGGTAAGGCTGGTACTATGCAAGGCCAGAATAAGTACGGCGATATCTTACCAAGAGTCTCCCTATTTTTCCTTTTTTTTATTCTTATTTTTCAAACAGCCATAGGGTGATAGGGCTATTCTTCCACCATAAAGTATTTTTTTATTTTTCTTTTGATTATTATTATTTTGGATTTTTATGAAAGATGTTCGTACTGTCTGCACTTGAATCTGTCCTTCCTCGCATAGCTCTCCACCGGATGAGATGTGTCGACGTATGGGCCCCGACAGTGACTTCTCCTTTGCCCTAAACTACCCCCGTCAACCCCTCTTTTTCACCTTCCGTCCTTACTGTCCTTTTCCGTACGGAACTATCCTTGCTCTTCTGGAATGACGCAATTGCCCCGCTCTTCTCCGTACCTCATCAGTCCATCTAATCTGTGTGAAATTATTATTTTTCCTCCCACCGCCTGTTTTGCAGCGACCGAGTCTATAATAATAAATATTGCTTTATTGATTGGTACAGAAAATGTTAAAAATTTACATTTTGGTTGTAAACAAAAAGTGTCTATGCTCCGGCGAAAAGTATGTAAAGAACTTCTAGAACATCCAACAAATAAAAAAACCATTTCAAAAATAAAAAAATACTAGAGTTATTGATTTTATTCACCTCATTGATATATGTTTCATATGTTGATGGTAATATTATAATTAATAAAAAAATTGAGTTTTATCTATTTAAAAAATGTATACGCTACATTACTCATGGATATAACAATGCTTTTTACAAAACATTAAGGTTCAATAATATGCTCCAATTAAAATTTACATGTCACTAATAGTTAACATATGTGTGGGGATATAATAGTAACCGAAGTGTTTGTACTATTATTAAAGATTTAGATTATCAAAGTTATAAGGTGGAATCCTCATATGGTCTATCTTACGAAAAGATTGGACATGCAAAATGTTTTTTATATTGTACTTTATGGACATGTGGAGGGCTCAAATTTATAAGGTGGGATTCTCATATGATCTCTTACAAAAAAGTTGAGATGGATATGTGGAGAGCTCCCTTAAGCTTAAAATAAGGGGAACTTGTTATAGTATTTTTCTTTTGCATCATCTCACCATATGATATGGTGAAATGTAACAAATTCCTCGGTGAAATAGTAATTCTATTCTTCCTTTCATAAACTAAAGTAATACGCTTCACAGCTCTAAATCAACAAACAACCAATCTAATTAATAGTGCCATGTTTGAATTTAATGTGAAACTTGTGTTCTAAATCCAAAATATTCTTAAAATGCTTGCAAAACCATTTGGGGTGGTAACACCCTGTATGATATGAAAATTTGAAAATAAATAAAAAATTATTGGCAAGTTCAAAATGGGGGTGGGGGGTTAAGCAAAAAATTGTCACCAAAGCCTTTTGGTTTGTTTTGATTTTTCAAATTAGGACCTGCGGCCCCTAATCTTGACCGGAAGGCGCGGAAAATAACCACAAAGTTATAGGCATCCGTATTCCGTACATGGATAAATTATCTGGTCAAGAGTTGGGAAGAAAATGAAGGAAGGGTAATCCTGTCATTACAGAAAATGAGAAAAGAACAAAACTTAATCAAACACACCCTTTTATAAAGTTTCCAAAAGGATATTACCGTAATTTGAATATTCTTCTTCCTCAACTGCCCAAACCATACCTCTCTATATTTTAATTTCCCATTCCATTCCTGATGAAGCACCCAACCCAAGCAACCACCCCCCATCTTCTCTCAACGGTTACTTCTCAAAAATCCCCTCACTACCTCCTCCAAAACCTTCCCCCACTGCATCTCTATTGCATATTTTCATATATATATATATATTATATATATATATATGCAATATATTTTGTAGCACCTTCATATTCACTTTCTTCTCCTGATCGCAAAACCGTCTAGCTTTTTTTGTTAATTTCTCAGCCATGAAGAAGCAAAAAGCCGATTGAAGCGACCAACCACTTCGACGTCCTCACCGAAGAGCTCGTTTTCACCATCCTCGACCTCCTCAGCGCAAACCCATTTGACCAAAAATCATTCTCCCTCGTCTGCAAGTCGTTCTACGCCGTCGAATCTCGCCACCGCAAAGTCCTGAAACCCCTCCGATCAGACCACCTCCCCTCCATCCTCAACCGCTACCCTTCCGTCACCACGCTTGACCTCTCCCTCTGTCCTCGAATCACCGATGCTTCGCTCGCCGCAGTATCGATTGCCTGCGGATCGACGCTGAAATCCATCGATCTTTCTCGATCGAGGTTTTTTACCCACGTGGGGCTGTCGAACTTGGTGAAGAATTGTGTGTCTTTGGTGGAGATCGATCTGTCGAACGCGACGGAGTTGGGGGATTCGGCGGCGAAGGCCTTGGCGGAGGCTAAGAATTTGGAGAGGTTGTGTTTGGGAAGGTGTAAGATGATTACGGACATTGGGGTCGGGTGTATTGCGGTTGGGTGTAGGAAGTTGAGGTCGGTTAGCTTGAAATGGTGTATGGGTGTTGGTGATTTAGGGGTGGGTTTGATTGCTGTCAAGTGTAAGGAGATTCGGAGCTTGGATCTATCGTATTTGCCGGTAAATTTCTTGTTTTTGGTCTTCCCTTAAAAGTTACTCTGTTTATATGACTCTGTTTTGATGTTGTTTTTGTACTGGATGTAATGTACTCTTTTTATATGACTCTGTTTTGATGATGTTTTTGTACTGGATGTAATGTTCTTCCTAGTTTATATATATTTATTGGTGAATATTTTGCTTTTACCTGAATTGACATGGACCAAATGGCAGAGATTTAATTCAATTCCTCTTTTATAAGGATATTAAAATTTTAAATTTGGGATCTTTTTTTTTAATCTTTTTTTTAAAATCATATTTTGTTTTTGTTTTTGTTTTTGACTGTGGTGATGTGTTGAGATAGCATACTAAGAATTTAAGTGGTTTCATGTAATTGAATGTTTATTTAGAATGGTTAGTATTGATAATTACAGGCGATCACTTCTGTAGCTTGGTTTTGTTAATTGGTGATTGGGTCTTGTGAATTTTGGTAGACATTAGGATAGGGACTGCATACATAAGTCTCATTTTGTTGATTTCTTTCTTCATTGGAAGTATTGCATCATGATTCAGTAATTAGACTGTTGATTAAAATCTAATAACGAAAAATGTATAGTAGATTGACCTTATGTGGACAGGTTTTTCAGCTTCATGGTTATAAAATTTATCATATATGTCTGAAGGCTGAAATCCTTCTAGTTGTAGTTGCTGAAATCCTTTTATATATATATATATATATATATACACACACACACACATACACACACACACACACACACACACACACACACTTATTCCATGATGATGAAGGGTGTTGCCATGTCGTCACCTGCTGGGTAAACTCAGGAAAATTCCCATGAGGCTGGTCCCAAGGGGGAAGTCGAATGTGCAGAAGCCTCCTTATATACGTGCCAGGTCAACCGGGGAAAAATAGTGTGAGGCTAGCCCCAAGGGGGGAGTCGAACTTGGGACCTTCCAGTTCTCCTCTTGAGGTTTAGGCTCTGGTTCTCTTTTGAAGCATAGGCACCAAGACCAACTGTTCTACCCTTGGTTTTTTCTTTCCTATTATTATTATTATTATTTATTTTTATTTTTGGGTTGGGGGTTGGGGGTTGGGGGTTGGGTGAGGGGGCTTCATGCATATGGATTAAAAGTTGACGATTGTTTGCTTATATGTTCAACTAGTTAGATTTAATTTTCTTTACAATCAAATTTCAGCGACTACATGTGGACATGTGGTACATCTTTATGCGAACTTTTGTTGTATTAATTTTTTTTCCTCTTGCTTTCATGTTATGCAGATCACAAATAAATGTTTACCACCTATCTTGAAACTACAACATCTTGAAGATTTGGTTCTGGAAGGATGCTTTGGTATTGATGATGACAACCTTGCTGTCATCAAGCAAGGGTGCAAGTCGCTAAAGGTACTTATTGTTGAAAATCTGACTTTAAGACACTAATATAATTGTGTGGAGAACAAAGAAACAAAGATGACACTATTAGATTATGGTTGCCAGTGTATTATATTGGGGTTGTCAATTGCCAGTGTATTATATTGGGGTTGTCAATTTTATTTTATTTTGGTGCCAACTAGGAAGTCGAACCATCAGTGCGACCATGGTCACCATACTCGAGAGTGTGTTAGGGAAGTTTTGGATTTGATTTATCCATTAATTAATTAATAAAAAATAATTTGGTTTTGAAATTTTGATATAAAAGTTGGGAAGAAGTTAAAATTAATGCGATTTATTTCTTACACTTTTGTGCGGTAGCTGATCAACTGGCATATAAAGTGCCTGAGGAAGTAAGTTTAGAGCACATTATATATGGTTTCGCCTGCTGTTCTGTGTGTGTGTGGATGTTGTCAAAATATTTTTAATTCCATAAATATCCCACCAATAGCAAGAGTCCTGAAAAGTTCTATTTTTCCAATAGATCAAAGGTCACATTCTTTTTCTATTGAAGTAACTATATATATGATAAATATGCTTATTTTGCCTTTGACAGACAATTGATATGTCAAGTTGCCAGAATGTTAGCCATGTGGGATTATCTTCTCTAACTAGTGGTACTGGATGTCTTCAGCAACTTATTTTGGCATATGGCTCTCCTGTAAGCCTCTTGACGACTCTGTTCTTTTGATTCCTCTGCTCGATTCCTTTTCTTTTTACCTAATATTGGAAAGGTTTTCTCTTGGCTCATCATTTACATTGTACTGGTGGTGCAGGTCACTTTTGCTCTTGCTGATAGCTTGCAAAAGCTTGCCATGTTGCAATCAATCAAATTGGATGGTTGCCTGGTTACATGTTCTGGGTTGAAGGCTATTGAAAATTGGTGTGTCTCACTGAGGGAACTGAGCCTAAGTAAATGTTCGGGAGTGACTGACGAAGGTCTTTCCTTTGTTGTGACAAAACACAAGGATTTGAGGAACCTAGACATCACATGTTGTCGCAAGATAACTGAAGCTTCTATAGCTTGCATTACAAGTTCATGCACCAATCTCACTTCCCTTAGAATGGAGTCTTGTACCCTGGTTCCAAGGGAAGCTTTTGTCTTGATTGGACAGCGTTGCCATTCTCTGGAGGAGCTTGACCTAACAGATAATGAAATTGATGATGAAGGTTTCACTTTTGCCCTGCTCTTAGATTATATTAGTACTATAGTCTTTTTTTATTTTTTATTTTATTTTTTTCCCTTTTGAATCAAAGAAGGGGAAAACTTATGCATTGCTGATTTATGCTATTTGTTTGTGCAGGTCTTAAGTCCATTTCAAGGTGTTCCAAACTCTCGAGCTTAAAACTTGGAATTTGCCTTAACATAACTGATGACGGTCTTGCCTATGTTGGCATGTGCTGTTCTAAACTTAGAGAGCTTGATTTGTACAGGTTTGTGATATGCAATCTTTGAGTTGTTTGTGTTAGTTCTTAGGCTTAGGAATGTGTCTGTCTATATGAGCTAAGGTGTTTGCAAAAAAATTCATTATACTACAGTTTGAACTAATGGGTAATATAGGCCAATGAAACAAAATATTTGGGAAAAAAAAAAAAAAAAAAAAAAAAAAAGAAGAAACTAAAAGAAAAAAAAATTTATTTCCATTTTTCAAAAGAAAAGTGATGTGCTCCCAAGCTTAAACACCCTGTACGTTTCAAAATTTTGAATTTTTTTTTTTTTTTGGATGAATAAAAGTTTGAATTTCACATTATAATTGAGAACCACTACTAAATGAAGATCTTGATTAACCCTCAAGGAATTTGCATGTATCACTCTAGATTGTCTTTTCTTACTGGCATGTTTGTTTGTTTGTTTTTTTTTTTTTTTTTTTTTCCCTTCTATAACATCTGAATGTGTGGTTTCTTTTGTAGGTGTGGGGGAATAACGGATTCAGGCATTTCAGCAGTTGCTCAAGGCTGCACTGGCCTTGAGATGATTAATATAGCCTACTGTAAAGACATAACTGATAGTTCCTTAATAAAATTGTCAAAATGCTCGAGGTTAAACATGTTTGAATGTCGAGGATGTTCTCCAATCACTTCTTTAGGTCTAGCAGCTATTGCTGTGGGATGCAGGCGACTCACCAAGCTAGATATAAAGAAGTGCTACAACATTGATGATGCTGGAATGATTCACTTGCTCACTTCTCTCAGAGCCTCAAACAGGTACCTGTCCCTATCCTTTCTCTTTCTGTTTGGGAACATAACAGGTTGCTAGGAAATATTGAACATATAATGGTTATGGTATACATATTTCTTTGCAGATAAATTTGTCGTATAGCTCAATTACAGATGTGGGGCTCTTGTCCCTAGCAAGCATCAGCTGTCTACAGAGCATGAACATCTTGCACTTGAAGGGCTTGACTCCAAATGGACTGGCAGCTGCCTTGTTAGCTTGTGGAGGGCTAACTAAAGTGAAACTCCAGGCGTCATTTAAATCAAAGCTTCCTCATCTTCTTTTCCAACATTTAGAAGCTCGTGGTTGTGTATTTCAATGGAGAGACAAAGTGTTTCAGGTATTTTTGTTCACTTGTCTCAAGTTCTACATAGCCTTTTTGTTGTTGTTGCTGTTGTTGTTTGGGGGTTGGCCTAATTTAGTTGCAACATATCCTACTAGATGGGGTGACACGTGCATACATTGCCTCAGCTGTAGTCTTTCAAACCCTCTTTTCCCTTCAATTATCTAGCAGGTGGTCTAAAGCTGTAGTTGTAGAGAATCTGATAGGTAATGGCTTTTATGTAGAAAAGTGGTGGATGTGTTGGAAATTTTTTTAATATTTTAAATTTACTGTTTTGCCTTTGAAATTTTTAATTTGAGCTAGGATCTTATGGATACTTTTAGTAATTCATAGTGTTGTCCAACTACAACAAGGAGGGTTGGTTTGATAAAATAATATAGATATTTATAAGCAACAACTGCATTTGACTTGGTTGGAAGATGAGCTATTTGACCCCTATTTGGTGTTGTCTGTTACTTGAATGTTGGGTTTGGACTACTGTTAAGTTTGACAAACATGTGAACTATGAAAAGGCATGCTAAGTTAGATGGACTGAGTTTGACTTAGACATACTTGCATTGCATTATGATTTTTAGTTAAATAACAGAGACCTGATAATGTGGTTATTTGACAGGCTGAAATAGACCCGAAGTGCTGGAAACTACAGCTTGAAGATATGCAATAAAGATATCTGAAGCTCTTATAGGTTGAGAAGATTAGGCACGCTTGTTGGTGGGCATACATTGCATGCCTTGAAGAAGGCAAAGTAAAGAAGGCAAAGTAAAGATATGCAATAAAGATATCTAAAGTCTCTTATAGGTTGAAAAGATTAGGCACTCTTGTTGGTGGGCATACATGCATGCTGTGAAGAAGGCAAAGTCTACAGTGTGTTGAAATTATGCTGCTGCTGTTTTTCTTATTATTATAGTAATTAGATGAAAGTAATTATATTCACTTTTCGCAGCTCTTAAAAGCTAGAGCTGTGTTGTCGCATTATCATAGGAACTTTAGATGATGTTCAAAGGGTAAAAATGGATCCTTTGGCTTAAGAAATGTAATGTAAATTTCTTTGTTTTTGTTACCTAAAACTAGATGATGTTCAAAGGATAAGAATGGATCCTTTGGATTAAGAAATGTATTGTCAATTTCGTTATTTCGTTATCCACTTAAGTATTTTTTTGTTTTCGTTATCTACTTAACTAAATTCGAATGTATGTTTACCTGATTAGTTATGTGGTGTTCCTATGTTGAGTTGTAGACCAACCAACAGAATGATTCCAGAATCATTGGCTGCCTTCTCATACTAATCCAGTGGTTCTCTGTAAGTTTGTAGGTAAATCATGTAATCATTTTGGCCTCTTTTGTTGCTGTGGAAATTGGTTTAGTGGAAAAGACATGACATTGTAGTAACTTGGAAGAGTTAAAACTATTCTTATAGATGCCCGATGGCATAATAACCTATTAGCCATCGTTTTTTTCCTTCTCTTTTTTAAAAGATATTATAAAAGAAATAAGGAAGCCAATAGGTATGTGTGTTTTACTAAAGAAGTGGTGCTACCTCCTTCAAATGATAGGATCTAACTTCTTGGTTTCTTTTTTTTTGGGTTCGGTTATATTGTAAGGACTCAAATCTTAAACCATCCAGGTACTCCACTAAGACGTAAGTGACGATCGAACCATCCACGTACTACTAAGACACAAGTGACGGTTTTTCAACGCAGAGAGGGTTTTAACCTTTCGTTATTTATGGTAATTACTAACGCGGCAAAGTTGGTAGGTGAAACTGACATTGATAGCATTTTTCTTATTACTATTATGCTCAGCAACAAAAGTTTTATTTTAAAAGCAGGAAAAATGAATATCATGCGCTCTTCTCATTCGTGCAATGTGCTTCCATAGTTGACCATTTCAACTCTAGAATTCATGGGGAGCAATCGGGCCACCATGTCACAGTTCTCTCAGCCTCTCCATCCAACATGTCTCCTTAAAATATGTCATTTGTTTTTCCTTGTATTTGATGATTTGGTCACCAACTCTAGAAATCTCTACCATTGATGATTTGATGTGGCTTATTTCAAAGTTGCATTCCTGTGAAAGCCAACAGGGTAACAGACCCTCGAGACTTGGTAAAATCTCTAGAAGGGAGAAAAGCTTTTAGCATCAGCTAATAAATTATAATTATTACTCTGACAGTGTCCAACCCAGAAGAGCTCCAGCCCAGCGCGTCCAATTTTTAAAAAATTAATTTCCATTTTTTTTTTTATTTGGTTTCCCACGAGATCACGTGCCTCAATATATGCCCTCTCATACGTCTTCGCTTGTGTCATGAAAATTAAATAATTTCATTAATAATTTGTATTGAAGGTAAGAGTAAATTGTTTTGAAAGGGAATATTAGAAATATTAAGAACCATCACCATAATTGATATTAGAATTTTAATCTCAAGAATTCATTAACGCTATGTTTGGATAGAGAATTTTTAGGTGAAATTTGCTTTTGAGGCAGAATTTGTAAAAATTTTATAAAAATTTTGTGCATCTCATCTTCATAAAAATTTTACAAAATTCCATTTTAAAAGCAAATTTCACATAAAAATTCCTTATCCAAACATAACGTAAATGTCACTTTAACAAATTTTTTGGTGTAGTAGTTAGTATATTGTTATGGCTGTGGTTCTCTTGAATTGGCCCATTAAGAATGAGGGGATTGTCCATAAAATTTATATGTGAAACAAAATGAAATGATTCAGCTTACACTGGACATCAAAACAGGTCCTTGATATCTTGACAAAGGGTTTAATAATTATAAGGCTGATGTCAAGAAGTGTAGGTCAAAACACTAGCAATCCTATACATATTGTCTATTTCTTCTCCATTTCTCTATTTTATTTTTCCTATTTGATGTGGCAACTGATACGAAATTGCCTCGCCCTTGTAATGTCATTAACAAATTTTTTTTTCCTCAAAATTTCAACAATGAGAAAATTAATGTCAAAAAGGGTGGGTCAAAATGCGAATAGCCCTATAGGCCTATATATAGTCAATTTTTTTTTAAAAAAATTTTTTTTACCATTTGATATGGGCATATATGGCAATTGAAATAAAATTGTCTTGCAACTGTGATGTGATCAAATTTTTATTTTTAAGAGACGATGCACTAACTATAAATATTGTGATATTGACATGAGAAATTTTTTGGGAGGGTTTATTTTCACATCCTTTTTGACTAATCCACACCCCTCCATTAATTATTTCACAACTGGTTTACTCATAGAGATGTGAATTAGCAAAAAAGGTGTGGAAATGGGTCCTCTTATTATTATTATTTTTTTAAAAAAAAATATTTCTCCATCCTGTTTTGTTTTAATACTTTGACAAAATGCACATATTAAGGAGTTGCAATTGATGTATTACCAAGTCACCCCTCCAATTTAATATAAATGGCAAATGCCCATGGCCCATAAATTAGATTTTCTAAATTTGAGTTTTTGCTCACTCATTATTAAATATACGGATTTCAAGGTATTGTATTCACCGTGGAGGAATTTATCTAGGCCCAGACTAGCATGTGATACCCCTCCATTGGCAAATAATTATAATAATAATCCTTCCAATAAAATTAATTATTAAAACTTTACTTGTATTTTCAATAATAATTTCAAATATAATAAAAGGTATTATAAAAAGATAAAATAATTATATGATTTGACTTTCTACAAGAAATAAATATTTAAAAATTATTTCATCCAAAATAAAACGGAAGGGAGTAGCAAGAACATTAGCATCCTTAACCTGCAAATATAAAAGATGGATTTGGGACAAAAATTGGAAATTTAAAACCAAAATTCCTGCCCAATGGGGAAGCTTGGTAGACTGATTCAGACACATCCTCTGCACCAAGACTCCATTTGGTCTCAAAAATTGTTGCCTGACACGTGGGTCCCAGCGTCTTCAGATGGGGCCAAAGCCACGTGTGACGCCAGGTGGCCAAATGTCGCAGTGCGTGTTTTACCAATCGCAGAGCACATCTACTTCAGCCGCCACGCCCTAAAGTCAGTCAAACCCACAAGCTTTGACCAAAACATTTTCCACGGTCAAACTTTCCTCTTAGCGTTCTCAGAAAGTGCTTCAAAGACCCTCAATCCCCCCAAAATCGATTATATACAAGAAGTAAACCATCTCCTTCCACTTCCTTAATAATCTCACCCCTGCCTCTTCTCTTCTCTCTCTCTCTCTCTCTCTCTCTCTCTCTGCATATAATTATATATGTATACCATGTCTTCCTCGGGTAGCAGCTTAAATAATTCTCACAGCACCTTCCAATTTTCAAACCAATTGACGACTTCCTCATTCACTGATCTGCTGGCCTCAAACATTGAAGACCTGGGCAGTAATGACCATAGCTGGGGAATTCAGGACCGGGTTTTAATGGATCGAACTGGTTCAGAAATGCCCAAGTTCAAGTCTCTTCCTCCTCCTTCACTACCCATTTCTCCTCCTCCAATTTCTCCTTCTTCTTATTTGACTTTCCCAACTGGTTTAAGCCTTTCTGAACTCCTGGATTCACCCGCCTTTGTCTCTTCTTCTAATGTAAGTTTTACACATATATGTACTGTTCTGATTTGGATGTTGTGTTAAAGTTTTAGTGATATTGGATTGATGGGTATGTTTCTTCTGTTCTGTTTTTGTGTAGATTCTTCCATCTCCAACTACTGGCAGCTTTGCTGGGCAGGCCTTCAACTGGAAGGGTTATTCTAGTGATTACCAGCAAAGTATAAAGGAGGAGGAGAGGAACTATTCTAGTTTCTCTTTCCAACCCCAAACAAGGCCTATTGCAACAATATCGTCATCATCATCCTTGTTTCAATCTTCTTCGAACATGGTGCCAACGGTGTGTTTCCACTTTCCACTGTTTTCTTGGGTTTTGTTACCTTTCCTAGTTTCTTGATTTCTAGCACCACTTTTGTTCACGATATTTTGCTTATGCCCCTCGTGTTTGGGGGAGCTGGGGTTGGGTTGCTTTTCCTTTCAAGCTTTTCGGCTTCTAGACCACAGTTTTAGAGGGCCTTTTGGGAAAATACAAAATTTCGGTCATAAAGATGAGTTGATTCGATTTTTATTTTATTTATTCCATAATTGTTTTTTCTTGTAAATTCATTTAGCCTTATGCAGATAACAAGGCATAAATGCATATTGGGATTTTTTTTTTTTTTTTTTTTTAAAATCAATTACGAGCTAGTTTAGATAAAACATAAAGGGAGTGGACTTGGTCCACTTTTCAAAATTTTCCAAATAGGCCCCTACTTGGTCAACCTTTGATTTCTAAAGCCGCCATGCTTCGAATTCTATATCTAAAAATGATAAGTTTATTCTATTACTTTGTTAGCATAAAAGGGGTTGGAAAATGAATACAACTTGCTTTGGAGTTTAATCAATCTTACATCATCAACTTAAATCCCAGTTATTAGTTACAAAACATAAGTTTGTCTTATTTGCTCTTTGTAACTTTTATTTTGTTGGATTGTAAAGCATTTTCCATGGAAAAAAAGAAAAAAAAAGAAATCGTTCTACGTGTAAATGGGGGCGTTTGTGCGTGTCCAAGGGGATTAGTCTCACTTGCAATTGACAGGCACACGTGTGTCCAAAATTGCTGCTCGATCTAGGGCCATACCTTTTGTTAAATCATACCTAAAATTACCTTTGCTTGTTATCTCAACCAAGCCCCCTTTTGGTCTTCCCATGGTTTTATAGTCTTCCTCAAAGTTTAAACATGGTCAATTGAATTATTTATTTAATGTATTTTCATTGTTTTTTCTGTTCATTTTTGTTGTTAAAATCTGACACCATTTCATGTAACAGGAAGAATCATTGAAAAGACAAGAAGCATGGAGTTTAAATAACCCCACAAAGCAAACCGACTTCTCATCAGAAAAGATGGGAGCAGCCAAATCTGAATTTGCACCCATTCAAAACATCTCCTCAGAAATTCCCACAATCCAAAAGAACATGCAGAACAAAGCTGCACCCCAATCCAACCATGCCCATTACGCTCCATCCTCTTTTAGAGAACAGAAAGGATCAGAAGATGGGTACAACTGGAGAAAATATGGACAAAAACAAGTGAAAGGGAGTGAAAACCCGCGCGGTTATTACAAGTGCACGTACCCAAATTGCCCGACAAGGAAAATAGTGGAGAGATCTTTGGATGGACAGATTAGTGCAATAGTGTATAAAGGGAGTCACAACCACGCCAAGCCTCAATCTACTAGAAGATCTTCTTCTCAAGGATTTCTACATTCATCGTCAGCCAACTCACAAATTTCTGATCAATCAATGAGTGGATTAGGCCATGGGCGAATGGACTCTGCTGCGACCCCAGAGAATTCCTCTGTCTCAATGGGAGAGGATGACATTGAGGGAGGCTCTTCGTTAAGTAAATCGGGAGACGATGATGAAAACGAACGGGAGGCCAAAAAGTGGTAAGCGTAAGAAAGTGTTGATGGCTTTGTTTTAGGTTGTTGTAATGAAGTCAGCGAAATGGGTTTATTAAATATCTTTTTCTCTTTTGCAGGAAGGGGGAGAATGAAAATGAAGGCATTTCCGCTTCTGAGAGTAGAACCGTGAGGGAACCCAGAGTAGTAGTTCAGACAACAAGTGATATTGATATCCTTGATGATGGTTATAGATGGAGAAAATATGGACAGAAAGTAGTCAAGGGAAATCCCAATCCAAGGTATGCACTCTTCTTCCCTTTCTGAAAGACCTTAAGAAATGGTTTCACTGTTTTCGTTTTTGACCAAAGTGTTTTGAATTTGTCTCCTTAATGGGTGTAATTTTTCTAATATGTAGGAGCTACTACAAGTGTACATATGCGGGTTGTCCAGTGAGGAAACATGTGGAGCGAGCATCGCATGATCTGAGGGCTGTGATCACCACCTATGAAGGGAAGCACAACCACGATGTCCCTGCAGCACGCGGCAGTGGCGGTTACCCGATGAATAGGCCTGCTTCCAATAATAACACCACTAATATGCCCATGGCCATAAGGCCCTCAGCCATAACCAATCTTGCTAATTACACAACTAATTTCTCAAAATCCCTTCAGCCTACAGGGTTGGCACCAACATCCGGAAGTCAAGCACCATTTACCTTAGAAATGTTGCAGCGTTCGGGGAGTTTTGAATTCTCAGGATTCGGAAAGGCCCCAATGGGCTCCTACTCGAATCAAACACAACAGTCAGAAAGTGCATTTTCTAGTGCCAAGGAAGAACCAAAGGACAGCATGTTTCTCGGCTCCTTTCTATGATGAGTTCACTTACTTTGGGGATCAAATCAAAGTAGTAAAATTTGATCAATTAGAAGAGTTTGTTTCAGTGATATTTTCTTTGGTATTTTGCTTTGTAAATTCTAGGAAATATTGACAGAGATAAGGTAGGAGTATCATTTGTTCATTTGTTTTGAGGCCGGTTTGAAACATAGGAAACCGGCCTCATCTTAGTCTTTGTATTGTATTAAATAACGAAAAGTGAGATGTAACAAATTCCAAAAAACAATTTCTCATATAAGGTTTTGGAAAATCCTCTGGTAATTCTCTTTCCGTCCTCTCTGCCATTGTCATTGTATTTCAAACAAAAGCCAAATCAGTACCAAAGTACAGCACTCTTAGAACTACCATAAGTGAACCTGCAATGGTGGCCATGGCTTAGAAACAACGGAGGTAGTGAATTCGAATCTTGACCCCCTCATAATCGAATGCATGGCTTACGGGTGGACTCTGCATCGTATGGGACTAGTCGGGGTCCAAGGACCTCAGCAATGGTAGCCTAGGATACCCACATTCAGCACCCCAAAAAGAAAAAACTACTGGAAGTGCAGAACTTTTAATTGCAGACCGAATATATTTCAAAAATTGACAAAACTACATTTTGTAGAGCATACCAAGCTATGAGCATAGCTCTATCAGGGCTCGAACGACCATAATTTTACAGATAAAAAGCAGGTACATTACATTGTTACAACTCAATCGAACATTTATAAACAGAGAAAATGAAGGGCTGGGGATGCTTACTTCCCTTGTAACACAAATTTACAAAGAATAACAATGCGTAGGTGACGAATGAAACAAATCATACATATCAAAGCAAGAGGAAAAAAAAAGAAAAGAAAATTATTGAATCAAATGGGCGTGTTAGATATAAGAGTGGTTTGCAAGTTTATATCCAGAAAAGAGGGCCGACACTGCCAGCGATAGGAAAGCAAAGAAAGACATGCTAATGGCCGCTGCTGTGGAGTCTGTAAATATATTGTCCGCCCCCTCTCGCATCCTATTTGTCATGGGAGTTGCCGCCGATGCTGACGATATCAAGAGGTATGCCATAATCTACACCCAAAACAAAAAATTTACTTTTCTCAATTTTAATGATCAATTTACTTAGAAGAGTAATTCGGTTGTATTGACATCAAATTAGAACCGGCTAGAGATACTTCAGTTTTTAAAAATTTTTTGTTTTCTACTTTCCTCCCTCTCATTTTTATTATTAGGGCATTCGAACTTTTGGTTCTCCTAATCTCCAAAAGTACAAGCACAAAGGCTATATAAATCAACGCCTAAGATAAAACTCGATTGGAAGCTGATAAAAAGAAAAGAAAAGGAAAATCAAAACTCAAAGCGTTCGGTTTAATCAAGTTTAAGACATATACCCTTATAAGAAAAAAAGTCATCGATCTTTTCACTCTCTGAAAAAAAAAGTCATCGATTCAACTTTTCACTCTCTGCCACCCAGTAAATAGGTTAATCTTAAAGTTGGGGGTGGGATTAACCATGTAGAGGCATTAGTTGGGACAAAAAGAACCCTTCCTACGAATTCATGATTCATGAACAGGCCAATTTTATTTCCCTATTATCAAAACACACCCCACAACCCCACCCCCCCCAAATAAAATAAAAATAAAAAACCCAAAAAGGCCAAAACTTTTGTTTTTATGTGAAGAATAAGAAGAAATTCGTTGATTGAAGCAAAATTGAATTAACTAGAAAAAAGAAAGACTTTACCTGATCCCCAAAAAAGTCAAGCAACGCCAAATTCCTCCGGGAAAAGTAAAATTTCCCAGTGGAAAGTTCGTGAACTTGTCTCAAAGCTTGTCCTCCCGTATACAGAGTCGACAATATGGCTATGGCCAACACATACCTGTTCCAATTCAATCACCATATATATCGATCTATCACAAATTCATCTCATCAACTGCAATTATAAATATAAGGAAATGAGGAAGCTATATATCTATATTACCGGTACTCTTCATATTGGTCGAAATTTCTGCCATCGCCGTGCTTGTTACTGGCCATGATGATGAAAGAAAGCAAGGAGAAGAGCAGAGCCAATCCTCTGAGAGCCAAAGAGCCTCTCTTCAGTAAATCCTCCCTCTTCCATCGCCGGAGGATCCCCGACGCCCCGCTCTGGTTCTCCATGTCGCTGGCCGGAGGAGCCGTCGGCATAGGGGTTATTGGGGGCGTCTCAGCCTGCTTTTGCGGTGCTAGAACATCAGAATTCGACATTTGTCTTTGAATTCGAGCTGTCAAATTAAACGTAGACGAAGACGGTGAAGACGAAGAAAATATTGGAGAGGTTTCTAGGACAAGTAATGGAAATGACAACTCAGCATAGGCTTATAACGGGAGCTCGGATTTTATTCTCTGTGAACGCTACCATATTCCCACCCTGGACCTTTTTTTTTTTTTTTTTTCCGGTTGGGTGGGTAAAATTCTCACATTGCTTAATCTTACAAGATTGTCGATTTTATAATCAACATTTATTTTTTTATCAAATAAATAAATTTTTTGTATGTAATATACGAACCTTGTTTTTTTCTTTTTAGATAGAATGATTTATGACTTAAAATAGCTTAAAATGACAAAAATTAGATGATTTGGACTGAAATGAGAGCTGTTTTTATTTAAAGTAAAATGTTCTTATTGTAAATTTTAGGTTTGTTCAAACCATAAATAATCTTGATTTCTAAAATTAATTCCTTAAGAATGTAGATTCTTGAAAGTCTTCCATTACTAAGAAACGTGAGTCGAGTGTTCAAAATATCATTATAAGGTTGGTCCTCTTTAGACCACCCATAAGGATAATTACTAAGTGCGTGTGAAATGAAAGAGTTGCACTCACCAAAAGAGTTAGTAGGGGCCAAAGACTTGACAAACTTGTTACTAAAAAGAAAAAAAAATTGAAAAAAGAAAAGAAAAGAAAAGAAAAACGAGGCATGTGATTATATGCTAATCGTGAGACTTCTCTTGACGTGGCGTAGAACTACTGGCTTGAATCCGGCATGGAGTCGTGAGGGTTACCACACAGGATGGGTTTTGACAGGTTGTAACGAACATCGGTTGATACGGTCTAGGCAAAGCGAAACAAAAGGCGTCCGGCGAATACCTCTAGATTTTTAGTTCTCGTGGACGGTTGGTGTCATTGGGCCCCACCCAATGAGTCGACTCGGAAATCTTCCGATTTAACTTGGAGCCCATCGGGATCTGAATCGGTTCGCCGAAGGGACTTGTACTGTTTCATAGCCAACCGTGTGGATTCGGCCATCTCGACGTGTCCGTGTCGAGATTGAGTGTCTTGAATGCAAAAACACTCTAAAATCAAAATTTAAATTTTTACAATTTAATGTCAACACGCCATATGTTCAAGAGACATCCCATGTAATATAATTAAAATGTAAACATATATGCTGCTACCACAAGCGTGTTTAGGACAAATATAATTTATTTTAATAGGCTTACATGATACTACTGAATATATAAAATAAATGGCACGCGTTGAAGTTCAGTTATAGTATGAGTAAAACTATTAATTTTTTTTAGTATTTAAAATAAAAGGTTCAGCTTAAATATATAGTCAATTGATCGTATGCTTGAAAAGATTTTATATTAAATAATTATTAAGTAATCTTTTGGTTGTTTAATTAGAAATTAAATAATTATCATGTATTTTACGTACTTGAAAAACAAAAGGTTAACTCACGTCCAAATAGGCATTAAGAAATTCTCATGGATTCATGCTTTTGTTTCAAGCAGAACGGTTCTATAGGACTTTATCCAAATTTATTGTTTATTTGTTCGTTTTGAAGGAATTCGTAAAATGGTGACATTTCATTATCAGGAAATTGAGTGCCTTAGTGCATGGTTGAATGAAAATCATCTACTTGGAAGTACTAAAATACTCTCTTAAATGCACGTAAATGAAGAAACTATTGTAGTGAACCTCAATACTCAAGGCAAACATACCTAAACCAAACTCTTGGAAATGGAGGGATAATTGATTGGGTTTGTGTTGGGCCCTGTCGCTGATGGGATTTGTCCCAGATGCAACTGGACCCTCCAGTTACTGGTGAGGAGAAAGGCTTTTCATGTCAAGAATAAGAATGAACCATGTCTCTTTGAAAGAATTAGATGAGTAGGGCCCACTTTGTTTGCAGGTTGGTTCAAATCTTGAAAAACCAGATAGCATGTGAAGGCAGTGCAGGGGCCAAATCTCCTGGACCAAATTGCTTAGGAAAAAGGTGGCCATGCAGCGCACAGAACATGCAAATCTCCAAGACTCCTGGAAAAAATTGCTAGCAGGACTATGAAGCCAGATTGGTCCAGTCCTTATCAGATAAAAATACTTGCCAATAAAAACCTTCCATAGCAATTATCTAGCTTGCTTTTATAAGATGGAAAAGTGTGTAGCAATTACCTACTGCATAAGCCCTATATGGCCCTGTTCTTCAGGCCCAACTGGCCCATGTGCTTGGAGAGTTTAAGAATTATAAATTTTTGTTGTCTATATTAGCAGAATTTTATTTTATTTTATTTTTATTATCGCACTGGAGTTGTTCCATAGGTAAAACTTGTCTTATTATAAGATTAACTGGAACGTCACAAAACGGCCAAACCAAGGAGGAGTTTGGCCGGTAAGATTGGTAATGCCATGGAGGCATGGAGTAAGGGCTCCTTTGGGCTTGAGACCCTTTTCCAGCGGGCATATAAGTATTGCCCAAGCGTGGCCATATGGGCTACATGGGCTAAATTTCAACGACGATGCTCAGCCGGTTGGGAACCGTTATTTCTACCTCTCAACTTTATTTATAAATTTTATCCAAAAAAAAAAAAAACCTTTATTTATAAATCCCACTTATTTTAAAATTTTCAAGATTTTATAATTAAAAAAATGAAAGTTATTTATGAAAATCAGCCATATTGTCCACTAGTAAACATCATTTTGAACAATTTTGTGAAAGAAAATTTTCCAAAATCTGTTATTCAAGTGTACTTTTTGGCTATTTACAATATTTGATTTTGTAAAAATGCAACAGAAACTGTAACTAATTAAAAATCTACTCAAACGACAAATTTAAGAGATACTTTCTTCTACAAAGTAATTCAAAATGATGTTTTCTAGTGGACAACACGATCGAATTTCATAAAAAAAACCTTTTTATATTTTTCATGGACTTTGAAAATTTTAAAATAAATGGGGGTTTGGAAATAAAGTTGAGGGGTGGCAATAGTTGCCCCCAACCGATTAACTTAGCAAAAACCCATCATTAGGAGATGCTAAAGACAATCACAACAGTCACATTCATCGCATTATTGTTGGTGTGTGTCATGCACGCACTGTAGACACACAATAACCTGATCCCATCAATCAACTTATTAATATACATATAAATATATAGGCCAGCTAGGGATTGGAATTGAAGCACAGAGTGGCTTCAAACTGGAATCATGTTGGTGTCTACGGATAACGTTGAAGCAACTCACATGGGATAGCGCAAACCCTTTCATTTTGGAGGTCAACATCCTTGTTGATGTCTTCTGAGGATTGGGCTCTTCAAGTGGCCAGCGCGGGGTCCCGAATGGCTTATGCACATCCTTGTACGTCAACATCTATTCAGACATCACGAATTATGCAACGGCCAACACCAATTTTTCCACTGTCCAATCGAGAAACCATAAATCTAGACCACCTTTTCCTTCCATCCATCCATCCATCCATTTTTCAGAAGGAATGTTAGCTTTACAATGTACTTTCTAGTGTGGACAATAGCGACAGCTCCATTCACTCATGTGAGGGGTGTTTTGGCGAATTGAATTGAAACTTGCCATAAGTGCCTTGGGTCTTTGGCTCTCATTAATTTGCACTGAGAGTTAATGACTGTTAATTTTTATCCTTTTCCATTTTTGTTAGACAAATGTTTATTTTTCTCATACGATGTGATGTTATACCTGTATTTTACCCTCTTATTTGCTCCTCCTTCATACCTCACACCCTTTCTACAGTACCTAAGGAATAAACTTTTTCATCTTTTGAATAAAAAAAATATACTTTTTCTGTTTCAAATTGAATGTCATGTTTAAAAAAACATATTTTAAAAATATCCCTTTTAAATGCTTTCAAATTCACTGTTATGTTGTAACATTCTAATTTTACCATCAAGTCTAGTTCATATCATGTAATTAGTATCATGTAATTAGTATCATGGATATGTGTATTTTGAGAAATTAATTAAAATAAAGTCTTGACCTTTTTGTTAGGACAAATTTTGAAATGGCCTAAAATAGAAAAGAAGATGATTAATATGAAACATAAGGAGTATATTTTATACCAAATGTGAATATTCAAACTTTTGTTTATGAATGGAGTATATATTATGAGTGAGGCTATTGTCACCACATAAAGTACTCAAAGCCCCCCATTAGTTTACACTTTTTGAAGTTTTATAAAAAATATAAAAGGTTTTTATGAAAACTAAGACCATTGTTCACTAGAAAACATCATTTTGAACAACTTTGTAGAAATTTTTTTTTCCAAAATCTATCATTTAAGCATACTTTTTGGCCATTTACAATCTCTATTTCATTTTCCATGAAAAATTGCCAAAAAGTCTACTTAAATGACTAAATTTTGGAAAAATTTTCTTTTACAAAGTTTTCCAGAATGATGTTTTCTAGTAGACTATGTGATTAGTTTTCAAAATTTTTTTTTATATTTTTCATAAAACCTTAAAAATGTAAATTAAATGGAGAGCTTAGAGTATTTTATGTGGTGGCAATAACCTGGCCCATATATTATACCAAATGTAAATATTCAGGCTTATGTACTCAAAAACAAAAAAAAAAAAAAAAAAAAGAAAAGAATATTCAAACTTATTTCTATTGAAATTTGAGCCCAAAACCCAAACTCGTTTTATATGATGTATAGTCTATCCGTAAACCTAAGCTTTTGCATTTGATAACGAGAGATTGAAAATTCAAATTCTTTAACATCCGGATATGACATATTTATACTTGATCCAAAATGGTTTTGTGCTAATTTTACCAAGCGCTTTAATTTTAACGAGGCAATTTGATTCTCACTTCCCTGCATAGATCGCTTACCTCTCACTGACCCTAGACGATGTTGTACCATTTGGGATGATAGATAAGGACATTAGGGGAGGAAAAGTTGGCCAACTACGAGTAGGTTAAGGTGCCAACTGCCAACTAATGTGGTATTAAAGGAAATTTCCTGCTCTAAAAAAATTCTCCCAGCTTCCCAGCCTATCACGCTCCATGCATGTGCATATTAGCTACAATAATGACAAATCATAATTATTCCCCCCCCCCACGAGGCAACTACTCTCTCTCTCTCTCTCTCTCTCATATTTTTTTTATTAAAAAAAATGTAATTTAAGATGCACAAAAACATTTAAAAATTGATAATGATAGAGCCCAACTTTCTTTACTTGTTCAACTCACATGATAATTGATGTAAAGTGATGCGGCAACTAACATCACACGCCATATTTTACATCAGTCTTCATGACAATTACATCAATCTCTATGTTAATTAGTTGGACAAATAAATTAAGCAAAATGAGTTAGGGGCAATGTAAGTGTTAGTAATTAGATAATTGAACACGATCAATTAGGTTACGTTTGGATCCCTCTACGACTTCTTTACCCATGAATCCATAATGGCAGCAGAATAGGCATAATTTAGATATCCATTATTAGCAAAGTGGCCCAAGAGTGGACCAGATCGAGGTGTTTATAGGGATGACTGTCGTGAGTCCTTATTAATTTTTAGTAATAGACATGCCCTTAATATAACCATTTATGGGTAGTTCAGGTCAAGCCATTGCTCGAATAGACAAGTGATACAACCTTCCAATAATCTTAGGGGGAATTTTAGATAGGTCGGCCTACAAGAAAATAATTATAGTTGGTAGTCCTTGTTAGTTAAGTTAATAGTCATTTACTAAAAAGTTAGCAGCATCTTGCACTCAACTGTAATTATTTTTTCATAGCCCGATAAATCTAAAATTCCCCCATAATCTTCTTAAGCCCCACATACACCTAATGTAATCTATAAAGCACATGAAAGAGTGAGACGAATGCAAGAATGAATGAAAGACGTTTGTCTCTCTTTGCTAAGCATGGATTTAATAAAGCTGAATATCTAATATAAAATGCATAGGATTGGGGAATGAGGGCGACAAGGATGATGAAATCCCTTAATTTTGTACTTCTTAAGAACAATATCCCCAAAAGTGGAATCCTCTATCTTTATTAAGGTTTTTCTTTAATCTCGTTTTTTTTTTTTTTTAAGTAATTTCTTTGGTAGGGAAGATGCTTTGTTTCTTTGTACGTCCTTTTCTTAGGTTGATCACTTGATTTGTGGATTTGATTAACAAGAAAGGTTATTCTTTCGTCATATAATTATATACAAGTGGCTTTACTTGTCTTTAACACTTTGGTCTTTAACACTTTGGCCGGGTCGTAGCTTCATGCCAAGCCGGGGTGGAACTACATATATTTTGAAAGAGGGGACCAGATATATATATATATA
The DNA here is from genome assembly GCA_039720395.1 of Liquidambar formosana. Taxonomy (NCBI): domain Eukaryota; kingdom Viridiplantae; phylum Streptophyta; class Magnoliopsida; order Saxifragales; family Altingiaceae; genus Liquidambar; species Liquidambar formosana. The sequence continues at coordinate 48,702,401 of CM077821.1, read as the reverse complement.
TATATATATATATATATATATACTGATAAGTGGGACTGAAAAATTAAGGACGAAAAATGGGGACGAATAACATTGTTAACTCAATGTTATGTTTGACTCTTTCCTCATTTCATATCTGTATATTATAATTTACAAACAAGGAAGTGGAGAGATTTTAGGGATCTCATCCTTCCCCAAATCGTAACCGGTTGTCCTTTGACTTGTTGTTTAAATGGGTATTTGTTGTATGTTTAAATTTTCACAGTGGGGATGTGGTTGTTGCTTGGGTTTGTGGGGAGGAAAGGGAGGAGAGGTGTGAACTCCATTGTTATTTGGTTAAAATTTCAACTTATTTGAATTGTCGTTGTGTGAGTTTTTGTGATTATCCTGATACAATTCTTGTGAAATTATCTGATGCATTTTATGTGTGATGCATCATTGTTTATTTTATCTTGAATTTAGGTGGGGATGTGATTATTGCCTGGGTTTGTGGGGAGGAAAGGGAGGAGAGGTGTGAACCCATTGTTATTTGGTTAAAATCTCAACTTATCTGAATTGTCGTTATTGAGTTTTGTAATTATCTTGATGCAATTCTTGTGAAATTATCTTGATATATTTTTTGTGTGATGCATCATTGTGCAATTATCTTGAATTTAGGTAGGGATGTGGTTGTTGCCTGGGTTTGTGGGGAGAAAAAAGAGGAAAGGTGTGAACCCCATTGTTGTCTAAATAAAATTTCAATTTATCTAAATTATCTTGGTTGAGTTTTTGTGAGTATCCTGATTTAATTATTGTGGAGTGTTTTGATGAAACCTAGTCGAATGAGAGAGGTACGTGGTTTTGAGTGCGAGTAGGTTCTTTTTTGGGAATCGTTGAATTGAAGGCGAATGTTTAAGAAAGTGGTATTTGAAATTTAGATAAAAACCCAATTATCTGATTTTTGAAGCAATCTTACCTGTGAAATTAGGAATTCCTATATTTACAAATTTTTTGTCTCTTAACAGTATTAAAACCACTTACCAATCAAGTTCGGCCACATCAATGGTCTTATATTTTAAACAATTCTCCAATATATTAAAAAACAAATGAAGGGCCAAGAGTGTCGAAACCCATCTTATCTCCATTATGGACAATTCATCTTATTCCTTTCTTAATTAAGGGTTTTTTCCTTCTTCTTCTTCTTCTTCTTCTTCTTCTTCCTTTTTTTTTTTTTTTTTTTTTTTTTTTTTTTTTTTTTTTTTTTTTTTTTTTTTTTTTTCAGAATTGCTTTTCAAGCCATAAACGAGTTAGAGCCCGCTCTAAGCTTCAAAGAAATTAGAATGGGTTTATATTTTTATTCAAAATATAGCCCCTTCATCGGAAGTATATCGTTGTCATTCTCATGCCCATTGTTTCATTTTTTTATTTCAAAATTTTGAACACAAATTTGTAAAAATTTTTAAAATTAAAAAAAAAAATAGTGATCATTTGTTGTAATTTTATTTAGGGTTTTCTTAACGTGTGCCCATGTTAAGTTGCAATTAATAGTCAATCATTACATAGAAAAATGTGTTTTCATAATTTTTCAAATATTTTTAAATTTTCCCAACAATTTTCATCATTTACAATATATTTTCATTATTTCTAATGCGATAACTAAATCATTAATTACAATTTAACATGTATTATTAGGACACACATTAAGAAAACCTTTTTAATAATTTAATATATGGTGAACTGTCTTGTCATTCTTGAATCACTGAATTCGAAAAAAAAAAGAAAAAAAAAAAGGGTAAAATACATTTATACCCCTTGTGTTTACTGACTATTACACTGACACCCCCTATACTTTCTGAAATTACACTGCCCTCCCCTACTTTGGAAAATAATCTACACTTAGACCCATCCGTCAACCTGCCGTTGAGCGCCGTTAGCATTGATTGCTGACGTCATGAAAATATGGGCTCAAAATACCCATTTTGACCTTAGTGCAGCCAAAACGCATCGTTTGGACTTGCCAAAACGCTGCTGCTGCTACTTCGTTCTCCGTGTGTGTAATGAATCGAAAAAGCTAGGGTTTGGAGGGAGATACAGGTGTTGGAGGAGAGGGAGCTGAGAAGCGATGTTGAAGGAAGAGACAGAGAGGTAGAGTTGGTGGAGGAGACCTTCTTCTTCTTCTCCGGCGATACCTCGAGAGGCGTGCAAGCCGTCAATCTCTCTGTCATTCTCTCTCCGACATAGATCTACGGTGGCTGTGCATCTCCGGTGGAGATCGACGGCGGAAACCTCGTCCAGCGGAAACCCCGCAACCTCCACGCAACAGCGCCGCCTCCCCATCGCCCCATTCCAGCCGCCACGCCCGGCGAACCCAAGCATCCCCTTCATGTCGTTCGACATTGGCTCTGTTGCCGCATCGACATCCTTCTCAACCCCTCAATTCGACGGACCACTGGTCGGAATCAGCATAAATTTTGACGAAGAGGTTTCCGGCATAGGCAAAAAAAAAAAAAAGAAAAACAAGAAAAGAAGATGAAGAGCGTCGGTGGGAGAGCTTGACGGAGGGAGGGGTTTGGTGTTCGAGGGTGGGGTTTGGTGTTCGAGCGTGGGTGGGGATGGGGGTTTCCGGTGGGACGTCGTGGGTGGGGTTTGGTGTTCGAGGGTGGCTGGGGATGGGGGTTTCCGGTGGGACATCGCCGGCGGCAGCCATGAGTGCTGCTGCTTCTTCTTCTTCTTCGTGCATTTTTTTTTTCTTTCAATCTGCTCTTTGGGGTTTTTTTATTGGAAAAAAATGGTAGGGTTTGTCCACCGTACGAAAAAATGTGCAAAACGCTGTGGGGTTTGGTGTTCGAGGGTGGCTGGGGATGGGGGTTTCCGGTGGGACATCGCCGGCGGCAGCCATGGGTGCTGCTGCTGCTTCTTCTTCATCTTCTTCGTGCATTTTTTTTTTTTTTTTCTTTCAATCTGCTCTTTGGGGTTTTTTTATTGGAAAAAAATGGTAGGGGTTGTCCACCGTACGAAAAAATGTGCAAAACGCTGTGGGGTTTGGTGTTCTAGGGTGTCTGGGGATGGGGGTTTCCGGTGGGACATCGCTGGCGGCAGCCATGGGTGCTGCTGCTGCTGCTTCTTCTTCATCTTCTTCGTGCATTTTTTTTTTTTTAATTTCTTTCAATCTGTCCTTTGGGGTTTTTTTATTGGAAAAAAATGGTAGGATTTGTCCACCGTACGAAAAAATGTGCAAAACGCTGTGTTTTACTAAAGGGTAAAATTGTCATTTCATGTTTCCGTTAATCCATCAACTTTAGCCGTTCTGACAGGGGAGGACAGTATAATTTCAGAAAGTATAGGGGGTGTTAGTGTAATAGTCAGTAAACAGAGGGGGTGTAAATGTATTTTACCCAAAAAAAAATCATTAAGCAAAGACCTTTTCAAAGGATGATGGGCCAAAAGGGCCGAAACCAATAGGAAAGTTGTACTTTTGGATAGGATTTTACAAGCTGTTCATTTTGTGAAGTTTTGGCTGCAAAAAAAGGTGAAATTGAAAGTTTTGTACCCAATTTATGCCTCAAAAAAAAAAAAAAAAAAAATCTATTGGTTACTCAGTCATTCCCCCATTGGCAGAGACTTTTTATATAATACGAGGAAAAGTACTGTCAAATGTGACTCTGGACTACTGAATTTTAACTGTCAAATGTATAGATTTGTAATGTTGTCTCTATGGGGCCCAATCTCGAAAAGAGGAAACGACACTTCTAGGGGACCCTCAATAGACACGGTTACAGTTCATACCTTTGGAGTAGGGTTGCATGTAGCCCATGTGGATCAATCAGTTCATTAATAATTCATCACAACCAACAAAAAAATAGAAGCATCCTAACATGGCTGAGCCCAACATCCATTAGAAATTGTAGCGGTTGCATGTGAGGAGCAGTGGATCATTACGATTTTGCCAAGTAAATCCAACACCTCAACGGTCCAATCTCGATGAGAAAGTGACCCCTACGAAACAACAAAAGCAACTCAATATGGAAATGAAAAAGAGAATATTTTACGAAGCACTCTCGAGCCTTCCGGAGGAGGCCTTCCTCTTTTGTCTAGATTTATTCAATTTTGTTATTACAACTTTATTCTTTGTTTATTATTTAATATATAAAAAGATAAAAAAGCCTTTATTCTCCAATACAATATTTTTACTTCTTCTCAAAAGAAAGGAGGAGGCGGCGGCAAACGGAAAAGCAATAATTTATTATTATTTTGTCTATTGAAAAAAATTATACTAGATTAAAGCACCGTTATATATTTCCAAAAAAATTTCTCAAATTCAATATCTCGAGTGAAGTGTCATATTGGTATGGGAAAATTTTTTTTTTCAAAATTCAAATCTGCAGTTATTATATTGTTATATCATTTGGGATGTTTTTTTAATACTCCGTAAAAAATAAAATAAAAATAAAAATGGGGGGATATGTAGCATTTCCCTTAAATTTAAGAATTGAGGAGTAAAAATTTTCATGGATAAGGGTTGAGATGCATAGTAGTAAAGAGCACAAATTCAGTGTTCAAAGTGTTTTGAGTCGACGAATGCAGTTTTTTCTTTTTTTCTTTTTGATAATGGTGGATCCATAGTAGGGCCTCCCATTTAATCTAAACCCCTAAGGAGACTAATGCAGCAATTTACCATCACAATCTCCCATTTAAATTTTGGGTTGTTCTAATAAGAAATTGAATCTGAAACCATACACTTAACCACATAATTACAAGTTTGCTTTTATCAACTGGGCTATCCAAAGATGAGTCTAATAGAGTTTTAGCCAGTTAAAATTAAAATGTCAAAAAATTACTACTAAAATGACCACAATAAGAACTTTTTAATCTTTCAATCTTGATCGTTTAAAATTCTATTAGAAGACCCAAAACACCTTAACATGGTAGAGTTTTTGCAATTCAACACTAAATCCGTGGCATAGTCGTAGGACCTGAGTCAATGAGGATGAGTTCCACATGAGATTGTGGATTCCAGAGTCACGCACGCACCAATATAATGTAGAGCATTAGTTAGTTACTGACTCACTGTGATGAGAGTAATATTACGAAAATTTAATAAAAGAGTTGACACTGGAAGGGGAGCCTACACGTGGGGCGGTTACTATCAGCTGGTGAATAAGTGGAAGTTGCCAACTGATCGTGATGATGCGGGTGTAGGAAAATTATTATGTGGTCTATATCAGACGATCGGAACAACTGATTATTGATGATGGCAAGTGTGAATTAAAAGCGCTCTACTCGATAAGGCCGTTGAATGCGGGTATGGTTAATGCCCGTGTGGACCCACTCCTTTATCCTTTAGGCACTTTCTTGCATGCCGGATCGCGTACTCATTAACGGTGGGACCCATATCAACTGCCATGTGGAATTCTATAAATGCACCGTCAATAGCGGGAGGATTAAGGGGAAGTATTTCAGCTAATCCTAGAACTTCTTAATTATATTACCAAGAAGGAGAAAAACTTTCATGTAACTGTGATAGGAACAAGTGATATCACAAGTTAATAGGGAGTTTGCAAAGTAGGATTATTAATGTACTTTTTGACCCCATAATCCTACTTTGTAAGTTTCTATTGGTTTGTGATATTACCTGGCTCTATCACAGTTACATAGAAGTGTTTCTCTACCAAGAAGAATATACTGTTTGGTTGTGTATTTCGAAAGAGATTTTTATTTTCAGAATTGAAAAAACAAAAAGTAGGAGTATAAGCATATTTGGATGACACTTGCAATCAAAATCAATGAATAATTTCACTCAAATATAACGGGACATGTCTTTTGAGATATGTATAATTAATATTCCCTTTTACATAGGTAGAGAGTTTGTCAATATAGCCATCAGACAGCTCTTCTAGCAATATTTCTCGAATGAAATATGTGGTAGGATTAGGGATGTGCAAAAAAATCGTCCAATCCATCAAATCAAACCAATTTATTCCATTTTGCACCAACCTAGGCGGTTTGAAAGGTTAAGCGATACGGTTTGAGTAGGATTGAATAATAAAATTGACGGTTTAATTTGGTTGGCGGGTTAAACATTGTCAAACCGCCAATAAACCAAACCAACCTGCTTTTAACGACATTTGTATAAATTTATAAAAATTAAATATAAAAATTTTCTTATAACAATTATCAATGCCCAAATGGATAACCTTAGACCTTAGATTCTTAAGTCCCCAAACGATGCATATTAACTCATTAAGATATGACAATATTCATATACCCAAGTTCCCATTCTGAAACATGGAATTGGGTTGCATATTAGTGTATTTTACTATTTCTTATTGCTACTTTGTTAGGTTAATACATTTTGGATCTTCTACCAAGATTAGAAGTTAATTTAATATTAATTATCTCAAATTTCATTTAAATTGATTGGGTATTTATTCATACAAAGTCATAATTTACTTCTTTGGCATTAATTATCTCAAATTTCATTTAAATTGATTGGGTATTTATTCATACAAAGTCATAATTTACTTCTTTAGCATTAAGATTTTGTGAAAGTGTGTATCAAGATTTACATAATCCATTAAAATGGTTAAATTTTCTACATTTATTTATAACTCATTAATTAAAGCCCAATATATATTAGAAAATGCTTAATTAAAAATGATATGATAAAAACTACTTAACTCATCCAAATCTTTAATAACAAATCGCCTAAAAAATAACTAATTCATTGGTTTTTAACACATACAATTTAACGGTGGATGATAAATTTTATAACCCGTCATGAATGAATTAATTAATATTTTATCCTTAAATCACTTCAAATAAACCTGCCCACATCTTAAGTAGGACTCATCATCACCCAATGATTGCAGAACCAGTGTTGATTTTCTGGGATTTATCTCTTTCCTAAATGGCTAAATGTTAAAATGAGTAATATATGGAATTAAACCAAAATTTTGTAAAAAGCATGGTCAGCACCAGCTGTACCAACAACCAACCAAACCGACACGTATGACATGTGCCTTTCGCTTTGCAACATCGCTCGTGGTCCCAAACACGAAAAAAACACCCCTGCTCGCTTCAAAAGAACTAACCTAACAGATAGTCCGACAAACCGGCTAAGTAGGACCATCCCCCAATTTCAAACCCAGCTTCATTTTAACGGCTACTACGGCGCTCGTTGCGCCCCCGAGAAAAATGCTCGTGGCGTGGGGTTTATCACCGATTCCTCCGGTAACTTTGCCATGTGATCCGTGGGGAAGTCACCCCCTCCTCCCTAAATTATTGCCCCAACCGAAATGTCCCCCCAGTTCCAAAAGTCTGACTTGTCAACTTTTTATTTATTTTTTATTAAGTTAGAATATATCTCTGGTGAGAAAGAGCTGAAATGAAATAAATAATTTTGTACAGAGACAAGAAGTGCATTCTGCGTACAACTTTTTCACTGTAGAATATTTCCACTCATCTTCTCCTCCTTATTGACTTGGGGGTAGTTGAGCAAAGCGTTCTTAACTGTTATTCCATGATGACCACCCTTCTTTTTTTTTTTTTTTTTTTATTTATAATGTTGGTGATATCCATTTTCTTTCAAAGATTATATGGACTACCAAATCAATCGTGAATGGAGATCCTCTGCATCTTCCATCGCAGATTATGTTTTGTATTTATTTGTGACCTGTCAATTTATGAGACATGATGGGTGTGCCATGTTTCTAATAAGTAATGATGGTATTATCGAAAGACTAGTACACCAAGAAATAAAAATAAAAAAGTAAAAATGGAAACCCATACCATTATCTCATGTAATAATATAATGAGACTTGTAATTATGTATGTCAGGATATTATTTAAAATATAAAACTTCAAAATCAAGGTCAACAGATGGAAACCACTTCACATTATCAAAACATTGCATTTATTGCAGTTTGAAGATGGACGAAGGAAAGCCATAATTTTGGGCATCATCGTTGAGAGATACATAAAATTTGATGTTTAGTGCTGTTTCCAACTTTGGGAATTCCATAATTGCCTCAACTCTCTTTACTTAGGAGTAGGGTTTATGGCTACGTGGGTGACATCACATAAATACACTGATATCACATAAATATAATTCTTATTTTCTTGTGAAAAAATTGAGATAATTGGCATTTCAAAATTAGGACACAGCATTTCTCAAGGCCTAATCATATATCATCACTCTAGTTAATACTCCCAAGTCAAAATAAGGTATTTTATGCAAGATAAATACTTGCTCCTATCATGACGTGGAGGAGCTCTTCTTCACCTCCTACTTATATTTTGTAACTTGTCCAAATAAGGAAGATACTCGTGGAGAAGCTCCTTACCTCCTCCCTCCTGTTTGGTGAACACTACTTGCCTCCGCCCCCGGGATGGAGGAGTTCCTCTCCATGCACCTCCGTTCATTTTATGCCACATGGTCACATGTTATAAATATTGTAGAAAAATATGAATTTAAAAATATGAACAAACAAATATGCAGATATAGACACGTGAACATCATTCATTTTAACATAAATATATAACATGTAAATATAGACTTATCAAAATGTTCTTACAATTATATAAATATGGAAATGCATACACACAATCAATTCTCTTCTTTTATTTGGATAACTGACAAAATAGGAGTAAGAGGAGGGAAAGAATTCCACCATGGGTGGGGGCAAATATTTTCCATGTTGGGGGGGAGGGTGGAAAAGGAGGGAAAATGGAAGAGATGGAGGTAATTGGGTGTATTTGGTAGATGGTACGAGGGGAAAGATGAAAAAGGGAGAGAAGATTGGGCGTCCTTCTTTTTCACTTTTTCTAATTCCTCAATTTTAGGGGATGAGAGAAGGAAAAGGATGCTTTTTGGTTAAAATGACAAATTTACCTCATGCTATCATATATATGTGAGGGTAAAATAATAAAGTTATTATTCATTCATTTTCCTCATGTTTACATACCAAACACACAAAGAGGATGGAAACTATATTTCTATCTATCCTACCAAACACATAGGGAAAAAAATGTCCATCCTTTGTACCTTTCCTTCTTTCTCTGTTTTCATCTTCATCATACATTGAGAAGGTTTTTTTGTGTCCGTAACATGCTCGAGAAATATATTTTTCATTTTTGTGCTCACAAATTGGGAAATTCCATTAAGAAATACGTCTATATCAATGACCAATAATTTAGCAATTTAGGAAGTTGCTTACAAAATTATCCAACTTAATATTTTTAAAAGCAATTCATATATATTCCCTTTCATGGTAGGAATCTGCAAATGGAAAGTCTTAAAAAAAAAAAAAGTAATAATAATAATAATAATAAAAATGGCGACAAACCACGCATTTGAGACAACGTTACGTTGCGTGGCAATTTCGATATTGGGAAAAAATCCAGTGGTAATCTTGGCAAGGATTCCCACCTATCCTTCCCCGCGTAGCAACCTGCAACCTCCTATTCCGGTAACCCCGCCGCGTAGTCTTTTCTCTCTGTTCATCTTGCCTCTCCCGTAAATTTAACCACTCTCCCGTTTTTGGCTCCACTCTCTGCAAACATGAAGAGCGAGACCACCACACCATGAGAGAGAGACTCGCCTACAAATTTCACCCCAAAACCACCATGTCTTCCCGTTTTACCCCTCACGAACCTCTCTATTTCCCATTCTGCAACTCCCTCTCCCGGCCGACCCTCATAGGAGCAAACCATACCTCCGCTCGCTTCTGCTCTCGCTAGGGTTTCATGCTACCAATCGCTTCTTTGGGTTTAAGAGTTTTTCCATTGCTGACCAATCTCTTGTGACTTGTATTGTTAATGGTCATGGAGCCTAGCACAGGCAAACCTGGCTTCCTGAGAAATATTCTGGTGCGGCTGCTTTTGTTCGGTGTTCTGATTATAGTGGTCAGATTTGCCTACGTCGTTACGATCAGAGGCGAGTCGTGTGATCTCGGCGACTTCTGCTTCTTCTCTCTACCGGAAAATCTCAACCTCGCCGGCGCCGGGAAATTGGCCGCGTCGGCGATTGTCGTAAACGACGCCGTGAAATCCACGTCGGTCGGAGCTGTTCAGCATGACCTCTGGACCACCAGGGATTGGATCAAGGCCGTGCGGTTCCACTCGGCGGTGTTCCAAGATCTGATTGCAGAGGGATACCTTTCGCCGTCATCGAAAGCGCTATGCGTGGAAACCCTAGCCGGACAAGACGTGTTCGCGTTGAAGGAGATCGGCGTTTCGGACTCTATCGGAATTTCAAAGAAGAAATCTCCGCCGTTGGTCATTTCTGGTCTACCTCATCGGCAGCCGTTCGACGACAATACATTCGATTTCGTGTTCGCCGGTAACTCCAGCCTCGATCGATCGGCTTTGCCGTACGATTTCGCGTCGGAGATCGCTCGGACGCTTAAACCCGAAGGATTTCTGGTCGTCCATACGGCGGCGAAAGATACGTATAGCTTCAATTCATTTATTGATTTGTTCAATTGCTGCAAATTCGTAAAATCGCGGGACATCGATGGCTTCGATTCGTCGATGCCTCACATACGTGAAATCGTGATGAAAAAGGAGGGTGGTGAAATTTATAGAAATGGGGTTTTGAGAGAATTCCATGGCAATCCGGCGAATAAATGCTCGGTGCCGGGGTATAAACAAGAACTAGTCCGGCAAGCGGAGCCGTTGATTACAGAGGAGCCATTGAAACCATGGCTTACATTGAAGAGAAATGCAAAAAACATAAAGTATTTACCACATATGGCTGATATAAGCTTCAAGCAGAGGTATGTGTATGTGGATGTCGGAGCTCGGAGTTTCGGCTCGAGCATTGGGAGCTGGTTCAAGAAGCAATACCCAAAGCAGAACAAAACATTCGAAGTGTATGCAATTGAGGCCGATAAGGCTTTTCACGAAGAGTACAAGTCCAGAAAAGGGGTAAAATTATTGCCATACGCGGCGTGGGTGAAGAATGAGACGTTGTTCTTTGAAATTAATCGAGACCCAGGTCAGAAGAAGGAGGATAAAAGTCGAGGAATGGGTAGAATTAAACCTGTACAATCGTCGAATAGTTTGGTTAGCGATGTGAATAAGATTGAGGGATTCGATTTCGCAAATTGGTTGAAGAACGCGGTTTCGGAGAGGGATTTTGTGGTGATGAAAATGGATGTGGAAGGAACTGAATTCGATTTGATTCCAAAATTGTTCGAGACGGGTGCTATTTGTTTGGTTGATGAGATCTTTCTTGAATGCCATTATAATCGGTGGCAAAGATGCTGCCCCGGTGAGAGGTCTTCCAAGTATCAGAAGACATATGACCAATGCTTGGAGCTGTTTACTTCTCTCAGACAAAGTGGAGTTCTTGTTCATCAGTGGTGGTGACCGGTAACAATCCTATACATCCTTGTGTAACATTTTTCCTCCTTTTTTTTATTTTTTCCCCATAGATGCTTGTTGTTCATTACGTTGAAAATGTCGTAGTTCTTTTATATTTCCCAGTGTCCCCGACCTCTTTTGTTGTAAGAGTTGCAATTGCAAATAAAAAATTCCAATACATTTTCACTGGCTTCGGCAACCTCTCTGCTCTTTCAGAGAAATGAGAGTATTTCGGAACCCCCCCTGCGTTTTGGGCTCTGAATGGCAGTGGTGCGGGAAGGAATTATTGAAGCTACCTATTGTGTTCACAACTTCACATGGTGCTGATGGCAGTGGTGTTGGCGGATGCACCATTTTTCTCCTTAGTTTCTTCCCGAAAGGGGTTGGATCAGACAAGCGCAAGCTCGAGGACTGATCAGAGACTGGATTTGTTTTAATACCAGAAGTCGTTTCTCTTGGTATCCCTAATAGGGGTAGAACCTACTGATACTCGTTTATGCAGTCAAGACTCAAGACCACCCATTTTTTGTAAAAGAATTTTTTACCAATTAGTGTACAACATACTTGTTAAACCCACGAAAAACGGCTTGTGCTTTTGCTCTGATTCAAGGAGAGGCACATTACCTGGCTGTATGACCCTGGCATATCTCATGCCCGCTCCAACCTCCAATGTTCCGCTACTACAGAGCAAATGGCTCAATGAGTGAACTAACGGAAATGTGATGCATACCTAATCTTGATCTGTAATAAGGGGGGCAAGAAGCGTGAAATATTTTTTGTCCAAATAGATTGGGCTGAAGTGGAGTTCCATGCCAATCGGATTAGTTGGGCCTCTAATTGGAATGGGGTTTGATGAGGCAAGCAGTAATTATCGGGAAAATGGCTTTTTTCTTCTTCTTCTTCTTCTATAGATGTTTCCCTTCACAAATCCCACGAATTTGTTGTGGCAATAGCCCTCATGGGCCATTTTGATCTGAATTGAGTAAGAAATGCCTAATTGTTCAGAAATTTCTATTTTTCCCCTCAACTCTTCACTTGACTAGTAGTGGTGACCATGAACAAGATTCGAAGGAGAAAATTGAGGTATATTAATATTAATATTAATAAAAGTTTGCCATGTATACAATATCATGGGACATAGGGAAAATTAAAAAAAGGGGAAAATTACAGATTAGTCTGGCTACAGAAAAATGATTATAGTTAGTAGTCATTTTTAGTTCAGTTAGTAGTTATTTACTAAGAAGTTAGTAGTCCTTTGTATTTACTATATTAATTACTAAACAATAGCATCGATATCTATATTAATCTCTGCTATTATGATAAGAAAAGATGAGTTGACATGGGACATAATCGTTTCCTTTCATTCAAAAAGTGAATGATGTTCGTGCTTTCAGTTATTTCAAAAGCCCACCCACCTGATTCCCAAAACCTAAGCCTCTATTTGGATATCAGAAAGAACAAAGAGAAATGAGGTGAACGCATTTGGATTTTGGAGAAACAGAGACTATTTTGACAGGGGGCATAATAATTTCCTTTCATTTAAAAAAAAAAAAAAAACTAGATATTTTTAATAAAATTCATAAATCTCCCAAATCTTTTAGTTTTCTAATCAGGGGTAGGGTGCACTTTGACACTGGCTTTTCAGGTATGGGATATGTCAACAAAAAAAGAAGTCATAAGGATAGTTGGTTCAACAAGGAAGCGATCCATGGCAGCTAAGCTATTGGTTGATCGGGCCTTTCGAGCATGGAGATATATGCTTGTTCCTCAAACACCCACCTTCGTTAACTAAATCCATGCCATTAAGTGACCCAAGACAAAGCACAATAAGCGATTAAGACCTTCAATCAGTGTATGGTAAAATTACAGGATACTCAAAGGAGGAGTGTGCCCTCTATTGTGCTCATCCAAGAGATTCTTTACCTCCTTCTCTCTACCTCTCTCAATGCCTCCTTTATGTGATATATTGGTTGTTTGAATGAAACTATTTCTCTTGCTAATTTCATTCAAGTGAAATTATTTTTAGGGGATAAAACGTATTTTATATTAGAATGCGATTTCAATAATTTTTTCTTTTTATAATAATGATGGGACCCAATTATAGAAAGGAGCCAATTAGGCACCAAAAGGGGGATGATTGTGGAGGCAAGAGGATCTCCATTCATAGGGGTGGAAACAACCACTACCTATTTATGCAGTCATCTCCTTCTGGTGACTTTAACTCGGGCCCAGCTGGGTATGCCTTGGAAAACAGGGCAAGAAGATGCATTTGGTTTTATGAGCGATATGAATCTTGATGACAATTATTGGGCATCTAACCCTCATGTAGCTTGGTGAAGGCTTTGGAGAACAAAAGTGTCTTTTCTTGTCATTTCTTTTTCTCACCAACGAAACAATGCATGTTGAAATAACCCCAACTGTTAGGGCCTGTTTGGGAATTTTGAATGTTGGATCACGTTGGATATATCCATTCCCTTAATGCTATCTAGTTTTTAAACAAAAAGGTTATTGAAAATACCAAGACTGGAGGGTCCAGGAGGGAGGTCTAGTGATATGGATGTCATGGTTAGAGAATATATTCCTAGTTATATCGATGGTGACAATGAAGGAAAATTTTGTCTTTGGTGGTAGAGGGACTGGTAGAGGACGTGGGCAACGAAGCTGCACATAGAGCCACTAAGCAATGCCCTCTCGTTCTCAGAAGTTTAGCCACAGGATCTCCAGACTGGCTGGCGCCAGTCATATATGTTTTTTCTTATATATAACAACAATGCCTTTTTTTTTTTCCTTCTTTTTTTTTTTTTGGGGTTGGGGGTTAGGGTGGGGGGTTGGAACTTGGAAGCTTTAATTAAGTAGCTTCACCTTGTAGCTGTTTCTTCAATTCTAATCCTTGACAACAACCAGTCATTAGATCCACTCAACCCTAGAAACATTCCACATGATGACAATTGTATAATCTCTCAATCTCCCTAATCATAAATTTTGATTTTTGACCTTAATTATATATGGTCTGTTTAGTAACTGAAAAAAAAATAAAAAAAAATTGATGCCTTATCTTAAGCAGAAATTTATGGATAAGATCTAAAATGAAAAAGAAAAAGGGAAAAAAACAATGAGATATAGTCTTTGGTACGGCTTTAAAATTCAAATCCTATTAAGTTCTTTTCCTTATCAATAAGGTAATCCAAATCTTAATTAAGTCTGACAGCTCAACCAATGCCTTAAGACACTTATAATATTAGGGATAATCAATATTATTATTAATTTATTATATATTGGTAAGAGAGGATAAATTGACATGGGCATGGTCGTTTCCCTCCATTTAAAAAACAAATGTTGTTAATGGGTACATTTATTTGGTTGATAATCGCATCCAGCCCTTCATTTCCCTAAATGGAATTTTGTTTAGGTAGGGATAGCATTTCGCATTAAAATTATACCCATCTAATCTCCCATGCTCATTGCATACCACCCACTAGTAGATATAGAAATAAAAACTTGCCTTATATATACTCACAAAGAGAAGAAGAAAGAAAGGGGATATGAGATGGAGGATAATTGGATATGTTGGTCATTGTAGCATGACTTCGTCTTCATCGGCCAAAAGAAGATCTCTTGACTTTACATGGGATTGTCGAGACAAAGCACGTCGAGAATTCCGAGTCCACACAACAAGGGAGGAGAACAAACCCAGGAGATATGACAAACAAGAAATTAACGACGACAACGCCGCTTTTTATTCTTTCAAAATTCAAATGCTTGTTTTGTAATCTCAATCTTTGCCCAAAAGACATGTACAATGTACCATCGTTGGCTTCTTCTTCTTGTCGTCTAAGATAAATTCTGTTTTGGTTGCTCCTATATAACAATCCTATACCCTTGAGGTCCCCTCCTTTGCCTCCTCCTCCATTTGAGCCTTTTGGGTCCTCGGAAAATTCCATTTTTTTTTTCTTTCAGATTCCGGCTTGTTTTTCCCGGAAATTTATTGGGTATTGGTGGGTTTGCTCTGTTTTTTGCATTTATTGTTAGTGGAATTTCAGATATGGGTGCTTGTTGTAGTAAGGATGGGGAGCGTGGAGAGTCCATGGAGGATGAGATGGATGGCAAAGGATATGAAGTTGCAGAGGAGGTTGATGTACAAAATGGAGATGATGGGGCAATTGTGTGGTTTCAAGGATATTCTGGGTTTACATCAATGTTCACACAAAAGGGAATGAAAGGGATTAATCAAGATGCCATGACAGTTTGGGAGGTAATTCATTGCTGTTGTTATTTTTGGTTGAAAGAACCAATCATTATAGCTTCTTCTTTTTTTTTAATTATTTTTATTTACCCCTTCATTTTATTGCAGTTTTTCAATTTTTAGTGATTTACTAGTTTTTTTTGTGGCTCTCAGTTTCTTTAATTATGTTTGTTTTAATTAATGCTTTATCAGTTAATTCTGCAGGCAACCTGTTATTTATTGTGTTGATTTCCTTTTCTTTTGTATGTAGATTAAATCTTCAAAATTTAGGTGAATCTGTTGAGCTGAGGCCCTTTTCATTATAATACTGGGGGAAAAAAAAAGTTCCACTTATTATGCATTTATTGTATCTCTGATCTCAAATTTTCTGTATATTGGTTCTTGATTTTTTCATAAACTCTGCATAATATTGATTTAGTATTGTCTGTAAATTTTTTTTTTAATTTTTTAGAACTCTATTAACTGTTAGTTTCTGCCTAGGAGAAAACCCATTCTCTGGCTGTGTGGGCCATCAATCTGTTCTAATGATCTTGTATTCATCCTTTTTTCTTTTATGGTAGACAATGATTTGGTATTTGATATTTTCCACTTTTTTCCTTCCTGGACAACTTCAATCTCTTTGTTTGGCAATTATATAATCTTTGAAGCACTCCTCACCCCTTATTTCTCTAATTTTATGCTATATTTCAGCTTTTCTATTTATGAAAGTCAACCTGTTTTTGAAGCATCATCCTTTTTTATAGGAAAATCAGAGTCTAGTGAAATTAGAAATAAGATTCATTCCAAAACTTTATCCCTAATGATGTGGCAACAGCCAAGTCACCACAATGGATTTTTTTGGTGGTTTTTTAGACATCAGTAACCACTAACCACGTCATTAGGAAAAAAAATTAAGGAAATATTTAGGGATCATTAGCATTTTCCTTACAGAAATTTATTCATATATCTAAAATTTCTATTGCAATATTCAGAACTTCACGGGTGAGAAGGACACATACTTCTGTGGTGTGTTTGATGGTCATGGTGAATCCGGTCACAACGTGGCACGCCACGTGCGAAACGTTTTACCATCAAAGCTTTCCTCAGAATACAGACTATCACAATTTAATGGCTTCAATCATAGTGATGTTGATGCCGATGATGGCGATGAAAATGATGACAGCAGTGATGACACTAAAGATAGTCATGAAAACGACGATAATCAAAATCAATTCCTTACTTCATGGAGATCCAGTATTATTAACTCCTTTAAGGAGATAGATGAAGAACTTAGCCGGGATTCCACTATCGATTGCCTCTGCAGCGGTACGACAGCAGTGACTATAGTTAAACAGGTATTATTAGACCCTCCAAGTTGGCATTGAAGAGCCTCTCTAACAGATGTAGTCCTTAATCAAGAGAGATGATTTTTATTTCTTTCCATTCTTCTTTTCCAATAATTCAGGGGGACCACTTGATAATCGCCAACTTGGGGGATTCTCGTGCGGTTCTTGGCACTAGAGGCCAGAAAAAAAGACTTGTTCCCGTCCAACTCACAGTCGACATGAAACCAAATCTTCCATGTGGGTTCACCCTCACCCCCCCCCCCCCCCCCCCCCCCCCCCCCAAACACCAATTCTTTCTCCCCTGCATATTTTTTAATTCAGAACCAAATTTTCAATCTAATCCTAACCTTTTCTTTTCTTTCGTCAAATATTTTAGGTGAAGCTGAAAGAATTAAGAATTGCAAAGGCAGAATTTTTTCAATGCAACAAGAACCCGAAGTGTTTAGAATGTGGATGCCTGATGAAAATTGCCCAGGTCTTGCCATGTCAAGGGCTTTTGGAGATTTCTGCCTGAAAGAGCATGGTCTCATCTCAATCCCTGAAGTTTCTTATAGAAAGCTAACCGACAGAGATGAATTCGTGGTCCTAGCAACTGATGGGGTAAGTTAAAACATAACCCATGAGATACTGTTTTGATTTTTCATTTGACATTTGTTATGTCTATTGTGATACTCAATTGTCCTCAAATGGTGAAGTAAGGGTACTTGAAAGATCCTAAAATCTAAGGAATTCAAATGGGTTTGCAAGCATTGATAATTTGAGAATATTTTCTTGGGTGAAAAAGCCTTTCAGTGTACAAAATATTGTGTGTAAAGGGCTCGTCTTTTGCAATTTTTGGAATAGCTTTGTTATGGTGGTGGTTTTGGCTCTGTAATTAATCATCTTGCTCGATATATCGACTTGAATAATATAAATACATTGTTTTTCCCTTGAAAACAAACAGAAATTTTATTGGCATAGCTGACTGAATGATTTAGAGACCAGGTTCAGGGTTTAAGTACAAGTGTTGCAACATACACAACTTTAGAAACTATTCCTAATCAAATATTTCAATAAATCTAAAAAAATTTCACTAAAATCCCAAGTATAATGTTTTCTAATCTGGGTAGGATGCACTTTGATGCTGGTTTTTCAGGTATGGGATGTGTTAAGAAACAATGAGGTTGTAAAGATAGTTGCTTCAGCAAGGAAACGATCTATTGCAGCTAAACTAGTTGTTGATAGTGCTGTTGAAGCCTGGAGAGTTAAATACCCTTCTTCAAAGGTTGATGACTGTGCAGTCATTTGCTTTTTCCTCAAAGATCCACCTTTGTTAACCAAATCCAGGTCAGAAGCACCCCGAGACAGAATGAATCACTCAGAACTTGCAGCTTCTAGCACTAGGACCACAAGAAGCGAGGGAGGACATGAATCTGTAAATGGCACAGTTACAGAACACTCAAGCGAAGAGTGGAGTGCTCTTGAAGGAGTAAGTAGAGTGAATTCTCTAGTGGCGACGCTTCCCCGATTCGCTGATGTTCTAAGTCAACAGAAATAAGAAGAAGATATCCAAGATGCTGAAGCTCCACGTTAGTATCTTCCAACGACAGGGTCTTACTATTGTGGTTGGCAGCCGCGAGAATTTATGGGTTAAATAAAAAGGACCCAAATGGTGAGGGGAGGGAAGAAAAAGAAGGTAGTAGCAGAAAGAAATATTGAGCAGGCTCATTGTTATAAGCACCAAAAAAAAAAAATGCTGATCATATGTTGGACTATCATTTGCTTCCTATTTTTCTTTTTTGGGGCGGGATTTAGAACTTATTAGAAATTGATTGAGAGGCTACACTTTCCTCTTCCATTCTTCATTTTATAAGTCCATATTTGGGTTTTCTCAGAATCTAGTTATGGATGCTCATTAGATGTTTCGAGGTCTATTCTATCTGACAATGTTTTGTTCTTGCAGACTGAAATCAAAATAATTTAAGATCCGGAAAAGCCATGATTTAGTGTTTTTCTCTGTGTCGTTTTGATGTTGAAGGCTGTTTGAATAAAATAAGGGGAGATTTAAGTATGGTTTATATGATTGGGTCGAGTTTCTTAGGGCTTTCGTTTAGTTTAATTTTGATGAGAAATTCAAATTAAAGAAAGGAATCTCATGCTTTCAATTTGGTAAATCCACTTAATTCACACAAAGGGCAGATTTTGGTGTAAATCAGATTTCATTTGACGCTGACTTATCATTCAAGCCAAATCGGTGAAATTTCCAAAGCACAATGGTGGGTAATTCGAGTTCTGTGTTCCATTTTTCTCTCCACCAAGGTTAATGGAATTGTTTTGAAATTTTGAATTTTCTTTCATTTTGAAAATTTTCCTATCTTTCAATCGTAACCCAATTAGATCTTTTTCCTTGCCAACAATTGTTGTGATCGCTCCCCTACAGTCAAATGCCAAGGAAAGCTAACAAAATATGAGAAGGAAAACTTTTGAGTGTAATATACCGTTTAATGCGGTTATCTTCTCATTAACACATGTTGATATAAGTTATATCAGTACCATGCAATGGGTTACACCCTTTACGTTGGTTCAATATACTTCATATCCCATTAATGTACAAGGTACAACTCTTAATACGGGTACTGATATAAGTTATATTAGCACGTGTTTACCTTATCATCATCTCTATTTAATATTCCCAACATACCATCTAGGCTATTATACCGTATGTCCTGGATCAAAGTGGAACTCTGTCCTCAACACAATCTTTGATAGGAAACCAGGTTTGACACCTCTGGTTCGGAATGTGAATTTTAACATTTGGCATGTGCATTAAGCTGAAAATGTCCAGAGTCCTACTTGAAATGGTCCAAATTAGAAATGCTCAAGCTCAACTTTTTGTTCCATCAGTAAATCAAGAGAAATACAACATACAGCAACTTACGTGGCCTTGTATATTGATTGAAATGCCTTCAATTTTTTAAAAATATCTCACCCGTATTATTATTATTTTTTTTCCCCTCCTCTGTTTTCTCTCCCAATCCGTCATTTGCATCTACTTTCCCTCTCTCTCCTCTCACTCCACTTCCTCACAGACACTCTCTCTACTCTCCCATGTCTGCCACTCTCTCTCCTTTGTTGTTCCGGTTTGCTCTCTCTCATCTTCCATCCTTCTTTCCTTCTTGGAGCTTCTACATCCCGAAGCCCCATAAAACCAAAGCTCCTTCTTGAAGCTTTTGGCCGGATTTCGTCTCGCCGTATTTGAAGCTTTTGACCGGATTTCGTCGCCGGATTTGAGGCTTTTTCGTCGGAATTTGTATTACCTGATCTGAAGGTTTTCCCCTCGCCTTGTCGGATCTGAAGGTTTTCTTCTCGCCTTGTCGGATCTGAAGATGGATTGGTTCAAATATGCCATGTTTGCTTCTTCTTTTTTCTTCGGGGTGTACATGTCTGGTGCAAATCTACCTTGGCAGTGATTCTTCGGTGGGATGATGTGAAGATGATCATTCTGAGTTGCAGCATTTCGCCGGTGATCAGTGATCGATGAAACCAGAGGCAGCTACTATATAGAGAAGAGATGAAGATAGCTGCTGATCAGTGAATGGCTGCTGATTAGTGAATGATCGAGATGGTTGCTGATCCGATGAAGTATGGGTTGGAGCATTTCGCCGGTGAAGATGGGTCTCAGATCCGGCGAAATACAAGTTTCAGATCTGGCGAAATGGGCTTCACAACTTCATGGTGTTTGTGGAGCCTCATATCTGTGTGTTGAAAAAGTGAAGTGGAGGTAGAGAGAAGAGGAGAGAGAGGGAGATGAAGGAAAAGAGAGTGTGTTACGGCAGGCAGGGAACCAGGATTTTATGTCAGGTGGCCAAAGTAAGAATAATAAAAATTTTACTTTTCAAGTATGAAAATTATATTAAGATTCAAGATTAAGTATATTATTAATATATTGAACGGAAAGTAAATGACTTGACCTTGCTTATACTTCTCTAAAACCATGATAAAAAAAAAAGAAGAAGAAAAAGAAGAAGAAAAAGAGGGGTTGACATTAGCAATAAATTTGAAGAAGGGTTTAAAAAAAATAAATAAAAGATTAAAAAAAAACCAAAAAAGTATACCTTAATATGTAGAAATTGAGCAATGATTTTCTCCGGTAAGATGTTTTCCGCCAACTGTTATCCTCTAATATGCTCAATGATTTTGTTTGACAGAAATCTAGGGTAAATCTAACATTTAAAGGAAAAAAAAAAAAAAAAAAAAGAAGGACTAATACGATCGATAGGAGAAGGTGTTTGTTTTTTTTCTAATTATTTTAGACATTTTGCCTCCTGTATATATTAATTCTAGCTTTTCATCCTTGGGTATAAGTTGCCTATTTAACTTTTAAGAGATCATGTGGGAACCATTGTGCTGATTGGGAGGGACCATTCCTAGATTGTGCCTAAAAAACTGAAACTAGTAAATTACGTTTTGGTGACCATTTGGCAATATAATACCAAAACCAAACCAATTAGTAGTCATTTCATAGTAGGTCGATAATCCATTTGTAACAAGTTAACAGGTAATACCTTATTTTGGTATTAGCTTCGAATCTCGTCCCCAAACAAAACTTTATCAAGACAATTTTTTGGAAGTGAGGGGGGCTATGGCCACCCCAGGCCTAAGTGTAGGTCCGTCTCTGTGTTACGGTGAAAAAAAAAAAAAGAAGAGGAAGAGAGAGGATGTGACGGTGGTGAAGAAAAAATCAAGGTCCTTGCTCATCTTGGATCTGGACATCTTTGTGAAAGTGATGGGCTTCTCCAACATTGGGTTCTCTCCCTCTCAAATTGCAAATGTGAATTTGGTCTCTCTCTCTCTCTCAGATTTTCTTTGTTGAATTCATGATTTTCAAGAGAGAAAATTAGATTTTCTCTGTGGCTTCTGATTTTCTCTATGGCTTCTCTCCCTCTCAGATTGCAAATATGAATTTGCTCTCTCTCTCTCTCTCTCTCAAATTTTCTTTGTTGAATTCATGATTTTCAAGAGAGAAAATCAGAATTTCTCTATTGAAAATTAGAATTTCTCTGTTGAAGATGGATTTTCTCTCTTGAAAATCATGAATTTCAACATTCTATGATTTTTTTAATTTCTGTTGACATATTTCTTTGATTTTTATCTGTGATATTTTATTTTCTCTGTGAAATTATGTGTGAAATTATCTTTCTTTCTTTCTTTCTTTCTTTCTTTCCTTCCTTTTACTGGTGTGGTTCATCGGTTGGAAGCACAGAAGCCATGGCCATGGCTGCCATGGCTGCCATGGCAGGGGAGCATGGACTCCTCTTCTCTGATTTTTTTTTTCTTCTTTCTTTCTTTCTTTCTTTTCCTTTTACTGGTGTGGTTCATGGGAGGGTGAAAAGTGGGGTTCATCGGAGGGAGAGAGGAGGTTCATCGGAGAGGTGAGTAGTCTGTGTGGAGGGAGAAGGCGGGTTTTGTCGGGACTCAGGAGCAAGTTTTGTTGGAGAGCATTTTTTTTTTTTTTTTTTCACAACCGTATTTTTTTATTGATGTGGAGTGTCCACGTCAGTTGATACGTAAGTATTGCTGTATGTTTGGCATGGAGTCTCCAGTAATTAAACATGTTCCGTAAAATTTGAATCATCCACGTGAAGTGGGATTTCACATGGATAATCTAGATTTTATGGACCTTACATAAATGGTCTAAATTTTACTGAATCTGTCCAGTTACTAGAACCTCTCCTTGCTGTAGGGAGTTGTTTCCTATTACACCGCCCGTAAATCAATGGATGGATATGACCTGTTGGCTGGCCTCAGTTGTTTTGTTGCATTAATAGAAAGTCACATGACTAGCGATAAATGTATTAAGCATGCAATCTTGGATTCTCTTACAAAAAGGATTCATTTTTTTCATTAATTTCTAATTGGACAATTTTTAAGGACACGTGTTCGAGTTGCAATAACGATTGTCACGGAAGTGTCCATATCTATTCCTATTCCCATGCTACACAACAACACTCAAGCACCCCAAAAAAAAAAAAAACCAAAGAAGAAAAAAAGGGCAATAGTTAGCTGAAATAACGCATGTTGGAACTTGGAACGTACACCACACAATTCTCTCCTCTCTCTTTGCCCAGGAGCCAAACTGTAAGCTGTGCAACACAGTTTTTTCCTCCCCTTTCTTTTCTTCCTTTCCTTGATCATCTCCGGCAACTGGACATTGCACTACAGCAAAACGAAGAATGGCAACGACGACTGGGTCATGGTCTACTACGAAAGCATCAGTACCCACCAAAAATGTTGAACTCTTCTGCTTTCCATTTGGTGGAATGAATTCTAATGGTATATTTGCCGGAGAAGATCCAATGGAGTTCCCTGTTCCACTTCTGCTTTTTCAACTTGGTTTATTCACTCTCGTCTGTAGGAGTCTTCAAATCCTTCTCAAGCCTTTCAAACAGCATATATTTGTTCCACAGGTCCTGGTAAGCTCTCATTTTCTTATTGCACTTGTTTCTATACCAACATGATCCGTGTGTGAATTATTCCTAAAATTTTCCATTGTTTTGTTGAGCTTTATACTAATTATTCATGGTTGCATGGGTACAGAAATCCTTTCCATCTTACCCATGGCCAAAAAAAAAAAAAAAATCTCGGCTGGGACCTTGTCCCACATTAGGCTAGGGTTGGTGGGAGTGTTAAGAGTGATATATAAGCAAAGTTTCGCTCCTTTAAAATTTTCTCAGCCTGTCCTGTGACTTTTCACCCTTAATTGATAGTTCTTGTCAATCCCGTTTTGCATGGATTATTAGGGTTTCTAATGAATTTCATATCCCACCAGAGTGGAATTGTGTTAGGCCCCTCTTTTCTTGGACGCAATGATATATTCCGCAACAAGATCTTCACCGAAAAGAGTCTCCAGGTGCTTGATGTCTATGCATTAATAGGCTACATGTTTCTCGTTTTCCTAGCCGGAGTTCGGACAAACTTAAGAATAATAAAGAAATGTGGAAGGCTGGGATTCATTATTGGCTTCGGCTCTTTCATACTCCCGTCCATAATAACCTCATCCATGGCTTTCTTCTTGAGGAAAACCGTCCATATGGACTTAGACCTTCGCCATGCCCTCCCACTGGTTGCCATGTTCGAAGCCGCCACCAGCTTCCACGTCACTCACGGTCTCCTCACGGACCTGAAGCTCTTAAACTCAGAACTCGGCCGCCTTGCTCTATCTTCTTCACTCATCAGCGGCTTTTGCAGCTGGGCCTATACACTGATTGTTATCTTTGTAGCGGAAATCTCACCACCTCATTCGAAGTTTATGGCATTCGCAACCAATCTGTGCAAAGTAGTTATGGTCACAACCATCATTTTCATCTTCCGTCCCATTATGTTTTGGATGATAAAGCAAACCCCAGAAGGGAAAACATTGAAGGAATCATATATTTTGGCAATCACTCTTACGGTTTTTGGGTGTGCTCTTTTTGGTGAAGTCATGGGGATTGATTATCTACTTGGACCGGTTGTGTTCGGCTTGGCTGTGCCAGATGGACCGCCGGTGGGGTCGAGCATAGTGGAAAAGCTTGATGGGTTTGTTTCGGCTGTGTTTTTGCCGTGTTATATTATGAGTCTTGGTCGCAAGGTGGATGTGTTTCTTATAGGGGGTAATAACTTTATGATTGTGGCGTTCATTGTCTTGGTTGCTACATTGGTGAAACTTCTCGCAATTATGATCCCTTCGCTCTATTTCAAGATGCCCATCCTCGATGCTCTCTCGCTCAGCCTCATCTTGAATTGTCGCGGGTATTTTGATATCGCGTTTTTTGAGCGTGCTCGCGATGTTAAGGTACTAGGCTCAAAATTTTGCCTTCTCCTTCTATCATGTTGCTTTTGCTTTTTGGGGTGTGAGATGGGAGAATAGTTGGGCGTCTACATGGAAATTAAATTAGTCCTTTTGCATTTCTCTCCTCTATCTGAAAGCAAAATAACTATGGGCATCCCATTACATCTGAAGTGTCCTCCCTGGCAAATCACAATGAACTGGTTTTCTGATTTCTAAAATTTAATTTGCATTCTTTTTTTGTTGTGTGTGTGTGGGGGGGGGGGGGGGGGGGGGGGGGGGGGGGGGTGAGGTGGGGAGGTAAGCCAAAAAAAATTTGTATTAAGAAGAGAAGCAACTCAACCCCAACATAGTCTATAGTCTATAGTCTATACCCAGGAAAAGACCAAATCCCCAGTAGAATAACCCATATCACCACCACCTAGACTCACTTAAAACCAACCAAACCAGAGGACAAGCAGAGGAAAACAAAATATTCTTCAAACACCCATATTCTTCAACCAAAAAAATAATAATAATTAATTTGCATATCATTAAATATTTTGCGTATCAAACAAAATATTCTTAAAAAAGGAAAAAAAAAAAATCAATTTGCGTAACATGAATTGAAGAAATGTGCAAATTACTTAGGAAGGCTGTCCACCATAAGGGAAAATAATCTGCCACTTTTTTTTTTAAATCTTAAAAGTATATAGTATAGTGCTTTTTTTTTTTCATTAATTAGTGAATTGAAGGTTTTAACCAAATATTCTTAAAAAAGAAAAAAAAAATCAATTTGCGTAACATGAATTGAAGAAATGTGCAAATTACTTAGGAAGGCTGTCCACCATAAAAGAAAATAATCTGTCACTTTTTTTTTTTTAATCTTAAAAGTATATAGTATAGGAAGGCTGTCACTTTTTTTTTTTTTTTTTTTTTTTGTCATTAATTAGTGAATTGAAGGTTTTTCTCCCAACAATTTGCTTGCAGATGATCACTGAAGAAAGTTTCATAATCATGGTCATCATGGCAATGTTGAACACAGCCACTTTCACACCCTTAGTGGGAGCCCTCTACGATCCTTCAAAGAGATATGTAGCCTACAAAAGACGAACCATCCAACATTCCAGACGCAACGCTGAGCTTCGAATTCTTGCTTGCATTCATCAACCAGACGATGTTCCCACCATAATCAACATCCTAGAAACCTCAAATCCCACTAGACAAAGCCCCATCGGAGTTTACGTTTTAGACATGGTGAAGCTCCAATCTGGGCATGCCACCTCTCAACTCATCAACCATCGATACGACAAATCCCCTACTAGAATCACAAGTAGAATCAGCCACATCATCAAGGCCTTTCGTCGATATGAACTTCACAACCAAGGCATTGTTACAATCCAATGCTTCACCACCATTTCACCTTACGCTACAATGCACGACGATATATGTGCCCTAGCACTCGAAAAAAGTACATCCCTGGTGATAATCCCATTTCGGGTTTCATTTAGCATGTCAATGAGGACAATGAACAAAAATGTCCTTGAAAATGCACCATGCTCAGTTGGGATCCTCATCGACCGTAGGATGGCTACTGGACTCTAGATCTATTTTGGTACGTCAGCTCAGTTTGCATATATGTATGGTATTTTTAGGCGGACCAGATGATCGTGAGGCACTAGCCTACGCTACCCGCATGGCAGAGCACCCGACGATTAGGCTTACAGTCCTTCGAATTATTGCTGTTGGTGAACATAGTGACAATTTGACAGAGAAGAGGCTCGATATGAATGCCATCAATGATTTTAGGATTAGCACTATAGACAAAAAGCGGATAGTGTACAAGGAGGAAGGTGTGACAGGAGCAGCTGGAACAACCCGTGTGGTTACATCGTTGGACACCGATGATTATGAACTGATTTTAGTGGGAAGAAGACATGACAGTGAGTCACCGCTCGTAAATGGACTTGCAGAGTGGAAGGAGATTGAGGAGTTGGGTGTCATCGGAGACATGCTTGGCTCTTCGGATTTTAAGAGCAAAGCATCCGTGTTGGTGGTGCAACAACAAGCTTTGGTAGTAGAAGAAATGGTTGAAAGCCAAAGGTTCATAGCCAAGCAGCTTCAATGATCTAATTCAACTGTCTTTACCCGTTGGGAATTAAAAATGGGCAGTTTGTAAAGAGAAACATACAAATTGAACATTCTCTGTCTGTCACAGAAAGAAATATAAAAAAAAAAAAGCAACTGTACATTTTGTCCATTTTTCCTCTCCTATATGCGAGGATATATTTGTCTGCTTCCTATTTCTGTTGCATAAAGCGAGCATATTACAAACTTATTTTATTTTATTTTTTTTCTTTACCCCTTTCCCCCTATTTTATAAGGGCATATTCTCTCAAAATTCCTGGGTTATATCTAAACCCCTTCATTGCACCAGGTTTTCAAAAATGCTAAGAATAATTTTTGTTTACTTTTTTGGACAACAATGCCCCTAAGGATGCGCTAGGTTGGAGGGTTTGATGTCCAAAAAAAATGTTTTATTCTCTTTTTCAGTATTTGATATGCACACATACCCGGAAAAACCCCATTCCCGCTAACCTCACATTCCCATTTAAGCAGGGGCGAAGCCACACGTAAACAGGGGGGCTATGGCCCTTGCATTTCTTTGGAAAATTTTTAACACCTGGCCTACTAGAGTGCTAATTTTGAGAAATTGTGTGGATGGCCACCTAAAGCAGTGGAACGCACCTCAATAAAACAAAACTCAACTAGGATGTTACTAAAAAATCCCCAACTCTCTCAATCCTCAAAAACACAATCATTTCTCACAATCTCATCCCAGCCCTTCTCACACGCAGCAATCCCCTCCGTCGCATCTCCATCATCAACAACGACACTGCCATGGGGTTGACCTGTGAACAAGGCAAACCTAATGCACCCAAAAAACGGGAGGGTACCACATTAGGAAGAAAGGAGCTTTGGAAGCTTACCTTCGCTTCGCTACTCTGCTTGCTCTGACAATTCTACATACCGGCTGGAAAGAGAGGTCATCAACGGCGACTACAATCCCTGTCGCATCTCCATCAATGGCGACAACAATTCCTGCTGCATCTCCATCAATGACGACGACAATCAAAAGCCAATGCATTAGATCCATTTTCGGTTGCTTTGAATTGTGTGACCTAGAATCACTACTAATCGACTCCATTGCCCAAAAATCTGGAATCAAGAATCAGTGGTTGGGTCGGTGATTTGTGGGCTTGGGTGATTCTTGTTAGGGTTTTGTGAAGGTGGATTTAGATGTAAATGGTGGGTTCTTACCTTCTAGGTTTACTTACTAGTTCTTTGATGGTTGATATTTGGGTTTTATGTATTAAAAATGTAAGGTGATTTCTTTTGGCAGCGGCATCTCTGTAATGTGTTTGGCTTCTTTTCTCCCCCTTTTTTTTTTCAAACTTTCTCTGTCCTGTGACTGTCTTTGGGGGGTTTTTTAAGTAAGATTTTCTAGTTGAAATGGTTGCAATGGAAGGGGCTGGTTGTGATGAAGAAGATGGTGGTGGTGGGGTTTTTTGTTTTTCTTTTGGTCCATTGACATAACTACTATGAGTGATTTAGTCAACTATATCATATAATAGTTTACTAAATCACATGAGTTATGGCTATTTAAGTGCCTAAATGACTAAATCGAATTTGTAGATCGAGGGTTTACAGCCCAACTCATCGATCTAATATGATTTGAGAAAGGGTAGTGTGAGGGCAATGTGGGAATTTTATCCATTTTGGAATCAGTTTCCTGATTCAACCAAACGTGGGAATGGGAATGTTAGAGGGAAGCATACTTTCCATTAATGCAAACCAAACGTGGGAATGGGTATCAATACCAAGTTTTCCTATTCCCAAGTAATGCCCTATTCCCAATATTCACATTCCCAACCCGCGAACCAAACGCACCTAACTACATAGCCATAGTCTCATTCAGGGCCAACTAGGTGGGTTCATTTAATTTAAAAATTATAACAACATCCCCAAACAACAAAGAAGCATCCCCAAGGGTCATAACGAAGAAGCATCCCCAATCATTTGTCAAGCATCCTCGAGAAACCCTAGATATCCCCTTCCATGCCGGAACCCCTGTGTGGTAGAGATGGTGGAGTGGGCTCACTGATTGGCGGGTCTTCATCTTTTTTCATCTTCATGGGACATGGCTCGATTCTATAGAGAAACCAAGGTTGGGTAAATAAACCTTATGTCAATTGTTCCTATAAAGGAGGAAAATGCTTGGTTACAGAATATTAGATTAATGCATGTGGGAATAGTAAATTAGTTAATTAAAGAAAAATTGAGTCCTTTTTACTTCAAGTGAAAGTTAAAATTCTTTAAACAACCCATTCTAGAAATAAATTTAAAAAAAAAAACAAAAGGGGGGGGTGGGGGTTAGAATTCTCCTTATTGGGATAAGGGTGTTTTTATTCCCCCCTTTATAATAGATCTCAACAGATGGATAAGTCCAGTAAGTTTATCTGATATGCCTAACATCACTTTAAAATGAATTACAACGATGCATTTGAAATTGAAAGCCACATGTCCACTAGTTGATCATGGCCTGCGGTCAAACTACAAGCAAAAAACTGTTGCAACTAAAAATATATGACCACAGCTCATTTCTCTCATCCATACCATTGAAATGAAGTTTAAACAACAATTACTCCCAAAAAGGAAAATACATACATGACAGTTCCTCATTGAGTTTGACAATAATAGACAAATCAAGGCCGTGAAAATGCATGACAATGTATGAAATCTATCCTCTCCTAACTATATTTTACACCCTTGATTTTGTCTGTCATTGCATAATGTAATAAAAGAATGTTATTATAGCCAGACTCCTCCCAATACTAGAAAATTAATGTCAACTGTTCCCTTCTCTTCTCTTCTCCAGCTCCAAAATTTTCAATTCCCATTATTCTCTCGCTGCTACTGTTGTTGCTATGGCGGATCTTTCATATCTACCAGATGCAGACACAATGCAATTAACACTGATGACACCCATTAATGGAAGCTTTGCCTTTAGATTTGGCCAACCGTCGAAGAACGTCTCGGCGATTTGCATAGCCTATAGTAACATGGCCAGTAGAATGATATGGAAGGGTGGCAACCCTTTAGAGTCCATCATCACAATGTTTTTGTTGCAAATTTCTTTGGCATCCTTCTTCACTGGCACTTGCAAGTTCCTTCTCAAGCCGTTTGGCCAAGTCTCCTTTGTTGGGCAGCTCATGGCAAGTTTTATTCCTTCAATTACCTCCTTTATTTTTTTAATCCTTTAGATATAGCATCTATATATAATACATGAAAACAATGCTATACAAGGATTACAAGCAGAAAAAATACACAAAATTTATGTGGTTTTCATCAAGATGCCGGCAAAGAGACAGATCAAATCAACTATAATCACTAAGGATTTGGTAACAAACTCTTGACCTTGCTTCTCTCCCAGTTGAACCTCCACAGAGCAGATAGCGTTATGAAACCTAGAGCTGATTTTTTATCACTAATATCAAAAACACATAAAAGTTTTGTCTAGGAATTCCTTGATAGGATATTATGGCTCAAAAGAAAAGGTTGAATTTTACAAATGAGGTGGAAAATCACATGTAATCAAACCATAATTATTTGCCAAATTTTTAAACAACTCCCCATCCACACCCCCCCCCCCCCCAAAAAAAAAAAAAAAAAAAAAAACATTAACGTAACTTCATGGTGATTTAGGGACTTTAATTTATTTATTAATTTTGTTTTTGTTCACATGCAGGGTGGAATTGTGGTTGGCCCTAGTGTTTTTGGGTTCAACAAAAGCTTCAAAAGGATGTTCCCATTTAAGAGCCACTTTATAACTGACTCATTGTCCTCATTTGGACTCATGCTTTTCATATTCCTTGTGGGAGTCAAGATGGACTTAACCATGGTAAAAAGAGCAAGAAAGAAAGAATGGGTAATAGGTCTCTTAAGCTTTGTCACCCCAATGATACTAACCGTCAGCGTCTCTCTCCTCCTAAAGCTACTTGTCGAAATGCACCAGGAATTAGAAAACAACTTGACATTTGTCGGGATGTTGCAATCTTTGTCCACATTTCATGGTGTTGCTTGCTTCTTGGGGGATCTTAACCTCCTCAGTTCCGAGCTGGGACGGCTAGCCATATCCTCATCCATGATTAGTGGTTTATTGAGTTATACCATGGTGCTTGCAACCTTCGCAATAAAGCAAACTTTAAACAATGGTGATGGGATAGGAACGTATATGTGTTTGGTAATATCTGCATTTTCTCAAATAATCTTCATTGTTTATGCCATCATTCCCCTTCTAGACTGGATAATCAGACAGACACCGGAAGGGGAACCCATTAAAGAATTCCACCATTGCTTGGTCTTACTCGTAGTGTTGACATGTGCGCTTATCAGCGAGTTGTTCGGCCAACATCTCTTCTTCGGACCGATGATTTTGGGGTTGGCAATTCCGGACGGATCACCATTAGCGTTAACCCTCATAAACAAGCTTGATTACTTTGTTTCATGGGTCATGTTGCCACTCTTCTTTCTTGTCTCTGGTGGGAAGACAAATTTGCATCTTGTAAACCTTAAGACTTTCGTTTTGATTGAGTTCATGTCGTTTGTTGCTCTTTTGTCCAAGTTTATCGGAACCCTCTTTCCTGCCCTCTACTACGGCGACATGATTTTGGAGGACGCAATCACCCTCGCCCTCATCATGGGTTCCATAGGGGTCGTTGATGTTCAATTTTACATCCGCGCAAGTTCTTTTGGGGTATGATAATTTTTTTATATATTTTTGAACAGATTTCTAGCTTGTTTGCTTGTCCGATGATTTTTCATCCATTCACATCCGACATAACAGCC
Organism: Liquidambar formosana; assembly: GCA_039720395.1. Classification (NCBI taxonomy): domain Eukaryota; kingdom Viridiplantae; phylum Streptophyta; class Magnoliopsida; order Saxifragales; family Altingiaceae; genus Liquidambar; species Liquidambar formosana. The sequence continues at coordinate 48,670,816 of CM077821.1, read as the reverse complement.
TTCGTGAACTACTATGTCAGCCAACTTTTTAAATTAAAAAAAGAAAAAAAAATTGCAATGTATATGGCATGCCACATTAGCCAAGTTGCTGACATGGCACATGCCATGCACACTGCAAGATCAAATGGGTGTTTTCATTTGGCCGACGAAGCCCTTATATATCTTTTCCTAATAAAACCCTGACCCAAACACATTGTTATTTCGAGTGCAGTACATCAGTGATCGATCCTACAGTGTTTTGTGTGTATCAGCACTGATAACGACAGCAATCCTCTCACCTCTAGTGACAGCCCGTTATGATCCTTCAATGAGATACCTAGTCCACAAAAGACGAACCATCCAGCACACAAGCCTCACTGACGAGCTCCGCCTATTGGTCTGCGTCTACAACCAAGAACATGTCCCCAACATCATCAATATTCTCGAAATCTCCAACCCCACAAGAGAAAGCCCCATTGGAGTTTATCTTCTCCATCTCATCGAGCTTATGGGGCGTGTGTCGCCCTCGCTCATCGCCCACCAACCGAAAAAGAAGTTCAGTTCTCACCCCACTCCATCCGAGACTATCATCAATGCCTTCAGAATCTATGAAAGGAACAACCAATCCATTGTTACACTCCAACCTTACACCTCCATTGCTCCTTACGCAACTATGCATGACGACATTTGCACTCTGGTCGTCGACAAGAGGGCTTCCCTTGTCATCATTCCTTTTCATAGGCAATGGAGCAACTACGGTGGCATGACAGAAACAACCACGTTTCGAAATGTTAATCTCAATGTCCTTGAAAAAGCCCCTTGCTCCGTTGGGATTCTCATTGATCGCGGTCATTCAGGTGGCTCAAGGTCCATCATAGGAAGATGGTCTCTTTACCGGGTTGGAGTTTTTTTCATAGGTGGTGCCGACGATCGTGAGGCAATGGCGTACGCCATGCGCATGGCGGGGCATCCCAACGTTACAGTAACAGTAGTAAGGTTAGTTGTGTTTGTTGAAAAAAGTAGAGATGATGCCATGGAGACTAAGTTGGACAATGAAATGATCAGCGAGTTTCGAGTATATAACGTGGGAAGTGAGAGGATTTTGTTCCAAGAGGAGAATGTGGCCGACAGCGTTGGGATAGTGGGTATAATTCGATCCATGGAGAACTCGTTCGACCTCGTATTAGTGGGGAGACGACATCCGATGGATTCGCCATTGTTGTTGGGGCTGACAGACTGGACCGAGTTCCCCGAGCTAGGTTTCATAGGGGATATGTTGGCTTCTAAGGATTTCACAGGGAAGGCGTCGGCGTTGGTGGTGCAACAACATGAATGTGCAACGGAAGACGTTGCAGAGAGCCCACGCCAGGATGAAATTGCTCTCAAGGATCAAGACTCGCTTGCAAATGTGGAAGGTAGCCAACAATTTCATAGGAAATTCAAGGGTTCTAGTGATGCTAGTGTGTAAATTAAATGAAATGTATAATGGGCTCTGTTTGGAAAATTGGAAAAATCAATCCATCCCCATCCAAGTATCCAAGGTTGGTGAGATTTTATATCTTCTATGTCATCAGTAGATCTACTTCTTTTTGGTTTTGAACTTTACGTCATCTCATGCAAAATAGGTGGCGCCTCTCCTTCTTCATCCTCTTTCCAAAACTTTACTTTGCCGAAAAATATCTCTGCACTTCCCTTTTGTGCTTCACCGCGATCTGCCTTGATGTCGGAAAATAAAATGCTACCAGATTTCAACCTTGAAACTCCACCTAACTGGTTCCATCTCTAAAAATTTATTAAGGCCATGAAGTTCATGCAAGTGCAAGGCCTAGAAATTCATAAAATTGATCAAATTTGCTGAAAAAAGGGAATCATTTATTAGAAATTTCAAGTATTTGCCTTTCCTTTCCCTTCTTCAACTTCCCGGGATCCAAACTGAGCCCAGAAAGGGCTTGTTTGGACACCCCACAGAAATTGAAGCAAGACAAGCCTTATTAGACAAAAATCCTTTCCTTAAAGCTAGCGTTTAATATATACATATTTGACTCTTAAGAACTTGAATTAAGATCCCGAGAGAGAGAGAGAGATTGCGAGACAGAGAGAAGGACTTAAAATCATGGAAGACGATGCTGTCGCCTCTCTACGACAACACAAAGAACTGCAGGATCATGGGGATGCGAAGCTTCACCTCTCTCCGCGCAGTGTTTCTCCAACCGGTGGTGTTTGCACAAAGAACTGTTGATTGATTCACGTAAAATTTCAGAGTCGGAACTCGTGCGTGGAAGCCATCGGCGCAATTTCAACCAAAGAACTTATAGTTTCGTGCCTAGAGCAAAACATAGGAGTTAAAGCGTATGGAAATACAGCGAACGAAAAGACGTATAAAAAATAGAAAATACGTTTGAAAGTGTTGTTGATAACAGCGTTATGAATCTAGAGAAAGCGCTTTTGTTAACAGCGTTATCTGTTAATAGAAATTGGCATTGCTAGTGACGCTTTCAATTTTTTTTTTCTTTTTTAAAAATTTTAAAAGGGAGACACTATGCACAGTGACTGTAGCAATGTTTTCAAACATTGATCTAGTCAAGTGAATACATCGATTCAACTCGGTTCAACCTGATCAAGTCAAATGGATAAATCGGTTATGATATATAATAAAGATAAATTTTATAATTCTTTTTGTATAAAAAAATATATTGCAAAAAGTGAATAAAAAAATGTAATTTAGTACATAAGTAATAATATCTAAATTTTCAAGTTCATATTTAAATTAATAACTAATAAGTCATAATTAGCGCATAACATTAAAGGAAACAATATAAATAATAATAACTAAAATGAAAAACATATAGTTGCAAGAAAAGGCCATCAGTTAAGTGGTTGAAAAGTAACTTTATCCTTGTTTTATTATCCAATTGACTCGGTTGGGTTTGTGGGTCAATTGTTGACCCACTTAATTCGATTGGGTTGTTTGGTTTTATAACCTTTTGGGTTGATTGAGCTAATCAATTCAGAAAGTATGTTAGATCTAGTCGGATCTAAGTCAACCAACCCGATTGTGTTGGTTTGGGTTGGGTTTCAATACGTTTGAGAGCAAAGTTATCAACAACGCTATTGCTATCAGTTAAGAAACAGCGTTGATATCCTTATAGCGCTTTCAATTATTTTTTTTTTAATAAAAGAATTAGAAAAAAGGAGGCGCTATGCTAATAGCCGAGACTAGTATTTGATGCAATCTCGGGCAGGTGTCTTCTTGACGCAGCCACTAATGCCGACGATACTTGGCAATGATGCCGGCGATTAACCCCCAAACTTCTCCCCCATCTCTCCTGCTCACGCCGATAAGCAATAAGCCGAATGGAATAACATTTTTTTTATCGTCATTATTGTCACAGTCAAAACACTGCTATAACGAGTTCAAAGGGAATGTGTCAGGGACCGAGTTCCCACAGCTAAGGTTCATGGGGGTTATATTAGCTTCACAAGGAAGGTGTCGATTTTGGTGGTGCAACAACAGTCAATCAATGTATTGCAGAGAGACTTAAATCCATGATGAAGCTGAAGGGTAAATGTTGAAGGTAGCCAACAATTTCACAGGAGATGGAGAGGGTAATATTCAAGGGGCCAAGTAAATCGTTTTTTACGTACGTTGGGCTCTGTTTGGAGAGATGGAAAATCATACCATGCCATCCCCAGTTAAGCATTCAACGTTGATCCGAATATATAGCCAAAGAAGGTGTATAGTACATGAAGAAAAGATGAATGAATACGATTGAGCCAGAAATTGGAAGGCTTGATCAGTATTCTACTCTAGGGCACCAATTTCACACATTCAGGTATGTGTACAATGCCAATGGACCAAATTGATTTCTCGCTGTGACATGGTCTTCCTACATTTGGTCCCATAACCTAAAGCTCGAATCAACAATGCAAAGTTACTCATGAGATAGAGGTAAAACCTTTTTTATAAACACCCAAAAAATAAAACTATGACAATCCACATACTTTACATATATTGCACTAGCATCGGCGAACACCTTTACAATCCTTAAACATAGAGCTCCTTCTAGAGGAGCCATGAGGTTTGGTAATAGTGACAAGCAAACCAGGCATACATTTGTGTAAGACTAAGTGACTACACCCACTTGCTGTTTCACCAAGAACACCTAGTCTTCATGGTCCCATAGATCTTCTACGGTCCTGAATGTCCCTTTCATCCCTGTTCACAAAGAACTCTTCACCAGTGAACACTCGTTTCTGCATCCATATTAGATTGATGCATGTGGGAATGGTAAATTGGTTAATTGAATAAAAATTGGGTCCTTTTTATTTCAAGTGAGAGTTGAAATTCTTCACACATCCCATTCTCAAAAAAAAAAAAAAAAAAAAAAGGGGGGGGGGGGGGGGGGGGTGGTTAAAATTCTCCTTATGGGGATAAGGGACTTTTTTAGTACTCCCCCCTTCTGATAGATCTCAACAGATGTATAAGTATAGTAAATTTATGTAACGACCCGTAAAAACACATTCAATTTTATGAGCTCAGTACAAATCAAACTTTTTAAAAAATGAATTTTCTTTGAAATTACAAAATATAGTACAGCTATGAAAAGTGGTGGCTAACTCAAAACTCATATGATTATATATCGATCAACTCATTAAATAAAATTTACATCAACTTTATACAAATAAAAGTGATAATCTCTCCAAAATCTCGACCCCAATTCTACTACGTGCGTTTAACGATGATGTCTTGAAAATATATTAGGGTAAGCGATAACTGCCCAATAAGAAATCTAATTCCTATACAATAAATAATGATTCAAATATCACATGCAATACACATATTTATATAAAAAATAATAGATAAGCTAAATAATACGAATTCCAAATCATTCACCTTGAATATAGTCCAACAATCAATTACAATTCAATTCCCAAATAAATTGGCCATCAATGAACCATCATAATTCATGTCATCAAATAATACCACTATCATATTCATCACCCTACGCATATTGAATCTTAATATACGTATTAAAATATTCATCATTCGTTTTACAATAATTAAACCCCTACCTATAATTGATATGAATCCAAAACCTTCATGATTGTACACAAAAATTGATAGAGTTCCTACAATTTTCTCTTTCTCTGTATTAAATCTTGCCCTTCCTTTCTCTATCTTAGTATTTTCTCCCGCTCACCACTCAATCTTGGCTTGGTTTTACACCGAATGTCACAATTTATAGTGTAAATATAATAATATAAAATAATATGGGCATGTCTTGGAACCAAAAGGCTTGCCCACGTAGCTATGCATGTGAATGGAAACTTAATTATAATTTACATAACATGCAACTTGACATTTGTCACACAACTCATCATTTGTGACACCTATAACACCAGTTACTTGGTATCCTCCTCTCCCAAATTGGGTTAAGCTTAATACTAATGGGTTGGCCAAAGGTAACCTAGGACCTGCTTCTACTAGAGGGGTGTTTTGTAATTACAGAGGTTTTGTTAAGGGTATTTTTACTGCTATTTTGGATTTCCATACGGCTTTTTATGTAGAGCTTTCAGCTATTTTGCTAGGCATTGAGCAAGCTTGGGAGAAGGGTTGGAGGGCATTAAGGTTGGAATGCGATTCTTAGTCTCTAATTCAGTGTCTAAAGAATGCTTCATTTATTCCTCCTTGGAGTTTAAGGACTCGTTGGTTTGACTATAAGATTTATTTGAAGTCTATACAATTTCAATGTTTTCATATTTTTCGGGAAGGCAATGCGGTGGCAAATAAATGTACTAATTTGGCTCTTCTTTCCCCTGGTTTTCAGTTGGTGGTGTTTTACGCCTCCTAATCTCTCAGCTCTTTTATGCCATGACATGTATTGTATGCCTTCTTATAGATTTCGGCATTGATTCCTTTTGTCAATTGGCTTGTAACTTTTATTAGTCATCATGACCAAATTTCATTTTTCCTTTTCCTATTGTACTTATTTTCTTCTATTGCTTTAATATATCTTTTGAGTTATTGAGCACATGATTGGGAGTGCCTTGGGTGCATGTGGCAACCTAGTCGGGATTCTGGGTTGCTCTTTGATACTTATAACTCTTTCATTCGAATATATATATATATATATAGATTATTCTAATACAATTCAATTCTCAAATCTCTTCTCCATCGCCAATATGCAATATATATATATATATAAGGTTTATAAAAACTTCAGGAATCAACCTTAATTTTATTTAAAATTCTATTTTATCCCAAAACACTCAAAATTTCATATAATTACTTAATTAGTAATCAAAATAATATATTTTTTTTTCTTCAACTAAAATTCGACCCCAACATAAACCAAAATTAATGTATAATAAATATCTGGGATGTTACAATTTATCTAATGTGCCTAACATCACTTTAAAATGATTATAGTGATGCATTTGAAATTGAAGGCCACAACATGTCCACTAGTTGATAAACTTCAAGCAAAAAACTGTTGCAACTAAAAATACATGACCACCGCTCATTTCTCTCATCCATAAAATTGAAATGAAGTTAACACCAACAATTACTTCCAAAAAGGAAAATACATATATAACAGTTCCTCATTGAGTTTGACAATAACAGACAAATCAAGGCCGTGAAAATGCATGACAATATATGAACTCTCTCCTCTCCTAACTATATTTTACACCCTTGATTTTGTCTGTCATTGCATAATGCACTACTACAATAATCAAAATAGATCACTTTAAAAAACCATGATCTATTACAATAAATCACGATTTTTTACCGTGATTGTTTTTTTACCGAAAGTGTGATCTATTAAGGTGTGATCTAAAGAGTTCACATTAGATCACGGTTTTTTACCGTGTTCTTTTGTACTAAAGATCACTGTTTTTTACCATGTTCTTTTTTTCAAAAATTGTGATAAAATGGTAGCCAAAGATCACAGTTTCTGCCCAAACCGTGATATCTTCCTCAAATGAAGATCACGGTGTCTTCTCAAACCGTGATCTTTATTGCAAAAAAATTACATAAAAAAACCAGTGATCTATTCTCCCTAATTTTTTTTTTGGGATTTTTAAATTTATTTGGAAACCTGTATTGCTTCTAGTAAGTGAGGAACCTGTTGCTATTCTTTCAATCATATTTCAACTATTAAATTTATCATGCAAACACAATTCAAGTTAGCATTATAAATTACAATTCCATTAGTTAGTATAAGAGGTACGAATCTTATAAATGAAAGATATCACATACATTAATTATGTAGCCAAATTAGTACACAATCTAATGTACAAATCTCAAACTAACAGCCAATTACTTAAAAGAAAAGACTAAAAAACTATTATTCTCCCATATGTAGAAAAATAAAATCTTAGGACTTTGATGATTGAAGCCTTCAACTGAACTCCATAACATGTACATGCAAACTGCGCGCCTTCACTGAATACTTCAATGCCTTGATTTATGCTTGTGCATCTCCCAATTCTCTATTTTATCTGCAAATATTGAACACAACAATTTCAATCAAATGCTAGCTAACTAGGTAAGAGATGATACAAGCTAATGCTAACTTACAAGGATTCTTAATATTTTTATTTTTTCTCTATCAACAAAAAAAAAAACTTTATTATTGAATAAATATAATGTGATACAGAGGAAAAAAACCAGCCCAAAACAACTACCCAAGCAAACAAACAAATCCACAAAACCACTCCCCAAAAATATAGAATTAATTTTTAAACCTTAAAAAAAAACCTCCAACCTGTCCACCAGTCATTCCTCCTAAATCAAAAAGTCCTGGTTCAGTATATCAAGCAACCAACCATGGCCCAGCAACTTACGTTTTAGGTGTGGAGCTGATGACAATATGACAAGAAAATACAAACAGTTAAAAGCCTAGGATGACAAATATGAATATGTGTATCAGAATATCCAACTACTTTGAGTTCTTCCAATTGTTTACCTGATCATGCAAAATAATTGAAACACTTCGCCAAAAGATAAAAATTATTTTACAAAATGCAAAAAATTACATTAATGGTTTGGTTTTCCTTTAGTCACCACTACAATCACCACTATATGAGATACTCCCACTTGAAACCCAATGCTCAATAGAATTACTTCTTCAATCTCACTATATTACCAGCCCAAGGCAAGTGAAAATTCAATGTTGTTCCATATGCCTCCACAATCTATTTGCACAGATCTTGTGACATACTTCCCTCACTGTCAACACCTATGACTGTGATAATCTTCTTAAACCTGGTCTTCCTAATTTACTACTCAACTTATGATAGAACTGATGTAGTGACTTTAAATAAATCTATTTGGTTCTCATCCATCCAGGCCACCATATTTAGGGTGTTGGGCCAAAATTGGAGGCTACAGTAATATAACACTTTTAAATTTTTTAATAGAGTAATAATCACTCACCGTAAGACCAGCCAAGCTTAATGAGACAGAATGCCAGGCAGTGAAAACATGTCAATAAGATGTGCGAATAAATGACAAAAACAAAAAAAAATTTGCTAGAATTAAATAGACATACCACCACTACGTCCATGATAAAAGTGATTCAATTGAGATCATATGCCCATATGCAACAATTACTAATTACTTCAGCAGTGATGAGCAATATTGTTAAAGCAAAAGAACTATAAAGTTAGGGCTTGTCTACCTTGACAAAGAATATGGTCCTAGATATAGCAAAATGTGGAAGCAGGACTCATTTAACCGACCTCATCGACCTTAGAGAGTTAGGATAGAACTCAGTTGTCAATAAATAAAAATCAGTTGATACATAAAGTATAAAGCCTTAAGCGCTCAAAATGTGTAGGCATATGATTCTAGATAACACTACAAACACTTCAAGACCACATTAGACGATCAAATTAACAATGTTATATGAATGGATGCTTCGTATAGTTGTGTTCCATATCTTGCATCTCCTTTCAATCACAAAAGTTAATGCCTTTAACAGGAAGTTTAAAACGTAATTATCATCTAGAAAAATCCAAACAAGGTTGTCATTTTCTTTTGTTAGATAGTCCATCTTCAAAATAATCATATAATCCTAACTGAAAGTTCCAAGCTATTAGACCTGCTTCTGGGCCTGTCCATGGGAAATATTATACATTCTTCACTGCTTCCCTTGGCAATAAGAATTATAACACTTTCCAAAGCCTAAAATTCTTGTCATACTAATCAGACTTCTCAAGTTGCAGCACTTAGTCCTTTCTTCTACACAACCACATCAAGGATGTTGGGACTATGGTGTGGAGGACATATTATAAACATCTCATATCTCAGAAAATTTTCTTCTCTTTTCATATATATATATATATATATTTTCCATATGGGGCTGCCGAGGGGTTGGTAGTACTTTCATTCTACATGCATCATCACCTAAAGAAACTCAACTAACAAAATAAATGCAAAACAACTGTCCTATAGGTTGTAATTTTAATTCTCCCTTACTAAACTCTAAATGCAATGTGTAAAACCTGTAGCTCCTGATCTTCCACCAGACATTCCTTTTTTATTTTTATTTTGATCAAGGAAACACACATTCTTAATAACCAGAAATCAGCATATTAGTTCTCATGATCCTGATGGGAGGGAGGATTCCATGTAAGAGGACCATTATTTACAAGAGCAGTTCCCACTGGATGATAGTACGAAAATTCAACAAAGAAGGCATCAATTAAGCTTGGAACCAAAGTAACAGAAACAAAAGTAAGATTAACTTATGAGAAAGCCAAAACAATACTCTAAAAAGATCAACACAAATAATAAAAGGGAGAAGTTCTGTCAATGAATGAACTGCAGAGCAACCAAAATATCGTATTATACAAGGACACAAACTACCAAATAGCGAAGAAGTCATTGGTTGGGTACACAATCTAAAAGTAAATCATGAAACCCGAATTGAAGGGACAAGATTTGCACTCTAACAAACATCTGAGGTATCCCCACCAACAACCACAACCCCTGCTTTAGATTATCTTTACAGCCCCCCCCCCCAAAAAAAATACATATATATATTAGTTCACACAGGGGTCGTAGACAAGTCACACATATTTGCAGAAGAAGAGAAGGAGAAAATTAAAATAAATAAATAAATAAAGAAGTTAGAGACTGACCTTAGAAAAACCCTATTCTTGACACCCAAAACCCTTGTTCGTGAGAAGAAGAAGCCCTTTGTTGGAGAACTTGAAGGAATGGCTGTTGGAATTGACCCTTAACACCGTCGGCAGGCTGCCTAGCTACACAACAGCGCCGCTGTAGTCTTCTCTGGTTCCGATTGCAACAAGCGTGACCACCGGTTGTACGACAGGGTCATGTAATTGGGGCTCGATCGATCAGTAGCATCGTGGCTGTGAACTATGTGTTTGTTGAGTAAAGGGTTAGGGTTTGAGAGATGCAAGATCAGAGATGGGAGATGGGAGGGAGAGTGGGTCATGAGTTTGGGAAAGTGAGAGAAAAAACCGCCCCTTATTTTCGTGGGATGGGGAAGTAGAGGTTTGATTAAAAAAAAATTTCTTCCTAAAAAGATCACGGTATAACTTAATAGCGTGATCAATCTTATGCCCTATGATCACGGTCTTTAAAAAACTGAGATTAAAACCCTTAAAAAGATCACACTTTTTTATAAAACTGTGATAAAATATTTTGTTCACACATAAGATCACAATTTTAAAAAAAAGTGTAATCTTTTTATTTTTTTCAATTGTGATCTTTTTCTATTATTGTAGTAGTGATGTAATAGAAGACTCTTATGCTAGCCAAAACCCTCCCAATACTAGAAAATTAATGTCAACTGTTCTCTTCTCTTCTCTTCTCCAGCTCCAAAATTTTCAATTCCCATTATTCTCTTGCATTTTGTTGATTTAAGTTGAAATTTGTCTTGCATATTATTCAGGATGTTACTTTATTTGTTCCCTGTGTTTCATTGAAACTTCTTATTATTCCCTATTCATCTTGGCCTAAAATAGGGTCCAACACACCTAAGATTGATGATCGTTTGTTTAGTTGATTGAATATTGTAGACGACTAAATAAGGCTGTTTATGGGGAACTTGGAAAATATGGCAACATATATATAGAATCAAGTTTTGTGCTGCGGACGCGTTGATGAGCTAGAACCAAGTATTCTGATTAACTTTTGTATCCTCCAGGATTGAGTCGCCGTTGAGAAGTGCAACGTGTTCTATTGGTGATGAAGAGATCAAGAGTTCAAAGATATTTTCATTTTTTGTCTGATGTTATCAACTTATGGACTCTGAAAAAAATTTGTTTATTACTTAATGTATCAAAAACCATTCAAGAATATATTCATATGATTATATTAAATTATGTCAGTCGTTTATCTCCAGAGAACTTTTTTTCTTATTGTGTAGTGATTTTGTTTTTATATAGGTTCATATGGATTCTCTTATTGCTAAATGGAAGCTCAATTTTTTTTTAATCATGTGATGGATATAACCATCCTAATGTAATTTATTTGAACGATGGAAGCTCGATATTTGAAAAAAAAATAAAAAAAATTTGATCATGATTAAATTTTTTTTATTTAATCATGCAACGGATATAACCGTCCTAATGTTATTTGAATGTTCCAAATTCTCATAATTGACTTCATTGAGACGGATATAACCGTCCCTAGGACTCATTGAGATGAATATAACCATTCCAATGTTATTTGAACGTTCCAAATGCTCAGAATTGACTTAATTGAGAAGGATATAATCATCTTAATGTTATTTGAACGTTCCAAATGCTCAAAATTGACTTCATTGAGACGGATATAACAGTCCTATTGACTCATTGAGACGGATATAACCGTCCCTAGGGCTCATTGAGACGGATATAATCGTCCCAATGTTATTTGAACGTTCCAAATGCCCAGAATTGACCTCATTGAGACGGATATAATCGTCCTTAGGACTCATTGAGACGAATATATCCGTCCTAATATCATTTACTTGAGCTAGAAAATCTCAACATTGGTACGGATATAACCGTCCCAAAGGCCCATATTTGAGATGGATATAACCATCCTAAACGTGAATAATAATATTAAAATGAGATTGGGACGGTTATATCCGTCCCAATAACTTTGCCACAATTGTGTTTTCTGTCCCACTTTTTTTTGCGACGGGAGCAATTTGGACGGATATATCCGTCCCAATATTGGCTTTGCGACCCTTTTGTATTAGTGATTGGGACGGATTTTAAGGGTGGCAATTGGGGTCTTTTGTTGTAGTGTGCTATTGTTGTTGCCATGGCGGGTTTTTCATATATACCAGATGCAGATGCAATGCAATTAACTCTGATGACACCCATTAATGGAAGCTTTGCCTTTAGATTTGGCCAACAGCCGAAGAATGTCTCGGCGATTTGCATAGCACAGAGAAACATGGCCAGTAGGGGCATATTGATGGGTGGCAGCCCTTTAGAGTCCATCATCACAATGTTTTTGTTGCATATTTCTTTGGCAACCTTCTTCACTAGCACTTGCAAGTTCATTCTCAAGCCGTTTGGCCAAGTCTCTTTTGTTGGGCAGCTCATGGCAAATTTTATTCCTTCAATTACCTCTTCTTTTTTTTTTTTTAATCCGTTTAGATATAGCATCTATAAAACATGAAAACATGCAATGCTATTCAAGAAGAAAAAAACACACAAAATTTGTGTGGTTTTCAGCAAGATGCCAGCAAAGAGAGAGTTCAAATTAACTATAATCACTAAAGATTTGGTAAGAAACTCTTGACCTTGCTTCTCTCCCGGTTGAACCTCCACAGAGCAGATAGCATTATGAAACCTAGAGTTGATTTTTTATCACTAATATCAAAAACACATAAAAATTTTCTATGAATTCCTTGATAGGATATTATGGCTCAAAAGAAAAGGTTGAATTTTACAAATGAGGTAGAAAATCATATGTATTCAAATCATATTTGCCAAATTTTTAAACAACTCCCCACCCACCCAAAAAAAAGAAAAAAAAAAACATTAACTTAACCTCATGGTGATTTAGGGAGTTTAATTTATTTATTAATTTTGTTTTGTTCACATGCAGGGTGGAATTATGGGAGGCCCCACTGTTTTTGCGCGCAGCAAAAGTTTCAAAAGGATGTTTCCATATAAGAGCTTGCGTCTAATTGAGAATGTGTCCTCATTTGGACTCATGTTCTTCATATTCCTTGTGGGAGTCAAGATGGACTTAACCATGGTAAGAAGAGCAGGAAAGAAAGAATGGGCAATAGGTCTCTTAAGCTTTATCACCCCTGTGATACTAACCGTCACCGTCTCTCTCCTAAAGCTATTTGTCGAAATGGACCAGGAAATAGGAAACATGTTAACATTTGTCGCGATGTTGCAGTCTTTGTCCACATTTCATGGTGTTGCTTGCTTCTTGGGGGATCTTAAATTCCTCAGTTCCGAGCTGGGACGGCTAGCCATATCCTCATCCATGATTAGTGGTTTATTGAGTTATACCACGGTGCTTGCAGTATTCGCTTTAAAGCAAACTTTAAGCAACGGCGATGGGATAGGAACCATGGTTCAAAGTCTCGGTCTCGGTCCCCATCTCATTTTGGTCTCGTTCATCTCGGTCTCGTCTAACACGTCTCGTCTCGGGCGAGACGCAACTTTACGCATGGAAAAAAATTTGAAAAAATTCAAAAAAATCATAGAAAATTCCTTAAAAAATATGATTACATTGGAACCATCAAATAAACAAAATAATGAACTCAATGCACATAATATGGTAAAAAAACATAAAAATAGGCGCTAGCGCACTAATATATAATGAAATAACACTGTATTTATGTTTTAGATTAGAATATACACCCAAAGAACATAAATAAATATCATATATCAATGATGGGTAAAGAACATTACATATCATAAAGAAATTGACAAATAATTTTTTGGTAAATAATATACCGATATAAAAGTTACTCCCATGTAGAGTGGCTGTAATACCCCGAATTTTTCTTAGGTTTAATTAATTAACTATAAAATTGATTGCCTTTAATTAGATTTAAACGTATGAGTTAATTTAGGATTAACCTCAAACACGTTCAACTTTGTAACCAAACAAGGTGATTGTTTTCTAATCAATGAGAGATGGTGTTCGTATCCTAATCAAACACTCACTTTGAAGGTAATCCTAATTAGGTTAAGATTAACTTGTACCCTATATAAGAAACCTTTATGGAGGATTAATATTCTTTTGACTAAAAACAATATAAAGAGAGAAAAAAAGAAAAGAAAGCAAGAGAGAAGGAAAAAGAAGGAGCTGTTGCTGTTTTGTACGAATCGACTGCCAACTTCGTGTCTGTTTGCAGGTAACTTACCATCTGTTGACTGGCAACTTTACTGTGTTATCAATATTTTCTTCTCTAATCCAATCCTCCATCTCTATCACTTCTAAAACCACTAAACCATCATCACCACCACTTAAAAAAAAACCCCTTCATAGCTACTACACAAGATCATCCAACCACCAAAAATCTCTTTCTTTCTTTGGGTTTGGGTAACAAGGAATGGCAAAAATGGTGGTTTCCACCACTTCCACCACTACATCCCATGTACACCCTTCCACAAATACTTCTCCCACAGATTTAGGGACTGATTTTGAGGGAAAATCAGTGGGTGAACTTCTGTTTTTGCCTTGGGTAGCATAGGAAGTTAATACAAAATCTGCTGCTGTTTTACTACATTCTGACTGTCAACTTCACATCTGTTGACAGTCAACTTCTCTCGGATTGACTGGTAACTTTGCTGTGTTAAAAAGCAATTCAAAACTATTAATTTATAATTTAACATGAGTCTATTTTAATGGCACGTTAGTGTATATATTTATTATATTAAATATAGTAAGCATTATAAGGCCATGAGAATTAGACGTTAAACCCTTAACGCACTATCTAGTTGGAGAGACCCTTTAGTTTAAGTATGATTTATTGATAAATAATATTATTGATTTTAGGTTCTGAGTAGCGTTGGGATTGTTAGGAGTTTGATCGCTTGGATTGTTGAAGGTTTGGCTTGAGGTAAGGGAACTTGCACAATGTATCGCCCTCTTTGATTAAATAAAAATAAATCCGATTTTTATTCCTCTTTTGTGAATCAATGATTTACGGACAATTGTTTTCAAAATTGTTTCACTATCAAAGTGGTTATTTCTTATGTACTATGGGTCAAGCAAAATAGTCTTTTATTGAAATTGTTTACATACGTGTTTTGAATCTGTTTTAAATATTTGCCAAATGTTTATTGTATAAGTGTGAACTCTGGTTAGATTATTGGTCCGTCCCAGCAGGGGATTCTAATACTGTTGGAAAATTGGTCCGTGCCAACAGGGGATTTTAATACTGTTGGTCATCAGTACTGATGTAGTGTAAAGTCCCACGATGATGGGCGCCTATTGAATGTGAGTCTAGCCAAAGGAAATACTTGTATGAACTAATGTTTTATTGATTTGTATTATCGATCAGTGATTTTAAAGTGATTTATCGAATGAATTGTTATCGAAAGTGTTTTAGTGTCATTGTTTATTGAATTGAAAGCAAGAGAATTACTTCTAAAAGTTTATATGCCTATCGAATTGAAAGAAATGATTTATTGTAAAACTCTATCGTTTTGTTATTTATGTTTTTTTAAATCAATCGTGCGAATATGCTTGACCTCTTCCTGTATATATTGTATAATGTTTTCTTGCTGAGCGTTATGCTCACCCTTTATATTTTTCCCCACAGATGAATAGCTTGATGTGAGTGGCTTCCGCGTACGAAGAGCTAGGATGTCGATAGCTTAATCTGCTAATTTAGTTGGAACAAGTAGTTAGAAGAATTTAATTTGTTGTCTAAGTGGATATTGTAGTAGGTTATTGGAGGTGATAATTTATTTTGATGGATGTGGATTTATCTAATTATTTCTTTTAATTATTGAGACTTTAGATATGCTATGATTCGAATTTTATTATGGATGAATTATTGGAGACAGATTTATTACAGGTTGATATTGTTAAGTGGTCTAGCCTATGTGGGGCGTAGTCCTATGTGGGTTATGACAATCATGTCGTCAAATCCAATCTTTTGGGTTTGGGGTGTGACAGTGGCGATGTGGCTGAAAGTGTTAATCACCTTCTTGTGGGTAATATGAAAGAGGGGTGTAAAATATATTAAAAGTCAGTGCAGCAATTGGATCATGAGAAGCATCCCACTCGAACTTTGTCCATGATCTTGAAAATACGGTTGGGGTTGGGGATAAGGGATCTGTGTCCCTTGATGCATCATTGAAATAACCACCACTAGAAATGTTGGATCCCAATTGATAAATAACTACTCAATATAAGTTCATGATGGTTAAATTATAATTTTGGTTTTTATAAGTTCATGATGATTAAATTTATAAATAAGAAATAAATAAATAATTCCCAATTGAATTCAGTGAAACACAACAATGGTTTAAAAAAAAGTTTACCAAAAAAAAAAAAAAAAAAAACACTTTAAGAAAACAAGAAATAAATTTAAAAAAAAAAAACAGAATTTCTAGTTTAGATTAGCTGTGCTATGGGAATATAATTACAATTAAGGGCTATTTGCTACTAACTTTCTAAGAAATGACTACTAACTTAGCTAACAATGACTACTGATGATAATTACTTTGCCCAAGCCCCACCATTCTGAAATTTTCCCCTAAACATATCCCTTACCTCTGCGATTTCGAACAGTCGAACCACTTCGACCTCGACCGAGAACTTGACAGAGGCTGAGAGAAGGCAACGGGCTTCGCCGATCGTCGGAGGCCACCCACCACCGGATCTGGCAAGATCTGCCGCTGGAATGAGAAAGCCCGACGTCCGATGCAACTGCCGGCCACCGGAAACAGCCCGACGCGAGAACACAGACGCTATATCTGCCGCCGGCTTCGCGATTTCCACCTACGTGAAGCTCTCGGAGCTTGATAGAACCTCGTCTGACCCTCGAATGGCTCGTCCACTCTCACGACTCACCAAATCTGAGAACCGGAGAGAGAAATGCTTCTGAGTAGAGGGAGAATGGATGCTGGAGATGCTTTCAAGAGTCGAGGTAGGGGCCGTATTCAAACATGTTCTGCAACTTCACATGGGCAAAGGAAAAGGCTCGTACGATTCAAACGATTTCTCGTTCGAATCGAACCGAATCAACGAAATCTCGTTCATCTCGTCACGTCTCGTTCGAGATCACGAGAATCTCGTCCGAGAGGGGTAATTGCCACGATATGTTTGTACCGGTGGGAGATCCCGGATCGTCCAGCGACGAGACCGAATCGTCTCGGTGAGATCTCGTCCGAGACGAGCGAGACTTCGAACCCTGATAGGAACATATATATGTTTGGTAATAATTTTCTCAAATAATTTTCATTGTTTATGCCATCATTCCCCTTCTAAACTGGATAATTAGACAGACACCGGAAGGGGAACCCATTAAAGAATTCTACCATTGTTTGGTCTTACTCATAGTGTTGACATGTGCGTTTATCGGCGAGTTGTTCGGCCAACACCTCTTCTTCGGACCGATGATTTTGGGGTTGGCAATTCCGGACGGATCACCATTAGCGTTATCCCTCATGATCAAGCTTGATTACTTTGTTTCATGGGTCATGTTGCCACTCTTCTTCTTGTCTGCGGTGGGAAGACCAATTTGTATATTGTAAACCGTAGGACTTTTGTTTTGATTCAATTCCTGTCATTTGTTTCTCTTTTGTCCAAGTTTATCGGAACCGTATTGCCTGCCCTCTTCTGCAGAGACATGATGTTGGAGGACGCAGTCACCCTCGCTCTCATCTTGTGCTCCATAGGGATCCTTGATGTTCATTTTTACATCCGCGCACGTCATTATGGGGTATGACAAATTTATTTAATTTTTGAACACGTTTCGAGCTTGTTTTCTTATTCAAATGAAAATTAAATGGGAATTTTCATTTGGCCGACGAAGCCCTTATCTTTTCCTAATAAAACCCTCACCCAAACACATTGTTATGTTGAGTGCAGTATATCGGTGATGAATCCTTCAGTGTTATGTGTGTATCAGCACTGATAACGACAGCAATCCTCTCACCTCTGGTGAAAACCCGTTATGATCCTTCAATGAGATACCTAGTCCACAAAAGACGAACCATCCAGCACACAAGCCGCACCGATGAGCTCCGCCTACTGGTCTGCGTCTACAACCAAGAACATGTCCCCAACATCATCAATATTCTCGAAATCTCCAACCCCACAAGAGAAAGCCCCATTGCAGTTTATCTTCTCCATCTCATCGAGCTCATGGGGCGCACGTCGCCCTTGTTCATCGCCCACCAACCGAAAAAGAAGTTCAGTTCTCACCCCACGCCATCCGAGAATATCATCAATGCCCTCAGAATCTACAAAAGGAACAACCAATCCATTGTTACACTTCAACCTTACACCTCCATTGCTCCTTACGTAACTATGCATGACGACATTTGCACACTGGTCGTCGACAAGAGGGTTTCCCTTGTCATCATTCCTTTTCATAGGCAATGGAACAACAACGGTGGCGTGACGGAAACTGTGATGACCTGAATTATTTATATATATAGAGGGATCATTAGTCGCACCCACCACTTGCATCTACTTTAGATGTATATATATATATATATATATATGTATGTATGTATATGTATAGAGGGATCATTAGCCGCACCCACCACTTGCATCTGCTTTGGATATATTTATATGTATAGAGGGATCGAGACAGAGAGTTAGAGAAAGAGCAACAGAGAGAGAGAAATTGAGGAAGAACAGAGGAGAAAAAAAAAAGAGTGGTCTGGTGGAAGTTTTTGGCTGAGTTCGTGGAGCTCTCTTAGTGAGGTAAAATCCTCACCTCCTCTATCGTTGATTTCATATATATATATATATATATAAATATCACGTACTGTGTATATATATATATATATGTATATGCAATTTTATTTTCTTATGTTATTCTTAGAAAGGATGATCATATTTTACGTTTTTGGGACCAATGAATACCATGGTAGTGTCAAATTTTAGAGAAATTGACTGTAGGTTGAAGTTTTAGAAATTTTAGAATTTTGGATCAAGAAAACCCGAAACTTTAGGCTTAAAAACGAATATGATTTTATAGGATTCTGAATGAACAATTTATAGTCGCACGTAGTACTCCGCATGAGTTTCGATTCGACACTTGAATCACTGAAAACAGTTAAGAAACAAGAGAGATATTAATCGTCGAAGTTGGCCCGTTGAACACACGGTGTAACCCGGTTACACAATTCAACCCGCGGGAGGTTGAAGATGACCCCATAGGTCTATGATCCTGTGTGGGTGCATCTGTGTACCTTACCGTGTTCTCACACATTTAAAAGTCATACGATAATCATATGAACCCCAAATTTGACCGTTGGACTCGTCTTGGAGGGCCCTACCATGTGGGACCCTTAGTTGATCATTTTGACCAAGTTTGACTGTAGTTTGACTTTTTGGCCAAATTAATATTTATTAAAAATTCCAGAAAATATCAGAAAAATTTCAAAAATTACAGAAAATTCCCAGAAATTATAGAGAGTATTTTAAAAATTATTTTGATGATTTTGGGACCATAGTTCACTGTTAGAAGGCCAATAGTAATTTTTGAGTGCGTTATATTTATTTTGAAATTTACCTAAAGATTACGTATGCATAATTATCAGATTTTATCGGTCCTCGGGAGGACCCTAGGGAGCATTAACGCTGCATTCGCATTGTCAGTGTCTATCACGTGGTTTTGGGTTGGTATTGCTCGCAATTGAGGTAGGAAATGTGGCTTCTTTACATTTAATATGGTGTTGTTCTATAAATGTGATTTTAAATGCCTTAATGATATTTTTGGATTTTCCCACCGATTTATAACCAAATATTTTTATTACTTGTTCAAAATTTAGGAAATCCTTCAATATATCATTTGATACGATTGTTTTATATTGTTCCTTAAAGATACGTGGTTATATACTCGTTTAAATGTTAGGGTGAAATATCTGTTAAATGTGTGGAATTTTCATGATACTTGGATCTTGGAAAAATGCTTTATAAATGTTGTTTACTTGGAAATGCTTTAGAAATGTTACTGAAATTCTAGAAATTTATCAAACATGTTTATGGATACTTTTGGACACTCGGATATTTATTTGAATGATGGAAAATGTTTTGGATATATGGACCTTGGGTCTTGGTATGCATCAAACGGGTGGGAGCATCACAATGAAGTGGTGTCCTGCGTTGAGAATACTCCGCGAATAGCAAGCAGGGTAAAGTGCCCTTGGGTGAATGACCCTGAAGCCCTCGAGAAAGAACGCCGCGTAGGTGTTGGTTATTTTCGTGCTTGGCTGAGTCGGGGGTTGAAGTGACGACGTAACCTGTGATTAGCGACGGTTGATGCATGGTTTGATCCCATAGTCTTGGGAATTGGAGATACTATGAGAATTTTGGGAAATTTACTCAAAACCCACACAAAGTATTGATTTGTGACTGATATTTGATTTTGAGTTATTAAATGATTTTAATTCATATACCATGTATCTGCACATATATTAATTGTATAGAATCCACACATATTTCCTATTGGGCTTTGCAGCTCATCCTATTATTATTTCAGATGATCAGGTGATGAGTGAGGGTTTGCCGATGGCGGATGCCTAGTGACATAATCTGAGGTTGGAACTTGAAGGTGACATACTAACATAGTCATGGATGAGGATAGATGCACGTGCATTGCATAGAGACTATGTTATTTTGACGTATGAACATTACTATTATTATTGTTATTACCATTATTATTTAATGAACCTTGAATAGTTTGAATCCAACCTATGTGCCAGGGATGTTGGCATTATTTTGGGATCATATATTATTTTGGGCATGACGTGTGAGCATAACATTTCATGTTAATTATTTGGGTTTTATTGATGAGCTGGCACAATTATTATTATAAAAAAAAAAAAAAAAAATACACGTAGATTTGACTAAGTCTTCCGCAACTTTTATACTCTGACTTATCCACGTGTACACCTTTTTACTTTGACTTTTATCCACATGTCGACTCTCCGAGTCGGGGCGTGACAGAAACAACCACGTTTCGAAATGTTAATCTCAATGTCCTTGAAAAAGCCCCTTGCTCCGTTGGGATTCTCATTGATCGCGGTCATTCAGGTGGCTCAAGGTCCATCATAGGAAGATGGTCTGTTTACCGGGTTGGAGTTTTTTTCATAGGTGGTGTCGATGATCGTGAGGCAATGGCGTACGCCATGCGCATGGCCGGGCATCCCAACGTTACAGGAACAGTAGTGAGGTTAGTTGCATTTGTTGAAAAAACGTACAGATGATGCCATGGAGTCCAAGTTGGACCATGAAATGATTAGCGAGTTCCGAGTGCATAACGTGGGAAGTGAGAGGATTTTGTTCCAAGAGGAGATTGTGGCCGACAGCGTGGGGACAGTGGGTTTAATTCGATCCATGGAGAACTCGTTCGATCTTGTATTGGTGGGGAGACGACATCCGATGGATTCGCCGTCGTTGTCGGGGTTGACATACTGGACCGAGTTCCCCGAGCTAGGGTTCATGGGGGATATGTTGGCCTCTAAGGATTTCACAGGGAAGGCGTCGGTGTGGGTGGTTCAACAACATGAATGCGTTAAGGAAGACATTCCAGAGAACCCACGGCAGGATGAAATTGCTCTTAAGTATTAAGACTCGCTTGCAAATGTTGAAGGTGGCCAACAATTTCGTAGGAAATTCAAGGGTTCTAGTGATGCTAGTTTGTAAGTTAAATGTATATTGGGCTTTGTTTGGAGAAAAAGAAAAATCAAGCCATTCCCATCCAAGTATCCAAGGGTTGGTGAAATCAAGCCATATCCCCATTCATGCTAGTGTGTAAATTAAATTTATATTGAGCTTCTGTAAGGATTTCAAAGGGAAAGTGTCAGGGACGAGTTCCCAGAGCTAGGGTTCACAGGGGATATATTGGCTTCACAGGGAAGGTGTCGATTTTGGTGGTGCAACAACATTGATCAATGTATTTCAGAGAGACTTAAAGCCATGATGAAGCTGAAGGGTAAATGTTGAAGGTAGCCAACAATTTAATTCGTAGGAGATGGAGAGGGTGAAATTCAAGGGAGCAAGTAAATCCTTTTTTTTTTGCGTACGTTGGGCTTTGTTTGGAGAGATGGAAAATCATACCATGCCATCCCCATTCAAGTATTCAAATTTGGTCCGAATATATAGCCTAAAAAGGTGTTTGGAACATGGAGAAAAGATGAATTTATGAATACGATTGAGCCAGAAAATGGAAGGCTCAGAAACTCTGGGGTCCTATGTACCAATTCAACACATTCATGTATGTGTACAATGTCAATGGACCAAATTGGATTTTTCGCCGTGACATGGTCTTCCTACATTTGGTCCCGTAAGCTAAAGCTTGAATCAACAATCCAAAGTTATTCATGAGATCGAGGTAAACTTTTATTATAAAGGCCCAAAAAAAACTCAAATCCACATACTTTGCATATATTGCACTAGCACCGAACACCTTTACAATCCTTAGACATAGAGCTCGTCCTTCCAAAGGAACCATGAGCTGAGGTTTGGTGACAAGCAAACCAGGCATGAGGCATACATGTGTATAAGACTATAAGTGAGAACACCCACTTGCTCTTACGCCGAGAACACCTAGTCTTCATGGTCCCATAAATCTTCTACGCTCCTGAATGGCCCTTCATCCTTGTTCACAAAGAACTCTTCACCAGTTAAACACTCGTTTCTGCACCCATAAAAAAAATAAAATAAAAAAAATTCATGCCACCATTTCTTCATCTTCTTCTTTTCTTTTTTTTTTTAATCTTTTTTGCCAAATGATAGGAGTTAACACACGCATCCACACACAGGCAAGGCAAATTAAGACCTCTGTAAACCCCACCACTAGGTTCAAGAGCCACTGGCCATGTTATCAGGATCAAAACTGCTAGATTACTAAGTAATAATCCGATAAACGTACCTGATCTGGGATATTGGATAGTATTTGGAAGTCTTCCTTTGGAATTTCCCACCCAAACACTTGTATGTTCTCCTTGATCCTGTCTAGGGTGGGTTGACTTGGGGATGACGCTGGTCCCTCTTTGAAGGGCCCACTTCACTAGGATCTGGGCTGGGGTCTTGTTCAGCTTGTTTGCTATCTTCTCAACCGTCGGATGGTGGATGAGATCTCTGCTTCCTGAACCCAATGGCGAATATGCCTGTCCATTCATTTAAGAAGATCAAAACTAGTAAACAGCCTTCTCTACACTTCTATGCCCACTCAAAATATTTGTCATTGTAGCTAGTGCTAACAAAAGTGTCGGCCAAAACTACGCCCATTTAGTTGGGCTTAGCAGGTTTGGGTTCCCTCCTGAACATTGAACTAGTTGATCAAAAGTTCAAAAAAAATTCTGATAATTTTTGAACTATCAAACCCAATTTCTTTCGAAGGCATTGCATAAATTGACCACCAAGGATCATCTAAAGACTCTTTAACTTACAGTGACGTGGATGCCATTCTTCTTGCAAGCTTCCAGCATTTTATCGTTCCTCCGTCCCGGATGCATCTCCATCTGAGACCAAAACAAAAAAGAAAGAGCATAAGTTTCTGTATCCCCGGAATTCCTATACTGATTGGCATGATATTTGCCTTCATTTTGATATGTTGACGGACACTCGAAAGGGTAACAAGTTCCTCCTTTCCCAATTCTCTTTAATCGACGACAAAGGTCATAATACTTTTTTATTAATGGGACAAAGAGCTACACCACATTAATCGATATAGATTAATTTCTACACCACATACAATTGCAAATAAATCAATGCCAACTAATTTAGTTCTACTTGGAACTAAAATGGGTGTTTAATCTTTTTGATCACCTGACAGAATGAGAGCGTTGTTTGAGCAAAAGTCAGAAGCCTATGGAGCTTCTTTACCGTATAATTGCAAATGCCAATGTCCCTAACCAGATTATCCTCGACAAGTCTCTCCATTTCTCTCCAAACCCCTTCCATGTCGAACTCCAAAACCTCTCCGGCCTTGGGAGGTCTACTGGCTCCATCTTTAAGGCGAAATGACCAATGAATCTGGCAAATTGCAATCACAGCCACTCATATTATAAATATATAGCATGGGCTACTTTTCATAAGTAAAAAGCAAATTAAAGACTACCTTAATAGAATTAATTACCAGATAGAGATCAAGGTAGTCAAGTTACTGTTCTTGAAGGGTTCTGTTCAATGCAGGTCGAACCCTCTCTGGAGCCAAGTCAGTGCACCTATGTTTCACCATCAAATTTCGCAAAATGACACTATGATTTGCATGCACAATCCCTCCACAAAAGTCCACAAAATATTGCATGAGGTATTTTTAAGTTGGGTTGGAACCGAACAAAAGATGATGTATTACCATATCTTAGATGTGACGAAGAGATCTTTCCTCTCCACTCCAGCATGCATTGCTGCCTTCAGAGCACGCTCAACCTGAGAGATCTCACAATATCAGGTAAGCTAAACGATTGATCAAGGTTTCCTTCAATATTTATTGCATTCATCAGAGGATTTATAGTATGTATTACAAAACCCAAGAGACTGATCAGAAACCCTAAACTAAGACTTAATCCCCAGAACAAAACCCATGAAACAGACTACCCCCCAACAATAACGATGACCCCCAAAAACAGGGCATCTATTACAGTTGCCAACTTGAGAGAGAGAAAGAGAGAGAACCTCTTCTTGAATTCCATAGTCCGCCGCTGTATCCACATGTCTATAACCAGCCTGCATTCAAATAGTCAAATTGGAAACATGGAGTGACTTTGTTTCTTTCCAACGACAAGCACGGAGGCACCCATGTACAGAGCTATAAGACCGTGCACAGGTTAAAAATCAATGTGTTGATCTCATAGACCCAATTACAAAGCCTTAGGATGCTATGTTCATGAAAGCCCCGTAATGCCCACAAAAAATAGCAGGATTTACATCTACTAGGCCCCTTTTTTCTCATTTTTTTTGGCTAAGTTTATTAAAGCCCTGTGATGCGCCTTTGATATATGAAACAATACCAAACATGATCTTTAGACTATGTGAGGTATGAGACTTTTCCTTTTTTAACGCCCTCACTCACATGTCTGTCTAATAATTTAGAACCCATACCCATCATATGGTCTGTCTAATCATAACACTCAAAATTATTTTATTTTACTCAGGAAAAAAAAAAAAAAAAAGAAGAAGAGGGTTGTTACATGTAGTAATGTAGAATTAATGCAAGATTAAGCATGCAGCATAATATTGGTATGGTGGCTATACACGAGATAGAGGGGGTATGGTTACTTGTATACCCAAGAAAATAAACGTAGCAGCCTAGCAGTACCTCAACAATTGCAGTACAGACAGCGTTGTTGGCTTCTGAACCAGATTTCCAAGTGCCCAATCCAACAGCAGGAATGGTATGGCCACTCAACAGCCTAAACGATTCTGTCTGTTGATTCTGCGGAGTAAACGTTGCCTTGGCCATATTGTTGTTCTCTTATATTGGAAATGGAGTTGATTTCGCTTTCTCGTCGCCGAATGCAAGATATGTTTTGCGTTTTTTTCTCCTTTTTTTCTTGTTTATATGTATGCAAGGTTCACAGAGGCATACCGCCTCTTCCGTGGGAGACACGTTCAAGGCGTGCATGTCGCAATCTAGGTCAGCTCTAAAACACGCTTTCCCTTTTAGACTATGTATGGATCGAGAGAAATAAAGAAAAGAGGAAAAAAGAAAATGATTTTTTTTCCATTTCCCTTGTTTGAATTGTTAATTTAGGAGATAAGAGAAAAGAAATGAGAAGAAATGAAGAGAAAATGGAACCCATTTACCTTTCTCTCCAAATTGAAAAGATTTTGAGAGAAATTTAGAGAAAATCAGAAAATTAATAAATTAGTGATGAAATGACAAATATATCCCTACATAACTTCTGTTTAATATATAAAAATTGATAAATTGATAATAATGTAATTGTGATTACTTTCTTTCCTTTTCTCTTCATTAATGAGGTCTGACTAACCAAACAGGACGAAACTCTTCTCTTCTCTTCCCTTCCCTTCTCTTTTTTTCTCCTTCTCTTCTCTCCATTTCTCTCAAATCCATACACAGCCTTAAAGCAATCTTCTCTCATTGTCATTGGGACTCCTCGTAGGTGGAGCCCAACGTGAGAGTCTAGGGCCCGAGTCTAATGGAGATATGGTGAATGGCTTAGGCTTAAGGAGAAGGAATGTTAGCGAGGCTCTGGGCTTGAGCTGGTGGTGATGGCCATTTGAACCTTCTGATGAAGCTCTAGTCTGCAAGCTGATACGAGTGTCGCGGACAGTGATGATGGTCTTGTCCAATTGGTGAAGCCTGGGTATAGAAAGCTGGGCTAGGTGATCCTGAGGCCAGAAAGCCCATTGAGTTTACCCGCATTACATTTTCAGTCATGATGCATACACATACATACATAGATGGTGGCAGCATCAACCACACCAAATTGATGGATACCATACAGAGGGCATGGGCGGGGCTAGGGCTAGGGCTGCAAATGAACTGAGCCGTTCGTGAACAACTCGTGAACAAGCTCGATAAAAGCTCGTTCGAGTTCGTTCGATTAATAAATGAACCAAGCCTGAGCTTGAATACTAAGCTCGTTTATTAAACGAGCCAAGCTTGAGCAAACCATAGCTCGGCCCGTTTATGTTTGTGAACAAGCTTGTTAAGGGCTCGTGAATAGGCTCGCAAATAGGCTTGTTAAAAGGCTCGTAAAATATCTTATTAGTAGGCTCATTAAGGGGTTTATATAATTATCCTAATTTATTTTTGACTTCTCTTTGCTGAGTAGACCAATTAACATGAAAGATATAATACTTCCTTAGTAGTTATATCTTGTACTTCTCCAAGGAAGATTTTTAAGGTTTGTGAACTTTATCTTAATGTTTAAAACTCACATTCACAAGATCAAACCAATCTTTAACATGAGCTCGAGTTCGACTTGTTTAGTTAAACGAGTCGAGCCGAGCCGAGCCTGAGTTTTTTTAAATCTTAATGAGTCGAGATTAAGCACAATAAATTAAACTCGTTTAAAGCTCAGTTCGTTTATAAATAAACAAGCTTTTAACTGAGCCGAGCTTAAACACTCCAAAGCTCGGCTCGTTTGCAGCCTTAGCTGGGGCTGAGCATTTTAGAGCCTTTGG
The DNA here is from genome assembly GCA_039720395.1 of Liquidambar formosana. Taxonomy (NCBI): domain Eukaryota; kingdom Viridiplantae; phylum Streptophyta; class Magnoliopsida; order Saxifragales; family Altingiaceae; genus Liquidambar; species Liquidambar formosana. Next base: position 48,643,542 of record CM077821.1, on the reverse strand, counting down.
ATGAATCCAAATACCGGAATCCAAGCAGAGGATGGATCTGCCACCTCAAAGTGTGGCTTTATATACAAGAAAATGACTTGTGTAGAGCTTACTCAACCGAGTGCACCAGATGACAACAGACCCATGTAAATTTAAGGTTATTTTAGGCAATTCGAATTCTCCACAGTGCAGATGTCAGGAAGACAGAGGACACAGGATTAAAGTGATCAAAGGCATGTCATATCATCAGACAATCGGAGCATCAGAGCATTAGAGAACACGCTCCACTTTAACAACCTGCGCACGTTATCACCCCGTGAACCCTTCGGTCCCCTCCCTCCCATTGGAACTCTCATCATCAAAAACTTCCAAAACCCGTCCCAGAAAAACCAGAGAGTAGTCAATCTCAATCTCCCCCCTCTTTCATCTTTGCGCGGTAAACCCAAAAACACCCCGCCAAAAAAGAATGCATGAAAAGAATTGAAAGACTGAAGCCACTGCGTAATCCTTTTTCGAGAACCAGACGCAAAGCAAATCCCTCACTGTTAGATTGAGAGCAGCTGGTTATCACTTTCCTGACCCCACTGGATCCGACAGTGCAAGACAAAGCAAATCTGCAAAACCTCTCCCTCTCTCTCATATGGGGGAAAAATGGGTGAAAACACCATCCACTCAGTTAAGTATTGTAGAATGTAGAGGATTAATTAATTAAATTAGTTGCGGACACAAACATTTACAAAACGCACAAAATCCAACTATTCCAGAAAATAAAACCACAAAACTCACAAATCCAACTAATCCAAAAAAATATATAGATATATTCCACAAATGCCGCCATGACAGCCGGTAAGACAACCACAAGATAAATCCCACTGATCCCAAGAGGAAGAAGGAAATCAACCACAACCTTTCGCTGAAGACAGGTAAAGAACACCACAGCAGGCTCCATTCAGAGTCATACAAATTAATCAAATAGGCGTTTGATCCCAAGAGACAGAACATCAAACCAAGACCTTTTGATTCTTGAAGAGCCCAAGTCACAAAAACGGGCCTTTTTTTTTTTTTTTTTTTTTTTTTTTTTTTTTCATCCCTTGGGTATCAAAAATGTAAAAGAATTAGCAAAGTTTAAACTTGCTTTTCTCCTATATATTAAGTGATATAACACCACCAATTTATACATCATATATTAAAACTATCTTAGCAGACTCAAAAGTTCACAACCATAAATTAAAACCCCCACCACCCAAAAAAAACAGATAACATAGTAATAGTTCATTATTGAAGCTAAACCATGGTAGATTTGCGGACAACATAACGATAAGCAGCAACCTTCCTTCTCCGGGAAGCAGTGTTGTCGACAGACAGCACCAATCGGCCGGCTTCTCTCGATGTAAATGAGTTGTGAATGGCCTCATCGGAGGCTGCAACCTTCCTAGGCTTCTCAACGGCAATGGTGTAGCTCCCTTCTGCATTTGGCACAAACTCAGCGCTGTATTCCAAGTCCCACCCTCCCACAACTATGTCCCATGTTATTGTTGCACCAGCCTAATTTTCCAACAAACATATGTACATTAATATTAGCATTTATATACAAAATTCATGATTGATTAATGCTTCAATTGAGATAAAAGGACCAAATTTGGTAAACTTTTAGGAAGATGATTCATGGGTGTTTTCGATAATTAAACAATTTAATGAAATTAAGAACAGATTAGATGAATCTAGATGAAAATTTAGAGAAATTTAGGGGCATTTTATGAAGTAATAGATAAATGAACCTCGATCCCCTCGATCTGTATGTTCACTTTCTCTCCCCCTTTTACAGTGAACTCGGATGCCGGTTTTGGTGGACCATTCTGCAAATCACTGGGTCGACTCAGACCACCATACTGGACCGGCACGTCCTCTGGCCTTACAAACCTGATTAGAGAGACCAAAACCCACTTCACAAATCCAGCTCAAAACAGCTAAATGTGAGGAACAAAATTGAAGGAAAACAAGAGTAGGCATACAGAGTTGTACATAGCAAAGCAAAAAACCAGTACTAAGAGCAAGATTTTTTTTAACAAATTACTCCATAAAACATAAAAACCAAAAAGGTAAAACAATTGGAAACTTCATCATACCCCAGAAAACATCCAAATGAACTTGAAAACAGAATACCCCACCAAAGATTCTCCATAAAATTACTCTTTACAGTGAGTGACAGATCAACATCGACGCTGCAACTATTCTGAACAAAAAAGCATAATTGAAGAAGGAAAAGAACAAAACTTGGTAGAGACTCACTTGTAGAGCGTTTCTGCAACATTTCCTTCCTTAGAGATCACAAATTTGCTCTTAGTTCGTTGAGTCAGGAAGGGACTAAACATAGAATACAACACACTGAAGTACCATGGAACGTTTATGAAAATCTACACCCGAAAGAAAAAAACAGAGAAGAAAATTAGCCAAAAATAGCATATTAAAAGCAAACACAAAGAAGATACCCAATGCTGCTTAATTGAAACATGTGTATGTACCTTACGAGCAACCATTTCAGGATAATTATCTTGAAACAGAGAGAGGATCTGATTGGAAGCGACCCTAAGCTCTCTTTTGGGCATGTCTTTGAGATCAGTCACTTGAATGATAGAGTTAACTCCACCAGGCTTGAAATGCAGAAGGTTTATACCTCTCTCCAGCACTTGAACTCTCCACCTCAGAAACTTCTTCAGCTTCTCATCGTCCCCAAAGATCCTCTCGTACATATCCTTGTCTCTGAAAACCCCATAAGCATTATAGCAAACAGGGTGTCCTTCTCTGTCATACCCGTGCATATAAGCCACCACACCTTCTAGCTCCTTAAAACCCAAGTCCTCTTCAACAATATTGTCCGCACCAAACTCGCTTCTCCAAGCCAAGCACTTCTGCAACATGTGGAGTGAGTCTTGGACCTTGAAATCTCTGGCTCTGAGAAACTTCAACAGAATCACATCGGCTCTCTCGTCACCACCCAAAAGAGGGATACCCCACATGGAATCAGACCCATGAGAGGCCATAAGCTTGTCTTTGAACTCTTGGAGGGCTTTTTTCTCGGAAGATTTCAAGCGGGAGACAAAGTAGGTGTCTTCTTTGAAGGAGGGGGTGCGAAGTGTGGCGGCCTCCATTAGAGAAGTGACGAAGCTTTTCTTGAAGGGTCTTGGTGAGGCCTCTGGTGGGTCTTGAAGAGGGGTTTGTTCGATTGAAACGGGTGATGATGCTTCCATTTAGTTGTTAGTTTTGAGGGAGACCCAAATGGAATCTATGAGGAGGAAGAACAGCAAACGCAGGTTGCAGAGGAAGAGATCTAGGGAGAGGGAGAAAAGGTAGGGAGAGAAAACAACAATGTTGGTTACTTGTGCATATATGGTATGGTATGCTCAAGCTTGTAGGTGAGTGAGAAGAAGCACTACTTTTGATTCTCTGAACTGCAGGTTTCTGTAGTGTATTTGCAGGTAAAGAGAAAGGGACTTGAACAGAGGAAACAGGGACAAGAGTGGTAACCCGTCTAGAGAGAGAGACAGGGCAAGAGGAAGGGAGAAACCTGTAGAGAAAGAGAGAGGGTGTGCCCGCTATAAATTATTGCGCTCGGGGGTGTTAGCATATCATGAGTGTGTCGACCCGGGACTTTAGTTTGAACTTTCAAAAGCTACTACAAAAAGAGCATCATATAGTATTAGCAAGCGACAAATTTGAACAGAAGGGGTTACCATAAGGGCTCGCTCACATGGATGCGTCAAGGTAACCCCTTTTTTACCTTTCCTTTTCTTTTTTAGGGAAAGATGAGAGAATATAATACTCTTTCCTTCCCATAAAAATAGTATAAATTTAACAAAAAAAACACAGTGCATTAGTTTGTCATTCATTCCTTTTGTTTTAAAATTATTGGTTTTTATTTTTTGATGTTTTAAAATTATTATTACATTTCAAAAATCAATGATTTTTAAATTTTTTTTATTTCATTTTCTAAAATACTCTTAAAAGGAGATTTTCTCTTTTTCTAATATTTTGAACAATTTATGGTAAAATTAAAATGTCAAAACATATATATTGATGTTAAAATATTTAATAAGGTTTTCTATAAAAAAACGTGACAATCAATAGGAACAAAGATAAGTATTAAACTTTGTCTTTTCAATAGTATCCTTTCTTACATGGTATTGGGTTTTATGTTGAGAGTAATTATTGAACTAACAAGTGAACTATATGAAAATTCAAAAACTTATGATTTAAATTTCATTTCAAAATGAATAAACATTTTGAAACATAAAAAGTATAAAAAATAGTCCATCTTTGTAGGACAAGTGAAGTAACTCTTGTTTAGTAGAGATGAGAGATTGTTGAAAATTTATGTGATGAATTTTTCATTAATGCTACCAAAAAGTAAAGAGAAAAAGTGAAAAGAAAAAAATGAGAAGAAAAAAATGGAAAGAATAAGGCATTTTTCCTTTCCCACTCAGACACTCACCAAAATCTTTCCATAAAAAATGGGTAAAATAAAATAAAATAAAATAGTAAGTGATAAAAATATCCTTCTAACATCATAATAAAAAATTGTGGCGTAAATATGATGAAATATGTAATTATTTTTTGTTTTCCTTTCTTTCTTCCTTACTTACCCAAGAAAAAAATAAAGAAATAAAATATATTCCATCCTCCCTATTAAATAAATAGAGGAAATAAAGTTTCCTTACCAATAGTTACCATAGGGATGGATTATTAGTTTTCTTTCCTTCTAATTTTCAATCATTCCAATTATCTATCCCTCTCCTATGGAAGATTTATTCCGGGCCTATGGCGCATTGTACCATTTTTTCACATTCCACCTATCATCCATTGAGAGGAGCCTTACCATTCTTTTCAATTGTTTTTCTTACATAATTTCATAACACAAATTATGTCATTAATTTATTGTTGTCAGTCATTTTGTTATTAAAAATTCAATCAAAAATATGTTTCAATAGACTCACATTTGTTGATTAAAGTTAATAAAAATAATTAGATGAAACATTGTTAATATAACAAAACATCAAATTTTGAAATGCATATAAATAACATTATACTTTTTTATGAAATTTTATATGCGAGACCTTGAAAGGGTATTCTATGCGCTTATGTCTAAAAAATTGTACAATCTCCTATAAAACATAGAGAGTTATTCAAAACACCCACGAGGGATCCCTCATATGAGACTTTATTTATTTATTTATTTTTTTTGTTTGACGGCGAAGGCTATCCGAGATTAACTTGCGCACATCTCGACTAAATCTCTCCCCAGACAATCTTAAGGGCATACTCCCTACGTTTGCTTCGAGCCTTTATTTTAAAAGTTATTGTGGAAACATCTGAACAAACTTAGATGAACCTTTAAGGGTATATCCCACATACCAAATTCTATTTAAAAAAATGTCATGTGATTTATTCACATGCAATTATTAAAGTTCAATTTTTTTTGTTTGATTAGAATTATCCGTAAATTTTGATCAGTCTGCATAAAGTAATAAAAAAATTCGTTCCATCTACTGGTATTGTTTAGCCAAAATTTTGCTTATAAAACGGCGTCAAGATTATTTTAAAAATAAAAATAGAAAAACCGAGAAACCCGATGGGGCAACTTCGACAAGATGGGCCAAGCCGACCCGAACCGAGATGAGCATCGATTGGAGGAGACGAGTGTGAGACAAAGAAATGAAGGTGGGGTCTGTTCCCGTGCAGTCAGTTGTACGGTAGGAGAGGGGAAGAGCGGTGGAGTGGAGGAGAAGGTTGTAATAATTGAATTGAGGTGGCAAGAAGGAGGCACGGGTTCTGCAGGTTGCGGTGGGACCTATCATCCTCTCCCACCGCAAAACCTTCTCCTTCTATTTGTGGGCCCAACCCCTCTGGTACGCCCTCTTTGTTTGACTCTGCTACACTGCATCCCATGCACTTCATCGTGTTCCCATTTCATCAAGATTTTTTTATTTTTTATTTTTTATTTTTTAAAGGAAGCTTTATTTATAATTAAGTCAAATTATATAGTGGGGGAACTGTAAGAAAAAAAAATTACTGCAGGACCCATATATCTATATTATCTATAAAAAGATGAATGTAAAAAAAACTTTTGATTGACTAATATATCCTTATTTTAATTTTTAAATATACAACTACCCACCCTTCCGCATATATAGGAAATATAGTAATATGGAAACTATAATTCTAAAACGCATACCTTAATATATTATAAAACACATACCTTAATATATAATACACAAATAGGAATTCAAAGGAAACGGAAACTATAATTCCTATATAATAAATAGAAATATATAGGAATATGGAAACTATAATTCCAAAACACATACCTTAATATATAAAACACAAATAGGAATTCAAAAGAAATGGAAACTATAATTCCTATATAATAAATAAATAGTTGGATTGTTTCTCCATTAAAAGTAGTTTCAACATTCTCTCCACCTTTTCCATCAATGGCGACTTCTCCATTCTCTGGTAAGTTTTGCTCTGCAAATTATATATATATATATATATATATATATATATATATAGTACTGTTAGAGAACTGCAAATTATAATATATATATATATATATATATGGTACTGTAAGAGAATAAGTTTGATTTTTGATGAATTTTTAAGTTAGATAGATGAATTTATAATCATAATAGGTGAAAAATCATTCGAAATGAAATACCTATAGTTCTAAGCAATCGTTTAGACTCATTAATATAAAATATTTATATATTTATTATTTTGTATAATTAATATTATTTAAAAATATTCACGTGCAACGTACTTGTGCTATATCTAGTTTTACATAGAAGTAGGTAAATTTCTTTTTTTTTTTCCACCTAAACTATCAATTTTTTTAATTTGGAGGAGAAATAATAAATAATACCCAAGTAACATAGTTGGCTGTGTATATTAATTGAAATAAAATCCAAATTTGTCAAGGAATAGATGGTGATATGTGTGTACAATATCTTTACGAGAGAAACTCTTGTAAATAGTGAATTAATAGATTTGAGTTCAAATTATAATGAAATTATTTTTCTTTTTTGATTTTTCAATTATAAAATAACAACAGAGGAATATTGAAATAAAAAAATAAAAAAATAAAAAAAAGAGAGAAAAAAGATACCTAACCCAGTTTGCCCAAGAGTTGCATTATAGCAAAAACTGTGACTAAAACACACCACGATGCATTATACAAAATATCGCAATGTGGATTGAACAACACAAATCTGTTTACCACATCACTTGATAAAGGGTTCTTTTTTTTCTTTTTTTTTTTCCCCTAATAACTTTAGAAAGATCTTGCATGTTATTTTTTGAGAGAGAGAGTAAGCGAGGAGGCATCTTTGAAGGAGAAAAACTATGTAATCGTGATACGACTGATGTAGTATTATGGGCTAAATAAATGGGATTGTCAGAATACTTTTTAACTTCACAATTTTATTTTATTTAACTTCTATTGATTCGTGATACTACGTGACCATGTCACAGCTACTATGGAAGAGTCACTCTCTTCGAATAGTATTCCACCCCTTGATAAAAACTACACACGACTGCTATTCCAAACTTAGAGACAGTGAAAGAAGAAACCTTTTATTTTATGTGTCTTTTGGCACACCAGGTAGGGAGAACTTTTGGTCCCACTTTGGAGTGAAAGCCGGAGTATTTGCATTGGATTCTATAAAGAAAGGAGGAAAAATGAAACGGAATGGGTTGGGGGAGTGGATAGGGATTAGGAGAGTACTGTGGGGATCTGATTATTCAAAGGCAAGGTAATTAGCCGTGGGTATTATTGTTCGGCTAATTAGGTCCCATTCATTAATCATTTTATCCACCCAACGTCTCTACCCTTTTACTCTCAATTTCAAAAGTGTAGGTCAGAACTGCAGAATCCTCCAATATATTATATTTATTTAAGTTGGGTGAAAACCACACCAAGCCACCTTAGCACGCATGTTACAACCAAATAATTAGGGTTCGAGTGTATTTAATTAGACGTGGGTATAGAGGCTTCTTTTTTTTTTTTTTTTTTTTTGTAAATTTATTCTGTACTATAGAATAAGGGTGGAAACTGAAATCCTAAACAGTGACGGTTATTAACAAAAATTGGACTATTTCAAAATGATAACTCAAATATGAGATCATTGTTGTAAAAGAAGATAATAGATAATAGCCGCACAATTTTATTTTTATTTTTTCAAAAAGAAAAAAGAAAGAAAAAAAATGACTGCTCTGATGGAATCCATTTTAATTTCATGTAACCATGGGAAACCGTGAAAAGTAAATGGTTTAGATTCAAGAAATCAAAGTAAGTCTTTATCCCTTTGCTTTCCCTCTTTTTAACCAACACGCTTTTGACTTAGTGTACTACCTCATTTAATCTTAACCTCCTTTAATCATCACTCTCGTAAAGGATGAGAGGTGTCTTTAAGAAACTTCCCTAAACTCACAAGAGGACTCACCCATGTAAGTGTTACTCCGTTTTGCATTCCCCCAATGTTTTCACCAAATTTTATCCTCCAGGCCTGTACTAACCTTTCTTTAACTTCAACGGAGAAAACAAAATTAATGGGTGAGCCCCCTTGTGAGTTTACAAATAGTGGTATCTATTGGCACTTAAAAATTTGTTTTTCATCCTCATTTATTTTATATTTTAAAATTTTATGAAAAATATATAAGGTTTTTATAAAAAACTGATCGCAATGTCTATTAGAAAACATCATTTTGAATAATTTTTCAAAATAAAGATTTTCCAAAAAGTTATCGTTTAAGTGGACATTTTAGTCATTTATGAAATAAAGACTATAAATGGCAAAAAATTCTGTTTAAACGATACATTTTGGAAAAACTTTCTATTAAAACGTTGTTCAAAATGATGTTTTCTAATAGAATACGCAATCAGTTTTAATGAAAACTTTTTATATTTTTCATAAAATCTTAAAATGTAAAATAAGTGGAGAATGAAAAGCATGTCATAAAGTGCTAATGGAGACCCCCATTACTAATTCATTATTGTAGAATTTTATACTCCGTACATTTTATTTTTTAGGGCGTACTAAAAAATAATTATAATTCAATTCAAATTAGTATTAATTTCTTGGTAAATGATTAGTAACTTAACTAGGAATGACTGCTAACTATAATTATTTTATTGTAACCCGATCAATCAAATGTGGATATATTAGGCCTATTCCCTCTGAGGGTTGGGTCCAAACAAGTCCTACACAATGCATATCCCATTTGTAAGTCCATACATCCAATAATGAGAGTTTAAAGATTTAAATTCAAAACCTTGATTCTTAAACTGTGATTTGACACCTTGTGCTATCCTTATGCGTTTATCATTGCCAGATTAGCAAATAAAAGAAGTGGACAAATCTATCCAATAGCAATGTGACGTGTATAATATGCTATGTTTGTTGTGCAAATGATCAAAATTGTATCTATATATGTTTGTATAGATATAGATGTATACGTGTGAATAACAACAAGCCACAAGAATTGATGGAAAAGTAATCCACAATCTATTTAAGATTCTTCCAAAAATTTGATCTTTTAATTCTTGTTTATACCACGAAGGTGACTATCGCCAGTCGCCAGAAACACGCGAGGAATACAGCTCATCTAGGATCAGAAATGTCAACATTTGGACAAGAAAATTGGAAACAAAAGTTCATCGGTTTCGAAAAGCCATTGATAAAGCAGTAAAAATTCATCATTTATCGGCCTTCTCTTATTTTGGCTGCATTTAGCCGAAAGGGAAAGCACACAACACACTACCACTGTCGTCGAGGATCGTGATTCAATTGTATTAAAGCCAACCGCAATACAACTCACGTGCCAATCAAGCACTGGCACATGGACAGGTTTGCTCAATTCCAAATGAAATAAAAACAAATCAACCCATAATCTTAATTCAAACTGTTCAATACCACCCAATTAACACTATGCCATCCATTATTAATCTAAGCAAACAAATGCTTTCCTTTTTGTATTTTTGTGTTTTTGTTTTTTTCCTATTTGGATTAGTAAATATGAGGTGGGATTATTCAAGGTGTTTGTGGTCCTAAAGTCAAATGGTGACAGGTGTAATAATATAATAAGCAACTATCATGTGCTTGTAGCTTGCAGGCTTACGGTTTCATTAGTACTAGTTATAGTCATCCATTGAGGTGGTCACATGAGAAATGAAAACTTATGGGACCATTAGGTAATGGATCATGGTGCTTTTTCAAAGAAAATCAAGGCTAGTAATGTGGTGTTTGGTGGCCTCATGGGGGGTTTTTTCATGGCTTTTTATCCTGTAGTGCCAAAACAAGTACCATGCACGAAATTATAATTATTATGGTACTTAATGGAGGAGGTTTGAGTCCAATTCTTAAATTCAAAAAGGAAAATTCTATGCTTCGGCACTAAGTTTAGATGGTATTTGATTGTATTCTGTTTTGAAGATTACACTCACTTTTATGGCATCTTCGAAAAGTCAAAATTATTAGTAGGCCTAAACTGAGGGGAAAAATCACTTTTTGAGGGAGTTAGTGGTTTTCTCAAGACTATGAAAGTCACTTAAAATAAATAGAAAATAAAATATATCTATCTCACTGTGGATAGGGAATACATTTTACTTCACTTGGATGAAACTCGCATGTGGATATTATATGAATGAATTTCATACCATATAAAAGAGACATCGTAGTGTAAAAAATTATAAGCTAAAAACATCAACAAATTTTAGGGAGCCCACGTATAAGATTCCCATTCAAAAATTGTATATGCATATCAAAGCCTGCTAGTCTCTGAAAAAGAGACCCATTTTGTGTACAAGAAAATTATGTGGCATACCAGGCAAAAAGGACATCACCTCATAAATTTGAAAAATGGACAAGTTTTTATAGGAGAAATTAGAAAGAGGAAGGTGAGAAAATTAACAATTCAGGGAGGGGGGGTACCATAGGCCCCTGGCATCCTCAGCAACCGACAATGGATAGGTCGGTTGGTCAATGGGCTATCTGAGTCCAGCATAGGGATGGCATATATGACAAAAGATGCAAAGAAGAGTCCCAGCATGGGACATGGAGAGGCATGCCACACTGACAGCAGTATATCTTATAGAAGGATACTTGACACACCAAATAATTAAATACTCTGTATAAGCTTTTAATGGATGAAACCTATTGGGCTATGGACATTGGAACCATCACCAAATCCGCTCCTCTATTCAATGGTGGGTTCTACTTCCTCACATTGGCACCCCAAAGTCTACTGACTTAATAACCAACCTCACCCCCTAGGGCGCGGGAAACTTATTTTGAATTTATTTGTAGGGTTTAATTTGTAGGTTTAATTTTCTCGTGCAGGTATTGATATAAATTATATCAAATGTGCTTACCTAATCATCATTTTTCTCTCTCTATATATATATATATATATATTCCTTCCTCAAAGTCATTTTCATAAATTTTGTCATGCAATTGTTTATGCATATGGGATAAGAGACAAACAAGTAAATTTAAATGATTTTTCTCAATTCTTGTAGATATTTTAAAGATATCCTTATTAAATTGTGATTTGGATACTTTAGGGGTGAATCCCCTCAAATAAAACGCTGTAAAAAGAAAAATTAATTGTTGCGTGAATGTTAAATTAAATTTAAATAATTGAACTGGTAAAGTGTTTTTTTAATTTTTATTTTTTATTTTTAGGGGTAAAAGATGTCAAAGTTTTAATAAATTGATTGATATTCTAAACTCTATTTCTACACCTTTTTTTGTGGTAAATCTATCAATATCCTTGAGACATATTTTTTTAGTACATCATTTTGCTCTTCGGGGTCTGGATTTATTAAAGGAAAATGGGAAACTCCTTTGAACCTAACTCAAAAAATTATTACACCGCATAATAAAAAATAAATCCGAACTTAATTTATCAATCTTATGAACAAATTCAAACAAACATATCATGGGGTAAAGTCAAAGGGCCGACTTAATTGGGTTTGCCAGCTAGAACGGTACGAGCCATGTTTTGAAATGAAATAGGTGAGGCACTCTGCACTCAGGCTGGTCAGGTTACGTGTACTGTGAGTCCTACCCCAATCAAATCATCATTGAAGAACGATGATCAAAATCGTACCCTCTACTCCAATCGTACGTGTTGGGAAGGAGAACCCAAATTTTTTTTATACTTCCCCAGAAAAATAAAAAAATAAAAACCAGAAGAAGAGATATATGGATTTGCCGTGCTCGTGTGAACACATTTGTTGAAAAAAATGGCAGGGCAGATTTGGCATTATGGGGACTTTCTCCTGTGTGCGCTCTCTCACACCCCACGTCAACTTTATTCATACCAGTCCAAAGACGATTCTACTAAACCATTGCATGGCAGATTGGCAGGTGTAAATTAAAGTTCCACAGTTGCCATAAAATCCCACCAACATTAATCGTATGGGTTTTTTTTTAAGGAATTTTTGAACGTGTGTTTTAAGTGTATATATTAAATTGTAATTAATAATTTGATTATTGTATGAAAAAGATGATTTTTATGGTTTTCCAAGTATTTTTATATTTCTTTTGAAAATTATTTTCATTATTATAATATATTTTTATTATTTTCAGTATAGTAATCGGCTTATGAATTACAGTTTGACATATATCTTTAAAGCATACATATTAAGAAAACTCTTTTTTCAATATGAATTATTTTTAAGTATGTCCTAAAAGTATATTTTAAGTTACAATTAAAAATCCAATTATTACATGAAAAAATATGTTTTTGATAATTTTTCAAATATATTTAATTTTTTTCAAGTAATTTTTATAATTTATAATGCAATCTTATCATTTTCAAAATAATAATTAAATTATTAATTATAGTTAAATATGTGCCCTAATTACATGTTAAAAAAACCCCTTTTAATATTGGTACGAGTGGTCGTGTTTTAGCATTCTGTGTTCAGGAAATACAAATGAAAAGGAAAGTAGAGTGGGCTAGTACGCAACTGATTGATTGATTGATGTTTAGATTGACATTACCCTTCTCCCATTTTGAAAGTTCCCAGGCCCACCCCCACCACCCACATGACCCATTGGTGATTTTGCCAACTTGTCAATCATTAATTGAGATCAAAATCTAACAGATCATACACTGAGTGAGACCGTAATTTTTTTTTACTCCATATATTTTTAGTGAAGAAAAGATGGAGAAGATTTTCAGGTTTACAGTCCCTTGAATTGTGGACGTCTCCGCTCTGCAGATCCCAGCCCGGGCCCTACGAAGTTTGTGACTTGACATATTTATCTACCCGAGGAACTGTGGCCCATAACTCTGTAATTGCCTGTTGGTCAATGATTTTTCCCTGGGTGGGTCTATTACGCTATTTCCCCGACTCTTATTTATTTATTTTGGGCTAATACACACCCCCTCCAGAGATAAAACCATAAAAAATGAGTGATAATAAGTCATAGAAAGAGTATAGATTAACAAAAAAAAATTTAAAAAGGGGTGTGGACAGTAAAGGCCATATGGATTGTTTAAATTTCGCTCAAATTGCAAAATTAATTACGAGGAATGTTGTGAACTTGTCCAGAAACGGTGATTCTCCGGCTGGTTAATTCCTCAAAGAACCCAACTCTCCAAAGTCCAAACTGATAAGCAGATATTTCAAGCCCCAAACAAACAGCCAGCCTCCCAATTGGACTCATACATTGCATTTGGATTAGGCTCCCTATAATCATATTGCTTTGCCACTCAAAATCACACTATTGACACTATGTTAAGTAAAATGCTTCACTCTTTTCGTTCTTTTCCGAAAACCAAAATTTCCCTTCTTCTCTTTTTTCCCCCCTCAAGTTTTCCTGTTTCTGAGCTGAATCTAAATACCAAGAAGTCCTAGAACAATGGGCAACAGACCTAAGACACCTAATGAGTTGATAAAAAATCAAATATATGTAGAAAATACGAGAAAAACTTATACGTAACTGTGATATGGTTGATTTGGTGTCACAAACAAATAAAAATAAAACAAAGTAAGGTTATCAGAGTACTTTTTGGTATTACAATCCTACATTAACTTTACTTATGTCTCATTAACCTGTGCCACCATATCCCTACTACATTTACATGAAAGACTCACTCACGAAATACATAATGATACGATCAAATTAATAGGACTCTAATATCATAATACATGTAGGCATATAGTTGTTTTTATTCCCCGCGATGATGAAAAGTTTACCTCATTTTATCTTGTTTGAGGAAGGGAGATTGGGAATGACCCTGGACTTTCTTTTTAATCTACTATCTTTTACTTATAAAAAAAAAGTTTCCCAAAATTATAGAGTACTTACTTCATCAGGTCGAAGTCATGAAATGGATCGAGTTTTGGGTCTATATGACCATATGGGCTTAAAAGTCCAAAACTCATTAAGCTTTTAGATTCTTTAAAGAAAACGCTATTGGCACTCTCATGCAAACTTGCCACATGCCTCACCTCACTCTAATTTAAAGAGCGAGAGAAGCTTTTATATGAGTGCCAATAATACCTTCGTTCTTTCATACTAAATAACCTTATATATACAAGTAGACGAGTAGTGGTTCATGGGATATTGAAATCATATATAGTACTTTATGATTATGATTAGGTTCACAAATAATATAATATGCTAATGTGATTGATGATTTTAAGGTTTTGGAGTCAAACCAATTTAGATATTGCAAAACCTATTTGATAACTTATCCAAAAAAAAAAAAGGGAAAATGAAAACATAGCTAGAGCGAATTGAAGCATTTATGGCCATGTGAATTGTGATTTCCTTGGTTTATTTATTCATTGGGCATGAGAGATGCACCATACGACAGTTTAACATTTAAGGAGGGGAAGCTTGAGAGATGTGTTATGAATAGGAATGTTCAGGATTTGCTTGATAGGGTAGCAATTGAGGCAGTTACAAACGTTTATAATTTTAACCTTAAACCACAATTTGTATTAAACCATTCGTGGGAATATCGTACATGAGCAACTTGTTACTATCATGTACGTGTTGATTCTCACATACAAAATGCATGATATGTACCAAACATAGCTTTTTCACACAATTTGTGTTTACCTTTTTGACAATGTTGGAGTACTTCATAAATTCAGATACTAAACACAATATTTGCTTCACCATTACTAGCAAAGCCTTATCCTAACCGTAGCTTAATGGATTCATTTATGTTTTTTGAGACTCACATAACTTTATATTTTTGTCTTTCAGTTTTGAGTTTTTGACATTAACCCTCTATGAAATGATTTCAAATTCTTGTTAGGCCAGCTGTTAGTGTTTAATTATTAGTAGAGGGGATTAATCATGCAATTAAGAAGTGCCCCTATTACTAACATTTTCTCTGCATTTACTCCATTGCCTAGGAGTAGGACCACTCTAGAGTTCCAGTTTGGCTCCCACTAACTAGTGTTCTACTCCTATCATTTATGATATCTAGGACAAATTGGACTAATGGCCAAACGAGGAATATCCTATACTATTTAGATCAGGCAAGATTATAAATAAAATTGGGACATTTTTTTCATAACATTAATACAAAATGAAAAATACTTGCCTCTACCCTTGGTGAAGGAGTTCCTTCCTTCCTCTCACTCATATTTCACCACTTGTTCAAATAAAGAATGAGAATTACTTATGTGCATGCATTCTCATATTTACATGATTGTGAACATATTTTTATAAATCCATATTTGAATATTACATGTTTATGTTAACATGAATGTATATCTACCTATCCATATTAGCTTTTTAAATTCATATTTTTCTAAAATATTTATGACACATGTTAGAATATGAATGGAGGTGAGGAGGAACTCTTTTACTCTGAGGCGGAGGCAAATAGTGTCCATAAAAAATTCTTTACTTATGCTTAAACTAAGACTCGAAATTAAGACGTGGGGTCCGTGAGGATGTAAATTTTGCCCAAAGGTGTGGAATTAGGCCCACCCACCCTACAATTTCGAGAATCACCCGCAAAGTGCGCCCTGGGTGGTTTGCTCCATTGTCTCTCTTAGTTTGTTATTTCTACCTCAGGCATCAACCCCATACTTCCCACTCTCATTTCCCACTTTGCGCTTCACGTTTGCCTTTTTCAGCCAAAGCTAGTTGCCACAAACCCCTCCCGCAGAGTAAGAATAGCAATCTTCTCCCTCCCTCCCTCTCTCTCTCTCTCTCTCTCTCTATATATATATATATATATGTATGGGTGGTCTGTTCTATTCGTATCTTCTTCGCTAGAATAATGCAATTGCTCCTCTAGAATCGACTGATCGTTGTGTTGTGTTCTGTAAGTGATCGACTTCTTTGTAGATTTTTAGGGTTTCTGTGCATTTGATTATCGAGACAAACCGATCAGACACTGCGATTTTTTTTGTTTACTTTTCCCTTTTTTGTGTTGATGATTAACAGAGTAGTCTCAATGCGATTTCCGTTTTTTTTCAATTTGGAGAAGAAATTCCGATTTTATGTTGCTTTTAGATGTCTAGGGTTTATTCACTGACTATGACGATATTGCTTGTAATTGATAAACTCTCGCGCGACACACACCCTCATGCGCTTTTCTATATGCTGTATTGAACGGATTACTGTTGCTTAATGTTATGTTTTTGTTTTTAGAGTGTCAATTTTGGAGAGACTTATAGGATTTTGCTCTTTGAAGTATGGAGTAAACCTTTATGCACTCATATTGCTTATTGTGCGTGGCTAAAATTGTGTGACTCTCATAGGTTGCATGCCTCTGTGTCTAAGGCTTGTGCGGCGTACTCAATTATTACTCTGAAAAGCCTTATTCCGATGTTTTTGAAACCAATGTCACGAATTTTATTGCATAAATATTCTTTTGTGAGAGCATAATAGATCAAGTCTTTTTGGTGGTGTTGTTCCTTTTGTGAAACATTGAACGTGCATTACATCGATTTTTTGTTAAATAATTTATTCATTGGTCTTTGTTATATGTATTTAAACCATTGCCCAGACAATCTTTCATTTTGTCACTTATTGATCTGATTTTTTTTCACCCTTTTTTTGTTTGCACATTTCTTATTCAATATATGAACTTCAAAAGATTGGAGAAGAGTATATTGAAGTTGGGATTTAGCCATTGTAATTCATAAGAGCAGCTTGTGGAGAAAAAAATTATAGTACATCAAACGAATGACAATTGCTCGAAAACCCGTCTCCGTCTAATGTTCTGAAAGTCGTGTCTGGACAATGTCATGCTTTGTAAAATCAAATGGACTATTAATTATTGCTCAATTACTTATGTTGTTTCAAGTTTCAAACACTCAAAGTTGAAATTATTGGTAGAACTTGCTGGATGATATTGATGGTGGAATTGATTTTTGAATATATTGAAACTTAGTTTAAAGTTTACATTCACATATCACATTCCTAAATGATGGAAGAGATTTGGATCCCATTAGTCTGCAGTGTGGGTTTTTCTTTTAAATAAATATATAAACTTATACATACATACATGTATTGCTATTGTGTAAAATCAAAATCTGTGATACGACTCATTTTGTGTATGAAAATAGAGGTCATTCTTAATTGAAGCACATTATTCTATCTTCTAAATATTTACTAACTATTGGGCGTGGTCCCCATGGATTTTATGTGAATAAAGAAAGATTGAAAAACCCAAGGACTGAGATTATTACAGTAATGGTAAAGAATTGTGCGATAATGTTACGGGTAATGAAATATATACTGGGGACGTTGAAGTTTTCAAGTTGAATAAACTTTGCTATTATAGGCTGCTTAGATATTATAAGTATTATTTTATATTGATTTTGTTTTTTCTTTTGTTTTTGAAAAGAGGAAGAAGGATGAATTCATGCTCAAGCAGTTGGGCTTATGCCTCCTGAGTTTAGTTATTTTAACACATTGCCTCACAGACAGACCTTTTTAGGCAATTTAGAACATTGATCACTATCTTTTTTTCCCCCTTGTTAATCAACCCATTTTTTCTTTGGTTCTAGCTCATGATATGTGTCACATGTCTAGCTCTAATTGCTTCAGAATACTTTATTCTTGATTCAGGATTATAATAGTTTTATCTATTTGGTTTACAGGATGGGGGCAGGGAGAAAAACACAGACCTTCATACTTAAGGAAAATGCACCTTCTACACCAAACCTAGCGAACAACTCTGTATGTGCTAGAAATTTGAGGAAGAGTCACCTTGGTGGCGTCATATTTGGGTGCAAGAACAGCACCATAAAAGAATGTCTTTTTAAACAACTCTTTGGTCAGCCATCTTCATTCCGTTTGCATGTCAAGCAATTTATCATTTGCATCCCCAGACCCCCTCTCTTTTAAAATTTTTCAATCATCTTTTGGGTTCTTTTGGCATATTAAGTGATCAAATTTGTAATGTTACTTTACTTATAAATTATAAATAGTAGTAGTAGGTATTGTATCTTCTTACACACCCTTATAATTCCTCAGTCTACCTGTAAAAGCATGTCTATCTTCATCCTAGGCACATTTTTGGCTAGCAGTAAAGCATTTTATAAAGAATGATCATTGATGAATTGAAAAAAATATTATATGATTATGAGTTTTCATTACTTCTTGATAGCATGATTACTGTTTTTTTGTTTTCTTTGCAGTTTTGGCACCAACAACTCATGTGGTTTCTGTATTTTTTTTATTTTTTTTGTCTTATTTAAATTATAACAGGCTTACCAGCTCAACACTTTTTATATGTAAAGAACATTGATCCTGGTTTGCCTCTGCTCCTATTCAACTATTCCGATAGGAAACTCCATGGCATATTTGAGGCAGCTAGCCCTGGCCAAATGAATATTAATCCATATGGGTGGACCACAGATGGTTCAGAGAGAACATTTTATCCTGCGCAGGTGTTATATGGAGTTTTCTTTTACATGGCATTGTTGATTTCTTGAGTTTTTGTGGTTATAAGATGCTTGTATGGTACATGATAGACTTTAGCACTGATATATGTTGTTTTCTACTGAAGGTTCAGATCCGTGTCCGGCTGCAGTGCCGACCTCTGACTGAAGATCAGTTTAGACCAGTAATAGCAGATAACTACTACAATCAGACCCATTTCTGGTTTGAGCTAGACCATGCTCAAACAAGTAAGTTGATATCCTTGTTATCATCTTTGGCAGTTGCTCCGAGTATTTCTGTACCACAGAATACAGAAAAGTGGAGGACTCTATTCCGAGCTATACCCTCACCTGATAAGAGAGAGAGTGATGAAGGCTTTAAGCCCTCAGCCTCAGAGGTTGGTTTTGTTAGTTCCAAGCAGTCAAATGGGAAATTGGTTTCTTCAGATGTTACTCCTTCTTTAGATGGAGATAATGAGCCATTGGAAGCTGACTTGGATAAACAAGTATTGGAAAATGATGAGAAGGACCTTATATTCATGAAACTGAAAGAATTAGCTCTTAACCGTGAACGCCTAGATGCATCTTTGACGGGTTATGTGGAAGATACTGCTGTTATGAACGATGTGCACTTGGAGGAAGAAGGTCTTGTTGAGGCACAAATGGTATCAGAAGAGAAGAATGAAGAGAGTCCTGTTCTCTCATCCGATCTTCAGTCTGTCATTGCTCAGGTGGTTGAGAATGTCAGTTGTCTGCTTGTTCTTATATTCCCATCAGGGGCATTTCTTTTAGATTTGGTCTTTGTTGACATATGTTCTTATACAATCCTCTCGTGCATATATGTAGTTGATTGGAGAAGTCAAAGAGCTAAAGGCTTTCAAAGCAGAACAAATTGACAAGATGGGTTACTTTCAGCAGAGGCTGGTATTGCTTGTCATGTTATAAATCTTAAACCTGCAGTTCTTTAATTGTTTTGTTTTTCCTCTTTATTAATTCTTCATCGGTTTTCTAACAAAATTAAATTTTCATGTGCACATAAACTTCCTTATTTTTTTTTTCCCTAGCTTCGTAGATGTATTTGGACCCGCAGTATAGTTTTTGATTTGATCAGCAAAACCACGAATTTTTTTTTTTCAAAAAAAAAAAAAAAAAAAAATGGAAGTTCTAAGAAAAGTAGAGATGAAGACTGTTAGACTAAAGAATCGTGGTTGGTTTTTAAATAAATAGGAATGATAAGGTATCAATCTGTCGGGAAAACGTGCAGGTCACAATAATTTGGATGCTTTTCCGGACAAGTTACAATAATTTGGATACTCAATTCTTAGTGCAACTAGATTTTGGAAAGGCCAAGTTAATGGTCACATACTCACATCTGTGGTTTGTCTATGTCAATGTCATGGTTGTAAAATAGACCTAGGAAAGGAAAGAGGCTTCTATAAGTGAAATATAAGCTTATTTTTGCTGTTTACATGGATTTTCAGGTGTCTGGTTTTGGCATGATAAATTCTAACCGTTCCTTTGAATCAAGGACTTCTTTAGTAGGTTTTCTAGATAGATTCATCCACATGAAACCCTAGTTTTGCAAACTCAATTGCCATGGGTAAAGATTGGCTACAATAGTCAATAATAATAATAATAATAATAATAATAATAATAATAATAAAACTCATTATGTTTTCTTACTCAGTCTCTCATGCAAGTTTTCCCATCTGTTGGTCTTATTCTGAGGAAACTCAATGTATTCATACTTAATGTATAGTCTTTGAGTGAATCTTTACCTCATAGAAGGACAAAGACTTTTGTCTCTGCCCTTGCCATATAACATTATGTTTATACATACTGAGTGCCTATAGACTGGCCATGGCTAGTACTATTTCATTCTCAAATTTCATGCTTTGGATGAAAACCTTATGCCCTGGCATTTCAGGTTGAGGCAGAAATAGAAATTCAGCGCTTAAAAGATCATTGTATGATGTTGGAATCTTCTTCTAGTCCTTCCATGGCGTGTGTTGATGAGACTGTGATAGAGTCATTTGGTGAGGTGCAATTGGATTCCAATGAGTTGATATTTCTAGTAGGAGGAAATGATGGCAGATCATGGTCATCAGCATTGGATGCATATTCACCTTCTCGGGATGTGATAAAATCACTTAGACCAATGAGCTCTGTTCGTGCATATGGTTCAGTTGCAAAGCTGAATGGTGAGCTTTTTGTATTTGGTGGTGGAAATGGCTGTTTGTGGTATGATACAGGTATCAGCTCATACTAGTTGCTCAAAATTTTTGCTTACTGAAATCATTATATTTCTAAAGTTGTTCTCTTTCTGTGAAGTTGAATCATATAACCCAGCTAATGATCAGTGGACTTCACGCCCTTCTTTGAATAAGAAAAAGGGAAGCTTAGCTGGAGTTGCATTAAATGACAAAATATTTGCAATTGGTGGTGGGAATGGGACAGAAAGCTTTTCAGATGTTGAAATGTTTGATTCAGATGTTGGACGATGGATCTCTACACAGTCAATGCTCCAAAAGGTAATCTTATACCATGTTAGAACACCACTCAACCCCAGAAGATTAAGCTGTCAGGGAACGTATCAACAATGTATATCAAGCTAACATAGGGCAAGCCAGGAAATTTAAGTACACTTCTTTCTTCTTTCATGACAACCAAGAATTAGCAATTAAAAAGCAGATTGTTTCCATATTTACCTTATCAAAAAAAAAGAAAAAAAAAGAAAAAAAAAAGCAGATTGTTTCATCAGTCTCACAGACAACATCTACTAAAATAATTTTTTTTTATGTGTTTCAAAATTTCGGTGATTTGGAAGGGGGCCTTAAATTTTGGTGTGAATGGGCCTCTTTTGATTGCATTTATTCTTTTTGGTTCCTTTGGCTTTGTTTACCTTGCATGTACTTGAGGGATGGCCCTTTTGTTTTCCAGCGATTTGCACTGGCTGCAGTGGAACTCAACGGTGTGCTCTATGCTACTGGTGGATATGATGGAAGAGATTATCTAAAGTAAGATTTCATGCCTTCTTGTTCCTCTTGTAGACCTGTGCATGCACTTGCGTGCTTGCACACACACACACACATGTACACTTACCCTATGTTTGGTATGAGGGATTTGTGGGAGGATGGAAGGGGGATGAGGGAAAAGTGGAGGGAAAGGGGTTAAGGGGTGTGTTTGGTAGGAAGGAAAGGGAGAAGGAGGGAAAGGGGAGGGGGGAGAGTGAATCCCCCCAAATCACCTTTTTCTCATCCCTCCAATTTTGGGGGGAAAGGTGGAGGGAAAGAATAGTTTTTGTTAAAGTGACCATATTACCCTCACATTTTCATAACATTTTTTACATATAAGGGTAGACAAGTAAAATCATACTTTTAAATATCCATCCATCCAACCAAACATAGAGGAAAGAAGAAAACTATCATTCCTTCCATCCTACCAAACACACAGGAAGGAAAGAGGGCCTCCCTTCCCAAGGGATGGAAAGTCCATCTTCTTACCTTTCCTTTCTCCCACTTTTCCATCCTACCAAACATAGCATTAGCGACATGGATAAGGCATAACCATACGGTGGTTGAGTTGTGAATAAGGGAGAGGGCATCTGGCCAAAGTTTTTTCTTTTATTAATTATCTCATTTCTAGCCCTGCCTGGAATCTAATTATTTGATTACTAGTTGCTCTATTTTTCTCCATAAACTTGCGGGTGAGAGTGATTAGTGTACGCATTTAATCAGTTTAGATATAAGTTTTGGGTATGTCATTATGAATTTCTATTTTAACTACTAACTCAAGAATGCAATGGTGTCTTCTTCATTAACAATTGCTGGAACCTTTCCTATGCTAAAGTTGATGAGAAGAGTTTAGTTATAACTCTGATTTCATATACCTCATCTCTCCAATGGTAATTGGTCTATTTAATTGTTATTAGAAAGGAGGAAGGAAATCTCATCATCCATTTATTCCTCTTACATTTGTTTTCAGTGAAACTAGAGAACCCATTTCTGTAAGATTTTAAAACCTGTTCCCTTCACTGATAAAACCTAATCCCAATTAAAGCAATGCCTTCGTTCTGGTGGAAAAGAAGTAGATTAAAGATTGATGTACTGGATCAGTTTGAACTTGTGATTTGTGAATTAACGAAAAAAATTATGTTACCTTGGGATTTTTGTTGCAATTTAGTTCTTCTTCCACCTCTTTTAGTCTAACTTAGCATACTGTCTAGATGCAATGCTATGGGCATATTACACATGGGAATTTAGAACTTGGATAAGTCCAAATTGATTTATCCAACGGCTGTTCAAAAACCTGAGAGACTTCACATGAACTTAGAGGGATTATGAGTGGACTGTGCAGGCATTCACTTGACTCTAATGAATTTTGGTTGTGTCACATATGTATATATATATATATTATATGTGTGTGTGTGTGCATATTGAGTTACAGCATAGTTATTAGAATTTTTTCTTTTACATACCTCATTTTAGAAAAAGGAATCTAGTTTGTTCAGATTCATTAATTAAGAGGTTCCATATCAGAATTAAGGGGTACAAAAGGCCATACGTCAACTGAGCTTTAAAGTGCACATGCAGTGATGGGCCCTCAGCAGAGATATCTGAGCCCAAAACTGGACCCTGCAGAAGATTCTAACTCACCAGGCACTTTGAAGACTGAACCTTATTTGCCCATTGTTTGCGCACTGGGATGGATAATATATCATTCTTTTTTTGTTTCTTTTTCTTTTTTGGCATGTACTTTTATTTTATAAGTTATATCTAGTTGGTTAGGTTTTTTATCCAGATTATTGGTGGTGATCTCCAGTTCTGCACAGATTGGGAGGCTTGTCTCTTTCTTTTGTTTGGAGTCAGAGAACAGTCCTATGATATATAGGAAAGTTCAGAATGATCCCCATATAGAAAGTTGGTCAATGTAGTTTTTGTGACATGAACCATAGTATTTCTCCAGTAACATCTTATCAAGAATTGACCGAAAATTTTCTACTATCTCAGTACTGTCGAAAGATTTGACCCCAGAGAACATTCTTGGACAAGAATAGAAAGCATGAACATAAAGAGGGGATCTCATTCGTTGGCCGTTCTCAATGACAAAGTGTAAGCCTTTCTTTCCTTTGTTGTATGGGTGCTCTATGAAATGTGCAAGATTTAGATGTCTGACTGTTGTTCATATTGATGACATTGCAGATATGCGCTGGGTGGTTTTGATGGAAGTGAAATGGTTCCAAGTGTTGAAATATTTGATCCTCGTCATGGACCATGGATGACTGGGGACTCAATGGACCAGGCTAGAGGATATTTAGCTGCTGTTGTTGTTAATGACTCTATCTATGCAATTGGAGGGTTGAAATCTGAAGACAATGTTGTGAACACGGTAAGTTGAATTTCACTACGGTTTCCTCATGCAAAAGTTCAAATGTGGGCATCGAGATTTTGAGATGTTAATTTTTATTAGTATTTAATTTGCAGATTGAGCGTTATGAGGAGGGCCAAGGTTGGCAAGTGACAAATCTGAAGGCAGTTGGGAAAAGGAGCTTCTTCTCAGCTATTGTTTTGTGAAGGCATGGGATGGAAGACAAAAGTCAGTATTTTAAGGAAATATAGAAAGCTTTGATGGCTCTTGGGAAAAGGTACTTTTTTTTTTTGTTTTTTGATAAGGATTGGGAAAAGGTACTTCATCTCACCCATTGTTTTATGAGGCTATGGGATGAGGAGCTACATGCAGTCACTAATTTTTGAGTAGGAATATGGAAGCTTTATTCTTGTGATGGCCATCAGTTTTGCTCCTTGTGATAATCTTTGAATTAATTTTTGCCACATTAGCTCTCAAAGCTTTGTAGAAAGATGAATTACCGTACTTAAATGTCATTTTCATTTTTTTTTTTCTGATTAAATTTAAAGCAATATAGCTCAAAATTGCTTTCTTTGCGGGCCTTTCTAATTTTCTCATGACTTAGATATATACAGCCACTGTTATGTGGGAGTGTCGTATGACATCATAAAACAAAATCAAAACCCACAAAATATGGTTTAAAAGATCAGTAGAGGAGGACAAAAAGGCATACAGTAATTTAGCTAATGAAACTCCTTAATGCCCAGAAATTTAATGCAAATGTATGCAGTTTTTACGTGTTAATATTGATTCATCTAGATGGTCATGTCAATGCCTTCCAAACCATAGCTGCACGACCCATGACAGATTAGTGCTCCAAAACAAGTATATGCATTATTGAAAGAGCATGCAAATCTTAGCACATCTGAGGTGACCACCGTTGGGGAGCAGATCGTCATATGAAAATCATAAGAATCTCATTGATGCATCTATTTCTTCACATTTACAATATATGTCCCTCTGACTGTCCAAGCAAAGATAATTTGGATTTTTTAAATGGTACAAAATTTTCACAGAATTCCAAGATGAGGACCCATGACCATACTGCATCCTATGCCCTTGTGAATGACGATGTTTATGCACTCATGCATAGTGAGCCTCATGCGTTGTTGGCTTGAACTTATCCAAGGTTGCTAAAACATAACACCATCAAGTGACATTTTGAGACTTCTCCAGCAAACATCATATTGAACTTTGTGAAGTAAAACCTGCAGTTCAATCTGCTGGCAACAACATAAAGGCACCTTCATCAGGAGCTCAATCTTTGCAAATATGAGATTGATTTTTTCCCTTCACGATTCTAGCCATTTCCAATGTCAAAAATAACTCCAAAAAGTACGCAAAAGGTCACAAATTGTTTGGCCAAGCATATAATTGGAGACGATAAACAGAATATAAGCATTTCATTCAGATGTTTCAGGGCTTCCAAGTTTCAATAAGCATTTCATTCAAATTGTGAATGTTGTCTGGTAACTGAATAAGAATAAGCCCATCACCATGTTTAGAAATAAGCCCAGTGGATTTGCCCAAAATTACCCTATCTGGATCATTCACAATTTCCAGGATTCTCCAAAGGAATTGTGAACTACCTACGGAGTCATACGTATGTGAAGACAATCTTTTGTAGCTCTCCCTGGACATTTCTTATATCATAGAAGAGGGCCGGCTCTTCGATTTCATGAAGGGGCTCCAACCTACACCAAAACATTCAAGACTTGGGGGCGGCACAGGCAGCAAGCCTAATAGATTGAAAGTACTAAGCCAGGGGGTCTCATTCAATCATTGATACCGGCCAGCGGCAATCTTAGAGGTAACAATCATGTGGTGTACATTTTCCTTCTGTTGAAGCAACAAGAAGATACTATTCGGTCTTCAAAAACCATGGAAAAATGAAATTTCATTTTTCCAGGCTAATATCTAAGCTGCAATAAACTTCAAGCTAGCAAATTTCTGAAATGCAACAATCATGTGTTGTATGGTTTCGCTTTTACTGATCCTAAGGAGCACAAAATTAGGATTCAGTCTTTAGCACCCATAGAAAGGTATACTTCAACGTCCTGGCAAAGATGTGTAAGCTCATGTTTTGGCCCACCGCAACCTTTGACCATATGAACATCCTCATATGAACCTTCCATACCTATAGAAACCCTCAATGTGAAAGAAAATACTTTTGGGGTACCGTAAAAGGGTGCAATATATGTGAATTTCCTGACCTCATCACAGCCTCCAAATTGGTTTAAATCCAAAAATATAAACCGAGTCAACTCCTCATCCGCAGCCATTCTCAGCCACAACCTTTTCTCTCTCAAAACATTATATAAAGTGATTTTGAAGGGTATACCTACAGGTAATCCTGAAACAAAAGGCAGAGGGTTTTCAGAGTCATTATCAGGAATCTCCAGTTCCGCCTTAATGTGCTTAAGTCTTCCACAGAACATAAACTGCTTAAGGGAGAAGAAATCAAGCAACTTCTTAAACAGGAACGGACTGCAGGAAGCTCCATCAATAGAGGTGCCAATATCACTCAATAATTTCTTGAGCTCAATGATAAACTTGGAAGCTTCAATGGATCCTTCTTTACATAGAAATTCTACACGTGAAATTGTAGTAGGATAGCTTCTTCAGAGTTGCATGATGGCAGCAGACTTCAACTTTAGACAACCTCAGTATACAAGACAGAAGTATCAGCTCTAAGACATGCAACTCCTCTTCTTTACTCAACCCCATGAACCTATACCTCATTTCTCTGAGGCTCCTATCTAGTTTTCCCAATAGAAGGTGCAACTCTCCCATTCCATAAGAACAGACCTTTCTTTCAGGCAGAAAGTGTACCCACACCTTTGCGAGCAGTTTAACTACGCGGATATATTGCAACATAAAGGCTAATGCACCAGCAGATCCATGTGAGTCAGTGGTAAATGTTGTCAGCTCATCCTTGCAACTCCTGCAAGAACCAAAACTGAGACTTTAGCAAACAAATTTCCTGATATTCTATACACACGCCAAGAACGGGCACACCAATGCATGGCCTACAAAAGAAACCTCCAGAATGAAGAAAAAAGGACGACAGAAGATCAGGCTATCATAAAATGTAACTTCACTTTGACCATTCGAAAATAGTTATAAATTACAGAAATCCATATATTTCATGCTTAGGATAATGAATTTTCTTTGGCCACACTAGTCTCCATGATGGCAGATGTCACATGATCCCGTAAACCAGCCCAGGTTCTCCATGACTCTGAGCACTATGTACAAAGCAACATACATAAAGATTTGCAACTAAAATTGAGTCTGTGGGGTTTTCCAACTGACAATCCCAGCATGCAGAGAAAAAAGAGTTTTCAACTCAAAATAAAAGTCTAGATTGAATATTAAAACAAAGAGTCTCCAAGGGCATAAAAGGTAGTTTCTTTGAAAAAAGAGCAAAAGTAAAGCCCCTATCATATATATTAGCAATGAATGTGTCAAGGAAAAAGAAATGAGCCACCATGTTACCTGAATGTTCTTAATACTTCAACCATGCACCCTGATTGTATCAAAGGCCAGACACCTTCAATATTTGCAGGGATAAGCTTCATATACTTTGTTACTACTTCATCATGCAACTCTGGCTGGTATTCTAAAAACTGAGTTTCCACCAGCTCCCTCGGTTCCCACATTTTCTGAGAGTGAATTTCGGAGGGGGCATCACTTATTTGCCGCAAGGGCACCCCAGAATAACTAATCATCTCAATGCTGGCATAGGTTGGAATATCACCTTTAATTACAGGCAAGAATGACTCTTCCTTTCTGAACTCTGTGTCAGAAGAACTCGTGGATCTACTGCACAGAGACAGATAGGTCAGAAGTGTATTTGGGTTCATGACATCACTCAAAGCCCGAGAGATCCTCCCTAGCAACGTAACAGCATAAGAATATATTCTTGGTGGAATATTGCAGGAATGCTGGTCATGTGAGAGTGAAGCAGAGATGGCTAGCACTAGCCACGCAGCTACTTTCACACTGTTAAAGCTCAATTTTTCACCCCGAGGGTCTATCTGAAGACAATGAATAAGTAAAGAGAAAGGACAATTAATATTGGCTTGATCTGATGGGGAATCAATACATACATACATGGCATTTAGCAGCACTTGGAGGAATTCTTGAATTTTAATCACTCTGAGTATCATATATCTCTCTGCTGATATGTTTTGCAGTTTTTTCAGGTGAGTTTGTCTCTATCAATTTGTTATAATCTTCTGTTTTATATAAAGGAAAAATTCCAGACTTACAAGATGAAAGACAGAAACAGAAGATTATAACAAATTGATAAAGACAAACTCACCCGAGAAAACTGCAAAACATATCAGCAGAGAGATATATGATACTCAGAGTGATTAAAATTCAAGAATTCCTCCAAGTGCTGCTAAATGCCATGTTTTAATATTTTTTGCATGATTAACTAATACAAAATATGTAGGCACTCATCATGAAATATGCATCTATCATAAAAGTTAAAATTTTATATATGTTGCTCTTGTATCTGAACATACTTTACCCAATATTTAGTTGTTTAAGGATTAAATTTCAGTTCCTGTCCTATAGCAATATATAAACACAGATTTCTCTGAAGAAACCAAATTTACACCATTTGCAACAAAATGAGGATGGTAATTAGACACAATATAGTTGAAAACTAATCCAAGGAAAGCCTTCTCAATCCACTTAGGATATAATGTGGCAAGCAAATTAACTAAGTTAACATACTCCTGGGTAACAGCTATTCTGCTTAGCAAATCCACCAAACAAACAGCAGGTGATATAGGCATATAGGCCCAGAAGAACACGTAGCAGGACTCCATGACCTTGTAATAATACAAGTAATGCAATCTGCACTATGAAATCAAGTCTTACATGCACCAGTACAAACAAGATTGTTATTTGTAGATATATGCATACCTATAGTAGTTCCTTGAACCATTATGACTTGAATAGACTGGTATGGACCAAATCTCATCAGTATAACCATTAACATAGCTAATTCTTTCTCATAATTAAGCAAGTAATTAGTCATCAACTTAAATTCATCTCAAAGGGAAAATGAACAAACAAATTGAAGAATGAGTTTCATATAAGGTGATGACTCATGACTCATCCTACATTTCCATGAAATTCAGTTGCACCACAATTTAGCACATGTTATCAAGATGGCCAAGTAAAAGCAAGTCAGTTAAACGTTCAAGTTCATCTAAAATAAAAATGTAAAAATAAAAGGAATTAATTCTGCTACCCTTCCTAACCTTTTCTTACTCTCTCACACGGGGTGGGGCCCACTGTGGGTCCAGATGAGTGCGGGTACCACTCCATGTGAGATGGTTGGGAAGAATAGAACTGCTCAAAATGAAATTACTTTAAAAATAAAAGAGGAGTCAAAATTTCATCATACTATTAGATCCAATGTTAGCATCTATAGATCTATACTAACCTCTTGAGAGACCTCCTGGACAATACAGGCAGCAAACTTCCCATGATTTCGACCAATATTAAATAAAACTGAAAATACATCAACTTCATCCTGGAAAGCAAAATAAATAAATAATAGAGAATAAATTGAGAGAGAAAGAGAAGAAAACCCTTAACAGATCACATGACATTATATTGAGAATACACATAGTCCAACAAAATCACCCATATAGAAAGTAAAAATGTTAGATGAAGGGATCCAAATTAACACCTAACATAAAACGACAAGGGTGAGACAATAAGGTCATCAAGTTTGAAAAGAGAAAGTAAAGTTAAAGTAAATGAACAACCGACCTGTGGATATATCTCCAAATTTTTTATGAGGCCATCAATATATGATTTAAACATCTCTAAATTGGGGAGCTTCATCACTCGAAGTATTTTCCTTGCGGCAGATCTTATTAGAGTATCACTATCTACTAAAGTTCCAAGAAACTGCAAAATGAATTAATTATAAAATATTAGAAAACCAAGTGCGTAACTCACCTTTTCCAAAGAAAAACATGGTGCACAACAAAAGAAGGCCATAGGTATGTTACAAAGTTCTAATTGGGTTAATATAGGTAGGTAAGAATGGAAACTGAAAATATATATATTATAAATTAAAAGAGGGAGAGAGTCAAAAGAATCATTAGAACCAAAGGTTAGGGATAAGCACCATTTGGACAGAAGCTAAAGAAAATTCCTTACAGTTCAGAGTTGAAACAACTGAAGAAATTTCTTTGAAGAAAGTCAAGCAACCTTTAAAGTAATCAATACATTACATTCCAAACCAAATGCAGCTGCCACTTAAAACAAAACAACATTTTGTACAGTCCCTCTATGGGATCCAATCATGCAGGGTCAGATTTTCTCCATAACTTTGACCAAGGCATTTGAGAAATGTATTAGATGGAACACGTGAATGGGTAGTCAAAACGCATTGTATGAGACACAACTTGCACTAATATAAAGTAAGGGAGTTTTGTACCCATGAAACATCTACAACTCCTGTATAATTTGGAATCCACTCCAGGCTTCTAAGATGGACTAGAAATTTACCATGTGCATGTGTGTTTCTTGCACCTTTAGACAGTCACATGTCGCCATATGATGCATTGTTTCCAAAGCTTGTAACCGAACAACCATTGAATCATCATTCAGCATGTCCATCAACAAGTTTAAGGCTTCACCAGCAAACTCATCAGAAAGGATGGGGAACGTACGCATAGAATAACAGGCAGACCTTCGTACCTTCAGATTAAGCACAAACTGTGTCATGGTAATAAAGCATAATAGAGAAAATGCCTTTAACCTGTAGAGAATACATATAATCTAATATCAAATATCTCTAGCATGGGCCACATTTTTATCAATGAATTCCATACAGTTTGCAAATAATAGATTTCTAAAAATCAGATGTTTTTTTATTTTATTTTTACAGTGAGCATGAACAGAAACCAATAACAGAGGTTCTAATCTTATTGCAGTGCACATTGTTGCAAAAAGGTTGTCGTTCAATTTAACTTTGGTCCACAAGGCTAGGAGACCAGAGATTGTTGCTTGAAAACATATACATCTATAGTTCTTCACAATAATAAGATTCAAATAGAACAATGCAGTACATAAAATTTACCTCATAGAATTCATCCTCAAGTCCATGCACGAAAGCTCCAGCAGCACTCGATGCTGATATTTCAAACTGTTTTGAAGTGCAGTGACCAAGAGATTTCTTTTCTTTAAGGATCACTAGGACCTTCTTAGATAGGGTTTGTAATAGAATATCATCAGATACCATTTTTACCATCCCTAGGGCTTCAAAAGCTTCTACTCTCACCTCCATACTCATATCTCTTACCATAGAACAGAGCTGCCAGCATATATGATACAAGAAATATCAAGGTGATGATTTTACAAAACACTTTTAACAATTATACGAGAACGACACTCACACGAGACAAGATGACAGGAAGTAGGCGTCCTACCACACACCCGGTGCAAGGGTATGGGTGGTGATTTCCTTGAAGATCTCCTAAACAAAACTTGACCCAATCAGATTAGCATTATTACCCAATACTACAAGAATCTGGATAGTCTAAGATAAAAATTAAAGATGAGATGGAGAGTGAGTGAGAAAGGAATGTGGGTGGTGAAAAGTTAAAACCTGATACAAACAACAATTGAACTCACTAGATGTCTAAGGTGGAAATGAGGCACCCTACTGGATGGGTTTGTCTTAAGTTCATAATGTGAGCATCAACAACAGTTCCTTCCTGTCTCCTGTCATAAATTGTCCATCTAGTTTTAAATAAAAGACAAAATCATTTGTCAATGTTCCCCTATCAAATTAAAACTGTAAAAAAATTTACAATAATTCCTGTCATTTATATCACAATTAAAAAAATAAAATAAAAAATTCATTTTACCAAAAAATTCTTTAGAAATCAGCAGAAGCATCATGAATATGCCCTTCAAACTATTTTTTATAAATCACTTTAGTATGAATGTACGTAAGGTCACGCACTGATCCCCTAATATTAGCGCTAGCAACTAGCGAAAATAAGAAAATGAGGTATTTCAATCATGAAACTGACAAGATGCTCACTCAATACCTGGACAAATAATGCATCTGACCAATATGTTTTATCTCCATCTTGGTTGGATACTATAAGCATTTGCCCCCACCCAGAGACCTGCATTTACAGTTGAGAAAAATACAATTAGTTGTATCTAATCCGCATGTCTCACATGCAGTAAGGTGGAATTCACCATCCCAGGCATTCCACCAAAACAGATTATCTCAGCCAAAAAGGAAAAAAAAATTATAATCAAAGAAGAAAGAAAACCCAGTATTATCATATCAACCCTTCTAAATGCAACATTCTTCTAGCTGTTAAAAATGAAGGTGGTGTAAACTACACTATAAATAGTACATGATAAAATTATAAAAAGACTACCATGACTTATGTTGTAGTGATTTCACCATAAGAAAGTTCCAACGATCCCGATCTATATACAAGCATTCATGAGTTCCATACGAAATTGTAATGCATTAAACTATCAAAGGAAAACATTTTAAGCCAAACTGGATATTGGAGGGTGAAAATGTAAGTATGGCATTGAATTAGATTAAAAACAGAATAAAAGTTGTTAAGCACCTATTCGGACGTTCCATGTAAATTGAATTATGTCATCGTATTTTGTATATAAGTTTGGAAACAAATCCATAGTCTTAATGGAAAATTTTCAAAAGAATGATATCCATTATCACAAATGAGAGTGAAAATTCAAAACAAAGGCATTTTCATGAATCTCTAGAATTGATCCTATAACATTGGTTATGGTGATCACTCCAACTTTTTCAAATGGTCATTCATGATGGTGGATTTCTACCTTCAATACTATGTAAAATACACTAACCACTTAATCTCCATTTGGAAGACAAAATGAGCCTAAAAGGTTTTACATTGGATTCGAACCGAGTCCATTATATATCTAACAGCATTCAACTTTTTCTTCATACTTTTTTACAGTAAGGACATTGTAAAATTTGAATTATCTTTATATTTCTCTGGAGATAGTATCGATGTCTTCATATTACCATACCAAATTGTGCAATAAAAATACTACATGTAAAACTTAATGGACTAATTCAACTTTCATGAGAATTCTAAACCCCTATAAACACATTTCACAGTAATTAAATTGCACATTTCAAGCAAACAATGCCATAGGCAGAGAAACAGAATTTGACAGTAATAGGTATCTCACCGCACGAATTGCAGCAGCCCTGACGCAGCCTTCCATGTCATGTAGAAGCTCGACGGCACGGCAATAACACCCCTCAATCACACCCCGATCATCGCAAACAATGGACTTGCTCAATTTAACTAATCCATCCAAAGCAACTCTCCTCACATTAGGATATGGGTCCTTCGTAAACCCTAACATCACAGTAAGCAACAGATACGGCCGAACACGAAACCTATCAGCATTGGACAAAAGCCATGACCGTACGGACACGCAGGGTCGGAAACAGAGCGAGACGAAGAGATCACCGTCGAGCTCATCCATGGCGGAAACCAAGGTCCGATCATGTTCCGCAACGGAAGCGAGCACGGAGAGGGACTCAGCGGCGAGGCGAGTTGAGTCGGTGGAGAGGAGCGAGTGAGCGCGGACCGAGTTGAAGACGAGGTGAGAAAGGTGAGGTCGGTGGACGGCGAGGTCAGAGAGGAGCTTGAGGAGGTGGCGTAGAAGGAGAGGGTCGTGACTGAGTTGGAGAGAACTAGTTAGGGTTTGGAAGATTGCGAAGATGGTGGGATCGGAGGTGGAAGGGTTGGTGATGAGAGAGCTTACGGAAGCTAGGGTTTGGAGACTGAGAGGTTTATCGGCAACGTTTGACGAGGGGGTGAGAGTGTTTTCGCAGTGATTCCAGAGACGCTCCTCCATTACGATCGACGCTCGGCCTTCCGCCAAGAACTGTATTGCCAACAAGGAGGGCTTCTCTGGTAGGTTACCAAATACCGGCAACAAAACCTTATTTAAATTTAAATAAATAAATAAAAATTGAAAGCGTGTTTAAACAAAGCGCTAGTGGAAAAAAAACGTGTAAAATAGATTTTTTTTTAAAAAACCATAAAGCGCTTTTTAGTGGAAAAACGCGTGTTTTTGATAATTACGTCGGAGTTGACAAAATAAGACGTACTTATCAAACACGCGTTTCATATAAAATATAATATTTTTTGAAAACCTAAAAGCGTGTTTGATACTAGCGCTATTAAGGTAAGAGAACGCGTGCTTTTGCTTTCAGTATAAGATGAACATTGCGTCATTTCGAGCACAGGAACGGACGTCAGCCTTTACTTTTTTTGTTTATTATTTATTTTTAAGGTAAATACACTTTGGCCCCTTTCAACTTTAAGCCGATTTCAGTAAACCCCCCTATAGTTCAAAACCAGACAAATGATTACACACATTTTGCAAAATATGTCACTTTGCTTTCTTCCAGTGATGACTGTCAGTTAAATGGATTGCCACGTGTTATGTGCAAAGGGGTAAAGTATAATTTATGAACTATAAGGGGGTTTGTTGAAAATTGCTCAAACTTAAAAGGGGCAAAATGTATTTTACCCTTTTTTTTAATTGTGAGCGCCGTGTCCTAAACCACGCCGGGCTCGGGAGTAGTACGCCACTAACCACGGATGATTAGGGCGGAGAGGGAGTCGCCACCCGATTTGGCTTCGGGAACCGATTGACCCTTTGGAAGGGTCCAACTTACCATAACCAGAGATCGTTTGGGTTCGGAGTTAGGGTACGCGGATGGGAAGGTGTTAGGCACCCATCTACGCCCGGCCGAAGCCGGCCCCCACATGTACTTATTGGCTTTAGTTAAAAAGGATTTAATTGAACTCAACCGTTAAGCAAGCACTTATGCAAAATCAATTAATGGCACACAATGATAAGCAATAAAAAAGAATTAACAGGAAGATATATGCACAAGAAAAAGAATTTAAAATTAAAGGGAACGCTTACACTGCCTGCAAAAGAGAAAGGGGGTTAATCTGTAAAAAAACAGGGTCATGTACGCACGTGCATATGAGATGCACGTACGTGCATCCATCATGCACGTACGTACATGCCTTCGGATGAGTGCATTATGCCTAGATATATACCTACCATGCTACTGCCAAGTTAGAGAGCCTATAACCCGAATCATGCCTTGAAAATGATGCTGATATCCTAAGTCTAAATGCCAAAGGTACATGTTGATATTGTGAACGGACTAGTATGAATATGTATGGGAACAGACATAATGAAATGACAGTATGATGCAAATGCTGGAGTTAATACATGATCTTATTTTCCCCATATGCTTGAGACAAATAAGAAAACCCCGTTTAAAACCCTCAAATGCAGAAGTGAAATCCATATCAAGTCGAACCTAAATGCATCCTAAATGCGGGCAATGAATGAAGGGATTTATGAAACTGATATTACATTCATTTCATGCAATATCATAAGTAATCATAACGAATCATTAAGATAAAATGAAATTGAAAGTTGGGAACCGTTACCTTCAGGTACGGGCAGCAGCAATTCCTTCGCGAACTCGCCTTTCGGACTTCTCGCAGACACAGCTGTGGATTCTCGGGTTTTTCGGGGTGGAGGCTGGGTGGAAAAGTTGGATCCTTTCTCTTAGATGAAAGTGGGGTATATATAGGCAAGGACTAGGGTTTAATTCGGGGTCTATTAGGGTTTCTCAGCCGCCACTAAGCAGCTGTCAGCATAGGGGCTTCACAAGGAAAGAAACGATTTGAGGGGAAAAGCTGAAAATTTCGAAAATAAAGGGCATGATCGTACGTGCATGGAAGATGCACGTACGTGCATGATCCATGCTCGTACGATCATGGGGTATAAAAAAACCAGGTTGCATGATCGTACGTGCATAGAAGATGCACGTATGTGCATGAACCATGCTCATATGATCATGGGGTATCAAAAACTATCAAAAAGCCACGTTGTTCCTGCATGGGTCTTTCGGGCTCGCTCGTGGTAGTCCATCTGCTGCTGCCCTTCATCATTGGGCTTAGGGGTGGTCCAAAATTGTTAGGCGGTACAAAATTGGGTGTCAACATTAATGTCCATATTAAACTCAAGCAAAATGCTCAATATCACTGAAAGGGAGTAAGTTTTCTGTGTAATTGTGATATGACCATGTGTGATCATGAGCTAATAGGAGTGAAGTAAAATGGATTGTGATATCAAAAAGTATTCTAACCATTTTACTCTACTCCACCCTCATTAACTCATGATATCACGTTAATCGTATCAAAGTTTTATATAAGTTTTTCTACTTGGAGAAAACCTTATAATCAATCGCTACAAATATGATGTAGTATGCTCATGTGGCATGCCACGTTAACATGAATGATGACGTGACGTGACATGCCATGTTAAACTCAAGAAAAATGCTCAATATCATTGAGAGGGAGTAAGTTTTCTGTGTAACTGTGATATGGCCATGTGAGATCATGAGCCAATAGGAATGAAGTAAAATGGATTGTGAGATCAAAAAGTATTCTAACCATTTTACTTTACTCCACCCTTATTAACTCATGATATCACATAAATCGTATCAAAGTTTCATATAAGTTTCTCTACTTGAAGAAAACCTTGTAATAAATTGCTACAAATATGATGTAGTATGCTCATGTGGCATGCCATGTTAACATGAATGATGACGTGACATGTCATGTTACTATGATAATAACTTGGAATTTGAAAATTCAAATTTTGATATTTAAAATTGTGTATATTACAAAAATTCCTTTATATACGGTAGTTAAACACATTATGTGGCATTCCATATCATGTGGCATGTTATGTCAATAGAGATTTTTTATAACATTCTCATAATGGTGTAAAGCACCACTCTAAATTCTAAGGCAAGTAAGAGTACTCATCACTTTATACTAATTAACATTCAAAATAAAATCTAACTAGTAACCAGTCTTAAGAGGATCTCACTCTTTACGAGAGAGTTGGTAATATTAAATTTAATCAAAAGAATTCATATAGAAGCAACCAAAACACTGACAGTAACCTGAGAGGTAGACTTAATGGTTTTGGGGTCTCTTAAATTTAACTCTCACTACTCTTTTTTATTGTCAACCCTGTAAACTTTGTTCTGTAATTATTTGGTGCATATTAAAAATATGAAAGTTATGGCAGCCTTTCTGAATCATGGCTTTAATTTTACTAACAATTTAAAAGCACGAAGCATATTAAAGACATGGAACTTATGGCAGACACTACTGTTCTATGTGAACCATGGTCCATGGCTTTGATTTTGCAAACTATTTAAAAGCACAAAGCAGATAAAAGACATGGAACTTATGGCAGCCCCTGTTGTTCCAAGTGAATCATGGCTTTAAATTTGCAATTAAGTTTATGCTTGCTCCCAAAAACTAATGACCGATGAAGCTGAGAACCACACCTAACTAGTTGATCTGCAACAAAATTCACTTCTCCAAAGACATGAGATATAGTAAATAGAAGCCTACAGAGAAGCAACTGAATTTTATTCCACCAGTTAAAGAGATGCCAAGGACGGTCTGCAAGTCCAATTGACCACCAAAGAAGTATTATGCCTATCTGGGAAGTTCATCTCCCAATTGACAATTGGTGTGAAAAAAAAAAAAACCTATGTTTATACCTTATTTTTAGCAAAAAGCTGAAAATATTAATTAGGAAAAAAAAGAATTACCAAACAATGTGAAATCAAAACTAATCATACATATCTTCAAGTGGCAACATTTTAAATTTGTCAAACAGCCCCTTAGATTTAGTATCAATACTAGAAATAACAAAGATAGGCGGTCCAAAAGGACTCTAACTTCAACAATGTTATTACAGCAAGGACCATGGAAGTTATGAGAGGTATATTTTATGTATATTTTAAGCACTTGGCTTGTTTTACTTGTGGTCCCCTAAATCTCTTAG
Organism: Liquidambar formosana; assembly: GCA_039720395.1. Classification (NCBI taxonomy): domain Eukaryota; kingdom Viridiplantae; phylum Streptophyta; class Magnoliopsida; order Saxifragales; family Altingiaceae; genus Liquidambar; species Liquidambar formosana. Next base: position 48,605,243 of record CM077821.1, on the reverse strand, counting down.
ACGAGTCTAATCCCCCACCGATAGGTTGCTGAATCCAATGACTTAGTCACAGTTAAATCTTTTTATACAGAGACTCAAAAGGGAGTCAACCCATTAATCCCCCAAAACCCTTCCATCCATATGGGAGAAGATGTGTCACAAAGACCTGTTGGCACAATCGCTACTAATAAATAGATGCTCCACAGTCTACAGATCGCTCGCCCGACAACAATGACATTTGGAAGCAATCGAAATAAATTCCAAAATCTTCAGTTGGGATCCTTTTGTAAGGGCAAAAAAAATCACACTAAAACGCGGCATTGGAGTACACTCAAACCAGAACATAACCCAAGTGCTCCATTTTGGCCAACACCTTAAATGGGAACGCACCAAAGTGTGGGGCCAATGTTTGGACCGTTTCCACCATCCGTGGTTATGACGCGGAGCACAATTATACTTCTTATCGGCCACCACCACCACCAGGACCTCCTCAATGTGGCCATGTGGGGTTCAAACCCCACTGGGCACTGGGTGCTGCTCTAGCTGTTCGGGACCACCACGGCCATGTTGTTGCTTTCCCCATCACAAAGTCAATGTCACCTACCTATAATTGCAGCTTTGAGAATGGAGCACGTTTCACACGCTTGCAATTTGCACAATGGTAACCCAGTGGGCAGTCACCCATGATCGCGACGCTGCACCTTCCCCTCGCGCATTTGAAAAGCCCCATAGACAATACTATATAAAGCATCGGATGGAACAATTTTGTAAACCATCCCATTCTTTTTGGCCACTTGAAGAACCTTTTTAGTTCCAGTTAAAAGCGTAGAAAGAGGGGACACTCAAAGAGGAAGATGCCTTGCCTTGATATCTCCACGAATGTGAGTCTCGATGGAGTCAACGTCGATCCAATCTTCTCCGAAGCCACCAAAGCCGTAGCTGCCATCATCGGAAAACCCGAAAGCGTAATCTCTCCCTCTATCCCTCTCTCTCTCTCTCTCTCTCTCTCTCTCTCTCTCTCTCTCTCTCATTCCATATCAGGGATTCTTTTAATGTACAAAATTGTATTGTAGAGATGCATATCCTCCGGTTAATGCCTACCAATGAGGGATGCCCAACCAGCTAGCTCTACATTAGTGTTATTGTAGATGTGGATAACTTGCCCATTTTCAAGTGGGTTTCGCAGTAGGTGGGAAAATTGTTTTCAACAGAAGAATCATCCTGCTGGAAGAGGTTTTACATGGGAAAAACCTATTAATCCATTATTACACATATAGATATTACATTGAACAAATATAAATCTCCAGCATATCAGATTTGTTGGAGATTTTTTCAAACTACCTTTTATAAGGCCAATTTTGGCTTGAATCCAAGCTTGCTCAAAGTATTGAATCTACATAAGGCCAAATAGTATATAACTCTTCGTTTCTTTTCTTTTTTACATGTTGTTATATCGTCCCAGTCGATCATTTTTTAATATTTGGCTAAATTTTTGTAGTAATAACACCACATTTGACTTGTGCTGCCTACTCATGTATAAATTTTTTATTTTTATTTTTATTTTTTTGTGGGTCTTTAGAAATCTCCCAAATAAACCTTCAATTCCACAAACCCAAGCCATTAGAGAGTCTGGGTGGGATTGTTTCACACTTCATTCCCCTAAAACACCACCTCCCTCTACTCTCCCCTTCCAAGACTTCTAAGACTTGATTTCAAAACATTCTCTCGTAAGGGGATCGTGAGGAGAGGTGTCGCTTCTCAATTAGTCAAAGCGACTTGGTCGCCTAATCTGGTTGCGTACGAAGTTGAACAAATTATACAATAAGTTAATTGATTAGATTTTGAAGCTACGTTTTTTAATTGAATCAACAATGCCATATATTAAATAAAAAAAAATTGTTTTTAATATAATAAAAAGAGTATTAAGTTAATGTGGGAAGACCAGAAAAAGTCTAGATAATACAAATTAGGATAATATTTTAATTGAGATGAATCCAGAAAAAGGGCAGTTTTAGAATTAAACAAACGGGGCGTTTTCAACTGACTTAGCAAGTTGTAAGACCCCTGCACCGTCCGCCGTGAAGAGTCACTTCTTAAAGGGGATAAGAGTCATGAGTAGACTACTGGACTTGAATTTGGTGGCCATGGATTCATGTTGGGTCCATTTGTTGGTTCGGCAAAGAAGTACATCATTCGATCAATGGTCCTACAGAGGATAGAAAAAGATTGAAAAGACAATGACCAAGAAAGAGACGGGGTGTTTGTCTATGTCAATCTTCTCTCTTTTTTTCTTTCCAAATATCTCGATTACGCTGACTTAATCTTGAACAACCTCAAGTGGTGGACCAATGTTAAGACTTACATTACACGTTAAGGTCTTATATTCAAATTTTCACTCTCTTACGGCTGGTTACCAGAAGGTTTATCTTGTATGTTTATTGATATGGAGTAGACAATAGTCTTTTCCATGCTTCTAGAAATCAATCGGGTGACTTAAATACCCTTTTGAAAAAAAAAAAAAGACTATAGTGAAAGATATGGGAACTGATATGGTGATCAATGGTGGAGCTAGGGGCTTTGGAGGCACGTGCGCCCCCACTAGCCTCAAACAATTTTATTTTTTTTTGAGATAAGTTACTATTTGATGACCATTTACCAACATAATGCCAAAAAAAGGGACAATAGTAGTCATTTTTAAGCATATATAAATATACAGTTCATTTGTAATAAATTGAGATAAAAATCTTTTTTTTGGTATTACATTAGAAAATGATTACAAAAAAGTAGTTTTTTTTAAAAAAAAAAATTAGAACTTTTAATTTCCACCTCACAAAATCATAGTACAGTGCCCCCATTGGAAATAACTCCTGCTCCGTTCCCGACGGTGATCTTGACTCATTTAAAATACAAGAGTTCCCTCTTTTCCATTCCTTTTTTTCTCTTTTTAAAGTTCGTTTCTTGTTACAGTATGTGATGGTCCTGCTGAAGGGCTCCGTGGCCATATCATTTGGTGGGAACAAAGAGCCTGCTGCATTCGCCGAGATAGTATCAATGGGAGGCATCAACTCTGAAGTGAAGAAGAAGCTGATTGCTGAAATTGGCACTATACTACAGGCCAAGCTGTCCATCCCCACGTCCCGATTTTTCCTCAAAGTCTATGATACTACTGCAGGACGGAAGACCTCAAAATTGTGACTTGTGTGAGGAGTGGACAACGCAGTACGATTATGTAGTATCATTTGAAATATTATGTTTGAACCGTATTGTTAATTTTCGATTGGCCAACCAAGGCATATATAAGACGATCCAAATAAAATTGGATGGAATGATATCACAGGGCTAGATGTATATTGGAATGAAGAAATAATCATGGACCATTTGATTCTAACCTTAGATTAGTATCACACAATGCATCATCCAAGCTCATGTATCCGATAGTGGGGTCAAAGATTTAAACTTATGACCTCCAAATCTTACACCGCTCGGAGTTCGTTGACCATTTGAATTCACCATGTTAATTAGGTCTTCCACTTCTAAAGAAGAAAATTTGCTAAGAACTTGAGGAATTTGCTTTTCCCTAATTCTATTGGCAACCGAGGGTAGCTTGAGTGTGTTCATCTATTGGTGTGTAACTGATGACAAATAAGGGACTTTATCTGGGTTGGGCTGCGGGATGCAGTCAACCCAAGTTGTATGCCCCTAGCCTAAATGCCAGTAAATCTTAAGAGGTGGAACATTGGTTTTTAAGGTTTATAACTCAATGAATAACTCAAGGAATAGGTTTAAGATTCGACATCTTGTTCTCCTTTGGGGTCAATGATCAACTAAATTCATCTCGAATGTTAATTGACAATGAGTGAACAGTGACTTTACTCGTGTTTAAGAGAATTAGTTCGATCAAAGGTTTAAATATCTCTGTTGGCATTTATAAAATTTTTTTTTTAAAAAAAAAAAATCCAACTAAAGGTCTTGGATTTTATGTCTTACTCTCTCTTAGGACCAATCATTAGACTTAGACACCGTGTTGGCAAAAAGAACAAAAACAAAAAAAACCAGCGGATTGTATTTATATGGGATCAAGTTTGGGGGTTCGGGTATCATGTTTATGGTTGACTTTTATGAAAATTTAAAGAGGTTATTGAAAAATAGTAGGAAAAAAGAAAAAGGGTAAAAGTAATTATCGTCTGAAAAGTGGGCTAAAAGATTACCCTAAAAGAAGCGAAAAAGTGCGCCTAAAAGGCCTTGCATAAAGAGGATTAATGATCAATTAGGCGAAGGTATCTGTTGATGGTTCACTTTAATGAAAATTTAAAGATTAAAATATAGGAAAAGGTTAAGTACTATTTGTCTAGAAGGTGCGTTGAAAGGCCTTGTTTATGTCAAGAGTATTGATAATGATTAATTAATAGGGCTTAAATACGTGAGCTGGCTTCCGTTGAGTTCAAGAAAGAGCTATTTTGAAAAGTAAACATGAGCACACTTAGACCTACCTTTCTTCAGTGTTTTATTCTTTTTTTTTTTTTTTTTTTTAAGCAGTGTTTTATTCTTTAAAATGGGTTTTGGATCACCATTTTCTATACATTTTGATTGTTCATCTCATTGCGAGCAGTCAGGCACAGGGGTGGCCTCGAGTTGAGCAAATCAAAGCCGTTGCTTAGGGCCTCTATATTTTGGTGAAAAAAAAAAAGGGTCTCCAATTAGATAGGTTTCTTATAGTAGGTTCAAGATAAATTTTCTTTTTCTCTAGAACATGGGTTCTCTATTGGCACTAAAAAACTTGCTTTTCATCCCCCACTTATTTTATACTTTAAGGTTTTATGAAAAATATGAAGAAGAACTAACCACGTATTCTATTAGAAAACATAATTTTGAATAACCTTTTAGAAGAAAGTTTTTTCAAGATACATTGTTTAGGTAGATTTTTTTGTCATTCATAGTCTCCACTTCATAAAATGACTAAAAAGTCTACTTAAACAATAGATTTTTGAAAAACTTTCTTCTAAAAAGTTTTTCTTAATAACGTTTTCTAATAGATAAAGCGATCATTTTTTATGAAAACATTATATACTTTTCATAAAATCTTGAAGTGTAAAATAAGTGGGGGATGAAAAGCTAAGTTTTTGGGTGCCAATAAAGGCCTCTTTAGTTTGTAGATTAATGAGGGCCTCAAGTCCCCAACCCAAGTCCCGCCCAAAGGATCAAAAGTTAAGCCCAAATAAAATTAAAAAATGGGGTCTCTATTAACATCCCATGACTTTCTTATTCTCCAATTATTTTAAATTTCTTAAAATTTTATAAAAATATAAAAGATTTTAATAAAAACTAGTCACTCTGTCCTTTAGAAAACACTATGTTGAATAATTTTGTAGAAAAAATGTTTTTCAAAATCTATTTTTTAAGTGGACTTTTAGCGCCTGTTTGGGATAGCTTCAGAGTAGAATCAGAAGTAGAATCAGAAGCTGAATCAGAATCAAGGGGAGGTAGCTTGAGCAAATTGGCCTCAAAATCTATTTTGGGCTTACAATCACTTTTCTCATTTTTTATCCAAACATTCTTAAAAGTAATTATGGGCCATCAGAAGAGATTTTGGGCCTCCCAAAATCTCATCCAAATAGTCATTTACCATCTCTTTTTCATTTTTGGAAATAATGACAAAAAAGTTCACTTAAATGATAGATTTTGGTAAAACTTTTTTTAACAAAGATGTTTTCTAATAGATATTACTGCCAATTTTCATGAAACTTTATATATTTTTATAAGACCTTGATCAGTGAAATATAAGTGGAGATAAAAAAGAAAAAATTAAAAAAAAAAGGTGGGGGGGGGGCGGGCCTAATGCTTAGATTTTTTTTTTTTTTTTTTTTTTGGGCGTTACTGCCAATCCCTAATTTTATTTGTCTCCTCACAAATTTTAATTTTTCAAGGTTTTATAAAAAATATAAAATATTTTTATAAAAAATAACCACATAATCCATTAGAAAACACTATTTTAAACAATTTTGCAAAAAAAAGTTTTTTCAAAATCTATCGTTTAAGGGAAATTTTTTGGCAAAAAATGAAACAGTCGCAAGGAATTCGTCGAAGCTAAAGCTTTGGATACCCTTGTTGAAAAAAAATAAATAAAAAATATTATGAGCGGCTAATTTTCATAAGAGCCTTTTATATTGTTCAAAATATCTTGAAAAATTAAAATAAGTGAGGGTATCAGTAAAATTAAGGGTAATGATAACTGTCGTTTTTTTTTTTAGTGTGCCAATAGAGGGTTCTCATTATAAAAGTTTGCTTAGGGCCTCCAAAAAATCAAGACAAGTTTGCTTAGGACCTCTAAAAACTCAAGACAGTCCTAGTTAGGCAGAAAGGCTCTAAGGCATCCGAAGAAGTGGAGATTGATTTATTACCAATATTTTGTCCTTGGCGGACTTTGCAAAATACTTAGACTGACAGGTCTTCATTTTTTTTTTTCCTCTTAAAGAAAGATATTATTGATTTTGTTTTAAACCAATCGCATTCACATGTTCCAAAATAGTTCAAATGCTAAAGGGGTCTCGACATAGGCCCATAGGGGTGCAAAACTGGGCTTGGTCGCGAATTCTGCTCAGCGCTGTAGTGGTGATGTTGAGTTTCAAACTTTTGCCGGTAGGCTAAAAATCAGTAATAGAATAGTGGAAAATGGAAATGCTCTGATTCTAAAAAGTTCGTTGTTTGTTTTGTTCTTTTACCGCTATGTAAAATTTTTGTTTATTTATTTTTTGGGTTTAGTTTGAAGTAGAGCTCATTTGGGCTACACAATGAGAGTATCCCTCTCCTCATAAACTCCTTTTTTTTCTTACACACATACAGAAAGAATTGAAACCACAACCTTTCCTAATTTTTATTTTTTTTATTATTATTATTTTTTTTTTGGGTCTTTAGAATCTCCCAAATAAACCTTCAATTCCACAAACCCGAGCCATTAGAGAGTGGGGGTGGGATTGTTTCACACTTCATTCCCCTAACACCCCCCCCCCCCCCCCTCCCTCTCTTCTCCAAGTCTTTTAAGACTTGATTTCAAAACATTCTCTCGTAAGAGGAGAGGTGTCGCTTCTCAATTAGTAAAAGTGACTTGGTCACCTAATCTAGTTGCGTACGAAGTTGAACAAATTATATAAGAAGTCAATTGATTAGGTTTTGAAGCTACGTTTTTTAATTGAATCAACAATGGCATATATTAAAATAAAAAAAAATTGTTTTAAATATAATAAAAAGAGTATTAAGTTAATGTGGGAAGACCAGAAAAAGTCTAGATAATACAAATTAGGATAATATTTTAATTGAGATGAATCCAAAAAAAGGGCAGTTTTAGAATTAAACTAACGGGGCGTTTTCAACTTAGCAAGTTGTAAGACTCCTGCACCGTCCGCCGTGAAGAGTCACTTCTTAAAGGGGATAAGGGTCACGAGTAGACTACTGGACTTGAATTTGGTGGCCACGGATTCATGTTGGGTCCATTTGTTGGTTCGGCGAAGAAGTACATCATTCGATCAATGGTCCTACAGAGGATAGAAAAAGAGTGAAAAGACAATGACCAAGAAAGAGACGCAGTGTTTGTCTCTGTCATCTTCTAACGCAGTGTTTGTCTCTGTCATCTTCTTTCTTTTTTTTTCTTTCCAAAATTTCTCCATTACGCTGACTTAACCTTGAATACAACCTCAAGTGGTGGACCAATGCTATGACTTACGTTATACAATAAGGTATTAAATTCAAATCTTCACCCTCTCTTAGGGTTGGTTATCGGGAAGGTTTATCTTGTATGTTTATCGATATGGAATAGATATTAGTTTTTTCCGTGATTCAAGGAATTAATCAAGTGACTTAAATACCCTTTTGAAAAAAAGAAAAAAGAAAAAAAAGGCTATAGTGGGAAATATGGGAACTGGTATGGTGATCAATGGCGGAGCCAAGGAGCCTTGGGGGCATGTACCCCACTGGCCTCAAACAAATTTTTTTTTTTTGGGATAAGTTACCATTTGATGACCATTTACCAACACAATGCCAAAAAAAAGAAAAAGATAGTAGTCATTTTTAAACATATATACAGTCCATTTGTAATAAGTTGAAACAAAAATCCTTTTTGTGGTATTACATTAGAAAATGATTATCAAAAAGTAATTTTTTTAAAAAAAAAATCTAGAACTTTCAATTCCCACATCTCAAAATTATAATACAATGCCCCCATTGGAGATAACTCCGTCCCTGATGGTGATCTTGACTCATTTAAAATACAAAGTTCCCTCTTTTCCATTTCTTTTTTTCATTTTTTAAAGTTCGTTTCTTGTTACAGTGTGTGATGGTCCTGTTGAAGGGCTCCCTGGCCATATAATTTGGTGGGAACAAAGAGCCTGCTGCATTCGCCGGGATAGTATCAATGGGAGGCATCAACTCTGAAGTGAAGAAGAAGCTGATTGCTGAAATTGGCACTATACTACAGGCCAAGCTGTCCATCCCCACGTCCCGATTTTTCCTCAAAGTCTATGATACTACTGCAGGACGGAAAACCTCAAAATTGTGACTTGTGCAAGGAGTGGACAACGCGGTACAATTATGCAGTATCATTTGAAATATTATGTTTGAACTGTATTGTTAATTTTCGAATGGCCAACCAAGGCATATATAAGACGATCCAAATAAAATTGGATGGAATGATATCACATGGCTAGATATATATTGGAATGAAGAAATAATCATCGACCATTTGATTCTAACCTTAGATTGGTACCACACAATGCATCATCCTATCGTAAGCTCATATATCCGATAGTGGGGTCAAAGATTTAAACTTAGGAACTCCAAATCTTATGCCGCTCGAAGTTCATTGACCATTTGAATTCACCATTTTAATTAGGTCTTCCACTTCTAAAGAAGAAAATTTGCTAAGAACTCGAGGAATTTGCTTTTCCCTAATTCTATTGGCAACCGAGGGTGGTTTGAATATGTTCATCTATTGGTGTACAACTGATAACAAATAAGGGGACTGCATCTGGGTTGGGCTGCGGGATGCAGTAACCCAAGTTGTATGCCCCTAGCCTAAATGCCAGTAAATCTTTAAGAGGTGGAACATTGGTTTTTAAGGTTTATAACCCAATGAATAGGTTTAAGATTCGACATCTTATTCTCCTTTGGGGTTAGTAATCAACTAAATTCATCTCGAGCGTTAATTGACAATGAGTGAACAGTGACTTTACTTGTGTTTAAGAGAATTAATCCGATCAAAAGTCTAGATACCCTTGTTGACATTTATAAATTATAAATAAAAAATAAAATAAAAATCCAACCAAAGGTCTTGGATTTTATGTCTTACTCTTTATTAGGGCCAATCATTAGTCAAATTTATTTGAGTGTTAATTGATATAGAGGGTGACATTAAAAAACCGTGTTGGCAAAAGAACAAAAACCAAAAAAACCAGCGGATTGTATTTATATGGGATCAAGTTTGGGGATTCAGGTATCATGTTTATGGTTGACTTTTATGAAAATTTAAAGACGTTATTGAAAAATAATAGGAAAAAAAAAAAGGGTAAAAGTAATTATCGTCTGAAAAGTGGGCTAAAAGATTACCCCAAAGAAGCGAAAAAGTGCGCCTAAAAGGCCTTGCATAAAGAGGATTAACGATCAGTTAGGCGAAGTTATCTGTTGATGGTTCACTTTAATGAAAATTTAAAGATAAAAATATAGGAAAAGGTCTAAGTACTATTTGTCTAGAAGGTGCGTTGAAAGGCCTTGTTTTTGTCAAAAGTATTCATAATGATTAATTAATAGGGCTTAAATACGTGAGCTGACTTCTGTTGAGTTCAAGGATGGAGCCAACGAAAAGAAGGAACTATTTTGAAAAGTAACATGAGCACACTAAGGTCTACCTTTCTTCAGTGTTTTATTCTCCCCTTTCTTTTTTTTTCTTTTTTTAAAGCAGTGTTTTATTCTTTAAAATGGGTTTTGGATGACCATTTTCTATACGTTTTGATCGTTCATCTCATTGCGAGCAGTTAGGCACAGGGGCGGCCTTGAGTTGAGCAAATCAAAGCCGTTACTTAGGGCCTCCATATTTTGGTGAAAAAAAAGGGTCTCCAATTGGATAGATTTCTCAAAGTAGGTCCAGGATAAATTTTTTCTTTTTCTTAAGAACATGGGTCTCTATTAATACCTAAAGACTTACTTTTCATCTCTCACTTATTTTACACTTTAAGGTTTTATGAAAAATATAAAAGATTTTTATAAAAACTAATCACGTATTCTATTAGAAAACATAATTTTGAACAACTTTTTAAAAGAAAGTTTTTTCAAAATATATCGTTTAAGTAGATTTTTTTGTCATTTATAGTCTCCATTTCATAAATGACTAAAAAGTCTACTTAAACGATAGAGTTTGGAAAAACTTTCTTCTAAAAAATTGTTCAAAATAACGTTTTCTAATAGATAGAACGATCAGTTTTTATGAAAATGTTACATATTTTTCATAAAATTTTAAAATGTAAAATAAGTGGAGTGATGAAATGCTAAGTCTTTAGGTGCAAATAGAGGCCTCCTTAGCACATATATTAATGAGGGCCTCAAGTCCCCAACCCAAGTCCAGCCCAAAGGATCAAGTTAAGCCCAAATAAAATTAAAAAATGGGGTCTCTATTAACATCCCATGACTTTCTTATCCCCATTTATTTTAAATTTCTTAAAATTTTATAAAAAGATAAAAGATTTTCATGAAAACTAGTCACTTTGCCCTTTAGAAAACATCATGTTGAATAACTTTATAGAAAAAATGTTTTTCAAAATCTGTTTTTTAAGTGAACTTTTAGTCATTTACCATCTCTATTTCATTATTGGAAACAATGACAAAAAAATTCACTTAAATGATAGATTTTGGTAAAACTTTTTTTAACAAAGATGTTTTCTAATAGATATTACCGCCAATTTTCATGAAACCTTACATATTTTTATAAGACCTTGATCAGTGTAATATAAGTGGAGATAAAAAAAAAGGGGGGGGGGGGGGGGGGGGAGCTAATGCTTAGATTTTTTTTTTTTGGTGGGTGTTATTGCTAACCCTTAATTTTATTTGTCCCCCCACAAATTTTTACTTTTCAAGGTTTTATAAAAAATATAAAATATTTTTATAAAAAAAAAACACATAATCCATTAGAAAACATTATTTTAAACAATTTTGCAAAATAAAGTTTTTCCAAAATCTATCGTTTAAGGAAAATTTTTGGTGAAAAATGAAATAGTAATGGTAAATGGCCAAAAAGTCTACTTGACAACATATTTTTGAAAAACTTCCTTATATAAAGTTGTTCAAAATGATGTTTTCCAATAATTACCCAGTATGTGTGGGATAGGAGGATTGTGTCACGACCCAAATTAATTAAGCCGTGATCAATATTAATAAATCCAGTGTAGTTAAGAAAATCATTTAGGAAGCACGTGAATAACACGTGTTAGAAAACCTGTAATTTCAATGAAAATTTCGGCATGACCCATTCATAAATGGAACATACCATAATAAAATCCTGTGTAAAATCGTTATAAAGTTCCTGTCATCCATCATTGGTATCATCACATGCTACATAAACCATATAAAGAGACCTACGAAATTAAAATATTACAAACCATAAGTTATTACGTGTCTAGTGCCCATTGGCCGAATACAAAGTGTTTAGTTAATACATAACCATAATATTAAAATTCGATCCCAACAAAGCATAACACCTCAAGGCGAGGTCTCCCCAGCTATGAAATCATCTTAAAAGGGTTTATAAAATATAGGAGTGAGTATAAAACTCAGTAGATATAATTTTCATATAAAAATAACCAAAGCATGATAATATAACCAATTAAAACCATGCTTAAAATAATTAAAACCCATGCAATGTCATGAATGATATGCGACTCATGTCCATTTAACATAATCCATCATTACCAACCACTCCCGCAAGAGTCTTCGCGCGGAAACGGAGGATTTAAACCCACCTCCAAGAGGACAACACAAGGGTTCTTACCTGGAACCGGAAAGTAGCCTCTGATTCGAGAACACAAGGGTCCCTACCTGGAACCGGAAAGTACCCAGGACCAAAGGAATGGAAAACACCGCTAAGTCCCTTGACCGCTAGTAGTCCAAATCCAATGACCCTTTAATATACTTTTACCAAGTAATTAATTAAGTCCATTTCATGCATTTTATGCCAATGAATGCCATGAAAGCATAAAAACTCATACACGTGTTAGTTATTCCAAAAATCAACAATATATAATTATTTCATAATTATATAACATGTGGGAGCTATGTAAAACATGTAAAATATAGACCAACAAGAATTTACATAGCATGTACCTTCCAAATAAACCAAAATATGACAAGTATATCAACCCATATACTCCCAAAATTAATATTCTTAAATATAGGGTTGCGTAAACTAGACCCCTCAGTACATGCATTACAAAATATACATGATAATACACCCAATAATCACAAAAAATCATAACCAACACTAAAATACGTTTTTGTCCAACATATATGGGCTTATATACTAACCCATTATCATTCCTACGGTTAAAACCCATGAAAATTACACCTACCTCACATATATTGCACCAAACGTAGAGAAAATGTGTTGGGAAGGTTGGATCTGAGCCTAGAAAGCAAGAATGAGCTCCAAACTCTACAGATCAGGCTTGAATCCTCTCAATGCACATGTAGATCTTCAAATCCAGCCCTTAGAACGTGAATCCAAACGTTGATATGAGGAGAGAGAGTCAAAAACCCATGCATGCAAGAGAAAAATGAGATTTTCTCTCTCCAAACACTCCCTTTCTCTCTCCTATCTTTCCTCTCTCTCTCTCTCCTCCTCTCTCAAGTCCCTAACACTCAAAATGCTGAAAATGGGTGTTAGAATCGTGATATGAGGGTTTTATAAGAGGTGAGGGGCATATGAGTCATTTACGCAAAAAAATTTGCAAAATCCGCGATGCACGATCGATCGTGGGTTGAGGGCACGATCGATCGTGAAAAACAGAGGCAAAATTGCATTTCCGGGGCACTGACGATCGATCGTCCCAAAGCCAGGATCGATCGTCACTTGTTGAAAATGCCCAGTAACTCAGGCAAATGTGTATAAACTCCCACAGTACTTACCACTACCTTATTTACATTAAAAACATTTAAGTAATATAAAAGAATGGAGAAGATTACTTTAAGTTATTTAATGAAAATAAGCAAATAACCCCCCATTTGAATCCAAATAAAATATCAAAAAAATCAAATTCTAAGTAAATCAAAATCTCATTTTCAAGTTTTAGTACAAAATCCGACTCCCGATAGATTTTTCAAAAACAAACGTACGAGGAAACCGATCGAAATGTGATAATAAAATCCCATAAAATCACAGATATCTTATAATATTATAAACTTCCATTACCGCCAAAAATTATCTTTAAAAACGAAGTTTTTTCGAAAATCCATTTTTTTTTTTCCAACACTTAGCCAAATTTCAGCAGTCTAAAAATGTGAAATCACAAACATGTCAACATTGTACCCATGTGATGCCTATGCACCACAATACCCGACAAAACAACTAATATACATGTAAATCATGCATTAAAGGTGAAATTATCCTAATTAAATGATGCGGGCATTACAGATTGCACATGCGCAAGGAATTAGTCGAGGCTAAAGTCTCAAATACCCTTGTTGAAAAAAGAAATTAAATAAATATCATGAATGGCTAGTTTTCGTAAGAGCCTTTTATATTGTTCAAAATATCTTGAAAAATTAAAATAAGTGAGAGTATCATTAAAATTAAGGGTGACGATAATTGTCCATTTTTTTTTTAGTGTGCGAATAGAGGGTTCTCGTTATAAAAGTTTGCCTAGGGCCTCCAAAAACTCAAGACAAGTTTGCCTAGGGCCTCCAAAAACTCAAGACGGCCTGGTTAGGTAAAAAGGCTCTAAGGCATCTGAAGAAGTGGAGATTGATTTATTACCAATATTTTGTCCTTGGCGGACTATGCAAAATATTTAGACTCTAATGGGTTTTTTTTTTTTCCCCCCTCTTAAAGAAAGATATTATTGATTTTGTTTTAAGCCAATCGGATTCACATGTTTCAAAATAGTTCAAATGCTGAAGGGGTCTCGACATAGGCCCACATAGGGGTGCAAAATTGGGCTTGGTCGCGAATTCTGCTCAGCGCTGTAGTGGTGATGTTGAGTTTCAAACTTTTGTCGGTAGGCTAAAAGTCAGTAATAGAATAGTGGAAAATGGAAATGCTCGGATTCTAAAATGTTCCTTGTTTGTTTTGTTCTTTTGTTGTTATGTAAAATTTTTGTTTATTTATTTTTTGGGTTTAGTTTGAAGTAAGAGTTCATTTGGGCTACATAATGAGAGTAGCTCATCCCTCTTCTCATAACCTCTTTTTTCCCTACACATATAGAAAGAATTGAAACCACAACCTTTCCTAAATATTCTCTTTTAATAGGGGATGTGCCATCTAGGTTTGAATCCCATTGCCTAAAGAGCTCATTATTATTTAGGTGCGGGTAGACATTAGTAGAGGAGATACGCACTTAATCCTTGGGTTGAGTCCATTTACTTGACGTCTCAAGTTAGAATCAAACTAATTAGAGGTTGTTTTTTAATAATCGGTTCTGTTCTCAATTTTCTAACCCCATATCAAACTGTAGTAGCCTAATTACATATCAAACTAACCGAAAATGTCAAATTTAGTTTGGTTCTCAATTTACAGCTAAACCAAGTTAGGCTCCACTGCCCCAGTAAGTGGAATGTAAGCGGAAAGGGGGGTAGCATGGACGAAACTTGGAAATGAAAGGCCTGGTTAGAGCCTGGACCTGATAAAATGTGGGCCGCGGTATGGCCCGTTCAGCATCGAAGGGCATTTTCGGTAGTTCAATGGCTGAGAGTGTTCAAGGAGAATCAGGCGATGGACTATTTGTGGAGGCGGAGGGGGAGTGAGGGTTTTGTTCTGTTGGTGAGTAGTGTAGTATTTTGCAGGTTGGTGAAACAGAGAGACAAAGGAAAGAGAAGATGCCGTGCCTCAACATTTCAACTAACGTCAGCCTCGACGGCGTCGATACCTCCTCCGTCCTTTCTGAAGCCACCTCTACCGTTGCCAAGATCGTCGGCAAACCTGAAGCCGTAAGTTTTTTTTTTTTTTTAAAGTATATATATGTATGTATATATGAAGAAATCATTTTTATGATCAATCTGTGAAGGTGGCTCATCGATCTAAGGCCAATAGCTTCTAAAAATAAATTTTTAGGCGGATTTCTTTTTTGGGGGTTGGGTAGGTGGATGGGTTGGTTTTGGGCTTTTGGCTATCGGTTTGCTCAAGTTTACAATGGGGAAATTCACTATAGCCTGGAGTTTGGGTGCAAAGATTGCGAGTAATTTGATTTTTTTTCTATAACATTTTCGTCGTCTGAAAGTTAAGTTTTTTTTGTTGAAATAGTGCTTATCCTTTTGGTCTCAAAGGCGTGACGAGAATGGTGGTTTGGTGAAGGGATGCCCCTTCTTTTGCTGACCATTGAAGGGTATGCCGACCCGGTTAAAGGCGATTGTCTCATACCTTTAACGGAAGGGGCTTGTGTCGTTTAGGTAGGCTAGGAATTTATCTAGACCCAATTACAATCAGATGATTTTGGGTCCTATAATTTGTGGGTGCCACTGTCTCAATAGTGTTCTTGCAAGGCTGATTAACCCAATATAGATGCTTATAGAATAGAGGCATTCTGGCATTCTATATCGAGGCATTCTGACAATTGTTTCATCCCTTGTCCTGAAAATGCCACGAATTAGTTGCGACTTTTTCATTTTACAAAATTTAACTTCATTTCTGCAAAGTTATATATATACAGGGGCAGAGCAAGGATTTTTCTTTTTGCGGGGGGGTGGGGGAGGTTAATATATATATATATATATAAATTCAGGTGCCTAAGTTGCGTAAGGACCTTGTCATTGAAAAAATTTATTCAAACCCAATGAGCATTTTAAAAGTATATACAATTAACTTTGACATGAATATGTGATTAAATTAGAATATATATTACTCCATAACAAATAAATTATGTAAAGAATGAACAAATATATATATAATATGATAGCTAACCAGTAATAGTCATAGTCACCAATATGTATATTAGCATTCAGCAACATGTATAAGTTTGTTACATAGTATATATATATATATATATATATATATTGTCTTATGAAGTGGGGGCCACATGTATTGTAATATACATATTTCTTCACAATGCACTATATAATACATATGACCTATCCAATGTATCAGGAGGTTCCCCCCTACCAGGCGAATAAAATAAAGGAAAAACATGTTTAAGAAGGGAGCGGAATTGAGTCTATTTCATTCATTGGTCACACATGGGACTTTGAGTCTATTTCATTCATCGGTTACACATGGGACTTTGGACATAATTGTTATTGGTTTAATTATGTCACTTTGATCTCATATTCTTTGCCTGCTTGTCCTTGTTTTGAGGAGTTTGTTGTTTCTTTTGTTTTCTTTCTTTATTTTGTTCCCCTTCTATTTTTAATGGAGCAGCTATTATTTGTAATGGATAAAAGGAGTTTTGCTTTTAGGCTAAATTAGGTTCAATTTTGGTATCACAAAGCAGAAATAATTTGGATTCGGAACAATTTGGTTTGGGTGTCATCATGTTTACCTCTGGCTTAGTTGGATAAATTATGGATTGGATGCATACAAGTATAATTCAATTATGCTTGTACCATGTGTACTGTCTACCTGCCACCACCAACCCTTTGTGAGGTGTTTCCTATAAGGGATGCATGTTTGTTTTACAGATCTCTAAACTCTAAACTTAATTTAGAAGGAAAAAAAAAATATTATCGGTTTGAAAAACTTCATGTAGCTACTCCATCTAGGACATAAATTTTCACATGGGACACCCTAGTATTGTGTTTCAGACTTCCAGTACTTCTTTTCTCTAAACCCTTAACTGCTTGGTGTTTCTTAATATGCAGTATGTGATGATTGTGTTGAAGGGTTCAGTACCCATAGCTTTTGGTGGGACTGAGCAGCCAGCAGCCTATGGCGAGTTGGTGTCCATTGGTGGCCTTACCCCTGATGTAAACAAGAAACTGAGTGCTGCAATTTCTGAAATTCTCGAGACCAAGTTGTCTGTTCCAAAGTCGCGATTCTTCCTCAAATTCTATGACACCAAGGCAAGCCATCTCAATTTTCTAAGTCGTCCCGAACCTGGGTCATTGCTATGCACTTGTTTCTTCTCATTGCATTCTTCCTGTTTGTTTAGGCCCATCAAAGTCAAGATTATGCACAGTGTTTGCATGCTTTACACCAGAACTAGATCATGTAAATAAACCCTTACTGTTTAAAATCATGAGCAGTGCTCTTATTAGCTTTCAAATTTATCAAGTATCCATAGACTCATCTTCTCTTATTATATATGCCTATATTAGGTGTCATTTCATGCTGTTTGCCGCTACTATAGATGGTACTGATGTTTTCTCTATATTGCAGGGTTCCAACTTTGGATGGAATGGGTCTACCTTCTAAGTTCTGTGTTACTTCCAGTGTGTTGTCTCGAATTTCTTATGAACCGGATGTTATACATCAGGATAGCTTTATATCTATCTGATGGTTTCTGAAATTTCTCATGAACTGGATGTTATGGAATGATGCAGCTTTAATGTTACCTGGTGATTTCAGTCATTACTACTTTGGCAATGCTGCAAACAATATTGGGGGGGTGTGTGTGGGTGGGTATAATGGTATTCCTTTTTCTTTCTTTCCTTTTTGTTCGGTATATATATGCATGTTGAACAATGTTATGGTACTCATGCTGCACATTCCAGGTTTGGGAGTAAAATCAACTCAATGTTATCAACTACTTTCAGCTGTTCAGGTCATTCTTCCTTGAAGTATTGATTGGTTTACTTGTCAGGGTCATTCTGGAAAATAATATCTGCCATGAGTGATTTGTTAATTATCGTCTCATAGGATGTTTTTGTTCAAGCATAGGGCACCTTTATGAAAGATAATTCCCTTTTGAGGCGACGGTTTCTTATTATACTGCCATTTATCCTAAAGGCATTATAGAGCTTCTTCTCACTTCTATTGAGCACAACAATTTTGCGTTTTTCCCTCATCATTTTCATTCTGGCTTTGCCCTCACCACTCAAGTTGCAAGAACTCACTACTCTTGAGCATGACGATTTTCCCTTTTGCCCTCCTCATATTCACTCTCTCTCTTTGTTTTCTTATTATTCAAACCTTTTTCTGAGTAGAACAAGCTGCAAAACAATTGGATTAATGGAAAAATCTGGGGCTAATACTGAGTCAAACAAACCCATTTGAGTCTTTCTCTGTCTCTGTCTCTGTCTCTCATGCTACTTAGTGCTTAAGCATGTTTTCTCTTATGAATTCTTTTGAAGAGACTGTCAACTTACTTAGTGCTTAAGCATATTATTTCTAAGAATTGTTTCGAAGACATGGTCAACTTAGCAGTTGGATGATTTGAATTCCTTACTTTTTATTTTCAATAAATAAGTAGTAGTTGAACCACTCCCTCCGGCCAAACAAATTGTGGGCTTGAATATGAATCTGTGCTTCTCTAAAAAACAAAGGTTCGTCGTTATACAGTAAATGGAATGTTTGGCCGTCTTTTAGGACATCGGATTGCACATTGTATTTCATATATAATTTATATATGCACAGATTCATCCTCATGAATAGAGTCATCATAGAAAAATAATGCGGTCATCTGATTCCCATGGGGGTCTCCAAACACCACCCAAACTAGTTGGCCAAATTGGCATTTAGACAAGGTGTTGGATTCTAACCGAGGCTAAATTTTATCGGAGATCCAAACTGTAAATATTGGAAATTTGGCCCCCAAACGGTTTTATCTAAGGCTAGGGAAAGAAAATGAATTGGTTTTTGGACCGTCATAAAGAATTAAGATACTTGCCAAGGAGTATTTGATCTTAAAAATCTGAAATCCACGCATGTTTCATATTTCTCTTCCTCACTGGAATCCGGATCCTTTATTTGACTCTGCATGTTATTATCCTTGTTTAATTTCATATAACACATAACAAATTAACACACTTTATGGATGTCTTCGCATGTCTCAATAGTTCTTTTATTAAACAGTTTTTTTATATTTTACTTAATATTAAAAGAATAAATCCACCCAGACCAAAAAAAAAAAAAAAAAAAAAAGAGAGAGAGAGAGAGAGAGAGAGAGAGAATTATGACAATCTTAATAAATAATAATGAAAATTGAAAATAAGGGTATTTTATAAATTAAAAAAAAAAAATGAAAATACGATACAATCTCGAGCTATGACTCTGATCTCTCAAAATAGTCAACACCGTGTGAAATACAGTGTAATAGGAATTTTCATTTTTTTAAAGTTAAAACAAATCAAACGATGATATATCTCACGTAACTTGATGCAAATACCGTAATCGTATGCGAAACCGTAACGAAGAAGCGAACGACTCATAAACGTCGCTCTCTTCCCACCGACCTTCTTCTTCCCACTTTCCTCTCTCCACGCTAAATCCCCTCCCCTCATATTTCTTTCTCCCTCCAATAAATTCCCCAAACTCAAAATCTCATATCAATCTCCCAAATTCACCAAAACAAATGGCTTCCTCATCCCCTCCCATACTCCCAATCTCAAACTCCACCACCACAACCACCAGCAGCGCCAACGCCGCCCAATCCCAGCAACCGGTGGCCACCCCAGCCGTCCGCGTCTTCTTCACCCACATCTCCGAAACCGTCCGAAACGGCCTCTCCCAACGCCGCCCCTGGTCGGAGCTCGTCGACCGCTCCGCATTTTCCCGACCCGAATCCTTCTCCGAGGCCACCCTCCGCGTCCGCAAGAACTACTCCTACTTCCGCGTCAACTACCTCTCCCTCCTCGCCCTCGTCCTCGGCGTCTCCCTCCTCACGAATCCTTTCTCTCTCTTCCTCCTCCTCGGCCTCCTCGCCGCCTGGCTCTTCCTCTACCTCTTCCGCCCCTCCGATCCACCTCTCGTCCTCTTCGGCCGTACCTTCACCGAGCGCGAAACCCTCGGCATGCTCGTCGTGTTCAGCGTCGTCGTCATCTTTCTCACCAGCGTCGGATCTGTTCTCATCTCGGCTCTCTTGGCCGGATTGGCGATCGTGTGCGTTCATGGAGCGCTTAGGGTGCCGGAGGATCTGTTTTTGGATGAGCAAGAACCGGCGGCAACCGGTTTCCTGTCGTTTCTCGGCGGTGCTGCCTCGAATGCCGCCGCTTCCGCCGCACCTGCCTGTCGCCGCACGCGTCTGAGAATACGATCGATTTCATCTCGACGTGGGATGGTTAGGGTAATGCCATCATTGTTTGTTCAATTAGAATTTACGTTTTAGTAGACAAAATAAGCATTGAATCAAATCTTTTTCAAGAATTCTCTTTACATATAGGTTGGATACAGATGGAATATGTATGGATCTGTTCGCTTTCAATCTGTTTTTGATAGAATCGTGCTATATGTCCTCTCTCTCTCTCTCTCTCTCTCTCTCTCTCTCTCTTCTTTTTTTGGGTTGTGGATGTATCAATTCTTTGTGATGGGATTTCCTTGATATGGGATTTATCTGTAGATTTACAGACAAAGATCATTGGTATTGAATTCCTTTTTCGCCTCAAATGGATGGTTACTTCTTGTCATTCATGCATGAATCAATATGATAATTCTGATTCACCCATTTTCTACAAGTCTGATTCGATATTATTCTTCAAACGAGTGGCAGCATCATTGAATAATTGAGCAATGTGATTATCTTCTGTCGCCGTTCTCAATTGATGACCATATTCTTAGGATCCTGAATTCCACTGCAGGAGGAGGTATTTGCAGAGTAATGCAATTAAATTATGTTTTTGTTTTTTTATTTCTTTTCCTTGCATTCTTTTTTGGTTTTTTTTTTTTTTTATTTTTTTTAACCAATGATTTGCAGAGAATTTTTTCAAGTTTGTGTTGATGGTGTTGGGATGGATAAGTTCATCAAATTGATGGTGTTGGCAATGGGAATTTGTACTACTAATCTCTATGGATTATAGAGTCATTGGTGTTGAGATGGTTGATTTGGGATCACATTTGGGGTAGGCATTGAGTCATTGTCGTTCTGTGTGAAAAATGGGTGAATTGGTCGGACATTGACTGGAAGTTGTCCATCTTGACAAGGCTATCTATGCTTTATTTTGAAGAATGTTAGGTAACCTGAAGTGTGTTAGTAAAATGGGCATAGCTGAAATGAGTATTGAGATCTGGACAATCGACTGACAGGGATATTATATAAGTGGGGTGCATTTGTGAGACAGAAGAGGTATCATTAATTGGGAGGGGAAATGCTTTTAAATTGAATTAAAACATTTCAATTAAGGATTCTATTTCTCTAAAAGTTTAAACGCATGCTGTACTAATATTTCATTGATCTTGATATGGTTTTTTACCCAGTAGGATCTGAGACTCTCTCAATCGCCTTCCAACCAATCATGTCTATAGGAAGAAGTTGAACTATTAGTCATTACTTTTGTTGGTCTTGACAGAGCTAGCAATGCCAAGTTCATTGAAACATAATCATTTTTCCACTTATTAACTGGTTTGGAAAGCAAAAAAAGGCGGTGTGTTCTCGATGTATTTTGTTGAGTTGACTAGATTCAGCTTGCCCCTTCAAAAGGTCACTTTCAAATCCCATCTGAAAATGTTACCTTTGTATCTCTGTAAAGGTTTCTTGTTTGACATTTTTTTTTTCCACTAGAAGGTTAAAATTATTTGTGTAATAAGAAATGATTAACTTACACTTAATAGTTAGGGAAGACCGCCTTCTAAGTGGGCAAACTTTTACAAGCAGAGTGGCATAGCATCAGTAATGTACACTTTCTTTATCATAGGAGGATATTGGGTCTTGCTTAGGTCAGTACCAAACTTGTGGAAGACATGGTTTCTGTAGTCTCTGCAATGCTTAGGTTTGAAAATGATGTTAATATAGAGCTGTAATGTCTGTTTAAGTTGGGTTGAAGAAAAAAATAGAAGGGAGGGAGAGAAGAGGGAGGGGTGTGTTGTTCTTTAGGAATATGGAAAACAAGGGCCCATCATGCCAATAATCAATAGGGATAAGTATCCTGCATTTTGCTTATCAAAAAAAAAATTAGTATCCTGCATTTTTTATAGGCATCTTCACATTTATCTAGTTTAGTGATTGGGAATTTTTTCCTGAGACTGTAAAAGGCATTATCATTTGGGAAAATCAAGGCCAGAAAATCATATGAAATTATACTGTTGGCTTTGGATCTAGATTTTTCCATGAAGCAGCACAAGTTTTAAAATATTGACCAGATGGAAGAAGCAGCTATTCTAAATCTTATCGAAGAAAGTATCTTTCCTGGATGGTTGATGAATTTTTGTAAATCAACACAACAAAATTGATTTTCATTGATGCGTCTTATCTTACATGGTTTTAAACGTTCTTCCTGTGAAACGAACATACCATAATCTGATTAACAGAGCTGACATGTACTCATTTTTCTTTGGGCTTCTCCTCTCATTTTCAATGCTGAGAACTCATTCATAGTTTGATGCTTTGTTTCATGTCATTGTTGTAGTCTAGTTGTCTGGGTTCTATCTAATTAGAGTACTTGATTGATCTGAAACAAATTAAGCCTGTTTGAAGCCAGCATTTTCACAGAGGCATGATATGTTGTTAGTTTAGATATGTTGAGAGGGATTGAGAAGGCTGACTCCCCATGTTTAAACAGATTATTTAGTAAAAATGTCGAAGTTTTGAACACAATCTTTGAAGCATGAAGAATTTCTGAGAACCTTGGATCAAGTTCCTCTAAGCTTGCCTTCTTCACCTCTCTGCTCGAAAAAATTGGAAGTAAATAATGGTTAAATAATCGTGGGGGCATACCGTGAACATTCTCTCTTTTGGGGAAATCATGAAAAAGTAGTGGTTTGAAAAGCAAACATCCGAAGATTTCGAGGTTGTGACTTGTGAGACAAAGCACGGTGCTAATTGTCTGAGAAGCATGATGGTATTTGGAGCAAATTCATGCCAATAACAAGACAAAAGGGGTCACATTCTGGCTATAATAATCCCAGGCAAATAATCAAATTCGAAGTCCATACCCGAAACTGAATTCTAATTACAAGCTAATAATGATGTCTGTCATCATTAGCAAAAACGAAACAGAAGAAAACAAAACAAAACAAGCATGATCATTTCTCATTCCAAGTCTAAATAATGGGAGAGTACACTAATCATGTTCTTGATGCACACCACGTGCTGTTCTTCTCCTGTCCTGTCAAGCTTCGGCACGCACAATGATGCTTCCATAAAAGATGTTCTTCTTCCCACATCTCCCCATGCTCGCCGGTGAGTCTTCGAAGTTAATGGGAGTGAAATAAAGTGAGGTTACGAGACCAAAAAATATTTTGTCAATCTCACTTTGATTCATTCTCATTGTCTTGTGATATCACATCAATTGTATCACAATTATATATAAGTTTTTTTTTTTCATACTCACAGATTACTCACATGTTACAAAAGAAATTAGATTTGTTCTCACTTTCTTTTGAGATTAACCATCGTTCAAATTTATCTTCACATCAATTGATGTAATATAAACTATGATATTTCTCGTTTTTAAGGAAATTAATTAGACCAAATATTTTGATGCCCCTATTTTTTATTTTTTATTTTAAAAAGAAATTATAGGCGTAAAGTATTAAGCGGGCCTATCTAACTGTGGGTCCTAATTCTTTAACATATTAATGGTGAGTTGGTGACATATCCACAGATGTAAATTTGACCGCTCCACCTCTTCCCGTTAGAAGTCGAGGTTATTATGGTCGTTAATGTGCCGACAGTGGCAAATTCGTGATTTGGTGTTAAAATATATCCAGGCCATGTCCAGTGTGGCCCCATGAAATATAGCCGTTGGAGGCTCCCCTGTTGAGACCTGGTTTCAACCCAAACCGTTAACGACTCTTTGTATGAAGGATAAAACTAGCCGTTAGGATCAAACTAAGATGAAGACTTATCTGAACCTCTCCCACCTGACTTCGTCTCCGATTTCATCTCTCTCACAACAAGATTCCCTCTCCTTAATCCCCTCTCTCCTCACTCTGATCCTCACATGCTGTATCAGACCCACCTACCCTTCTCTCTCCTCTGTCTCTATCTGTCTCTAAAATCTTTCTTTCTTCCCTTCTTATTTATTTCCCGTTTCACTCTTCTTTAATATACGCTAGCTGCTACTCAATTTGCAGAGATAGAAAGCAAAAACAAGGAGAAGGGAAGAAAGGAGATACATCAAACTCAGTTCTTCCTCAATCCTTTGTTTTTCCAACATTTCTGCGAACTCTTTCATGTTCATGGAAAATCTGCTAAATGGAACAAGTGATTGTTTCCCGGTTTCGGATAAGAAGAAAGAAAAATGGAAGAATCATCGATGCCACAAGTTCTTCCTCCATAACCACCTGTTCTTGTTTTTTCAGCTACTGGTTTTCACTCTTCAGCTTGTTTCAGGCCATCCAGGGGATGGTGTTGTTGTCACCCAAGCTGATTATCAAGCTCTGAAAGCCTTCAAACAGGAATTAATCGATTTCATGGGAGCTTTGCGTAGCTGGAATGAGAGTGGTAATGGAGCTTGTTCGGGTGGGTGGGTAGGAATCAAGTGTGTTCAAGGGCAAGTTATTGCCATCCAGCTTCCATGGAAGGGATTGGGTGGTCGAATATCTGAAAAGATTGGCCAGCTTCAAGCGCTTCGAAAAATTAGCCTCCACGACAATGTTCTAGCTGGTGCTATCCCTACGTCTCTTGGTTTCCTCCCCAATCTTAGAGGGGTTTATCCTCTTCAATAACCGGCTTTCAGGTTCAATTCCTCCTTCAATTGGTTACTGTCCTTCTCTTCAAACTATTGATTTCAGTAATAATCTGCTCACTGGTACAATTCCTCCTACTCTTGCAAACTCCTCCAAGATATACAGACTCAATCTGAGCTTCAATTCGTTTTCGGGTTCAATTCCAGTTAGTTTTACTCGGTCCCCTTCTCTCATCTTTCTTGCTCTTCAGCACAACAATCTCTCTGGTTCCATCCCGGATAGTTGGGGTGGAACAGGGAAGCACATTTATCGACTTCAGTCCTTGAGCCTTGATCACAATCTTTTCTCTGGAACCACCCCAATTTCTCTGAGTAAGATGGAAAGGCTTGAAAACATTTCTCTGAGCCATAACCGGATCACTGGAACCATACCAGATGAATTGGGAAGGCTCTCGAGGCTTCAAATGCTAGATTTATCCAACAATGCCATCGATGGAAGCTTTCCTGTTAGCCTTTCCAATCTATCCTCTCTTGTTTCATTGAATCTAGAGGGAAATCACCTCAATAATCAGATCCCAGAAGCCGTGGACAGGTTACAAAACCTCTCAGTACTTATCCTGAAGAATAACCAGTTCACAGGCCATATTCCAGCCACTATTGGGAACATCTCCAGCATTACCCGACTTGATTTATCCAGTAACAATTTGACTGGAGAAATCCCTGCTTCAGTTGCTAACATATCCAGTCTCAATTCTTTCAATGTTTCTTACAATAATCTCTCCGGCTCTGTTCCGTCTCTCCTCTCAAAAAAGTTCAATTCTAGCTCTTTCGTGGGAAATCTTCAACTATGTGGGTTCAGCATTTCGACCCCATGTCCTTCTCCCCCACCTCAAAATCTTCCACCTCCACCACTGGACGCACCTAAACATCATCACCACAAATTAAGTACTAAGGACATCATTCTCATAGCAGCTGGTGGCCTCCTAGTTGTTCTACTTCTTCTGTGCTGCATTTTGCTTTGTTGTTTGATCAGGAGAAAGGCTGCTACGAAAGAAAAGAACGGTAAAGCTGCTGGACCGGCTGCTGCAGTAAGAGGTGAGAAGGGAGTTCCAGCGACTGGGACGGAAGTTGAAACTGGTGGTGAAGCTGGTGGGAAACTAGTCCACTTCGATGGGCCATTCGTTTTCACAGCTGATGATCTACTGTGCGCGACTGCAGAGATCATGGGGAAGAGTCCTTACGGTACAGCATACAAGGCGACATTAGAGGATGGTAATCATGTTGCGGTGAAGAGGCTAAGGGAGAAGATTGCAAAGGGCCAGCGGGAGTTTGAAATTGAGGTTGCTGCACTTGGAAAGATAAGACACCCCAATCTCTTAGCGCTCAGGGCCTACTACTTGGGACCCAAAGGAGAGAAGCTTCTTGTCTTCGATTACATGCCTAAAGGGAGTCTTGCATCTTTCCTCCATGGTGAGTAGCTTCAACCAACTCTTAAAGTTCTCTATAACAATAGTATTAAATTCAGTCCCATACTCATTCAAAAAATAAATATAAATGAAATTTCAGTCCATGATTGAATGAAAAAGACATTAGTACAATGATTGAATGGGTTACCATTTTTATGAGTCATGCACCATGAAAAGGAGATTAGACATGATTGAATGAAAACTAGGGTATAATTTTGGAGCTTTGAGACTTAGGGAGAAGTTTGTCACAATGCCTATACTTTAAATATGCCCTGCTTAGTCATGCTAACCATCCAATCAATTCTGATACATATGCATATTTTTTAATCTGCAGCTCGTGGGCCAGAAACCACCATCAATTGGCCAACAAGGATGAACATAGCGATCGGTGTCACGCGTGGTCTGAGCTACCTTCATAGCCAAGAGAACATTCATGGGAATCTCACATCGAGCAACATACTACTCGACGAGCAGACCAATCCCCACATTGCAGACTTTGGCCTCTCCCGGCTCATGACCCCCGCTGCCAATACCAATGTGATTGCCACTGCAGGAGCACTAGGCTACCGTGCACCAGAACTCTCAAAAGCTTAAGAAGGCCAACACGAAGACTGATGTCTACAGCCTTGGGGTGATCATATTGGAGCTCTTAACAGGGAAATCCCCCGGAGATGGAATGGACGGTGTGGATTTGCCTCAATGGGTGGCATCGATTGTAAAGGAGGAGTGGACAAATGAAGTATTTGATTTGGAGCTTGTGAAGGATACGTCGGCCATAGGTGATGAGTTGCTGAACACGTTGAAATTAGCTCTGCATTGTGTCGATCCCTCACCAGCAGCACGGCCAGATGTTCAGCAAGTTCTCCAGCAATTAGAGCAGATTAAGCCAGAACTGCCTGCCAGTTCTGGGGAAGAAGGAGCTGAAGTTCCATCAACAAATGAATAAAGGGATTTATCAAGTGCCTTGGATTACTTTGTTTTATAGGACTAAGTCTTGGAATTCTTTCATTCTTTGGATTTAAATGTTGCTAGCAGGGTTGTTTGTTAGTGTATGTAAATTTAGCACAAGTATTCTTTTTGTCTGGGATAATAATGTATTCCTTCAATAACGTTTCTGAAACACGAAATCTGTAATAGAATTATGAAATTGCATACCTCTTACGGATTATATGATAATGATTGTTCTCTTTTCTTGCATATCTTTTACTGATTAGGAAAACAACGTTACAATAGTCCACAAGAAAAATGCTCTTATTGCTTTTGAATTATTGAGCCTCCATTGTTTGGTGCAATCAAAGTCAGTTGGGTGGTCACACAGAAATCACAAATATATCTTGGCAAGCATTATACAAAAACATGCATATACAGAAGGCATTTGAGGGAAGGAACAATTTAGAATTTAAAGCATTGACTGTATTATTATTTACATCTAACCATTGAATTAAAAAATAATAATAATAATAATAATAATAAGCATAAAATGTCATAGGCAAGCCAAGGCTGTGAAATTTATGGTTTTTAGCAATAAACTATTTCAAATGCTTTCAAAAACGCAAAATGCCCTTTTTTTATCCCTCGGAAAAAAAAGAATGAAAAAAGAAAGAAAATTTGGATGAGTTAATATCAAGAATTTGAATCTTACTTTTCATGTTGTTTTGGTCCCAAAAGGCGAAAAACTGAACTCAAACCAAGCTAGCTACATAGGTGTATTTAGTTACACACACACAATTTCAGCAATCAAATGGAGCATAACAAAAAGTTAATAAATATTTTTTCCTGCCATGCATCAATACTAATCTACTTCGATTATCCTTCTCACAGGAGTCATGAATGGCACTAGGTTCTTCACCGTAAATGCAACAAAATGCCTCATATACAATATTTCATTTTAACTTTCCATTGGACGGGAATGCAATTAACCAATACTTATATCAGTAGTAAAGAAGTCAAGTCTCATGGCCACGCGGAAAGTGAAAATAGAAGAGTGATCCTTCAGTAAAATTGAGGCATGGATGAAGCATTAAAGCTCTAACAGCATTGTTTCATCCATTTTCATGTATGTATCCACTAAATCAAGAACATAAATTTATTGTCAAAACAATTTTTATTGCTGGTGTATGTAGACACCCTAAAAATAAAATAAAAAATAAAAATCACCAGCATGGTTTATGCAGACAAGAAGGTAGCCAGGGGGGGCAGCCAAAAAAAAAAAAAATCCCTTTTCACTCGGGAAAAATAAGTCAGGTGCAGGCTTTCCTTTTCTCAGCAACCAAACAAATCCCATTGTCAGTACTTTAACCAGGTGAGTGGAGTGTAGGTTGAGCAACATAGTTGTGTTAGGTTCAATTGAGTGAAGGTTTTGGTTTGCTTGAAGTGAATTGTTTTTCATATTTTCCTAAACCAAAATAATAACGTAAGATCTAACATTCTTTTTTCTTCCTCAGAAGCTTCTCATCAACCAAACAGGGCAATAAATTATTTTTCCTGAGAGAAGGTTTTTAACGTATAAGGCTACAAAACAATAGATTGAGAAGAGAGAGAGAGAGAGAGAGAGAGAGAGAGAGAGGGCTAAGAGGGAGACGGGTGTTACCTGTTGACGGCGGAGGACGGCGACGGAGGAGGGCGGAGACCGGGGAATAGAACCCTAACCGCGGGAGAGAGGGGCTGATCGATGGGGTAAATGGTTCTTCTCTTCTAACTGGTTTTGCCCTTTATTTATTTTTAAAAAAGAAAACACTAAAAGTATTGAAAGCGGCATTGATAGTGACGCTTTCTGTTGTTTTTTTATTTTTTTTCTTAAACAATTATATGGCTTCAACAAAAAGTGAAGATACAATAATTTGAAAAAACATGTCATGTTGTCTTATACTGTGCATTATGATCCAAATTCATCGATCTCTTAGTTTTGAAATTGAAGTGTGGAAAAGGAAAAGTGGAAAGATAAGGATTCAATCCTAACTCACTAATTGTGGGAGAGAGAAGGGCTAATCAATGGGGCAAATGGTTCTTCTCTTCTGACAAGCTTTTACTGGAAAAAATTTACATTGAAAGCACTAGTAGCAATGTCGCTTTCTAAAAAGGAAGATTTATATTGAAAGCATAATTAGCAATAGCGTTTTCAAAAGCGCTATTGCTAGTACCGCTTTCAATTTTTTTTTTTTTTTGGTTGTTGTTTTTCTTGTTTTTCTTAAACAATAATATATTCTTGTAACTCGAATCTCACATGATGTGTAAATGTCTTAAAAATTTTTTGAAAAGCATGATCTGAAAACATGCTTTCAATAAAAAGTAAAGATAAAATATTACTCTCTCTATCCCACAAAGTTAAACCTTTTTTGTAACTTTTTTTGTTCCAAAATGTTTGTTCACTTTAAAAAGTCAAATAACAATTTTTTAAAGTTTCCTGCACTACCCTTGGTTATTTCAATAAGGGTCTGTTCGTTTGGTGAGAGTTTTAACTCTCAAGAATCTTAAACTCCCGAGATTTCAAACTCACAAGAATTTGAATTCTTGAGAGTTAAAAAAATCCTTTGTTCGGATGGTATTGAGAAATTATATATATATATATATATATATATATATACACACACACGAAAATGTTCCGATTAGCTTCAGCTTATATATCGGTATATAAGCTGAAGGCAATCTAACCGTTCCTGCCAAGTCAGCTGAAGCCAACGATTAAGATTATGTTTGGAGACAAGGCACTGTTCAAGCTGACATTTTGACCCGAAATACAACTGTAGCTTCGTCCCATCACCTCAGCCTTTCTCGAACAGTGAGAACCAATTTAAAATTGGCGGGAAAACACAGCCCTTTCCCCTCTTCTCTTCTCCTGTTGTCCAAACCCTCACACCCCGCAGCTATGAAGCTCACCTTCAGCCATCTCCCTCCGTTTTCTTTCTCTTCTCTGTGACCCGTGAGTTATCAAGGAGAGCAACACGAAGCTGCTGAAGAGCCTCGCCTCACTGCCGGCATCTCCCTCTCCATGAAGGAGGTAAGCATCCCCCTGTTGCGTTTTTTTTTTTTTTTCCTCTTCTTTTCTTTGAACTAAAAAAATCCCTCCCCATCGCAGCTGAAGACCCTCTTCACTGCCGTTCACTCTCTACGAAGCCTCACCCACCGCCGGCACAAGTAAGCATTCCTCTGTTTCGGTTTTTTTTTTTTTTTTTTTCCTTCTCTTCTCTAAACTAAAAAAATCCCTCCCCATCATAGCTGAAGACCCTCCCCATCGCAACTAAAGACCGTCCTCCTCACCGCCGTATATTCCCCACGAAGCTCACCCACCGCCGGCACAGGTAAGCATTCCCCTGTTTCAGTTTTATTTATTTATTTTTTCCCTCTTCTCTTCTCTAAACTAAAAAAATCCCTCCCCATCCCAGCTGAAGACCCTCCCCATCGCAGCTAAAGACCTCCTTCTCACCACCGTTCGCTCCCTACAAAGCTCACCCACTGCGGGCACAAGTAAGCATTCCCCTGTTTCGGTTTTAAAATTTTTTTTTCCCTCTTTTCTTCTCTAAACTAAAAAAATCCCTCCCCATTGCAGCTGAAGACCCTCCCCATTGCAGCTGAAGACCCTCTTCCTCACCGCCGTTCATTCTCCACGAAGCTCACCCACCACCGGTACAGGTAAGCATTCCCCTGTTTCGATATTTATTTATTTATTATTATTATTATTTTTCCAATTCTCTTCTCTAAACTAAAAAAATTTCTCCCCATCACAGCTGAAGACGCTCCTCACCACCATTCACTCTCCACGAAGCTCACCCACTGCCTGCATAGGTAAGAATTCTCCTATTTCGATTTTTTTTTTCTTCTTCTTTCCCTTGTTTTGGACTGCTAGATTGAAGTTGTTTTTTATGGCATTAGAGTTGAATGAATGATTTAAAAATATTTCTCACTTATTGTGTTTTTTCCCTTATGATACCTATCAAATTGCTGCGTCCCTTGTTGGACTTCTTGTCCAATTTGCACTCATTCTTTTGATTAATACAATTATCTATTGAAAAAAAGATCAACATTACTTCAACCTTGAAAAATTTTAGGACTAGTAAAAACATTAGTTGACAACATTTTACTTGAAAAAATTTTAGGGTGTCAATCCCATCTGAACGATCTGACATGATAAAACATTACTTGAAAAAATTTTATTTGTGGTTACTTTTCTGCAGGACTTTCATTATTAGCACATAGGGTGTCAATCTAGTGGAATACTTTACCAAATCATAGGCTCTAAGGCTGCATGATATAGCTGTTGTGTTTGATTGCTCTTATTGACGTTATTTTTCCTCTATACTATTTAAGGGTGCACTTTAATTGTGATTAGGTTATGCACCCACAATTTTTTGTTGTTTACTTTTTGGTTCATTGGAGTATTGTTTCTGTTTATTTGTTTTTGTTTTTTTTTTTTTTTTTTTTTTTTTTTTGTTTTTGTTAAACAGTATTAAGATTCTTTGTTCATATAGATCAATGGAGGATGTTGCTATTGAATTAGATGATGACTCATGACCACAACACCATGACTCCTCCTCAATTAATTCAGAAATGTGTTGTGTTCCCACTGTAATGCAAGGACACAAACCTTTTGTGGGCCAAGAGTTTGACTCTTTGGATGACACTTATGCCTTCTACAATAATTATGCAAGATAAGCAGGATTTAGTGTTCGAATGGGGAAGTAGTAACAAAAATCAGGAGAATGAAGTAATGAGGAAGGTGTATACTTATTCAAAAGAAGGTGAGAAAATAGAGCGAGAACCAAAGCCTGATAGTAAACAACCAAAGAGGAGAAGAGGGTTGAAACAAGAGAGTTGCAATGTGAGGCTCGCCGTTGTAAAGTCAGGTGCTAAATTTAAAGTGTCTATATTTGAGGAGGTGCACAGCCACACTTTTTCATCCCCTGGCAAGATTTCAGCTTTTGCCATCTCATCGGTATGTCTTATCTACCCAAAGAGCATTGGCACAAACTTTCGGTAATGCAAATTGTCACACCCCATTTTTGTCACCCTAGTTTGAGGCCATCATTTCATGTAGGTTTTTATTTTATTTTCGAGTCTAGTCTTTTGCATTGAGTTTCTATCGCATTAAATATCATGTGTATGAATTTTGAAGTGATTTGGAGTTCATTTCGATAGTTAATAAGAACTTTTGCGACTTTAAGGGCATAATCGTCTTTTAAGCCGTATATCTTCCATTTGACCTTGAAATGAATCTCGAGTCATTCCTTTGAGTTCATATGAGTACATAGAGTCTATATATAGGTTCAATTTCATGAATTAATGATTTAAGATCAATTCGGCTCATAGTGGTTCAGGTTGGCTAAAAGACCCTTTATTGGTTTGCTCAAAATCGACTCATAAGACCCAACCAATTTTCTCTCATTTAACTTCAATTGGACTTTATTTACATCCTAGGTGTGTTTAGAAAGATCGAATTTCGATTGGGAAAGCATTCGGTTCGACCTTGTGTACAAACCCAACTTAACGACGGTGAGGCACCATGGTTAACCACCTTTGTAAAACCTAACCATGCACCCATGGTTAAAGATTTTTGTCCTAAAATGCTTAAAAATGTGTTCCCCTTCGAAACACGGTCGTTTTGGCTTTTATTTCATCAAAATCAGACTTAATTTGACCCCCGAAAGACTTCCAGAAGGCGAAGGAGTTTAACCGAGGAATGCTGATGGGAGCCCTCGGGTGACCATCTGGGGCCAGACGGTCAGTCGTCCAAGCCCAGACGGTCACCCAAGGGAATCCGTCTTTAAGTGGGATTCTACCTCTTTTCTCCCTCTTTTTACGGTTTCCTCCGCCATTACAACTTGTTTTCTCTTAGGAGTGTGTAAGTTTGAGTTGTTTGAGCACCAAGAGAGTCTCTAATAGCCCTAGGATCATTGTTTAATGAATTAATCTTAGCCATTGGTTCATGGGGTCAGTTCTCTATATAAAGAACATGCTATTCAGCACATAGGGGGGCCACAAGTGCACTTTACACTTAGAGAGAGAGGGAGCTACGAGTTTGGAGAGCTAGAAAGACATCAAGAGAAGGCTTTTCAACCCTAAGCAAGTAAGAGAACAAGGACTTTGAAGGCAAGGGAGGTTCTACAAGAGGTAAGCACTCTTTTTGAATGCTGAATATAGGTCTTCTCCTTATCCTTCTCCTTCTTCTTCTATGATAGTTCTAGTGCATGTTGTAACTCCACATGTTAGGTTAATTCCATGCTTTTGTGATATGATATGAATGATTTTAAGATGATTCATGGTTCTATGTGCTTGATAATCTTTAGTTTACTAAGGATTTGAAAGCGTTACTCTTTTTGTCTTCTTAAATCATGCATAGTTCATATAGTCTATTCGCTGTGATTGTTGTCATGAGTTGACGCTCCTGTTATTTAATACATATGATATGAATGATATTCATGATGATTTGAGCATGTGTTAGGGTTGTTTCATATGTTTTAATGCATAGTTGTGAAATTAGGGTTTCGATAACCCTAAATTCACACAAGTTTCCTATAGCATGATAGAATAGATTTTGTTTTCTGCTTTTCTTCATGGTTATTATATATATGATATATATAGAATAACTATGATAGTTTTTGCATGCATGTAGTGGATTTTTAGGGTTTTATGCATGGCATGAGATTAGGGTTGCATTAAGGTCTCTATTTATTCACTGTTTTTGTTGATAAGATGATTAGTGGATGACTTTGAGCCTTAATACTATTCTGTCCAGATTGTTATGTTATCCTTTTTGATATGCTTTGAGCACGTGTAAGGGTGCGAACAGGTGCAGTAGTTGCCTTATTACAAATAAGGTCGCTATGGCTTAAGCTTGATATTGCTTGGAGTAAATTGCACAAGGTAAGTAAGGTATGAAGTGCCTTAATTCACTTTTCTTAACCTTTCTTTTCTCTTCTCCCTCCTAGGGTTATTCTCTAATAGAGGGATATGGTCAACTCTAGGGCTTCTTTCCACCCCTTTTAAAAAGTTTATATCTTCTGTTGGATTTTTTTATTAAGAATCATTTTATCTTCGAAAATCACTATGGAAGGAAACCTAAGGTTTACCATAACTCTCTATTAGGATTTAACCCTATTCTTTTCGAACTACGTGGACTTTGATCCGTGTATTTCACTGCATGGTACGTAGGCGCTCGTTTTGAGGCTCAAGTCCATTCTAGGATCCAAGTATCCTAGGTTTTTCTTCTCTTTTCTTTTTTCTGTTTATTTTATTTTCTTTGTTTGATTATGCATGGATGAAATGGATGGATGGGATATATGTTATGCATGCTGTATTTTATTGATTGATATTGTTTTGCATGTGATTAAGTTATTAAATTAGCCCAATCAAATTAAGAGACCAACTCGGGCGATGTGGGTGCCTATGGGCTTTGCCCAGAACCTTCCCACATCGTAACTTAGCCCCCGAATCCATTTTCTGGTTTTAAAGACTTAGCCTTTCCTTTCAAAATGGAGTCATATGGTTTTTTGAAAATAAAACATTTTTATGGTTTTCCTCTTTTCCTTAAAAAAATGAGGTGGCGACTCCTTTTTGTTTGTTGTCTTTCACCTCTGTATTTTTTGCCAAACCCTTGTGGGCCGCGCTTTTTCGTGGGTTCACACAAATATCCCTTTAGCCTAACTGAAGAGTGTTTTGGAGATACAGGCGGGTGGTTTACAAAACGTTGGATGCACTGAACGGGATATTAGAAATGTTAGAAGAGATGTAAGAAAAGCGAATGATGGACATGATGCAGATATGCTAAATGAGCATTTCCTTGCTCAAAAATAGAGAAATCCGAATTTTATATACACCATTGAGACAGATGATGAGAATCGGATTTCTCATATCTTTTGGGCTGATGCAACAAGTAGAAAGGAATACAAACATTTTGGGGATGTTGTGGTATTTGACACCACATACCAAATAAATAGGTATGACATGATTTTCGCACCACTATTGGGGGTTAACTATCATGGGCAAACAATAACGTTTGGTTGTGGGTTCTTGTGTGATTAGAACCACGGATCTTTTGTTTGGTTGTTTGAGGAATGGATAAAAGCTATGCCAGACGAGCCACTTAAGATAATTATTACTGATCAAGATCCAGCCATGGAGATTGCGATTAAACATGTACTCCCAAATACAAACCATAGGTATTGCATTTAGCGCATCTTGAACAAGTTTTCTGAGAAACTTGGTGCTCACATTTATAACCAATATTACGATGACTTTTATACATGTATTTGGGATTCAGAGGGACTAGAGGAGTTTGAGTGTAGATGGGTTGTTCTAATTGAAAAAAGTGAGTTACATGATAATAGGTGGTTGCAGACAATGTTTAACAAACGGGATAGGTGGGTTCCAACTTTTGTTAAACATATTTTCTCTGCTAGAATGTCATCTAGTCAAAGAGCAAAGGGTAGCCATTCATTTACAAAGAAGTATGTGGACAGAAGGAATTCTTTGATAGACTTTGTGACAAGGTTCAATTGGGCGCTTGCACGGTAAAAGTATGGCAAGTTACAGGCCGACCATGTTGAACATCAAGAGAAACCCATGCTAAAGACTTTGGTTCCATTTGAGAAGCAAATGTCTAAAATTTATACACGTGCCATGTTTCATAAATTTCAAAAAGAGTTATGGGAATCTATGAAGTATGGGGGTATTGTTAAGGTGGATGATGAGTTTCATACCATCTACCAGGTTGAAAGGCGTGTATCTGATGATGGCAAAAGGCAAAATGAAAATAGTGAAGAATCGATACCAGACAGGGTCCGATTGATTGTGGATGATAAGGTGGCTGATGTTTCAAGTTGCAATTGTAAGAATTTTGAGTGGGAAGGAATTCCCTGCAGACACTTGTTGCACTATTTTTTTGTAAAAAACAATACCATGATTTGTCAGGTAAATATATATTGAAGAGGTTGACAAAGGATGCAAAGTGTCAAAGTTTAATGGAGAGCAGTGGGGTGAACTTGGAGGATGCAAGTGATAGGGGCTTGTTGGTTCGCCGTAATGATTTATATGGAATTCAAGGGTAGTTGATGTAGCTATTTTAAGTGTAGAGGAAACTGAAATGTTGAAAGAAGATTTGTTGACATTTGAAAAGAAGATCAAATCACGCTC
The DNA here is from genome assembly GCA_039720395.1 of Liquidambar formosana. Lineage (NCBI taxonomy): Eukaryota > Viridiplantae > Streptophyta > Magnoliopsida > Saxifragales > Altingiaceae > Liquidambar > Liquidambar formosana. Next base: position 48,568,776 of record CM077821.1, on the reverse strand, counting down.
TATTGGAGAATGTATCAACAATTTGGGAGTACATAGCAATTGCCCCCCAATTAGTTCTACTCCTGTGTTGCTAGAGCCAAATCAAGTTAGAGCGAAGGGATGTGGGAAAAGGCTAAAAGGAGGAAAAGAAAAGGCTAGGGAGCAAAATTTGAGAAGATGTAATGGATGTAATAAATGGGGACAATCTCATAACAAGAGGAATTGCCCAGCCCTAATAAACATGTGAGTTTACTTATTACTGTCCCTTAAAACACTTATTGTCCATACTTTAATAATTGCCAATAGTTGAGTATCTGATTATCTGATTATCTTGTAGGCCTGCTCCTAGTACTAATATTGGAAATTCACATAGCCGTGGTCCTATATCCAATGATGATGTGGTTTCTTCTACTAGTAAGTGAAAGATATTTAATAAGGTTTATATTTACTACATACTTCCTTTATTTAAATTTTTGTAATTGTTTGTTTTTGTTTTTAACAAATTTTTTATTTTTTATTTTGTTTTTGTTTTTGTAGGGTTCACAGATAGGTGATGGAACAATTAATATTGGATGAGAGAACCTCATGAATGTATATATTGTAGATAGGTGATGGAACAATTAATCAAATTCATCAGTATATCTATATTTCCTATATATTTATCTCTTATGATAATGGATATCACAATGATGAATCACACATCTGAGTCATGTCAAATGGTTGCAGAAAACGCATTGCATTTTTGAGCAATCTAGCATATGTTGCCAAGCAACAGCCTTTTGGACAAGCTGGATTGATGGGCCTTGCAAAATGCATTGCTTTAGCTGATTATGGAGATTAGATTCATAATGACAGTGGTTGAGATTAGAAACATAATGACAGTGGTAGACTTCATAAAGTTACCAGGTGTGGATCATGATTTTTATGTGTTTTTTTTCCTGAAATATGAAAAATTCCAGTCAACAAGATCATATGCATGTTTTTTTACTCTTAGGTGAAGCCTTGAAGGGACTTTATTTTTCCTTTTTCTAAAATAAATTCCCTAAGTTCCGCACATTGAAAATTCTATGATCCAAGTTCTTCTTATATATTCTGAGCGACCAAACAGAGGGTAAACAACTAGTGGTTGAGAAATAGAGTCCTCAATTTATATATAAATTTAATTTAATCTATACGCAGCTTCAATTTACACAGTGCTTACAAATTTGTTTATGTTCTTCATAAAACAGATGTCGTTGACGCAATAAATGGGACAATTATCACCTATGCGCAGGTAATATAGTTGGTTGTTTGGAAATTTTTGAAAAGAATATTTGCTTGTGTATTAAAGTTTTACTAAACTCTTTTGTCAGTAAAAATATTTGCGTCTATTTCATGTAGTTGAAGCCTTGAAGGGACTTTATTTCATGTAAAGATGGATCATGTAAAAATGTTTGCGTCTATAATCCAAGTTCTTATAAATTTTGGAATTTTGGTCAAAACAAACACAAAAATAAAATATTTAATATTTATTTCTTTTTTTATATATGCAATTTTGTAGAAACTACTCATGATATTTTTCTCTGAGGCAATTTTAAAATTGGCTGAAATTAAGGAATCTACTTCAGGTAAAATTATAAAGCAATCTACTTCTATTGAACTCTTGAGCATGCCATTTTGAGTCCTGGCACAACATTAACAAGAATGATGTATACCTCTTCAATTCAATTTTCATTTTGAATATGAGGATGTTGATGTGCAGATGGTGGATCTCAAAACAGAAGTACCAATGGTAGTCCCCTCAACGAAATGGGTGAAAGAAAGATGTTACCCTCAATCTCTATTGCATTACTTTTAGCAATTGGAATTGGTATTTTGGAAGCATTAGCAATGTATTTTGGATCTGGACCGTTTTTGAGCATGATAGGCATATCATCAGTGAGTAGTACTTTGAGTCTGCATAAGATACCTACAATAGTCTCAGCATTCTCTTTTCTTTGACCTAATCAGATTCATGTCAAAATTTCTATTTTTTTGTACTCAATCCTAGTACAGATCCCATTGTCCAGATATTTTATTGCCAAATCACACATTCCCCGTTTACATAATTTATTTTGTTACATGCATCATTTTCCGTTTATAGGAGGGACTATATCCTAAAACTCATTTTCTGAACAGGCTTCATCCATGTGTGGTCCAGCACAACAATTTCTTAAACTTAGAGCAGTTGGTGCCCCTGCAGTTGTTCTTTATCTAGCTATTCAAGGCATCCTACGCAGGTTTAAGGATACAAAGACCCTTGTATTATGTCTAGGCAAGCATTTGGTCTACCTTTTGAAATTATTATGGAGAAAGTGTATTAAGGTCACCTATAAAATGCTATCATGGATCACAACTTCAACATGTATCACAATACCTCTTCTCAGTATGTCTTTTCACTTCTTGAATTCTGCCATCTTTCTCTTTGGTTATAGTTAGCATCAACAATTACCATGGTGTGTTTCAACTTTCAACATTTTCAGATATATTGTTGCTTTTTTTATGATCGGGTATCTTAATAAGAGAACGGTATTATTTCAACCCCATATGAAAAGTTTGCATTTCGGTGGCTACCTAAGATCTGGTCAGTTTCATTGCTAAAATAGTTGGTCTAGTTCAAAGCTTGTAATACTTTAGCTTGATTCCATTTATTCTAGCCTACAAATGAGTACTTGCTTTTCATATTCACAAATGTGGTCCCTGATTTTTTTATTTTTTTTAGTCATCCAACAAATTGTAGGTCATGGTATGTGTCACACCCCATTTTTGCACCATCTTACTAGGGCTCATCATTTCATGCATGTTTTTGTTTTGTTTTTGAGTCTAGTCACTTGCATTAGTTTTCTAGAGTCACAAGGACAATGGATATGAATTTTGGTTCAATTCGGAGTTGATCTTGAGGGATAATAAGAGCTTTTGTGATTTAAGGGGCATAATCGTCTTTTAAGTCCCAAACTTTTCATTTGACCTTGAAATGATCTTCAAATTATCAATTGGAGTTCATATGGATGCATAAGAGGTATTTCTAGGTTCAATTTGATGAATCAATGGCTCGGGATTAAAATGGCTCGATGTAGTTCAAGTTGGTTAATTGACCCTCCTTTGGGCTAGCTCTAATTGACTCACAATTACCAACCAAATCTTTTCAAATTGACTTTAATTAGTCATCATTTTACCCTCAAAAGTGTTTCATAAGGTTTAATTTTGATATGGAAAGCATTTATTTTGATCCTATGTGTATGCCTATGCTTAGCAAAGGTAGAGCATAGCGGTTAACCGCCTCTGTCAAACCTAACCATGCCCCTATGGTTAGTAGGTTTCACCCTAAAATGTTCAAAAATGTATTCCTCATCAAAACACGGTCATTTTGGCTTTTGTTTCATCAAAATCGGAGTTCATTTGGCCCTTGAAACACTCCTAGAAGGTAAGGGAGTCCAAAAAAAGCAAAAAGCTGATGTGGGCTCGGGTGACCACCCAAGCCTGGGCGGCTAGCCGCCTGGGCCCAGGTGGCTAGCCGCCCAGCCTTGGGTGGTCACCTGAGACTACTTTCCTATTTTCCCTATGATTCCTTGCTGAAGCGGAATTCTTCCTATTTTGACGAACAAGGACTCTTTTGGACGAGTTTCCTTCTAATTTTTGGTAACTTCTGAGTTACTTAAGCCCTAAGGGGGTCTCTAATAGCCCTTGGATTAATTTTTAGGGTTTTAATCCTAGCCATTGGTTAATCCCAATTGAAGTCTATAAATACCCCCCTATGCTTCAACACAAGGGGAGCTACTTTATGCATTAATACCTAAGTGTTTGAGAGAGAATAAGAGAGAGAGACTTGAAGGAGAGCTGGAGTTCTTACTGTAGCCTTGGAGAACATTGGTTCAAGTCATCCATAAGAGGAAGAGAGAGTCTCTACAGCAACAAGGAAGTTTCTTCTTAAGGTAACCTCCCTCCTTCTTTATACTGAATATGGGTTTTCATGTAGAATAGGCTTATTGCATGTTAAAGGTAGCTTTTTTATCATGTATTAACACTCTAGCTAGTTAATATACATGGAATATCCACTGTTTATCATAAGTTTAACATGCTTTAGGGTTGTCCTATATGTTTTTAAGCATAGTTGTGATTCTTGTGCTCCCGTTGTCCTTGTTTTAGAGTAGTGTTATCGCATGTTAGAGTTAGGATTTTTATCATGTTTTATTGCTTTAGTTAGTTAATATGCATAATTTAGGTTCTGTTTAGTTTGGTTTTAGTATGTGTGGAGTATGTTTTGTGTGTTTTTAAGCATATTTGTGAGTTTAGGGTTGTTAGTGTCCTTGTTTTAGGTTAGTTTCATACAGCATGTTAAAGTAGAGCTTTTTATTGATTTTTTCTTCATATTTGCTGTATATGTTTTACATGTGGAGTAAATATGATATTTTTGCATGCATGTTAGTTCATTCTAGGGTTTTTATGCATGATATGATTCTAGGATTGTGCTAGAGCTTATGTTTATTCGCTGTTTTTGCTATTAGCATGATTAGTGAATGATTTTAGGCCTTAGTACTATTCTGTCCAGATTTGCATATTAGTGTTTTTGCATGGTTTTGAGCACGTGTAAGGATGCAAATAGGTGTGGTATTAGTCCTATGGCAAATAGGGCTGCCAATGCTTGAAATAGCTAATGCTTGGAGCTATTGCGTTCAGGTAAGTGCGTGTGAAGGTGCCCCAATTCACCTCTCTTCCTTAACTCTTTCTCTTCTCCCTCCTAGGGTTAATTTTTAATACAAGTCTATGGTTTTAATCAAGGGTTTCCTTAACCAATAAAATTCTGTTTTTTTATCAAGGTTTCCACTTTGTGGAATTTTCCTAAAATCAAATTTGGTTTATTCAATTCTTTTTCAAATAAGGAAACCTAGGGTTTTTACCATAGGTTTATATTAGGACTTAACCCTATTTCTAATCAAACTACGTGGATTTTGATCCATGTATTTCGTTGCATGGTACGTAGGCGCTCTTCGTGAGGCTCAAGTCCGTTCTAGGATCCAAGTATCCTAGGTTTCTTTATGTTTTCTTTTCTTTTTTCTTTATTTTCTGTTTTTATTTGCTTGTTATGCATGGATGGATAAATGGAATATATGATATGCATGCAATTCTTGTGATGATATACTTACTGATTTTTGTATGGAAAGATCTTAATTTAGCCCAAATGAACTGAGAGACTGAAAGGTTGACATGGGTGCCTATAGGCTTTGCCTAGAACCTTCCCATGTCATAACTTAGCCTCCGAATCCTGATTTCTATGGTTTCCAAAAGACTTGTTTTTGCCTTTCCTTTTTAAAACATGGAGTCATTCAAATTGTTTTCTTAAAAGAAACTATTTTTAGGGTTTTCCTTATTTCCTTTAAAAAATAAGGTGGCGACTCCTTTTCTTCTTTTTCAAAACAAATTTTATTTTCTTTTCAATCCTTGTGGGCCCAATTTCCGGGGTTTACAGTATGCTATAAAGAGATTGCCAATAAAAAGTTCTCCTGTTTTTCCTCAAATAGGGTAGCCACTTTTCATATTTCACCTTTTTTTAATTGATTGATTTAATCTTCTTGTAGTAAACATTGACACCAACCAATTTGCTTTGAACTTACCACAGGACTGGTGTTAACTGAAGAGGCTATGCAATTTGGACCAATTCCAAGCTTTGGAAATAAGCTTAGTTCATTTCTTCACACTTGTGTATCAAAGTAAATTTCTTTTAAGGTAATATTAATATTTTAAGTGATTCAATTCTATCTTCTGATTGAATATTGTGACTCAAAATCTTATGTGAGTTTGGTTGTCCCGTGGAACTAAAACCATTCCATCTTTGTTTCCCAAGACATCTGAAGGTACATGATAAAATGATGGTAAAAGATGTAATGATTTCATTTACAGTGGAGTCATGCATTTTGAAGAGTTGGGGCTATTAGCCTATTACCATAATGAATAATGAAAAAGAAACTAAGATATCCTATTGTTGACACCCAATTTTGTACCGCCTGACATTTCGGACCACCTTTAAGCCTAATGATGAAAGGCAGCAGCAGATGAACTACCACAAGCGAGCCCGAAGGACCTGTGCAAGCACAATGTGGCTTTTTGATAGTTTTTTATACCCCATGATCATATGAGCAAGGTTCATGCACGTACGTGCATCTTCCATGCACGTATGATCATGCAACCTGGTTTTTTAATACCCCATGATAGTATGAGCATGGATCATGCACGTACGTGCATCTTCCATGCACGTACGATCATGCCCTTTATTTTTGAAATTTTCAGCTTTTCCTCCCAAATCGTTTCTTTCCTTGTGAAGCCCCTATGCTGACAGCTGCTTAATGGCGGCTGAGAAATCCTAATGAACTCCGAAATAAACCCTAATACCTCCCTATATATACCCCATTTTCAACCAAGAGAAGGGATGGAACTTTTGCACCCAGCCTCCAACCCAAAAGATCTGAAAACTCATAGTTGTCACTGCGAGAGGTCCGGAAGGCAAGCTCGTGGAGAAATTGCTGTTGCCCGTACCTGAGGGTAACGATTTTCAATCTTTTATTCCATTTCCTTGTAATTTAGCATGATTATTAATTGTATAAAATGTGCATAACATCTTCCGCATCCCTCTCATTTAATGGTTGGCATTCAAATTTATTTTAGCATTTATTCATCCCTCGCATATGATATTTGACATTCCAAACATTGCTCCAGCATAAAGGATAGGAAGAATCATGCACTCGTATCTATCCATCAATTCTGGTATTCAACTCGCATGATATAGGCCTGTGTACATGAATATTATTTATTGTATTTACACCCTCATCAATATTTACCTTCATTTCTTCATCACTTAGATTTAAGTCATTCTTATCATCTCTGAATCATATTTGGGTTAATTTCTTGTATATATTTGAGTTATAGATTCGTTCAAACGGAACATGGTAAGTGTTAGGCTGATTTATGGGGCATGTACATACGTACATATGATATGCACGTACGTGCATCCCATATGCACGTACGTGCATGAGCCACGTTTTGCAGTTTAATCCTTCTTTCTGTTTTGCAGGCAGCGTAAGCATCTCTCGTAGCCTTTTGAATACTCTGCCTTGTACATATAAGTGCTCATATATCCTGTCTTAATATCTCTTTTTTATCATTGTGTGCCAACATTTGAATTAAATCATTGAATTGCTTTAATACGGTTGAGCCTAATTAAGTCCTTTTTAATTAAAGCCAATAAGTACATATGGGGGCCGGCTTCAGCCGGGCGTAGATAGGTGCCTAACACCTTCCCATCCGCGTACCCTAGCTCTGAACCCGAACAATCTCTAGTTATGGTAAGTTAGACCCTTTCTAAGGGTCAATTGGTTCCCGAAGCCAAATCAGGTGGCGACTCCCTTTACGCCCTAATCATTCGTGGTTAGTGGCGTACTACCCCCGAGCTCGGCGTGGTCTAGGACACGGCGCTCACACCTATCTTTAAATCTATAAAATGATCTTTCGGATGATGTGGAATAGTCTTAAGTTGCTACATAAACAAAAAATCAAGATTTATAATGATAGGCTACACATTAAATTTTTTGCAAATGTTCCAAATGTATAAAGAACTATTTCGAATCCAATTTAGCCAAAGCCCTCTTGTTATGATCATAATTGGTGATAGTGTTATAGTTTATCTTTCATATAATTACATAATTATATGATGCGTAGTGTGCAAGTATAAAACTCTAATATATACTCATTGGGTTATAGTTGGGTTGGATGGGGTTGGGTTTGAATCATGAAACTTATGAATTGTGAGTTAACTTCCTTTTTTTTTTTTTTTTTGATTACTTTATTCTTACATACAATATATTTATATTTATCTTTTCAGGTATGCATTAGAGTAAACCTCTATCAAGTGGCGTAGGGATGTCAATGGATTGAATACAATGCAGACTTAACAAAATCAAGTTAATCTAATTATATATATGGTTATTTGATTTTTCAATCCAATTATATTTGGCGAGATTTGAGTTAATTGTATATGTGGTTACTTAGTTGTATAAAGATTAGGTTTTAATTTACAATGTTTGAATTGTGATTGCATAATGAGTTCAATAGTTAAAATATGATTGTAAGAACAGCAATAGGTTCTTCACCCATCAAAAGCATTTTGTAGTGAAAGCATTTGAGAGATATTATAATGATCAAATTAGTTTCCATCTGCACACTCTATTTTTCAAGAGCCATTACCATAGTTCTTGGACTTTGAATCGTGGTATTACAAGGAAGAACTATAGTCCTCATTATTTTGATTCAAAATGAGTTATGCGTCGTACATGAAAGTTAAAGTTGTGCTTGAGGCATACTTAGATAGGGCGACACTCCTATAGACTCGTGATAGCAAGCAAAGTGCATTTTTAGAGTTTCTTCTCCTATAAGTAACCGTGGATCTAATTTGGTGTGCTATAGGCGTTATATATAGTTTATAATACACTTTCAATTATGGATTTTGGTGGTTTAAAATATAGTTTTGCAATGTCATCACAAACACTCTTATGAGAGTAGGTAATGAACTAATAAGTGATATTAATGGTCCAAAGCTTAAAAGTCTGCCATGACCAAAAGGTCAACAAAAACACTATTGAGTTTAATTTTTCTTTTTGCCGGGTATTCTTATTTTTAAATTTTTTTAATGAGGGTGTTCGAGACTTTGATTCCGACTTATTCTTTGGGCACGTGCAATCCTCCTTCCCACACACATCGAGTAATTAATTACTAGGCCGTTTACACCCTGGGTAATCCACTTAAACTAACCCTTTTCATTGTAGAATATCTGATTGTTTGTTTTCTTCTTCTTTTTTTTTAACCACTATAAACCTGTTACTTCAATAACTTCATCATACTTAACATCAAAAAACCTGTTATTTCAATAAACCACTTCTTCATACACATAGAAATTAAGAAATTAATTTCTAAACATCCACATTAATATTATAATGATTACTAGCAAAATTATCAAACGCTTCAACATTATTATTTCTTCGTGGATTCCTAGAATCTAGGTGTCATTTCCAATCTGGTTGTCATTTCCTTCGAACAATGGTTGGCTATCAATGCTTTCATATCTTCCCTTCCCACCACTCAAACCTTGTCTGTCACGTCGTCGCCTTTGCAATTCATCTTCCCAATCACGAATCCACTGCACAAATCCATTGCATCTCCCAAACTGATCATGGAAGCAATAATTATTGTGCGAAAGTGCGATAAACAAAAAATTTTTTATGGTGGTGGAAGTGATTAATCAAACAAAACAAGTGAATCAATCCAAGCACAAAAATAAACAAACACACAAAGAAAAGGAGACACAAGATTTACGTAGTTTGGCAAGATGCCTACGTCCACGAGCGGCGATGATCAATCCACTATGTGTTCAAGAGAATACAAGAGCAAGAATACTCACAAAATCCCTAGATCCCCTTTACACCCAATGACGGCTCCCAAGTGGCTCTCTTTGCTTAAGGATGAAACCCTTAAAACAACCCCTTATATAAAGTGGGTTATAACATAAGTGAGCGGGTTGGGTTAGGTCAAAAAAGACCCAACTTAACAAAATGGGTTAAAAGAGAATTAAAGACAAATTCTAATAAATCTCCACCTTGGCTTGAATTCAACTAAACCATCCAAACAAAGCAAACAAATCATCACTGCCTCCAAATATGCCATTAGGCGCTATACACCCGTAGGTGCTCAAACGTGAATGATGTTGATCAAGTCCAAACAGTGTTTAAACTTGACCCCAGTCACTACCTTAGTCAATATATCTGCAGGGTTATCTGCAGTCCCAATCTTTTGAAGGAGAATGTCCCCCTCATTCACAACTTCACGAATAAAATGGAAACAGATATCAATATATTTTGTCCGAGCATGATGAAACTTTGACTATCGCAGTAGACCTCAACGTGCTTCTGAACAATCCCCAAGTCCTCAACCAACCCACGTAGCCAAATGGCCTCTGTCATCGCCATGTACTCTACCTCTGTAGTAGACAAAGCAATTGTTGACTGCAACGTAGACCTCCAACTCACTGGTCCCTTTGCAAGAGTAAACACATACCCTGTAGTAGACCGACGTTTATCCAAATCACCAGCATAATCTGAATCCACATAACCGACCACATGATGACCAAGTCTGTCATCCCTCTCAAACATCAAACCAACATCCACTGTACCCTAGATGTATCGCAAAATCCACTTCACTGCCTGCCAGTGCCCTTTACCAGGATCATGCATATACCGGCTAACCATACTGACAGCGTGTGAAATATCAGATCTCGTGCACACCATAGCTTATATCAAAGCACCAACTATGTTTGCATATGGAATTTGAGCCATATACTTACGCTCATCATCTGTGTGCGGAGACTTCAAAGCAGAAAGTTTAAAAGGAGGGGCCAAAAGTGTACTAACTGATTTTGTTTTGCTATCTATATCAAACCTCTGCAAAACTTTTTTCAAATACTATGTTTGTGACAAACAAACTATGCCCTTCACTCTATCTCTCTTGATTTCCACACCAAGTATTTTCTTAGCTTCACTAAGATTCTTCATTTCAAATTCATTACTCAACTGAGTCTTTAACCTGTCTATCTCCACCTTGCTCTTAGATACAATAAGCATATCATCTACATATAAGAGCAAATAAATAAAAGAACCATCATGAAGCTTACGAAAATACACACAATGATCAAAATGACTCCTGGTATATTTCTGCCCTGTCATAAACCGATCAAATCGCTTGTTCCATTGTCTTGGAGACTGCTTCAAACCATACAGTGACTTTTTTAGTTTGCAAACACAATTTTCTTTACCAGCAATTTTAAATCTATCTGGGTGAGTCATATAAATTTCTTCCTCCAAATCACCATGCAAGAAGCAGTTTTAACATCGAGTTGAGCCAACTCAAGATCAAACTGTGCAACCAAAGCTAGAAAAATTCGAATAGAAGAGTGCTTAACAACTGGAGAGAATACCTCATTGTAGTCGGTTTATCCCTTCTTTCTGCGCGTAGCCTTTAACCACCAACCTAACCTTGAATCTCACACTATCTTTCCCTAGAGACCCTTCCTTCTTGGCATATACCCACTTGCAACCAATTGCCTTCTTTCCTTTTGGAAGCTGTACCAACTCCCAAGTTTGATTTTTGTGCAGCGACTCCATTTCATCATCCATTGCCTTTTTCCACTGTACAGTTTTTGAATTCTGTGAGGCTTCTCTATAAGTCAATGGAAAATCATCATCCACAACTAGAAGTGCATAGGCCACCATATCAGTAAATCGAGCAGGTTTCTGAATTTCTCTTCTCGGTCCACCAGCTGCAATAGATTCTGATTGCTGTGGAATTTCCTGTGCCTGTGCCTCCACCATATCTGAGTCTGAATTTTCATCATCTGAATCAACAACATCAACTGTCTGAATAGTCTTCTTTGGAACCACTGGAGCTTCTAACTCCGCCTGCTGCGAAGTACCCATATTTATATTCTCTTTCTGAGAATTTTTCTGCTTTTGCTGATTCAACATCCCAGACTCATCAAAAGTAACATCCCTACTCAGAACAAGTTTTTTCAATTCGGGACACCACAGTCTATATCCCTTCACACCTGTGCTAAAGCCCAAAAATATGGCTTTCTTGGCTCGAAGATCCAATTTAGTTTATTTCACATGAAAATATGTAGGATAACCAAATACTTGCAATTTATCATAATCTATAGCAGGTTTTCCAGACCATTACTCTAAATGTGTTTTTCCATCATTTGCAGCTACTGGTAATCTGTTGATAAGATGGCATGCATATATCACAACTTCATCCCAAAACGCTTTGCCCAATCCAGAGTCGAGCAACATACATCTCACTTTCTCTAGTAAAGTACGATTCATGCATTCTGCCAACCCATTCTACTGCGGTGTATCTCTAATTATGAAGTGTCTGACTATTCCTTCATCTTAGCATATTTTGAAGAATGGATCCGACTTGTACTCACCACCATTGTCTAACTTGAGCCTCTTGATTTTCCTTCCTGTCTGAGTCTCAATCATTTTCTTCCAATTCAGAATCACATCCAGAACTTCATATTTATGCTATATAGTGTACACCCAAATTCTCTTGGAATAATCATCAACAAAAGACATAAACCAATGTTTACCTCCCAAAGATGCAATTTTAGAAGGTCCCCACACATCTGTGTGAACATAATTAAGAGTCCCATTTGTGTAATGAACTGCAGTGTCAAACTTCACTCTAGTCTGCTTACCCTAAAGTACACTGCTCACAAAATCCCAATTTCCTGTCTTACCACCCTTCAACAGACCTTGCTTTATTAATCCCTACAAAGCCTTCTCACCAGCATGCCCTAATCGCATGTGCCAAAGTCTGGAAGTATTAGATTCACTGCCCTTTGAACTATCAGAAACAGCTACTCTCCCTGTGACTGTACTCCCATCCAAAAAATATAAATTACCCTTTCGAGTACCTTTCAATACAACGAGCGCACCACTGTGCCACTTTGAGGTCTCTACTTTCCATAGTAATCTTGTAGCCTTTTGAATCAAAAGTTCCCAATGAGATGAGATTTTTCTTCAAATCCGATACATACCGAACATCTTTCAAAACTCTAATTGTTCCATCATGCAACTTCAAACGAATGTTTCCAATCCCTTCTGTTTTACAGGCATTATCATTACCCATTAAAACAATTCCACCATCTAACTCCTGAAAGCTAGAAAATAATTCCCTGTTGGGATACATATGATAAGAACACCCTGAATCCAAAATCCATTCATCTGAATGGCCAACCAATGATGAAACAGTTAAAGCTAAATCTTCATCCCCAATACCCACACGTGCTACATTTGAATTTAAACCCTTACCATTTTTATTTTGCAGTTTCGGACAATCCTTCTTCCAATGCCCTTTGTTGTCATAAAAAGCACACTCATCCTTTGCAGGAATTTTTCTATCAGACGATGCGCCTCTCGTCTTAGAATAAGACTTACCCCGTCTGCTAAATTTTTTGTTCTCACTCCTACCCCTTGCTGTCAAAGCCTCTGATGGTAAATCCCTATGAACCAGTTGGTCCTTCTTCCGATACTCATTATTTATCAAAGCATTAGATACATCATTATATTTAATTGTATCTTTCCCATACTGCAAAGTAGTAGTCAAATGATTATATGAATCAGGCAAGGAATTTAATAATGATAAGGCTTTATCTTCATCCGAAATTTCAACATCTAAATTTTGCAAATCAGCAAGAATTTTATTAAAACCATTCAAGTGCTCAATTATTGAAATACCTTGCTTGTAGTTGAAACGGAAGAGCTTCTTCTTTAAATAGAGCTGATTTTCCATACTCTTGGTCATGTATTGATCCTCTAATTTTTTCCACAATTGCTTAGCCGAAATCTCCCTCATAACAAAGTATTTTTGATCCTTAACAAGACAAAGCCTAATCATGCCGCAAGTTTGACGATTGATCTTCACCCTAATCCTTCTCATCCAAATCAGCGGGTTGATCCTCCAAAGCGATATCTAACTCTTGTTGAGTCAGAACATCCAAAACTTCACACTGCCACATGCCGAAGTTATTCGTTCCATCAAATTTTTCAAGCTTCGAATTTTACATTCGAAACCATAGTTCTAACTGTTGACGAAGTGCTTGTAGACGAATTTTTCTGTGACAAAACTTCTGAACTCGATTCCGCCTATTAATCAGATCCACACCCAAATACGAACAATCAACAAATCCAACTCCTAGGCCGAAACCTAAGCTTTGATACCAGTTTGTTGTGTGAAAGCGCGATAAACAAACAATTTCTATGGTGGTAGAAGTGATTAATCAAACAAAACAAGTGAATTGATTTAAGCACAAAAATAAACAAACACACAAAGAAAAGGAGACACAAGATTTACGTAGTTCGGCAAGATGCCTACGTCCACGGGCGGCGATGATCAATCCACTATGTGTTCAAGAGAATACAAGAGTAAGAATACTCACAAAATCCCTAGATCCCCTTTACACCCAATGGCGGCTCCCAAGTGGCTCTCTTTGCTTAAGATGAAACCCTTAAAACAACCCCTTATATAAAGTGGGTTATAACATAAGTGAGCGGGTCGGGTTAGGTCAAAAAAGACCCAACTTAACAAAATGGGTTAAAAAGAGAATTAAAGACAAATTCTAACAATAATGAGTAACAATAATTAGTTCCACACTAAAATAATAATGGAAAATCATAATATGAGTAACAATAATTAGTTCCTCACATTGCATGACTGATGCATAGTAGTGTTTACCGAAGTTGTCAATCTTACTATAAGCAATCTTGATTTCACATGGCATTCGGCGACTACAAGCACAATATTTTCGCAAGTCTGGAGCTGTACTACATGAGCTTCCTTCAGATGCCATTAATACACCCTATGTGCTAACAATGAAAATCCTGCAGAAAAGTAACCATAAATAAAAATTTTTCAAGTAATGTTTTATCATGTCCGATGGTTCAGATGGGATTGACACCCTAAAATTTTTTCAAGTAAAATGTTGTCAAGTAATGTTTTTACTAGTCCTAAAATTTTTCAAGGTTGAAGTAATGTTGATCTTTTTTTCAATAGACAATTGTATTAATCAAAAGAATTAGTGCAAATTGGACAAGAAGTCCAATAAGGGACGCAGCAATTTGATAGGTATCATAAGGGGAAAAACACAGTAAGTGAGTAATACTTTTAACTCATTCATTCAACTCCAATGCCATAAAAAACAACTTCAATCCAGCAGTTCGAAATAGGGGAAAGAAGAGGAAAAAAAAAATCAAAACAAGGGAATTCTTACCTGTGCCGGCAGTGGGTGAGCTTTGTGGAGAGTGAACGGTGGTAAGGAGGGTCTTAACTGCAATGGGGAGGAATTTCTTTAGTTTAGAGAAGAGAAGTGGAAAAAAAAAAATTAAATATCGAAACAGGGGAATGCTTACTTGTGACGGCGGTGGGTGAGCTTCGTGGAGAGTGAACGGTGGTGAGGAGGAGGGTCTTCAGCTACAATGGGGAGGGTCTTCAGCTGCGATGGGGAGGGATTTTTTTAGTTTAGAGAAGAGAAGAGAAGAGGAAAAAAAAATTTATAAAACCGAAACAAAGGAATGCTTACCTATGCCGGCGGTAGGTGAGCTTCGTGGGGAATGAACGGCGGTGAGGAGGAGGGTCTTTAACTGTGATGGGGAGGGTCTTCAGCTGTAATGGGGAGGGATTTTTTTAGTTTAGAGAAGAGAAGAGGAAAAAAATAAAAATAAAACGGAAATAGGAGAATGCTTACCTGTACCGGCTGGTGGGTAAGCTTCGTGGGGAGTAAACAGCAGGTAAGGAGGAGGGTCTTCAGCTACTGATGGGGAGGGATTTTTTTAGTTTAGAGAAGAGAAGAGGAAAAAAAAAAATTTAAAACTAAAACAGGGGAATGCTTACCCATGCTGACGGTGGGTGAGGCTTCGTGGGGAGTGAACGGCGGTGAGGAGGAAGGTCTTCAACTGCGATGGGGAGGGTCTTCAGCTGCAATGGGGAGGGATTTTTTTAGTTTAGAGAAGAAAAGAGGAAAAAAAAAATTAAAACCGAAACAGAGGAATGCTTACTTGTGCCGACAGGTGGGTGAGGCTTCATGGAAAGTAAATGGCGGTGATGAGGGTCTTCAGCTGCGATGGGGAGGGATTTTTTTAGTTCAGAGAAGAGAAGAGGCAAAAAAAAAAAAAAAAAAAAAAAAAAAAAAAACTGCAACAAGGGGATGCTTACCTTCCTTCGTGGAGAGGGAGACGCTGGCAGTGAGGCGAGGCTCTTCAGCAGCTTCATGTTTCTCTCCTTGATAACTCACGGGTCATAGAGAAGAGAAAGAAGATGAAGGGAGACGGCTAAAGGTGAGCTTCATAGCTGCGGGGTGTAAGGGTTTGGAGAATAGGAGAAGAGAAGTGGGGAAAGGGCTATGTTTTTCTGCCAATTTTGAATTGGTTCTCACTGTTCGAGAAAGGCTGAGGTGATGGGATGAAGCTGCAGTTGTACTTCGGGTCAAAACGTCAGCTTGAACTAGTGCCTTGTCTCCAAACATAATCTTAACCGTTGGCTTCAGCTGACTTGACAGGAATGGTTAGATTGCCTTCAGCTTATATACCGATATATAAACTAAAGCTAACCGAAACATTTTCGTATATATATATATTATTCTCAATATAGATTATTAAGGAAGGGGTAAAAGAGTATAAATAAACTTTAGAAGCAGTACAGAAACACAAAAGAGAAAGATTATTGAACTACAAGGGTCCTAGTCTAAGTGCGGAATTAATCATAAACCCCTTAAACGTAAGAGATATATGGGGTTTAGCATCTTAGGATAGGAGAGGTTGAGTGGTAGTCTATGATCTAGCCTGGGCGCAAGTTTACAAAATTCAAAGAAAGGAAGTGTTCTTGGAGAGATGTCAGAATAACCACATATGACATACCTCTACAAAAGCTTCAATCTTTTACTGATTAAATCAAAATTTCAAGGGATTGATCAAATGGGTTTTTGGTGTAAAATCCAAAAATCAAGATTTCAAAAACAAAAACCTAGAAATAAAGACCCATATTTAAAATAAAAAAGAAAGCAAAAAAGCTCGAGTTTTCTCATGAAAAGTCACCAAAATCTCAGATATGTAAAAGGATCTTAAAGAGAAAACAAGGCCAAAAAGGAGAACCCAAGATCTATAGAGGAGAAGAAAAGAGAAGAAGACTTAACCCAATAAACTTAGACTATCCATTATTTGATGAGCAGGGGAGAGGCCTTTACAGGAAGTTTCTTTGCAATGATACGACCAAAGCATTCAAATGGATTAAGCAGAAGAGAATGATGATGAAAGTATAGAAAAACTTCAATCGTATATTCTTTTTGATTTGACGCGTTAATTGCAACAAGCGGGATTTGTCAATTCCATCCACTTTGGTTGAGAGTTGTATCTCCCGCGGATTATGAGAATTGAAATGTCTTGAGAAATCAAAATCTCAATGTTTAAACAAAACGAACAAGCGTTTTTTTTATTAATTCTTGAGAATTGGAAAACATCCTTCACCCTTGTGAAATGAACAGACCCTAATTAATTTTTAATACAAAACCCAATGGAAAAAAAGAAAGGATAGTTTTGGAAAAATAGAGTTTAATAAATGACAAGTCAATACAATGATAACCTTTTCTTAAACTCCGTGTTTTGTCAAACATGGCCTATCTTTGTAGGCAGAGCTGGCCCTGAGTGAGTATAAATTTTCAAAATGGCTGTTTAGGGCACCAGCTTTTTGGGTGAAAAAAGGGACCACCAACACCAATATACCTTAGATAGCCTAAGAGAAAAAAAAATGTAATAATTGTGAAGGAGGGCCCCAAAACCAAATCTAAGGGCCCAATTCCAACCCAACAAATAAGTCTAAGACTCAAACAAAAAATTAAAAGGCATTACTTCTAAGGGAACGACTATTGCAACCCCACTTTTTTTTTTATTATCAAACCCATCCCCTTTTTCGTTTTGGTTTTTAAGATTTTATGTAAAATATTAAAGGTTTTTATAAAAATCGGCCAGTAATGTCCACTAGAAAACATCATTTTGAACAACTTTGCAAAATAAAGTTTTTCCAAAATCTATCATTTAAGTAGACTTTTTGGCAAAAAAATGAAATAAAAGCTATAAATGGCTAAAAAGTCTAATTAAACGATATATTTTGGAAAAACTTTCTTCTACTAAAGTTGTTCAAAATAATGTTTTCTAGTTGACCACACAGCTGATTTTTGTAAAAATCTTTTATATTTTGCATAAAACCTTAAAAACCTAAAGGATTGGGGGTAGGGGGTGATAAAAAAGTGGGATTGCAATAGTCGTTCCCTACTTCTAAACAATCATATCTGATATCAAAATCAGATCTAAACAACTTTAAAAAAATCCTCTCTCCTCTATCTCACTCCCCCTTATTTCAGTTCAATTTTTCAAAGTTGAAGTTGATCAAATGTTACCTTTGGTCAACCATGTCACAAGAACGATTGTCTCGGTTAGCTATGTTATCTATTGAAAAGGATATGGTAAAAGAACTTGATTGTGCAAGCTTGATTAGTAATTTTGTGACTCAAAATGCGAGAAGAATAATGTTTAAGTGATACTTCATTGCATTTGGTTTTTTGTTTTTTGGTATTATAACTTTAGATTTTGTTTTGTGTATTTTTCTCATTGTAACAATGAATTTTGCTAAATTATGAAACAAGAAGTATGAATTATATCTTCTAAAGTTTTTGTAATGATTTTTTGTTACCTACATTTATATAAGCAAATATTAATAATTATAAAGGCAAGAAAACTTTGAGTTGATACCAGGAAAAAAAAATTTGTAAGTACCTAGATATTACTAGACGTAGGCACACGTGCGTTGTACGCGGTTATTTTTCAATAATATGAAATATAAATGAAAGAATAATTTTTAAAGGTTTAGAAATTAATATCGGTTTGGTTAGATTTTTACTTCTAATGACTCATAGTGAATAGTATAACTAATTTGAAAAATTTTAAGTTAGTCACAAATAAATTTAGAATATAATAATTCCCAATAATATATAGTAACACAATATTATATTGATTAACCACAAAACTTCAACAATTTGAAATGAAAATTTAAATAAAAAAAATTAACTACAAATTTTAAATTAAATTTCTAATTTCTATATAACATTCAATTGTTATTGTGAATGGATAGGATAATTATACTCTTATTTCCTTTATATCTCATGTATTTTTCGTTCTTTTTTATAACTACCTCATCAAATCAAAATTATGAATTGAATTTAAATACGTACCTTTTCAAAATCTACTTCTTATTTTTATAAATTTATTTTTAGGTTTTTAAAGAAGTCAAATTCATATGGTGATCCAATCATCACATTTTAGGAATCAAAACAAAAGAATAGTTTTGCCCCAAAAAAAAGGGCTAATGAAGTTTCATTGAGAAAGAGGATGCTACAGTGGTATTAAGAAGAAGAGGGAGAGAGGCGTTGTATTAGGGCCTGTGTCAAAAGGGATAGAGACGTATTGGGTTTGTACAGGAAAAAGAAACTAAAAAGGTAGAAGTTTAGAAGATTAAAAGGTAGTTGTCATCTGTTTAACTACAATAAAATTAAAAGGGTGTAGAAGGGTAGTTGTATATTTAAAATTTAAAATAAGGGTATATTAGTCAATCAAAAGTTTTTCTCACATTCACCTTTTTATAGGTAGTATAGATATAGATATAGATTATCATTATCATTATTATTATTATTATTATTTTGGTGTGTGAATATATATAAGGGGACCTCATTTTTTGAGTTCACTTAGAGCCTTCGAAAACTCAGAGCCGGCCCTATTTGTGGGAAGGAGGGAGTAACTTCAAAGGTAGTTTAGTTGGCAAAAAAACCATGCTATAACCTTTAGGAATCAGTGGTCATGATTATGACATTTGCTAAACCCATTAGGGTTATCCACGCAAGATTTCATAATTCTTATGGGTTTTACCTGATTTATATGGATTATGAGATCTTATATGGATCTAGGATTTCTTCGATCATGAAAAAAATGTGTTTTTGTAAGAAAAATCAATAGAAATTAGAATGGTTGCAATCTTTTTTTATTATATGCGTTACGGTTCCCAATTTCCAATTCATGGATCACTTAATTTTGAAATTGAATCGGGAGAAAAAGGAAAATTAGAAAAATGAGGATTCCATCCTAAGCCATCGAAATATTTCCTCGTTACTTACCAAACAACAAAGAAGGAAAAATGATTTATTCTCCTAAGCAAGGAAATTCCATCTAAAAAATGAGCAGCTAACAAAACATGGTGATCGAATTAAGCTCCAATTACTCACTCTCACTCCCTCTCGTTTCTCTCTCTAGACTGGAAGTGAGCAGCGGCCATGGACGACCTTCCCCTACAGAAGATAGCAATATCAGGCCCAACCCTAGCCTCCATCATCCAACGCATCTCCTCCTCACCCGGCGACGTCGACGGCCTCCTTTTCGGCCATGTCACTAACAACCCTTCCTCCACCCTCTCCGACGACGATCCCTCCCCGTCCTCCCCTTCCTCCTCCGCCTCCACCGCCCTAATCGCCACCATCACCTCCTTCATCTCCTCCTCCTCCACCTCCACCTTCTACGACTCCACCGGCCGCGTTGACGCCCTCTCCCTCCGCCGCCTCCTTCCCTCCTCCTCCCTCCTCCTCATCGGCTGGTTCTCCGCCCGCCGCAAAACCCCTCTCCGCCCCTCGCTCCGCGAATTCTCCGTCACCTCCTCTCTCTCCACCAAATCCCAATTCTCTTTCCCCGTTCAAAACTCCCTCACATCCATCAATTTCTCCCCCCGTCTCTTCCTCCTATTTACGACGCCGTTCTCCGATCAAATCATCCACACGCACGAATACCGCGCGTATCAGTTTCGTGTATCGTCCAATTCTTTCGAGCCGAAATCGATCGATATTGTTAACATTGGTCCGGCGTTTCGAGGGCACTACGGTTCGTTTTGCCCTAATTCGCCGTTCCCGGCATTGGCCTGCGAAATGCGGGGTTCGCCGATGGCGGAGGATAAAGATGAGGGGAGTTTGAATTATACGAGTAGGGTTGCGAAGGATCAGAGGGAGTTGGATATGTGCGCGGAAGGTTTTGAAATTGGGAGTTTGAGTCGGTTGATGGGTTCGGAGGCTGCGAATTATACGGCCGGGTTGGAGGATTTGTACGAGAAGATGCTCGCGAAACTTGAGAGTTTGGCGAGGCTTGTGGAGAAGAGTTCAGCTAAGGTGCTTGAGCAGGTGGGTTTGCTTTTTCATTAGTCATTGCTGAAAAAGTTCCATCTTTTCGTGAAATTTGGTAACTTCTGAAGAACACACAATCATATTTATAAATTTGGAAGTGGTTAATGAGTTATCAGCTGGATAAAGCACCTCATAGATTTTGCTTCTGAATGCTTTTATGTGTTATGTAGTTTCTCATCATATATGGGAAAATAGTAAATGAATATGTTTCAACTTTCAATGGTTAATTT
This sequence comes from Liquidambar formosana, assembly GCA_039720395.1. Classification (NCBI taxonomy): domain Eukaryota; kingdom Viridiplantae; phylum Streptophyta; class Magnoliopsida; order Saxifragales; family Altingiaceae; genus Liquidambar; species Liquidambar formosana. Next base: position 48,547,689 of record CM077821.1, on the reverse strand, counting down.
CTGTCTGATAATTGTTTAATTCCTTGTTTTAGTTTGAATTTAAGATAATGCCCTTTTTGAATATTCAATAGGAAAGTCACAATATGAAATTGAGGTACAAAGCTGCTGGCTTGGATTAATTGGGGATTGATGTTCTTCCGTGTTTTTGTTTGGTCATGTCAGGTAATTTTTGTTTCCTTCAGTATAATTTATCCTCATTACTCGGTGAAACAATGACAGTCATTATCTAGCGAAACAATCATATTTTATGTGGCATCTTTGGATAACTACCATCATTTTTACATTATTTTTAAAATTTACGGGATTTTTAGTTCAATGGGGTATCACCGTATAACTAGAAACTTTGCTTTAATGAATAAATTATTGGAAACTATACAAATGAATGTCATTCTGCACATTAGAATTTTAAAATTTTTGAACAAAAAACCTGGTTGTGGTTGAAACTGAAGTGCCAATAACATTATTCAAATTGATATTGGTAGCTTTTGCATGGTTGGTTGGCCTTGATAGCTATGTATCTACTTATACAGTTATACTATCATTTATGAAATTCTTTTTTTTTCCAAGCGTAACATTTGTTTTTATTTCTGGCAACTCATCCTAGTTTCAATTTTTCCATTGCTAGTTGCTGGTTGGTCTCTGATTCTGCATCTCAAGTTTTGTTTATTTACATTTATATTTGTGATGGTTTTGCTTTATCTGCAACTTCTGATACCGGGGCCTTTTCATTTTATTCCCCAGGCTTTTTCTTCTTGTCAATTTCATTAAGCTCCAATGTACATCCTATGGCCAAGGCACAGCCTTCTTGGTTTACATTGAGTCTGTGTTGTGGTCATTGCATGCACTTCTGGAATTTTTGTAAAGGCTTGCTCTGGCAGCCAGACCAAGCATTTCCACTTCAGTGAGTCATAATGCAGATTCTGGTTGCTAGGAGAACGCCTTCTTGCTTTACCTTGATTCTGTCCTGCAGTCATGGCATTCATTACTGGAGAATCCCTGCTCCCTTTTCTTCCTGATGTTGTCAATCCATCATCACCCTTGCTGGAACTTTCTTTATTAAGTTTGCTTTGTTAAGCAAAACTTAACAAAGCAAACTTGCACATAAGTTTTTGAATATTATAGAGGAGCACAATATTGAACTCAAAACTTTTATTGAATCAGGAACTGTAGCTAATCATTTTGTTAATTATAATATTTAAGAGGTACAAGTATTTAACTTTGTGTTCCCGTCTTATGGTAATATTACTGCTAGTGCTAGATAAGATTTCATATTGGGTCCATCTGTAGCAGGGGGCTTGTTCCTAGATATAGAGGAGGAGATGGGATTCTGGGTTTTTCTATGAACATTGGGTCTTGTTTTAATGATAGGACCTGAGCTTTGGGATTTATACTAAGGATTGAGTATTGCATGGGATTATGCATTCAGGGTTGTGGATTCTAATTCGGAAGTAGTGTCTTTATGATCTCCAAGGGTGTGTCAGATTTTCATCCTGACCTTCCCCTTGTCCAAGCCTGACAAGAGCCCAGGGACCTTATTGCAAGAGACTAGGATTGCATCATCTCCCATGATTTCATCCAGGCAACTACTGTGCTGATTGTATTGCTTCATTTAGCCTTAAATTTGATAATGGGGTGGTTGATAGTGATCCTCCTGTTGGGATCAGATCCTTTCTGTCTGTGGATGTCTCTGGGGCATTGGGGCTTGTATACCCCCCTGCTCTGTTTCATTGTAATATGGGCTATATCCTCTAATCCCCCTGCAAACCAAAAAAAAAGGGGGGGGGGGGGGGGGGTTTGGGGGCGTGGTTTCATACTCAGTATGCAGGATTATTGTGCAAGTTTGCAAAACTTTTCTGATTAATTGTAAGAAGGGGGTGTAGCAAACAAAATGGTGGCATGGAGTGGCTTGATGGAATGGGTATGCAACTTGGGAGGAAAGTTCAGGGATGAGTATGATGGTGCTGGGGCATTGTGCACTTGGAAGATTCAGAATAGTGAAGATCTGAAGCAGAAGCAGCTCTTTTAAGCTGGAAAAGGGTGACGCCCAAAGAGTTAAACGGTTTGCAGGTTTGAACAAAGATGTGGCGGTGCAGAATCTGGCCATGGTGACAGAAAAAAAAATATTTGTTGAGGGCGACAGCAGAGGTGGAGTTACGGTTTGATAACTATTTTGGACGAAGCTAGAGATTGGCAAATGGAATTAATAGACAGTCTGATGCTACTAACCAACTCATAGCTTGAATTCTATTCGATTTGCAAACAAGATCTACTTTGTAAGTTCTTGGCAAGTAGGGGTTTGCTGAAAACAATGATAATGTGTTTCACAAGGGGTTGTCCAGGTCATTGGAGGAACTAGATTCCGTTGTGATTGACCACTGTCTCAGTGGTGTATGATAGACTGTGCGGATCAATTGATATTGATTAGAGGGAAGAAGATGGTTTTAGGAGCAGTGGAATAGAATGCAGGTAGCCAACAATCAGGAGAGACAGCAGGTTTTGGAAAAACTTTGATATGTTGGATTACTTGGGTGGAGGGCTGCTCCTGTGATTAAATTAGAATGTAGTATCATTAGTGGATGGTGGATAACGATGCAGTTAGAGTCTTTCTGGTCCTCTGGGACGGAATCTTGTGAGTCATCTTTGTATCAATTAAACCGTCCTCTATTCTCGTTCTTTTAACCAACAATGGCGACTGATGAGTACATGGATTTCTGTGCAACCTTGGTTGAGTGAAATTCCATTGACAAGAGAAATTGATGGGCCAGATTATGTTATCTAACCTAGAAGATTGTTGGTTTTTGCAAACAATTTACTTAATGTCCTCAACTCCTCGATGGATTTAAATTTGCTAACTTCCAAATGAAAAACATTGTAGGAAAAGAACATGACTTTTGCCGATACATTTTTTTTTGCTGTTGTAGTACATTAGCTGATGGTTGAAGCCTCTATAAACTATATTTTGCGTGCAGAAAGTAATAGGAAAACAAAAAAAAACTAGATGTTTCGTAACCCTTTACCTTCAGTTTTCTGTTTCTCTCACTTATTATTTTCTTGGGTCTTCTTTTTCTTTTTTCTTTTTTTTTTTTTTGGCGGATCACTTGAAACAGGAGGGTGCACAATCAAATCTTGGAGCTTGGGTTGTGAAAGTTCTGATAATCATAGAACTGCTGTTGCTTCTTCATGCGGTTGGATTTTTCAGCGGTCTTCAAGACGAGGGGTGAATGAATACTGCCCGCTATATCCGTAGATGTGCACTTCCTTTGTTATCATTTGTGTATTATTCTTGTTTGCCTTTGTTCTCTTTTTTTTTTTTTCCAGCCCCAACCATGGTTTTATTAATGTTCTTTCTTTATTTGAAGTTCATCTGGGTTTTTAGAACTATATCAGGGAATGAAAATGAAAATGAAAATGAAAATGAAAATGAAAAATGGAATTTTATCAAATAAGGTTGCACTATGATCTCTTCTATGCTCAATTACCGTGTTATTTTCCCATATGTATATATCATTATTATGGGTGTGATTCTCAACTTGCGTGACACAGTTGATGTGGAATCACTAAATTCGGCCACATGGTGTCACGGGTCAATGTAAATAAAGCAAAGCATGATTCCGGGGTTAAAAAATATTTCAACAATCTCATTTTGTTTCACTGTTATTGACTTATAATACTACATTAATCGTGTCACAATTATATATTAGTTTTTCTCTTACATTAGCTTGCCATGTTAGGATAGTTTTAACTATGCCAAAAACTCTCCTTGGATTGTGACACTGTCAAAATAGTATTACAATAAAAATTAAAAAATTAAAATTAAAATGTAATTATGATAGGATTGTGATAGTACGAGTAAAGTAAAACCAAACAAAAAACCCAGCGAAACTCTCTCGCTTTTTCTAGGGCTTGAAAACCCCTTTTTTCCTCACTCAATCTCTGTATCGTAGTGATTACCCAGGCCACTTTCGGTTCTCGATCTGCTCCAGCTACCTTCCTGTAAAGCTTGTCTCCCCTTTTCCTTAGATTTTCCCTGTTTACTTTCCACATTTTTTTGTCTTTTGCTCGTCAATTTCCTTTTTCTACCCGACTTTCATGGCGACCCCTCCTAAAGATATTTCCAACCTCGTGTCTCGTACAGCTAACTTTCATTGCTTCGATGAGGTGTCGGATCTGGTGCCTGATGTTGATACTTCCGCTGCCGTAGCTTCTCTGTCTCTTGTGGGGAAGTTAATTTTATCCAGGATTGTGAATAAGCATGCGGTTAGAGGCATTTTAGCTAAAGCTTGGAATATTTCTGATGGTTTCTCGTTCACGGTTTTGGAATCAAACACCTTTCTTTTTGGCTTCTCCAAAGAACTCTTTCATGATCGTATGCTCTACTCTGGGCCTTGGTCAGTGATGGGTGCTCACTTAGTTTTGAAGGTATGGAACCCTAACCTGATTCTGGAAGAAATTGATTTTTCCCATTCTGGTTTTTGGGTTCAAATCCATGGTCTGCCTCCAGCCCTTAAGTCACGAGTGAATGTTACTAAGATTGGGGCTAAGTTTGATCGTTTTATGCAATTTGATGAGTCTGGTGGGGATTCTTTAGTGTGGAACCGCTTCGTCCGTATTAAAGTGGACTTAAATGTTTCAGAACCGCTCAAGCCGGGGTTCTTGCTCAAGAGGTCTCCTCATCCAGATGTGTGGGTGCAATTCAAATATGAAAAGCTTTCTGATTTTTGCTACCAGTGTGGTCGTATCAGTCACTGTGCTAGGGCTTGCCCATATGATTTGCCTGCAGTTGATCCAAATTTATCTCCCCCGTGTTCTGTTGGTAAGGCTTTTGGGCCATGGTTGAGAGCTGAGAGTTGTGTTCCAGCTCCGGTATTTAGGATGGTGCCTGGTGAACCGTTTAATCATGTAAGTTCTGGCTCTAATGTCAGTTGCCCTTCCAACCTTTCTTCACCTGTCTCTTCCCAGTCTTCTCCTAATTCCACTCTCTCTATTACGCCCTTTATTAATTTTTCCTCAACCCTGTCTCCAGTTTTAAGCCCAAACCCATCTTCTTTATTCAAACGAAAAGCTCTGGCCCCTTTTGAGTCTTCTTCTTGTGTTAAGAAAGCTCGAACCTTCCCTTTTCTTAGCCCATCTCTGGCTTCACCACCCTCCATCCCTGTTTTGCCACCCCTATCCCCTGTTACTTACCCTGGTAGTTGTGAGCTCCATTCTCTTAATGAGGTTGTGTTCTCTCCTGGGTCCTCCTCTAGTTCTACTTAGGTTCCAGTTCCTAGGCTTTCTCTCTATGTTCGTGGTCTTCGTCTCAAGAAGCTGGCGAGGACTCGGGGTGTAGTTGAGCTCCCCTCTGTTACTATTTTGCTCCCAACTGTTACTGATGTTACATCCACTTTGGCTGAGGAGGCGGGCCTGTCCATGCCCCCCATCTTGCGATGATCATTCTCTATTGGAATTGTCGTGGGTTGGCTCGTCCTGCGGCAATTCGGGCGTTTCGGGCTATTGTGCGTGATTTCCATCCTGATGTGATTTTTCTTGCTGAAACCAAGGTTAAGACTAATAGGCTCTCTTGTGTGCTCTCTAGTCTCGGCTTTCCCAATCTTTCCTCAGTCCCTCCTATTAACAATGCTAGTGGGTTGTGTCTTTGTTGGCGTAATGGGATTGAGGTGGAGGTTACTACTGCTAATGGATTTGTGATTAATGCTCTTGTTTTCTCTTCTCCCCCTTCTTCTCCTTGAATGTTCACAGCTGTGTATGGCCCTCCGTATTGACATGGTAAAGCTACTTTTCTCAATCATCTTGAGGTTATTGCTAAATCCTTTGCTGGCCCTTGGTTGTGTTTTGGTGATTTTAATTGTATTTTGTCCCAAAGTGATAAGCAAGGTGGTCGGCCTTTTGCTTGCCCCTCTTCTGGTGGGCTCAAGGATTTTGTGGATTATGCTGCTTTGGTTGATCTTGGTTTTGCTGGTAACCCATTTACTTGGAGTAATAAACGAAGCAATATAGCCAATATTAAAGAGCGTCTTGACAGAGGTTTTGCCAATGTAGAATGGCGAGTCCTTTTTCCAAATGCTTCTCTTTCGCACATCCCGGCAACATCTTCTGATCATTGTCCCATCATTTTGCACTGTCTGGGTTTGGATAACTTGGTTGCTAGGCCTTTCAAGTTCCAAGCTATGTGGACTCGTGATGCTGCTAGTTCCTTTGTGGTGGACTTCGCCTGGAAATCTTTTTGTAGAGGCTCCCCTGCCTTTCGTTTTTGTCACAAGATTAAGGCTTCTCGGAAAGCTTTGTCGGATTGGAATAAAAATCATTTTGGTCTTGTTCATGTGAAGATTCGTCAGATCAAAGATCAAAGAGGCTATTGCTATTCTCCAAGGATCAATGTCTTCTGATTCTAATATCTCTACTGAATCCAATCTCCAATTGGAACTTGATGAATGTCTCAAGAGGGAGGAACTTTTATGGAAGCAGAACTCTAGAGTTAAGTGGCTTAAGGAAGGTGATCGCAACACCAAATTTTTCCACCTTTCCTCGGTTATTAGAGGTCGGAAAAATTCTATTGATTTTCTTAAGGATGAGTCGGGTCAGTGGATTTTGATCGTTGTGCTATTGGTGAGTGTTTCAATAGGCAGCTGCAAGATCTTTTTACTTCTTCCTCCCCTATTGTTCCTGATGGGTTGGAGAATTTACTCCCTGGGTGTATTTCTAGTGAAGATAATTTGGCTTTATGTGCTATTCCAGATGAGCAGGAAATTAATGAGGTTCTTTTTAGAATGGGCTCCTTTAAATCCCCGGGTCCGGATGGTATGTCGGTCTTGTTCTATAAGCATTATTGGCATATTATTAAAGCTGATATTTTTGCGACAGTGAAAAGCTTTTTCTTGGGAGGTTTTATGCTTAAACAGCTTAACCATACTAATATTGCTCTTATTCCTAAGTCCACCTTTGCTTTTATGGTTAAACATTTTCGTCCTATTAGTCTATGTAATGTTATCTATAAAATTATTTTCAAGATTTTATCTAACCGGTTGCAACCTCTCCTTTCTAAACTCATTTCTCCTATGCAAGCTGCTTTTGTTTCTAGCAGATCTATCAATGATAATTCTATTTTGGTCCATGAAATCTTGCATTCTATGAAGAAGAAATCGGGTAATTGTGGTCTTATGGCCATTAAAATTGATATGGAAAGGGTGTATGACCGAATTGAGTGGCCTTTTCTTATGGAAGTGCTGAAGTGCTTTGACTTTAATTCTATTTGGATGAACTGGATTTACCAATGTATCTCTACATCGTCGTTTTCCACTATCATCAATGGAGGTCCTATTGGGTTCTTTGCTCCTCAGCGTGGTCTCAGGCAGGGTGACCCTCTTTCCCCATTCTTATTTATTTATGTACTGAAGTGCTGTCTCAACTCATTCTCCATGTTGAAGAAAGTGGCCTCATTCATGGCATTCAAGTTTGTCGTGGGAGCCCCTCTATTTCTCACCTCTTATTTGCTGATGACCTATTTTTGTTCAGTCGGGCTTCTTCGTCTGAAGCTGAAGCTTTTCTGAGTTGTTTGGATACTTATGGTTCTTGGTCTAGTCAAGTAGTTAATTTGGCTAAGTCTAGTGTGCATTTCAGCAACAATTTTCGGGGTAGACCTGCAGCTTCTATTTGCTCGTGCCTTCATTTGCGCAAATCAGCAACTAACTCTAAGTATTTAGGATTACCTCTCTTTTTGGGTAACTCTAAACATTGCTTTTTTGGGGAAGTGGTTGATCGTGTCCATGGCCGCATTTGTGGTTGGAAACCTAATGCCCTTTCTCTTGCTGATCATTCTACCCTGATTAAGTCGGTTGCTTCAGCTATCCCTATTTATTCTATGTCTACCCTTCGGTTGCCGGTTAGCACCTGTAAAGCCATTGATACTAATATTCGCAGATTTTGGTGGGGTTTCAACAAAGATAAAAAGGGGAGGCTATTCCTTAAAGCATGGGATTCGATTTGTCTTCCCAAATCCGTTGGTGGTCTGGGTTTTCGAAGGACCAAAGATATGAATACTGCCTTGTTGGCTAAGTTGGGGTGGGCTATTCTTACTAATGAAGACAAACTTTGGGTGTCTGTTCTGAAATCCAAGTACTGTAAAAACAAGTCGTTTGTGGATACTTCTTCTAGAGGTAGTGACTCTTGGCTTTGGAAAGGCATTCTTAAGTCGAAAGACCTTCTTCTCAAAGGTGTCTGTTATTTGGTGGGTGACGGTACTTCTATTGATATTTGGAAAGATCCCTGGGTTCCTTATGTCCAAGGGTTTTCTCCTCGGCCGTGTGGTGAGCGCCGTCTTGGCATTAATTTAGTGGCTGATCTTATTTCTTATGAGACTAGTGGTTGGGACCATGGAAAATTGTTTGAGCTTTTTGACCCAGTGATTGCCAATTGTATTCTCAAGATCCAAATTTCTCCTAGACTTCTCATGGATAGACTTGCTTGGATTCCTTGCAAATCAGGTGTTTTTTCTATCAGATCTGCTTATTTACTTGACCAAAGCAATAGACTCTCTTTGCATAGCCCCTGCTCTCCGCTGGTATGGAAGAAGTTATGGAGTTTGAAGATTCATGAGAGATTCAAGGTTCTTCTTTGGAAAATCATTTAGAATATCTTGCCTGTTCGAGCTGTCTTGTGTGGAAGATTTCCAATTGATGATTGTTGTTGCCCTCTCTGTGGAACTTGTGTTGAGAGTGCTAAGCATCTATTCATAGAGTGCAAGCTAGTTGAAGTCTTGTGGTTGAGCTCTAAATGGTCATTTCAAATTTCTGCCTTTCGTCACTTGAGTTTGAATGAGTGGATTACTTCAGTGATATGCAATGACCCGGTTCTTAACTTGGGTATTGATGTTGCGTTCGAATTCCTTTTGTTTAATGTGGTGCTTATGGATATGATTTGGTTTACTCGCAACAATGTTATTTTTGATAAGGTGGTGGTAGATCCTAAAGTTCTCTTAGATCAGATTGGGAAGATTTTTGCTGAGCATTTATTGGTTTGGGCCCCAATTTGTCCTCTTCCTGATCCCATCTCTGTTTGGTCATGCCCTCCTTACCCTTGGATTAAAATCAACACTGATGTTGCAATTAGGCCGTCGTTTACTGTGTTGAGTGCTGTTGTTAGAGATCACTTGGGGTCTTTTCTCTTTGCTTGGACGGCTAAGCATGGTCCCTTAGATGCATCTGTGGCGGAAGCTAAGGCTATTTGTTTTGGCCTCAAGGAGGCTTTTGAGCAGGGACTTCCTTTGATTATTTTAGAAGGGGATGCTTCTTCTGTGTTTGATCCCATCTCAGATTGGTCCTCCCATCCTACTTGGGAGTTTGCTTCTTTGATTTTTGAGGCCAGAGATTGGTTATGTAAGTTTTCTATGTGGTCTGTTAATTTAGTTCCTAGAGTTACCAATAAGGCAGCTCATGAGCTTGTTCTTTGGGCAGTAAATTGTAATTTTTTTGGCTCCATCCCCACCTCTCAGATTCCTTCTTCGATTTTATCGGTGGATCTGATAGTGAGGGATGGGGTGCCCTAGTGGCCCCTTGATATATATATATATATATATATTCATTTGCTTATCAAAAAAAAAAATAAAAATAAAAAAAAGATAGTACGAGTAAAGTAAAAAGATAGTACGAGTAAAGTGGGATAAGGTTCCACTATGGTGTCTTCTTTGCTAAATAGGGATTTGGGATATTTTCCCTTATGTTTATCATTATGATAGGAGTGATAGGATTGTGACACTGCTCAGATAAGGTTGCACTATGATCTTTTCTTTGCTCAATGACAGCACGTCGTGTCACAGTTGCACTGAACTGCTCACTTGTACGGCTCACTTGTACGGCTCCATAGCTCAACAAAGCTTTCCTCGGGCACCGCCCCACACGGAGACTAGCTTTCTAGGACAAGAGGCAGCTGTAATTCACTAATTCTAGTCTCGGACACGACCCCACATGGAGACAAGCCCTTCTATAGTTCTATAATAAAGGGGCAGATAGAATACAAGTGAAAGAGTAAAACTTATATGTAGCTCTGATACACTGATACAGCAAACAGTGGTGAGTAACAAATTTATCTTATTGGGTGATTTTTATTTACATTTTTTCCTTTAAAAGTTTTATTTGGTTGATAATGTTTTATATTAGAGGGTAGTAATGGGATAACAAATTTATTACAGCCTATTAATTTATTTGCTCACGGCATTCAAATAAATTAATATATATGTATGTGCGCTTACGAGAGAGAAATTTGTTTTAAATTTAAGTAAAATCCAAGTATTTACGAAAAAAATGAGAAAATTATATACAAATGAATTTTTTTATAGAAAATTTTGTAGTAGAGTAAAATGATAAAATTGATATTAAGGAAGAAATTTAAAAACAATAGCGAGGGTCAATATGTAAATTGATATTTTTTGATCTGACATTTTCACTTTATTCCACTCTTATCAACTTGTGATATCACGTGATCATATTACAATTACAAAACAAAGTCCAAGAGGGTGGAACAAGAAATTCTGAAAATTAATAAATAAATAAAATAGGGATCACATTGGGGATTTCACATAGGGGTACTACATATAGGATTAGATTGAATTTGGGGCTCACCTACAATCCACTCATAGACTATTAGGTGAATTCACAATTCTCACGCATTTTCACCCACATGATTTGGCGATTTCAACCCACACTCCACATTGGATTTGCGAGTGGGTTTGCAAGTAGATTAGAAGATTAGGCTTTAGCTAAGCCTTGTTTTATTTTTTTTATAGGGTCTCTATTAGCACCTAAAGACTTACTTTTTATCTCTAAGGAACATCATTTTGAACAAGTTTGTAGAAAAAAGTTTTTCAAAATCTATTGTTTAAATAAACTTTTTAGTCATTTATGAAACAAATGTTGTAAATTATCAAAATATCTATTTAAACGATAAATTTTAGAAAAACTTTTTTTACAAATTTGTTCAAAATGATGTTTTTTATGAAAAACATTATTGGTTTGTTATGAAAACTTTTTATATTTTTCATAAAACTTTGAAATATAAAATAAGTAAGGGCTTTTCAATCATATATAATTGAATTATAAATATTATTTTGGTAAAAGCTGGTCATACAAAATAACAATTAATTTTTAAAAAAATATAAAATTAGAAACAAAAACATATACGCCAAAACAATGTGTAAAAAAAAAAAAAAAAAAAAACTGATTTAATTTGAAACACTAACTATAGGAAGTAGAAAAAGTTCTCACCCCGTACCTTTACCAAAAAAAGAAAATCCATTTTACCAAAAAAAGGAAATAGAAAAAGGATAATAAATTTAGTTTCCAAACTTACCAAGGCGAGCGAATTGTGATTAAGTTTTCTTTATCAGAATTGTCAACCACTCACGAAACCTCAAGAACACAAACATCTTCAACAGTTACATCACACTGTCAGCTTGATATATTCTCAAGTGGAGGTCGGATCGGATGGGTTTGTCGGCCTTGAACGAGCAACCTAAATCTTTTAACGAACCAAAAATAGAAGGGAAAGGAGCCAAAAGGAAAATAATCGCAACGTGACAATTGCTAGGATGTTCACAGACATGACAGGCAACCGAGAACCATCTATGCGTTTGTATTCTCCAGATCAAGGACGTGGGACCCACACATCATGGCGTCATAATGACATCATAGTAGTTTGGTTGTGTGGTTACAAAAGTATCGGTCACTGTGCGCGTGAAGTTCACCGTTGCGCGGTTTACACAAAAAAAGAGAATAAAAATGAGAGAAAAATCCCAACTGAGTCCTCTGGACAATTTTGTGGCCTAGAAAAGGCCAGCAGAGGTGGCGGCTTCCGACGAATTTCCAATTGCCAAGTGTCATAAATAACTTCCAGTAGTAAAAGGCCACGAAGGCCTACTTGGCCATGTCAGCCATTGTACCCGTTTCTTTGAACGCTCCATAAATATCTGAAGAACGCTTCGTTCTCAAAGGTAAATAATTTTCGCCACCACCCAATGTACAAAAACATAAACCCTAAACCCCAGAAGTAGCTGAAGAAGATACCCACCCACACACACACACATATAATATATATATATATATATATATATATATATATATATATATCCACCATACATTCACACACAGGGGATACTGTTACTGATAAAGGAGCTGCTTGCTGCTTGAATGCGAATGTCTTCTTCTGTCATTGCTGAACGGTGAGTTTCCTAGCCTTCTATTTTCTTGCTGGGTGTAAGTGACTGGTGCTTCTTTTTTTTTTTTTTTTTTTTTTTTTTTTGGTGTGTGTGTGTGAATTTTATGTGGTTATGATATGGCCGGTAACGATTTCATGGACTTCATCTTCGTATGGGTAATGAACCCGCGATGGTACGAGACGTAAGTCTCTAGAGTTCTACATTCGACTTCTCATCGTTTCTTGTGCTCAATTGACTAATTTTATGTGGTTATGATAGGGCTGGTAACAGGGGCGGAGGCAAAGGGGTTGCCAGGGGGAGCAGCTGACCCCCTCACCTATTCAAAAATTTTTTTTACTCTACATATATGTCCACAATTTTAAATCTGACCCCTCTGAAATATTTTTCTGACCTCTCTAATTTTATTATGAAACCCCCTTACTCCTCTCTTTTTTCTTTTTTCCCCACTCTAACTCATAAATCATAACATCATTTACTCAAGTCTTCAAAACCCACTCGTGACTCGGTCATTCTTGTTGACTTTTGTAAACTGACCCTTCCAAAACTCCAACTCTCCAGCTCTCCAACTCTCCAAAAATCTAAAGCTCATCATGAGTTTGGTTGTATATACTGAAAAAGATATTTTTGATAGCATTAATAATGAGATTATCATTTAACGCCTTCGAAACAGTGAAGACTCATCGGGAACAATTATAAAGTAAGAACGTAAGAACTTTTGATGGGGTAAAAATTTCGATTTTGACCTCAAGTCGTCTTTTGTAAAGACTCTTTTTTAGTGGTTTTGTTGTCACGTATACTAGTATTAGTAGGTGCTCTTTTATTTCTTTTGTAGAGTTTCTAAAGTTTTAGCTAAGACTCTTGGTTAGTGCTTGTATATGTCTCATATCCTTGGGTTATGCTCCTTTTTGGTTTAATACATACATTACTTCATAAAAAAAAGAAAAAGAAATTATCAATGAATATTTATGTTTTTGTATTAATTATTAAGTTCAAAAAATTTTCTTTATTCTTATTAATTTTATTGTATATAGAAGGCTATTTCAAATGGTTATTTAATTTATAGAGTTAGAAAAAGGAAAAAAAAAAAAAAAAAAAAAAAACATAATTACATCCAAAGAAAGTCGCCTCCCTAGCATAAATTCCTAGATCCGCCACTGGTTGGTAACAATTTCATGGACTTCATCTTCGTATGGGTAATGAACCTGCGATGGTACAAGACGTAAGTCTCTAGAGTTCTAAATTCGACTTCTCATCGTTTCTTGTGCTCAATCACTAGTCAATTTTATCTAGGTGTTTATTTAGTCAGACCAAAGGTTTAAACCAGAAGTTTGAAATCCCTCTTGAAAAGAGAGAAGGAAAAAAGAAACTGTAAGCTTTAGAAAATCGCTTTAAAATTTATTTCAAAGAACCTCTTTAATCATTGAGTTGGTCAAGCAGTGGTGGATCCAAGAATTTATGCTAAGGGGCGACTTTCTTTGGATGTAACTGTGTTTTTTTTTTCCTCTTTCTAACTCTATAAATTAAATAATCATTTGAAGTAACCTTCTATGTACAATAAAATTAATAAGAATAAAGAAATTTTTTTGAAATTAATAATTAATACAAAAACTTAAATATTCATTGATAATTTCTTTTTCTTTTTTTTTTTATGAAGTAATGTATATATTAAACCAAAAATGGGCATAACCTAAGGACATGAGACATATACAAGCACTAACCAAGAGTCTTAGCTAAAACTTTAGAAACTCTATAAAAGAAATAAAAGAACCCCTACTAATACTAGTATACGTGACAACAAAACCACTAAAAAAGAATATTTACAAAAGACGACTTGATGTCAAAATCGAAGTTTTCACCCCATCAAAAGTTCTTATGTTCCTACTTTATAATTGTTCCTGATGAGTCTTCATGTTTCGAAAGCGTTAAATGATAATCTTATTATTAATGCTATCAAAAATATCTTTTTCAGTATATACAACCAAACTCATGATGAGCCTTGGATTCTTGGAGAGTTGGAGAGATGGAGTCTTTGAGGGGTCAGTTTACAAAAGTCAACAAGAATGCCTGAGTCACGAGTGGATTAGAAGACTTGAGTAAATGACGTCATGATTTATGGGTTAGAGTGGGGAAAAAAGAAAAAAGAGAGGAGTAGGGGGGTTTCATAATAAAATTAGAGGGGTCAAAAAAATATTTCAGAGGCATCAGATTTAAAATTGTGAACATATATGTAGAGTAAAAAAAAAAATTTGAATAGGTGAGGGGGGTCCGCTGCCCCCCTGGCACCCCCCTGCCTCCGCCCCTGAGTTGGTGGTCTTCAAACAATTTTGAAGTTCTCAACGGAGTAGCTAGCTAGCGTATATTGATATATGGGTGCTTATGGATTTTAGGCCTAACTCATCAAATGTTTGTTTCTTGGTTTCAGGGAGAAGACATCACAAAAGAGGCGCAATGGGAGTGATTCTTTAGTGGACACTCTCGCAAAGTGGAAGAAGTACAACAACGACCAAGCTAATTTAGCTGAAGATGGAGTGAAGAGAAACCAAAGAGTTCCAGCCAAAGGATCGAAGAAGGGGTGTATGCAAGGAAAAGGCGGGCCTGAGAACTCTGTATGCAATTATAGAGGTGTTAGACAGAGGACTTGGGGCAGGTGGGTTGCTGAAATTCGCGAACCCATTAACGATAGAAATGGACCCAGTAAAGGAAAACGCCTCTGGTTGGGTACTTTTTCCGAAGCCGTCGATGCAGCTCTTGCCTACGACGAAGCAGCAAGGGCCATGTATGGCCCTGGCGCCCTCCTCAACTTCCCTGAACACTGTAAGGAATCAATGGAAGTTTCAAATGCATCGTTGTCATCAATTACAAGCAGAACATCAAATGAAGACGAGTCTACAGGGACACCTGAGTCTACAACAACATCAAATACCTACGCGGTTCAGGTGGGTGAGGAGGAATTGAAGATTAGAACCAATGAGGTTCTTGTGGACAATCCCATTGGCATGCAACTAACATCAATTATCTACGAGGTAGATATTGGTTCCATGCCAATGATCTATGGTGAGCCTTCCAATAATGTTGAAGCCAATAAACTAGTGTCGAGAAAAGAAACAATGGAAGAGGCAGCTGAAATTATGGATTCTGGTGACTCTAATGCCTTCAATGATGGACATGATTACGCACCGAGTTTGTTAAGAGAAGAAAGAAATGAAATTGAGCCATTTGGGAAAATTAGCAGTGATGAAGGCTACCGACAATGTGAGAATCCATCAGATACATTGTCCCACCAGTCGCAAAACCCTGATGCCATGCTGCCTGGCAGCTCGTCTCATACGAAGGAAGAAGATTTAGGATTAGAATACAGTTTAGATTACTTGAGACCTGATTTTGGCGAAGAGGAGCAAAGGTTGCTTGATTTATGGTTTCCTAACTAAGGATTATGATTAGGACTGAGGCTTTATAATTAATGATGTTGATCTTCGTCAAAGGACTATTATATGCCTGCAGGCTGTAGCTTCTCCAATTCATGGTTTGAATGGATTTTTTTTTATTGGGATGCTATGATGTTTTGTGCTGCAGTTCTCAAAATCCTTCATATATTTTGGGGAAAAAAAAAAATATAAAGAAAAAAATATCTCTCTCTTTTGTAAGGCAGATTGTTTTTCTCATATCTACGGGTCCCACTTTGAACGACCTTTTTGCAGCTTTTTACTTTTGTCTTACCCACTTTGAGCCTTGAACATGTGAGACCCACAAAATGGTAGTGTGGCACAAAAGTGTCGGTCACTGTGCCGCGTGGAAGTTCACCGTGATGCTAGCCGCACACAAAAAGAGAAATTAAATTACCCCAAATATGACAATACTTCGTGGCCTATGAAAGGAGAGCAGAGGTGACGGCTTTCGAGGAAACCTCAATTGCCACCTATCAGAAATAGCGGTCAGGCAAAGGCCACGAAACCCACTTGGCCACGTCTTCATTATATCCGTTTCTGAAATATCTAAGTGGGACAGCGCTATAAATATCTAAAGAACCCCTTCGTATTGAAGCGTTTCCTTTGCGGCTGTGAAGGGCAAATAATTATCGCCACCACCCGACGTTCAAAAACCCTAAACCCCAGAAGTAGCTGAAGAAGATACCAACATATACATACGGGAAGCACTGTTACTGATAAGAGGAGCTGTTTGGTATTTGAACGCGCATGTCTTCTGTGATTGCTGAAGGGTGAGTTTCTTTCGTGACTTCCTTTTATTTTCTTTTGTGTGTTCGTGTGAATTTTATGTGCTTATGATATGGTAACGATTTCATGTTCTTCATCCTGTAATGGGTACTGTGAATTCTTCATAATCTAGTTTTAAGAGGATTGGTTCTGGAGACGTACGTAATAAGTTTCTAGAGTTCAAGGTTGGACTTCTCACCTTTTCCTCCTGGTCAAATCCCTAGCCAATTTTATTTGGTTGTCAATTGATGTAGACCTTACCGTGTTTATAAGATTAGCAGGGACAAAGGTTTAAACCAAACATTTTATTGAAAAAAAAAAAAAAATTCTCTTAAATCTTTAGCAAAACTTTTTAAAAGTATTTAAGAGAATCTCTTTAATCATTGAGTCGGTGGTTTTCAGACAATTTTGAAATTCTTAACGGAGTAGCTGGTGTATATTAATTAGGGGTGCTCGTGGATTTAAGGCCTAACTCATCGAATTGTCAATTCTTGGTTTCAGGGAGAAGAAATCTCGAAAGAGGGTGCGATTCTTTAGTGGAGACTCTCGCAAAGTGGAAGAAGTACAACAACCAAGTTGATTCGGCTAAAGATGGAGTGAAGAGAAGCCAAAAAGTCCCGGCAAAAGGATCGAAGAAGGGGTGTATGCAAGGAAAAGGCGGGCCTGAGAACTCTGTTTGCAGTTACAGAGGCGTTAGACAGAGGACTTGGGGCAGGTGGGTTGCTGAAATTCGCGAACCCATTACCTGTAGCAGTGAACCCGGTAAAGCAAAACGCCTCTGGTTGGGTACTTTTTCCACAGCCGTTGATGCAGCTCTTGCTTATGACGAAGCAGCAAGGGCTATGTATGGCCCTGCCGCCCGCCTCAACTTCCCTGAATGCTCTAAGGAATCAAATGGGTTTTTGGTGTTAAGATCCAAAAATCAAGATTTCAAAAACAAAAACCTGGAAATAAAGACCCATATTTAAAATTAAAAAGGAAGCAAAAAAGCTTGAGTTTTCTCATGAAAAGTCACCAAAATCTCAAATATGTAAAAAGATCTTAAAGAAAAAACAAGGCCGAACAGGAGAACCCAAGATCTATAGGGGAGAAGAAAAGAGAAGAGGACTTAACCCAATAAACTTAAACTGTCCATTATCTGATGGGCAGGGGAGAGGCATTTACAGGAAGTTTCTTTACAATGATACGACCAAAGCATTCAAGTGGAGTAAGCAGAAAAGAATGATGATGAAAGTATAGAAAAACTTCAATCATATATTCTTTTTGATTTGACGCGTTAATTGCAACAGGTGGGATTTGTCAATTCGATCCACTTTGGTTGAGAGTTGTATCTCCTGCGGATTATGAGAATTGAAATGTCTTGAGAAATCAAAATCTCAATGTTTAAACAAAACGAATAAGTGTTTTTTTATTAATTCTTGAGAATTGGCAATTCACATCTTTCACTCTTGTGAAACGAACAGACCCTAATTACTTTTTTACTACAAAACCCAATGCAAAAAAAGAAATGATAGTTTTGGAAAAATAGAGTTTAATAAATAACAAGTCAATACAATGATAACCTTTTCTTAAACTCTGTGTTTTGTCAAACATGGCCTATCTTTGTGGGCAAGGCCGGCCCTAAGTATAAATTTTCAAAGTGGTTGTTTAGGGCACCAGTTTTTTGGGTGAAACAAGGGGCCCCCAACACCAATATACCTTAGATAGCCTAAGAGGAAAAAAAAATGTAATAATTGTGAAGGAAGGCCCCAAAACCAAGTGCTTGTTTGGATGAGATTCTGGGAGGCCCAAAATCTCTTCTGATGGCCCATAATCACTTTTAAGTGTGTTTGGATAAAAAATGAGAAAAGTGATTGTAAGCCCAAAATAGATTTTGAGGCCAATTTGATTAAACGGCCTCCACCCTGATTCTGATTTAGCTTCTGATTTAGTTTCTGATTCTACTTCTGATTCTACTCTAAAACTATCCCAAACAGGCATTAATCTAAGGACCCAATTCTAGCCCAACGAATAAGTCTAAGATTCAAACAAAAAATTAAAAGGCATTACTTCTAAGGAAACGGCTATTGCAACACCACTTTTTTTTTTCTTTTTTTTTTTAAAATATCAAACCCCTCCCCCTTTTCATTTTGGTTTTTAAGATTTTATGTAAAAAATTGAAAGTTTTTACAAAAATCGGTTGTAATGTCCACTAGAAAACATCATTTTGAACAACTTTGCAGAAAAAAGTTTTTTCAAAATCTATCATTTAAGTAGACTTTTTGGCAAAAAATGAAATAAAAGCTATAAATGGCTAAAAAGTCTAATTAAACAATATATTTTGGAAAAACTTTCTTCTACAAAGTTGTTCAAAATAATGTTTTCTAGTTGACCGTGCAGCTGATTTTCGTAAAAACCTTTTATATTTTTTATAAAACCTTAAAAACCTAAAGGATTGGGGGGGTGACAAAAAAGTGGGGTTGCAATAGCCGTTCCCTACTTCTAAACAATCATATCTGAGATCAAAATCAGATCTAAACAACTTTAAAAAAATCCTCTCTCCTCTATCTCACTCCCCCTTATTTCAGTTCAATTTTTCAAAGTTAAAGTTGATCAAATGTTACCTTTGGTCAACCATGTCACAAGAGCAATTATTTGGGTTAGCTATGTTATCTATTGAAAAGGATATGGTAAAAGAACTTGATTGTGCAAGCTTGATTAGTAATTTTGCAACTCAAAATGCGAGAAGAATAATGTTTAAGTGATACTTCATTGCATTTGGTTTTTTGTTTTTTGGTATTATAACTTTAGATTTTGTTTTGTGTATTTTTCTCATTATAACAATGAATTTTGCTAAATTATGAAGCAAGAAATATGAATTATATCTTTTAAAGTTTTTGTAATGATTATTTGTTACCTACATTTATATAAGCAAATATTAATAATTATAAAGGCAAGAAAACTTTGAGTTGACACCAGGAAAAAAAAAATTGTGAGTACTTAGATATTATTATTCTTATTATTATTTTGGTGTGTGAATATATATAAGGGGACCTCATTTTTTGAGTTCGCTTGGGGTCTTCGAAAACTCAGAGCTGGCCCTATTTGTGGGAAGGAGGGAGTAACTTCAAAGGTAGTTTAGTTGGCAAAAAAACCATGCTATAGCCTTTAGGAATTAGTGGTCATGAGTATGACATTTGCTAAACCCATTGGGGTTCCCACGCAAGATTTCATGATTCTTATGGGTTTTACCTGATTTATATGGATTATGGGATCTTATGTGGATCTAGGGTTTCTTCGATCTTGAAAAAAATGTGTTTTGTAAGAAAAATCAATAGAAATTAGAATGGTTGCAATCTTTTTTTATTATATGTGTTAGGATCCCAATTTCCAATTCATGGATCACTTAATTTTGCAATTGAAGCAGGAGAAAAAGGAAAATTATAAAAATGAGGATTCCATTCTAAGCCATCGAAATATTTCCTCGTTACTTACCAAACAATAGGCCTGGGCATCAGGCCGGGCTTGGGCCTTTTTCTCAGGCTGGGCCTAGGCTTTTCGAGCTTCTACTATTCATCGGGTCGAGCCGAGCCAGGCCATAAAGGAAAAATATGAAGCCCAGGCCTAGCTCACGGGCTTGGACTTTTTCGGACTTCGGGCCTCGAGCTTAAGCCATAGTATTTATTGTTAATGTGTTACAAAGGGTTATTCACCAATTAGTACCATCAACTCAACCCCTTGTTTCTATGTGGGCCATAAATTTTAAAATTACTCAATTTTGAGACAAGATTAAAAATGTTGTATCAATGTGGGACACACAGCGACGGACGTCAATGAAGGTAGACAGAAGATCACGTGAGCTCACGTGCTAGCTTATGTGGCGATAACATGGCATGCTGGGCGATGACGTGGCTTAATTCCCTCCCATTTTGTGGTCACGTGACCACACAGTGATTACTGGCCCCCCTTTTTTCCCAAATCACTTCGATTTGGGGAAGAATTGGAGAGTCGATGGCAATGGGGAAATCAAAGAACCAACAGAATTAGGGCTGTTGATCCAGAGCAAGGGTTTACTCGTGGATTGATCACCAGCAAGTCAGCAGTGATTTATCTACAAAAGTTTTTTGATTTCGCTACACATCAAGTATGTGAAAAGCCCTAAAAATCATTTGATGAGTGTCGATTAATATTGATTAATTTTTGTTTTTGATTAATTGTCGATTAGTGTTTAATTTTGGTTACGATTAGTGTTTAATATTTGAGGATTAGGGTTTATATGTCATTTGGTAAACAAATTTTTTCTTCTAGGGTTAATATTTGTCGATTAGGGTTGTAATATTTGTCGATTAATTAGTGTTAACCAACAATCATGTATCGTAGCCCTCACATAGTGTGGTCCTGGTGGCCATTAGTTGTTAAATACTGCATTTTTCTTGGATCCCAGAAGCTTTTTGTCAATGGTCCCCCACATGCTTTAACATAATGTTAATAAATTGGGGACAAATTGGTCCCCGACATGAATTGTTGTTTGTTTGTCACGTTGTAGTGATAATTGCTAACCCGACACAATTATTTCTTTATTATTTTTTTGTTTTTTTTTTGTTTTTATTCTTTTGTTATTGCTTTATATTCGATTTTTTTTTTTTTTTGTAAGTGTTTTTTTACTTTATTCTTTTGTTATTGTTGTATATTCAAAAAAAAAATTTCTGTGTATAATATACAAAACTGTTGTGCTTCAAGTATTTGATTATTTATTTTGTTATTTGATTATTTATTTTTGTAAGTATTTTTTTTTTTTTTTGTCTATGTATGATATGCAAAAAACTGTCTGTGTAATTTTTTTTTTTGTCTGTGTATGATATGCAAACAAATATGGATGGGTGTGTTTTGTTATTGCTGTATATTCATTTTTTTTTGCCCTTTGTATCCATATGCAAAGCTGTTGTGCTTCGAATATGGATGAGTGTATAACAATTGCATTGCACCATGGTGGGGTCTTTGTCAATGAGCTTGTGACAGGATATGATGGAAGGAATATAAAGTACACACCTGATATGGATGTTGATTTTTTGTCAATACCACACATATTAAAAACTGTTAGGAGTTTGGGGTACATGAATATAAAGAATTTGTGGTATAAGTTACCTCGGACTGAGTTCAATGAAGGTATTAGAATATTAGAAACTGATCAAGATCTATTAGTGATGGTGTCATCCTTACGGCCAATGGACATGGTGTTACACATCTATGTTGAACATGGCATTGATGATCCATCATCACAAGTGATAGACCCTCCTTTGTTGATTCATAGTGCAAATGAAGAACCTATAGGGGGTCCCAATGTAGATGATAATGTTGATGGTGATCAGAATTTGGGTGGAGGTTTGGATTCCTATCAAAATGAAGAATGCATGGATGATTTGAATTTTGGTGGCAATGATGAACAGTACCATGGTAATAATGAGAATGAAAGTGACCTTGAAGAAGCCTGTAAAGATAGTGTACATGAAGAACCTGTGGGTGATGATGATAGTGTACAGGAAGAAAATTTTGATGATAAAAATTTAGTTGATGTTGGGGTAGGAAGTGATGATGATATTAAAGGGGATGGGCAAGAGGAATGTAGTGTAGATGAAGGGGAAGATAGCAGTGGAAATGAAGTTGTTGGGGATGTTTCTTTCAAACAGCCCCCGCATTCAGATTATGCTAACTCTTCAAACGCTCCAACTCCTGTAAACAGTGATGAAGAAGATGATTTTTATGCAACCAAAGCCAAGTTTCCAAAATATAATGAACCTGTTGATATAAAGGACATCAAGTTAGAGGTTGGCCAAATATTAAGGACTCAAAAGATGCTAAAGAGGCAGTGAGGAACTATGCAATAGCTGGTGGCCGCCATATTAGGTTCATTAGAAATACATATGATAGAATGACTGCTAGATGTGCTGACGGTTGTGAATGGTATTTTCATTCCTCTTGGATGTAGCTAGATAATACCTTTCAGTGCAAGGCTTTGATAAATACACACTCATGTGCAAGGACTTTCAATATTCCCCTAATGACAAGTTCATGGCTGGCCAAAAAATACATAGAGAAGTAGAGGGAAAATCCTAAATGGAGTATCATTGATTTTAGAAACACAGTTAGTGCTGAGTATGTGGTTCGGGTAACTAGAAGTCAAGCATACAGGGCAAAGAAAAAAGCCCTTGAAATGGTTAATGGGAAACACAAAAAACAGTTCAAAAAGATTTGGGACTACACTCGTATCTTGTTGAGTAGCAATGAAGGCAGTAGTGTGAAGTTATTGACTGATACTCCATCAATTCCTAATGCCCTTCCCATTTTCCAAAGGTTGTACATTTGCATGGTAGCATGCAAGAGGGGTTTCTTGGCAGGCTGCAAGCCATTTATTGGAGTGGATGGGTGTTTTTTAAAAGGCCCAACAGGGGTCAGTTACTAGCAATAGTGGGAAGGGATGGGAATAATCAAATGTTCCCAATAGCTTTTGATGTGGTGGAAGGAGAGACAAAGGAGTCTTGGGCTTGGTTTTTCAAGCTTTTGTTGGAGGACATCGGAACTCAGCAAAGGTGGACATTCATGTCAGATCAACAGAAGGTAATATGTTTTTCATTTCATAAATAAGAAATTATTACAGTTTACATGCAATTTTTTTGTTTGTACAATTGTTTTAATTTGTATTTCTTTCTGTCACATGTGCCTAGGGACTTATTCCAGCTCTACATGAATTGTTACCCAATGTGGAGCACAGATTTTGCTGGAGGCACTTGTATAGTAACATTTGCAAAAAGTTTAAAGGAAAACAACTGAAAGATGAGATGTGGAAGGCAGGCAAGGCAACCACAGTTCCTGCTTGGAAGAAGCATATGAAGAAGATAAGTGTCATCAACCCAAATGCACACAAAGTAATTGAGAAGATGGACCCTGCCACATGGACAAGATCTACCTTCAGCACATTTAGTCAGTGCAACCAATTGCTGAATAATATGTCAGAGAGTTTTAATGCCTACATCTTTGAGAGTAGGGATAAGCCAGTAATCACTATGGCAGAGTTAATCAGGGAAGCACTGATGGTGAGATTCCAAGATAAGAGAGAAAGCATGAAAAATTATAATAGAAGGATATGCCCTAACATTCAAAAAAAAATTGAGAAGGAAAAAGAGTTGAGCAATCAATGCATTCCAAAGTGGGCTTCTGATGAACTGTTTGAAGTTAAATGCCATGCAGAGAAGTACATTGTTAACTTTGGCTGACCATTCTTGCACATATAGGAGATGGGACCTAACTGGCATACCATGCAAGCATGCAATTGCTGCTATTTTTTATAGACATGAAGTGGTTGAGGAATATGTGAGCCATTGGTATACAGTAGAAACTTACATGAGAGCATATGACCACATTATCTACCTTGTCCCTAGTGAGCAATTATGGGAAGATAGTAGTTATGGACCTATTGCACCTCCTACATATAGAAAGTAAGCTGGTAGGCCAAGAAAACTAAGGAGAAGAGATCATCTAGAATCAACCAACCCATGCAAAGTGAGAAAGACTGGACCTTCTAATTCCAAAAAGCCTATACCTGGTAGAGTAAGAAAGACTGGTGTAAAAATGAGTTGTTCAATATGTAAACAATATAGGCATAACAAGACAACTTGCAAATCACCACTTGTAGGAGATACACCACCAGCTGCACCTGCTAGTTGATAGAAGGGGAAAACTTCCTGTAAGAAATGAACCTCTACATTTGGTGTTTGCACATGCATTATTGTTTGTTGTGTTAAAACTTTTGGGTTATAATTGTGTTTTATGCACATGCATGTGTTTATGCAGGTCAAGAGGAAAAAGACAAGGGCAATCTAGCAATCAAGGGTCTGAAAATGCAGAGGATAGGGAAAATACAACCAGTGGGGGATCTTCAATCGGAAATCGATATAGGGTAAGTTTCACAGTTGAGTAAAAAAAGTTAAAGCTTTAAATTAATGCATTGATTGACATTTGTTGTGTTTATAAAGTTCCAGACTCCAAGGAAGGGTACAACTGGTGCAACTGCTTCTGCCACCACTGAGGGGACAAGTAATACTGCCACCACAAAGGGGACATCTAATACTCATACCACTAAGGGGACATCTAATGTAGCTGTTTAATACAGTTTTTAATGCATTCAGTTTTTTGTAAACCTTTTTAAAGGGTTAATGCATTGATTGACAAAGGGGTATTTGTCTTTTTAATACAGGATGGGCACTGTTTAAGGTCAGCACCAGACCATTTGCCATTCTTTCCAAGTTTGTGGGGAACTCCATCAGCTGGTGGGTCTACATCTGCCACAACTAGGCACAACACAGGGGTATTTGTCTTTTATCAATCATTAAAGTCTATTTCCTTATTTATCTTTAAGTCTAAGAGTTTTTTTGATCTTACAAGCAGGTAGGGACTACATCCAGATCAGCACCAGCACATGTTCCACTAAGGGGGTCACCCAATGAAAGAAGTGGGCTACCAAATACAATGCAAAGGACTGCTATGCATAATAGAGTATGTTAATAATTTACTTAATTATTTAATTAAATTGATTTATTATTTATATGGCATTGTGCATTGTGCTAAATCAATTTATTGTCATGGAGTATGGAGCCACGTTCAGCGCTACTCCAAACAATGTTCCATTAATTCCAATAGTACTTTGCAGGTAAATATCTATTTTATAATGCCTTACTTTAAATGTACTGACATTTTTTGATATAAAAAATTTGATAATGCTATAAACTAATTTATGCAATCATGGTCTTCATGTAAAATCCAAGTAGATGGTATGGGGCTATAGTGCCAGATGGAGGTTCCCATACAACTGGTAGTGGCAGTGAAGCAAGTTGCAACATGTGCAACTCACATCCCGTAGGGGTTTACTAGATGGGGCATATGAAACAGCTTTTATATAATATAATTTTCATTTTGGAAAATTATGCATTTTTGGAAAACCAATGTGAATGTAATTAAACTGTAAATAGGTTTCTATGTGGTTCTTTTTTGTATTTGTTAGACAAGTGCTGTCACAATGTGGGAAACAATTGCTATTCACAAAACATGAGCCCAATGTGGTTCTTTTTTCCGTTTGTTTTGGATATTACAATAGTGGTTTGCAATGAATATATTTACAAAGTAAATGTTGAACAGTTGTCTAGTTTTTGCATCAAAGTAGATGATATTCAAATGATCTAATTACTGTTGTTGATACGACAGTGAAGTTTCACAATTGGTGATAGCCAATTTTTGCCTCAATGTATGAGCCCAAGTTTCACTATGTGTAGCATTGGAATTCTTACAATTGAAGTTTGTAGAAGTAGGTGCTACCAAAGGATGTTCTATGTGTCAAGGATGATAAGAATATTGTGAATTGTCTTCACTCACACTATAACTGATGGTGAATTGTCTTTCCTCACATCACCTGTTTTCCTCTATTTCTCCCTTTCTTTCTTTTTTGTCACATTACATATGAATAACCCAAGAAAAAATTAAGCTACATTGCCTGGTTTAACATCACAATGTAGTCTAGAAAACAAGGACAATAGAATGTCCACTTGCCTGCTTTAACATAATTAATATTACATTGCCATTGTTGCAACATGGGGCATACATACATGCCCATACGAACAAAATGACCCCTAATCAGAATAACTCCAAAAATACAGAGGACAGCATCCCATAACCCACCACACAACCACACACTTCATGCCAAACAGAGCATTCCCACATCAACCTTTTTCGCTTTCCCACCAAACATCACCACCAGAACAGCCACCAACATTATTAATCATGACACTATAATATAGACCCAATACTTTTTCTCCTTGCATCGGTTTTCTTCAATCCTTCGCAGCAGCCTTAGAATTATTTGTCTCGAACGAGGGCACATTGGTGGATCAAACCATCCAAAATAACCACAGCCATTGGAATTATAATGCGAGCAACCAAAAAACCTTCACCCAGGATTAGAATCAGTCCATAAGGTCCACAATTTTGCCCTTGATCCACAAAAGCATTGGCTTCCGTCTTCAATAGCCACCCACGAAGAATAAGACATTACACGATAAAATTGAAAGGCCAAAATTCGAGGTGCATCACTCAATAAGTTGACATTATTCACTTCTGTTTTCAAAATTCGATCTTTACTTTACCAAAATGCTAGGGTTTTGCAGGAAATGGGAGCTATAAAATACAATGCAAAAGAATTGGTATCGTACCTGATGTTTTGCAGAAAATGATGACTTGCTCTTGATCAACAGCCTTAATTCTGCTAGATTCTTTGATTTCCCCACTGCCATCCGACTCTCCAATTCTTCCCCAAATCGAAGTAATTTGGGAAAAAAGGGGGGGCTAGTAATCACGTGCGGTCACGTGACCACAAAATGGGAGGGAATTAAGCCACGTCATCGCCCAACATGCCATGTCATCGCCACATAAGCTAGCACGTGAGCTCACGTGATCTTCCGTCTACCTTCATTGATGTCCGTCGCTGTGTGTCCCACATTGATACAACATTTTTAATCTTGTCTATAAATTGAGCAATTTTAAAGTTTATGGCCCACATTGAAACAAGGGGTTGAGTTGATGGTACTAATTGGTAAATAACCCGTGTTACAAAAGGCAAAAAAAAAGTGAAAAAATTATATTTTGGTGATTACTTCTCATCATAATACCAAAACAGAGAACATTTGTAGTCACTTTGTATTAAGTTGACTGTTTATTTGTAGTAAGTTAACATATATGATCTTTTATTGGTATTAATCTGAGAAGTTATCACCAAAAAGTAATAATTGGAAAAA
This sequence comes from Liquidambar formosana, assembly GCA_039720395.1. Taxonomy (NCBI): domain Eukaryota; kingdom Viridiplantae; phylum Streptophyta; class Magnoliopsida; order Saxifragales; family Altingiaceae; genus Liquidambar; species Liquidambar formosana. The sequence continues at coordinate 48,520,456 of CM077821.1, read as the reverse complement.
CTGGAAAACATTCCACTGCTACAGTGTTGGGCTTCAGGCCGGGCTTTGGGCTTCAACTAAAGGCCCAGGCCTAGCCTAAGGGTATCTGGACTGGGCTCGAGCTTTTTCGGACTTGGGCTGGACTTTTTTTTTTCAAGCTTCGGGCTGGGCTTCGGGCTGCCCATGAGCCTTGGGCTTTTGGTAAGGCTTACCAAACAACAAAGGAGGAAAAAAGATTTATTTTCCTAAGCAAGGAAATTCCATCTAAAAAATGAGCAGCTAACAAAACACGGTGATCGAGTTAAGCTCCAATTACTCACTCTCACTCCCTCTCGTTTCTCTCTCTAGACTGGAAGTGAGCAGCGGCCATGGACGAACTTCCCCTACAGAAGATAGCAATATCAGGCCCAACCCTAGCGTCCCTCATCCAACGCATCTCCTCCTCATCCGGCGACGTCGACGGCCTCCTTTTAGGCCATGTCACTAACAACCCTTCCTCCAACCTCTCCGACGACGATCCCTCCCCGTCCTCCCCTTCCTCCTCCGCCTCCACCGCCCTAATCGCCACCATCACCTCCTTCATCTCCTCCTCCTCCACCTCCACCTTCTACGACTTCACCGGCCGCGTTGACGCCCTCTCCCTCCGCCGCCTCCTTCCCTCCTCCTCCCTCCTCCTCATCGGCTGGTTCTCCGCCCGCCGCAAAACCCCTCTCCGCCCCTCGCTCCGCGAATTCTCCGTCACCTCCTCTCTCTCCACCAAATCCCAATTCTCTTTCCCCGTTCAAAACTCCCTCACATCCATCAATTTCTCCCCCCGTCTCTTCCTCCTATTTACGACGCCGTTCTCCGATCAAATCATCCACACGCACGAATACCGCGCGTATCAGTTTCGTGTATCGTCCAATTCTTTCGAGCCGAAATCGATCGATATTGTTAACATTGGTCCGGCGTTTCGAGGGCACTACGGTTCGTTTTGCCCTAATTCGCCGTTCCCGGCATTGGCCTGCGAAATGCGAGGTTCGCCGATGGCGGAGGATAAAGATGAGGGGAGTTTGAATTATACGAGTAGGGTTGCGAAGGATCAGAGGGAGTTGGATATGTGCGCGGAAGGTTTTGAAATTGGGAGTTTGAGTCGGTTGATGGGTTCGGAAGCTGCGAATTATACGGCCGGGTTGGAGGATTTGTACGAGAAGATGCTCGCGAAACTTGAGAGTTTGGCGAGGCTTGTGGAGAAGAGTTCAGCTAAGGTGCTTGAGCAGGTGGGTTTGCTTTTTCATTAGTCATTGCTGAAAAAGTTCCATCTTTTCGTGAAATTTGGTAACTTCTGAAGAACACACAATCATATTTATAAATTTGGAAGTGGTTAATGAGTTATCAGCTGGATAAAGCACCTCATAGATTTTGCTTCTGTATGCTTTTATGTGTTATATGTAGTTTCTCATCATATATGGGAAAATAGTAAATGAATATGTTTCAACTTTCAATGGTTAATTTCTGTCTGATAATTGTTTAATTCCTTGTTTTAGTTTGAATTTAAGATAATACCCTTTTTGAATATTCAATAGGAAAGTCACAATATGAAATTGAGGTACAAAGCTGCTGGCTTGGATTAATTGGGGATTGATGTTCTTCCGTGTTTTTGTTTGGTCATGTCAGGTAATTTTTGTTTCCTTCAGTATAATTTATCTTCATTACTCGGTGAAACAATGACAGTCATTATCTAGCGAAACAATCATATTTTATGTGTCATCTTTGGATAACTACCATCATTTTTACATTATTTTTAAAATTTACGGGATTTTTAGTTCAATGGGGTATCACCGTATAACTAGAAACTTTGCTTTAATGAATAAATTATTGGAAACTATACAAATGAAAGTCATTCTGCACATTAGAATTTTAAAATTTTTGAACAAAAAACCTGGTTGTGGTTGAAACTGAAGTGCCAATAACATTATTCAAATTGATATTGGTAGCTTTTGCATGGTTGGTTGGGCTTGGTAGATATGTATCTACTTATACAGTTATACTATCATTTATGAATTTTTTTTTTTTTTTTCCAAGCGTAACATTTGTTTTTATTTCTGGCAACTCATCCTAGTTTCAATTTTTCCATTGCTAGTTGCTGGTTGGTCTCTGATTCTGCATCTCAAGTTTTGTTTATTTACATTTATATTTGTGATGGTTTTGCTTTATCTGCAACTTCTGATACTGGGGCCTTTTCATTTTATTTCCCAGGCTTCTTCTTCTTGTCAATTTCATTAAGCTCCAATGTACATCCTATGGCCAAGGCACAGCCTTCTTGGTTTACATTGAGTCTGTGTTGTGGTCATTGCATGCACTACTGGAATTTTTGTAAAGGCTTGCTCTGGCAGCCGGACCAAGCATTTCCACTTCAGTGAGTCATAATGCAGATTCTGGTTGCTAGGAGAACGCCTTCTTGCTTTACCTTGGTTCTGTCCTGCAGTCATGGCATTCATTACCGGAGAATCCCTGCTCCCTTTTCTTGCTGATGTTGTCAATCCATCATCACCCTTGCTGGAACTTTCTTTATTAAGTTTGCTTTGTTAAGCAAAACTTAACAAAGCAAACTTGCACATAAGTTTTTGAATATTATAGAGGAGCACAATATTGAACTCAAAACTTTTATTGAATCAGTAACTGTAGCTAATCATTTTGTTAATTATAATATTTAAGAGGTACAAGTATTTAACTTTGTGTTCCCGTCTTATGGTAATATTACTGCTAGTGCTAGATAAGATTTCATATTGGGTCCATCTGGAGCAGGGGGCTTGTTCCTAGATATAGAGGAGGAGATGGGATTCTGGGTTTTTCTATGAACATTGGGTCTTGTTTTAATGATAGGACCTGAGCTTTGGGATTTATACTAAGGATTGAGTATTGCATGGGATTATGCATTCAGGGTTGTGGATTCTAATTCGGAAGTAGCGTCTTTATGATCTCCAAGGGTGTGTCAGATTTTCATCCTGACCTTCCCCTTGTCCAAGCCTGCCAAGAGCCCGGGACCTTATTGCAAGAGACTAGGATTGCATCATCTCCCATGATTTCATCCAGGCAACTACTGTGCTGATTGTATTGCTTCGTTTAGCCTTAAATTTGATAATGGGGTGGTTGATAGTGATCCTCCTGTTGGGATCAGATCCTTTCTGTCTGTGGCTGTCTCTGGGGCAGTGGGGCTTGTATACCCCCCTGCTCTGTTTCATTGTAATATGGGCTATATCCTCTAATCCCCCTGCAAACCAAGGAAAAAAAGAGGGGGGGGGGGGTGTTTGGGGGGCGTGGTTTCATACTCAGTATGCAGGATTATTGTGCAAGTTTGCAAAACTTTTCTGATTAATTGTAAGAAGGGGGTGTAGCAAACAAAATGGTGGCATGGAGTGGCTTGATGGAATGGGTATGCAACTTGGGAGGAAAGTTGAGGGATGAGTATGATGGTGCTGGGGCATTGTGCACTTGGAAGATTCAGAATAGTGAAGATCTGAAGCAGAAGCAGCTCTTTTAAGCTGGAAAAGGGTGATGCCCAAAGAGTAAAACGGTTTGCAGGTTTGAACAAAGATGTGGCGGTGCAGAAGCTGGCCATGGTGACGGAAAAACAAATATTTGTTGAGGGCGACAGCAGAGGTGGAGTTACGGTTTGATAACTATTTTGGACGAAGCTAGAGATTGGCAAATGGAATTAATAGACAGTCTGATGCTACTAACCAACTCATTGCTTGAATTCTATTAGATTTACAAACAAGATCTACTTTGTAAGTTCTTGGCAAGTAGGGGTTTGCTGAAAACAATGATAATGTGTTTCACAAGGGGTTGTCCGGTTCATTGGAGGAATTAGATTCCGTTGTGATTGACAACTGTCTCAGTGGTGTGTGATAGACTGTGCGGATCAATTGATATTGATTAGTGGGAAGAAGATGGTTTTAGGAGCAGTGGAATAGAATGCAGGTAGCCAACAATTGGGAGACACAGGAGCTTTTGGAAAAACTTTGATACGTTGGATTACTTGGGTGGAGGGCTGCTTATGTGATTAAATTAGTGGATGGTGGATAACAATGCAGTTAGGGTCTTTCTGGTCCTCTGGGACAGAATCTTGTGAGTCATTGTTTTTTTTTTGATAAAGGACAGAATCTTGTGAGTCATCTTTGTATCGATTTAAACCATCCTCTATTCTTGTTCTTTTAACCAACAATGGATTTCTTTGCAACCTTGGTTGAGTGAAATTCCATTGACCAGAGAAATTGATGGGCCAGAATGCCAGATTATGTTATCTAACCTAGAAGATTGTTGGTTTTTGCAAACAATTTACTTAATGTCCTCCACTCCTTGATGGATTTAAATTTGCTAACTTCCAAATGAAAAACATTGTAGGAAAATAACATAACTTTTGCAGATAACATTTTTTTTTTTTTTTTGCTATTGTAGTACAATAGCTGATAGTTGAAGCCTCTATAAACTATATTTTGCGTACAGAAAGTAATAGGAAGCAAAAAAGACTAGATGTCTTGTAACCCTTTACCTTCAGTTTTCTGTTTCTCTCAATTATTATTTTCTTGGGTCTTCTTTTTCTTTTTCATTTTTTCATTTTTTCATTTTGTTTATTTTTTTATTTTTTTATTTTTATTTTTTTGGCGGATCACTTGAAACAGGAGGGTGCACAATCAAAACTTGGAGCTTGGGTTGTGAAGGTTCTGATAATCATAGAACTGCTGTTGCTTCTTCATGCGGTTGGATTTTTCAGCGGTCTTCAAGACGAGGGATGAATGAATACTGCCCGCTATATCCGTGGATGTGCACTTCCTTTGTTGTCATTTGTATTTTTCTTGTTTGCCTTTGTTTTCTTTTTCCGTTTTTTTTTTCCAGCCCCAACCATGGTTTTATTAATGTTCTTTCTTTATTTGAAGTTCATCTGGGTTTTTAGAACTATATCAGGGAATGAAAATGAAAATGAAAATGAAAATGAAAAATGGAATTTTATCAAATAAGGTTGCACTATGATCTCTTCTATGCTCAATTACCGTGTTATTTTCCCATATGTATATATCCATTATGATGGGTGTGATGCTCAACTTGCGTGACACAGTTGATGTAGAATCACTAAATTTAGTCACGTGGTGTCACCGGCCAATATAAACAAGGCAAAACGGGACTATTGGGTTAAAAAATATTTCAACAAGCTCATTTTGTTCTACTGTCATTAACTTGTGATACTACATCAACCGTGTCATAGTTATATACAAGTTTTTCTCTTACATTAGCTTGTCATGTTAAAACAATTGTAATTATGCAAAAAACTCTCATTGGTTTGTGATACTGTTGAAATGGTATTACGAGAAAAATTAAAAATTAAAAAAAAAATTATGATGGGATTGTGATAGTACCAGTGGAATGAAATAAGGTTCCACTATGGTCTCTTCTTTGCTCAATAGGGATTTGTGATATTTTCCCATGTGTATATATCATTTTGATAGGTTTGTGACACTGCTCAAATGAGGTGGCACTATGATATCTTCTGTGCTCAATGACAGCACGTGGTGTCACACTTGCACTGAACTACTCACTTGCACGGAACTACTGAAGTGTTATTCTTGGGACATGGTAAACAAGGATTCCTCGGACACGGCTCCACAGGTCAACAAAGCTTTCCTCGGGCACTGCACCACATGGTGACTAGCTTTCTAGGACAAGAAGCAGCTGTAATCCTAGCCTCGGACGCGGCTCCCACACGGAGACAAGCCATTCTAGAATAAAGAGGCAGCTAGAATACAAGTAAAAGAGTAAAACTTATATGTAGCTCTAATACACTGACACAGCAAACAGTGGTAAGTCAAAAATTTTTCTTATTGGGTGATTTTTATTTACATTTTTTCTTTTAAAAGTTTTATTTGGTTGATAATGGTTTTTTATATTAGAGTGTAGTAATGGGATAATAAATTTATTACATCCTATTAATTTACTTGTTCACGACATTCAAATAAATTAATATATATGTATGTGCGCTTATGAGAGAGAAACATGTTTTAAATTTAAGCAAAATCCAAGTATTTACAAAAAAATGAGAAAATTATATACAAATGAATTTTTTTATAGAAAATTTTGTAGTAGAGCAAAATGATAAAATTGATATTAGGAAAGAAATTAAAAAATAATAGCAAGGGTCAATATGTAAATTGATACTTTTTGGTCTGGCATTCTTACTTTATTCCACTCTTATCAACTCGTGATACCATGTGATCATATCACAATTACAAAACAAAGTCTGAGAGGGTAGAACAAGAAATTTTGAAAATTAATAAATAAATAAAATAGGGATCCCATTGGGAATTTCACATAGGGCTGCTACAAATAGGATTAGATCAAATTTATGACTCACCTACAATCCACTCACAAACTATCGAGTGAATTCACAATTGTTACCTACTTTCACCCACGGGATTTGGCGGTTTCAACCCACACTCCACATTGGATTTACGGGTGGGTTAGCAAGTGGACTGGAAGATTAGGCTTTAACTAAGTGCCTGTTTGGGATAGCTTTAGAGTAAAATCAGAAGTAGAATCAGAAGCTGAATCAGAATCAGGGAAGAGGCAGCTTAAGTAAATTGGCCTTAAAATCTCTTTTGGGCTTACAATCACTTTTCTCATTTTTTATCCAAACACTCCTAAAAGTGATTATGGGCTATTAGAAGAGATTTTGAACCTCCCAGAATCTCATCTTTTTTTTTTGGGACCTCTATTAGTACCCCAAGACTTGCTTTTTATCTCTAAGGGACATCATTTTGTACAAGTTTGTAGAAAAAAGTTTTTCAAAATATATTGTTTAAATATATTTTTTAGTCATTTATGAAACCAATGTTGTAAATGACCAAAATATCCATTTAAACGATAAATTTTGGGAATACTTTTTTTTACAAATTTGTTCAAAATGATGTTTTCTAGTAGAAAACATAATTGATTTTTTTTATAAAAACCTTTTATATTTTTCATAAAACTTTGAAATATAAAATAAGTGAGGGCTTTTCAATCACATCTAATTGAATTATAAATATTATTTTGGTAAAATCAGGCCATACAAAATAACAATTAATTTAGAAATAAAACAAAATTAAATAAGTATAAAATTAGAAATAAAAATATATAAGCCAAAACAATATATAAAAAAAGAAAAAAGAAAAACTGATTTAATTTATCACACTAATTATATGAAAGTAGAAAAAAGGATAAAGTTAGCTTCTAAACTTATCAGGGCGAGCGAATTGTGATTAAGTTTTCTTTTTCAGAATCGTCAACCACTTACGAAACCGCAGAAACATAATAATCTAAACCGTTACATCCACACAGGGGCGGAGCCAGGGGGGGGCCTTGGGGGGCACGTGACCCCCCTGGCTGTACCAATTTTTTTTTTTTTTTTTGGGAGAGATATTACTATTTCATGACTATTTCTCAACATAATACCAAAAAGAGAAAGATAGTAGTCATTTTAAAGTATATTTACAGTCAATTTGTAATAAGTTGACAAAAAAAATCCTTTTTTGGTATTAAATTGAAAAATGATAACTAAAAAGTAATTTTTTTAAAAAAATTTCTTTCTAGGGCTTTTAGTTCCCAGTTTCCACTTCATAGAATCATAACACAGTGACCCTTGGAGATAAATCTTGACTCCGCCCCTGCATCCACACTGTCAGGTTGAAACTATCTGTATATTCTCAAGTGTAGTCGGATTGGATGGATTTGTCGGCCTTGCATGAGCAACCCTAAATCTTTTAACGAACCAAAAGATAGGAAAGAAACCAAAAGGAAATAATCCTAACGCGACAATTGCCAGGATGTTCACAGACATGACAGGCATAATGACATCATAGTCGTTTGGTTGTGTGGTCTCAAAAGTGTCGGTCACTGTGCGCGTGAAGTTCACCGTTGCGCGGTTTACACAAAAAGAGAATAAAAATGAGAGAAAAAAATCCCAACCGAGTCCTCTGTGGACAATTTCGTGGCCGAGAAAAGGCGAGCAGATGTGGCGGCTTCTGACGAATGTTCATTTGCCAGCTGTCATAAATAACGGCCACTAATAAAAGGCCACGAATGCCTGCTTGGCCATGTCAGCCATTATATCCGTTTCTTCAATGCTCTATAAATATCTCAAGAACCCTTCCTTCTCAAAGGAAAATAATTCTCGGCACCACCCAATGTTCAAAAACATAAACCCTAAACCCCAGAAGTAGCTGAAGAAGATACCTACACAAACACACATATGTATCCACCATACATTCACACACAGGGGATACTGTTACTGATAAAGGAGCTGCTTGCTGCTTGAACGCGAATGTCTTCTGTCATTGCTGAACGGTGAGTTTCCTAGCCTTCTATTTTCTTGCTGGGTGTTAGTGAGTGGGTTTTTTTTTTTTTTTTTTTGGTGTCAATTTTATGTGGCTATGATATGGCCGGTAACCATTTCATGGACTTCATCTTCGTATGGGTAATGAACTCTACGTCTCTAGAGTTCTACATTCGACTTCTCATCGTTTCTTGTGCTCAATCACTAGTCAATTTTTAGTCAGAACAAAGGTTTAAACCAGAAGTTTGAAATCCCTCTTGAAAAGAGAGAAGGAAAAAAGAAACTGTAAGCTTTAGAAAATCGCTTTAAAATTTATTTCAAAGAACCTCTTTAATCATTGAGTTGGTGGTCTTCAAAAAATTTTGGAGTTCTTAACGGAGTAGCTAGCTAGCGTATATTGATATATGGGTGCTTATGGATTTTAGGCCTAACTCATCAAATGTTTGTTTCTTGGTTTCAGGGAGAAGAAATCACAAAAGAGGCGCAATGGGAGTGAGTCTTTAGTGGACACTCTCGCAAAGTGGAAGAAGTTCAACAACGACCAAGCTAATTTAGCTAAAGATGGAGTGAAGAGAAACCAAAGAGTTCCAGCCAAAGGATCGAAGAAGGGGTGTATGCAAGGAAAAGGCGGGCCTGAGAACTCTGTATGCAATTATAGAGGTGTTAGACAGAGGACCTGGGGCAGGTGGGTTGCTGAAATTCGCGAACCCATTAACGATAGAAATGGACCCAGTAAAGGAAAACGCCCCTGGTTGGGTACTTTTTCCGAAGCCGTCGATGCAGCTCTTGCTTACGACGAAGCAGCAAGGGCTATGTATGGCCCTGGCGCCCGCCTCAACTTCCCTGAACACTGTAAGGAATCAATGGAAGTTTCAAATGCATCGTCGTCATCAATTACAAGCAGAACATCAAATGAAGACGAGTCTACAGGGACACCTGAGTCTACAACAACATCAAATACCTACGAGGTTCAGGTGGGTGAGGAGGGATTGAAGATTAGTACCAATGAGGTTCTTGTGGACAATCCCATTGGCATGCAACTAACATCAAATATCTACGAGGTAGATATTGGTTCCATGCCAATGATCTATGGTGAGCCTTCCAATAATGTTGAAGCCAATAAACTAGTGTCGAGAAAAGAAACAATGGAAGAGGCAGCTGAAATTATGGATTCTGGTGACTCTAATGCCTTCAATTATGGACATGATTACGCACCGAGTTTGTTAAGAGAAGAAAGAAATGAAATTGAGCCATTTGGGAAAATTAGCAGTGATGAAGGCTACCGACAATGTGAGAATCCATCAGATACATTGTCCCACCAGTCGCAAAACCCTGATGCCATGCTGCCTGGCAGCTCGTCTCATACGAAGGAAGAAGATTTAGGATTAGAATACAGTTTAGATTACTTGAGACCTGATTTTGGCGTAGAGGAGCAAAGGTTGCTTGATTTATGGTTTCCTAATTTAGGATTATGATTAGGACTGAGGCTTTATAATTAATGATGTTGATCTTCGTCAAAGGACTATTATATGCCTGCAGGCTGTAGCTTCTCCAATTCATGGTTTGAATGGATTTTTTTTATTGGGATACTTTGATGTTTTGTGCTGCAGTTCTCAAAATCTTTCATATATTTTGGGAAAATATATATATATATATATATATATATAAATCTCTCTCTAGTGTAAGCTAGATTGTTTTTCTCATATCTACGGGTCCCACTTTGAGCGACCTTTTTTTTGCTTTTCTCTTTTGTCTTACCCACTTTGAGCCTTGAACATGTGAGACCCACAAAATGGTAGTGTGGCACAAAAGTGTCGGTCACTGTGCCCCGTGGAAGTTCACCGTGATGCTAGCCGCACACAAAAAGAGAAATTAAATTGCCCCAAATGTGACAATACTTCGTGACCAAGGAAAGGAGAGCAGACGCGACGGCTTTCGAGGAATCCTCAATTGCCACCTGTCATAAATAGCGGCCAGGAAAAGGCCACGAAACCCACTTGGCCACGTCTTCATTATATCCGTTTCTGAAATATCTAAGTGGGACAGCGCTATAAATATCTAAAGAACCCCTTCGTATTGAAGCGTTTCCTTTGCTGTGAAGGGCAAATAATTCTCGCCACCACCCGACGTTCAAAAACCCTAGACCCCAGAAGTAGCTGAAGAAGATACCAACATATACATACGGGAAGTACTGTTACTGATAAGAGGAGCTGTTTGGTATTTGAACGCGCATGTCTTCTGTGATTGTTGAAGGGTGAGTTTCTTTCCTGACTTCCTTTTATTTTCTTTTGTGTGTTTGTGTGAATTTTGTGTGCTTATGATATGGTAACGATTTCATGTTCTTCATCCTGTAATGGGTATTGTGAATTCTTCATAATCTAGTTTTAAGAGGATTGGTTCTGGAGACGTACGTAATAAGTCTCTGGAGTTCAAGGTTGGACTTCTCACCTTTTCCTCTTGGTTAAATCACTAGTCAATTTTATTTGGGTGTCAATTGATGTAGACCTTGCCGTGTTTATAAGATTAGTAGGGGCAAAGGTTTAAACCAAACATTTTATTGAAAAAAAAAAACAAAAGAAATTCTCTTGATCTTTAGAAGAACTTTTTTAAATTATTTAAGAGAATCTCTTTAATCATTGAGTCGGTGGTTTTCAAACAATTTTGAAATTCTTAACGGAGTAGCTGGTGTATATTAATTAGGGGTGCTCATTGATTTAAGGCCTAACTCATCGAATTGTCAATTCTTAGTTTCAGGGAGAAGAAATCTCGAAAGAGGCGCAATGGGTGCGATTCTTTAGTGGAGACTCTCGCAAAGTGGAAGAAGTACAACAACCAAGTTGATTCGGCTGAAGATGGAGTGAAGAGAAGCCAAAAAGTCCCGGCAAAAGGATCAAAGAAGGGGTGTATGCAAGGAAAAGGCGGGCCTGAGAACTCTGTTTGCAGTTACAGAGGCGTTAGACAGAGGACTTGGGGCAGGTGGGTTGCTGAAATTCGCGAACCCATTACCTGTAGCAATGAACCCGGTAAAGCTAAACGCCTCTGGTTGGGTACTTTTTCCACAGCCGTTGATGCAGCTCTTGGTTATGACGAAGCTAGCCGGTAAAGCTTTTTCTACATTCGACTTCTCATCGTGATGCTTCTGCTTTATCTGCAACTTCTGATACCGGGGCCTTTTCATTTTATTCCCCAGTCTTCTTCTTCTTGTCAATTTCATTAAGCTCCAATGTACATCCTATGGCCAAGGCACAGCCTTCTTGGTTTACATTGAGTCTGTGTTGTGGTCATTGCATGCACTACTGGAATTTTTGTAAGGGCTTGCCCTGGCAGCCGGACCAAGCATTTCCACTTCAGTGAGTCGTAATGCAGATTTCTGGTTGCTAGGAGAACGCTTTCTTGCTTTACCTTGATTCTGTCCTGCAGTCATGGCATTCATTACCGGAGAATCCCTGCTCCCTTTTCTTGCTGATGTTTTCAATCCATCATCACCCTTGCTGGAACTTTCTTTGTTAAGTTTGCTTTTTTAAGCAAAACTTAACAAAGCAAACTTGCACATAAGTTTTTGAATATTATAGAGGAGTACAATATTGAACTCAAAACTTTTATTGAATCAGGAACTGTAGCTAATCATTTTGTTAATTATAATATTTAAGAGGTACAAGTATTTAACTTTGTGTTCCCGTCTTATGGTAATATTTCTGCTAGTGCTAGATAAGATTTCATATTGGGTCCATCTGGGGCAGGGGGCTTGTTCCTAGATATAGAGGGGGAGATGGGATTCTGGGTTTTTCTATGAACATTGGGTCTTGTTTTAATGATAGGACCTGAGCTTTGGGATACTAAGGATTGAGTATTGCATGGGATTATGCATTCAGGGTTGTGGATTCTAATTCGGTAGTAGTGTCTTTATGATCTCCAAGGGTGACCTTCCCCTTGTCCAAGCCTACCAGGAGCCCGGGACCTTATTGCAAGAGACTAGGATTGCATCATCTCCCATAATTTCGTCCAGGCAACTACTGTGCTGATTGTATTGCTTCATTTAGCCTTAAATTTGATAATGGGGTGGTTGATAACGATCCTACTGTTGGGATCAGATCCTTTCTGTACACGGATGTCTCTGGGGCATTGGAGCTTGTATACCCTGCTCTGTTTCATTGTAATATGGGCTATATCCTCTAATCCTCCTGCAAACCAAGGAAAAAAAAGAGGGCGGGGGGGGGGGGGGGGGGGGGGGGGGGTTGGGGGTGAGCGTGGTTTCATATTCAGTATGCAGGATTATTGTGCAAGTTTGCAAAACTTTTATGATTAATTGTAAGAAGGGGGTGTAGCAACCAAAATGGTGGCATGGAGTGGCTTGATGGAATGGGTATGCAACTTGGGAGGCCTTATCAAAAAAGGGTATGCAACTTGGGAGGAAAGTTGAGGGATGAGTATGATGGTGCTGGGGCATTGTGCACTTGGAAGATTCAGAATAGTGAAGATCTGGAGCAGAAGCAGCTCTTTTAAGTTGGAAAAGGGTGACGCCCAAAGAGTTAAACGGTTTGCAGGTTTGAACAAAGATGTGGCGGTGCAGAACCTGGCCACGGTGATGAAAAAAAAAAATTGTTGAGGGCAACAGCAGAGGTGGAGTTACGGTTTGATAACTATTGTGGATGAAGCTAGAGATTGGCAAATGGAATTAATAAACAGTCTGATGCTACTAACCAACTCATAGCTTGAATTCTATTAGATTTGCAAACAAGATCTACTTTGTAATTTCTTGGCAAGTAGGGGCTTGCTGAAAACAATGATAATGTGTTTCACAAGGGGTTGTCCGGTTCATTGGAGGAATTAGATTCCGTTGTGATTGACAACTGTCTCAGTACTGGTGTATGATGGACTGTGCGGATCAATTGATATTGGTTAGAGGGAAGAAGATGTGCACTTCCTTTATCATTTGTATTATTCTTGTTTGCCTTTGTTTTCTTTTTATCCAGCCCCAACCATGGTTTTATTAATGTTCTTTCTTTATTTGAAGTTCATCTGGGTTTTTAGAACTATATCAGGGAATGAAAATGAAAAATGGAATTTTATCAAATAAGGTTGCACTATGATCACTTCTTCGCTCAATTTCCGTGTTATTTTCCCATATGTATATATCATTATCATGGGTGTGATTCTCAACTTGCGTGACACAGTTGATGTGGAATCACTAAATTTGGCCACGTGATGTCACGGGCCAATGTAAGCAAAGCAAAGCGGGATGGGATTATGGGGTTAAAAAATACTCTAACAATCTCATTTTGCTCCATTATCATTGACTTGTGAGATCACATTAACCGTGTCACAATTACATACAAGTTTTTCTTACATTAGCTTGCATTGTTGGAACAGTTGTAGACAGTTATGCCGAAAACTTTCATTGGTTTGTAACATTGTTGAAATGGTATCACGAGAAAAATTAAAATGTAATTATGATAGGATTGTGATAGTAGGAGTAAAAAGAAATAAGGTTGCACTATGGCCTCTCTTTGCTCAATAGGGATTGTGATCTTTGCTCAATAGGGATTGTGATATTTTCCCATACGTACATATAATTATGATAGGATTGTGACACTGTTCAAATAAGGTTGCACCGTTGCACTATGATTGCTTATCAAAAAAAAAAGTTTGCACTATGATCTCTTCTTTGCTCAATGACAGCACGTGGTGTCACACTCGCACTGAACTACTGGAGTGTTATTCCTTGGGACATGTTAACCAAGGATTCCTCGGACACGGCCCCATAGGTCAACAAAGCTTTCCTCGGGCACGGCCCCACACGGTGTCTAGCTTTCTAGACGACAGGCAGCTGTAACTCTAGTCTCGGACACGGCCCCCACACAGAGAAAGCCTTCTAATAGTAAATAGGCAGCTAGAATACAAGTAAAAGAGTAAAACTTATATGTAGCTCTGATACACTGATACAGCAAACGGTAGTGAGTCAGAAATCTATCTTATTGGGTTATTTTTATTTACATTTTTTATTTTAAAGGTTTCATTTGTTCATAATGTTTTATATTATAGTGCAGTAATGAGATAACAAACTTATTACATCCTATTAATTTACTTGCTCGGGATATTCAAATAAATTAATATATATGTATGTGCGCTTAAGAGAGAGAAATGTGTTTTAAATTTAAGCAAAATCCAAGTATTTACGAAAAAAAAAATGAGAGAATTATATACATATGAATTTTTTTATAGAAAATTTTGTGGTACAGCAAAATGATAAAATTGATATTAAGGAAGAAATTAAAAAATAAGAGTAGGGGTCAATATGTAAATTGATACTTTTTGGCTTGACATTCCTACTTTATTCTACTTTTATCAGCTCGTGATACCACGTGATCATGTCACAATTACAAAACAAAAAATCTGAGAAGGTGGAACAAGAAATTCTGAAAATTAATAAATAAATACAATAGGCATCCCATTGGGGATTTCACATAGGAGTGCTACATGTAGGATTAGATTGGATTTGGGATTCACCTACAATCCACTCACAGACTATCGGGTGAATTCACAATTCTAACACACTTTCACCCACATGATTTGGCGGTTTCAACCCACACTCCACATTGGATTTACGGGTGGGTTTGCAAGTGGATTGAAAGATTAGGTTTTAGCTGAGCCTTGCTTTATTTTTTTTTAGAGGGCCTCTATTGCCACCTCAAGACTTGTTTTTTATCTCTCACTTATTTTACATTTAAAGTTTTATAAAAAATTATAAAAGGTTTTCATAAAAACTTATTGTGTTGTCCACAAAAGAATATCATTTTGAACAACTTTGTAGAAAAATTTTTTTCAAAATATATTGTTTAAATAGACTTTTTAGTCATTTATGAAACAAATGTTGTGAATGACCAAAAAAAATCCATTTAAACGATAAACTTTGGAAAAATTTTTTTTTACAAAGTTGTTCAAAATAATGTTTTCTAGTGGAAACATGATTGATTTTTATGAAAACCTTTTTATATTTTTCATAAAACTTTGAAATATAAAATAAGTGAGGGCTTTTCAATCATATATAAGTGAATTATAAATATTATTTTGGTAAAAGTAGGTCATACAAAATAATAATTAATTTAGAAAAAAAAGTATAAAATTAAAAACGAAAATATATAAACCAAAACAATATGCAAAAAAAATTGATTCAATTTGTCACACTTATGGTAAGAGGGTAGAAAAGGTGAATAAAGTTAGTTTCTAAACTTATCAAAGCGGGCGAATTGTGATTAAGTCTTCTTTTTCAGAATTGTCAACCACTCACGAAACCGCAAAAACATAAAGATCTTAAACTTACATCCACGCTGTCAGTTGAAGCTACCTGTATATTCTCAAGTGAGGTCGGATTGGATGGATTTGTCGGCCTTGCATGACCAACCCTAAATTTTTTGACGAACCGAAAGATAGATCCTAGATAGGAAAGGAACCAAAGGAGATAATCCTAACGTGACACTTGCCAGGATGATCACAAACATGACAGGCAACTGAGAGCCACGTATGTGTTTGTATTCTCCATTTCAAGGACGTGGGACCCATGCATCATTGCGTCAAAATGACATCATAGTCGTTTGGTTGTGTGGTTACAAAAGTGTCGGTAACTGTGCGCGTGAAGTTCACCGTTGCGCGGGTTACACAAAAAGAGAATAAAAATAAGAGGGAAAAATCCCAACTGAGTCCTCTCTGGACAATTTCGTGGCCGAGAAAAGGGGAGCAGAGGTGGCGGCTTCCGACGAATTTTCATTCGCCAACTGTCATAAATAACGGCCACTAGTAAAAGGCCACGAATGCGTACTTGGCCATGTCATCCATTATATCCGTTTCTCCAACGCTCTATAAATATCTCAAGAACACTTCCTTCTCAAAAACAAATAATTCTCGGCACCACCCAATGTTCAAAAACATAAACCCTAAACCCCAGAAGTAGCTGAAGAAGATACCTACACAAACACACATATATATCCACCATACATTCACACACAGGGGATACTGTTACTGATAAAGGAGCTGCTTGCTGCTTGAACGCGAATGTCTTCTGTCATTGCTGAACGGTGAGTTTCCTAGCCTCCTATTTTCTTGCTGGGTGTTAGTGAGTGTGGGTTTTTTTTTTTTTTTTTTTTTGTGTCAATTTTATGTGGCTATGATATGGCCGGTAACGATATAATGGACTTCATCTTCGTACGGGTAATGAACCCGCAATGGTACGTCTCTAGAGTTCTACATTCGACTTCTCATCGTTTCTTGTGCTCAATCACTAGTCAATTTTATGTGGGTGTTAATTTAGTCAGACCAAAGGTTTAAACCAGAATTTTGAAATTCCTCTTGAAAAGAGAGAAGGAAAAAAAAAACTGTAAGCTTCAGAAAATC
This sequence comes from Liquidambar formosana, assembly GCA_039720395.1. Taxonomy (NCBI): domain Eukaryota; kingdom Viridiplantae; phylum Streptophyta; class Magnoliopsida; order Saxifragales; family Altingiaceae; genus Liquidambar; species Liquidambar formosana. The sequence goes on along the minus strand of CM077821.1, from coordinate 48,503,742 downwards.
GCTTTAAAATTTATTTCAAAGAACCTCTTTAATCATTGAGTTGGTGATTTTCAAAAAATTTTGAAGTTCTTAACGGAGTAGGTAGCTAGCGTATATTGATATATGGGTGCTTATGGATTTAAGGCCTAACTCATCAAATTGTTGTTGTTTCTTGGTTTCAGGGAGAAGAAATCACAAAAGAGGCGCAATGGGAGTGATTCTTTAGTGGACACTCTCGAAAAGTGGAAGAAGTACAACAACGACCAAGCTAATTTAGCTGAAGATGGAGTGAAGAGAAACCAAAGAGTTCCAGCCAAAGGATCGAAAAAGGGGTGTATGCAAGGAAAAGGCGGGCCTGAGAACTCTGTATGCAATTATAGAGGTGTTAGACAGAGGACTTGGGGCAGGTGGGTTGCTGAAATTCGCGAACCCATTAACGATAGAAATGGACCCAGTAAAGGAAAACGCCTCTGGTTGGGTACTTTTTCCACAGCCGTCGATGCAGCTCTTGCTTACGACGAAGCAGCAAGGTCTATGTATGGCCCTGGCGCCCGCCTTAACTTCCCTGAACACTGTAAGGAATCAATGGAAGTTTCAAATGCATCGTCGTCATCAATTACAAGCAGAACATCAAATGAATACGAGTCTACAGGGACACCTGAGTCTACAACATCAAATGAGGTTCTTGTGGACAATCCCATTGGCATGCAACTAACATCAAATATCTACGAGGTAGATGTTGGTTCCATGCCAATGATCTATGGTGAGCCTTCCAATAATGTTGAAGCCAATAAACTTGTGTTGAGAGAAGAAACAATAGAAGAGGCAGCTGAAATGATGGGTTCTGGTGACTGTAATGCCTTCAATGATGGACATGATTACGCACCGAGTTATTTAAGAGAAGAAAGATCTGAAACTGAGCCATTTGGGAAAATTAGCAGTGATGAAGGCTACCGACAATATGAGAATCTATCAGATACATTATCCCACCAGTCGCAAAACCCTGATGCCGAGCTGCTTGGCAGCTCGTCTCATATGAAGGAAGAAGATTTAGGATTAGAATACAGTTTAGATTACTTGAGACCTGATTTTGGCGTAGAGGAGCAAGGGTTGCTTGATTTGTGGTTTCCTAACTTAGGATTATGATTAGGACTGAGGCTTTATAATTAATGATGTTGATCTTCTTCAAAGGACTATTTTTTATTTATTTTTTTTGGTAAACTCTTCAAAGGACTATGCCTAGAGGTTGTAGCATCTCCAATTCATGGTTTGAATGAATTTTTTTATGGCGGATACTCTGATGTTTTGTGCTGCAGTTCTCAAAATGCTTCATATATTTTGGGAAAAAAAATATATAAAAAAAATCTCTCTCTATCGTAAGCTAAGATTGTTTTTATCATATCTACGGGTCCCACTTTGAGCGACCTTTTTTTTTATTTTTTGTCGTCTGACCCACTTTGAGCCTTGAACATGTGGGAACCACAAAATGGTAGTGTGGTACAAAAGTGTCGGTCACTGTGCCCCGTGGGAGTTCACCGTGATGCCAGGCGCACACAAAAAGAGAAATAAGAAACCCCAAATCACAAATGTGGCAATACTTCGTGGCCAAGAAAAGGAGAGCCAGAGGTGACGGCTTTCGAGGAATCCTTAATTGCCACCTGTCATAAATAGGGGCCAGGAAAAGGCCACGAAGCCCACTTGGCCACGTCTTCATTATATCCGTTTCTGAAATATCTAAGTGGGACAGCGTTATAAATATCTCAAGAACCCCTTCGTCTATAAGCGTTTCCTTTGTTGTGAAGGACAAATAATTCTCGCCACCACCCGACGTTCAAAAACCCTAGACCCCAGAAGTAGCTGAAGAAGAGGAGCTGTTACTGATAAAGAGGAGCTGTTTGGTATTTGAACGCGCATGTCTTCTGTGATTGCTGAAGGGTGAGTTTCTTTCGTGACTTCCTTTTTTTTTCCTTTTTTTTGTTTTGTGTGTTTGTGTGAATTTTATGTGAGTATGATATGTGGAAACGATTTCATGTTCTTCATCTTGTAATGGGTATTGTGAATTCTTCATAATCTAGTTTTAAGAGGATTGGTTCTGGAGACGTACGTAATAAGTCTCTGGAGTTCAAGGTTGGACTTCTCACCTTTTCTTTTCCTCTTGGTCAAATCACTTGTCAATTTTATTTGGGTGTCAATTGATGTAGACCTCAACGTGTTTATAAGATTAGTAGGGGCAAAAGTTTAAACCAAACATTTTATTGAAAAAAAAGAAGGAAATTCTCTTAATCTTTAGAAGAACTTTTTAAAATTATTTAAGAGAATCTCTTTAATCATTGAGTCTCTGGTTTTCAAACAATTTTGAAATTCTTAACGGAGTAGCTGGTGTATATTAATTAGGGGTGCTCACGGATTTAAGGCCGAACTCATCGAATTGTCAATTCTTGGTTTCAGGGAGAAGAAATCTCGAAAGAGGCGCAATGGGTGCGATTCTTTAGTGGAGACTCTCGCAAAGTGGAAGAAGTACAACAACCAAGTTGATTCGGCTGAAGATGGAGTGAAGAGAAGCCAAAAAGTCCCGGCAAAAGGATCGAAGAAGGGGTGTATGCAAGGAAAAGGCGGGCCTGAGAACTCTGTTTGCAGTTACAGAGGTGTTAGACAGAGGACTTGGGGCAGGTGGGTTGCTGAAATTCGCGAACCCATTAACTGTAGCAATGAACCAGGTAAAGCAAAACGCCTCTGGTTGGGTACTTTTTCCACAGCCGTTGATGCAGCTCTTGCTTATGACGAAGCAGCAAGGGCTATGTATGGCCCTGCCGCCCGCCTCAACTTCCCTGAATGCTGTAAGGAATCAATGGAAATTTCTAATGCATCATCATCAATTACAAGCAGAACATCGATTAACTGCGAGTCTACAGGGACACCTGAGTCTACAGCAACATCAAACAACTACGAGGTTCATGAGGAATTGAAGATTAATACCGATGAGGTTCATGCTGACAAACCCAGTTGCTCTGAGTTTTGTCTGACTGGTGAAGCAAAGGTGAAGCTACAGAGAAGTCTGAGAGAGACAGTAGATCATGGTTGCATGCCAATGATCTATGGTGAGCCTTCCAATAATGTTCAAGCCAATAAACTTTTGTTGAAAGAAGAAATAAAGGAAGAGGCAGCTGGAACTATGGATTCTGGTGACTGTTATGGCTTCAATGATAGACATGATTACCCACCGAGTTTGTTAAGAGAAGAAAGATATGAAATTGAGCCCTTTGGGAAAATTAGCAATGACGAAGGCTACCGACAATGCGAGAAACCATCAGATATATTCTCCTACCAGTTGCAAAACCCTGACGCCAAGCTGCTTGGCAGCTTGTCTCATATGAAGGAAGAAGATTTAGGATTGGAATACAGTTTGGATTTCTTGAGACCTGGTTTTGGCTTAGACGAGCAAGGGTTGCATGATTCATGGTTTCCTAACATGGGATTTTGATTAGGACTGAAGCTTTATAATGATGTCGATCGTCCTTTGCAGACCGTAGCATCTCCAATTCATGGTTTGAATGGATTTTTGATCCGGATGCTATGGTGTTTTGTGCTGCAATTCTCAAAATGAGCAACTAGGAATACAAACTCCTTACATTTGTCCTTCTTAGAAATGAAAACGTTGCTGAGAACTTTTTTAGGGGATCCATTGAGGTGGATCATAGTTGCATTTTTTGGCTAATGAATGTTCTGAACTTTCCAAAATCCTTTATATATTTTGGTTTGTAAGCTAGTTTGTGTTTGTCTGTTTCGCATTTTTTTTTTTTTTTTTTTCCTTATAGCTACGAGTAAGGCTGCAAACCAGCCAGCCGAGCCGAGCCGAGCTTTGGAGTGTTCAAGCTCGGCTCAGTTAAAAGTTTGTTTATTTATAAACGAGCTGAACTTTAAACGAGCTTAATTTATTGTGCTCAAGCTCAGCTCATTAAGATTTAGAAAAGCTCAAGCTCGGCTCGGTTCGTTTAACTAAACAAGCCGAGCTTGAGTTCGAGCTCTTGTTCAAGATTGGTCTGATCTCATAAATGTGAGTTTTAAACATTAAGATAAAAGTTCACAAACCTTAAAAATCTTCTTTGGATAAGTATAAAATATAACTACTAAGGAAGTATTATCTCTTTCATGTTAATTGGTCCACTAAGTAAAAAGAAGCCAAAAATAAATTAGGATATCTATACAAGTCCCTTAATAAGCCTACTAATAAGCTATTTTACAAGCCTTTTAACGAGCCTATTTGCAAACCTATTCATGAGCCCTTAACAAGCTTGTCCACGAACATAAACGAGCCGAGCTATGGTCTACTCAAGCTTGGCTCGTTTAATAAACGAGCCTAGTATTCAAGCTCAGGCTTGGCTCATTTATTAATCGAACGAACTCGAATGAACCTTTATCGAGCTTATTTACGAGTTATTCACGAACGGTTCAATTCATTTATAGCCCTAACTACGGCCTACGGGTACAACTAACACGTATGCGAGGCCCAAAGCAAGTGAACTCACCACGCACTTTTAGTTAAACGTGTGCCGGTAGGATCCTTATATTTTATTACCTTGACAAACTTGGTGAGCAAGCACCTACGGGTTTTGCTTTAAATTGTTTTTTGTATTTTTTTCCTCTGGTTTAATGAAGTTCAGTCTTCTTATGGCATGTAATTGTGAAGTTCCTTATCAGCTACTTGTGCTTTCGATGCACAATTCTGTGGGCATGAATTTGCGAGCACTTTTTGGCCAGCCAGCCAAGTGATTTGCTTGTCACAAAAAACGATTCTAAAAAATGTGCTTTCAGAAAACAGTAAGAAAATTTTAAAACTTCTTATCTGACGCTACTAGGGTCCTAATTTAGTTGGGATGTTAAGATATTTTATGATGCTTTATGTTTTTTTTTTTTTTTTTATTTTTTTTTTATTATTTAAAAATGAAAAAAATCGCCTTTCTTGTATGACCCTTCGAGCAAAGGGTACTCTCAGTCGTCCATCTCGTGGAGCAGTAGGTATGAAGGTTTGCCTGCTGCTTTCCCCATTTACAAAAGGAATCCAAAAAGTTCCCCTTCCTTTACGTCTTATTTATGTGATCTGATCTATGTTTCTTTCCATATAATAGAATGTCAACTTGTGTGTTTACCACAATCTCTTGCCCCCAAGAATGCATCGAAAATATTCTTCAACCCGCAAGTGCAGTATACACAGCCTGCAACTGCACGTTTTTCTCACTGATAAAAGAAGACAATTCCTTGCAACACTAGTTGGCTCAAGCATGCTACATGAGGGAGCAAGGTAGCTAAACAGTCTACTTACCAGACACAGAAACATTAGGCTACACAAATTACTTCAAACTGCAACTATCCTAGCTAAAGACCATTTCCAACTACAAAAATGAACTCAAGATTTTAGAAAAGTGCACCATGTAAAAATGACTATAATTACAACACAAAGTTTGAGGGGAAAAAGGAGTCAAATTGTACAATTTTCAAGGTGATAGGGAGGGTTTGCAAGGCAATAAGAAAATGGGTGAACTAACAAATTGATTGTGTGTTAAGCAGCAACAAAAAAAGGAAGGGGGAGGTGGGGTGTGGGAGGTTTACATGGATAAGGTATGATAGAAAATCTGGTAAAAGTCTGAAAAGGGAGAGATATCTTTAAAATCGTTACAACCTTCTGTTGTCTTCAATAATCGTTCTTTCCTCCGTGTGTTCTCAAATTGGCGCATTTTATCTCCACAAGTTGTTAGCAACTCACTAAAAGCCACTCTCACCAAAGAAATCAGATAGCCTCAATAAATAACTAGGCATGCAAAAGCCATGACACAATGACCTAACTTGAGCACCGATGCAGGCCGGTTGCTCAATTAGTTATTAATTTGAGTACTTTCTCATGTCATGTCCCATGAACCCAAAGGCATTCATCATCATGCGCATTCTGGACATGGAACCTGAGCACATCTCATTCACTTTCCAGCTCCATCCCAGACCATATCTTCGTCCATGGTCCGCTTTTTGTACCCAACCTGAATGAATGTCAAAGAAAAGTGCAGGGTTGGAGCAACTTATTTAATAGCTACGCATGAATGAGATTCAAACAGTATCCTCCATGCCAAGGATTTTTAAGTCATAGCCCAAAAGTAAACCAATTTTGATGACATCACATGCAATAAGTTTACCAACTCAACTCAACTCAACCAAACCTTACTCCCAAGTCCCAACTACGTGGGGTTGGCTACATGAATCTTTTTATGCCATTCAGTTCTATCAAAGGTCCTATTTGCTATTAATCCTTAGCACACATGACAATTCTCATCATCTCTGACCACTTTATTTTGGGCCTTCCAAGATAAGTTCACCAATCCACATAATTTTTTTCTAATGGACCATATTAGGAGTGTTAAAGAATGCAGTGGAAGTATTCTAAGAAGGTGAACAAGATAAACTGTATTATTACCCATGAATTTTATCACAAGCTTTGCTTAGGATCAGTCAAATACTAAGTTTTATCCTTCCTAATTTGAATCATTGATTTGATAAAAGCCCTTCTTTGGGTCATTGTAATGCAAGTCAATGATTAGTAGAATTTCATTTTTCAATTATTAGAACCTTAATTAAAAGAATTTAAGGCTATGTCCCACCAAAAAGTGGCTAATCATCAAATCAGTTTGGCAACATCAATTGAATTAGCAAGGCAATGACTTGATATTATCTCCTATAAAATCACAAATTACTTTACCTCCAAATTCCAGCTACTACACGCAAGGTCATGAAGAGAAACAACCCTGTCCAGACCCCAGCAAGACCAAACACGGGAGCAGCCACAAGTAGGAACACTGAAGAGATAAATCCAACCATCACCTACACGTCACAAATAAGAACCTGAGAAAGAAAAAGAAAAAAAAATATATATATATATATCTATATATATATATATATATATATACACACTCAAATATCATAATCTTAGGCGCAGAGAAGTACCATAGAGTAGGCAGCATATCCGAAGTCTGAAACCCCATAGTAGAGTCCGTCAATAACAAATGCAAGAGCATTCATTGGCTGAGATCCAGCAACAAACTGCAAACACTGTCAATGTCAGATTTCCCTAGAGGTATTATGTCTATCTAGTCACAGAATGCAAGTATGGTATACATCATGCATAGACAAGAAAAGTGAGAGTTTGAGACTGAAAAATTGATTGGTCCTAATTTCGGGGTCCCCACACCAAAAAACCAACTTGATCGGATGACTCAAACCAAGTAGTCTATTGCATTATTTTCCAGGATAAATACAATAAATATTATAGTAACTGGAAAAAGAACAGACTAGAACCCAAATGACCAACAAGGTAATATCTCAAGATGTTCAAATGACACTTCTTCAGCTACTTCACTAAGGGTACAACACACCATGTGTTTAGAAGCAAAATTACTACATAGTATTATATAGGTTCATAAAATACAACACACAATGTGTTTTGAAACAAAAATTCTATGTGCTATTTACTTCATAACAGGACATGCCAAGCCGCACTGAGATTTAACATTCAAAGCCTGGGTCTGCCAGGAAAATAAGCCAGACCATTAATGTAGGCCCAATCATCCCTAAGGGCTTTTAAAATGGGTCAACACCTCATTTAACAGGACCTGACAGGCTCAAAAATGCCACCTCTAGTTCCATCCCTTGAATTTGCACAAGTGTGCATGCAAGAGGCCAGCACCAGATCCCCATCAGCAGCTCATTCTTAGAGTCTACACAGAAGGTACAAACATTTCCAACTAGAAAGACACGATCCTCATAGGTAGTTCCTTACCAAGATACCAGACCAGGCAACTTGCAGAACTTCCGGATCTGTACTGAATAAGCTAGAAAATGCTCCAAACCCAAGGAATAAAATAACAGCCAAAGCAATTCCTGTTACTAAACCAATCTGCTTGAAATCAAACAAGAAGAAAATGGTTGTTGAGGTCATTTATAATTGTTATCTCATTAGAAATAAGTAAATACTTACATTACTAAAATGGAGACAGTAGGGGCACTATTAACCTGGAGGACTCTGTAAATTACTTCGCGTGCTTGTCCATAGTTTCCTTGGGAGTAATCACTGGCAAGAAGAGCCTGTGAAGAAATATCAACAAAATAGTGACAATGAACCTTCAACTATTAAATATCAACCAGTTCATGCATATGTATTATGCAATATGGATGCCAACTAGCCAAGAGAATAAATAAGAAAGCAGCACAAAAGGGTCCTGGACTCCTTGGAGACAGAATTCCTGAACATACAGTTCTCTTATGCAAGCCAATGGAATGGTAACTGACTCCAGCAGAGCATATGAGCTTAAATGACTAAATGAGAACACTATGATTTTCTCTCTGTAAGACATATTGATTACTTTCATCCAGTCAACTGTAGGATGCAAGGCATGTTGATTACAGTAGAAATTAAAAAATGCTGCCTGCTAAGAATAGTAAAGTAGCAAGAGTTCAGACAGGGTCACAGGAGACAGCTACAACATTCCATATTTCCTTTTTTCCCCCAAAACTTCTCCATTCCGACCAAGCATCCTTTTCTTATCCAGTGTTTCTGATAAATTTTTCTCCATTTTCCAAAACAATTACTAAGGATATGGAAAATGGTTGCTAGTTTTTGCTTCTTTTCAGCTTAAGGATTAGCAAAAAGAAAAATCTTGATTACAAGAACAAAGATGCCTAACAGAAAAGGTTGGTTAAGAATGGTGTAAAGTATTGATTATAAGTAATCCATAGAGAAATGTCCTCTTCAATTTTTAACAAGATTCCTGAAACTTGAAACAAATATGCACCTTAGCATACTCAAATATGATAAGAACCAACTGTAAAACCAATAAGAATTTGGAGTGCATTTTTAAGTATTGGGAACTCTGCAATATATCTTCCATGGCCAACTTCAAGATTCTTATCATCTAAGGATTTACAAGTCCCCAAAAATAAATTATAAAGACATCAACAGGAGCTGCAATGCTACTTCTAAGAGTAATTTTTGGACAGTTCCTCTGTGTAACTTGATGCACACAAATGTGGAATGACATCCAGTACAGTCAAAAGTGCAAACTATTTACCTGACCAGCAAGTGCTAAAGCATCGGTGAGCAATGATATTGCCAACCAAACTTGTAAGCAAATTTGATGACCAGCCATAGGTATAGGGCCCTCCCTGGCGGCCATGGATGTTGCTAGTGTCATAGTTGCAAGAACTGCTAAGCTCCTGCCAATCAAAAGACCACCTGCAAAATAAGTTAAAGACATCTCATATTTAAGAGGAAAATATAAATTAAAAATTCATGGCATTGCATGATCTAAGAAATATATTGTCTTTCTTTCTCTTTATAGCTTTGTTGTCACACCAAAACACAAAGTCATAATGAGATTCACGTGTTTGATAATAAAATATATTCTGACCTAAAAGAAAATTATTGTGAGCCCAGGTTAGGGGTTTCATCATTCTGACTGAATTCAGAAACCATGCTTGTGTGAAGATATACATAGTAAACATCCAGCCATCATTGCTAATCTTGATGGTATGAACTCTCAACTCTGGCTACAATCATGTCAAAAGTATTATTTTTGTAAACTCATTTTGTTGCACCAAAATGAGTGTTTATGCCCCTTGATCTCCGTCCAATTGGCAGACCATATTTACAATTGGACTTAGTTCAGGAAACATGATAATAAATTTTTCCTACCCCCAGCCATATAATACTAGAGTAGATTATGAAAACATTTCTACTACAAGCACAAAGATGCAATATTCAAAAATTAGGCCTGAACTGGATTCCACTTGCAAAAAATTGGTCAGCTTCTCCCATCAAGCATGGTCACTTGGTGACACAACTACCTTAAAAATGTGCCACAGCATAAAGCAGTCCACTAAACTTGATTACATGCTAAATATTTAGCATAACATCCATAGCCATACATGCATGTGAGACAATAATAAGTTAACTAAAAGATTGCTCTATATAGTTTTTGCACACCATAGTTTATGATGAAATGCAATACTGCTAGAAGAAAGCGTATCGCAGACAAATTATAAATTCGGGAAAAAGAAAAATAAAAAAAACATCAGAACCTGTTCTGATAGTTTATCTTTGTCTATTTTACTTCTAAGTCAGGTTCAGTATCACATTGCATACAGGATTTATAAAACCAAAACTTGTTGCCAGTTTTAAGCTAAGATGCAAATTATTAGTAAAATCAAATGATGTAGCATAAAAAAACCTTCTCCGATTTCCAAAACCTTGTGAACCTCTTACTTTCCTAATGCTCTTCTGCCATCAGTTTTTCCCTTTAATTGTCCTCCACAAGATGGACTTGTCATTCAGCTGGTCTTTATAGTTTTCCAAACTAATAATTCCATATTTCAATTGGTATATCTCATAATTTCAAATGATTGTACATTGTCATTTAAAAGGAGCCTGTTGAATAAAAAATAGAACTTAGTCAGCAAGAAACATACCAGATTTTAGATATTGGGCAACTTTTCTCCCATCAATGTTTGGAGAGACAAGTAATACCCTTCCATTTAACTCCCAAAGAAGGATAAAAGCAATCAAATATCTGATGTGAAGAATAAAAATAAGAAAACCCATAAGAAGAAGAAAAAAATGATGGCATGTCGTAGATTTACAGGAACATCACGTGCAGGCAGAGCACATTGATGTTATTAGATTTACCACATTATTGACGTACTCAGAAGTCACAGTAGCAATTGCAGCACCACCAACGCCAAGACCAACAAAAAATATCAAAATCAGATCCAATACTGCGTTCAGCAAGTTTCCAGCACCTGATAATCCAGAGTAGACATTTGTCATAGATACTACTAGTGATTTCAACATGAAAAGGACAGAATCTGGTAGTTGGACTATATTTAGCTGAAGTCCACTATAGTTGATAGGAAGGAATTATTTTTGGGTACAAGGAACAAAACAATTGCCAACTTATCACAATCCTTCTCAATAAATTACCAATGGCTGGGTCAACTGTTTTTGTTCAATTAGTCTCCTACAATATTTCAAATGGCCAAATTCAATATTGTCAATGGGAGATCCTTTAGCACTCAAGTACCATCCATGATACCACAACCAGTGCATACCACAGACAAGATTCTATTATATTCAAAGAAAAAAGATGTTTGGGTGAGATTAAAGCATAGCATATTTAACCAGAATCATGATGCTTGTGACTATGCAGTCCAATACATATGTTCAAGACAATCCAGCAAGTTGACACCCATAGAACACATAAGCGCTTAATATTCATTAAATACTAAGCATAAAAACTATAAAAAGTACACTTCAAGTAAAACAAATGCAAAAGATTGACAGCTGACACAAATATGGTAAATGAATGCCATTGTGCATGAATAAAAATATAACCAAACGGGTATTTTCTTTGATAAATTTTGGTGGTAAATCTCAACTACAAGAAATGGACATGTTGTAATACTTGCCAATGGCATAAAGAGGTGCCTTCGTATCCTTAAAACCACGAAAAGTGCCTTGTGCAGCAAGTGCTATCACAATGGGTGGAGCACCAAAGGCCCTCAGGGAAAGAAAATTCTCAGCTGGCACTCGCATTGGTGAATCCTGTAACATGGCAGTTCCAGACAACATCTTCAATCAATAAACAGAATGCAAGATATAATTATGTACTCATAGAGTCACAGATTCAAAAGTATATCCAAATAAATGGAAAACTTTGAAAAGCACATCAATGATTAAAGAGCAAAATAAGATTAATGGAATTTGATAACCCCTCGCAGATATCAACCCAGAAACTGATGCAAAAAACTTGTTTTGTAGTTCTTCTTCTTCTTCTTCTTCTTCTTCTTATTCTTCTTTTATTTTTTTTATTTTTTTTAATTTAAGTTATATATAGTTTTTCTCCATGGACTATAGAACGGGTTAAAAAAACAAAGAGTATCCTATGATTTTCTGATAATCAAGAAAACACTTTACACAAAAAGTTTTAACATTTACAAGACATTTAGAAAATAAATAACACCTCGACCTTAAAAAACTAAATTAGTAAAGTTCACGTACAACAGGTATACCCATGATATTCATTAAGAATCCCGAGCCGACATAAAGTGCAACAGCTTCAGCAATGCCAATGCAAGCAGCAAGTGCTAAAGAAGTTGATACTGAAGGAAGAAGTTTCTTGCCCTGGAAATCACCCACGTGACCTAAAAAGTCACAAAACCAAAATCGTAATCAGATAAATGAAAAAAATTATGAATAAAATCCAGGAAAAATAAAAAAATAAGATGGCTTTCAATAGAAGAATTACCCTGACCAATTCGAATAGAATCATTATCTCCTTTACTAACCAATGCCTGCTCCTCAGCAACAAAGGATGTTGTAATGTTAAGCAAAGGAACATTGAACAATTTTGACACCAGATTAAACACCGAAACTGATACTCCAACTGCTGCCAGTTCAACCGATCCTACTCAACGCAAAACTAAGATTTCTTAAAATCGTCAAAACAATACTTGAAAACAAGCAAAAATGAGGAAACTTGAGATACATCGCCATCAAAATCTATGGATGCAAAAGATATTATTAAATATTGCTAGATATTGCCCTCAAGCTAATAAGGAAGACTACCCAATTCACAGTGCACCGCTTTAATGAGCACAGCTCTACTGCAAACCCTAATGTGTGAACTTATTGTCAAAAAATTCAAGAATATAATAGTCCCAACCAATAAGTAAGACTACCCATCAAATAGTTTCAAGTTGAGGAGTTAACAAGGCAGTGTATCTCAATTTTTCAATTATTCAGTACAAACACCCATAATGTATATATGAGAGAGTGTGTATATAATTATATATATATATATATATAGGAGCAAAATGAGGGGACACAGATTTCCATAACCTTTTTTGTGACGTATCTTTGTTAAACCCGCCATTGGATTAGATACTCTCTCATGTATGCCAAATATCACTTTGATCACATAGCAGTAGTCATCCAATTCATAAAATCACTTTTTTTTCATCAATAAAAAATCTAGCATTTATGGATGAAGAGGCTTGAAATCTCCAATCAATTTGATATTTGGCAAGCATGATTCGTACTCAAAATGTAAGTCTGCACAAAAGGTTATTAACAATTGTGTCCCCTATCCAGACCCATATGTGTGTTCGTGTGTGCCTGTGTGTGTGTGTTTGTGTGTGACGAGAATGACGAGTGAATAAGGGGAGATTTGTGAAAGTATGTTAAAGATTTTCCAACCACGCATCAAACGATTTCAAGTCTAAGAGTATGTAAGCCGCAGTCATTCCAAGTCTCCACTTTTTCATGCATTCATATCAAAATTACACCAAGTAATTAAAAAAATATTTATTAGAACCAAAAAATCACAAATAAAATCAAAATGAAGTACCCAAATGGCCAACAAACGCAGTATCGACCAGCGAAGTAATGGGGTCAGCGGCAAGAGCCAATGCAGCAGGCAATGCAATGGACAGAATTTCCAATCCAAGTTCATCAACGTTAAGCTTGCCTCTGTAAAAATCCGACAAAAAAAAAAATTCAATGCATAAAAAACACAAGCCTCAATTAAACCTTACATACCGCACCAGAAGTACCTTAATCGACGAAGAACAACAGAAAACGAACTGGCAGATGGCGAATTCGTGTCTCGGCTCTTGACCGGTTTAGCAGAGATTGGAGGTCTCGATTCTTGACTTGAAGTTTCCGGTAGAGTGCTAAGGGTTTTTGCGAGGTGATGATTTGGGGACAATTCGAAGACGAACTGAACAATTAGAGTTTCGTCCGAGTGTTTGAGACTTTGATGCTGAATTGGTCTGCGGAGAGTGAAAACAGAGAAGATGGTGGAGAGCCCACTCGCCATCTTTAAATTCTAGAGAGAAAGAGAGAGAGAGAGAGAGAGAGAGGGCTTACAGTTGAGATACTGTATGTGAGAGACAGCAGGGGAACCATGCATTTTGGTTATATTTTAACGGTAGGATTTTGGTGTTCCTGAAATATCTTTGGCGGGGAATCTTGTCCTTGAACCACAGTACCTTTACTCAAGAGTCCTTGGCTCCTGTCAATCCCCGTGGGCCACCAAATTCTATAATGACTCCAATCTTATGAGTTCTAATAATAATTAGTTGACGAATAATTTTTATTTTCATTCTCTTATATTTTAGAGAGAATGTTATGCTAATTTCAAGAAATGCATTATCTCATTCTTCATAGGATTCTTCAAGATTCTACATACAAGATTTTATTGTAAAATGACATGTGGTTTCATCATACGCTTCAATTAAAGTTTGAAGTAATCTATGATCAAATATTCTTTAATTGTAATTATTTATCTACTTATCCTACCATGTGATTCATTTTAAAATGTTTTTGTTTTTTTTTCTTTTTGGTTGAATTTATACCATTAAGATGGACTTAATATGATAAATTTGATAACAAAATGTACACACCTTAAATTGTGTACTTAAAATGGGCATGTTTGGAGGGGTTAGATATTTAATTGGTACTCAAGTTTAAGGGCAAAATAGGCATGTTAGTAGAGGAGAGAGGTAAGATAGGGATTTCATGTAGTGTCAACGGTGAAATAGGCATATTGTACATTTAAAATCCATCATGTATAGAAGCTATATCACTTTTTTATCAAACTGTCCAAATTAGATAGCTCTCCATTGATAGCTCTCCATTGTAGTTACTCTTCTTAAGGTCTTTATTTAAATAGAGAGTTCTCTATTATAGTTAACTTCCTTGAAAAACTCTATTAACTCTCTTAGCTAAATGTATTTTACGCTCTTTAAAATAGATAAAAAATGAAAAACCTTGTTAGAAATGCTCTGATAACATGAAATGGAAAAAGCTACTAACATACTAACTAGGCCTTAGCATCGAGTCTAGCAGGGCTGAGCTTGGGCTTTTTTTCTCAGGCTAGGCTGGGTCTCGAGCCTGGCTTTTTAGGCTCCCACTATTCATCGGGGGAACAACTATTGCAACCCCCCAAACTGATAAGTTACCTCCACATATTTTTTAATTAGAAAAATTATTATACAAAATTACCAAAAAAGGCTTAAGTACCCCCCACCCATCCCCTCTCCCACAAATCCGGCAACTCTCTTCAGCACCCCACCCCACTGGCGACAGCAAGACAACAGTGACAGCAGCCCTCCCTCTTGTCGGTAGCCCTCTTCTTCCTTCCTCTTCTTCCTTCTTCTTCTCTTCTTCTTCTTCTTCTTCTTCTTCTTTCTTCGTCTTTTTTTTTTTTTTCCCTCTTCCCTCCCGTTGGCAACCCTCTTTTTTTTTATCTTTCCTTTTCTTTCTCTTCCCTCTCGTCATCGGAAAAAATGGAAGTTTTGAAAAAAAAAAACCTCTCTTGCCAAAAAACACACAGATTTGACCAGTAAAGGGAAAAAAAAAAAAAAAAGAAAGAAAGAAATAAATAAATAAAGAAGAAGAAAGAAGAGAAAGAACCTCCCTTGCCGAAAAAAATGGAGGTTTTGAAAAAAAAACCTCCCTTGCCAGAAAACACATAGACCTAACTGGCAGAGGGGGAAAAAAAAAAGAAATAGGAGAAGAGGAATCACCGTTGCCATCACCGTCGTTCTTCCTCACCAGTCATCGCCCTTCCTCACCGTCGCCGTCACCCTTCCAGATCGGGCCTGCTGTGTAAGAGAGTGGGGTGGGTGAGAAGGGTTAGGGTTTATTTAGAAAGAGGAGAAATTTAGTCTTTGAAAGGGGTGGGTATGTAAATTTGGGGGGTGAGGAAATCAGGAGGGACAACTTATAGCTTTAGGGGGTTGCAATCGCCGCTCCCATTCATCAAGTTGGGCCAAGCTAGGCCATGAAGGAAAATGTAAAGCCTAGGCCTAGCCCACAGGTTAGGCATTTTCGGGCTTCAGGCCTCGGGGCTAAGCCATATTACTTATTGTCTGTAACAAAACGAAAAGAAAGAAAAGTAAGAAAATTACCTTTTGTTAACCACTTCCCATCATAATACCAAAACGGAAGATATTTGTAGCCACTTTGTATTAAGTTGATTGTCTATTTGTAGTAAGTTAACATATAATACTCTTTTATTGGTATTAATCTGGGAAGTTGTCACCAAAACATAATTTCTCAAAAACTGAAAAATATTCATATTGCTATAGTGTTAGGGCTTCGGGCTTCAACTAAAGGCCCAAGACTAGCCCAAGGGTATTCTGGTTGGGCTCGGGCTCAGGCTTTTTCGAGCTCGGACTGAGCTTTTTCCTTCGGGCTGGGCTTCAAGCTACCCATGGGTCTTGGCCTTTTGATGAGGCCTAATTCTAACTATGTTTTGAACTTGTAAACTTGTAATGGAAGGCAGATTTATTTATTTATTTATTTGGGTGAAATGGAAGGCAGATTTTGACTATTCCGACTTGCATGAAGCTAGCCTGGGTTGTACACTTGTACTGGACCAACCACTTTAAGGTTTTGGCTTGACCCCAAGCTTTGCGCTAAAGGCCGAAGCCCATACTTGGAGTGAATTGGGCAGGCTGTGTGTTATGCAAAATTTTCCCTACCGTTGTTATAATGCCAATTCCTTATAGTAGGAAAATATTTGCGGTGGAGGAGTTTCTTCTCTCCTCCCGTTTATATTTTGTCACTTGTCTAAATAAAGAAAGAGAATTGATTGTGTGTTTACATTCCCATCTTTACATAATTGTGAACACATTTTTATAAATCTATATTTAAGTGTTATATTTTTACGTTAACATGAATATGTGTCCACGTATTCATATTAGCTTATTTATTTGTTTGTGATTTTGAATTCAAATTTTTCTAAAATATTAATGACACATGACAAAAAAATGAATAGAGGTGGGAGGAACTCCTCCACCTTGGGGTGGAGGCAAGTAGTGTCCATTATGGTACGAGCTAATCGTAGAGATAGGAAGAGTATGAAAATGTTAAAGCTATCTATGCTATCTACCTATTTACTTGATTTACCATGTGATGTGATGATGGAAACTTGGGAATCAATGCATAAGGTACAACCCACAATGCATAGCCTTATGCAACTTATATATTCCCCCTTTTTTTAGCCAAAAAAAACTATATATATATCAATTGATGGAAGTCATCCCTAAACCAAATCCCTGTAAATATTAATAAATAGGTATCAATGGTCTTCCATGACCTTGAATCTAAAACCAATCACTTAACAAATGAGGTAAATACCACTAGTGTGGCTAATATATGTCTTTTAATCGTGTTTGTTTGTTTGTTTGTTTTTTTTTTTTTTTTTTTTTTTTTTTTGTTTTTGAAATAATCCCAAAACCTTTTTAAGATGCAAAGTGGTTTAAAGCCTTTTACAGTTAATATGGTGTAGGCAATTTAAAATATTAATATTAGTATTTGATCCAAGGCCAGGCCACTAGGACCTCTATGGTTGCAAAATTTAATCCAGCTCCCATTCAGTGAATTTTGGTGTACCATTTCCTCTTCGATTTTCCCTATTGGAGCCTGGAACCTAGACCGAATGATCCAGTGCTGAACCCCAAAATTACCAAATAATTAAGAGGTCGTACGCCGGAAACTTGGTCAAGAACTCAAGACAAACTCATGTGGAGTAAGATCTGATCGGAGGCCAATTTTCGAACAGGTCTGGCTTTCACATGGCAGTTAAGCATATGGATTCTTTTCTCGATCGTGAACACGTAGTCCAATTAGTATGGAAGTTGTTTAATTAGTATGAAAATTACAAATTCGAACATCTTAGGTTTGACTTCTTCTAATATTGTTATCTAAATTTAATTGATAATTGTAATTTGCAAGTAATTATCTTTCGCCCCACGAACGGTTGACGGGATTGAAGGTTCCACATCTTAAAAATTAAAATAAAAAACACTTTTATTTAGTGTGGTCCAAGTGGAAGGATTTGGATTGGACGTTTTAAAAAAGAAAGGATAGCCCCAATTTGGTTTACATTATCCACTGTCCAAACTCCAAAGCCGTTCTCCTTGCCTTTTTCCACCCTTTGCGATAGGCACTGCTCAAGTTTTCAATGGTCAACCTGATCCACTGGAACTCTAAAAGGTATCCCATAAACCAAAACTACGATTTTGCAGACACGTGCTATTAGTCCAATAATCCTTTTAGACCTTTATGCCTTGAATCATCATGTGGTTATGAATTTATTTCTTTCCGAAAAAGTATCAAGCATTTCACCACTGCATCGGATGATCTACTGGCTTGAGCTTAAGCCAAAAAAGAACTTGCGCGCGCTAAGTTTCCAATCTCATATTTTCCCACTTTCAATTGCAATGGCACCCATCTCTAGGGGCTTGCCGCCCACTCCCCATGACCTTACCCTTTCTCTTCCATCGAAAAAGATGAATACCAAGCATTTTTCTTAATTTTCTCATATTGTTCCCTTGTTTAGGAGGAAAATTAAGACAGAAATTTAAGAAAATATAAGAGATCATGTAGACGGTAAATAATGAATTGAGAGAGATATCATCACATTGCGAGCCAATTTTGAGATTCATTGTCAGATACAACAGTAAAATGACTAGTAAGGGGGGAAAAAAAAAGATCAGGTCCCTTTTGAGTGGGGTGCTTCAGCTTTGCCTTTGTTCATGCCACTCCATTAATCTTGTGACAGGCTAAAATTTATGGAAGTGGTAGGATTCAAGCTGTGTTGAAAGATAAAAGAAGCTCATCACCTGTGAACCAACCTGTACATGATGAAACACCAAGGAACGTGATTTATGCAGAACACTGCTTAAATGACTTATTTTTCCACCACAAAAGAATAGCCATAGTCTCCTGAAAAGTAATGCAATCATGCTAAATTCCAAATGAAGGAATTTGGTCCTCCCATTTTTATTTTACATATTTTATTATGGGTTCGGGTCGGCAGAAGGGGTGGTGGGGATTGAAAAGTGATCCCCTTTCAATTATATAAAGTAAAAATATAAAATCCTTGGTACTCATTACTCACAGAGAGAGGGGGTGTAAAAAAAATTGCATTATTCTAGAGGAAGCAGCCAAAAAAACGTGGAGACATGGTAGCCTGAAAAAGGAAAGAGAAAAAAAAAAAAGATGAAAAATCAGAAACTTCGAATCCAATAAAAGATATTGCCTCCCTTAAGCCTTGCTTTAGTTTTAGAAAATCCAAAAGACAAAGACCTGAGGCCGTGACTTAACACGAAGTTGTACATGGAATGGTCAACATCCCAAGCAGACACCCTTTATTCCCCAATAATGAAGGAATCCCATATTATTATTATCATTATTATTATTTTCTTAAATAAGAAGAAAGTGAAAGGAAAAATAATAGGGGCCAAACATTACCTTCATCCATAGTTGGCAGTTGGCACGATCGCAATAGCATTAACAGTATCGAACAAACGCAAAAAAGGAAAATAAATAAATAAATTTGAGGTAAATCAGCATTAAAATGGCTTCTAGCATAGACCCAGATCTCATTAGGGTCTGTTTGACAACAATCCATGGGAAAAAAAAACTAAGACCCAAATGAAATAACATTACGTACCTGATTTGCATTTTCAGCTGAGATTGCAGAGCAGGGACGGAGACTGAGGAGGAACAGGGGTGGAGTAAGAAGAAGCGATGAAACTCAGGATGGATAGCGCTACAGACGATCAAAACCCACAGGTAATTCTAAGACAGTCCATGGCGCTATCCCTCCTGAGCTTTACAGATTCTCCTATACTATTTCACATACACATATGATACACACAGAAAGAAAGAAAGAAAGAAAGAAAGAAAGAAAGAAGAGAGCTATCTTTTCAAAGCGATCAGGTAGAGAATGGGGGTAGAGGGCAGGGATGAAGGAGGAGCTGTATTTATAGTAGCAGAAGAAAGAGAAGAACGTGGCGAGGGGGAGACAAACGTCACCTCTCCTGGAGCCATGGGAAAAAAAAAAAGAGCTTGACTAAGTTGTAAATATGACTGTGTGTGAGTGAGATATGGCGTGTTGTAGACATCGGTGGAAGGATGGATTTTTTTTTATTTTTTATTTTTATTGTTTTTTGGTATTCTGGTGGGGATCATGTCTTTTAATGCCCCTGCCGACTACGTTGTTTTCCCATTAAATACGGTACGGGAGAATGGTATAAATATTTCTTTTTGGTTTTCACAAAATGACTCTGCTTTTTTTTAAGTATTGCAACTTTGTCCTCCATTATTAGTACAGTTTTTTCCTCTTCGTTTACTTCATGATTACTTCTCTTTTCTACCCCATTAATCTTCGAATTAATGATTACGATCGTACATATGGTGCGGTTAATCCCTTTAGACTTCCGTTGGTGGGAAGACTATATACCACGGGGCATCCTTTTACTTTGTCGGTGATGAACCCCTCCATTTATTTCTTTTTAATACTTGTTTATTTTTTCAGTTAATCACAGATATCTCAAGTCTATTCTCATTGAAGTTTAAATAGGATGCACAATCTACCTACAAATTAATGCATCCAAGAGGGATAATGAAGATTAGGATTCAAAACCTTTGACATCTAAATTATAATTGTATCCTACAAACTCTGCTCTAGTGGGTCATGAACCATTTTATTTAATTGCACATTACTTAGACATTCATTGCATAATTTGTCTTATCAAACTTGTGGGTGCTATGAAACATAACATGGTTAAGCTGAAAATATCCAAACGGAAACTAATGGTTGAAAGTCAATCTAAAACCCACCATCTTGATTTTAGCACTAAATACATCAATATTTTATTATATGGCTTGGTTAAACTCTTGGAGAATTGTGGTTCTATTAAGAGGATGGAAATACGAGAGGTTGCCCGTCCATGCATACCAATGCTTATGCATTTAGCCTTACAAATGTAGGAGAAATGCTATTATGTACATGGCATTTTTATTGGTTTTGTGTATTAGTCCGATGTGGCATTGGGATGGTTGTAAACTTGTAATTGAACAAAAAAATAAGTCATTTTTGTTTTCAAAAAAATACTTACACATGTATCTGGTATACATAATCGATATACAATACTGATATGCCTACCACTTCTCTAAATTTAATGATGAACAACTCACATAGTCACATGTGCTCTTTGCAGTATACGACTTTGGAGCATATGTTAATATAATAATTTGGGATAGCTCGAAACAAGGCATCCTTATCATAGTCCTTTCAGACTTTAATTACAGTTTAAAAGGGGATTGTGAGCCTTTTTTCGCATTAATGTGTGTCAAAATCTCACCGAATTGCACCACTTCTCAAATGGTTGGCCACTAAAATCTCCATCATCATTTACAATTTATAATGTGGGACCCATATATGTATTTATTTATTAAAAAAAAAATCATCACTAAGATTATTCCTTCCTAATTGTTTGGTGTCGGCCTTGTAACTTTATTAATTTGGAAAGAACTTTATGATATGAAAATGTGCATTGACTAAATTTGCTTAGGCTTCTTCTACCTTTAATGGTCTCATAAGCTATTATAATTAACTAACGCGAAGCAATTTGGTCAAGTATACTGTTTGTAATAAACTATGACGTATTCCTAATTTAGGGTTTGAGAAAAAGAAGAGAAAGAAAGCTCTTGTGCATAATATAGTATTCAAGGAAATTAAGAGGCGAAGAAATATAGTAATGGTGTCATCAATTGAGAAGCCTTTGTCTAAGTAGAACAATAATGCTTTCCAAATTAAGTATCCATTAACTATAAATTTTATCCAAATTAAGTATCCATTAACTATAAATTTAATAGAATTGCCGACACCATTGAGCAGCAAACGGGCGTGTATCATTTTGTGGCGACAATAGTAAAATGGTAATAATAGTAATGATGCGCACAAAAATCATTTAATAACGACTTTAGAGCATTTCAATTGAGAAATGAAAGAAGAGTAATGCTATACAAACAAATAATTTTTTTAGGAAAGATTGAAGGAATTTTTCAGGATAAAGAGTTTTCTTTTTAAGGTTATGATGTGACAAGGAAACAAACATACCCACTTTAATTTATGAAATCAAGTGGCATCATATCTAATAACTATTTCATAATAAAATTGCATTAGTATGAATTTAATGCTTAATGCCTTCATCACCATACTATGTCTCATTTTTATGGTCCTTGGGGACATATCACCATATAATATGTTCAACTAGGTTATAAGAGGATTGTAATATTGTATTCATCCCAACACTCCAACAAAAAGAAATAATATTTTTTTACAAAAAAAAAAAAAAAGAAAAGAATTGTGGCAGATCTGTGAATGTGCTGAACACTGGTGGGTATGTTGTAGCACCATTGTGGGGAAATCCCAAATTCTCTCAACTATCCACTGACTCAGAGGACGTCTCGGAACTTGCACCCCTATGGCCATTTTCTCCGTCCCAGACGAGACCACCCCCATTAGTACGTGCCCTCACAAAAGGGACCAGAAGACCAGAATTCCAGACACCTTCATAATAATCGAGGGCTAATTCTCATAAATGCCCCTCTCTAGAACACCAATCGATTTTTTTTTAAATTTTAAATTATATAATTTTTACGAACTCCTTGTTAACAATTTGAACTAAGAACCTGTTTGGAGATTTTAAAAAACTGGATTAAGTTGGATTTACTCTCTAATTGTTATTTAATTTTTAAATAAATTAAATAATATTCTGCTTGAAAAATAAATAAATAAATAAAATTGTATTTATACTTTGTTTTTAGCATGAAATTAACATATTAGTAAAAATAAAAAATACTTATCAAACAGCGGTAAAATCAAAATCGATCAAATTCATCTTCTTGACATCAATGACACTAACATTGAGAGATTTTTAAACATATTTGTTGGGTTCAGTACCTCGATAACAATGAATTGAATTAAAATATCTCCAAAAAAGGAATTCAGTTGATCATATTATTATATTTTTCTAAACAATCCCTAGGATGGGTAACAGTGAAATTACTCAGCATGTTCCATTACGAAGTGGGTTGGTTTTTATTTTTTGGATAAGTAGTGGGTTGGTTTTGGGTATAGAGAAAGAGGAAGTAGTGTATGCATGTATGTATGTATCTCGAGGGCATCTTGGTAAAAATAAAAATAAATTAATCGCCATACCGTCTGTGAAAAAGGTAAAATCCAGCCATGATGGGTTTGGGCTTGAAAAATTTATGACGCGACCTGGCACACTGGCTACGTGACGCACCATGCGTTTAGGCTGCCGAATCAAGGACTAGTGCACTTATGGCCAATTCATGGGGATTTCCTGTCCGTTGATTTGAGTCTCCATGGCGTGTCCAGCGATTTGGAACGGATTGGGTAGACAAGAAGGGAAAAAAAAAACAATGCAGGGGGTAAAAGAGGGAGGATGTGGCCCTGATATGTGACTGCCAGGCTGTCAGCCATTCATTTTGTGACATCCTCTCAGGTTGACCTGCAGCTGTGGCCGTCTAATCACCAAAGCTAGTTTGGACTTTTCTTACGCATAGCCCTCACCCTTCACCATTCGGAGATTTTTCAGGGGAAATGTTGGTCACCAGTTAGGCTGTGATCGAGCCGAACGGAGGAAGAGACTTGTTTTGGTGGTTTATTATTATTATTATTTATTTTTTTCAAATGAGGGTATCCGAAACCACCCATAGGATCGTGCGGCCGATAACAAGCCAAACTATTATAGCAAATATTAACACTTTTCCTTCTTCATGAAATGTCTATTATAGCAAATATTATTTTACTTCGGCTTATTTTTAAATTAAGGAGTTTAAAAAATAAGATTTCACATTGGTAACTTTAACTTAACGCTATGTTTGGATAAAAAATTTTAAATGAAATTTGTTTTTTAGATGGAATTTGTAAAATTTTTATAAGGATTTTGTCCATCTCTTCTTTTTAAAAATTTTACAAATTCTATCTTAAAAACAAATTCCACTTAGAAATTCCTTGTCTAAACATAGCGTAAAAGTTTAGAAGAATCGAGTTTTTGACTTGACTTTAGATTAGTTTGATAAAAAATTCATTCAAACTAACTCACTAGATAAACAAGTTTAGCTCAAATTATAATTTTTAATTTATTAATTTATCAAGTCAAGCTTGAATTAAGTACTATTTGATCCGTTAAGCTCTTTAATGTCTTAAATAACCAAATTTCAAGCTCTACTTCGGACTAACTTGATAAAAAAATTTGTTCAAATTTGTTTGTAAAATAAATGAGTCAATTTGAAGTCTTATCTTTGAGATTGGTAATTTTAATGAATCAAGCCCAAGCAATTTACTACTCAACTCAATAGCTCGACCCACCATCTTTAGGTTTAGTGGAGATATTGATTTAACAAGAGCAAAGGATTGAAATCAAATTAATCACGCATTCTTTTAGAATTGATATTTTTTACTTTTACCTGATCTAGTTCCGAATTTCGAGCACATTTTACCTTTTTAACATTTGTGCAACAATTCTTAAGTCTCAAACATATAACCTTCCCATAAAAAAAGGAAAAATGCTGCTAGACTACAAATCCATTAGCTTTGAGATTTTTTTCAAATTCAACCTTTATATAAAAAAAACCTATCCATATTAGCCATTTAGGCCACGAGGCATTTGGGAGTAGCCAAAAAAGAAAGGCCACCCGCATTTAGGGGCATCCCATGTGACATTGGGTAATAAAGTCTAGAGAGGTGGTTTTAGGTTTCTTTCAATGAAAATGATGAATTTGAACGAACATATATACCTCAACTATGATATCAGGGGACACGATTATTGTATATTATTTTAATATAATTATTCTTATATCACCCAAGTTCACAAGATTCAATGTTGTACGAAAACAGTTGACTGATGGATTCAAAATAATGAAAAATGTTATATTTTACCTAATCCCCGCCCCAACAAATAATAAGAAAATAACAAATTATATTTTTGGTAATAAAAAAATAACACATAAGTACGTTTGTGTGTGGGCACGAGCGCACACATCCTTTCTGGTCAAGTTACCCTTTTCATTTGAGGAGCTTCCATAGTATCATATTTCTAAATTTCTTCGTTTGGAAGCATAGAAAGTCATAAATTTTCGGCTGGACCATCATGGATCTTCCAATTTTAAATAATAAAAACTCGAACCATTCCAAATTTCCAATGTACGAATTAAAATCATCCATTTATTGTGCACCTTTTTTCTATAAGTAAATTGACTATGTGCACTTTGATTACTTGGGATAATTTTTTTGAAGTGCGTTAACGTGTGCTCCTCTCTCACACATATATATATATATATATATAGTTTATATTTTTTTATTGTTTTGTTTTTTATTTTTTGTCAAACGAATCATTATGTTTAGACTAATCCTTTACGATGTATAAGCCATCTGTAATCCCATATATCCGATGATCGGAAAGTAAAAACTTGAACTCAAGACCCATGATTTTTTAATATGTTTATTTACCATCTATGTTAAACTCGTAAGTTTATTTTTAAGGCAAATTTTAAATTGGTCGGCAGTTTAATGCAAATTATTATTAACTTCCTAATAAATGACTACTAAGTTAACTAACAATGACAACTAATTATAATTATTTTTTGGTAACCCGATAAATCTAAAATTCCCCTTATTTTTATGTTTAAACTGGTTGCCTTTGGCTGTTATCGAAAACGTTAACGGTTAAATAGAGTAATTAAAATTAGTAAATTAGTGGTCTTGGTGACTCCATTTTAACCCAGCATAACCAGTTTAGAGGAAGGCGGTGATGGTGGGGGTCACATCATCACTTTGTGATTACTTACTGTCACGCCACGTGGAAGCCAGAGGTACACCGTCACGGCCCCCTCCCAAGTCCTAGCCAGTAGCCATGCGGCATCAACAGCTGCTTCGCATCGTTAACCGTATTGTGTATCTTCTACAAATTTCAAGACATATACATTCCCCAATCCCCACTTATTAGCAAAATATAATAATAATATAATAAAGATAAAAGATAAGAAAGACAGATAACGGGGACACATTACCTACCATTAAATAGAGGAATTTTCAAGGGTCAAATTTAAAATTTTTTAATTTTTTTTTTTTTTACAATTTAATCACACATATTGAGCAAAGTTTGATAACTTTTTTGATTCAAAATGTTTAATTGAAAATTTTATTATTCAAGAAGTGTATGTGTATTTTCTCTGTTCTTAAATTAATGGCCTCTTTTCATTTTTTAGAATGTTTCAAAATAATTATTACATTCCAAAACTTAATAGGTTTTTTTATTTCATTTCCTAAATTACTTTTAAAAATGTATTATCTCTTTTTGTAATGTTTTGTACACTTGAGAATAAAATTGAAATATTAAAATACATATATTGATGTGAAAGTATTTAATATGATTTTATTAAAAAAAACATATTTTTTCAAAAAGGCCAATCAATTATTCCTAATAGATGGAGTAAATTTTATAAGCATTTATAAAAGAGGATTGAAGTGAACATTGGAATTTCCATTTATTTGCCCACCTGAAGTGGAAAAATCACCTAAATTTCAATCTATTTGGCCCCCCGGTACACATGTTATTCTAACTTTTTATAGGAAGTGCATATATAAATTTTTTTTAGTGGTATTTATATTGAAGGACCTTAAAGCGAGCATCAGAATTTCCATTTCTTTGCCCAATTGAAGTGGACAAATCATATTAAAGTACTCCCTTCGTCCTTTAGAGATAAGCCAGTTTGACAAAATACGCAGTTTAAGAAAAATAATCATTATTTTAACTTTTCATTTATTAGATTCTATATTTCCAAAAATACTCTCGTTAACTTGGTATTTGGTTTTGTGTTGAGAGTGATTATCAAAATTATAAAGGGTGGTGTAAGAAAATTTTAAAAATAATGACTTGATTTTTCAAAATTGACAAACATTTTGGAATACAAAAAGTAACAAAAATGACTCATCTTTATGGGACTAAAAAAGTAATATCAATCCTAACAAAGTCGAAGTGGGATTTGGTATTTTATCACACCTGCACTGGGGTTATGCTCTTATAATCTGCTAATGCATTGTGCATAATTCTGAATACACGTGTTCACCAAACTCCTTGTAGAATGAGAAGTCCAATATAAATTTTACAAGTATATATTGAGGGACCCTGAAGTGAGCACTGGAATTTCTTTTTCTTTACCCAACTGAAGTGGACAAATCATATCAAGGTAGAAGCAAAGTCAAAGTGAGATTTGGTATTTTATCACGTTTTCCGTGTAATGTGATGATCGTATCTTGATACGTTATCTTGCTCTTGTCCTTATATGAGTCCTGCACCCAATGTCCGGGCCGGATTAATGTGGATCAGGAACCAACGACTTGGCATGACGAGGATGATTACAATGCACCTAACGAGTATCAGTAATTGGTGGGCCTCACTCCCCGATCCATCAAGTGGGTGTTGGTCTCTTTGATTGATTTCCCTGGATTTGATCATGACCTTGTAGCTACCATATCCCACAACTCTCCTTTTCTCTCGCTTCTTGTCACTCTAATCTTTTTCCTTTCTTATATTTTTGTTATTTTGTTTTTGATTTTATTTTTTATAATAAGGATTTATAGATTTTTTGTTCCATTAATCAATTAGATTTTTGGCCCTTGGGACTAATGGCGAAACCAAAGAGAAGCGTGAGGTTGGGCAGTTGCCGCACCTGAACTCTTTTTAATTTATTTTATTTTATTTAACTCTTTTTATTATTCCTTAATGTCATCCCTTAATGTTTTTAATTCCTTTTATCATTCTTTCCCACCCCTCTCATTTTTTAATTTTTCCTCCATGTAAAACCCTCAATCCTCAACCCCGATCTCTAATTCTCTCTTTCTCTTGATTTTTTTCCCTATTTTATCATGGATTATAGATTTTTGCATATTTTTTCCTCAAAATAAAAAGAAGTTAAATTTTTTAAACTAAAATTTCTTCAATTTTTTGAATTAGGATAGAGTACTAACAAGAAACAACAAACCAAAGTTTGCCTCCCCTAAACTCATTTCTTAACTTCGCCTTTATTTGCGGAGGTCTTGGTTTTGATTCTACATGTGTGTTCTTTTATCGTTTGGCAAAAATAAAAAATAAAAAAATAAAATGGATTTTTGGTATGTATGGTTTACATATGGAGACTACCAAATCCAATGGTGAGTTTCTCAAAATATACCTCACATATGTAGTTTTAAAAATTTGTGTCAAATCTTGTGTTCACTGATTCTAACCCTATAGATATTGGTTTAGCTACTATAATTTAATTAGCTTAGCATGAGTCACTTTCAACACCATACCCTCCCAAACAGGAAAAAAACAATTTATAAAAGGATAACGGAATCACCGAATCACTAATCATCCAAGAAAGTCCATTGGAGATCCGAACTCGGAGGTTTTATATCACTTCAACTTGATGTGAGCTAATTGAGTTACATTTCTTCTTGGCTGTTCTGCACGTGTACACCCTGGCCATGATAAAACATGATCAAGTCTAAATTTTCAACAATAGATTTACTTTGTTAGTACTTAGTAAAATTGCTTGTCTATTAACAAGATACATGTAAAGGGTAGGTTCATGGCGGTTTTGAGGCAAGACGAGTAAGACGGTTGCCTAGGGCCCCACATTTTAGCTAAAAAATAAAGGTCTCATTTTGGAACTAACCTTTGTTGTAGGCTTAAAATTTTATTTTATTTTATTTTTTCTTCTCAAAGAGAACAATTACTACAACCCCTTAATTTTATTTGCACACCCCATTAATTTTTATTTATCAAGGTTTTACGAAAAATACAAAAAGTTTTTATAAAATGTTGTTATGTGATCATTAGAAAACATCATTTTGAATAACTTTGCAGAAGAAAGTTTTTCCAAAATCTATCGTTTAGGTGGATTTTTTGTTTATTTACTGTCTCTATTTAATCTTTGGCCAAAAAGTATACTCAAACAAAAGATTTTGGAAAAACTTTCTTTTGCAAAGTTGTTCAAAATGATATTTTTTTGGTGGATAACGTAATCAGTTTTCTTAAAAAACCTTTTATATTTTTATAAAACCTTAATAAATTAAAATCAATGGGATGTGCAAACAAACTTTATGTTGGTGCTAGGAAAAAAAAAAGAGGGTATAGAAGGCCCCATTTTAAAAGTTTGCTTAGGACTCTAAAAAACTCAGAACCGGTCCTGGGTAGGTTTGATAGTGTGTATACCTAATCCTATGTCATGCAACAATTGATTATTTATTTATTTGTTTATTCTCATATCAGGACATTTTGAGATATTTACAAACACTACTAATCCCTCTATACAGTCCCGTCGCCCGATGCGTCGGACAATTACACACACTCATAAGAGATGGAGCTCCTACTCATGTATCAACTTATAGCATTTTCCAATTGATATAAGTCATTCAAATTAAATTTAAAAATGGTAGGAAAATAACCCGAGTACATTGTATCTCCAATTGAGAACTTTAAGAGAGGGAGAGAGGGAGAGAGTGTGTGTGTTACAAACACGTTGAAACTTAGAGATAAATCACATCATAGGACTGGGCCTAAATTTCTAATAGGGTCCAGCTATTGCCACCCCTCAATTTTATCAGCACCCCCATTTGTTTTGGTTTTTTAAGGTTTTATGCAAAATATGAAAGGTTTTATGAAAATAGATCACATGATTTATTAGAAAACATCATTTTTGAAAAACTTTGTAGAAGAAAGTTTTTATAAAATATATCGTTTAAATAGATTTTTTAACAAAAACTGAAATAAAGATTATATATGCCAAACAACATACTTAAACGATAGATTTTGAAAAAACTTTTATCTAGAAAGTTATTCAAAACGATGTTTTCTAATGAACAACGTGATCAGTTTTTATAAAAATTCATAAAAACCTTTAGTATTTAGCATAAAATATTAAAAAATTAAAAGAAGTAAGAGTGCTGATAAAATTGAGGGGTGGCAATAGCCGGGCCCTTTCCAATATCGTCTATATTCGGCCACAAAAAAGCCCAACATCGTGGGTTTGCAAAGCCTGCCAGAGGCCGAGGGCAGTTTAGGTGCCGCCGTGCCACCCCCAAACCGTCTCTGGGGAGGCCCTCGGCCCCTGGTCCCCTACAGTGTTCAACCAATGAACCATCATTATTACTTGGGCCGGGCGGACCCCTCCGTGTCTTTATGATACCGGGCATAATAAGTTCTTTACCCTCCATCAATTTAAAGTTCCCGCCTCCTTCAAATGCAAATGTCATTTTTCTTTTTTACTTTATTTTTTTTTTCCAGCCTGAAGAAAGAAGAACCAAAGAGCCCTAAAGAAGAAAAGGTGAAAAACCAGCCCGACGCCGGGAAAATGTCGACTTGGCAGATATTCTCCGACGCCGGAAACGATTTCCGGTGGGAGATATCCCGTCGAGATCTCATAACCAAACACGAAGAAGAAGAAGAACCTCACGGTGCTCCAATTCAACGACACGACTCCGGTTTTCGCCTCCCTTCCATGGCGGATCTTTTGCTTCAAGGTAATCCTTTATTGAATTGAAACACATGTCTATTAATATGTGAACATCTAAGTTGAAGCGTTTATTTGGAATTGGTTTGCACAGGATGTTCGAAGCTTCTGGAAGATGACGGCGGCGGCGGTGGTGAGAGCTCTCCGATGTTCCGGACCGGATTGGGAAAATCGGTTGTGCTGAAACAGTCTTCCATTGCCAAAGCGTTATCTGTTCTCGGCGAGGATGATACAATCGATAAAGGTATTGATTAATTTTCAGCTTCTAAAGGATTTTCGAAAAACCCTACGTTTTTTCGTATATAACCTGTGAATTCTTATAGATATGCAACATCATAATTGAAAGCATTGAAATTTGGGGAATTTCTCTGTTCTGGAATAATAATATATGTTGAATTGATCTGTGTGGTTGTCCCATGGAAATTGAATGGCTATACTGTGTTTTGCATAGCATTGAAGGCTCAATTACATGACCCTGAATCGGGCTATTTTAATAAAATGTGCCACTGTTTAGACTAGTTACTCTCGTTTATGATTATGTCTACTATCTTCTTGAATTGCCCCATTCACAACGACGAATTTGTTCATAAAATTATATGCAAAATACAATAAAACAATTCAATTTACACGGCATGCTCAAACAGGCCCTTACTGTCCATTTCAACGCTGAGGATGTTAAAGCCCTTTGATGTACATTCTGCCCTACATTTTTCTGGAGCACCAAATAATGAAAAATATAAGATTCAAAGTATGATTTCATTTGCCCTACATTTTTTGGGCAACCAATGGATCATTAAGTATTTATAAATTCAGTCAAGTAATTACTCGTGCAGTTACTTCACTCGAGCTGTATTTTTGTATAAACAACTTCTTCAACCTCAATGTGTCGTGCAGGAGTGAATGCTAGAAATAATGGAGGCGCGTTCCCCTCTAATTCTCTTTTCCAAACAGGGTCGGGGAAAATGGTTAATATATCTTCTGCTGGTCTTGTCAAGGCGAAGACATTGTTGGGATTGGAAGAAAATTACAACCATAACACTTTTCAGGACTTTGAATGTGCAAATCAGCTGTCCACTACTGATACCAATGAAGCATTTGGGTTGAGAAATTCTTCTCATTTAGAGATGAGAGAGGGTGTGAATAATTTTGGAATTATAGATGCTGCATCAATTACAACGCCTCAGCTTAATTCTAAGACTGGTTTGTTAGTTAGTGAATTAAAAAAAGAGGCCATCCCAAACCTTATGCAATCTGAAATGTGTAATTCAGCACCTAAACCTCCTCCAATCAAATTCCATACTGCTGGTGGGAGATCTCTATCGGTTTCTAGTGATGCATTGCAACGTGCACGGAGCCTTCTTGGCGACCCGGAATTAGGAATGTTCATAAATGAAAGGGATGTAGATGATCAGGTCTTTTCATTCTTTAAAGAGGGAAGACACGATAATAATTCTTTGAACAAAAAAAATGATCCACATGCTTCTTTTTCCCATCAAGAAATGACAAAGAGTAAGCAGGCTTCGAAAAATTTCATATCCCCTTTGCGATCATCTTCTAACCAAATGCGGTCATCAGTCATGTCAGAAAGTATTATTTCAGGGAGTAACTTGATCAAGAAGTTTGATGCTGAGGACGATGACAGCAATTTTAGGTCAAATAGTAATAAATCTAGTCTGCAAAAGCCTTTAAGCAACAGGCCCTGTTCACCTCATTCAGTAACAGAGAATTCACTGGCTAATGGTTTTGGTTCAAGAATTAATCCACCAGGAAGCTCATCTCGTGGGCCACTGGTTGATATTTCAAACTGCATTGGCACATCTTATACAAATAAGAAACAAATTATTAGTGAAAAGAGGAGGCTTGGAAAGACAAGTTCTGTCTCTCCATTCAAGAGGCCCCGCAGTTCAAGATTCTCTGCCCCTTTGAATAGCAACATTTTGTTTGTTCCTAATGGTAAATTCACAAAGTCTTTTGAGATAACATTGTTTCTGCTAGCCTTCAGAATCTATGCTCTGTCACTTAGATATCTGTTTCATCAGGTTTATCCACTTTGGCATCTGAAAATTCTTGTAGCAAAAGAAGGGTTTCCTCTCAATACCCATTTCAGGTTCCAAGAATGTATATCAAGGAATATTTTGGAGTGCCTCCATCCCACCAGATCATGGTATGTAAACTATAGTACTTTTTATCTGTCATTTACAGTTTGCTTATGCACTACTGACATATTTTTACTGTATGTGAATAAATGAAGTTGGAGAGTTTGTCAGAGCAGGTAAGATGGATGAATCCAGAAAATGCAGAAAAGTGCTTGCTCCGTGATGGATCTGGTCCAGATTGCATTGGAGTAGAAGCTATTGGTCACATGTTGGCTCAGTCTGGAGCTTCCAAGCAATATGCTTCTAAAGAGTTAAATTTTTCTACCCTTCATTTTCTGTGTTTTTTTGTACTCAAAAGCAGTGGTAGAAACATTGTGTTGTCCTCAACATACTGATCTTGGAAATATCGTTCTTAGGAGTTCCGTTCTTTGATAAACGTGGTCTGCTGTGGCATTTTTGGACCTGTGTATAGTTTTGAAACAATGTTTTGCAAATTGAAAGTTTTAAGAAGGATGTAGGTGTACTAGAATATCATATAATTATCTGGATGTGAATGCTCCTCTTTTGTACTATCTAGAATCAGCTTAGAAATATGGATTTGTTGAGTTGTGCACCACCTGCATGCTATATTAATAATCAACTTAGCAGTATGGATTCATTGTGCATTTATGCACAACCTCGAACTCCTCTGTTGTTTGATATTCTTGCATGTTCTGTAATATGTTAGCTTATGCTCTGCTATTTCTTGTGATAATTTTTATTCCTTGTCAAACCTTTAATTTAGGAATTGGGATCATACTAACTTGTCATTGTCCCTATGTATCCGTTTAGGTGGGTTGCAAATCACTACAAGTGGATTGTTTGGAAACTTGCATGTTATGATATATGCTATCCAGATAAATCTAGTGGGAATTTTTTAACAGTGTCCAATGTGCTCGAGGAATTGAAATATAGGTATCTAAATGATATCAAGTTATATATTTACTCTTCTGTTTCTAAGGCACCCTGAGAATTTTTTATGATGCATTTGCATAGATATGAAAGAGAAGTAAATCATGGCCACCGTTCTGCAATTAAGAGAATTCTGGAAGGAGATGCATTGCCATCTTCAATGGTGGTGCTATGCATTTCAGCTATTCGTCCAAATTGTGTTGCAAAGAATGAGACAAACCCTATGGTATTAAATGGGGCAGAAAATAATAATGCTGCAAAAGTGGAACTAACTGATGGGTGGTAAGAAAATGCCAATATTAATGCTTACATTGTAAATTTGAAGTTCTTTGGTTTGTAAAATTCTTTTGTCTCACAGGTATTCAGTGGATGCTCTCTTGGATGCATTGTTGTCAAAGCAGCTTGCTGCTGGGAAACTGTTTGTGGGACAGAAACTTCGGGTATCCCCTTGGTTTCTGTAGTTTATGAGTTCTTCTCTTTGATTAGAGCATTTTGGTCAGAACCACCTCCTGCTTACAGTTTATTTTGTCTTATGAAGATTTGGGGCGCAGGATTATGTGGCTGGGTTGGGCCTGTTTCGCCCCTCGAGGTTCTTGTTGGCTTTGGGTTTCCAATGAAATTAAATTGTAGGAATTTAATTTACCTTCTGTTGTTTAAGATTTTTTACTCAGTTTCTGCTTCAATTTCAGGCCCCATTGACAGCTAGTTTATCATTGCACATAAATGGGACATACCGAGCCCATTGGGCTGATCGACTGGGACTATGTAAGCACTGCTTAGATTATAATATTTTATACATTATTGTATATTTGCTGGTTCTATTTGACTATAGGAAAATTACTATATTGTCTTCTTGCATCCTTTTGCATAGTCCTTAAATCTATTTCTATAGGTAAGGGCGTTGGTGCTCCTTTGGCATTTAGGTGCATCAAGAGTACTGGGGGTCCAGTCCCTCAGACTTTAGTTGGAGTGACACGGGTATACCCTGTTCTCTACAAGGAGAGGTAATTTGAAAACGATTTTGTTTACTTGCAACTCATACTATGATTTTGTAATGGAAGAATGTGTCTACTTCATATAGGTTGAATGGCGGGGGATCTGTTGTGAGATCAGAGAGGATGGAGACTAAAATGATGCATTTGTACAACCAAAGGTGACCCCAATTTTTCCATAGCGAGCCAAATCATATTGTTTACCATTTGAAAATTATTCACTCATCCTGTATTCCTGTTTATTTGAATCATTATTACAGATCAATATAGCCACCTTGGATCTTTTCCCTCTCTTACAGCTTTATAATTTTGTTCTTGATTTCACTATTTTTTTCTTTTGGATTTCAATGTTGAGAAAAATTCATGCATCTTGTTGACTTATTTTGATTTTATAAGGTTAGAATTTAGAAATACAAAATCGAATCACAATTTTTATGTCATATAATTTGAAGGACATGTGCTTATGTCCAGAGTGATTCATGGGATTGGCTGCCATGCAGTAAGTTGAGAATGAAAGGGGTACTGTTCTACTTGGGGAAACTTGTCATCTTCTGAATTTTATGAATGAGGTTATATTTTATACTCAACATTTCTTTGCATTTCACTTTGGAAAACAAGGTTCTGATATAACTAACATGTGATGGCTGGATGGCCACCCATAGGTTTCTTAACCATGGAGTGGCTTGGAAGAAGAAATTTAAGCCTCTCTAACTGCGTTATTTGCCCATTAAAACAATACCAGATTTTTTGCTTGTTGCAAATAGAACCATGATGTATATGTGTTTCCAACTCAGCTTTCTAGGCTGACCAATAGCATTGGAAATGACATGAAATGAATACTTTGTGATATGGTACTATTAACAGGACAAAAGCATTGCAAACTCTTATTTTATTTCTGTTTTGATAATATCAATCATCACAGATTTGCAAATCTACTTACTTAAAATTCTTGATTAAATCCTTCTTGTGATGCTCGATTTCTTGTTTGGTTGCAGGCACTCTACTGTTGTAGAGGGCATTGTTTCTGAGTTTCAAAGGGGCATCAAAGGTTCATGTATTAATAATGACAGTGATAGTGAAGAAGGTGCGAAAATATTGAAGATACTTGAGACAGCTGCTGAACCAGAAGTGATAATGGCGGAGATGAGTTCAGAGCAACTGACTTCATTTGCCACTTATCAAGCAAAACTGGAGGTGGGTTCTTAATATTTTTTTTTGAAAAATAACTGTTCATATAGGAAAAGAGTTAATTATGGCATGTCCGACCTCAGGCAATCAGGCAGTCAGACATGCAGAGATCAATTGAAAAAGCTCTGGAAGATGCTGGCCTAAGAACAAGAGAGGTCACCCCGTTTATGAGGGTGAGGGTGGTTGGGTTAACTAGTAAAAATTATGATGTAAAGCACTGCCGCAAGGAAGGCTTGATAACAATCTGGAACCCGACAGAGAAGCAGGTGAATCCTAGAGTGTTATTCTCCTCTCTCTCTCTCTCTCTTCCCCCCAAACCCCAAGCCTTTTCAAGGAGATTGTGTTCCTTTTCTTCCTGTACCTCATTTTTTTTCTCTTCCAAATCACTTTTTTATGAGTTTACTCTCCAAGTATTTAAGTTGATTTACTTATTGCTTTGACAGAAATTTGAGCTGGTTGAGGGGCATGCATATGTTATTGCAGAGCTCATCCCACTTAACTCTGATTCAGAGACTCTTTACTTGCAAGCAAGAGGATCTACTACCAAATGGCGGCCTTTATCTCCCTTAGCGATTGAACAGTTTGAGTAAGTCTCCATTTGATTTATGTTTTATCACCCAAACTGAATCCATCTCATAGTTGTCTTTTGTAGGCCATTTTTCACTCCTCGCAAGGCAGTTTTGTTGTCAAATTTGGGTGAAGTTCCTTTGTCCAGGTGAACCTTTCACCACACCCTTTCTGTCCTGATGCTTCTGCTTTTGAATTTGCAAGAAACTGTTGTCTGCTTACTCATATTACTTGTGTGGGTTTAATCAGTGAATTTGATATTGCTGCGTTGGTTGTGCACGTGGGAGAGGTTTATACAGCTGCTCACCAAAAGAAGCAGTGGGTGTTTGTGACAGATGGCTCGATATCTGAGTTACAATCAGAAAAATCATCAAAATCTTTGCTTGCCATCAGCTTCTGCTCACCATACATAGATGATGATTCATTTGCACCAATCAACTATAACCTTGCAGGATCCATAGTGAGTACATTATGGATGTATGACACATCTAAATAGACATTTAATTTAATTTAATTATTTATATTATTTCACGGTCAATTAAACACGCACCAACAGAAAAGCCTGGCCAACCTAAAATTAAAAAAGAAAAGAAAAGAAAGGTGAAGGAAAGAAAACTTTTAGAATAGCCCTAATATTTTGAAAGCATTATGATTTTTTGCTTGCTATAACCAAGATGATATAGCATATGGCTTTAAGCTTATGGTGTCAATTTTTTGACTTTTTGTGCCTATACGTTCACCAAAACCAGCGCAGCGCCCCACCATCTGAATAAATGTATATGAAATGGGATAAGAACAAACCTGTAAGAGTAATTAGAATTTAAAAGGACTACTCCTTGCAATAGAACTAAAAAGACTCTTTTCTTTCATGTGCACGGAATGATTACAGCTTCCATAAATTTTTGTAAAATTAGATTGAATCTTGCATGCTATGCTTCCCCTGTGATAACCCCCTAAAAAAAGCCAATAAAATTAAATAATAATAATAAATAAAAATCGAAGTAAAATAAAAAATTATTATTATTATTATTTGGGCATAACTGTCCACTCTTTTATATCTTCTTTGCAGGTTGGCTTTTGTAATCTCATCAAGAGAGCAAAGGACCAAACAAATCATCTCTGGGTAGCAGAAGCAACAGAAAATTCAAATTATTTTTTTAATTATGATCTTCTACATTGTTCTCACCTTAAAAATGCAGCTGCCTCAGTACAAAGGAAGGAGATCTCAAGCTTGGTGTGTATTTAATCAAATTGATATGATGTTGATAGTGTTGGTTGGTTGCTCCCTATTCAATGACTTTGTTCTTGTTTCACTCTATGCAGACCATTGAGAAGCTTAGGGAGAAGGTTCTATCTATTATTGGTCATTGCAAAGGCTAGAATGTCGAAGGAGATTACCTAAACTCGCTAACATGTAAGCCTCTTTGCACGTATTATTGGCTTCTTATTTCTGTTTTTTGACATTAATAGGGGTTTATTTATCTGCTCTATGTTGTCACCATTGCATCTTCTTGAAGTCCACCTTTAATAGTGTAAATATTTTTTGTTTTTGTTTTTCTTTTGGTACGGGGTGGGCCTGGGTGGGTTCTAATTTCTGATAATTAACTTTCTGATAGAATTGAATGAACACAAGAAAGAATGGGTTTATCTTTTCGTGAATACTTATGCTCCTTTTATTTAAGTGAAATATATCCGTAGTGAAAGTAGAGTTTTGGATAGGTGATCTGGTTAAGGTTCTTATGTGGTTTAAGATTGTCATTTTGATGAGTAATGGAGAAAAAACACAGAGAACTTGATGATATTTGCATAGTAGATTAAAGGAAGAAAACTTGCTTATAAATTTCAAAATTTCATCTTATGTGTTCTAAGATTTATCCTTCCTGTTGCTAGATGTTGATTCTCATACACTGCAATGACTTGGTGGGTTGCATGCAGGTCAAAGGATGTACAGATTGGATCGTTCATCCAGAGTGCTCCAATGAACTATCATGCATCATCCTTTGGTGTAAAATTCGATCCTGGTTCACACTTCAGCCCCTTCTCTGTACTTTGAAAACTCCTTAGTGGTTGTGACATTCATTTTGCAGGTCTGGTGGTTTAATTGTTCCACCAACAGTCACTGAGTAGCTGGAATTCCCATGGAGGAATCCAGTCATAACAAATTCAATAGATTCAGTAAAGGAACTCCAAAAGCATTTTTGTTCTTCAGTTTTGAGCCAGCTGTGACCTTTATATTGGTGTAGGGTCATATACATAGCAGATCAAACTTGGTGATCTCATTGACATAATGGCTTTGTAAATATCCGTGGGCAATTTAGTTTTTGTCCTTTTCAGGTGGAGGGTGAGGGGTTGGAGTAGGCTACGTTCACATGGTCTAGGGGCTGGATTTTGCCATTTGTAACATTGGACGAACATATTTGTACAAATAATTAAGAAGCAAAGATTGTCTGATAACATATGCCAGGCTAGGGTATTTACTAGTTAAAAAAAGACTGGTGTGCTTATTTATTTATTTATTTTTGGGTGTGGGGTGGGGAATACTGGGGATGGGGGTGGCATGATTACAATTAAGAGCATCATGCACCCCTACACCCCAAAGTCATTTCAATTTTCTGATGGCTGTGTTGTAATATGCAGAACCAAGGAATTGGGCATATCTTACATATTGCTGATGAATAACATGTTTCATTATTTTGTTTGAAAATAAATTTTGGAAGCAAGTTTATTGTAGCTATTTGCCTATTTTAAGATGGTGTAGGTCCGTGGGCCTGCTGGGTTTCGCACCAATGGCTGTGCATATTTTTAAGGTCCAACTTCCAATAGCAGTCTCGCATTTCTTGTGCACAAAGCTACAAAGTACTAACTGCTTTCTTCTTTTCCAGTGTCCGGACTCCAGAGACCGCAGGTCCTGAGAAGGTTTGTCCGATGCCTTTCCGTATTTCAATCCATACTCTTCATGCTTTCATTCCTCGAGAGATGTTAGAAAGAAGTCGTCCTCACCATAAGGCATGTAATTCCTCCTTTTCAAGGGTCATATGGAAACCGTCTGTTAAGATACCTAACCGATTGCTAATCCCAGTTTAGGCCCTTAAGGGGCAACTGAAGGAAGCCTAAGAAGCCATTTGATGCTTTCTACCCAAAAAAAAAGAAACCATTTGATGCTTGCAAGCGTGCATACCTTATGTCAATCGGGACGGTCTATGTTTGTACCATACCCAAGTATGTTATTATGTTGTTCACGCATTGTCCGACCGACGTGTATGTGGACCGTCAATCACCTGATCACTATTCCCCTCCTTGCTCCCTTTGCATTCCAATTTGACACGTAGCAGAAATATATGGGTCTGTGTCGTTTCCAGTAAACATGTCTTGATTTCCAAGGGGCATGGAATATTTTCTGCAGCCAAAGTCATAATTTGCTTTCCCCTGAAATAAAACATCTCTGTCCTTTGAGCAGTACCAACTTTTTCCATGGAATCTCTCCTCAGGTGCGAGAATGGCTGGGAATCGTGGATTGTGGGGGTTCCTCATTCCAATGGCAATACTAGAAAAGGTATCGATTTTAAAAACTTCAATTAAAAAGGAGAAAATAAACTCCAACAAGTGATTATTTTACACAACGTGGCAATTTGGCCCATCAGGTGTATACTGCTTGTGCACATTTTTAGTGGCTGCACACATCCAACCGTTGGGGGCAGACACTACGATTCAAAATTGTGCATTCTCTCAGGTAGTGTTCTGTTGCTGGATGTACGATGAGGCTTGCACAGATTGGTACAATTGCAGGGAGGACCCAACTATAGTGTAAATGCAATATTACCCCCTGAACCTTTCAATGAAATTAGATGAACCAATTTGGTGGGGTCATTGAAGGGTAATTTCAAGGCGTCTTAGGAACTTCTACTAGAATGTTCTATTGGTTCACATTTTGTCCAAAAAATTAATCAAGAATGTTCCACAAGAATAACAGATTCTGGGCCATTCTGGTTCAAGGTGTTTAGTTCCCTACCAAGGCGACTTGAAACCTGAACCCATTCTAGAATGTAATCATGGTAAAGACGGAGACTGAAATAAGAATCAAAGAAGAGAGAGAGAGAGAGAGAGAGCTGCTTTGGTTTTCGGTGTGGATAAAGGAATCAGAATGATAAAGAGCAGCCCCTATTATGCCCCAGCCTGGTCTGACAAATACATAACCGTACCTTGTGTTTTTTTTTTTTTCTGCATCTTTTACTCTCTATAAATAGGAGACAAGAATAAGTTGATGGAGGTGAGCACAAGGGAGTTAGGTAGTATAAGGCCAGGAGAAGGGTAGAAGTGATGGCGGAAGTGAAGAAAACTGTTCTTAGAGGATGCATCAAGGCTACCAAAGGGCCTTGGATAGTTCATAGAACCACCAAAGA
Organism: Liquidambar formosana; assembly: GCA_039720395.1. Taxonomy (NCBI): domain Eukaryota; kingdom Viridiplantae; phylum Streptophyta; class Magnoliopsida; order Saxifragales; family Altingiaceae; genus Liquidambar; species Liquidambar formosana. The sequence continues at coordinate 48,463,088 of CM077821.1, read as the reverse complement.
TGGTGCTGTAATCACAAAGCACCGCTATCCCACAGAAAGAGAGCGCCAAAACAACAAGCAAAGGGAGCGTAGGCGGCGAGCTATAGCCCAAAAGATTTTTACAGGGCTACGAGCTCATGGAAACTACTCATTGCCAAAAAACTCCGATAGCAATGACTTGCTAAAGGCTCTGTGTGAGGAAGCGGGTTGGCATGTTGAAGAGGATGGAACCATTTACAGGAAGGTAGGTAAAAGACATTTTTTGAGTCCAGCTAATCTTTATTTTATTATATATAATAAATTGACTTTCAAAATGTTTAGAACTTATTTTCATTTTAAACATAATTTTTTGTTTTTAATTATCCAGAATAAGCTATATCATAATTAATATTATGCTACGAATATAAATTCTACTTTCATGTAATAGCTTAACATAAATATTAAGCCATTGCTATAAATGTATTTTCATGTTCTAAGATTTGTCTGTTTTTCTTTTTGGATAGAGTCACGTGTCAAAAAAGCCAAGCTCAACTAACACACACCCAAATCAAGTGTACGTGACTATTGAAGAGCAAGAATATGACAGATGTAATAGTCATATTAATTTAGAAGTTGCTGAAGTTCTTCTGCTGAGAGATAATTTGTCCGAAGAGAAATTTTCCAAATCAGATGATATTGATCTCACACTCTCACTCTAAACACACATCATTTAAACCAAATACATTTTAGAAAAGGTTTAGGGCTTTTGACATTAAAAAAAAAAAAAAAAAAGCTGTTGATTTTACAATAGTATGTAGCTTTTTCAATGAAATCTTTAGTAATAGAAGAAAAAAAATTATTCAAACTTTGATTACAAATTTTCTCAGATCTTGTAAGCATTATTTGCAAATTGTTTATCATTCTTGGCAATAGATCTCTCAAGTACTCAAGATCATAAAAATCAATATAAGATTGTGATCGGTTAGAATGTGGAATCAAGTAATGTTTATATAATTATATATTTTTCTTACTTGCTTGAACAACACGATCACGAAGTGTATGTGATGCTTGCTTGTATAGATTTTATGATCCCTCATAATACAACCTCAACTAATCATACTAGACCTGGGTTAACTTTTGGAGGGATCGTTAGAGTTCAACTTGACTGAAATTTGCCAGAGGTTAGTCATTTAATGATGCCCATTTCCCTTTTGTTGAAGATCTTTTGATTGAATGGCAAGCCAAATAAGAACAAATTTTTGTATATCAAAAAGAGCAATGTTGATGCCTTTGTGGGGTTGGTTAAGCGGTCAAGTTCTGGTTGTACTTCTCAAAGGTTATTGTTTCAACTCCTACTTGAGATACATTGCTATTTCGAATTTGCCGCCATTAAACTACAAAATTAACATTTTCTCTACTCATTTTAAGAAAAAATTGCAAGTCATGCACCTGAGTATTTTTTATTACTTTGGTAGGTTGAATTCATTGGTTTTTTATTCAGAAAAAAAAAAAAAAAAAAAAAACAAAAAAAAAAAACAAAAACAAAAAAGATATGTAATTTTTTGTTTTAATTATTAAAAAAGTAGTCAATATTAGCAGTTTGATCTATATTTTCCTTAAAAGAAATTGACAGTTCATATTCATTTTAATAACAATCCTATTCTTAAATGAGCAATGCTACACAACCCATATTTTGTCTAAATTTCCCTACCCAACTAATGTGGCGATTTGGTCCACTAATTAAAACTTTCATTAAAAGAAAAATTATCCTTAATGGGTTAACGTGGTGACTACCATATTATTTGGACAAATAAATTTGGAATTTTGGATTTTTTTAATATTTTTTTATAGCATTTTCCTATTGAAATTAGTTAGACCACATGATAAATAGTGATAATCACATATCAAGACAATTTTCTTCTTCACCAATTTCCGGACCAATGGCTCCTTTGATTTGGTTGGTATCGCTATTCTCAAGCACGCAGATCGAAATTCGACATAAAAACATGGAGAGCAACAATTTCATTATAATTGCCTGTTTGAAATGCACATGAGCTCAAACTGAAGTTCAATTTCCCTTTTTTCTTTTTTTTTTTTTTTAATTGCTACATAAAATTATGACAACTTGAAAATGCATTAAGTCTACAAAAAATGGAATAACAATTCATTCCACACATCGGGCACACCTGGCAAGCACCAATGTATACAATCGGAATAAGTACTAGGGTTGGACAATTGTTTGGGGCTTAATGTCTCCCAAAATTTCCGGTATATGGAAGGGTGGCCATCTTTTCGATACTCAGAGAGTTGTGTAATATTGAGAATGGAAACCTTAGAACTCAACCTGCTTAGCACCTTCTCCACCATGCGCATTGTAGGCAAGTCGGAACCACTTCCCCAATAACTTTCCACATCAATGGGGCTATTCTCATTATAGCAATTTCCTTCGCTTCCTGGCTCCCATTCACGACTCCTAAATTATGACAGAAAAACAAAACAGTTTATAATAAACACAGCTTCCAGCATATTGCCATAATGATGACACAATAACAAAGAAGCATCGTAGATTTTGGCATGCTAAGCTATGCAATCAGAAGCAGGAAGTACTCTAACAAATACACACAAATATATTTGATTGGGACATGAAACTTTAAGGAGGATAAATCAAAACGAAATTTCTTGAATCCTGCACCCTACCCTATGGGTCCACCAACACCCAACACCCAACAACCAAACCACCCCCTCCTACTCCCCCACAAAAAAAGAAAAAAAAAAAAGGAGATACCATTACAAGAAGAGAAGAGATACCACCATGACTACAATGCTGGTGATCCATTATATTGTGACTTTCAGGATGCGCAACGTGTGGAATTCTCCATCACAAACGCTCGCCACCCAACGTCTAAACCTTTCATATGCAAGATTTATTATTATATTGTATACTGAAGATCCAATTCTAATTTAACTGCATGGAACTTCTGTTTTGGATATGGTGCCTATGTTCCTATATAACCGTGGGACCAGGATGGGAATTGGGTTCCTAAAGGGTGAAATCAAAACAAGATGAAATGCAAAATGAGTGCCTACCACATGCATATATGCCAAGGAGTGCCGTGGTTCCCCCAAGGGTGAAATCAAAACTAGATGAACTGCAAGATGAGTGTCTGACACGTGCTATAGGCGAATGTGTCTGATGAAAACACACACAAACTGACCCTGGAAAAAAGAAAAGGAAAAAAAAAAAAAAAAACAACAACAACAACAACAACAACCAAGGGAGGAAGAAAAAAACAGAAAAAAAATGCTAATATAGGAATACCCCTGTTACATGGCAGTGCTTAATAATTTGATGCTGAAACTGGCCATGGCCATAGAATTCCAACTTCGAGGGACAGAACCTATAGTAATTCTTTTGAATATTTTTTACAACAGGAAAAATTTCATGGTAAACAGCATGAAGTTATTCAAATTGACAAAGTTTCTTAGAAAAGGTGCATGCAAAAGTTCATATTAATAGAATGATTCTAATAGATCAGTTGAATCATTCTTAAAAATTATTTTGCCAACACAAATAACAGATTACAAGATGGTTTCTTTAAATAATTAGATTGGTAGAGTTCATAACAGTGCTCTAATCACTGGAAATTCACTTCAGATCAGGGTGTTCACCAGTCAGGGCATAAAGGATATTTGTCCCATGGTATGCTTTGGGTGCAACTGGATGTCCCATCATCAAATGCATACCAGTAATTTGTGTTTTACCCAGGATAGCAATGCCTCCCTGATATATTTTACTTCATCCACAGAAATTAAGGTTGGCATAAACTTCAGCAGAAGTTGCAAAATCAGCTACGAAAGCAGCAATTCCCTTACACGTAGTACTATAATGCATAAATTGGAAGTTCAGTATGGAGACATCCCATAATCACCAAAGGAAAATATAAATGAGGTTTTTTTGTATGAATTTTTGCTGGAGGAAACGAGGTTACTTATTTAAATTCTAAAATGCCATCTCTTTTAAATGAGCATCGAGAAAAACAAATATACTCCATCAGATGCTATCATAAACACAATGGACTTGCCTCATATCCCATTCACAATGGACTCATTCTATTTACATAGGACAGCCAAACAACCGATTAATCAACAAAATCACTAATGTTGTGTGTGTGTGTGTTTTTTTTGGACGCAGGGTTTATAATGGAGGGGAGTCAAACCGTAGACCTACCCAAACCCCCCCCCCCCCCCCCCCCCCCCCCACCTTGATATGAACTGAGCCAAGGTCTGTTGTTTCCTAAATTTTGGCTACAAATTGCAAACCCAGAGAGCATGCCAGTGGTGATCCACGACACAACCACCTCCAGCTGAAGCACCAAAGTGTAAAATACCATGGTCCTGGTCCAAGAATATTGAATAAAACACTTTTGAAGTTGGCCTTGGGAGCCTAATCCACCTCTGTTTTAGAAACTCTAGAAGCCTAATATTTCAAACTCATGGAAAAGAAAAATTATAGGTTTCACCATAAGATGCAGAAGAAATAATGTTCTGAATAACGGAATGTAAACTATTTGAGGAAAGCAGTTCTGCACTCACCAGAGATGTGTAGGGGACATTGTAACAAAGAAGACCCGCTTCTTGAGGGGATTAACTTTTGAAGCCACCCAATTTGCCCAGGCCTCCATGGCCAACTCCATGGCTCCTAGCCCATCTAATTCTTCACAAACCCCATTTTCTTCAGTACTCCGTCTGCAAAAATAATGCGGTTTAATACTTTGATCGAGTAAATACCAATACTTTATTCCCTTTTAAAGTCATTTCTTCTAAACTAAATCCGGAAAGAAATTATACTTACAGCAGCTTAACTGGACCTTGTCTCCACCACAAATATGTGTTAAAGACCAGGATATCAGCATTCTCCCACTGCAATGCATGCTTGAGAACTGAATCTGGACGGATTATCCGTTCATCCAATCTGTGATTCACTGGGTCATCAGAATTAGATTCGACAAGAAGTGGAGCCCAGAGAAATTCCACGGTGGCATTGTATTCCTACAAATGATACAACCACACAAGGATTAATTAAGAACTCTAGTTAGGAGTTTCAACATCTATCACCTACTTGAAATGTGTCCAGATGTATTGTTCTTAATTAAGGAGTTTCAACATCCATCACCCACTTGAAATGTGTACAAATGTGTCATAGAATTCCTCTTGGGAAATGAACTTAAGGTGCATACTGAACTTTCGAAGATAATGGTTTAAAATATGTACTCAAACTTCCATGATGGGGCTTTTTGGCTTACCTCTGATCTGAAAATGGTAAGAGGGGCATTTGGTGACATCGATCTCTTATTGGCCGGAATCACCGATTGTAACAAGCACACCATTGATATCCATTGTCCTCTGTTCAGTGAATCCCCTACAAACATCAATCTCTTCCCTCTCAACTTCTCCCACATTTCAGTCACATTCCATCTACAACAACAACAAAATCCTAATCAACAGGAAAAACCACAAGTCCTAGAAATCATATACCATTCTTACCACAATATAAGTAAGGCTGAGTCACGATGGAGCAGAATTGGATTTATTTTTGAAAAGATCAATCCTGTGGAATCCAAAATTACAGTGGAATTGTTTTAATGGATTTGGAGTCCATTAGAATACACACACACACACATACACTCAATTCCAAATCCATTGGTATATGAAGCAACCAAAATTGCGGATTTGGAATAGGGGCCTCCAATTCTGACTCCAAGCCTCCTCTTTCATGCTACCAAACAGAGCCTAAAAAAAAGAAGAAGACAGTAGTAAGAAAGAAGATTATACCTCTTCAAATTGCAGTTGTGGGGTTGCCATCTCCAATACCGGTACCCCAAATCAGACCTCCCATGTTTGTGACAAGCCAATTGATCCGACATGTACGGACAATTCGACTCATTGTACAGTGGATACGAATCGTTGTCAAAGACCCATTTACCGGAAAACACGTCACAACTCTCCGAACTTCCCCTCTGGTCATCGGACTCCGCCCCGTCAACCCACCCCACTTCCCGACCACTGTACTTCACGGTGGAGCTGCAGCTACTAAATCTATCCAAAACCTCTAAATTTCCAAAAACCCAGATAAACCCATCAGATCAAATTAAAGAAAAAAAAAAACCAAGAAAAAAGCCAGAACTTTCAGAGACCCACAAGAGAAATCACCACTATTGACGTGCTTACATACTTGGAGTTCGATTTTGGTGGGTAGTACGATTTGATGGTGTAGATTTAACGTAAGCTTGATGATGATCATGATGGCGGTGGTGATCGTCCGAATTTTGGTGGATTCGTTGAATACTATGTTCGTTGTAGAGGATTGAAGAAGCAATGAAGACAAGGAAGAGAAATCCAAGGAGGGGGAAATGGGTCTTCTTTCTGCTCCACCTCTGCATCATGACAACAGACGATGGATTCGCCACACAAAAATGACGGATTATTCAACCTCTGCAAAACATATCTTCCTTGGGAGAATTAGCGCAGCCGACAAGAATTAGCGTCGGGCACGAATGAATAGTTAATACAAATACATGCCATATAATATTAGTGTCAATGATATACCGGCAGCAATATATCATTGTTTAAAAAAAATTTGGCTGATGAGTTCTAAGTGAGATCCTTTCTTGAATTGGTCATCATTAAGACTAATTAAATTAATTAATCCCATTGGTGGATGTCCCCACCAACCAGGATGCCCTAGCTGTATCATATGCCAATTTTCATACGGTGGTTCCTCTGAATAAGACATTTCCATTGACTCATGGGATGTAATAATGGAATATTGGTCTCAGGCCTAATTTTTTTTGGTTTCTTCTATGGAGAGATTATGGGTTTAGTTTTTTTTTTTGGAGTATTGATTGATATGGAACGAGTATTGTCTAGAAAATAAGGGTGCGATTTGGTATGATTTGGGTTGGTTTTATCTTGACCCAAAACCAAACCTAAAACAATCTAGGATTGATTCTCATTTTGTTAACCCAAAACCCAATTATATACTATTGAAATTGAACCAACCCGAACCCAATCCATGTAACATTGGTTGGCTCGGTTTGGTTCAGTTTATAAAGAATACTTTCATAACCTTTTTTTATTGACATATCATATACTCTGTATATATATGTATAGTTAATATTGTCAAGGTTATTAGCTTGAATGTTAGACAATCTCATGGGGCGGTGGCCCCGCGTAGGGAGTGAAGATTAGTTAGGTTTTGACACTTTGAACACCTCGTTGTTTGGTAAAAAAATAAAAAAGAATCAAAACCAAGAGTTAGTCGGAACTCCAATCATACCTCATTAGCAAAAAAAAATAAAAAATAAAAAAAGAAGATTTGGGAGTCAAAGTCTCGGTAGTGGGGGAAGAAAATACTACTGACGTTACAAGACCTCTTGGTCATTACAATTTAATCTTAACGTAGAGATGAAAGTCCAATTTTGCTATGGCAGCCCTGGAAGAAGTCAAGTCCAAGGGAGTATTGAGCAAGTTTGTTCATAGGGGTTATGGTGGGAGGCAGTGAGCAATGAATGGTTTCAAAATAAGGTTATCTTAAGATTTTAATAATTGACATTATTTGTACTTCGTGCTGGTGATGTCTCAGCAATCATTCTATGGTGGGGTGTCTCTCTCTCTCTCTCTCTTTGCTGTCAAGTGTCAACTTCTCTGTTAAAATGCTCACGTAAAACATAATGGACTAACTCTATTTTTATCAAACTGTCAAAGCCCCCTAATAGGGGCACCTATGCAAACACCCTTTGAACTTTTACCTTAACAAACCCCAATTTTTTTAGGGCGTTCCTTGATAGAAAATCTACAAGTAACCTAATCTTGAATTTTATTTTCAGTTTTAAACCTTCGATGTTGAAAAATGTAGGCATAGAGGAGCTCGTTCCATGCACCGGCACTCCAAGGAGGCGCTGATGAGGGTGTGGCTCAAATGCCATGTCTTCTCTTTGACGAGAATGGTTTGTTAGAGGTTGTTGTTTTAACTTTTTTCAGGTGTGGATGCGTGTGTATGGGTGTGTGTGTGTGTGTTAGGATCTCGAGGGTTAGGTTATGTGGAAGGGAACGGCTATTACAACCCCCCATTCCTATAAGCCTAACCCCCGTTCTTAAGGTTTTTAAGGTTTTATGCAAAATATAAAAAGTTTTTATGAAAACAGGCCGTAATGTCCACTAGAAAGCATCATTTTGAACAACTTTGCAGAAGAAAGTTTTTCCAAAATCTATCGTTTAAATATACTTTTTTAACCATTTATAACATTTATTTCATTTTTTGCCAAAAAGTCTACCTAAACGATAAATTTTGGAAAAACTTTATTCTACAAAGTTGTTCAAAATGATGTTTTCTAGTGAACATCACGGCCGGTTTTTATAAAAACCTTTTATATTTTGTATAAAACCTTAAAAACCTAAAGGACGGGGGTGGGCTTACAGGAATGGGGGTTGCAATAGCCGTTCCCTATGTGGAAGGGGATAGACTATCCCGCTGTGTGGCCCAAAGGCCCATTAGGCTTTCCTTTGAACTCAAAAAAATGTATGCTCTGCATATACATTCTTTGCAGGTAGGCTTTTGTAATCTCATCAAGAGAGGTAAGGACCAAATGAATCATCTCTGGGTAGCAGAAGAAACATAAGATTCAACCTATTTCCTTAATTATGAACCTGGTTCATGGTGTCTGGTTCTTACTGAGGCAAATCTAAACTTGAACCAATTCTGGTATGTAAGCAATTTGGCTAATTGGATTTGATTCATGGTTCTATTTTTTATTTTGTTCGGTAGATATCAGTATGAAAATTAAGAACTGTATCACTTACTAACGAGAGAGAATGAACGTTGGATTAGTAGAGTTTTCCCCCTGCCCGTCTTAGCCAAAGAGAGTTTTCTCCAAGTAACATGGCACATTATGCAATTGTCACATTTTGTTTCTCTATTATTTTTTTTTAAATTAATGCTATGAATCCCAATTATTTCATTAATTCGAATACGTCATACCACGAGTCACTAAGATGATTAATAGTAGTCTTTTTTAAAAATCATCACATATTATTAGGACATTTTTCTTTTTTCATGCACCAATTTCCAAACCACAAAAGGCATTGTTTTATGGATTGACACAACTTGTTCGAGAATTGAGATGGCATGTGAGCTCAAAATTGAAGCTCATTTTTGCCATGGCCATATATAAATTACACGATAACTGGAAAAAAAAAAAATGCATATATTTGGTTTTAAAGAAAATGGAACAACAACTCATTCCAAACATCAGGCACACCGGGCAAGCACCAATGAACACAATCGGAGTAAGAAGAAGGATTGGCCAATTGCTGGGGACTCAAAGTATCCCAAAACTTGCGGTGTATAGAAGGGTGGCCATCTTTTCGATACTGAGAAAGTTGAGTGATATTGAGAACGGAAACCTTAGACCTCAACCTATTTAGCAACTTATCCACCATGTGCAATGCAGGCAAGTCCAATTCGCTTCCCCAATAGCTTTCCACTTCAATGGGCGTCTTCTCATCATAGCAGCTTCCTTCGCTTCCTGCCTCCCAATAACGACTCCTACATTATTTTTTTTGACAAAAAAAATTGGAGCAATTAATAGAGCTACTTTTAGCTTGCTAATATGTATAATAGTTAGTGTGATGGCTAACTCTTTGGAGAATGAAAACAGTGGTTTAGCTTTCTAAAATAGTTAGGGGGATTGGATAGCAAACCCCTTGAAGAGGCTCTTATAAATTTTAAAACACGTACGCTTGCACACACATAGGAATGGAATCAAAATTTTATCTTCGTGGGGTTACTAAGAATTCATTAAACTTCCTCAAACTTTTTGTAATTTCAAGTTGGCACAATGACTTTTTGTAATTTCAGTGGGGGTAATGGGGCTGTGGGACAGGTGCCCCTACTGCCCCCGGCTCTAAATTTGCCCCTATACACAATATATTTGACTGGTCCTGGAACATGAGACATTCTGATGAGAGAGTTTCACAAGGAAATTTTTTATATATGATGTCAATTTAAGAACTACAGGAGCCTAATCCACCACTTCATCTGAAAGTCAAGTGAGCCTAATCCACCTCTTCATCTTAGAGTTTTCACCCTAAGATGCAGAAGAAAATGTATCTTAAACGATGGAAAATAATGTATTTCAGGAGAGGGGGTGAGCACTCACGACAAATGGGTCGGGGACATGGTAACAAAAAAGACCCGCTTCGTGAGGGTATTGACTTTTGAAGCCACCCAATTTGCCCAGGTCTCCATGGCCAACTGCATGCCTCCTAGCTCATCTATTTCTTCACAAACCCCATTTGCTTCGTCGCTCCATCTACAAAAATAATGCAATAATATCAATGCTTTATCCCCTCGTAAAGGGTTCGTTTGGGAACCAAAAAAAGTTCGGTCGGTTGAAAATGAGTTTGAATGGTTTTGTTTTCACCATTATTTTTTAAGTTCCTTTTCCTCTGCATATATGAAAAGTTTAGTGTAAAAATCAAGGTATGGTATAAACATGACTTTAATAGAATTACAGGGTGGACTAAGCTTGATCCAGTTTTTAAAATTCTCAAGCAAGGCCTGCATAGTCATTTCGTCTAAACTAGAGCTTGAAAGGAATTGTACTTACAACAAATTAACTGCGCCTTGTCTCCACCATAAGAATGAGTTGAAGACCAGTATGTCAGCATTCTCCCACTGCGATGCGTGCTCAGCAATTGAATCTGGACGGATCATTCGTTCGTGCAATCTGTGATTCACTGGGTCATCAGAGTTAGATTCGACCAGACGAGGAGCCCAAAAAAATTCCACTGTTGCATTGTATTCCTGCAAATGACACAAACACACAAGGACTAAGAAAAATAAAGAGTTTTCGATCAACATATCTATCAACATACTTGAAATGTGTCCCAGAATAATTGCTTTGGGAAATATAGTTAAGGCACATACAACAAATTCAAAGACAGTAATGGTTTTAAGGTATATTCTTCAATTTCCTTGATGGGGTTTTGGCTTTACCTCTGCTCGGAAAATGGTGAGAGGGGCATCCTGCGACATTGATCTCTTATCGGCTGGAATAACTGATTGTAACATACACACCATTGATAGCCATTGTCCTCTGTTTAGTGAATCCCCCACATACATCAATCTCTTCCCTCTCAACTTCTCCCACATTTCAGTTGCTTTCCATCTAAAAATAGGCAAAAAAAAAAAAAAAAAAAAATCAATAGAAATTCTGATTAACAGGATTAAAAAAAACCCATTCTCCCTTTGTCACTACTCTCCCATCTCTTTTTCTCTATCAATCTCTCTCAACCATGGATCTATAGAAGATCATGCCTTTTCATATTGCAGTTGTGGGGTTGCCATCTCCTGTTCTGGTATCCCAAATCAGACCTCCCATGCTTGTGACAAGCCAATTGGTCTGACATGTAGGGACAATCCGACTCCTTATACAATGGATATGAAGTGTTGTCAAACACCCATTTACCAGAAAACACGTCACAGCTCTCCCAACTTCCTCTCCATTCATCAGACTCTGGCGTACCATCAATCCACCCCATTTTCCGTCCGCTGTACTTTGTGATGGAGCTACAGCTACTAAATCTATCCAAAACCTCTAAATTTCGAAGAAAAAAAAAATCCCAAATTCATCAAATCAAATCAAAGGAAAATAAAAACTTTAGAGAGAGAAAAAGCTCATAGATGTATTGACCTGCAAACTCTCTCATGCTATTTGAATGCATGAATTAATCTCGAGACAAAAAAAAAAAAAAGTGTCATATGGCTTACTTAACCGTGCACATTAAAATTTGATATTCTCCTTTATCAAATTGTGTTGGTGAACATATTTTTAGTTAAATTTTCACCACTAAGACAGTCTTAATATGATAAATTTAATAACGTAACACATGTTTGAAATTATGTGCAAGGAATAATTAAAAAGTGAGAGAACTCGAGGAGAGCACTTTCTTAGCAGTGTGATCCCAAGAGAAATTAGCACTGAATAGACACAGAGTAAAGAAATATATACGATAAAACTCAACACTGAGATCCAAGAGCCTTAGTGGATTGAAGTGAAGATCACATACTTGGAGTTTGGTTTTGGTGAGTGGTACTCTTTGGAGGTGTAGATATAATGTAAGCTTGATGTGGGTATTGGCGAATTTGTTGGAACCTACTTTCGTTGAAGAGGAATACAGATGCTATGAAGACAAAGAAGAGGAATGCTAGCAGAGGGAATTGAATCTTCTTTCTGCCCCATCTCTTCATCATGACAGATTGTAGGTTCTCTGCAATGGTGGTTATTCTACCATTTTATGTATATGTGTGTGGAAAACAATACTAGCACTCCAAAAGAAGCTTCCCACACTTCTTCTCACTCACACCTAAGGAGTCCAGGAAGCTTGTATATTAGGGAGTGCTAACAGACTTTGCAGGGAATTTGTGTAGCCCACAATAATTAACTAGCATTGTCCACGTGGTAATACTGAATAATTGAATAATAATATATATATCAGAGCATAATTAAATAATGATATGGTGCTGCTGGTACTATTGACACTAATGGAGCAGCAGTTCTAAGTAAGTTCTGATTAAGATCCAATATGGTGCAGGGGTCATCATTAGTTCCATTGGATGATGTTGGACCAATCAGCATGCCCTAGCTGTCACGTATGGAAACATTTTGGTGTTGACCCCACCGAATTAAACTGTTATGGTTGATGTGTAAAATAGGAGGGAGAAGATGCCTTCACCAGCTAACGTACGTGGCATTTTTGGAACATTCTAAGAAAAACAATTTAAATATAATAGGTAGACACTCTTCCATACATAAGAGATTAAGGAAAACGTTAGTCGTATCACTTATTTTGTTCAATTTTGTTTTTAAGTGAATATTAATTCATCACACTCTTTTGGTGATTATATGGCATTTATTTTCCAAAACAAAAGAGGGTCTTTCTATATATATTATTTATTGTTTAATGTGATAATTGATATGACATTGGCATGCATATTTTGACGTTTTATGTTAATGGGTGCCATCGTTATAGTTGCCACATCAAAAGAAAATAAAATTTAGTAAAATAGGTGGTTAAAACAAGTAATATTTGAGCTTATTGATATTTATTTCACTTGTTAAACGATTAATCCGGAATTCAAGCTTGTAAAGAATCATTAATAACCATTTGTTAATATTAAAGAAGTTTAGAATATAGGATATCGAATGTTAATAAAAAAATAAAAACCCGAACAGGCAACACCTAAAATTATAAAATTGATTTAGACATAAAAATCCAATTATGCCCAGTTCCGAAGTCTGAGGAATATTTAACCATGGAAGCACCCCTCAGACTTTAAAGTTCTGCTTCAGCAAACCACCCCTCCCCTCTTCCCTTTTTTTCTTTTTTGGATTGGCACAAATGTACAAGTTAATTTCGAATTTTTATTTTTAGTTAAGAAACTTTCAATATTGAAAAATGTGGGCATAGAGGAGCTCATTCCATGCATCGGGCACTCCAGGGAGGCACCAATGTATACAATCTGCATAACTGGTTGGTTTTGATATTTGCTCTTCCGTTAGGGGTTCCCATTGCTTCCTGAAAATTGATGGATGGCCTTCTTTCCGGTACTCTGAAAGTTGTGTAATGTTGATCATTTGTACCTTCAATCCTCTTGTTTTCAGTTCGACGATCGTCGACTCGACTGATCGCATCATTTTGGGGTCTGATCCACTTCCCCAAAACCCCTCCTTATGGATTAAATCTGTCTCATTGTAACAATTTTGACCACTTGCTGCCCCCCATTCTTCACCACTGCAATTTAATTGGCCAATTAGACGCATAAGGTTAGGATCTAGGCACAATGTTTTTGTATAAATATTTATACAACAACCTTATACTCTTCATTTTATAATTGTTAGATGGAAGAAAAATGGACGGTTTAAGACCGTGCCCAACTCACCCTATGACCCCATCCCACTGCACGCTGCTTATATTATTTTCCAAATATGTACATTAGAGGCGCAAGTGGGTTACCACATGGGTTTCTTTCACTTGGGTTAGAGTTATGAGAAGAATATACTTTCGAATAGGGTAGAGTCAGGAGTTATTTTCAATAGGGATACTGTACTGTAATTCTGTGAAGTAAAAACTGAAAGTTCTGGAGAACCTTTATTTTTTTTTTTTATTATAGAAAACTTACTTTTTGGTCATCATTTTCCAATGTAATTAAAAAAAAAAAGATTATTTTTGTCAACTTATTACAAATTGACTGTATATATGCTTTAAAATGACTACTGTTTTCCTGTTTCGGTATTATGTTAGGAAATGGTTATCAAATGGGAATTTATCGCCCAAAAAAGAAAAAATGGTTAAGCTTGTGTGGGCACATGCCCCCAAATGCCCCTTGGCTCCTGCTTTCGGGATAGTTTTTGCCACCCCTTAATTTCATTTGCAACCCTCGTTTATTTTAATTTATTAAGATTTCATAAAAAAATATAAAAGGTTTTTATAAAAATTAATCACACAATTCATTAAAAAAACATCATTTTGAACAACTTTATATAAGAATTTTTTTTCAAAATTTATTATTTAAGTAGACTTAATCCAAAATTATCCCAAACAGGACGTTGACTGGGCAGGATCCTTTCCATTTTAAGTATTAAGCATTTAAGCATGTGCAGTTTACTGCATTTATGGCACAATTTAGTACACTAAACGCATCATTTGACATATGATTTTCCTCAATCATGCAAATTACCTTTCGTGAATCGGGGACATGCTAACGAAAAACAACTGGGTCTTGTTCCGGTTGACGTGGACCTCCAGCCAATCTGCCCATGTCTTTAGAGCCATCTCATAACAACGTGGCATCCCTACTTCTTTGTAGATTCCATCTGGACTTTCAAATGATCCCCACCTGATTATTGCATGCGACAGTCCAGCCAATAAGTTCTCATTAATTAAATAATTATTATTACTATTATTTTGTTGTAATCAACAAGCTGCAAATTAGGGACCCAAAAAATGGAAAAGAAAAGTATACTTACAAGACTTTCATTTTGGGCCTTCTCCACCATAGGTAAGAATTGAAAACGAGTATGTCCGCGTCGGTCCAATGCCTGGCATGTTTTTCAATGGCCTGAACCCTAACAATCCGATCCGGTAAACGATGGTTCACTGGATTATCCGAATTGGATTCCACTAGCAATGGAGCCCAGTAGAATTCAATTGTCGCATTGTATTCCTTCATTGTGTTAAACAAAAGATTAGCCACTGATAGCCCACGTACGCTCCTATATATATAAATATATATGTGAGAGAGAAGCATGGAGGAAAAAACTACATATATTAGCACCATGCATCATGAGTTGTACTCTGTGCACTAATCTAATATATCTTGTAACCCATTAATGCACTAGGTATAACCCACAATGCTTGTGCTGATGTAACATATATCAACACGTTGTTTACTTGATTGTTATCCTCTCTATATATTTAAATTTTTAAGTCGGCATATATTGATTTTATTGCATCAGCACCATGAGTTAGGGTTTGAATCCTATACCCACTTATGCATAGGTACACCTCGTAATACATGATGCTAATTAATAAGATCAGAACCCTAGCCCATACTAGTACAAATCTCTATGTCCATGGTTAAAATTAACCCAAGCTCAACCGAAGGAATATGTCTGGGGCACTAGTTTTGTTCCTTGACAGCACAATGAGGGAATCTGGACTGCATTGGCCGGGTCCCCAAGAGTATGGCTTAGTCACCATAGTCTCCATGAATGAGGCCTTACTCGCAGCCCAAGATTGCACAAGGAGGCTAGGAATGGACCCCCGGCGTACCCCAACTCACAGGCTCACAGCCCTGCTTGTGCGGACGTCAAAATGGTTGTTACAGCAATAATATACAGAAAGAAAAATACTAAAGAGTTCAATAATTTTTGCTTAGTTAAGTGATGTAGCAGTTGATGCAATTATTCTTCTGATAAAATTATGAGTTTAATAATTTTTGCTTAGTCAATTGATGTAGTAGTTGATATGATTATTCTTTTGATAAAATTTTTAATTGTTTAAGGTGGCTAGCATATTAGTTGGATAAGAAAATTTAGGCAAATGAGTTAAAACAATATAGCTGTTGAGAGGAGAAAACATTGACTTACAATGGCCTTAAAGATGTTCAAGGAGCCATTGGAGTTCATGGATTTGAGCGTTGGAGGGATTGCTGAGTCGACCAGGCAGACCATGGAAACCCATTGGCCCCTGTTCAGTGAGTCCCCAACAAACACAAGCCTTTTCCCCCTTAGCCTCTCAAGCAGTGCTGTGGCATTGAACCTTATTAACATAACAAAAAAACAACATTCCACAGAACTCAAAAACAACAGCCAAATACATCCTTATTAGTAACATACGCGCGCATAAAACATCATTATCATATGCATGAGAGAGAGAGAGAGAGAGAGAGAGAGAGAGAGACCGACCTTGGAAGGTCACACTGGTGAGGTTGCCACCTCCAATTCTGATAACTCATGTCCTTTCTCCCAAACTTCTCACAAGCCAACTGATCAGACATGAAAGTGCACTGCTGCTCTTTATATAGAGGGTAAGACTTATTATCAAACACCCATTTCCCTGAAAAAAAATTGCACTGCGGCGGCGATAAGTCACCTGCAGGACTCTTACACGTTGCATAGTCTTCTACCAGCCGGCCGGTCTCTCCGGTCAAGTAAACAACGGCGACAAGTAGGACGGCGACGAGGAGGACTACAAGGTAATGAAAGCTGTTTCTAATTCCCCATGCCCAAAGTTGCTGTTTCTTAGCCATTCACTTTTCCTACCTCTTTGGCCTTGTGTGGGAAAGTCTTTCTGTCTCTCCTCCCTTTTAAGTTTTCCTATGGTTGGTGACAATCATTTTTTTGTTGAATTGTTTATTGATGGGTTAGGAGTAGTGGAGCTTAATCTATGAGTAGTTAGTAGCGAAAGCAATGGTCATAGAGGAAGTCTTTCAAATTTATGGTTCTATTTTTATGCGTGTTGGGTGTGTTACCAAAAATACCCATTAGTTTTGACAAGCCCACATCCCTACACCAAATCATTTGACGTAAATTTGCATCAAAGTGTCAATTTGCTGAGCTGAACATGTAACAACCATGGAATGGAGTAGAACATTTAAACCATCATTGCTATCCAAAGAATTCAACCCCCAACTCTAGCTCCAGGCCCCAAGGAGCCAAATCCATGGTATTGAGTGGATCAAAAGGCAAGCCGGGCAAGTGAACTTTAGTGAGTAGAATTTATCCAAAGAGAATAGTTACTATGAGGGCGTTCTCATGAGTGTATTGACAAGCTTTTCCTCTTAAATTAAAGGATATTGTACGAATCCCAAAACATGTGCCCCAAACCCTATTATTAGATAGATGACCCTTTAATTGTCCTAGGCATAAAATTTTCTTGTACTGCATGACTACTTGAAATTTCTGTAAATATGGGAGAGCTCATAGGAAGAGCGGGATGAGAGCGCTCCCTTGGAAGCTTTACCCTTACGCAGACGAGGAACTATCTGGATTTCAATGAATACAGAATGGATCCCTACTAATTAAGAATAAAAGAATGATTTGAGGATAGCATGAGTTGAACCCATGAGCAAGGTGGACTCAGAAGTCAGAAAATCATGGAGCGCCCTAGGCTTGCCGTACAACAGCAGGGTGTTTTGGTAAACATAAGCGAAGCAGGTCTAGAGATATGTCCAACCACATTACATGTGCATTAGGTTGGAGTGGTTGATATCTCCAAATCAAAATTCGTTGCCGTGAAGGCACCCCCATAACCATCTTTTTGGTAAGTCCAAGTCCAAATTCGCTCTAGTGAAGGCACCCCCCCAAAAACCGGGTTCGGATTTGCTCAAGTTGGCCCTCAAAACTGGATGCTCAAGTAGCTTGCGTGATGGAAGCCACGTGGACAGAAGCAAATCCAAGGGCTTGGATTGAAAACGGATGAGGCTGTGCAAAATTGGCTAACGCCGTTGGGGGGATGGAAGTGCATCAAGAAACGGTGCCCTTTTTACTTGAAAAACAAAACCAAAAGCAAAAGGTGGGGAGCGGGATTTCAGATCTGATTTTGGTTCCTCTTCTCTCTCTCTCTCTTCTCCATTTTCGAATCCGCTCCTCCTCTCTAGCGAAAATAGATTTGGTGTGGAATGCCTCCTGACGGCTGTGGTGAAGCTTCCCCTCACCAGCAACCTCATTCTCTTTTCCATGGGTTTTAATTTCTGCCATGGGTTCGGTCCGAGAACATGTGAAAATCGAGGCAACGGTTTTCCGGCGTCTGACAATGGAGACATGGGTCATCCTAAGTTCCCAACCACCTCCAATGACTCGTCACCGTCGGTTGCTGCGAAGCCACGACCCGTCAATCCGTTATGGCTGCATTAATTTTCCCATCGACGGTGTCAGGCGTTGATCCAGCAGACCCATTTGCCATGGCTGATGCTCGCTGCTCTCCGGCGCGTGAGCCTGAGAATGGAAAAAGAAAATATAATGTTGTATTGAGTTTGCCTCCATTAACGCACCCATTTGGATGATTTTGTACGCGCTGCAACAAACTATTTGGACGGATGGGTGTGATGATCGAGGATGGTGGAGATGCAGTCGGGATTCTTGATGCACTTCCATCCCCCACTAACGGCGTTAGCCAATTCTGCACAGCCTCATTCGTTTTCAATCCAAGCCCTTGGATTTGCTTCTGTCCAAGTGGCTCCATCGCACAGGCAACTTGAGCATCCAGTTTTGGGGCGAACTTGAGCAAATCCGAATCCCCAAAAACCCTTCTCTCTCTCTCTTTCTCGCCTAGCATATATCACATAGCCCGGCCCAACTTGTCTACAAGTGGTAGGCCTCATCTTAGAGACAAGGGATGGGGCCCACATCCTAAAACTATGAGGTGAAGCCCACCCCTTGTGCTTAGGTGGGCATGCCCACCATTGGGCTAAGTAAATTTTTGGGGGGCTAACTAGATTCTCTGTTCTTTAGGGCACTTTCCTTTTCGTCTAGTTCTCTATGTGATGGACTGATGGACAACACAAAAAAATATGTGCAATAGCAACAGAAATTTGGCGACGGTTTGTGGTTTAGGACAACCTTTTCGCCACACTTCTCGACAGGGTTGTAGTTGTAAAGAAGAAAACTTTAACCCTTTATTTGGTTCGTGGATTTTACCACGGAAAATAAAAGGAAAGGGAAAAAAAAATGCGAAGGAAAGAAAATAAAAGGAAAAAATGAAATCATACAAAACCAAAATTATTTCAATTATTTTTCTTCTACCAATTTTCCATTACAACAAAATAAGAAAAAGTACAATATAATTCTTCATATTTTAATTTTTTTTCCTTGATAAAATCCTCAAACCAAATAGAGCCCAAGACAATTAAGTCAAGCTATTCGGGTTTGACTCAAGATTGGTCCAATAAAAGACTCATTATATGTTTGAGCTGGTTTGTGCAATAAATGCCCAAGCTTAGGTCATATTTTTATGCTCACCAAGTTGCCAAGCCAATGTGCCAAACATGAGTAGAGTACTGGAGTCATTCATTTAGGTTATGTATGTGTAGCGGTACTCATACTTCAAGTCGATCAAAACCCTTTTTGTTCAAATTGAGTTCGGTTCGATCAAAGTCTCGTTGAAATTTTGCTCCTAAGCTAAAAGAGCCAAGTTGAAATCTTATTTTTGAGCTCGTTATTTACTCGAATCAAACTTTAACAACCTTTTAATTGATTCTGCTCGACTTATTTACAACCACGTGTAGAACTGTTTATTAGTCACGGCTTATAATTTCTTTTCGAGTTTATGAGCATACCATAGTCGTCTTTTCTAGTGAAAAGTATGTGAACACTATAGATAAGATGCTACAGCTAGATTTAATATTACATAATAATAATATTATCCTACCCAAAAAGAAAGAAAGAAAAAAAAGGGTCTATTAAAAGGAAAGAAAAAAAGGTCTTACGTGCACAGTCAAATAAGATTCCGAAAAATGAGATAGCACCATGTAAAAACAAGAAAACCCACCACGAAAATTCCAAGTCATGAACCTTGTGAACATTGAGTTTATTGTGAAAATGAAGCATACCGATCAGGTGGCCCCAGCCACCACCCCACACCTCATGCATGACGAATGCAAAGAAGAATCATTGCGCATGCATGTACGTAACCTTCCTTCTGTCTAACCTTTCTTCTGTCTTTTGGGAGAAATTTACATTTCTCTACCACACATATACATGGTGATTAATACGAAAAGGAAAAAAAAACTAAAGAAGTAAGAATACGAAAATTTATGTAATTCCCGTTAATTGAGATATGTTCATATCATACACATAATTTCATTATGCTTTAAAATAAAAAAATAATATAAAATATAAAACCTTTTGACAGCCAACCCCATATATATAACACTAATTAGGGTTAACATACCATAATACTATTTTCCTTCGCTCTCTTTTTTTCTTCCATTCATACTAGAAGGAGGGAAAAAAACAAAAACGAAGACAGAAATCATAGAAGTTCAAGTGACTGCTTTTTGTTTGCTCAACTTTGTGCAAACATAAACAGTACACATCTCAGGTCTACTTGTCCCATGATAGGACAGACCCTCTCTCAGGCCTGGACCCTCCACTCTGCGGTATGCCACATTGCCACTATTCATCTGGTCCCCTCCCTAATGTTAAATGTGTAACTCAATATGTTGGCTCCCTAGTGCCTACCTCCCTTCCTAATCTATTTAATATTTATTAAAAAAAATATTATTGGCTCAAAATCGTGGTTTTTAATCAGTGATTGGATAAGTATGTTTGAATTCTACGCTCTTTGAGTCCTCTAGCTAATTTACAGTCAACATCAGACAGCTCGAATTATTTTAATTTCCTAAATTATACACTCTGCTGAATTTTAATTGAATTTTTTGGATTGGTCTGGAGGTGATGATAAAACAAAATGAAACTGATCGAATTGTTTGCTACTTTATTCATTTGCTTATTTGAATCTTCGACTGAGATCATGACATTTTGGAAATGATCAAACTTTTTCAAAGTTGATAGACTATCCAAATTGACAGCGATCATTATCATTATTTTCTTGTAGTTCACCCAATCTGATTTGGGGCTTGTATGCCTTTGAATCAAAATTTGACCGATTCACCAAATTTTAAGAACTCTGCTTAATTAATAAGCCATTGCGGAAGTGGGTTAAATTTTTTTTTTTTTTTTTAAAAGAAATTTTAAATCTCTCTCTCTCTCTCTCTCTCTCTCAATTTGGCACCACTTCTAAATATAATAGAATTGATTTTAATAAAAATAAATAAAATAGAATTGATTACCAAAATAATTTGCAACTAACCTATTTAAAAATTTCATTTAAAAGATAACTATTCATGGTGAGCTAATATGATGGGACAGCCATGTTATTTAGGCATATAACTTTACCATTTTCCTTTCATAAAACATCAACTCTTTAATGAGAAAAAACGTGGGGTTTTTTTTTTTTTTTTTTCAAATAAAAAATTTAACCCACATTTTAACTCCAAACAAATTTATATTACCATACGGGTGTGGCCTAATGTATAGTTTATCTATTTTCCAATAAAATTGACTTGATCATTTTGCTCAACCTTCTACTTGCCAATGTAATTATATAGGAGGACATTATTTGACACTCTTGATTATAAAGAAATGGTTTGTTTGTTTTTGTCTTTTTTTGGTTGGAAGGGGCCGAGAGCCTAATGGACCACTAGATTAAACAATGGGAGGTAATCAATCTCTCTTCCTATAATTCATTCTTTTACATAGAGTCGAGAGGAATCAAAACAACCACCTCCTCCAAACCATTTTTAGAGTTGAGGTAAAGATCGATGTTTGTCAACAGCCTTACAAGGAACGAAAAAGAAGTTAAATAATATATATCTCAAAAACCACTAAAGAAAGATTAGTTTCTTTCTGGGCTGTTAGCTTACCTGATCATGATAACATTTATTAAAAAGAATGCCTTGAACAAGTATTTAAAAGCGTATATAATTAATAGACAAAGCATATGATTTAACCAAGAGAAAAAGGAAAAGATTAATTAGAATGTGAAGAGTGCTGTCGTTATTGTCTTGTTCTATGTTGTGGCGGCAAATTTCGAATCTAAAATAATTTTTTGGGCTTGAAAGAAATTGAGGGCCCAGTTGTGTTTTTGTTTTTTTATACTACTCCGTATAGCACATGGAAATACTCAATTGCACACGAAATGATGGCAACGTGACCCGCACATGGCTCAGCCTCCTGAACCATGACATGAACATCATGTGATCACCCGGCCCTCCTGATGTGATGTGTACGTGCATCCTGAGTAAGTCCAAGTCGTGCATAAGCTTCTTGTTGTTAAAATTTTATTTTCCTTTTTTTATATTATAAAATTGTTATTGATTATAGATTATCAATCGCTAAGAAAGAGCACTTCAAAATTGGATTAAAGGACTTTTAGTAGGAAATTTTGGCAATTGATCCAGTCCGTCATTTCAAAAGATGTAAAAGAGAAAAATTTTAAGTTTAAAGGTGACAATATAATTTGATATAAGAGAGATTAGGATAAAACGTAAATTACATAAAGCCGATCCTAAACTTTAAAACCGGACAAATAACAAGTTTGCTTCATCTACCAAATTTAGTACTTACTTCCGCAAATTTAATATCTATTTTAATTAAATTTAATGCCTAAATCAACTACAAAAGTAGTTTAAGCAAATCATAAATTTAACAAGAATATTACAAAAATAGTTATGAAATTTGATGAAGGGGGTAAAGTATCACAGTTTTAAAGGTTAATTTAGAAGGATTTTGTGAGACTAGTTTATCAAAAGGGGTTTCGGATAATTTATCCTAAGACAAAATAGAGATGCACAGTCCAAAAATTGAAGCCAACACAGAAAAATAAAATATGAAGCCCGCAACAAAAAATGTTATAATTTCAGAAATTGAAAGAAATCCCAACAGACTCCATATATTGAAATGAGGAGTGAGTTTTTCACACGACCACGTGATGTTACGGACTAATGAGAGAGAAAGAAAGTGAGATTGTAACATGAGAAAGTATTTTAAAACCGTCTTGCCCACTTGCAATTAATTTGATTAGAGGCGGTGCAAGCTGTTGTGTGGTCAGTTTCAGCAAAAGGTAAAAGAAGAGACCCCTCCAATGAAACAGAGGGTTAAAAAGGAAATGGGTGGCGTGAATGCATTCATAAGTGGACAAAAATTGTAGAGGGGGATCAGTTAAAGCCGTCTTGCCCACTTGCGAACCAACTTGCCCAAAACCGTCCTATTCAAAACACAACAGCAAGAGGAAAAGAAGAGAGAGAGAGAGAGAGAGAGAGAGAGAGAGTTGCAAGTTGCATTTTCTTTTAAGGGATAGAGAGAGAAAGAAGGGGGAGCGAGTTGCAACTTGCTTATCCTTTTTTTTATCGGCTAGTTGAGTTATCAAAGTCAAGTTGCGAGGCAGCTGTTGATTCCTATCACGTAATTAGTACTACTATTTTAATGCAATATGGCTCCACCCCCACATCCCATGCCTGCATGTACTAAAAGAGTAATTTCTAGGTTTTCCAGATTTTTATCTCTCCTCCATGAATGCCATTTTCTACGTGTAAACAAGAAGAGAATAGAAGAGAATGACAAATCCAACCCCCAACACCACCCCCCACCTTCTCCCAAAAAAAAAAAAAAAAAAAAAAAAAAAAAAAAAAGGAGAAGAAGGAAGAAAGAAAGAAAATGAGAGAAAATTGGTATCCAGCTTACTCATCAAGGTTTGGATCTAAATTAGTTTTGTTATGCACAATCTATCATAGGTCCATACATCTTATAGTCAGGGGGCAAATGTTCAAATTCAAGACTTCTGTCTATACATTCATTTGAGTTACTTTTACGAATTCTAAGTAATCACAAATCTAACAACCAACAAATTTATCATTGAAAAGTGCTAGTTTACTTATCTTTTGTCACCTACATTTATCATTTACCTTATATGTAAAAGTATATAAGTGAAAGCAATCATATGGGGTTCAACATTAAATAAAAAGAAATTCTCACGTATATATGGGTGAGAGAATGTAGGTGAAATAGCATAATCCTTTACCACTTTTTTTTTTTTTTTGGGGTATAATTGGAAGGGTCCAAAATCATAAACTATCTTAGTTCTATTCTTTATCCCATTTTTCCTCACTACTAGACTAATCCCTGTGGTTATGACCATTACATTTGCAAAATGTCTTTAAAAAAATTTAATGCAGCATAAGGTTTCTAGCATTTCAATCGGTAATTACAAAGAAATTTTTAAAAAGGGTAATTAAAAAAAAAAAAAAAAAACCCTTATATCGCTCATTAACTTTGACATAAGACCCTATAAAACCATACTACTATAATTGCAGACAACTATATTGAAATCTGAGCTGAAATTAGATTTTTAATTAAGCACTGTCAAGAACCACACGAGCGCATCGATTGATGCATGCATCATACATAGCCCATGTTGTCTGTCGACATCCTTAAATTAACATATACGCACCCAAAATTTCCTTCCCGAATTAATACTAAAACTTTACGTTAAAATAACATGCCCGCAACAACCGTAGCTGATTTAGGTGCATCTGTACTTTATATGTCAATCTAACCAGTTTAGGTGGAAATAATCCTATTAAACTCAAAAGTGCCTATAAAACTGTCGGCATGTGCATAATCTAACCCTCGCCCACGGATTTACAAGCACTTATATTTTAATAATCCTATTGCGGTCCAATTAGATTCTTGTTTTTCTTAAAAAAGATAGGCCGTTATAATTGTTGGATTAGTATTATATTAGTTAATTCATTTGTCTAAATTTATTTACCAAATTGACATATCAACTCATGTGACAGAATGTGGTCTATTATGTCAACTGTTATATTTATTAACTGTGACATGATTACATAGTGTTCTTAGTAGGACAAAGTAAAATAAGTTTGTGAGATCAAAAATTCTCGATAATATTATTTTATTTTATTTTTAATGGCTTATGACACAACATTAATCATATCATAGTCATATATATGTTTTCCATCACAGTTAGTATTAATTAAACAAATAAATTTGGATAA
This sequence comes from Liquidambar formosana, assembly GCA_039720395.1. Taxonomy (NCBI): domain Eukaryota; kingdom Viridiplantae; phylum Streptophyta; class Magnoliopsida; order Saxifragales; family Altingiaceae; genus Liquidambar; species Liquidambar formosana. Next base: position 48,437,929 of record CM077821.1, on the reverse strand, counting down.
ATGAATTGATTAATGAAACACTTTATGAAAAAATCATGATTAATGGTTTATTTATAATTAATTAATATTTCAAAGTTGCAGCAGCATCACAGCCGTCACGGTCATTTCACGTGGAGAGACTGAAACACGAGGGAGAAGGTACTTTATTCAAAAGATCAGTGTCGCCCTTTATTCGTCCAGTTATGTGATTTCTGACACTATTGAGATGGTACGATCCTCTTGCTGCCAATAGCCTGTAAAACCCTTACCTTCACCGTCACGGAAACATCACCTCCTTTTTAAAATTATATATCTGTATGTGGATTATTGAAAGACAAAATGTCGGCGTAAATGACGATATGAAAATGGTGGTATTCAGAATTTTATTTTATTTTCCCATAACAAAGGCGTATGTCATTATTATTCGTATTTAACAAAAGTGGAAAAAAAAAATAAAAATAAAACATGAGCTGGCTGTGATGGTAACACTAAACAAAATAACTCCGGCGGTGGCGCAGCGGTGTGATCGTCTGTGCACAACACAAAACACAAACCTTCCTCAGGCCATGACCAATAACGTCGATCCTCTCAGAACGAACATAATTTTTGGAAAAATGGTAGAGCATTGATATTCCAGTGACAGCGGACGTCAGCAATCGATCTGACCCACATCGGATAATCACAAAAAAGTCAAAACGACGTCGTTATGTTTATATCTATGAATGCTCATGATGAGCTGCGATTTCGTCCGGCTAAATTCTCGGCGATCTGAGCCAGCGATTGGAGATTGCATCGAACGATGGTGTCGACAAACACCGAGGTGTCGTCCTTGGTGTTTCCAGGCGGAATATCGACGACGTACGATTCGACGACTACGGTTCCGTTCCCGGTGGGAGACGCGTGGAGGGTGGTGACGGACCTGTAATTGGCGAGGCGGTGGTCGCCGCCAACGACGCTGAAGCTGATGACGTGACGTTCATCGTCGAGGATCTCGAGGCGCTCGGTGCTGTTGGCCGCGGGTAGGCCGGAAATGACGTGGACCTCGCGGAGGGTGCCGACGTCGCCCTCGCCGACGAGGACGTGGCAGCTCTTGACGAAATGCTTGTAGGCTTGTGGGTTGTCGAAGCGGCGGACGACGGACCAGACGTTGGAGACCGGGGCGGCGATCTGTTGAACGACGGCGGAGCAGCACTGGTTGGGACCCACCACGTGGTTGTGGTAGCGGGCGACGGCTTCTGGTACCGGGGTGGCGCAGGTTAGAGGGGAGCGGCCGTTGGGATTGTTTGTGGCAGAGCATGGCGGTGGCAGTATTGGTGGTGGTTGTGGTGGTGGTATTGTTGATTCTGTGAAGTAGGATAGATGATTTTGGAGGATTCGGAGGCATATTTTTGGTTAACTTTGGCTTTGGTTTTGGTTTTGGTTCTATAGAGAGAGAGATGGAGGTTGTAAAGTCTGGGTTTTGGGGGAGTTGAAGAAGTCACTTTAGATTGTATATATATAGAGAGAGAGAGAAGGCGAAATTGGGATAGTCACTTTCCAACTTTCTGAGAGGTGGCTGTGAGCTAGAGAGAGAGAGAGAGAGAGAGAGAGAGAGAGAGAGAGAGAGGTTAGTTGGATTTTCAAAAGAAGAGAGTGGGGTTGATGAAAGTTCATGTGGGGGTAATAAAATAGGGCCTAGTTGGTCGAGCCGAGGTTACCAAAGTAGCCCCCGGCTCTAATCCTTGACAACCATGTACATTTAATTAGTTGTAATAAATTTTACAAATTGTTAGAAGGCAAAAAATGCCTTGTCTTGAGCTTGATTATTTAAAATTTGAACTCGAAATTCTTATCATGTTACGTGATTAATTTTAGAAATTCATCAAATGTTCTTATTTTTGAGTACACATATAATATATAAATTGTGGGTAATTTCAAAATTAATTGGATGATTAAGTCATTTCCCTATTTAAAAAAAGACAGGTGTAGACTATATTCACGGGAATTTGTGTTAAGTCTTTTTTTATACTCTTCCCCTTAAAATAGACCAAATCTAAAGATGAAGATGGTCGATGTAGTTGCATGGTATTCATCACGGGTTTGCACGAGCATTGGGTGCTTCAATTTGACAAGTAGTTCTTCACCCCACTTGCATTTTGTTGTAGGAGTTTCAAGTTGATGGAACCTTCCTTTACCCACCGCCAATCTGCAAAATGCTCAAATAAAACTACATTTCCCCTGCATTCTGTTCTTCTTGTTTATGTGTGAACCCACTTTTTTGTACAAGGACCACAACCAAATTGCTCCCATGTTTAAAGCTATTCTCACACTTCATGTTGGTGGGTTGGCACGTGCCCTTGGCCGGCCGTCACATTTTTTTACAAGAAGTCCGATTAGCATGGCGGTCTGTTATCGTTTTATAATATCTAATGAACAATTTTTAAGAAAGATAGACGTGTGACATATCGAACAACTGAATCTTTTTTTACAATGTCAAACGAGTAATTTTTGAGACAGATAAACACGTGATATATCTAACGACTAAGAAATTTGTCATTACAAAATATAATGACAAATTGTCTACGACTGCCTTCCTTTTCATCTAGAAGCTATGAGGCCGAGAAAGTCATTGCATGACCCTTGTAATATGTCTACTCTTTTACCAAATCAACTGGCGTTGTCGTAAATTTTGGAGGAAAAAGTGCATTTAACTAAAAGAAGTACCAAGTAGATTGGCAAATGGATGGACAACTTGCGGGAAGAGGCGTAAGCCAGAGGAAAGGATAAACATCTGCTCTCTCAGAGCTTCAGCCTTCAGACTCAAGACAAATATTTTAGGCCAATTCCCTCCTCTGTATAAAATTTAAAAATAATTTATGGCTGCGTTGAATTTACTCTTACATGCCCCACCAAAACACTTGCGGTTGTTTTACCATTTCTTTATTACCGCTTTTATTTTTGTCTTGTTTTATTTATTTATTAGGTGGTAATTTTTTTAACTTATTAGTAGTAAGCACATTTACCAATGGAATGTAATCCAGTGATAATTTCCACCTTATGTAATCAAGTGAATACCCAAAAATAAATATAAATAATTTACTCCAATACGTTTCTCTCTCTCTCTCTCTCTGGAGAAAAATAAAGCCCATGCTTCCTTCCACTTGACATTTAAAACACAGTACAAATAAAGTGGTAGATCATCTATTACGACCAATTCAAGATATTCTTATGATCAAACTCTAAATAGACGCTGGCTCGACTTTTCAATTATATATATGTGGCTTTCTATCTTGATCTTTACGATAATATAATGATGTAACAATTTTCTTACAAAAAATGCTTGTAACATCCAATAGTATTGCAACGCATATGTTCTAAGTGAATTTTTTTTTAAAAAAAAAAAAAAATTAGAAAATGTAATGAATCAAGTTATCACACTTGTTATTCTTGATTGGTTTTTTCCAAAATTTTGGTAACAAGCTTGTTACTCCAACCCGCAGGCTGCAGTGCTCATTATTGATTAATTGAGGTTTCACCTTTTATTACTTGTTTAATTTTTAGATTGATGTAGGCTCCCTAGTAAGATTAGGAAAATAATTAGGGCATATATGCTTGGACGACAAGTGAAATAGGCAATCATTCCGTCTAGATTGTTTTCTGTTTTTATGCCATCAAGCTGTGAGTCTGACGCATGGCTTCATTTTGGGGAATGGGTACGTCTTGTGCCTTCAAAAACCCACTAAGAACAAGCTCATATAAATCATTTTCAATCATTAGTTTGTTTTCAAGAGAGCTCTACAAGTGCATGCCCTTTCGGAATTCTCTATTTATGAGATATATCCGAAGAAATAATTGAAAGATCAACAACAATGGTTCTCCATTGAACCAGATGCTCAACTTTTTGTAGATTGCGACACCGAGTTTCATTTTCATGGAAAAGAAAAAAAAAAAGGAAAAAAAAAAAAGAAGGAAAATTATGCGGCGGATGAGCAATGAAAAATGCAAAGAATCCTAAAGAAAACACGCATAGAAGGTCAAACTAAAAAGGAGGAAAAAAATGTAAAGGAAAGGAGTAAAAGGATAATGAGGAAGCATATTTGCTATGGAGCTCAAGGAAATTAAAAGGTCCAGTACCAAGTGCAACAATCTAATGATTCGGAAAAAGGAAAAATTGACATTTTATCATTTTTTTTTCGGGTTTGGTTTGGTTTTGCTTTTATTTTTTCTTGAGTGTGGAGCTTAAATTGCATCATAGAGGAGAGAATATGCTGATGCCCGATCCACCATTACGTGTATGTTACCACGCATGACGTTTTTTTTGCTGTTTATTACACAACGATTCATGGCTTTGCTCCCATTAACTATTAATTTCATTGGGCAGTGCTATATGAAACGCTCTTTGTATAGTATCAGCATCCAACTTACACAAGCAAAAAAAAAATCTATTAAATAAATTAAGGAAGTTTTGGTTTATATACATACTACCAAATAAGATATTATAATTTAGTGTTGTACATAATATTTCCTAACTTCATTAAATAAGCGGTTTAGTAATGAGCCTTAGCTCCCGCATGAGGATAGCCTAGTGGTTTGGGGCTTTGGCCAACATATACGTCTTTGCGCATTGATCGGAGTCCTTCAATTCTGTATAACTATTTTTTAATTGGTTGCTCTTGGTGATTAGAGGTTGTTACCCACCCCTAACCTTTTTCTTGAACCCTTGAAAAAAAAAAAAAAAATGTTCGAACCTTTCAATTGTAAATAAAAAATAACTTTGCATTGGGTACTTGGGTCGTTTAGTCGGTAGCTTCATTAAAGGTTATGTGAGAACCTTTTTGGTCAATACCAAGTACTAAACCGTAGATTTAATCGAGCCTTTCTAGATGCCTTTATTCTTAAGTAACCATGGTATTGATGATTTAGATTACTTAAGAAAATAGGAACCAAAAAAAAAAAAAAAAACATACGATAGACATTATTTATTTATTTAATCTTCTTGAATTACTAAGCATAACTTTCTAAAAAATCTACTTTCCCAAATGCTTATATCATTATAATTGTATCCCAAGTTAGCAATACACATGGGCGGAGCTAGGGGGGCCTTGGGGGGCACATGCCCTCCTGCCTCAACCAAATTTTTTTTTTTGGGGAGAGATATTACCATTTAATGACTATTTGTCAATATAATGCCAAAAAGGGGAAGATAATAGTCATTTTAAAGTATATTTACAGTCAATTTGTAATAAGTTGACAAAAAAATCCTTTTTTTGGTAGTAAATTGAAAAATGATAACTAAAAAGTAATTTTTTTTAAAAAAATTGCTTTCTAGTACTTTTAGTTCTCAATTCCCACTTCATAGAATCATAGTACAGTGTCCTCTTTGAAGATAAATCTTGACTCCGCCCAGCAAAACAATTTGCCATCTATCATAATTGGATTTCTAACTGTTAGCTAATGCAAAGTTGACGATAGCGTTGCTTGTGTCCAAGAATTAGGTTACAAGTTTGAGTCATTAATTGAATACATTATATGGCGCTTGTAGTTGCCCTCAAAGAAAAATGAAAAAATAAAAATAAAAAATGAGATGTTTTAAGTTGGACTTCACACTCAATTTCTTAGAATGAGTCACTAAAAAAATTTATTTTAAGTACTAACTAATGCAGAATAAACGATAGCCGTATACCCGTATGGCAAAAATTAATGTGAACGAATGTATAGAGTCTAGACACGTACCCTTTCTCTAGTAGCAATGCTAGCCTAGTATCCACCTAGTTGCATGCATGCATGACTGCGACCAAGACATGAAGCAGACCTTCGATTGGTATAGGTACCAATATTAGCGTGGGGAACATTTTCCAGATGTGAGCGGAATAGTCGTACTTGTCAAAATAATCTAATTTTTCAGATGTGACTAATTATAAAAATTTATTGAATATATATGTTTCGTCAGCGAGATATTTCGGATCGACTAATTCTTTCTTTTTGATAAATAGCGAGAAATTCATTAATAAAGAAGCAAATATTATCAGGACAACCACCCGAAAGAAACCAAACGGAAGAGTCACAGCTGACCAAGGTTGATGGGCCTTAGCCGTCCGAACGTTTGGACCTTTATTAAACATTTGCTTGGGCTTCAACAGAGGTGAACTTATAAGAGGGCCTCCATTAGCACCCCAAGATCTACTTTTCATCTCTCAATTATTTTACATTTTAAGGTTTTATGAAAAATATAGAAAGTTTTCATAAAAACTTATTGTTTATTTTACTAGAAAACATAATTTTGAATAACATTTTAGAAAAAATGTTTTTTAAAATTTATCATTTAAGTAGATTTTTTTTGTCATTTATAGCATTCGCTCCATAAATGACTAAAAAGTCTATTTAAATGATAGATTTTGGAAAAACTTTTTCCAAAAAGTTTATCTACCTTCCTTTCAATCCTTTAGTGTAATCTAAATTTCCAGCAATCCTTTTCATTCCAAGCTTTGTAATTTGCTTTCAAGTTCATGTTCGTGGCTTACAAACATTCTCAGCGGATACTTTGTGCTTCTAACCATGTCACTCTCATGCTTTTGGTAATTTGTTTCTCACTTTGTTTTCATTTTCAAGTTCTTCAAGTTTATTTCTCTTTAGACATTCACGCCTGGACCTTAGAAGGAATCACCCCTTCCTTCCATACAATCGCTTGATATTTTAATTACAATTTGTGAGGGATTGTGATCGCACACACTTATTTGGGTTAAGACATACCCTGGCACGCCCGCTTAAAGTCTATCGGCTTCAGAAGATCACTTTTATTGCGAACAGATAAATAGCGAGAAATTCATTAATAAAGAAGCAATATTATCAGGACAGCCATCCGAGAGAAACCAGGACGGAAGAATCACAGCTCACCAAGGTTGACGGGCAAAAAATTCATTAATAAAGAAGCAATATTATCAGGACAGCCATCCGAGAGAAACCAGACGGAAGAATCACAGCTCACTAAGGTTGACGGGCCTTTGCCGTCCAAACGTTTGGGCCTTGATTACACATTTGCTTGGCCTTCAACAGAGGTGAACCTATAAAGGGAACGGCTATTGCAACCTCTTATTTTTATCACCTCACCTTTCTCTTTTTAGTTTTTAAGATTCCATAAAAAATATAAAAGGTTTTTACAAAAACTGGCCACTTAGTCCACTAGAAAACATCATTTTGAACATCTTTGCAGGAGAAAGTTTTTCCAAAATTTATCGTTTAAGTAGACTTTTTGACAAAAAATGAAATAAATGCAATAAATGGTTAAAAAGTATATTTAAACGATAGATTTAAGAAAAACTTTTTTTTACAAAATTGTTCAAAATGATGTTTTCTAATGGACGTCACAGCCGATTTTCATAAAAACCTTTTCTATTTTGCATAAAACCTTAAAAACTTAAAAGATGAGGAGTAGGGTGATAAAAATGGGGGTTGCAATAGCCGTTCCCACTTATAAATAAACCCCAGCCCAGGAATTTCATTCAGCTTGAGTAATTCTTAAACACGGTGAAGCCCGGCGCTTACTTTGTGTTGATTAATATTTGGGAAAGTCTTCGTACGTAGTGGCCAAGTTGGATTTTCAAAAGAAAATACAACTAAAGTGGTCCCAAGTCCCAAGTATATTATAGCAAATGGATTATCAACTTGCGGGATAGCGCCAATACCCTCCGCCCAATCTTCAGACTCCGACAAATTTAGGCCAGTTCCCCGGTAAAATAATAATAAATATATTAGTTATTTTATTTATAAATATATTCATGGCGGCTTTTCTCTTTTTAGGAATACAGTCTACTTGACACTTAAGACCAATTCAAGCATTTCGTGGAACTTTCTCATTTTATGTAGCTAAAAATTATTTTCTTTACCCATCATCATTATTTAAAATTAGGTATGTAATAATTTTGTTACTAAAAACTTTGGTTTTCTATTGAATTAGATGCTGAACTTTTTTAATATATTGCGACATAGAGTTTCCTTTTGCTAACCCAAAACAAAAAAACATATATATATATATATATATATATATATATATTTCAGTTTAGAGTATAAAATAAAAATAAAAATAAAAACAAATAAGAGAATCGAGAGAAAAATATGTGCTGAATGACGAATGAAAAAAGCACAAAATCCCACAGAAAGCTTGTACAAAAGGTTTTTTTTTTTTTTTTTTGTTTAAAAAAAACTTATTTAAATGAAAGGGAAACGAGAAAAAGGATAATGGCGAATTATAATAGTTGACCGTCGGCCCATAGAATGCGTTCGTAATGCAAGTACATCTGCACACATCACTTGAGAGAGTGGGGCTTATATACAATACTTCAAACAAAGAAAGAGATGGAGAATACGCTGATTCAGTATCTTGGAGAGTTGTCTTAGAATATTGTCATGCAAACACTTCCTTCTTCTCCTAATCAGCTTCAAAAGAAAAAAAAAAAAAAAAAAAAACTTCTTGGCGGCTAGGCTTTGCATCTATAAATAACAAGCCTCACACAGGGATGCCTCACCATTCACCAACAATCAAGGCATCTCTCTCTCTCTCTCTCTCTCTCTCTCTCTCCCTCTCTCCGTTATCTATAAGACTATAATGGCTGAACCAGCTGCTAGTCCCCTTTGGGTTATTAACCCTAATTTTTGCGCTCCTTATTCCGTTGATCTTGAAATTGTCAGGAAGGTTATGACCACGGGCAGTGGTGACTATGTTATCAAAGACGGCAATGGCAACATCATGTTCAAGGTGAAAGAAACTTTCTTCAGCATGCATAACCGGCGGGTCTTACTTGATGCTGCTGGAAATCCCATTTCCAACTCACGGCAGAAGGTTTGATTGTCGACTTCTTGATTTGTTTTCTAGTTGCTTTAGAAGTCAAGTAAAATGTCGACTTAATCTAAAACTTTAATTTTGAGCTTTTAGAGCAGTGCTTTATAGTAAATCTAGGCATAGTCGTGGATAGCCAAGGATCACGGCCTAGGAATTGAATTTGAATCTTTACCTTCTCTATCGATCAAAAGCATGGAGTACTTGCAGGTGGACTGTGCATTTTCAAAACCACGTACCCACGAGTATAATTGTTGAGTAATTACAAAATCCTAGGTTTTATACACCCACCAAAAAAGAGAGTAATTGTACGTTTAGGTATAACTTTGAAGAGGATATTAGTTAAGTCAACCATTTATTTCATTTACATGTGCAGATAATGACTAGGCATGACAGATGCGAAGTTTTTAGGGGAGATTGTTCAGATGCTGAGGATTTGCTCTTCACCGCTAAGCTAAATTCAGTAATGGATTCAGAGAAAGCTGTAGATGTGTTCTTAGCCAACAACAAGGCCCAAGAGATTTGTGATTTCAAGGTCAAATGGCTTGACAAGTCTTGTTTGTTTTATGCAGGAGAGTCATCCAGAGTTATTGCCCAAGTAAGATTTTCAATGCTCAAACTAGGTTTCCTTCGAAAAAAAAAAATTGGCACTTCTCCTATCTTCGGAGGAGTATCAATTAAGTATGTCTTTGCTTCCAATAACGATAGGGTAAATATAATTATTGGAAACACCTTTGGACCCGCCTTGCAGGTTCTTTTATTGCACTTGCACAGGATCGAGGTCCAATAACATTACCGTTCAATTACAAACGACGACGTTCTTACTAATTACCAAAATGTCAATGCCATATTTTTAGCCGCTGCTCTTCCCGATTACCAACCAACAATTAAAAAATATTTCTTAATGTTGTACTTGGTATTAATTTGAAGAAAAGTGAGTTAATTAATCTAAATTAAATTAAATAAAATAATGTTTGATGGAAAATGCAGATGCATAGGAAACAGGGTGTTCGAAGTGTCTTGGTTGGAAAGGACAAGTTCATGGTGACAGTGAATCCCAACATCGATTATGCGTTCATAGTTGCGCTTGTTACGTTTCTTGATAACATCAACAGCATTGGCAGACATAATGTCCTCTCATCTTTAACGACTGGTCTCCTCTCAAATGCAGGTGATATCGCAGCTATGTAGACTATTGTGAAGACAAAAAATAAATGGTCTCTTTGGAAGGTTACCTCCCTGTTTGGTTAAGAAATGTACTCAATTAAATTACTCGATCTAAGTACGTTGTAATTAATGTTCTTAAAATAATATTATGCAGGTTTAGTGTGGAAATGGCGAGAATAAAAATGGGATTTTGATTGATAATTTATTAACATGACATCCTATATTTTTTACTTTCACCTTTTATCCCTTTATTTTTAGGGAATGCTATCGTCAACACCTTTTAAGTGGTATCATAATACAACATCATATGACACCATGTGTATAAATCAAAATTCTATCGATTTATTTAATAGATCTCTCTTTTACTGATGTGGACTGAGTGTTACACAGAGTGTTATATGAAGCACCCTTCGTATAGTACCGCTTTTACTTTTAGTTACATAATCTAAGTTGTCGTGACACCATATGTGTTATTCTTATACTAAATAGAATAGAAATTTGATCAAGTGGCCGATGAAGAATCTCTGGTTTGATTATCTCACAATTTGTCAAGTGACAGGTCTATATATATAAAATTTAGTAGGGCAAAAGGTTTAGATGGTTACATGTCCAATAATAAATAAATAAATTATTTAAAAAAAGAAAATCGATGAAATTGACATCCTTAGATGGCAAAGAATCACAGCTCAGGAATCAAGTTTCGAGTTCGATCGTGTCTTCGTTCCCTCATTATCGGATGCATAGACTTGCGAATGGTTTGTGCATCATGTGGGATTAGTTTGGGCTTAACGGTTTGAGATATCCCTTATTTGGTAAAAATGTATTTGCACAATTTTTGGAGTACTTTTATAGTTTTATAAGTAATTTGTACCGTTTTCTATGCATTTTCACCGTTTCCATATAATGATTCTATTCTTAATTATAACTTAAGGGCACATGTTAAGGATATTATCAATCAACTTGTTACAAATTTATATACATGTTTTAAAATGACTACCAATTTCCTTTGTTTGCTATTAAGTTGGGAAGTGAGAGAGGGAGAAAAAAAAGTTTAGAGAGAGAGAGAGAGAATGGGTGGAGCAAAGAGGGAATGAAAAAAAGATAAGAGAACATATATATAGATCTTTTCAATGTTAGGTAATAAACCATCTGAAGAATTTGATTAAAATAATTTTTTTTTCTATCGAAAACTAGATCGGGAGAATTTGAAAATTTCAACGTGTCGTTTTTTTTTTTAAATCATTTTTTCCTCTAGCTATCTCTCTTTCTTATTATGACTATTTATAATTTTATACGTTCAATTTTTTGGAGAGAAGATGAATAGATAAAAAGAAAACGAATAAATATGATAGTTTACAAAGTTTGGGATGAATATTGTATAGTATAGGTTTTTCAATTCTCTCACATAAAAACAAAGAGATATATGATGAATAACAAGCGACAATTTACTTGCATGAAAAAGAGTAGTAAACACCAAAAAAAAGTTTTTCCTCAAAAAACTTTTGTTTGGTATTAAAATGGAAAGTGGTCACTGAAAAAGCAATTTCCTCAAAAGTCACTAAAAGTAACTTTTTGAAAAAATTACGTTTTAATGATCAACTTTCAATGTAATACGAAAAAAATAAATTAGAAGTCATTTCACGCATGTATCGTTAAGTTGTAGCAAGTTGACAGGTTACATCCTTTATTGGTATTAAGTTATAAAAGGATCACCAAAAGGTAATTTTTCAAAAAAATTCACTGTTGAGCATGTGATTTAAAAAAAAAAAAAAAAAAAAAAAAAACTGATGCGTGGCTTCTACAGGAGGACCATTCCTCCATTTTCGATGTATATAATAGATATATATTTGTTAGGCAAGACATGAAAATTATTCGGGTTGGTCTATGCGCACACACATACATAAATATATATATATATAGTAGTGATCCTATCAGCACGTACTGATATAAGCCTATATCAACACGGCTACAAACCTATAATTGCTGATTACAAACCTACAATTGACTGATTACAAACTTACAATTGACTGACTACAAATAAATGGCTTTTAAATAGTTACAAACATTCCATCTCACTGGCTACAAACCTACAATTGACTGGTTACAAACCTATAATTAACTGACTACAATCGCCTATAAGCTAGATAATTGCCCAAATTGTAAGATTGTAATCAGTCAATTGTAAGTTTGTAATCAACAATTGTAGGTTTGTGCCATATGGATATAAGCTTATATCAATACGTGCTATATAGATATATAATATGGATCCCATCATATTATTAGTATTTTTCTTTTCTTTGGGCTGGGCTGTGTGTACTCATAATTTAAATGTGTCCGCATATTAAATTTAAGCTTGGATAAAGACTTTAGTAGTTACTTAGGATTCAAATTGGACTCACCTATTCTTCTAGACGTTTTGATTATTTGGTACTGGAATGATCATTATATATGCGTGTACACACATACACACACACATATATATCTATCTATATTACCTATAAAAAGATAAATGTAAGAAAAACTTTTGATTGACTAATATATCCTTATTTTAATTTTTAAATACACAACTACCCACCCTTCTGCATATATAGGAAATATAGTAATATGAAAACTATAATTCTAAAACACATACGTTAAAATATTCTAAAACACATACCTTAATATATAAAATACAAATAGGAATTCAAAGGAAAAAGAAATTATAATTCCTATATAATAATAGAAATATATAGGAATATGAAAACTATAATTCTAAAACACATACTTTAATATATTCTAAAAAACCTAATGCTTTCTCCAAACGTTTGCTCTAAACATTATGTTTCTCCGAATCATTACTCTACTCATTCCTCCTTTCGTCTTCCCCTTCATATTCCATAATATGGAGTATAAACAATTACAGGATGTCCTTTCTTCTGTTCTCAATATATTGATATTTGTTGTTCCTTTCATCCTTTTTTCTTTTCAGTCAGGCATAATCTCCAGAAGAAGTCTATAGAATAGACATAATCTGTCCCGCCTTTTATTTTTTTAGGATGCAAAGATTGCATAATCGATGTCATTCGAGAGTCTCCAAAGCAAAGAATATCAAGGTCCCCAGAAGAAGGTTCTCTATCTTATAAGTTAATTCAAATCCAATGGGAAATCCTAGCATTTTTTATTGTCTTCCATAGTTTTACATCGACTAATTACAACATTCAGTGGCTTTGAATTATATAGGTTTTGTGGCTCAAACAACTTGAATTTGGTACATAGAGCCACACAGATATGTAAGTTTCTTTCGGTTGATATGTCCCAAATTCCTATTTTTATTTGGATGCTTTTTTCATTCTTTGTAGATTTATTTTTTCCCTTGTTGGTTTACACCTATTAAATATGGAATTGCACACTTAACAATGATCAGAAGGTCAAATCGAGGAGATGAAGCAAGACAAAAAAATTTGAATTTTAGATAATATCTCATTATCCTTCGACTCTTTTCTACTGCCTATACATTATGATCAAAACTGAGTTTTAGAATACGTATTTTAGTTCTTATTTGTTGGATGATGTGCATTATAATGCATAGTGAAGTTGGACGATGAAGATATTATTCAAGCTATTGGCAATTTAGCAAAGACAATGTTTGACAAAATGCCTGAATGGGCTTAATATTGAAATACTTCCTTTGCAATTTTACTTTATCAAGGCTTTTGTGTAAATCAAGTCAGGTTCTATTTTGAAATAAAAATCAAAGAAAAATAAATTTTGTTTAAGAGTCCTAGCCTAGTTTAAAAAGAAGAAATAAAATTAAAATAATGTTAACTTATGAAGTCCCTCATATAAACATGTTGTCTATGAAATTTTTTAAAATTTTGGTGCTTATTCTACTTAGTTTTAAACCTGGAGTTTTCCTTGGATTCCTAACATTGTAGTTTGTACTTGGAAAATGATATTACTTGGAACACAGTTTGATTTTGTTGCATATGGAGTTAACAATAACTAAATAGAATCAGCAACTATTTTTGTTATAGTAATTGTAGCATTGCACGCAAAGGCTGAAGAGCTTTTGTGCTATCATTTCTGCTAAGTAGTATCAATTTATAACACTTCACTTGTTATCTGGTAGTATGAGTATTGTACTGTATTTGACAGGGAAGCAATTTACCAACATTGATTGGTTATAAATCCCTAATAATGGTGTTACAATGTTTATGAGTTCAAGTACAATTTTTATAGTTTTGCAGAATGATTGGGAGGATCCATGAGCTTAGAATTTTTCTGAATTATGTTGTATCAGTTCTTGTATTTTTAAAAAATTCTTGGGTGATTGCGGTTACCAATTGGATTAGAAAAAGTAATTCAGATTGTTTATTTTAATATTGTGAAGAAATTTTATGAGTAGTTGCACCATCTACACAATCTGGCAATGGTAGTTATTGGACATTTTTCGAACACACAGGTTTGAAATATTGTTGTTCATCTTTTTGGAATTACAGGAATTTTTTCATGTTAGCAATCCAACGAAAATGCATTTATTCAAAAAAAAAAAAAAAAATCTCAAAACCCTTTTATAGCTATGATACTCTTACCAAATGATGAAAGTATCCATGAAAATCAAACAAGCTAGGATACTTGAGTCCAAATATGATTCTAAAAACTAAATTATAATTCTATATTAAAAATTTTAATTAAATTTTTAGATTTTTTTAATCAAAATTGCAGAAAATTAGCCACATGCAATGCACGTGTGCACCAACTAGTATATATATATATATATGGATCCCATCATATTATTAGCATTTTTCTTTTCTTTTGGGTTGGGCTGTGTGTACTCATAATTTAAATGTGTCCACATATTAAATTTAAGCTTGGATAAGGACTTTAGTGGTTACTTAGGATTCAAAGTTGGACTCACCTATTCTTCTAGACGTTTTGATTATTTGTACTGGAATGATCATTATACATGTGTACACACACACACACACATATATACATAGATATATATATATATAGTCTCCTTCTTATGAGATTAACCTAACATAATTTTGCGTTAGGTCACCCTCTAAAACTATACATATGATTCATATTTTACGAAACTAACAGTTAGATTAGATAACCTTATCATATAGGTGATGCATACCAAAAATTAAGCTGATTCGAGACTGATTGCTATTCGATCCAAAAATTACATTTTTTTAATCAATGATAATCGCTCATTTTGGACATTTATGAATGAAGTAATTCTTAATCTCAAATCAACTTGATTTTTAGTATGCATGACCTTCACATGAAGTAGATCTAATCTAACAATTGGTTTTGAAAAAATAAAAATCAGATATAAAGTTCTAGAAGGTGACTTAACGTAAAGTTAGATTAGGTTAACTCATAAGAAATGGACTATCTATCTATCTATCTATATATATATATATAGTATGAATCCTGTCATATATTTACATTGAATTCGATCACAAGTAAAATGTTCTGCAATCTTTCATATAGATCGAACAATGAAGTATCGTACGTAACTACAACTGATCCTTGATTTCACAAATATTTTTGATACAAATAAGGCTCCCATCCACTTCGCACAGATTATCATAATAAATTTGGCTAGGTGAATGGTTTGAAGAGAAATTGAAAATCAAACCTAAGACACTTGCACCTTGAGACCTAAGTCTTTAAAACCATCAGTCCATTTCTACATTTATCTTAGAGAGTCATTTAGTGCGTTTTAACCCCCCAAAAAAAAAAATATAATAATAATAATAAAAATAATAAATAAATTAATTTGTCCAAATTTCGAAAGTATAGGGCGGTTGTCGTGGTCTGAGTAGTCACACCAAAGATTTCCCCCCGCAGCAAAATACAACAAAAGAAAACGAGAGGGTGGAAAATTGCAGAAAAGTCGCAGGGAAGAACGAGAGGCCTTCGTCTCTCTCTCTATCTCTCTCTGCAAATTACAAATACGAAGGATTTGAGCAAGGAGAAGATCACAATAATCTTCTGATCAATCGATATATATATATATATACACGCACACAAATGGATCAGATACTGAACAAGGTGGGGTCCTACTGGTTCAGCCAGAAAGCCAACAAGGAGCTTAACTCTGTCGGCGATGACATCTACGTATGCTTCTCTCTCTCTCCCTCTCTCTCTCTAAATTTGTTAATTTCATTTAAATCATAATGTTTAGCCTTATTTTCATGTTGATCTGATCAGAAATTTGTTTTCTTTTTATGAAATTAGAGCCAAATTAGGGTTTCCACGGAATGTCTTACATCATTAATTTGGGAAATTTGAGCTAGGGATGTGGTGAAAGGAAAATGGGTGTTGAATTATGGGTAATAAAGGATTTATACAAAGAGAACGTGTTAGTATCATGGAATTGCGATAATTGTTCAATTACTTCAATTTATCGCGTTGAAATGAACGAATTTGGTGTAATTTAAACGATTTGATGATTTGGTTACTGATGCTATTCTTGCCTTGCCACTATATTCTACTGCATGGCCGATGAAGCTGTGGGTCAATTGGCCCTGTTATTGTTGCTGTCATCGCGATATGTTGAAACAAAATTAGGATACAGGATTGTAACTTTACAGAAGAACTAAGACCCCACCCCAAAAAAGGAAAAAAGAAAGAAAGAAAGAAAGAAATTTCAAGTTGTCAATCAATCTGAGGAGGAATGCTGCTAGAAACGGGAAAATTTAGTTACCATTGACTTGTTATTTACTAAGCATCATATTTTCAAAAATACCCTCCTTTTTTTGTATTGGGTTTTGTATTGAGAGCAATTACTGAATTAACATGGAGTAGTGTAGGAAACTTAAAAAAATTATGATTTGACTTTTCAAAGTGGACAAATATTTTGGGAAAGAAAAAGTAACAAATATGTCCTATCTTTGTGCGACAGAGAGAGAATTTATTTATTTATAAAATGAAGTTAGAAAGGAGAGAAAATGACCGGGTTTCTATCCTTGATTAAAATGGATTTCAACTTATCGTCCAAAAATAAAATAATAAGAAGAGAAGCTTGACATGGTTATTTCGATGAATCCTTCACTTAAGCTCATGAGAAGTTAATTAATTACAATTAATCCATTGATTGTACCACTAAATACGATTAAATCCATATACTATACTAACTTGCCCCTTCTTCTTTCCTTTTGGTGATAAAATTGTCCTTTCGTTTTCGACCACATGATCGAATTAAGTTCTAATTTTTTTATTTATTTAGAAAGATCTGACATTAATAATTAAAAGAACGTTTACGTCTCAAAGTATGAACATTACGATAATCTTCTTAAATTACTAATCATAATTTTCTAAGAAACCTATTTTCCAAAATACATATATCATTATAATTGTATCCCAAGTTAGCAATACAATTTGCCACTGGCCATAATTGGATTTCTAACTGTTAGCTAATGCAAAGTTGACAATAGCGTTGCTTGTGTCCAAGAATTAGGTTGTAAGTTTGAGTACATTATATGGCGCTCTTATATTGTAGTTGCCCTGAGAAAAAAAAATAATAAATAAATTAAAAAAAAAATGAGAGGTCTTAAGTTGGTCTTCACACTCAATCTCTTAGGACGAGTTACTAAAGGAATTTATTTTAAGTACTAGATAATGCAGAATAAACAATAACCTTATACCATATAGCAAAAATTAATGTGAACAAATGTATGGAGTCTAGACACGTACCCTTTCTCTAGTAGCAATGCTAGCCTAGTATCCACCTACTTGCATGCGTGCCTGCGACCATGACATGAAGCACACCTTCGATTGGTATAGGTACCAGTATTAGCGTGGGGAACATTTTCCAGACGTGAACGGAATCGTCGTACTTGTCAAAATAATCTAATTGTCCAGATGTGACTAATTATAAAAATTTATTGAATATATATGTTTCGTCAGCGAGATATTCCGGATCGACTAATTCTTTCTTTTTGATAAATAGCGAGAAATTCATTAATAAAGAAGCAATATTATCAGGACAACCATCCGAGAGAAACCAGAGGGAAGAATCACAGCTCACCAAGGTTGACGGGCCTTTGCCGTCCAAACGTTTGGGCCTTGATTACACATTTGCTTGGCCTTCAACAGAGGTGAACCTATGAAGGGAACGGCTATTGCAACCCCTCATTTTTATCACCTCACCTTTTTTTTTTTTTTTAGTGTTTAAGATTTCATAAAAAATGTAAAAGGTTTTTACAAAAACTGGCCACTTAGTCAACTAGAAAACATCATTTTGAACATCTTTACAGAAAAAAGTTTTTCCAGAATTTATCGTTTAGGTAGATTTTTTGACAAAAAATGAAATAAATGTTATAAATGGTTAAAATGTATATTTAAAAGATAGATTTAGGAAAAAAATTTTTCTACAAAATTGTTTTAAAATGATGTTTTTTAATGGACACCATGGCCGATTTTCATAAAAACTTTTTATATTTTGCATAAAACTTTAAAAACTTAAAGGACGAGAGAGAGGATGATAAAAATGGGGGGTTGCAATAGCCGTTCCCACTTATAAATGAACCCCAGCCCAAGAATTTCATTCAGCTTGAGTAATTCTTAAACACGGTGAAGCCCAGCGCTTACTTTGTCTTGATTAATATTTGGGGTGGCCTAGTTGGAATTTTCAAAAGAAAATACAACTAAAGTGGTCCCAAGTCCCAAGTGGATTGTAGCAAATGGATGATCAACTTGCGGGATGGCGCCACTACCCTCCGCCCAATCTGCAGACTCCGACAAATGTAGGCCAGCTCCCCCGTGTAATAATAATAAATGATAGTACGGAATAATAAATATATTAGTTATTTTATTTATAAATATATTCATGGCGGCTTTTCTCCTTTTAGGAATATCATTTTCTTTACCCATCATCATTATTTAAAATTAGGTATGTAATAATTTTGTTACTAAAAACTTTGGTTTTCTATTGAATTAGATGCTGAACCTTTTTAATATATTGCGACACATAGTTTCCTTTTGCTTACCCCAAGAAAAAAAAAAGAAAAAAAAAAGAATTTATGTATATATATATATATAAATAAGAGAATCAAGAGAAAAATATGTGCATGAATGAAAAATGCACAGAATCCCACAGACAGCTTGTACAAAAGGTTTTTATTTTTATTTTTGTTTTTGTTTTAAAAAAACTTATTTAAATGAAAGGGAAACAAGAAAAAGGATAATGGCGAATTATAATAGTTGACGGTCGGCCCATAGAATGCGTGTGGTAATGCAAGTACATCTGCAAACATTACTTGAGAGAGTGGAGCTTATATAAAATAAAAAAAATTCATTAGGCAGTGCTATACGAAGCGCTCTTTGTACAGCATCTAACTTACATGAACAAAAAAGAAGATCTATTAAATAAATTGAGAAAATTTTGGTCTATGCACATAGTATCACATAAGATGTTATATTTTAATGTTGTACATAACATTTCCCAACTTCATTAGATAAGCGGTATAGTAATGAGCCTTAGCGCCTGCGAGGTAGCCTACTGGTTTGGGGCTTTGGCCAACATATATGTCTTTGCGCATTGATCGGAGTCCTTCAATTCTTACTTGTGAGGTGGTGTATAAATATTTTTTAATTGGTTGCTCTTGGCAATTAGAGGTTGTTACCCACCCCTAACCTTTTTCTTGAACCCTTGAAGAAAAAAAAATGTTCGAACCCTTCAATTGTAAATCAAAAATAACTTTGCATTGGGTACTTGAGTCGTTTAGTCGGTTGTTTCTTTAAAGGATATGTGATCGAGAACCCTTTTGGTCAATACTAAGTACTAAACCGTAGATTTAATTGAGCCCTCAGGATGCCTTTTTTCTTAAGCAGCCATAGTATTGACTATTTAGATGACTTCAAAAAAAAAACGAAAAAAACATGTGATAGACATTATTTATTTATTTATAAAATGAAGTGAAGTTAGAAAGGAGAGAAAATGACCAGGTATCTATCCTCGATTAAAATGGATGTCAACTTAATTATCGTCAACGAGATATTTCGGATCGCCTAATTCTTTCTTTTTGATAAATAACGAGAAATTCATTAATAAAGAAGCAATATTATCAGTACAGCCATCCGAGAGAAACCAGACGGAAGAATCACAGCTCACCAAGGTTGACGGGCCTTTGCCGTCCAAACGTTTGGTCCTTGATTACACATTTGCCTAGCCTTCAACAGAGGTGAACCTATAAAGGGAACGGCTATTGCAACCCCTATTTTTATCACCTCACCTGTTTTTTTTTTTTTTCAGTTTTTAAGATTCCATGAAAAATATAAAAGGTTTTTTACAAAAGCAGGCTACTTAGTCCACTAGAAAACATCATTTTGAATATCTTTGCAGGAGAAAGTTTTTTCAAAATCTATCGTTTAGGTAGATTTTTTGACAAAAAATGAAATAAATGCTACAAATGGTTAAAAAGTATATTTAAACGATAGATTTAGAAAAAACCTTTTTCTACAAAATTGTTCAAAATAATGTTCTCTAATGGACACCACGGCCGATTTTCATAAAAACCTTTTTTATTTTGCATAAAACCTTAAGAATCTAAAGGATGGGGGGTAAGGTGATAAAAATAGGGGTTGCAATAGCTGTTCCCACTTATAAATAAACCCCAGCCCAAGAATTTCATTCAGCTTGAGTAATTCTTAAACACGGTGAACCCCAGTGCTTACTTTGTCTTGATTAATATTTGGGAAAGTCTTCGTACGTAGTGGCCAAGTTGGAATTTTCAAAAGAAAATACAACCAGAGTGGTCCCAAGTCACAAGTAGATTATAGCAAATGGATGATCAACTTGCGGGATAGCGCCAATACCCTCCGCCCAATCTTCAGACTCCGACAAATTTAGGCCAGCTCCCCCGTATAATAATAATAAATGATAGTACGGAATAACAAATATATTAGTTATTTTATTTATAAATATATTCATGGCGGCCTTTCTCCTTTTAGGAATACAGTCCACTTGACATTTAAGACCAATTCAAGCATTTCGTGGAACTTTCTCATTGTATGTAGCTAAATAACATTTTCTTTACCCATCATCATTATTTAAAATTAGTTATGTAATAATTTTGTTACTAAAAACTTTGGTTTTCTATTGAATTAGATGCTGAACCTTTTTAATATATTGCGACATAGAGTTTCCTTTTGCTTACCCAAAAAAAATAAAATAATAAAAAAAAAGAATTTATGTATATATATAAATAAGAGAATCGAGAGAAAAATATGTGCATGAATGAAAAATTCACAGAATCCCACAGAAAGCTTGTACAAAAGGTTTTTATTTTTATTTTTATTTTTGTTTAAAAAAACTTACTTAAATGAAAGGAAAACGAGAAAAAGGATAATGGCGAATTATAATAGTTGACTGTCGGCCCATAGAATGTGTGTGGTAATGCAGGTACATCTGCACACATTACTTGAGAGAGTGGAGCTTATATAGAATACTTCAAATAAAGAAAGAGATCGAGAATACGCTGATTCAGTGTCTTGAAGAGCTCTCTCTCTCTCTCTCTCTCTCTCTCTCTCTGTTATCTATAAGACTATAATGGCTGAACCAGCTGCTAGTCCCCTTTGGGTTATTAACCCTAATTTTTGCGCTCCTTCTTCCGTTGATCTTGAAATTGTCAGGAAGGTTATGACCACGGGCAGTGGTGACTATGTTATCAAAGACGGCAATGGCAACATCATGTTCAACGTGAAAGAAACTTTCTTCAGCATGCCTCAGCGGCGGGTCTTACTTGACGCAGCTGGAAATCCCATTTCCAACTCACGGCAGAAGGTTTGATTGTCGACTTCTTGATTTGTTTTCTTATTGTTTTCTAGTTGCTGTAGAAGTCAAGTAAAATGTCGACTTAATCTAAAACTTTAATTTTAAGCTTTTAGAGCAGTGCTTTATAGTAAATCTAGGCATGGTCGTGGATAGCCAAGGATCACGGCCTAGGAATTGAATTTGAGTCTTTACCTTCTCTATCGATCAAAAGCATGGAGTACTTGCAGGTGGACTGTGCATTTTCAAAACCACGTACCCGCGAGTATAATTGTTGAGTAATTACAAAATCCTACATTTTATACACCCACCAAAAAAGAGAGTAATTGTACGTTTAGGTATAACTTTGAAGAGGATTTTAGTTAAGTCAACCATTTATTTCATTTACATATGCAGATGATGACTGTGCATGACAGATGCGAAGTTTTTAGGGGAGATTGTTCAGATGCTGAGGATTTGCTCTTCACCGCTAAGCTACATTCATTAAAGATTTCAGAGCCGGTTGCAGTAGATGTGTTCTTAGCCAACAACAAGGCACAAGAGATTTGTGATTTCAAGGTCGAATGGTTCGACAAGTCTTGTTTGTTTTATGCTGGAGAGTCATCCACAGTTATTGCCCAAGTAAGATTTTTAATGCTCAAACTAGGTTTCCTTTGGAAAAAAAAAAAAAAAAAAAATTGGCAAGTATGTCTTTGCTTCCAGTAACGATAGGGTAAATATAATTATTGGAAACACCTTTGGATCCGCCTTGCAGGTTCTTTTATTGCACTTGCACAGGATCAAGGTCCAATAACATTACTGTTCAACTACATATGAGGACGCGCATTCTTACTTATTACCAAAAAAAATAAATAATATAATAATAAAAAAATAAAATAAAAAGAAGTGTTGGAAATTAATCACATGATTATATGTAGAAGTTTCATAACTTCAACTCACACGATTACATGTAAAAAAAAAAAAAAAAGATTCACTTTGAGGTACTTAAGACCAACTCTATCCGTATGTGTCAAAATTTGGCAGTATTGCTAGAATATTATATTTTGGAATGCCTATTCCAATTAATAGTTTGTGCTATATTTACAATGTCAATGCTATATTTTTAGCCGCTGTGCCTCTTCCCCATTACCAACCACCAATTAAAAAAATTTCTTAATGTTATACCTTGGTATTAATTTGAAGAAAAGTGAGTTAATTAATCTAAATTAAATTAATTAATGTTTGATGGAAAATGCAGATGCATAGGAAACAGAGTGTTCGAAGTTACTCGGTTGGAAAGGCCAAGTTCATGGTGACAGTGAATCCCAACATCGATTATGCATTCATAGTTGCGCTTGTTACGTTTCTTGATGACATGAACGGCAATGGCAGACATAATCTCCTCCTCTCTGCAACGACTGGTCTCCTCTTAATTGCAGGTGATATCGCATCTATGTAGCTCCACGGGTTCTTAGAAGAATGGAAAGGTCATCCGTGTTGTGTAGCCTACAAATCTATGTAGACTATCGTCAAGACAAAAAATAAATGGTCTCTTTGGAAGGTTACCTCCCTGTTTGGTTAAGAAATGTACACAATTAAATTACTCGATCTAATTAAGTACATTGTAATTAATGTTCTTAAAATAATATTATGCAGGTTTAGTGTGGAAATGGGCGAGAATAAAATGGGATTTTGATTGATAATTTATTAACATGACATCTTATATTTTTTACTTTCGCCTTTTATCCCTTTATTTTTAGAGAATGCTATATGGACAACACCTTTTAAATGGTATCATAATACAGTATCATGTGACACTATGTGTATGGATTAAAATTCTATCAATTTATTTAATATATCTCTCTTTTACTGATGTGGACTGAGTGCTACACGGAATCCTATGCGACGCATCGTCCTTTACTTTTAGTTACATGATCTAAATTGTTGTGACGCCATATGTGTTATTCTTATGCTATATATATAAGGATTAATAGGGCAAAAGGTTTAGACGGTTACATGTCCGATAATAAATAAATAAATTATTTAAAAAACGAAAATCGATGAAATTGACATGCTTATAAGGTGGATTGGGATTTACTCAAGTTGAGGGGATTAACTGGATGTTCAAGTTGCTGTTGGATTTCTGCCATGTGGACGACTGAATTTTCAACAGGTTAGGATGAGAAGCCTTGACCCTGTGCAGAGAAGCCTAACGACGTTAGCTGGGATGGAAGTGAAAAAATAAAACGGTGCCGTTTTATTTGCCAAAACAAAACGAAAAGGGGGGGAGGGAGGGAGTATCCAGATCTGGTTTTCGAATCCCTCCTCCTCCTCCTCCTCCTCCTCCTCTCTCTCTCTCTCTCTCTCTCTCTCTCAACTTGGAGTGATAGTCAATTTTGGACTGCATAAACTTGAGCCCATGAGCTGTGCTCACCACCATCGTCCTGTCCGTCGGCCCTATAACCCCACTATTCCTAAGTTTAATCAACGCCGTCAATGCGACCCCAATATGAGGACATATGAACATGTCGGTGGAATCCGCTTGTGCTATGGAATCCATCAATTCTTCCTCCGTTGCCTCCTCGACAATCCCATTTTAGTTTTTGAGAGCATAAACAGCTCTATCTATAGTAACAGGATCGCCTATCTGTATGGCTAAGGAGAAAGTGGTGTTAGCCATTATGGATTTGAATTCCGTCCACCCCCACTTGTAATAGAGGTAAAGCGAATTGGCATTGGCAGCTTGAGCACAAACAAGCCGGGGAATCCGATCGACGAGGCCGTAATCCAGATCTAGATGCTCCTTCCCTCCCCCACCCCATCCCTTTTCGTTTTGTTTTTGCAAATAAAACGGCACCGTTTATTCTTTCACTTCCATCCTAGCTAACGCCGTCAGGCTTTTTTGCATAGGGTCAAGACTTCTCATCCTAACCGTTGAAGATTCAATCGTCCATGTGACAGAAATCCGACAGCAACTTAAGCATCCAATTAATCCCCTCAACTTGAGCAAGTCCCAATCCCTTATAAGGTGGGACCCCAGTTTGGTTCTTGCCATCATAGACCCTTGGAATCATGTGTACTTTTGACCATTACAAAATACTCTTGAATTCCATGCCATAGCCATCTATAGGGAATAACAATTGTCTAAGGTCGGCCTTGTGAACCTAGTAACCTGCACAAACTTTTTTTCCGCCATTCACGCCTAGAGCCACGATATGGGGGACTCATGGGGCTATTTCTTTTGAATATTATTTCCGTGAAGCCACGAAGAATATATATATATTTGTTAGGCAAGACATGAAAATTATTCGGGTTGGTCTATGCGCACACACATAAATATATATATATATATATATATATATATATATATATATCTATAAAAAGATGAATATAAGAAAAACTTTTGATTGACTAATATACCTTTATTTTAATTTTTAAATACACAACTACCCACCCTTCTGCATATATATGAAATATAGTAATATGGAAACTATAATTCTAAAACGCATACCTTAATATGTTCTAAAATACATACCTTAATATATAATACACAAATAGGAATTCAAAAGAAACAGAAACTATAATTCCTATATAATAAATAGAAATATATAGGAATATAGAAACTATAATTCTAAAACACATACCTTAATATATAAAACACAAATAGGAATTCAAAAGAAATGGAAACTATAATTCCTATATCTATACTACCTATAAAAAGATGAATATAAGAAAAACTTTTGATTGACTAATATACCCTTATTTTAATTTTTAAATACACAACTACCCACCCTTTTGCATATATAGGAAATATAATAATATGGAAACTATAATTCTAAAACACATACCTTAATATATAATACACAAATAGGAATTTAAAGGAAACAGAAACTATAATTCCTATATAATAAATAGAAATATATAGGAATATGGAAACTATAATTCTAAAACACATACCTTATTATATAAAACATAAATAGGAATTCAAAAGAAACGGAAACTACAATTTCTATATAATAAATAAACAGCTGGATTGTTTCTCCATCAAGAGTAACTTCAACATTCTCTCCACCTTTTCCATTAACGGCGATTTCTCCCTTCGCAAATTATATATATATATGGTACTGTTAGAGAATAAGTTTGATTTTTGATGAATTTTTAAGTTAGATGAATTTATAATGAAAAATCATTCGAAATGAAATATCTATAGTTCTGAGAAACTGTTTAGACTCATTAATATAAAATTTTTATGTATTTATTATTTTGTATAACTAATATTATTTAAAAATATTCACGTGCAACGCACGTGTGCTATATCTAGTAATAAATAAACAGTCGGATTGTTTCTCCATCAAGAGCAGCTTCAACCTTCTTTCCACCTTTTCCATTAACGGCGGCTTCTCCATTCTCTGGTTAACAACGACTTCTCCCTTCTCTGGTAAGTTTTGCTCTGCAAATTAATATATATATATATATATATATATATATATGGGGTACCGTTAGAGAATAAGTTTGATTTTTGATGAATTTTTAAGTTAGATAGTTGAATTTATAATCATAATAGGTGAAAAATTATTTGAAACGAAATACCTATGGTTCTGAGAAACCGTTTAGACTCATTAATATAAAATCTTTATGTATTTATTATTTTGTATAACTAATATTATGTAAAAATATTCACGTGTTGCACGTGTACTATATCTAGTATATATATATATATATATATATATATATTCACATAGTATGGATCCCATCATATTATTTGTATTTTTCTTTTCTATGGGTTGGGCTGTGTGTACTCATAATTTAAATGTGTCCACATATTAAATTTAAGCTTGGATAAAGACTTTAGTGGTTACGTCCAATTCAGAGTTGGACTCACCTATTCTTCTAGACGTTTTGATTATTTGGTACTGGAATGATCATTATACATGCGTGTACACACACACACATATATATATATTCCCCTTCTTATGAGATTAATTTAACATAATTTTACGTTAGGTCACCCTCTAAAACTATACATGTGATTCATATTTTACGAAACCAACAGTTGAATTAGATAACCTTATCATATAGGTTATGTATACTAAAAATCAAGCTGATCTGAGACTGATTGCTATTTGATCCAACAATTACATTTTTTAATCAATGATAATCACTCATTTTGGACATTTATGAATGAAGTAATTCTTAATCTCAAATCAACTTGATTTTTGGTATGCATGACATTCACATAAAGTAGATTTAATCCAGCGGTTGGTTTTCAAAAATGAAAATCAGATATAGAGTTCTGAAAGGTGACTCAACATAAAGTTAGATTAAATTAACCTCATAAGAAGATGACTCTCTCTCTCTCTCTCTCTCTCTCTCTATATATATATATATATATATATAGATATTCATATAGTATGGATCCTATCATATATTTACATTGAATTCGATCACAAGTAAAATGTTCTGCAATCTTCCATATAGATCGAACAATGAAGAATCGTACGTAACTATAGCTGATCCTTGATTTCACAAATATTTTTTATACAAATAAGGCTCCCATCCACTTCGCATAGATTATCATAATAAATTTGGTTAGGCGAATGGTTTAAAGGGAAATTGAAAATCAAACCTAAGACATTTGCACCTTGAGACCTCAGTCTTTAAAACCATCAGTACATTTTTACATTTATCTTGGAGAGTCATTTAGTGCGTTTTTAAAAAAAAAATTGTCCAAATTTCGAAAGTATAGGGCGGTTGTAGTGGTCTGAGTAATCACACCAAAGATTCCCCCCGCAGCAAAATATAACAAAAGAAAACAAGGTGGAAAATTGCAGAAAAGTCGCAGGGAAGAACGAGAGGTCTTCGTCTCTCTCTCTCTCTATCTATGCAAATTACAAATACGAAGGATTTGAGCAAAGAGAAGATCACAATAATCTTCTGATCAATCGATATATATATATACACACACACAAATGGATCAGATATTGAACAAGGTGGGGTCCTACTGGTTCAGCCAGAAAGCCAACAAGGAGCTTAACTCTGTCGGCGATGACATCAACGTATGCTTCTCTCTCTCTCCCTCTCTCTCTCTCTCTCTAAATTTGTTAATTTCATTTAAATCATAATGTTTAGCTTTATTTTCATGTTGATCTGATCGGAAATTTGTTTTCTTTTTATGAAATTAGAGCCAAATTAGGGTTTCCACGGAATGTCTTGCATCGTTAATTTGGGAAATTTGAGTTAGGGATGTGGTGAAAGGAAAATGGGTGTTGAATTATGGATAATAAAGGATTTATACAAAGAGAACGTGGTAGTGTTATGGAATTGTGATAATTGTTCAATTACTTCAATTTGTCGCATTGAAATGAACGGAATTTGGTGTAATTTAAACGATTTGATGATTTGGTTATTGATGCTATTCTTGTCTTGCCACTATATTCTACTGCATGGCTGATGAAGCTGTGGGTCAATTGGTCCTGTTATTGTTGCTGTCATTGTGATAAGTTGAAACAGAATTAGGATACAGGATTGTAACTTTACAGAAGCACTAAGACCCCCACCCCAAAAAAAGAAAAAAGAAAGAAAGAAAGAAATTTCAAGTTGTCAATCAATCTGAGGAGGAATGCTGCTAGAAACGGGAAAATTTAGTTACTTATATTTATATATTTATTATGCACATTTTTCATATAAAAAACATTGAGTAGGTAAATGAAGCACGATAAGTCCATAGTTTGCATTTTTGGAGGGTTTTGCATAATGTGTAACATTTAGATCAAATTAAATACAGTTTTGGGCTACCCATTGAAGTGGGCTTTTTCCATTCTGTTGTACACACACACACACACACACACAGAGCATTTGTTGGCATGAATCCATCTTTAAGAATGGATTTGTCACAGAGAATGTGGCTATGTCCATATATGATTGTAAGAAGTTGGAAATATGTCCTCTAACAGATATATTAAAGTGATTTTGTTCATGGAATGATAAGAAATGAAGTGTTATGAAAAATAATATGGTCTACTTTAAGTTCTATGCAGAACACAATGAGATCATTTCGATTTGATGGGAAACAGCCTTAAGTTCTTCATATGTCAATTTAGTTCTTATGTTTAAGGTACATTAACAATGCATGTGAAGATTTGTCATATATTGATATCATTCCATGTTTGCATTCTGAAGTTCATTTTGGATGAGTTATGAAACAAATTTAAATTTTATTTTTTATACTGACATTATATATATTTTTTAATTAGTCCATGTCAAGCAGTATCGGAGGTGGAGCCCAATGGTTGGTTAACAAAATCAAAGGTTTGTTCTGCTTCAGCATCATGCTGTTCTAGCCGCTCTATATTTTTATCTTGCATGTAAAAGAAAAATCTTATATGCTAATTCTATAAATTATACACATGTTTGTTGCTTTTTCTCAGATCTTATTTCAAGCTTGCATGCTGCCAGTTTGTACACTGCAAAAATGGCTTTTCAGTTATTGCTTACTATATAACACTATTTGGTTAATGTTTTTTGGGTGTTAAACCATATCAAACTTACCGATGCAGCTATACTTCCAATTTTTTTTAATCATTGTAGCATTATGACCCTAATGTTGTGAACTATCCCATTGATTCAAACCAGACCTGTGATCTGCTTGGGACCTTGAGAATTAACACAATCCGACCTGCCACCAATGATGGCATTCAGGGGATAAAACTAGAGAATATGACATAATTTTTTCCTGCATGGATGGCGTTAATGATATGTAACAGAAGACCACTGGTAGCACCAATGGGAATTCAGTGATTTTGAGTTTAAGGCTCTAATAGGGGTATGGGAGAGCCAGAAAAGCACGAGAGAATTAAAAGGTGAAGATTTAAAATCACATGCTTTAAGTGAATGTACATGGGTTTTGGCAGCTGTCTAAACATGATTTTATTACTATGTGGCATTAAGCAGCCTGAGTTTGTAAGTTGTCATTGTGAGTGAGTTGAGTTGAGGCATGCTGTTGGATTCTCTTGAATTGACATATTTTTACAAAATCAACCGGAGTTGATCATGATTGGATTGGAAGTTTTAGTATCTTCTGTATGTATGTGGATGCTGGCAGAAGTAGAAAAGCTGGACCCTTGAACTTGGGACCCTCCACTTTTTGAGGCTTATGTATAAAGACCAAATATTCTACCTTATTGGGTTAAGAAATTTTATTATGTCTAACTTTGGATATGAGTTCCTCAATCAGAATTATATTTATGAAGGTTCTGTGTACATGGGTTTACCATTAATCCCCTCTTAAATTTTCTTTGGGCATCTGGTTTCACTTTTCATAATTTTGGGTGGCTTTATTTATTTATTTATTACTATTGCTTTTGTTTCTTTAGGTGAATTGAGAACATTTGATTAGAAAATTAAATGAAACATTGATATGGTAACATCTATCTCTCTCTCTCTCTCTCTCTCTGACCCTCAATTGGAAAAGAATGCTTCAACCTTGTCATCATTAAAACACTGTTGACTGTACAGGAAAAATGCAGAAGCCATTGCCGGAGCTGTTAAAGGAATATGACATGGCAGTAGGTATCTTCCCTCGTGATGCCACCAATTATGAGTTCAATGAAGAGACAGGCAAGCTTACAGTCTTCATACCCTCTGTCTGTGAAGTGGGCTACAGGGATTCATCCACCTTGCGTTTTTTCACCATCGTAACTGGATATCTGGAGAAAGGAAAGCTAGCCGATATAGAGGGAATGAAGACAAAGGTGATGATATGGGTAAAAGTGACTTCAATCTCTTCTGAAGGATCAAAGCTCCATTTTACAGCTGGGATGAAGAAAACTCGGAGAAGGGAGGCTTATGAAGTTCTTAGAGATGGAGTAAGTGTAGATAAGTTCTAAGATGATCGGAATGTTTGTAAGTTATTATATCTTTATAAACTGTAAGACCTTGTTGTGAGGGCTTTTGGACCATCTTGCCTGTCTCCTCTGACCGGCTAATGTAAGGATGAAGGTTGTTTCAATTGAAACCATCTCTGTTTCCTATTTGTTTGTGATTAATAGGTGGATTTTGTGGAGTAAGAAATTCTGTTTTTATGTTTTTTTTAAAACATTCTGGGACAGAAACTTGTTGAACCAGATTGGGCCATAGGGGCGTTGAAACAATTGTGGTTTTTTTTTTTTTTTTTTGGGGTGGGGGGGGGAAGAGGAAATGAGATGCAACATGACTTCCAACTTTTTGGGAGTGCGTATACTGCATTTGAGAATATACGTTTTAATGTTGCATTATGTGAATTCTATGTAATTGTCTGTTGAAATAAGGTATCCCCTGGTTGTTATTTAGAAAGAAAAAAAAAAAAAAAAAAACATCTCCTCTCAGAAGCAAGAAAATCACTTACAGAATGCTAACCAGTATCGGGTACCCATCTAATTTAGATTCTAGAAGAAGTCCTTGTTTGGACCTTCGGGATTTAATCCCAAGTAATCGTTAATCTTTGAGCAAAAAGAAAAAGGAAAAAGAATGTAGAAGGGCTATTGTCACTATAAAAATTTATTTGCACTCCTACTTAGTTCACACTTTTACAAATGTATTCTTATCATATGTTGGTGAAATATACTATTATAATGTTACTCTTGAGATGTGCAATCATTTTGAGTAATGGAATGGTGTAAGGTGTTAGTTTTTTGAAACTAATTAAAATGGTGCAAAGTGTTTAGAAGTGAAAGTTAAGGGGTGACAATGATGAGAAACAGAAAGGTGATGACAGAAAAAAGGAAATATTGCACCAGCCGGGAATCGAACCCGGGTCTGTACCGTGGCAGGGTACTATTCTACCACTAGACCACTGGTGCTTCTTGCTATTCGAGTGGAGAGAGCACATTTTGTGGTCATCAGCTGCCAAGCCTGCGATTGCAATTGTGATTTGTGAGGCTTGGCTTGGGAATTGCCATGATAAATTCTCCAGTTTCTCAATCTCACCATGCTTTTTCCATCAGTTCTCTCACGTATTACCATTCAACTTTTGTGAAATTTTAATAAACAGGCTGTTGCTTCTTGTGCTCACCTGCAGTTCAACTGTTCAAGTAGAGCAATATAAAAACTTCCAGTCGTGTGTTAAAAAATTAGTCTTTTGTAAGAAGTTACCTATTGACTTGCTTTCCTTTTTTCGATTGAAATTAAAATTATTTCACTTAAAACTTGAACCAAAAAACTCTAAAAATTTCACTTCAAGGAAAATTTGGGACTTCCATAGATTTGGTAATTCGGATAAAGTCAGTTGAAAAAATAATAATAATAATGCCATTTAATGTGCAAATCAAATACTTCTAATCAATAAAGATGGCAAGCTTTCGAAAAAATCTTTCTGGGTCGCCCTTCAAATTTCCAATTCCTCATTTTGATTGTACTCACAAGTTGTACCCTAAATGGACTAGAGAAGGTAACGGTAGGTGTTCAGGAATTCAGTTTAGTGTTCCTCAATTGTAATTTAACCTCACATATTTTAAACATCAAAATTAAAGGCATCAGGAAAACAGTTTAGAAGTTGTACAATCCATGGCGAATAAAAATTCCTCGATTAAAATATCATTAATAATATTTGATATAAGACACCAATTTGCATAATATACACAATTTCCAATCCTTCTGCATGATATAGCCAGCTCCATTTAAATGTGCATGGCCAATGATGCTTACCCTTTTTCAATCACTGCAACCATGGTCAAGAAATCTCTAGCAGCCGGTTGACAGATTGAGGTGTCCGCAGATACAACAGAAATTCCAAACCCCTTGGTTAAACCCGACTACTGCTACCATTGTGTTCATGAAAGAAGGATTTTGATGCTTCATAGGTAGACCAGCAGATTGCAGCAGCGGGGGCATGGAAGAGCATCCTCGGGATCCATCCCCTCATTAGCCCAGCATAACCATGCTTTTTCACTACTGTTCGAAGAACATCCCGAATCGAACCACTAGAAAATCTATCACATCCACAGACACCCTGTGCAACCAAACAAAAAGTTGAAGAAGAGTATACCAAAATATAAGGTAAAAGGAAAAGATCATCCAAGTTTCATTGTGCCATTGTAATGCGAGTTACACAGATAAAACTAGTCCTAGAGCATGGATGAAATTTAAGATGTAAGGTGCAGCAAGATATAGGATGTCAACAATTTCTAAAAATTTAAAGAGGAAACAAGCTGACTTGGAAGAACCAATATGCCCAAGAACATCATCTTTGATGTAGTAGGGCTTTGCAGACCAACTAGGGTCCCATAAAATAAAGGGCCTGGAACTATAGTCAACCCTGAAAGTTGATGTATTTAAAGAGCCAGCTTTGAAATGTCACCATTTCAGAGATTCAAAATTGGACTCCTTCAAGGGGACAATATGAAGTGGTTATGTTACATGAATAACACTTCCACAACAAGAAAAGATGTGAATTAGAAACATCAGTAGACCTTCAAATCTTCTCAAACACAAACCCGACCTTAAAACTCTCAGTTGTTTTTCAACAATCTGGTTCTATGTCCTGCTTGTTTGAGCGGTTAGCGAGATGAGAATGAAACAGGAATTGATCAACCAATGACTTATCGAGAGACAGAAGGATAGAATGAGAGCCCAACGGAGTGAAATTAGTAGCAATTCAACAAGTAAAAACTTGAGGAAAACATTAATAAACTCAGAAGAGCAAGAACTAAGCTAGTCAGCACTTGACCTATGCTTCTAAAAACTACTAAAAGTCACCAAAGAAACTTCATGGGCATCAAAAATGAGATACAAACTTCTGGTAAGATGAAAGCATCACCAAAGTTCTTACCTGACATTGCAACTGAGTTTTCACAACATCAAGTGGGGTTGTTACAGCAGCAGCCAAAGCCCCAGCAACCGCACCAGCCGTAGCGTGAACAACCAAATTTTCATCGCTCACACTCTCCGGCGACACCACCTCCATTAATCCCCTCTTCGCTGCCTCATAAGTCGCGAAATGGATAGCCGTAAACGGCGCATTCATCACAACCGTAGTTCGATACGAGGCATAAAAGGCACCAATTCCCTCTTCCACCAACACCCTCTTCACACAATTCCCAACTCCCTTATAAGGACTACTCTCCAATTGTAACCTCTGCTTCACCATATCCATTGGGGTAATCACAGCATCACTTGCAACCGTCGCGAATACACCCGAAAGTGCATGGGCAGCCGAGTTATTAGGATTCCCCGCCGAGAAAAACTCCTTACACAACTCATAAACGGAGAAATATACAGCATGAGCAGGGCCTGCGCCGAGACCCATTGCGGCGATGCCGCGGTAGAGCCCAGATGGGCCCTCGAGCTTCAATATCGATCTGAGGGATTGCCGGAGCCCGGCGGAGTGAGCCGCCGGGCACGACCCAATAGCCTGCATACGGGTTTTAAGCGTGTCGACTGGAAACATCGCCATGTGTTCGACCGAACCGGCGACCGAACCGGCAATCATGAATTGCCAAAACTCGAGTCCGTCGTGGGACGGCGATACCGTTATTTCGGTGTGGAAATCGGTGGGTTGTGGTATGTGACGGAATTCTGGGTTTTTGAATTTTGGGGTGGCGTCGGTGGCCATGGTGGTGGTGGTGGTGGAGGAGGGTGGAGCTGGGATTCAGGTTTAAATAGGGGTGGGAATATAATTGGGGTCTGAGGATCGCTTTCGGGTTGAATTGATTTGGGTTGTCGCCATACACAATAATGGTGTGGGAAAATTTTTAGGGGGGGTAAATGTGGGAGAAAGAGACTGTTTATCACTTACATTAGAGAGAATCAAAATGGGAGATATTGATATGGAAGGAGCTTTATTGTTTTCTTTTCCTTCTCTATTTTTGGTGAGGAAAAGAATCAGAATTCAGAAATGGGATGAGTACCAGTTACCAAACTTACTTGGAGAGGGAGAGAGAGAACAAGATATATAAAGAATCTTTAGCCACCTGGGCTACGTTAGTGATGAGGGATGGTGGGAAAAAAAAGGTAGGAGCAAGATAGGTTAGAGTTTAAACCCCTCATAATGTATCCAAAAAAAATCAATAAATAAATAAATAAAATAAAATCTTTGTTTGAGACTACCGAGTATTATCTGTATTCATGGTTTTATCTTTCAAATGATACATTTTTTTCCTCCTTTTCTTTCTTTCTTTCTTTTTTTTTTTTTTTTGACCAAATACCTGTAAGGAATATTTGGTCCAACTAAATTTTGGACATGAATAAAGCTTCACTTACTCTCACCTGTTAATGCTTGAAAAAAAATTAGATAAGTGATTGGTCCTTAACTTGACCAATAACATTCCACTGCTTTAAGCCGTAAGTACCAATACGAATTTTCTAAGCTTTGAAAGATATAAATTTTTTTTTTGATGAAGTAAAATGTGTAATAATAACAAGAGTCTAAGCCAAATACAAATTAGAGCTCCTGTGGCCGAAATGTCGCTTTAGACTTTACCTTGATTTGATTACTGAGAGAATTGAGTAAATAAGGTTTCTAGTGGAGGTTGTTGTCTAATGTGCTCATAACTTACTAAGAAAATAAAAAAAATCTAGATTTAAGAATTTGATGTCTTGTATTTTCCTGCCTTTAACCAGACAGAGCATGATAAGTAGGAAAAGTTCGACACGGAAGCAATGCGATACAGAAATTTTCGGCAACGAATGACAAAAGTAAAACAAAACAAAAGGAAAAAAAAAAACATTTGTGTGAATATACTTGAAAGTTGAAACCAAAAAATGATTTTTCACAGTTTCTAACATCCCAGTAAGCCTTAAAAGTGTGCCATATTGAGTGGCTTATTTTCACTCCCTCACAATCACATGTTGAAACGAAATTTTCTGGGACTTCAAAAAATGGTTCAAAAAAAGATCGGTTATATGCTTATATATTAATAATTATCTTGGAAATTTCCTCCTCCATTTATTTTATTATGTGATCTTCGTGAGCAGCTCTCAATTCCAGAGAGGGAGTGAGAGATGAGGATAAGACGCGTGGTAGAGAGAACATGTGTTACCCACAAGCCTCCCTCATATAGTGTCTGTCTTTTCTCTTATTTAAGCATTCTTTTAAGATGATGACATTCCAATCACTGTCACAAATCACAATTGAAGCCATTCAATTCAATGTAAAAGCCATAATATATCCGAGTGATGGATGCTAGTGCAAACATCATGTGGCCAAGAACGCGTGGTGTCCACAAGCCCCATTGTGGCATTTATCTTCACAAGCAGTAGTCTCAACATCACAGAGCCGATGGCGCGCGCACACAAAATTCATTCATTTTTTTATTACTTGACAATGAGCTTCACCGTCCCTATGTGAAGGTGAGGGTCCCTCTTCTTGCAACCTCATCTAGCATCCGACAAACCATAAGTTGAATTCATGTTTCGTCCGCTCTAGCTGATAGGTTGATTCCTTGCGTAACTGGTTAAACAGTTGCACTTGCCTGTGATGGAAAATTTTCTTTCTATTCTTTCTTTATTTCTGATGGGTACCCCAATGGCAGGCCTCCTTATCTGCATAATGCACCCAAAAGTCATCATTCACTAAGAATTATGAGGAAAGTTTATAATTCAGGCAGACCACAACCTATTGCATAAGGAAAATATCTTACATCCGCATCTTTTTGGAGACATAGCGCCCTTCACATGTCGCAGAGGGCATCTTTTCCTTTCCCACCACAAGTAGAAACATTGGATTGACAGAACAAGAAAAGGGAAAATACGCATAAAAAAAAAAAATTGAAGTGACGAAAGAAGGCATGCCGGCCCTATATATGCCCCTGTGGACAATGGCAATGGCAATGCCAAGGATTATTATGGTCCTATGATCATATTTTTCTTTGGTAGATTGTGTCAAGAAGTGATTCAGGTTGCAATTTACAAGTGCCTTGATTGGCTGAGGTAAAATTGATTTATGTGCTCATGCTCGATTCAAACATGTTGTATACTTTCTTTCTACTGCTGCACTATTGGGCACCTAAGTTCCTTTGTATGTATCCTATCGTGGTATAGTGGACTGTCCAAACCCTGGCTGTGAGGGAACAAATTTACCTTGCAAGTGAAACAGATGGCTAAGATTTTGTCCCCAATTTTAGAAGGGTAGGTGCATATCAATTTGTTTTGGAGGAAAAATAGACTACGAGTCCTACACAACTTCAACACACACCTCAGGGAACAAATTTACCTTATATAATTATTTCATGCAGAAGGGCGTTTAGACTTCAAGATTCGAACCATTCTGTCACCACAAAGAGTTTAGTGCAACAAAGAGATATATATAGTGTAGAAAGGGAAATCAAATTTAACTAAACTGATTTTGGGAAGCACAACTAGTTCTAAACTGATCCAATTCTGACCCAATCCAATTGAAATTGATTCTTTAACAATCCTGATTTTCCACTTTATATTAACCTCCAACTTGGTTAGAAAGAGGTCTGAGACTATGGTATTTGTATTATTATTTAATGGAAAACAGTGATTGCATGGTAATTAAAATCTATCTACCATTTTTTAATTAGAAGGTGGCATGTGCAATGCAACTATAAGTAGTAATATTAATGGTTGTATTTGTTTTTGTCATTTTTTTTTTTGGGATAATAATATTAATGGTTGTTGGACTACACAAACACATAAACCATTGATCTTTCTTGAGAACCCAAGAGCATAATTTGATCAAAATTGTTAAGGACACCTTTCCCTATTTTCAAAATGGAATTCAATAAAAAAAAATTAATTAAAATAAATAAATATAACCGGTCTATTCCAAGTACGGCTCAGGATTGGGCCAGGAACAGGTTGGGCTTGGGCCTTTTCCGGGTCGGCAGATCTAGCTGGTACCACTCCTCGGGTCGTTCGTGGCTTTAAATTTTTTTTGAAGCACAAGCCTACCCAATGGCCTAGGTATATTCAGGCTACCATGCGGGCTTCAAGGTTTTTCTAGCTTCCCATTTTTAACCCAAAAAGAAAAAAGAGTTTTTGGGGCTTTTTGGGGCGGGCTGGACTACAAAATCAACTCCTATGCTTAGCCCATTGATTTAAATATCCATATCAATAGATATATCGAAGGTTTAAAAATACAGATATATTGATAATTTTGATATCGGTTAAAAATATGATGGATATTGTTAGTTAAACATGCATATTTTCATTGAACCTCTGAGAACAATTATTAGACTCTAATAAATAGTTTAAAATTAAAATATTATAATTTAAATGTGTATTAGGCAAGTATGTATTATATAGTGAATAAAAATTGTGTGACACTAAGCAATAAAATAAATATTTTAATAAAGTAAATGAAAGTTGTTACTTCATACATAATTTAAGCCATTAGTATAATTAAAAATTTGAAATATTTATATAAATCGATACTAAAAGAGTAAGAGGTAATAATTATGACATAATAACAAGAAAACGAATATTTTAATATCGTAGATATATATCAACGATATAGTGGATACATCTCAATATATTCGATATATCGACGATAAGATGTGAAATAAAGAAGATATTATGGATATATCGAGATATATCAAGACTTTATCAATAATATCGAAAATATCGACAATATTGTAAAGATATTTTGCGGAAAAAATATATTAGTTAGATATTGTATCGAAAGATACGGATACACAGATATATCATATATATTTTAGCCCATGGCTTAGCCTGACGGGTTCAAGCTCAATATGGGCATCTTTGGGCTCAAGCCAAGCTAAAGAAATTTTACATGTAAACATCTTTCTTAGTAGTATTACTTTTCTTACCTGCAAACGTATTGTAATTTCTTTCGCTAGTTTTGATATTTTTTTTTGGATAACTATTCAATCATGTACAATTCCTACATACAGTAATTTCCAAATCCCAAATTTATTAGGGTGGTGGTTGGAGTTAAAATTAGGACCTGACACACCTTGATTTAGAACAAACAGGAGAAAACATACTAAAGTATACTCATTAATGAAAATCTCTATTTAATTATTGACCAATGTTGGATGGCCCATATACATGTCAGACTGTTTGAGGTAGCTCATTTGTGACCCACCCCAACTCTTTTCGTAATTATAATTATTTTTTAGATAAAATTACTTATTATGCACTCTATGAATAGCAAATTATCACTAGGCCAATGATAATCCAATTAAAGAAAAAATTCAAATCAAGTATATAAGGAAATCATTTTAGTGATAGCATTACTCATTTCCCTTTTTCCCTCACCTTTTATCATCTTAAATTTTTTTATATAAAAATTAATAATAATACTACAGTAATAATTAGAGTGAGTTAAAGGAGGTGGGAAAATTGCAAGAAGTTAAAGGAAGAAATGATAGAGGATACGACCCTTATCTCCACCACATAATATTCAAGGAACGTGTCACAAAAGACAAGAGAGTTCCAACTTTTTCCGCAAGCTGGCACCGATATTTTTCCCAGATTCCACAAGAAAAGTTGTACATCTAGGATAGACCACGAGCCCGCCACACGCCAGTCAACATGGAGCAATCCTGGCCCTCCTTGCTTCACTTCATCCAACGGTCCAAAATGGATCTCTATGCCACCGGAACACCGTTACAGTCCCTTCACCATCTCTATAAACAACCGCAAATCCTCCTCCTCTCTCACAAATCATTTCCCCCTCTTATCAATTCACCCTCTATTCCTCTCTCTCTCTCTCTTTATATTTCAGACTAAGCAATGTCTCTGAGTGTTGCTTCGGCTGTTTCTCTTTCGACCCTGCAAGGGGATAGTCTTAGCCCTGCTTTGGGTTCCTCTGCTTTGTCATATTCTGGCTTGAGCTCTTCTTCTTTGTCTACTACTGCTCTACGCTTGCCGGGGAGAAGACTTGGTAATGGGTTGGTGGTTTCTGCCGCAAAGGAGACCGATTTGCTTACAGGGATAGTGTTCCAGCCATTTGAAGAGATGAAGAAAGAGGAACTTGCTATTCCGATTGCTCCCCAACTTTCGCTTGCACGACAGTTCTATGAAGATGAGTGCGAAGCGGCGATCAACGAGCAGATTAAGTGGGGTTTCCTTCCTTTTATATTCATTTAGTTATTTGTTTTTATAGTTCTATATGTTTCCTTTCTTGCGTTTGGTTGTCAAGAAAGTTATGCAGGAGATTGAAATACGGGAAAATAAAGGAAAATGAAAGTAAAGGAAAAAGAAGATGCAAGAATTCGTTTTTCTTGCCCTTAGGGGTTAGTTGAGTGGTGAGGTCTTGGATGTGTTTCTCAAAAGTCATCGTTTTAACTCCTCACATCCTATGTGGGTATGGAGTATCTCACACAAGCTATTAGGAGAATAGTTTAAGCTGAAATCCCAATAGAGTAAGATCGAAAATTGCTAATAGTTAATAATAATAAAAAAAGAATTCGTTTTCCCACAACGACTTGAATTATAAGAAATTAATAGAAAATAGAAGTCTCATCTTTTTCATGATATTTTTTCTTAAGGTTTATTTGGTTCCCGAATTTCATCAAGGAAAAAAAAGAAAAATTGTAGTTTTCCTTATTTGGCTGCAATGAGAATTTGGAAAAAGAAGAACAAGAATTGGAATAATTTTGGTTTGATAAAATTTTATATTTTCCTTTCATTTTTTTCCTCCTTTTTTTTCTTTATTCCCCCTTTAGAGGATAAGTGATTTTGGATAAAGGACTTAGGGCACACAATTTTTACATGATTCTTTAGTCATTAGGTCTCCCGAGATCCAATGGTTCAAAGATTATGGCTTTAATTTTTTTAGTCACACCATTCACAATGATGAAATTGATCACAAAATTGTGTGACTAAACACTATGAAATAGTTCAATTAATTTCCAT
The DNA here is from genome assembly GCA_039720395.1 of Liquidambar formosana. Lineage (NCBI taxonomy): Eukaryota > Viridiplantae > Streptophyta > Magnoliopsida > Saxifragales > Altingiaceae > Liquidambar > Liquidambar formosana. The sequence goes on along the minus strand of CM077821.1, from coordinate 48,397,406 downwards.
GGGATATCCAAACAAGCCCTTAGTGAACTAATCTCCAAAGATCGCCCCATGACCATAGGCCATGTTGCTTCTAAGCAACATAAATCATCTTGTGGTGTATTTATTTGTTTTTCTTTTCTTTTTTTTTCCATTTTACAATCTTTTTCTTACTGTCTTTTGTGTCTTGTTTCGATATCCGCAGTGTGGAATACACTGTGTCCTATGTGTACCATGCCATGTATGCGTACTTCGACAGGGACAACATCGCTTTGAAGGGCCTCGCCAAGTAATTGCACTAAACCCCAAAGTCCACCCTAAATTCTTTATTCTTACTGCATAATTTTTATTGAGTCTTGTTGCAATCAGATTTTACAAAGAGTCAAGTGAGGAAGAAAGAGAACATGCTGAAAAGCTAATGAAATACCAGGTGTTCGCCAGATATCAATCATTTCTTTCCTCTTTTCTTCCCCCTTTAGAAACTCTATATTTTAATTTGTTCTGTCTCAAATTCAGATATCTAATGCTTTTTCCAATAATATATTAGAACATACGAGGAGGAAGAGTGAAATTATACTCCATACTGACACCCCCTTCAGAGTTTGATCATGCTGAGAAGGGAGATGCATTGAATTGTAAGTTTGTTCATGTCTTTCCCATTCTTATAGGCAGACTTGGATGCCTGCACCGCACTTTTACATATGGTGTGCATTTGTCCTTCATTCTATATCCTTTTGGGTTACAATGTAAGCAGGCCGGTTCTGAATTTTTTGGGACCCTAGCCAAACTCTTAAAATGGGACCCTTCATAACTTTTTTTTTTTTTCCTTAGCACCAACATAAAATTTGTTTGTATATCCCACTTATTCTAATTTGTTGAGGTTTTAGAAAAATACAAAAGGTTTTTAAGAAAATTGACCGCGAAATCTACTAGAAAACATCATTTTGAATAAATTGTAGAAGAAAGTTTTTTTTAAATATTTCGTTTAAGTGGACTTTTTGGCTAAAAATTAAACAGAGATGACGTTAAATGATAAAAAAAAATCTACTTAAATGATAAATTTTTGGAAAAAATTTCTTTGGCAAAGTTGTTCAAAATGATATTTTCTAGTAGATTACGTAACAAATTTTCATAAAAACTTTTTATATTTTTTATAAAACATTGATAAATTAAAATTAGTGGGGTGTGCAAATAAAATTAAGGACTTGCAATAACCATTCTCTTTGGAAAAAAGGAAAAAAAAAAAAAAAAAGTTAAGCCTACTATAAGGGTTAGTTCCAAAATGGGACCCTAATTTTTTAACCAAAATATGGGGCCCAAGACGGCTGCCTTGCTTGCCTACCCTCAAAACCGGCCTTGAATGTAAGTTGTGTCTCATTTCTTTGAGTTTGAATTCTATCCCATATTCCCGTAATCCCATTTCTTCCCTTTGATTACAATTAGGGCTCTGTAATATAGTAGCTATTGGATTTCCCAGATGCGCAATTGTGGACAGAAACCCCCCCCCCCCCCACCCCACACCCAAAAAAACAAAGGAAAAAAGAAAGAAAGAAAAAAAAAGGACCCTCCCCAAAAAAAACCATAATTACCTGTATCAAGTAAAATCTTTATTCCTTTTTACATGTTCAAGTAGTGCTAGAATTGGGATTTGCAGGATTACATGGTATTTTATTTATGTTTACAGTGCTAACTTTTCTAAGATTTGTGTCTATACACCAAATTCTCTAATTATATAAATGAATATGCATCATCAAGCTACGACAATCTTCATCCCTCTAGACTCTGATTACAGTCACTATCTCATCATTGAAGTACTATCTGGTTTTCATGGGACTATCGGCCTTTCTTAATTATAATGTGTTCCGTTTCTAGCAGGCCAACTTCACCAGCAGTTCGTTTTATTTGTGCTAATCTTCATTTCTGTAGTAGTGTCAAGCTACACCTTATTTAGAATGCTATCTTTGTAGTATCTTATTCAATTCGCTTTGACTTTCCGAATTTCTTGATTCAGCAATGGAACTTGCATTGTCTTTGGAGAAGCTAACAAATGAGAAACTTCTGCAATTGCACAGTGTAATAAATCTATACTCTCTATGACTGATTTACTTATTAAGTTGTATCCCTGAAATGGTGAGTTTGGGCAGTTTTGCAAATCCGAACACCTTGTATATATTACGACTCATGGTGTCTGAGCCTCTGAACTCTCTAAATTGTTCTTATTTCCTTGACAAATGGACTAGGTTTCAATGAAATATATTCCATGTTTTGGTGAACAACAGGTGGCAGTGCGAAAAAATGATCCTCAGCTGGCAGATTTTGTCGAGAGCGAGTATTTAACTGAGCAGGTGAACTAAGAGTTTCATGTTTTTTTCCTATCTAGAACTGTATGGGTAAGAGAGTGATTTGAAAAACCAAGCAAGCTGCATTTTTAATGATGCTTAAAAGCACCCATATTTTCTGTTAAATGCAAAGTGGGGAGGAAAATGTGCTTCTTGGCGTTTTATCTTTCTCTAATATGCACAAAAGGCACATTAGACAAAAACCCATCATTTTATTTTGAAAAGTAAAGCCAAGACACCAATAATTTCATGTTGATAAATTGTATTCATCTTGGGTGGGAAAAGAAAATCTTTTTTGGCTTTTGAATGTGGGTAATTTGATATTTTTCCAGGTTGAAGCAATTAAGAAGATCGCAGAATATGTTGCTCAATTGAGAATGGTTGGAAAAGGACATGGTATAAATCAAATTTCATTTCACTCTTTTCCATCGTTTTTTTTTTTCCTCTCCACTCAATCCCTACCGTTACCTTCTGTCACCTTCTGTTCGTATACTCTTGCAACAATTGCATCTGGCCCCTTTCTATTCTCTTTTTTTCCTTTTTCCCTTTCAGGGGCACTAAGACAGGCCTTTTTTCTTTTCTTTTCTTTTTTTGGTGTGCTTGCAGGAGTATGGCACTTTGATCAAATGCTCCTCCATGAGGGTGATGCTGCATGATGAAGAGTTCCAGTGTAATTTCATTTTCTAAGAATAATTTATTCTGTTGGGCTTGAGTTTGAGAGTGTCAGTATTTACAGAAATTATGTACGAGTGTTGGTTTATTCCGTTGGGCTTGAGTTTGAGAGTGTTAGTATGTACAGAAATTATGTACGAGTGTTTAGAATAAGGTGCATATGGGCTTGAATTCAGAAAGGGTAAACTTGTTATTAACATGAATGATAACCATTAATGTCAGGCTAAGCTATTAGCCACATTGTTTTCACATGCTGCATGCCAAAATTTTGATTTAAAAGCTCCATGGGCTTAGGCATATAGACATTGTGATGGGAAACCTTGGATGATGCTTGGGAACTCTCATCTTGATGATGAAATCAATAGTATTTATGTTAAGAACCAATTTAATCAGATGATCATATGATTAAAACATCTGCAAAAGTTGTTTTCTAATCCAGGATTGTAAGACCCATTGGTTTTCATGTTCCATATTAGACCCTGGAGTAGGAGATGAATTTTCAGTCTTCTCAATACTGCAAATTTTTCTGTTCTAGAACAACATAAAGTATGCTAAACCAAATAAATTTGAGAGCAAACTGTAGTCTATACAGGCTACTGATATTTACATGACAAAGGAGATGTTTTTTTGCTCTGCTATTTCCTCTTCCCATCAAGGTGAAACTGGACCTTAATTAGAGCTCGAAAGAGAAGCTAACAGATGTTTATTTATTTAACCCACTGAGACCAACCTTTTGAAGAGAAAATAAATTTTTTTTAGTTGGCACAAAACAGAATTTCCAATAAGAAGGCTTCTTTCTGGTTTAGTTTTAGACTGCTTTTTCAGACCCAAAGAAAAAAACTAAAGGGTTCTAAACTGCTTTTAGGGTTTATTAAAATTATTTAATTTTTGTTTAGACACTTAAACAGGATCCTAAATATATCAGCAGATGCCAGATGGAATCCCAACCCCACATGAGAGATGGGACTCCCAATTATGGTGGGAAGATTAGCATCTTCCTTTCCACATATGGCACGCCAAATGCAGCCATATATCACCACAAGTTAACCGAAATTTGGGAAAAAAGAAAAATCAAATGACTTTATGAATGCAACAAAAGCAATCTCAAAGAACTCCACAAAAGGTGTCCTACAGACCCAAAAACATCTCTTTCTAATATTGAAAAGCTCAGTGTGAAAGGTATCATGGGATTGACTATTAATTCGATCCACTAGTGGACTCAATAAAGAACAAATTTATTAATCAAAAGACCCATTATTAGTTTTGAGTATCAAAAGACCCATTATTAGTTTTGAGTTTTGAAACCGACAGATAAGTCTTTTTCCTTCTCGAAAGAAGTTTTCACTAAGTCTGAATACAGTATCTTTGTTTACATTATTTCCACCCAACGATTTGAACTATTTTAAACTCCTATGATGCGTTTGAAATAAGGATTTGAAGTGAGATGTGATTTTAACCTCATCTGCCATTATTGCTATCATCATAATTTGACATTTAAATCTCATTTTATCTAAAATCCCTCTTATAAATTTTTCAACCAAATGCACCATTAAACTAGCCTCGTAGCCATCCAAATTCATTTTTCAACTCTTAATAACAAGTTTTTAGGATCTCAAAATTTTAAGATAAAAAAAATAAATAAATAAAATGTTTCATTCGAAACTATGTATAGCTTAGTCTTTATGATACTGGCTGAAACCTAAAGCTACTCATTTCTCGTTACCACCTTATGTGTCATAAGTAGATGAGTGAAAGGTGAAAAGTGAGACCCAATATAGAAAAATGAAAAACTATCACATACGATAGCTGATACATGTGTGACCAATGACATGATACCCTAATAACATTATCTTTACTTATCAAGTTAGTAATCTTAAATTCAAACTTACATAAAAACATTAATACTATCTTCATTCCTATTTAATTGGCCTATTTTTTATTTTGGGGTATTTCAAAATTATTATTACATTAAAAAAGTCGATGATTCTTTTTGTTTGATTTCCTAAACTATCCTAAAAAATTTTTATTTTTTTTAATATTTTATAAACATGAGGACAAAATTAAAATTTTAAAATATAAGTGTTGATTTGAAAATATTTAACAAAATTACCTTAAAGAAAAAAAAGGAGAGGTGTTTTTAGGATAGAGTCAAATAAGAAAGAGGGAATACTCACTTCTTTGATATTAGGGGTGGAAGATAAGGGTTAATTTGTCTATTGCACAAAATAATAATAAATAGAGGAAGGAACGGTAGCTGAGAAGACTCTTATCTAAACCACGTGTTATTCAACCTTTCCGTCTCACATGTCACAAAAAGGCATATCAGCACGTCTCCATGTCGATCTCTCCTTGTATTCACAGTGTGTAATAAAGGGAGCTACACGCTGTGGCTGCCGTCCGATTAGGCTCACATGAGGCTAATCTAGTAATTTCAACTCACTCCATTGACCAAAATGGAACCCCCGCTCCCAATGTACAAATGTCAACAAAATACAGCGAGTTGTGACCCCAATATACAACCGCGCGACGAAAGACAAAGCGAAAGACAGATTTGTCATATTTTACTTCAAGGTGGACAGGATATTAATCCAGATTCTGCCGGAAAAAGCTGGCCATCTTGGATGAACCCACGAGCCTGCCACACGCTCGTACAGATGGAGCAATCCTCGCCCTCCATGTTTCTTTTCATCCGACGGTCCAAACCGAACCCCACCGCCACTGGAACACCTCAACAGTCCGTTCCACCATTTCTATATAAAACTTCACCTCATCTTCACCCCACACTTCATCTCTCACAAATCATCTCCTTCTCTGTCCATCCATTGTCAATTCTCTTCTATAATAGAGAAGAAATGTTTCTGAGAAGTGTATCTGCTGTTTCTCTTCCAACCTTGCAGGGGGAGAGTTATAGCCCCTTTTTGGGCTCCTCTGTTTTATCATCTTCTAGGTTGAGCTCTTCTTCTTTTTTAACCTCTACTTCTGCTCTACGGTTTCCGCTGAGAAGATGTGGAAATGGGCTTGTGGTTTCTGCTTCGCTGGAGACCGATAACAAGCCCGCGCTTACGGGGATAGTGTTCCAGCCATTTGAGGAGGTGAAGAAGGATGCTTTTGTAGTTCCAATCGCTCCTCAATTCTCGCTTGCTCGTCAGAACTATAAAGAGGAATGTGAAGCGGCAATCAACGAGCAGATTAAGTGGGTATTCCTTTCTTTTTTATAATCAATTAAGAGTTGTGCTATTCATTCTTTTGTTTTCGGGGGATTTTTGGGTATAGCCTCATGTTATAAAAGTTTAGCTTTTTATCTATAGCCTCATAAAAAAATTCATTATCCTCGTAACCCCTTTCGACATCAAACTGATGGAATTATCATATTTCACAAAAATATTATTTGTCTTTATCTCTTTGCTCATCTCCGCGGACCAATAGATCTATTTTTTGAGTTTTGACCACAACTATTCAACTCAATAAGTCAACTTAATTCTCACCACCTCCAATTTTCATCCTCACTCCCAAACCACCTTTGATGAGAGCTATATTCCACTTCAGAGAACTATATTTCACTTTTGTAACTTCTCCGCACCACCAAAATAATAATAATAATATTTTTATGTAGAGAAGAGTAATATGTTATTGCAATCTCTTCACGCCTAAGAAAAAAAAAAACTAATTTTTATGTAGAGAACAATAATATGTTGCTGGTAGCAAATAAGGGTAAATTAGGATTTTTTATGTTATTTTATTTTAAAAGATGAGGTTATTGCTAATAAGAATACTCATATGTGGACTAAAGGATTAATGAATTTTTTGATGGAGTAATTACTAAAACCATTCTTCTAATTGGGGTTATTGTCAATTTTTTTTTTTTATAATTTTTTTCTCTAGTAACGTAGCAATATCACATTTAGTAACTTTTATTTATTTTATTTATATTTTTAATGTATGTCACATCATGCTACATCGGGAAAAAAAAAAAAAAATTCAAACTACTAGGCTAGCCTAGTGGTGAAGGAGGATGGGAGAAAAGGTAGACTACAATAAGTTAGAGGTTCGATCCCTCCAATTGTACCCAAAAAAATTTAATAAATAAAAAATCAGGGATGGAATAGTAATTTCCTTCACTTAATTAGTTTTTACATTTTACACTTTGATATGTTTGTTACTTATTGTCTATTAAGTACGGATATGAAACAGTATGGATATGTTTATAAAAGGGGGAATTTTAGATTGGTTGGGCTATGGGGAAAATAATTAAAGTTAGTAATCATTTTTTGTCAAGTTAGTAGTCATTTATTAGTAAGTTAGTAGAAAATAGCACTGAACAGTAGTTGTTTTCCCATGGCCTGACCAATCTAAAATTCCCCCTTAACGGATAATTTAGGCTTTAATGATCATCGTATAAAGTATTGTTTATTTTCTTATTTGTTGATTTTTCTTCCAATTAAAATCTTTTTCTCACTACGTTTTGGGTCTTGTTTTGATATCGCAGTGTGGAATACACAGTGTCTTATGCGTACCATGCCATGTATGCATACTTTGACAGGGACAACGTTGCTCTCAACGGTCTTGCCAAGTAATTGCACAAAACCTCAAAATCCTCCCAGAAGTATTCATTCTGATGATTTACATGAGTTAATGTATGATCTTTTGTTGTTATCAGATTTTACAAAGAGTCGAGTGAAGAAGAAAGAGAACATGCCGAAAAGCTAATGGAGTACCAGGTTTTTGCCAAAGACTCTTCCCTCTTCAGAAACTCTGTTTTGATTTGTTCTGTTTCAAATTTGGATATCTAAGTTTTTTTTTTCCTGTAATATTAGAACAAACGAGGAGGAAGAGTAAAATTACACACTATACTGCCACCCCCTTCAGAGTTTGATCATGCTGAGAAGGGAGATGCATTGTATTGTAAGTTGGTTCATGTCTTTCCCGCTCTTATAGGCATACGCAGACTTCTGCACTATTATATATGGTGTGCATTTATGCTTGTTTCTAATCTCCTTTAGTTATGATGTATGCTCTGTTCCAAATTTTTTTTTTTTTACTCGAATGCTATCCCATACTCCCATTGCATCCAGTTGCAGTGTGGGGCTCTGAAAAATAGTAGTTACTGTGGTTCTCATGTGGGCAATTGTGGACTGGAAAACCCACCACCCCCTCCCCCTAGTTAAACCCCCACAAAGTAGAAGAAAAATTATCCATCTTTTTTTATGTGGGTACCCATAATTACATTTATCAAGTAAATCTTTTACACTGTTCAAGTTATATTATGATTAGGGTTTGCAGGATTACTTTTGAATAGCCACATAAATTGATGTTTCCTACATGTGTTCTTCTCTCGTTTTTTTGGTTTTTGTTTTTTACAATGAATTCTCTAGTTTCATACGTGAATATGCATCAAGCTTTGAAAAGGCATATGTTTTTAGGAGCATACAACAATTTTATACTCTGTTGACAGTGATCAAGAGTCACCAACTCACCATTGAAGTATTATCTAGTGTTCATGGGACTGCCTGTTTTTCCTCTTTATAACGTGTGAACATCTTTAGCGAGCCAAATTCAGCAGTTTGTTTTGTTTGTACCAATCTCGTTACATAAGAGTGTCAAGCTATGCTTCTTTCAGAATAGTACCTTTTATAATATCTCATTCAATAAGCTTTAATTTTCTCTGATTTCTTGATTCAGCAATGGAACTAGCATTGTCTTTGGAGAAGCTAACAAATGAGAAACTTCTGCACTTGCACAGTGTAATACATCTTTACCCTCTTTGTCTGTTACTTGTTTGAGTTACTTCTTTGAAATGGTGAATTATGGCAGTTTTGCAAATCTGAACACTTGATGAATTTTATTCATGGTGTCTGAGCCTCAAACTCTCCAAAATGTTTTATTGTTACTTGACAATGGGACTTTCAACTAAATATATTCCATTCTTGGTGAACAACAGGTGGCAGATCGAAACAATGATCCCCAGATGACAGAGTTTATCGAGAGAGAGTTTTTATCTGAGCAGGTAAACTGAGAGTTTCATGTTTCTCTTCCATCTGGATTTGATTTACTATTATGGGTAAGAGAGTAGTTTGATAAACCATGAAAGCTGTGTTTTTTATGGTGCTTAAAACCACACATGTTTCTTTCTTCTTCTTCTTCTTCTTCTTCTTCTTCTTCTTCTTCCTTTTTTTAATAAATAAAAATGAAAAATGGGGAGTAAAATGTGTTTCTTGTCTAATATAGGTTCCACAAAATGCACATTATAGGCAAACCCACGGTTTTATTTATTTTTAAAATTTTGTAACCAGGTAAAAGTTTTGGGGAAATTGTGCTCCTTTGCGACTAGAGCATTTAGATAATAGATCAAATATGAAAGGAACCTAAATCAAATTTGGTCGTCTTCAAACAAATAACAATTTTGGTTCAATCAACACCATCAACAATTCTGTGTAGATATATAGTGTCCTGAGTGGAAAAAGAAACTTTTTATTGGTTTTTGAATTTAAGTGTTGTTATTTCAATATTTTTCCAGGTCGAAGCGATTAAGAAGATAGCAGGATATGTTGCTCAATTGAGAAGGGTCGGAAAAGGACATGGTACAAATCAAATTTCAAAGTTCTCTCTTCACCTTCAATTTTTTATTCACTCCACCACTACCATCACCTGCTGTTTGTATAATCTTGCAACAAATGCATCTAGCCCCCTTTTTTTTCTCTCTTTTTTGGGGAGCACTAAGACAAATTTTTTTCGTGTGCTTGCAGGAGTATGGCACTTTGATCAGATGCTCCTCCATGAGGGTGATGCTGCATGATGAAGAGTTAGTGTTGTTTTGTTTGTTTAAGATAGTTTATTCTGAGTGGCTTAAGTGTTGGGGTGTAGTTATGTACAGAAGTATGTATGAGTGTTTAGAATAAGGCTCTCATGTTATTGTGGACTTAATGATAACTATTAATGTCAGACAGAGCAATTAGCCACATTGTTTTTACATGCTGCATACCAAATTCTTGATTCACAAGCTCAATGCCTTGGCCATAACTGGTGATCTTTTTTTATTCTTTGTCGCTTTTTGCTCGAATGAGAAGAAACACACACACACTGCAGAAGTCACACATAGACATGTGGGGAAACATAAACTTAACCCAACAACACAACTTGTGATTGGTGCCTTTGGGGGGGGGGTGGGGTGCACTGGATCATAAGCATCTTGGATGGTGCTTGAAACTCTCATCTTGACTTACAAATTAATGATTATACTAGCAACAAGTTGTTTGTCCAGAATTCTTCCTATGACTCATTTGTTAGGTACCATACTATTCCCTGGAGAAGAAAAGCTGGGTTTTCAGTATTCTCCATAATACTTGCATGTTCCATGTTATAGAACCACATGAAAGTGTGTGAGATCAAAGACACTGGATCAAAAGACATTTTAGAGCAAACTATAGTCTGTACACTCAGCTGCTGATTTTTACATGATAGTGAAGATGGCTTTTCGCTATGCCATATCTGCTTCTCTTGGAAGCGAAACCAGACCTCAATTGGAGCTGAAAGTGGAACTAAAAGATGTTTATCAAATGCATGTAAGGCCAATCTTCTGAGAAAGAAAGACGTGAATCAAGTTGGCCGAAAACAGAACCTCCAATAAGAAGGCTTCTTGCTGCTTTTGGCGCTGTGGCCATTTTGAGGACAAGAAGAGTGAATCATCTCCCACATCACTTGTATATCCTCATATCCTCCACAAGACTCCATATCTTTGTAAAGACTCACCAGTCCATGCTCATTCCCTGTCATTAAGAGCAAGAGAGTAATTAAGGAGGAAGCAGGAAACCACAAGAAAGTTGAAATAATCCCATTCTGCTAACATAGTAATGAAAATCACTCTATTTTAATACTAAAAATAAAATGAAAAACATATGGGTACATGTTAATTCCTAGCATTTAGAATGTGCCCTATCATATTGAATTGATTCTTGAATCAAATGGGTTATTTTCAGGACCTCAATTCCTTTCCATCTAGCTTGTGTGTGTGTGTGTTTGTGTGTTTGTGTGTGTGTGTGAGAGAGAGAGAGAGAGAGAGGCGCTTTGTATGAATTCCAATCTTACCTTTGGCCTCGTGTCTAAGGCTTGAAGTAATCTTGTGAAGTATACCCTTAGTTGGGAAGAGAAATGAGCTCTTGAAGCACAGCCAGGCCCTCCACCTCCCCATCTTCAAATGGCTAATCCTCCTTCCCTGCTTTTTATATGTTCAATTTCACTAATATCCCAACTTCGCCCCACACCACCAATAAACTAATGCTAGTAAGAAAAACAACAAAAGCATACGACGTTGCAGAAAGCAACATCCATGAAGACAGAAAGCCTTCATACACTGAAATCGGACTTTCACAAATTTCACCATTGGTTTTAATGGAGGGACACTTTTTTGTCCTCCCATGTTTAGAAATTAAGGAAACAATCTTGAAATTTCTAAGGGACCCATTAATCCCACCATCCACAGTTCGATTTTAATCCTGCGCCTACGTGTTAAATTTTATAAGACCATGAGATCCATTCCAATCAAATATCAAGTGATGGTGATTGATCCACACAAATTATTTTAACAAAAATTTTATTATACCCAGTTTTAGCCTATGTTATATTAGTATGTCAGCTGATCATGCAAGGTTATTTGTGTCATTTGGGAAATGGTGTGGACACAAATCATACAATGGTGACTAAAAAACGAGCAGTGATGGAAATTTGAGAAGGGTGTGGTGAAGAGGGGGAGAGCATGAGGGGGAAGAAATGGACATCTGGGTAGGCAAGTTTTCTTGGACTTTGCTTTTCCCACTTATCCAATCTTACCAAAGATTCTGAATTTTATTGTATTCAATGAAGGTGGTGATGGGGCCACTGGTCAAACGGTTGGTTGATTTTTCTCTCAGTTCCTTTGTGTTTGTGTGTACATCTCTCTCTCTCTCTCTCTCTCTCTCTCTCTCTCAGGGCCCACTAGTGATGTAAAGAGATTGATTAATGTAACTAATGTGGGATTAATAACACTAAGCATAATATAAACAATTGAGAGAATGCATACTTCTCAAACATTAACTTAATCAAATCAAAATAAAAATACTTTGTTCATGACCTTGAAAGATTGGATTCTCTTGGCATCGCTTTCAAAAATTGCTTTGCTTAATCTCCTGTAGTGTAACTACTAGTAGGAAGAGTGAAAGCACATGGTTTGCAACCAAATGCTAGTGCTTGTGTGGTCTCTTGCTAACTGCCTTAGCATGACGTCTCAACAACCCTTATTCTTCCTAACCAAACTCGTTCTTTTGTGGGTTGTACATTAGAGGTAGGCACTTTCGAGAAGGAACTTTCTAAATCTTGATATATCTACTCTATAGGGTATCATATATAGGCCAAGGAGCTCATCTCTTTTATCACTGGTAATTACCTTATTTAGTGGTCTAAAGGAACCGAGCTGAGCCAAGCCAAGTTTAGTATTGGACTGCAAAGCCTCAATTTGATTGGTATAACAAGGGTGCCAGTTTGGAACGGGGGAACCCTCCTAACCCCACCAGAATATAATGAACTTGATTAATTATAAGGCCACCCAATCCCTCCTTCCTATAGGGTATCATATATAGGCCAAGGAGCTCATCTCTTTTATCACTGGTAATTACCTTATTTAGTGGTCTAAAGGAACCCAGCTGAGCCAAGCCAAGTTTAGTATTGGACTGCAAAGCCTCAATTTGATTGGTATAACAAAGGTGCCAGTTTGGAACGGGGGAACCCTCCTAACCCCACCAGAATATAATGAACTTGATTAATTATAAGGCCACCCAATCCCTCCTTTAAATGATTAGGTTCAATGGACTTCTCGCGAATTGGCCACTGTTGCTGCGATCTGAACATTTCACTGGACCCATTATCATCGCCCCACCACCTCTCTTTCTCCTCCTCTCTCGTTTGAAGGCTTTGGAAGGTTCTTTGTACCCATATGCAACGAGCCTTATGTCCAAGCTTGGTTCTCATGAGCATCACCAAGCTTGTTCATGAGCCAAAACCTTGCTCAATCCTGTCACAAGTCATAACCCACTTGTTTCATTACTCAATAACCTAATATCGAAGCCACTGATTTAGGCAAAGCTGGTGCCCACATCAATTATTGGGTTTTGCAATCTGAGCAGATTTGTTCACAATTATCCAGAGTCAGGCTGCTCAATATCAAAAGGTAATTTAAATATGAATGATGCCATTCTATGAGCACTTTGGATTCCCTTCGTTTATGTTTCATGAATAAGCCAAACCATCCATAGAAGCGAACATGCCCACAGATTGCAAGTTACGTTTCTCCTTCATTTCAAAACCATCATTGCTCTTTCCATTTCAATTTTTCCCTTAATAGATCAGGAAAAGAAAGGCGATTTTTAGAACTAAAACTACCATACTTCCTCTCAAAGCAAAACAACAAACCACAATCCCAATCCTAACCCCAACCCGCCAAAACAGGGCGAGAAAAAAAAGTACTTCCAAACTTCCTTACAAAATGAGTGGCATGGAGACTTGAATCTTCAACTTTAAAATGTTTGGAAAATTGCATTTTCTACCACCAATAGCCTTTCTGTATTTTCACACCACTGATAGCCTTTTCTGTTCCACATCTTTGTCAGACTAAACCACGAGAATCCAAGAGCAATAAACTCAATCCAAAATATGTATGCCTACATTGCCCATATCCTGTCCAGCCACCTAACAAATGGTTTGAGGATGAATACGTTTAAGCAAACATGCCACATAAGTAAGCAACATAACAAATATGAAACAGATCCCCAAACCCCCACCACCCCCCCCCCCCCCCCCAAAAAAAAAAAAAAAGCACCACCTGATGAAAGGCAAAGTAAGTAATAAACAATGCCCAATTTTTCTCAAACAAAGCCCAAGAGAATGCTTAGTCCAAAATTTCAATAACATAAATTAGTTCAAAATTGTAGTGATAATTGAAAACAAAACATAAATTCTCTTAACATAAATCCTAAGGCAAGCTAAATGAAACCATCATCCTGCATATCAAGTCCAACAAGAACAATCTCATAAGAAAATACTGCTATGATATTTTGAACACAGATTTTATGCAGTTGAAGCCGATTGGGCTGCAAGCCTCTTCTTGGCCTCCTCGATGATGGACAACTTAATACCCTTGCCCTTGGGAAGGGACACCCATGGTTTTGTCCCTTTTCCAATGGTAAAGACATTCCCCAGGCGAGTTGCAAATTCATGACCAGTGGCATCCTGGACATGGATGGTCTCAAAGCTCCCCTTGTGCTTCTCCCTGTTCTTGATGACTCCAACACGGCCCCTATTCCTCCCTCCAGTGACCATGACAACATTCCCAACATCAAACTTGATGAAATCTGTGATCTTGTTGCTCTCTAGGTCAAGCTTGATGGTATCATTGGCTTTGATGAGTGGATCAGGGTAGCGGATAGTCCGCCCATCATAGGTATTGAGGTATGGGATGCCTTTCTGACCAAACTGGATAGATCGAACTTTGCAAAGCTTAAACTGTGATGCATTAAACTCCACTGTGTCAGATCACTAATAGAAATATATAAATGATGCACAGTTGATCCTACATGGCTGCAAGAATTATCATACATCGTGATTGTTTACTAGGTATAGTCAACAATACAATCAATACACTCCCACCCTTTAATGGTCCACAGAATTGTCCAAGAAATAATGTATAAGAAATATATAAATCAGCCAATAAAATCAAAACTTTTATCATATTCATAAACTTTCTTGTTGCATTGCTAACAGCAGAAAATAGTGGTTGTCAACATCATAGTGTCATGACAAATCAGGAAATAGTGCATACCGCCATGCTTATAAGAGTTCATAATGCAAGATCCGATCGATAAAAGTGGTACATTTCCTGATTGAGACTAACAGACTGCTTACTTTAAGAGTCTGAAAAGACGTTAAGTAGAAGAAACAGACAGACCTTTGCCTCTTCATCCCTGATTGAGTGGAGTCGGAATCGACCTTTTGTATCATAAAGAAGTCGGAAATTCTCATTTGTCTTTGGAATTGATACAACATCTGTTCAAAGAAAACATACTTAATAAAACAATATTCTGATATCTAATTGGTGAAGACATCGAGATTTTAGATAGAAAATTGATATTATTCATGCACAGCAGGGTAGACAGAAGCTGTCCTTCCTGTTCCACACATATGACCATCCGCCATTTTAACGTCTTCTAGGTATAAGAGTTCATAATTTAAACAAATTGTAGACAGGCAGATAAGTTTGTCTTATAAAGAATACTTTCACACCAAGATTTCTGCAGCAGAAAATTTTGTTGGCAATACACAAATTTGTGGACTAGATCCGTTTCTAAACAATGATAATATAATCCTACTCTTCCATTGTCTTATAAAGAATAAGTTCAAACCAAGATTTCTGCAGCAGAATATTTTGTTGGCAATACACAAATTTTTGGACTAGATCCATTTCTAAACAATGATTATATAATCCTAGTCTTCCATCTTAATGAAATTTCTTCTTCCAAAGTTCTGGCAGATATAAGAAACAATCTGCAAAGAAGCTTTTCAAAAGTCCAATGTAGTGTGTGTGCTTACCCATAAAACCGACAGGATAAGTCTTATCAGTTCTGACCTTCCCATCAACAAGAATATGTCGCTGCATCAAGATAGCAATGACTTCACGGTATGTGAGAGCATATTTCAGCCTGTTTCGCAGGATAAGGATCAATGGCAAGCACTCCCTGGATTTATGGGGTCCAGATGATGGCTTGGGTGCCTGCACACCAAAAAATTATAAAGATATAATCATGAAAGTGGTTATCAAACAAGAGAACAACACAGGAAGCAAAATATAAAAAACACAGCACACGACAAAATTTCAGATGGATTTACTTACAAAGGCACCACCAAGCTTGTCAAGCATCCAATGCTTGGGGGCATTGAGCCTCTTCAAATGTTTCTTCAACCCTCTAGCCTGGAATGCACCAAAACAATAGAGATTCAGCAACAAAAATAAATAAAAAAATTAAAGCGGTGGGAATGAAACAATATCAGATCAGAATTTAAACTGCTCTGATTTTTTTTCTTTTTCTTTTTTTTTTTTTGGGGGGGGGGGGGGGGGGTGCGGAGTCCATTTACACCATTATATTATCAAAAAGAGGTGGCAATGATTACCCTCATCATAAATAGCCTAATCAACCTTTCTAAAAACTATGGTTGTTATATGAAACCCACATATATTGAGAATTTGATTCATGGAAAAATGTACAATTCCATTTTATAAATAAATGAAGATATCCTATCCAAACAATTTCAAACCTTTCCCCCACTTATTATTAACACTAGAAAGCATTGGGAATACCCAACCAGTACCTCCAAAACATGGTTCATAATTCCCCAGTACACAAATGAAATAGGAAGACATGAAATTTCAATGAAAGAAAAGCATGAATTCCCAATCTATCTCTCAAGGAATGACATAAACCAACCAGCCCACGTGATATAGGCTATATTCCTTTAATATCATTTTTTTCCTTCCTTTCACAAGTTATAATGTTCATGTTGGGTTGTTGTTGACATATACTGAAAAAAAGGAAAACAAAAATTAATTGGCAAGGAAATCCCAAAACACCTAGTACTCAAAACATCATGCTGCTACACAAGCACACATGGAAAATTATGCCCAAATAATAAAAGGGTGAGAGGGGTCATTTCTATCCTTGAAACAAAGGTTAGGACCTCATTCACCTCACTCCTCCCAGGACGCCACTTAGTGGCACCAACACTGGGAAATCCCCTTTTGTTCCTTACTTTAACATTTGATGTTCTATACTTATGTGTTAGAGATCTAGTTTGTAAGACATCCATGACATCACATATCAAAATTTAGTTCCCAAATATCCCCAACACACACACACACACACACACACACACACACACACAAATATATATATACTCACACGTACGATTTATCCTTTTTCTCTCTCATTTCATCAATCCAAAAACTTTGTCAATGGCATGACCAGTCAATATATTGCCGATTGCTTAATGGGTTTGCCGCATGAGGCTTATTTAGATTGAAATATGGGAGTTTAAGCTAGTAAATCAAACGGGAATATACAACTACTCTAAACCATTCTAATCATTCATCGACTGTAATCAGCAAAACCCTCAAATCGAACATCTCTCATTCAAACATTTTGCATCTGTCTACACACACATATATATATAAAGACTAATGGATTGCTCAATGAATAATATCGCCATTGAGAAAGAACAAATCTGTAAGCTGAAAGTAAAGCCCTAACCATTTTGGTATTGTGAGCTCGGAGATCGCCTCCCCCTCAGCGAGTTCGACTAAGCTGCGCCTCTGCCGCACTCCTTCAACCTTGTGTGGAGAATGAAAGAGGCCCAAAACCCTAGCGGTGGGTATATATAGTGACAAATGAATACAAGTAAGGGCACTTCAGGAATCTAAATCTATATAGCATAATGGAGGAAATCAGCCTGGTGATGCCACGTGTCAAATTTATAAATTTTTTTTTTTTTTTTTTTCAAATTACATGCTGAACGGGAGGAACAAGGTTGAGAAAAAAAAGGTAAATATTACATTTTTAATGTCCTCTTTTTGACCTAATACCAAAAAAGGGATAATGTCTGTCAACTTATTATCAATTAATTATATACTTATGTCAAAATAATTATCAAATTTTTTTGTTTTGTATTAAGTTGGGAAATATTCACTCAAAAGTAATTTCCTAAAAAATAAGTTACTTTGTGACTTTTGGGGAAATTACATTTTTAGTGATCATTTTCTAACTTAATACCAAAGAAAAAATATTATCTGCCAACTTGCTACAAATCGACTGTACATGTGATTCAAAAGAACTACTAATTTTCTTTGTTTAGTATTAAGTTGGGAAGTGATCACCAAAAGGTAATTTCTCTAGGTAATTTCTCCAATTTTTTTTTCTTTTCACCGCTCTTTTTTCACACAGTATTGTTAGGTTAACGCTTGATATATACTACATATTTCTTTGTTTTCATGTGGGAGAATTAGAAAACCTATACTGTACAATGTTCAATTTAAACTCAGTAGATTGTACCATATTTTTTTCGTTTTCTTTATGCCTATTCATCTTCTCTCTCAAAAATTGAACATATGAAATTAAAAATAGTTATAATCAAGAAGAGAGACAAATAGAGACAATGGTGATTAAAAAGAAAAACGTGATATACAGGAATATGTACTCATATATCAAAACCATGATCATGGGATGGACTAGGCTCTAAAGAGTCTTAATCTTTTTTTACCAAATACCATAACGTGTCACTTCCTTCAATTTTTTATAAGCTTCCACCATTAAATTATTTTTTTTCTAAATAATTTATCCTTTTTGGAAGTATACATAATTTTTGTGTGATAAATTACGCTAACATTACACCAAATACATTTTTTTACAAGCTTCTACCATTAAAGTAATTTATTTTTGTCTATATCTTTAAAATTGAATTGACATATTATATCAACAAATGCATTTTACTATTTTAGAAAATAAATATTTTGTTAAAATTTTAATTTTCTAATAATATTATTTTTATAAATAAATACGTGCATCACATGGGTTTTGAAGCTAATATATATATATAAATCTGTGCATTGCACAAGTTTAGAAACTATTAGTATAATAAAGTTGAATATTTTAAAATACAATAGACAAGTGTGCAAGGCAGCAAGGGTGTAGTACTCGGAAATAATCTATTAGATATTATAGATATTTTTAAGTAGTACTATTTTTGAATGCCTATCTAGATTACTTCCAGTCATTAGATCGAAAACAGAAGTAGAGATTCTAGCCATTCTTTATACACTCAAGTGCCTATAAATAAGAAAAACCTCATTTGGCATAAGCATCAATTTCATATCTTATAAACAACTTATTCTCTGAGTAAAATATATAGTTCACAATAATACTTTAAAGATATGGAAGGAACACACCAAAACCCAAAGCTAACCCAACTCACATAGAAATTGTTACTACTATGCAACCCTTTTTCTCTCTTACCTACCCTGTCTTTTTAATATTTCATCCTCTAAATACATAAAAAAGAGTAGAAAAAGAAGCAAGTAAACCCAAAAAACAAAAGCCAACAAGCAATCTTTCACTTTAATGGGGGATCGAGTTCTATGGCATTATCAAGTATATTGAATTACACATAATAAAGAGACTTATTTCCAAAAAAGAGTCTAAGATTGGTTTCATTCCTGTGTACAACAAACTCCTGTTAGGGATTCTCAAGAAAATCATAAATAAAAATTATGATAAAAAACAATAATAAAACATATCGACAGAAGCGATATAGCGAGTTGAGGTACAAGTATCTCATTCTTTTTAAGACGATTCATGTCTCTACAGAAACTAGTTATATTCTGAAATGGATCAGATATTAGATTGATCCATACAAATCTTGTGTGGGTGGCCTTGGGCCGTGATTTTTAGCCCATTTAATTCCTTGGGTGGACCAAGTCTTGGAATTCCATAATAAGCCAGCATGATAATGCTCAAGTAATATGTAAATTGTGATTGAATTATTTTAATAAGCCCTTTTTTTTTCTTTTTCATTTTTTCTTTTTTTTGCAGTATAAAAAAATGGTTGGGGGTCACTAGGTCAGAAACAACCCTTAACTGCCCAAAAGATAGGTACATACAGTCTAACAAGCGGGGATCCGAGGACTTAAACTCATCAACAAAGGCATGTCAGCCCAATCCCCGAACCATTGAACCGTATATTGATAAGTTTATTTTATGGAATGTTTATCACCAATGCTTATATAAAAATGATTTTTGTACTTGGGACAATGAGGGCGCAGTGGCGCACTACATGCATGCCACCTTAGGTTATTTCTCTCTCGTTTTTTTTTCTTTTTCTTTTTTTAGATTTCTAGCCCATTAGTTTTAAACTAAATGTAGAGAATTTCATGTATCTGATTTCATTCATGAAAGTGGTGGATGAGTTGCAAAACTTTAAAATTCTATTTTACCATCAAAATTTTCAATTTGAACTTAGTACTATAGGTAGTCTAGTAAATTTATGAATTCATCATTGAAAGGGAGGTTGATTTATAAATAGAAGTGCAACTTTCTTGATATTTTTAAATCCGAGTTTGGGCTCGCTAGGCTGGGGCCAGCATGCTGGCACCAGACACTCTAGCAAGGCTGGCTGGCACACAATGTTCTGTTGAAACTTGAAAGGGAAGGGGTGGATCGTGGGCTCATGGCTTCGTATCGAACTGCCAAAGAATAAAGCATTAATAGGCTCCCTTTTCTTGATTTCACGTTCCAAGTTGGGTGCCAATGCTCTTTGGACCTGACGACATGATAAAAACATGAGTTTGCAACCGTCTTAGTTTCAACTTTGCGTCGTTTGATGAATAAGAGGTAAAACGTTTCTAGTTGGGCTCTCTGATTCACTTACTAGGCAAAAGAACAGGGTCTTAAAATTATTAGTAAATCTTTGATACACTTGAGTCTTATCTTGCTTCCAAATTGCAACTCACCTTATTTTGTAGTGAAGACAAAATCAATAAAGGAGTAAGTCACTGCTGCCAATGAGGTATCTGATTTATGAGGATATCAAATTAGGGGGCATGGGTTTTTATCCGACTTTCTTTTAGCCATGTCTATAGAGAGGGCAATGAAATATAGGGAGGGCAAAAAACCGGAAGTCTTGAATTTAAATTTTCGCCCCTTTATTATTATCACAGGCACACTATGCATCTTGTGGAACTAATCTGTGTGCAAATCTCAGTGAAAGCAAGCTTGACAATCCAGGATAAACCAAGAGGGAAAAATCAATCAACATCCTTAATTGTAATCCAGGAAAACAATCTTGGTTGATCACTGAACCCAAAAAACAGAACAACAAAATACATACAAAAAAAAAAAAAAAAAAAAAAAAAAACAACTGTCCAGACTTGATGGTTGGTTACATCCCATAAGTCTCCTTCAGTCATGGACTATGGAGTGAATCAGAATGGAGGCCTCCTCCGTCGACGGCGCAGCAGCATCTGCTTATCACAGATTCACAGCATACAATATATAACAATATCAATCTGTGTTTAAACAACTCACAAATCAAAATTTTCCGCTATCTTTTTTTTTTTTTTTTTTTTTTCAAACAATATTCATCCTCACCAATTGTCATTTATTACAGATCGAGTCCTCCTATTCATGAGTGGAAAAGATATCAAGGTACAAATGAAGTCATATTTTGCATATCAAGATGCTTTATTATGCTCCAAGAGGAAAAAAGAAGTGTACCTGGAAGAGATGTGGGCAAATGAGAAATAATGTTATCAATGATACCTCCACCACCCTCATCTTCTGTCTTCGCTTGTTCATTTGCTTTATCACCCTTTGCTTTCTCTCCTCCACTGTCCTCTTTTTCTCCTCCTTCAACTTCACTTCTTCCCCGATTTTCACCATCAAACACTTCAACTTTCCTCTCAGTAACATCTCCTGGTTTGGGACTCAAAGGAGAGACCAAGTTGGAGATGAGCTGATCTATAAGCCCACCTCCCTTTTCTTCATCTTTTCCCTCACTGGCTTTTCCCCTATCCTCCCCATTATGATCCTTATCTACTTTATCTTCATGAGCTCCCCCTCCAGAGACTAAGTTTGAGATGAAACTGCTTATGATTCCACTACCCCTTTCTTCTGCTCCTCCTCTTTTAGCTTCTTCATATCTCTTTTCTTCATGTTTTTCTTCTTTAGCTCCTCTTGATGAGCTAGGATTCATGGGTAGCACCAATCTCTCATCTTCTGTCACACTATCTTCCATTTTTTCTTCTCCTGGGTTTTTGTCACACTCTTCTTTCAGCTATATATTTCGCATTCATTGAGGTAACAGCAACTGGCACAAGCGACCTCGTGTAATGAGTTATTCCAATAAGGAGTCCACAGATTTGCTACACGTTTGTAGCTTTTGTCTTTTTATGGCTTATTTTAAATAATTGTTTTTTTGAAGCCACTGAAGAGAATACACGTGCACGCCTGGAAGGGTTAATCATTCAACATAAGGTCGGTCGAAGAATCCGTCGCTTATAAAGGATATTGTTTTAATTCTTTTTTCTTCTTTGCAACTCAATATTAGAGACAGATGAAAACGATCGCGCGCTACCTAGTATTAGCAACGTCGGTAGCTTATATTAGATATTTTTAAATTTTTCTAGCCATTGTTTCTAATCGTTGTTACTTAATATTAGAGAAGGATAAAAACCGGTAGCTACTTAATATTATCAACGCTTTAATAACCGTCGATCGCTAGGTCAGGGAATGGGTGAGATTTTTTACTCTATACTCTAAATTCTGATGAGATTCAACAGTCTAACAACAAAGGGAATGAGAATCATTTAGGGATGTGCAAAAAACCATCCAATCTGTCAAACCAAACCAATCCACACCAACCCAGACGGTTTGAGAGGTTAGGCGGCACGGTTTGGGTGGATTGAATAATAAAATTGACAGTTTGGTTTGGTTGGCAAGTTAAATGTTGTCAAACCGCTAATAAACCAAATTGACTTACCTTAAACATCATATGTATAAAATTATAAAAATCGAATAAAAAAATCTTCTTATAACAATTATTGATGGCCAAATAGATAACCTTAGGCCTAGATTCCCAAGTCCCTAAATGATGCATATCAACTCATTAAGATATGACATGATTTACATACCCATGTCCCTATTCTAAAACACAGAATTAGGTTGCATATTAGTGTATTTTGCTATTTCTTATTGCTACTTTATTAGATTGCTATATTTTGGGTTTTCTAGCAAGATTCGAAGTTAATTTAACATTAATTATCTTCAATTTCATTTACATTGATTGGGTGTTTATTCTCACAAAGTCATAATTAATTTACTTTTTTGGTATTAAGATATTGAGAAAGTGTGTATCAAGTTTTACATAATCAACTAAAATGGTTAAATTTTTTAGATTTATTTACAACTCATCAATTAAAGCCCGATATATATTAGAAAATACTCAATTAAAAATAACATGATAGAAATTGCTAAACCCGTCCAAACCGTTAATGACAAACCGCCTAAAAAATCAACTAACCCACCGGTTCTTAACACATACAATTTGGCAGCAGGTTGAAAATTTTGTAACCCGCCATTACTGGGTTGGGTGGTATTTTGTTCTTAAACCACTCCAAACCGACCCGCGCACATCCCTAGGAATCACAATGCCTTCTGTTCCACAAAAAGTCTATCACCTGGTCGAAGGGCCACACTAATCCAATTGCTCTCAGTTTCAAACTTGATCACCACTGGAGATTATGAAACTTTAATCTTTTTTCCCATAAAGGAAACCATTGCTATTTTGAACAACCAAAATTATCTATAGTATAATGGGAGAAGATGACTAGTTACTCATGGGCAAGCTCACAAGCTGACATGAACGGGATTTCAGGGCTATACCATTCAATCTGCAGAACTATAAGACAAATACATATAGCACTACTACAGATCATCTTGGGGTCGACCACCATAGGTTGCCACTATCTCTGCTCTCTTCTCTGCAGCCCTCTTCTCATTCCGTCTGGCAATTCTTTCAGCAAAATTAGCATCGACTTTCTCCATTACAGTAGTGAAACCAGGAATTGTTCGCACCATTTTGTTGTATACTCGGGTGCTAAGGTTGTAGAAAATCCTAAACATTCTCTGCAAGCAAAGAAAGCAAAGGTCATGTTAGCTTTCAAATAAGGCACATGCACCAACTAGGCCGATAATTATAGATGTTACACCCTACTTGATAGGATCTATGGAGAAGTCCAAACTGGTTTACTAACAAGAAAGTCTGATAAGTAAACACCATGGACTCTCCCACAACAATGGCATGTGGACATGTAAGTTTGCTAGAAATACAAGCCCAAATAGATTGGGACAAGGATTTTTTAATTTGAGATACATGACATAAAGTAGCAAATTTTAAAAACGCCAAACCTCTTTAAATAAATAAATAAATTATGGAGGACCTTCCCATACCTTAACATCCTTATTCCAATGCCTGATGTATGGTGGACCTGTCGTGTATGTACCAAGGGGTTCACGGTACCATTCTCTATCATATGTTATTTGATCCATTGCCTGCTCTATACTAAGAACTTCCCACGGCCTTAACCCAGGTATAGCTCTAGCCAACTGGAGCCTGCCTCATATAAGCCACCAAAACAATTGTATGATAACTGTTTTAAGGCATGAAATACTGTTTCAAATGGAAATATGTGATAAATGAAATATTGAGGTAGAGTTAAGAACCACAACAAAACTCAAAATTTGATCCTTGGCCATGCAAGGCATTAATACCATCGAACATCAAATTACTGTAAATTTTCATGGATCTGTCAGTTTTCTTCCTCTCATTGTCTCGTTTAAGATATTTCCAAACCCTGGTTAAGAAGCTATCAGCTCATCCATCATCAACCTGACTTTCTTTTCTTTTGGGCATTTGCTAAATACTAAGGGCAATCTTTCTGAAAGGAAGCCAGGTGAACAATGACACACAACATTTAGAAGTTGCTTCCTGTACTAATTGACATAATATGGTTGTCCAACCAGTTGAATGTGAAAAGAGATACGGAGTAATAAAAAATGTAGCCATAATTCTACATTATAAATGCAGTAATATTCCAGCACCATTGATACAAGGTTATATGAGTATGAAAACATATGGTAATAATTTTAAGGGAATGATTGCTTAACAAAATGGTGCAGGAGTGTAGTAGTACCTCAGATCCTTTGGAATGTATTTGTTTGGCATGTGGTCAGCTTCCAAAATTGTTGTTAGTTCAGAACCACTAGCCCAAAGAAATAGGGCATGACTAGGAGTTCTAACTCCTGGCCAAATACCATCATTAGCTTCCAGTACTGCTAAATCACGTCTCTTGCTCTCTACAGCTTCTTCTTGGAGCTGCTTATAGGTTTTCTTCTCATGCCCCT
Source organism: Liquidambar formosana (assembly GCA_039720395.1). Lineage (NCBI taxonomy): Eukaryota > Viridiplantae > Streptophyta > Magnoliopsida > Saxifragales > Altingiaceae > Liquidambar > Liquidambar formosana. The sequence continues at coordinate 48,372,397 of CM077821.1, read as the reverse complement.
TCAGAGGAACCCAAGGAGGTATACCTTTCTGTAGTTTGTGAAGGAAAGCTGTTGCTGCAGCACCAAGCCTAACTGTAGATTAACCAATCATAAGACAAGAATGAGGTTTTTTGGAACACAAAAATTGATATTTTACAGATAGATAGGTACAGACTAAGAATGGGCAAGGACGGGGTAAGGGTGCATGTTATTCATAAAACAGGTATGCAACCATCTCTTGTCCAATTTCCCCCCTTTTTTGTATATCCTTGGGAAGAAATAGATCAAGTGATGGGATATATGATCAGAACCATTAGACTGAAATTCTTTCCAGGGGAACACCTCCCCCACTCATGGATGCCACCTTTTAGAGTTACATAGGTATCCCATTCATGTAGTCCAGCAAATGGGTTGTTTCCGCCTTTATGAAGGATAAAAAAAGGGTTGTTTCCACTTTTCCCGTTCCCATTATTAAAACCAGAGAACCAGATCCAAAACTAACAGAAAACAGTTCATTATTGTGTTTAATTTATTATGAGAAAAAACATAAGAAACGGGAAATTCAACAAACCTTCCCAAGTGGCAATTGCACGTTCCAAGCCGTAAACCATGTGAATTGGTGCCCATTCATCCATGTCCTCACCCCAAATGAAAGTGTCCTTATCAATTATCCCACCACCCCAAGCAGTCTTAAGTGTTATTAGTTCCAATGGCCCCCTTGTACGACCCAAGCGATCCTTATAGTACCACCCACCACTCCTCATGATAACTATGACAATCAATAATAACAAAATGATTGAGCAAACGAACACAACATATACAAATAAATAACATGAAATGTCTACTGGTCCAAAGTGTCAATGAGAGAAGCATTGGGTAAGAAGGAAGTAACATAATAACATGATGAACTAAACAAACTACAAAGGATTAATGAAAATAAAGTATGTTATACTCTAAGCAGTTGCATACTAGTTTCTGCGGTCAGTTTTGCTCAGTGATCTATTATAAGGAATTTCGATACGATTTCAGCAATCCGAAACATAATAAGAACACCCATTCCAACATAAATTCAGACCATGTTGAATACATTCTTACACCAACACATAAACTCATTCTATATAATTGAACACATAAATTCCCCAAAAATCACCACTATATTTTAACTTACAATCATAGTAGCGCTTCTCGAGCCGCTTATACCCAATAGCCTGAGCAACATCAATTGGCCGTCCTGACGGGTATGGCCGCTGCCTGAACCCCCAAAGCCCAAAAAAGAACTGCCTTGTAAAATCCCAAAACTTATCATCCGATTCCTTCCTACTCTTTATCGCCTTCCTTGGCATTGGCCGCCCGTCCAGTCCAGTGACGTGCGGCAGCGCCTTCCACAGCTTCCTGTCCTCTTTCCGATACGGATTCTCATTCTCCTTCAGCTCCATTTCGTTTATCTTATCCGCAATTGCCTCGGCGTGGCTCAAGAACTGAATCAACGGACTCTTTCGAAACTCTTCCCACCACTTGGCGTTCTCCTTGATCTCCTCCTCGCTCGGATTCTCCTTTTTCTCGAAGAACGGGTCCTCGTTCAGAATCCTCTCGACTTCCGGCGTGTGGCGGAAGTCCGGTAGGTTTTCGCATTCCCAGTAGAACTGGCCGAGCATTTCCTTATACTTTCCAGGATTACCGGACGGTTGTTTGGGTTTTTTAGGTTTTCTGAAGAGGTTTGAGCTGCTGATTGAGGCGAAATTTAGGGGTTTTGGGGTTTTTGAGAAGTTCGATTCCATGAAGGAGAGAAGGTTTAAGGGAGGGAGAGGGTTTGGGGGTTTGTTGAACCAGTTTTCCCCAAATGGATTGAAGTTGATTGATGCCATTGATGGTGATTAGGGTTTTCTTTAAGGGTGTGTTTGGAACTCTAGAAAATTTTCATTGGTGTTTGGGTTGAGAGAAAAAGGTTGGAAAATGGAGGACTGAGTAACAGCAAACGGTGAGGTGGATATGGTGCGAGAGGGGAAGGGTGGGCCTGTGCTATAGTATTAAGGCTAGGGGTACGAGGAGACCGCCCTATTGAAATTACGCTGTATAATTTAGGTCTGTGAATTGGGCCTATGAAATTAGAATTTAGGACCACAGCCCAGAAACAACATGTGGTTCTGAGTGTTTTTTTTTTTTTTTTTTTTCTGGCAACAAGCAACAAGGTGTCCAAACTGCCAGAATCCGACTAATCTCTACTCTTCACGCGGGACCACCGTCCCATGAGATCGTTTAACGTTCAGGCTAATAGCCCTAACTGGTAGCTGGCTAAGAGAGATTGACTGGTTTTGAACCTGGGATGTCTGAGTTTACAGCTCACCTCTTTGCCGCCAAACCAACTCTCGTTGGTTTGTGGTTCTAAGTTTGAGTCTCCGTTTTTTCTTTATATTATATATTTATAATATATATGAGCTTGTAGATAGTTTATGCATTATGAGAAAATTAGTTTGAACTTAATAACTTAGGATACACCTCCTCTGGCCAAAAAAATAAAAATAAAAATAAAAAAATTTGGGTCTTTCTTTGTAACCCAGGACACCTTGAGTACTTTTTATCATATTCTATCATATACAATCAAATTATTATAAAATGTGATGAAAACTAATTAAGAGTAAAATTTCCTGGGGTACCATAGAAAAATTGGATTTATCTTGTTTTTATATTAAAAAAATGACCATGAATGTCATGTTTGTTATTGAATGAATCCCGTGATAGTATTGTGCATCTCTGTATTCTACTTAGTTATTGCGCACTAGCTTTGTAAGAATTTTGTGTCGAGCCTCCTTGTCTTTCTTAAATTTCAAAACCAACTACTACAATTAAAAATAAAAATAAAAATAAAAAAAGAGAAAAACTAGTGGGATAGACAATTACTAGGATTAGTAGTAGGAAATTATATTGGCTAAGTACTCTCATTTGACCCAATGAGTAAACATGTGAAGATGCTTTTCTGCAAAACTACTTAGCTTGAACTTAATCACTTGGGATACACCTCCTTTGGCCAAAAATAAAAAAATAAAAAAAGTGGGTCTTTCTTTGTAACCCAGGACACCTTGAGTACTTTTTATCATATTCTATCACATACAATCAAATTATTATAAAATGTGATGAAAACTAATTAAGGGTAAAATATCCTGAGGTACCATTGAAAAATTGGATTTCTCTTGTTTTTATATTAAAAAAATGACCATGAATGTCATGTTTGTTATTGAATGAATCCCGTGATAGTATTGTGCACCTTTGTATTCTACTTAGTTATTACGCACTAGCCTTGTAAGAGTTTTGTGTCTAACTTCGTCTTTTTTAAATTTCAAAACCAACTACTACAATTAAAAAAAAAGAAAAAAAGAAGAGAAAAACTAGTGGGATAGACAATTACTAGGATTAGTAGTAGGAAATTATATTGGCTAAGTACTCTCATTTGACCCAATGAGTAAACATGTGAAGATGCTTTTCTGCAAAACTACTTAGCTTGAACTTAATCACTTGGGATACACCCCCTTTGGCCAAAAATAAAAAAATAAAAAAAGTGGGTCTTTCTTTGTAACCCAGGACACCTTGAGTACTTTTTATCATATTCTATCACATACAATCAAATTATTATAAAATGTGATGAAAACTAATTAAGGGTAAAATATCCTGAGGTACCATTGAAAAATTGGATTTCTCTTGTTTTTATATTAAAAAAATGACCATGAATGTCATGTTTGTTATTGAATGAATCCCGTGATAGTATTGTGCACCTTTGTATTCTACTTAGTTATTACGCACTAGCCTTGTAAGAGTTTTGTGTCTAACTTCGTCTTTTTTAAATTTCAAAACAAACTACTACAATTAAAAAAAAAGAAAAAAAAAGGAGAAAAACTAGTGGGATAGACAATTACTAGGATTAGTAGTAGGAAATTATATTGGCTAAGTACTCTCATTTGACCCAATGAGTAAACATGTGAAGATGCTCTTCTGCAAAACTACTAAGTTTGTTTCAACTTTTCATACTTCCAAAAGGTCAATAGCCTTTCAAGTTTTTCAATCCTTGCGTTCAAGTGGGTAATGACTTGGCTTGAGACCAAGCCTTAGTCAAGAAAAAAACAAATTAAATCCACATTTAATTGCTCTCCTTTCTTACCATGCCTTAAATTACCGTCGAAACATTTAAAAGTTGTGCACTCACAAACTTAAGTAGGTGAGTCCACATTCAAGGAGGAATTAGCTTCCACACTTCCACAGACAGATGGCTGTAACCCATTTAAAGTGATCACATGCTGACCTGCACAATACTCGTACATGAGGTGGCACATATTTTTTTTGGGTACATTTCTTAATAAAAGTGGTGTGATTTGGATGTCACATATTATACTAAAAACTGTTTATAGCCATGGCGGCAAGAGATCAGGCAAAGAGACTCATTCTGATCCTGCACTTAGACCATTGCCTGAAATGTGATTCCCAAAGACCAAAATATGCCTTTTAAAAAAATAAGACTCCCTCTACTAGAAGGCCCACATCCTGTAAAGCCATTCATGGTCATTCGACAGCCTCATCAATCACCATTTAACAATGGGTCCACTCACAGCTACATCAATACCACTTTTCAGCGGGAGATTGGTCCCTCTTTTTCAGTATGCTATTTTTTTATTTTCCTTTTTAACCAAAGAAAAAGGAAAAGGTATAAACATGAAGAAAAGGGGGGGTCAAATGCAATTGTGTACACTCTTTTAATAAAATTTTTTTTTAATAAACTATTGTGTACACTCTTTTAATTATTAATTTTTAATAAACTATCCAGGTTTTTTTTTTTTTTGGGATATGTAGTAAATATGGGTTTATAGGATTAAGAAAAAGAAAAAAAAACGTATTTAAATATTATACGTATGTATCACAAATTTTCTATATCTACTCATATGACAAATGATACGGCTCTACACATCAGCCCGATTAAAAAAGGAAAAAATTGTATACTATTTTACTACATGGGTGGATAAGGATCGGGTCGGTGCAAAAAGCATTTTCCTCTCAACCAATCAATTTCAGCCGCCACTATAAATATCTTTACGCAATCTACTAATACACCATAATCCCCAATTAAGAGCATTAACTTTCGTGCTCTTTCAAGCATAGTAGTATCTCCAAGAAAGTGAAAAAGATAAAGGTAATTAACATAACAAATTTGGTAAAGAGAAGTGGAGTGAGTATCAGTTTGAGCCTTGCGGAGGCTTACTGAGAATTTTATTACGAAAGTGCTTTCATAAATCTACACGGTTGAGTTGGTGTACCTATATAAATACACACACAGCAAAAGGGTACTTGATTGCATTACACAGCTCTTAGAAAAGCTAGCAATGGCTTCTCGTCAATTGTTTTTCTTGGTTCCTCTCATAATTCTCTTGTCCTTGTTCATCTCTTCCTCTCATTCTTCTTCAGCTGAAGATCCTGTGGTGTCGTCTGCTTCGGCCTCTCAGAAAGTGGATCTGTCTCTTTACTACGAGACCCTTTGTCCATATTGCGCCAATTTCGTTGTCAATCATTTGGTGAAGCTCTTCCAGACCCAAATCATCTCCATTGTCAATCTCAGGCTCGTCCCCTGGGGGAATGCTAATCTCTACTCAAATGGCTCCATCGTTTGCCAGGTGATCACATTTCCATCTTTTTCTTCTTCGCCTGTCATGTACCCATTGTCAATTTGGTTTACATTTTATATGTATTTATCTATTTTATTTTTATAAAAATTTTGCAGCATGGCAAAGATGAATGCTTGCTAAATACTGTGGACGCCTGTGCCATTGATGTGTGGCCTGATGTAGTAAGACCTCTAATTTCTCTTCCTCAATACCCTCTTTTTTTTTTTCTTTGTTTCTTTTTTAATATCAAGAAGTTTTTATATGCTTATATACCCAATTAATTCCTATGGACACATCAATCATCCCATCTCATGGCTACGTGCACGGACAATTACATGTAAGACAAATTAAGTCAATTGGAGTAGCCTTGAGGGGTATAGTGAGAATTGAGCCCACTCCTCCTTAATACCTAATCATAGCATCACTTATCTTATACTGTATGGGCTATGGCTGCACTGTTAATTACCCTCCCAATTTGGAAAATATATGTAGAACTTTACTGCATTAACGAAAATGATAATTTTACAAACATACCCTTATCATATATTGGTGAAATGAAAATTTTCCCCCCAACTAAAGCATTTTTGTTCTAATTTCTATAAAAAAAATTATGAGTGTAACCATTTTTCATTTTTTTCATATAACACAAGGCTAAGAGTAACAAAATGTGCATAGATCGAATATTGACTGACCTTTTTAGACTCGCGGTTGACCGCAGAACACGCATTTCAGACTCATTTACTGCATTGAGCGTCTCGCCGATGACGGAAAACTCAACGAATGGAAATCTTGCTTTCAAAAATCGGGGTTGCCTTTGAAACCCGTTGAGGATTGCTACAATGGAGGACGTGGTATACAGGTATATATATAAGTCCTATCTGCTTCTTGCATTATACCCAGCTGCCCAATAGAATTATAATTAAAAAAAAAAAAAAATTAAAAAAAAACTTGCTGTATTAACTATTATGTTTATGTCTTCATCATATTTTAATTGGGTTTATAGATGCGATGCTCTTGTCATTAGTGAATTGGATGCAAGCTCTCGGTCATTTGCTTAATTAGTTTATACCATGCAATTCAATTAATATTTTCTATTTTCTTATGATAATTCTAAATGTTGAACTTTTATTTATTTATTTGCTTAATTAGTTTATGCCATGAAATATATATATCGCCTTCTCTAAATATTTTACCAGCTACATCTGACGTTGGTTTCAAATAAATTTGCAGCTTGATCGACAATACGGTGAAGAAACTGCGCGTCTTAATCCACCTCATGAATACGTACCTTGGGTGGTGGTGAACAATAAACCGCTTCTAGATGTAAGACCTTCTCTCTCTCTCTCTCTCTGTATATATATTAGGATTGATCTTGTGGACGTGGGATATCCGTGCATGATATATTTATATATATGTTTGTGTGTATATATGTAACTATTTCTTGGGTTACAGGACTATGAAAGATATTTAAGCTATGTCTGCAAGGCTTACAAGGGCTCAGCATTGCCCAATGCTTGTAAATCACTTCAATTCAACATCAACTCATCTGAGAAGGCAGATCAGATACAACAAGTCTGTCATCCAGTTGGTGCAAAAAACTTGACATCACCACCAGAGGCTTAGAGGATCAAAAGGCCAGCCAAAGCGTCATAGTATTACTATATAATAAGACAGGAGGTATCTATAGAGTTCAGATTGGCTTACCATGGGTTTTTAAGTATAGAGACTTAGAGAGTGATAGTGTTGAAATTTTATTAGTTTGTGGACAAAAATGATGTAACTGGTTGGTTCCATGAGTATGAAAAATCATTATATATACATGCAGATTTATATTTAATTATTCTCACTAGCTAGATCAAAACTAATTGGGATAGTGCCTGGCCCAAAATAATCTGTTCTCTGTAAATTCAAGGTAATTCAGAATCGACGTGTAAATCTCTCAACAAGCCCGTCTAGCTCAGTTGGTAGAGCGCAAGGCTCTTAACCTTGTGGTCGTGGGTTCGAGCCCCACGGTGGGCGTAAGGTTTTCTTCTAGATGGTCCCTGTTTTTCACACTTTTTTTTTGAATCAGATGATGGTCAAAACCATAAGAGTCAAAAACCTATACACATTCGTTTCTCCAAACTCCTCTGTTTTCTAACTCAATTACCAATCCAAAAACCAAGTTAAATCAGAATTCCACTGTCAAATTTTAGAACTATGATTGAAGCCCCAAGTTATTTAGCCAATGATTTGTTTATAACCTTGGAAACAAAAATCTATCCAACTTTTACTACAAGATTCCTACTCAATAAAAATGCGTAGGGGACTCTTCAAGAGTTCATCTACAGAGCTTTATCATAAGAAATGCCATATGGTTCAATTACACACACCAATCAATGTTTGATGTATTTGATTGGAATTTTTGTCAAACTCTTCAAAGCTAGACAAATATTTCCCTTGAGCTCTTAAGTTTTGACATCGTCTACTCACCGTCAGGAGATTCAACTAAAATGAATTGGTGAAGAAGCTATGCCGAGCCAGTGCTAGGGTCACCAGATGAACCACCACTACCTCCTTGAACCTCAGCTGATGAATCAGCCACCACTGTCGCCGCCGCTTTACCCGTCGATCTTTTCCTCTTCTTTCCACAGGGCATTCCTCTGGCCTTTGCTTGCCCGTCTCTCACCTCCTTCAGATATGTTCTCACGGCTTTACTCCCAAACGGGTTCAAATCTGGACGCCCACCGTCCTCGTCATAAGCCGCTCTTAGCCGTCCAACGAGCGCGTCGAGGCTCCCCCACGCCTGTTTGAGCGGGCAAGAACAAGTCGCCGGCCGGCTGAGGCACCCAAAGTAGGGGCAACTGGATACGTGTACTCTGGTTTTACCAAATTGATCCAAGTACTTCATGAATTCAATAACGTTTGCACCACTACACCTAATCAATGACAATGGGGGCTTGTGATTCTTCAGGTACTGCAAGAACGTCGTCCAGTCTCGCCTTTTCTGAGACTCGTACCGGCTAAGAGGCGCCGTCGATGACCCCTCCTCTGTATCATCAGATGCACCACTTGATGCAGATTGCATGACTAGTGCCAATGTTTTCTTCAATTTTCTGTTGGCGGGTGTGTCGCTATTTCGTTGATCCTATTGATTTTTCCACAGTGAAAATTTTACTCTGTTGGGTATTTGATCTTCTTGCTGGGTATGAACTGGGCAGCTACCAAGTTATTGGAGAGAGAAAATTATACCATTTTTCTCTTTGTTCAATGATTCAGTGATTGGGTTCTTTAATGGGTGTATGGGGGGGTTTTGTGAGACACGGCCAGGATTTTGGGGACGAAATGAGGAGGAAGTATCAAGGAAGCGGGGAAGGTGCGACAAAGCCGCGTAGGGGATGGTATATTGACCAACGTGTGTGGCATTACATATTCAGTATTCTACTATTCACACATGGTGGGCCCCTTTATGACCTTTGACACTGATGCAGCTTTGCGGAACTTTCATGATACTAGGGTTAAGTGGGGTGGTGACTCATGGGAGGAGGGAGGTCGTTGGTGTAATTATAATTTTGTTTTAAAAGAAAATAGGACCAGGGTATTGTCACCATATAAAATACTCTAAACCCCTCACTTAGTTTATATTTTTTAAAGTTTTATGAAAATATAAAAGGTTTATTCCGACCTATTAGTCTTTGTAATGTCTCTACTAAAATCATATCCAAAATTCTTGTTGCCAAACTTAGACCTATGCTTGCCCAGTTGGTGTCCCCTACTCAAAGTAGCTTTTTATTCCGAGTAGACTTACCAGTGACAACATCGTTATCACTCAAGAAGCTACCATGAGAAAGAAGAAGGGTAGGAAAGGTATGATGGCCCTTAAAATTGATCTTTCTAAGGCTTACGATCAAGTCAGTTGGGATTTTTTGAAGTCTGTTCTAGTTGAGATTGGGCTCCCAGAGAAATGGATCTCCCTTGCTATGAGTTGTGTTTCTTCTTCTGAGCTTGCGGTTCTTTGGAATGGGGAAATTACTGACAAGTTCGTTCCTGGGAGGGGATTAAGGCAGGGGGATCCCTTATCTCCTTACTTGTTTGTTCTTTGCATTGAAAAACTTTCTCACTTAATTGCTGAAAAGGTTAGTAAGAAAAATTGGAAACCGATTAAGCTTGGTAGGAGATGCCCTCCCATCTCCCATCTTTTCTTTGCGGATGATTTGGTTCTTTTTGCAGAGGTTTCCATTGAGCAAATGAATGTGATTATGAATTGTTTGACTCGGTTTTGTAGTATGTTGGGGCAGGAAGTTAATCTGGCGAAATCTAAATTGTTCATCTCTCCAAATATTTCCAGAAATATGGCTCGAGATATTGCAATTGTAGTGATATTCCTCTTACATCTGACTTGGGAAGATATCTTGGGGTCCCTCTTATTCATAAGAAGTGTCTAAAGAGATGTATTATTATATTTTGGAGAAGGTTCAGTCTAGACTTGTAGGGTGGAAAGTGGAGCAGCTCTCTTTGGCTGGCAGATCCCTTCTAGGTCAATTGTGACCTCTTCTATCCCTGACTATGCTATGCAAACTTGTAAAATTCTCGAAAGTCTTTGTAAGCTGATTGACTAAGCCAATTGTAGATTCATTTGGGGTAACTATGAGAATAAAGGTAAGGTTCATCTTGTGGCTTGGGATAAAGTTTGTCGTCCTAAAGCTCAAAGGGGGCCTCGGAATTAGAAGTATGGGAGTTGTCAACAGATGCTATATGGCTCGGATGGGGTGGAAGCTTATAACTGAGCCTAAGTCTCTCTGGGCTAATATTATGAGGAATAAATATCTTAAGGATGAGTCTCATCTAGAATGCAATACTAGTGGCCAAGCTTCCCATTCCTGGAAAAGCATATTGAAAGGTAATGAAGTTGTCAAGGCAGGCTTCAAATGGGTGGTAGGTGATGGAAATACTATTAGATTTTAGTTGGATTTCTGGGTGGGGGATGATCTTCTTCGTGAGGTTGCTTTGAGCCCTATTCCTGAAGAGGAGTTGTATGCTAAGATTGCTGAGTATACTGATGAGGATGGTGACTGGATTTGGAGTAAGTTTGAGCATATGCTTCCTGATGATATTATTGACCATATCAGTGCCATTCACTCTTTCAAGGCTCTAGGTGTTAAAGATGTTCCTTGTTGGAGATTTAATTCCAATAGTAAGTTTACAGTGCAATCTGCCTATGCTTTGGCAGCTGATCTTTTACTCGAAGTTCGTGAGAATTTTTGGCTTCTTCTTTGGAAAAGTAGTTGTCCTCCGAAAGTCAAGTATTTTTTGTGGTTGGCCAGGCAAAATAAACTTCTTACTAATATGGTTAGAAGAGAAAGGCATCTCACCCTAGATGGCTCTTGTAATTATTGCAGTTGTATTACTGAGAATACCATCCATGTGCTCCGTGACTGCGAGTTGGCTGTTCCGTATCTGGAAGAGTTTGCTCCCTACTGATGCCCATTCAGAGTTCTTTTCCTCTGATTCAGAAGACTGGTTTGATAGTAATATTCAAAATAATCAGAATTTGAGTATGGGGCCTTTGTTGTGGCAGACTGTCTTTGCCTTGTCTACCTGGTTTATCTGGAATTGGAGGAACAAAAGGATTTTCCAACCTGGGTTTCAAATGCCTGTTAATCCTAAGGAGTTGATCTTGTTTAGAGTGCATGAATGGCTGGACAATTAGAGAATTGATTCCACTAAGCTGCCCAAGCAAATTAAGTATATAGCTTGGAGTTTCCCCCCTCCTGGTTGGGTAAAATTAAACATAGATGGAAGTTCCAAAGGAAATCCAGGTGCGTCTATGGGGGGTGGGCTGATTCAGGATAAGGCAGGGCGTCGCTGGTGGGTTTTGGTTTGAGTATTGGGACTTGCACAGTAACTATGGCTGAGCTTTGGGCTCTATTCCATGGCCTGACTATTGCCTGGGCAGAGGGGTTCAAGAAGGTTCAGGTGGCTATTGATTCAACGGTAGTTGTTAACCTCCTTCGTAAACCTTCTGATAGCTGTTCTCCCTTTAGCCCAATTGTGGAGGCTTGCAAAGGGCTGATTATGCAGGATTGGTCGTGTGTGGTGAATCATAACTATAGAGAAAGCAATACTGTGGCGATTGCTTGGCTAATTTAAGCCATAATCTGCATAGGGGGATTACTATCTTCAGATCTCCCTCTCCTGATGTTTTGGAATTTCTATGTGCTGATGATAGGGGAGTGGCTTTTCCTATATTAGTTTAGTCTTTTTTGTTCTTGTTCTGGACTCTTGCCCCCAATTCACCAAAAAAAAAAAATATATATATAAAAGTTTTTTACGAAAACCAATCACGTACCCTAATAGAAAACATCATTACGGATAATTTTGTAAAAGACATTTTTTTCAAAACCTGTCATTCAAGTAGATTTTTTGGCCATTTTTCATGAAAAATGTAATAAAGATTGTAAATGACCAAAAAATCCACTTAAAGGATAGATTTTGAAAAAACTTTTTTCTACAAAGTTGTTTTGTTTTTTAGTGGACAACACGACTAGTTTTTGTAAAAACTTTTCATATTTTTTATAAAACCTTAAAAAGTGTAAACTAATGGGAGGCTTAAAGTACTTTATGGGGTGGCCATAGCCTCCCTCAAAAAACATATTACTCCATATATGACTAACAATTTTTTTTTCTTGATGTAAACATGCCAACATGTGTTTATTACAATACATGAAACTTAAATGTTGAACTTATTTTCGCATGTTTTGTTGTCTATCATTGTTTTTTATAATGATGAACTATCTTGATGGCGTGACTTTTGTTTTTTTGACATGATGTAACAGAAAGTTTTATTTGGTGTAGAGTAGTTTGTATTTTGTAAATTTCCTCAAGGGTTTGACAAATTTGAAAATTATTAGCTAAAAATAAGTTTATTCAGTTTTTATTTCACACTATATTTAATAAGTTTCTTTTTCTTGCTAACAGGTTTAGTTTTGTTTTGAAAAT